>OZ004705.1:161926363-163346363 GCA_963924515.1 Vespertilio murinus
TGGCTGTCATGTCCAAGTGTGTCTGCTTTTTAATATTTTGTTCATTGGTTCTGAAATTGCAAGAGTAAGATGACCTGCAGTGTAAGATGGGCTTTTTGAACATATTCCAGTCACAACACTACTGTTTTTCAATGTGAACATCAATAATTTGTTGTATGTTTCACTCCTCCTAAAGATATGTTATCTTACAGCATCAGTGATTATATTTAATATATGACTATAAAAGAAATCAGCAAATGGAGTCCATCTTTACTTCATTCCATTTTACTCAAAGCCTATTAAAATTAAGTAATTTGTAGACAATGCTTTCTTGCTTATAGATTCAAAATGATTTAAAGTGAATAGTAATATATTACACATATCCATGTGTTAATATAGTTTTCTTGTAAAAATTAATATACTCTGATATATGTATTTATTTCAACATTAAGACTGTAAATAATGTACATAATGGAAGTATAAAACTGTAAGGCTCGATTTAAAATTTGTCAGGATTTTATTTTATAATTTAAATTAATTAAAATTAATAATAATCAAAAGTAAGATATAATTCAGATCCCATTTTCCTATTAATACCATGAGCAGGCAACTCCAGCCATGTGTTGTAATATATTTAAGAAATAGTTATGTATGTGTAAAAGTGAAATTGTGACACTTTACTTATTCTGGTTCCTGCACTGAGGCAACTATAGTGATGGGAGACATTTTGTTATACATAGGAAATAATACACTACTTATTTTAAAATAAAAACTGGACTAAAACACCTGTATCTCAAGAAACATGGATATTGGAATTATCTTTACACAACCTTACTTTTTGAAATGGCAGGATAGACAATGTTTAGGAGCTTCATGTACATGAAATTAAACTTTACAGAATACTTGGTAAGAAATGTTACTGAACATGTGTTAAATCATTTCTTCTAAAATCCACATAGCTAGAAAGAGTATGAAACACTGTACGTATGGTTTATAAATGAGAAAATTTTTTCTTCTAATTCTATTTTTATAGTTTATTCACTCAGTATTCAATTGCTACTGTACAATGTCTCAGGAAGAACTTGAGTCTCCTGTCACTATACTTACACAAGCGTCCTGAGAGACTGCCTACTAACTCCAGTTGGTCTCTGCACTCACAGCGGTGGTTGTTGGCTTAACTAAAGCAATATGTCAATCAATGATTAAAGCTTTTATTACACAGTGATTCCGTTCTGCCACTGTGACCAAAGTATCTGACTGCTGATCAAATTCTCTGTATTCGTTTCACCTTTTCCCCCAAATCTCTGTTAGGTTCTGAGCTCATGCCCAAAGCGCTCTCCACCAGGATAGTGGGAGGCATTTGGTGGTTTTTCACACTTATCATCATTTCTTCGTACACTGCTAACTTAGCCGCCTTTCTGACAGTGGAGCGGATGGAATCCCCTATTGACTCTGCCGACGATTTAGCTAAACAAACCAAGATAGAGTATGGCGCAGTCGAGGACGGTGCAACCATGACCTTTTTCAAGGTAAGTCCTGCTGGTTATCCAAAATGACTGTGTTAAAAGGATAGAGTGTGAACATAGAAATATTTCTCTAGTGATGAATGTAGGAGGATGGCAACACTGTTATTCATGAGGAGCAATCAATAGCACATCCCTCAGGAATGGACAGGTATACAACAAAATATACGGCCATCAAAGCAAAACATTTCAATGCTGTAAATGGCAAGGGGGTTTTTGCTTTATAGGCGTTCTAATTTTGTTGGGAGGAAAATCTGCCCAAAGGTAAGTCTCTTCCCCTTCTCCTCTCCCCCCGGGTTTGTCTTAAAATATAAAATAAATAATGTAATGTACTTATTGAAAATTAATATGTCTTGGTTATTCCAGAAGAATAGAATGATTACATGTGAGACTGTTTCCATACATACCTTTGTTGAGATGAGACCAAGTTTACTTGTTCAGAAGCCTAAAGGAAAAGAAGGAAAGGAAGGGCTGAAAGAGAAAATAAGAAACAGTTCTTGTCACTTGTACATTCACCCATTTGACATTCTGGCTGGCACGGAGTCTGAAAATGAGCTACCCCCCTGGGCTTGCAATGTTTCCACAGGGACAGTCCTGCAGAACATTCAAATGGGAGGTGTGGCTGTACAAAGTTCCAGCACAGAGAGTGCCTTGTTTTCCTCTTTATAATTTTTTTTTCTACTTTCAACACCTGATCTCGCTGGGCCAGAATAGAGCACATTTAACTTTGTGTTTCCTTCACTGTTCACACAAATGCAACTGCAGTCCAAATAAATAAGTAGTAGAAGTGGATTTTTTTAAAAAAATAATTGACTCAAACTATAAAATAAATTATCTCCTCTATCATCAAGTGCCTGTTGAGTGTCAGAAATTGCACTATATGTTGGCTATTCTACAGCAAATAGTATCTAGTTCTCACTTTCAAGGCGATTACAGCTTAGTTGGACATATGGAAAACTATTCCCACAATCATAAATCTGGCTTTTATATTACTTAAAAACAGCAATTTTGCCAAATAATTGTGTGATTTTTTTTGGTAAAAATTCTTGCAAAACTAAATCAGCTTTTAGTTTGGAGTTCTAAAAGACACTAACTACCCAAAGAATAAGACAAATGTTATTTATTTTTAAGACCAATATGTATAATGCTTAAAATTTAATTATTTTCAAAATGAATCTCTCATCTGGCTAGTGAAAGGTTAACATCTGTGGTGCCCGGGCAGGCTACATAGCAATCACAGACGGTGATTAAAGAAAATTGTATTTATTTAAAGAGAAGGGGATGGGAGATGGGGATACCCAAAGGGAAGGGGCTACCCCGAGAAAAGGGAGCCTTGAAGGAAGGTTCCGGGGTTGGCCCAGGTCTAGCTACTGCTGCCCATTGCTCCTCTGGTTGCAGTCTCACGGCGTCCCTTAGGGGTGAGAGGATACTTGGCTGTGGGGGAAGGGAAGGGGAAAAGGAATGGCTCCACTGCGCTACTTGGAGGGAGAGCTTGAACTGGGTCCCTTGTCCTGAGCATATGTCTCTCTCTCTCTCTCTCTCTCTCTCTCTCTCTCTCTCTCTCGCTCCTTGGAGAGAGAGCTTGAACTGGGTCCCTTGTTCTGAGCATATGTCTCTCTCTCTCTCTCTCTCTCTCTCTCTCTCTCACTCCTTGGAGAGAGAGCTTGAACTGGGTCCCTTGTCCTGAGCATATGTCTCTCTCTCTCTCTCTCTCTCTCTCTCTCTCTCTCTCTCTCTCTCTCTCGCAAATATAAATATTAGGGGAGGTATCAGGGGAGGGTCACAATAGAACGTTCATCAGCTTTGCAGGTGTGCTCTTTCAGGGTCATGGTCTCCACTGATTGGTGGCAGCCAGGGCACCACCTGTCTCCGTTTAGAGCTGAAATACAACTGAGGCCCAGATGTTCTCTTTAGGGAGGAAAAGGGCAGGCGGTCTAAACCTCCTGACCATGGATATGAAAGATCGGGGGTCCAAACCTCATGCTAGGGGAGGATAGGTTACCCTTGAAGGATAGGTTACCGCTTTGCGCCTTGTCAGGCATCTGGGGCTTTCTGTCCTGGTGAGTTTCTGTGCCTGGCCCATGGTCCCTGCTCTGAGGGGCCTAACAGCTAGATTAAAGCTTGGGTGTGTATTTTATGTTTAATTGGATGTGTAGTTTATATTTATATTTAATATAACTAAATATGATCGGTAAGGTGCTATCTGACTATATTAATAGCAATAAACCAATTTTCCCTAATTTAACATTTAGGATGAAGAGAGATTAGTTATAATTTTTTTGAAAAAGAAATCAACTGTTGAAAATGCTAAATCTACATTGTGAGTAAATAACTTTGCAGGGAGTGAATATGTGTGTGAGGCAGTTAAATTATTACCGTATTCAAGGGACTATTGCAGTTGTTTGTAAAATAGTGCGTGTGTTCTAATACCAAAAGTGATTAATTCCGTGCCCCAAGTGCTTCAGGGTTTTAACTTTATTTGTGTTTTGCAGAAGACTCAACTATCTCATGCTAAAGTTCTTATATACTACAAAGGAGCTTTATTTCTAGAAAATCAATTTGTAAAACAAATTCTCATTTCTCATTATAAAATTTCATTTTTTGTCTTTTTAGTCTTTTCAGTATTCTGTTCTTATCTTTCATTTTTTTAAAGCTCAGTTGTTCTCTGCAGTGTCATTTTTGCCTACCTTCACTTTTCCTTGTTATTGACTTTCCTTGTTACTCTTTCATCTCTTGTTTTTCTTTCTCACACACTAGGATGCTCCCAGCACCCAGGAAAAACTGACATGAAACAATTTGATGTTTCCTACAGCATAGGCTTTCTTATTGTAGAATTAAAGCTGCTAGAATGTACACTAGCCATAATAAAAACCACATAGTGCTAAATCACTAACTTGACAATTACCTTATGTTGATAACTTTATCACATGCTGAATTCTTATTGTTGAAATTATAATCTTAAAAAAGATACATTAAATGATGACTTTTCTTTAGTTATTTTAGTGTAGCCCCAAATGGTACTAATTTCGACTTTATATTGTGGCTTGTTGAAGTATATGCTTATACTAGTCAATGGGTATAAAATTATTTTAAGTTCTCTGGAAATCTGGAATTGAAGCCATTGCATATTAATTTTGATACTCTCTAGCCTATTTGGCTCAGTGGACAGAGCATTGGCCTGAGGACAGAGGGCCCTGGGTCCAATTCCTGTCAAGGGCACACACACTTTGGTTGCAGTCTCTTCCCAGGCCTGGACCCTGACCAGGGTGCCTGCAGGAGGCAACCAATTGATGCATTTTTCTCACATTGATATTTCTCTCTGTCTTTCCACTCTTCCACTCTCCCTAAAAACTAAGGGAAACATATCCTTGGATGAGGATTTTTAAATATAATAATAAGAAACTCTTCAATAAACCACAATGATAGTGTATAGTCTGTTTACATTTAATATCATTCTTTTATTTTTTTTAATTAATAGCAATGAGTACAAATACCCCCAGGAAACATCATTAAAGCTTTCATTTCTAAAGGAATTTCCATTGTGTTTTTACTAATTTAACAAGACCCTGCAGGTAGCTAATTGTTCTGGAATGCTCAGTTCTAGAATACTATTTCAAAGATATAGTTTTGTTATTATAAGCAAGAAAGGCTAGCTCAGGATACTTGTTCTTAGAGATAGTAAGTTCTCAGTACAGCACAGTCAGGTATATTGCCATTCCTCAATGTTAAATAATTCCTTTTCCAAAGAATACGTTTGACTATATTCATTGATTTTATGAGTATATTGTCTCCAAGAAGGGCTCTTTCTCCTTCACATCTACACCACACATATTTATCCAAGGAATACATCTAAAACCACAGCTGGTAAAATAGCTCAAAATTGAGCAGATGATAATTTTTTTAATATTATTTCATTTAAACAACAGAAAACTGTATGGTATCACTAATATGTTCTTAATTATATTTAGATAGTCAATTAACTGGGAGCCTAAGAAACTTATTAAAAAACACAAACTTGAAGCCTACATAATCTTATTAACCAATGTCACCCCAATACATTTAATAAAATAAATAAATAAATGTAAAAAAAATTACAATGAAGAGAATAAAAAGACAATACTTACATTTGAGAGAAGATGTTTGCAAAACACGATCTTTAAAGGACTGGTATCTATAATATATAATGACTCCTATTAAACAAAATGACAAAATATTTTAATATGCCTTTTTTCGAGTGAGGCAATATATATAAACTATGAACTTATGAAAATGTCTTTAACCTCATAAATCAGGAGGAAATTAAAAACTGAAATCAGAATAAGATTGTGATAATTTAGGAAACAGATTAGCACAAGTGAAAATGGTCTTTTTATACAAAGTGCTGGCAAGGGTAGAAATAGCTGGAACTTTGATATGCTGCTGATCTGATTGTAACTTTGGAAAACATCTGGCACTACCTAATGAATTTGAAAATGTCTTAACCTTTCAAAAACAAATAATTAAAAGAATAAAGGAAAACTAATAAGTAGGAATCAAAACCCTCCAGAAATTTGGGAACTTGGCATTGCAGAATTAAAATCTCACCCCAGGGCAGAACACTATACAGAATGTTGTCAAGCCAACAAGCACATTCTTTTTACCCTAAAGTATGAAGTCAGAAGAATGAATACATATAGATTACAGGCTCAAAAATCACTCGACTAGAGCCTATAAACATTGTGGTCTTTTTAGAGAGTTCCTATATTTCCAAAGTGAGTCAAACATTTCACAAGCTAATGCCTAATCCCCTTTTTATTATGCAACTCATGTTTTTCAAGTTCTATGGCTTCTCTCCTGAGCTCGGCCTAACTAAAATTTCTAGTTTTTCCTGTGTACAAATATAGTCTTCTAAAAAAAGATGGTATCAAAGGAAATACATGTGTTTTTTTTGTAGTTATGAAAAAATATTAAAATAGCATTTAAGTGGTATCAAATATCTAATGTAAATCACTTAATACTTCTGAAAACATAGTCTACAATTTTGAATACTTACTGGGAATAATTTTAAACACACACACACACACACACAAAAAAAAAAAAGAAGAAGAAGAAGAAGAAGAAGAAGAAGAAGAAGAAGAAGAAGAAGAAGAAGAAACTGTGAAAAGAGAAACCTGAACTTAATCCCAAGCTCCACCACTTACTGGCTGTATATAGATAGGACATTCAGATTTGTAAATCTACGACTTCATTTCTAAACTGGAATCACTAACATGACGAGTCTCATGATATTTTTTTAATCTATACTAATAAAAGGGTAATATGCTAATTGGACCGGACATCCTGAAAGCCACAAAGCAGGGGCCTAGGCAGAGGCAGTTAAGGTCAACCAGGCTAGCAGGAGGAAGCTATTAAGAGGGCTATCAGGCCACCAGGGGAGGCCAGTTGGAGGGCAATCAGGCCAGGAGAGAGGGCAGTTCGGGGGCAATCAGGCAGGCAGGCTTAGTGGTTAGGGACCATCAGGCAGGCAGGCAGGCAGGCAGGTGAGCAGTTAGGAGCCTAAACCAGCAGTCGGACATCCCAAGGGGTCTTGGATTGGAGAGGGTGCAGGTTGGGCTAAGGAATCCCCTCTCCCATACACGAATTTAATGTACCAGCCTCTACTATTAAATAAAAAGCCCTGCATGATAAGCTATACACCTAGTAAAAACATATTTTATAGGTGTTACTACATGTCTAATTATAACTTTTAGAATTAGAATGATTTTAAACATTGTCAAGTAAGTTGTATTTCTATGACCAACAATTGGGTAATTAACTTTTAAATAGATAAATGAGATCATACCATGTTTATATAATTTAAATCAATTCATTCTTCTGATTATTGTTATCATGAAAATGAAATAATTTCATAATTGAAATAAAAAAGTTCATGGGGCAATTTTTAGAAGCTCTTTTCTACACTATGTATTTTCAAATAATATAGAGTAATCTCTTATCCCTGAGGGATATGTTACAAGACCCCTCAGTGGATGCCCAAAACTGCAGATAATATTAAACTCTATATATTTGTTTTTCCTATGCATACATACCTATGACATTTTAATTTATAAATTCAGCAAAGTAAGCGATTAACAACAATAATTTTAATGATAATAGACATTTTAAAACAATAAACTGTAATAAAAGTTATGTGAATGTGGTCTCACTTTCTCAAAATATTTTATTATGGTGTATTCACCCTTCTTCTTGTGATACTATGAGATGATACAATGCTTAGGTGCTGAGACAAATGAGATACTCAGAATGACACACAATTTAATACTTACCAAACTATATTTGCTAGGTTCCTCTGTATCAGCACTACCCTGGACAGCATGGGACAGGATTGAATCTATGTTATTCACACTTGGATCTCCAGGCCTAGCACAGACTCTACATATGCTGTTAGTGACTGATTGCCACAATAATGCTGCTTAAAAAAACAAACAAACCTGTTAGTGACATGTAATGTAAACCTTTAGTTAGCTTACAGGTCAGCTGTCCTACTCCTGGAAATTTGTTGCCCAAAGACTGTCTACATTTGTAACAAGTTGTGTTTCTTTTGCAGCAGAGTCAGTGCTTTTGCCATTACCATTTCTGCTAAACGTCTATGGCCTTTAAATATTTCTTGAATCCATAATCTATCTACAACCCACACCCACAATCCTTTTTTAGGAGGTGTCTCTCTGTAGATTTAATCATTGCTATTTGGGGCAAAGCAGGTCTTTATCCAGAGGAGAAAATCTACAAGGTTTTGCCCTAATTTTTTCAGAGGTCATAACAAAGCACTTCCAGGCAACATGATTAATGTGAAATTTAGTGAGGCTTGACATCATATGGGAACAATTTTGAGAACTTTTACTTACTCAGAACACTGAAGATTAGAAACGTTTTCATTACCCAGCCGTGCAATTTCTAACTCTATATCACCTCTAAATTATGTTTGCAAACAGCCTGGATCTTTTGAATTTATTTCTCCCCCTCTCCCTTCATTCTTGCCCTCCTCCTGCACCTCCTTCATTGTTGTTCTTATTATTGTCAATATTCTATCTCTTTCACTACTTTACTTTTAGCTAATATTTCCCATGTAAAATTAGCTATTACATATTAAAACCACCTACCTTAAATATTTGTCTTTTTTCTGGATAATTTTTTTTGCCAGATCTAAAAGATTATTAGTGCATTTTCCATCTTCTAAGATACGACTGGGCACACTTTAAAAAAATATTATTTGTCCATACATTCACAGATTCCGGTTTATCCAGCATCTTCTAATGATTTCATTGCCATCTGCTATGTGAGCCTAAATCAGTGCTCTAATGTACATTTCTTTATGGCAGCCACTCACTTTTTTTGTTTTTTACCAAATTCTGTACAGTTATCCATTGGAACAATAAATTTTGTATCAATTGATGACCTATGACAGAAATTTTGTATCAATTGATGACCTATGACAGAAAGTTTTAGCTGAATGCTTGATTGCTTAAAAATTTTTGCTATTATGTAGAGAGCCATAAATGTTTCTTCAAAATATCTAACATTTTGTGGCATTTTCATTGTAACCTTGGATTAAGAGTCAGTTTATTTGGAAGTGTAGAGCATAGTGTTAGGAATTCAATCAAGTGGATTGATCCATCCAGGGGAAAGCTTTATCTCTTGGTACCTCGCTGCAAAGAGGGTTTGTTTTGTGTTCTTTTTTCTTTGTGCATAGTCTCCCTCTTTAGGTGAACTCAAAGTATATGCTGACTGCCAGCTCGTTCATTCTCACAGTAACCCCTAAGGAAGGTAGAAAGCAATTATCATTACGCTCATTTAACAGATGAAGAAACTGGGCCATGGAGAGGTTAAGTGTCTTATTAATTATGAAAGCAATAACCCAGGGACTCATAGTATCAACAATAAAAGTAATAGCTAACGACATCATGGCATAACCATCACTATTCAGAATAACTAAGTGCATTAGTCATTTTGGCTCACCCACATGACCTCAAATGTTTGATCATATTAAACTTCTAAACCATTTGCCTTGAGCCATTAGGGCAGAAACAGCTTTAACATGTTTTTTTACCGTCTGCTACTTATTCTGAGCTTCTAGGTTCAATGGGCTTCTGAAATTAAATTATGCTGGGTGACATTATAGGTTTCTAAGCCTGGATTGTGTGTAAGGCATGCCTGAAATAATTTTTTGAAAGAGTGAGTGATTTTATTTATTAATTAATTATTATTATTATTATTGCTTTTCAAATACCAAAAGACCATGCCATTTTTGAGTTGACAAATACAGTGTGAAAACTTGGCAGTTTACCACATGCAATTAAAAGGGATTTACATTTCCCATGTTTTTCTTAATTTCTGCAAAACATTACTCTTGTTTGTTCTTATGTAGAATAGTGTTGGTAATGCAGGCATAATGTATTTAGTATGAAGATATTTTCACATTAGAAAAGTAAATTCTGAAAATGGCATCCATTAGTGTACTTTTCACACTGAGTACTGTTTTCTGAAACAAGTGTTTATTTTTCTCTTCCTGTATTGGTGATAAGACATTTTGAAAGTTCCTTTTTTCATATGCAGGAAATTGACTTACAATACTTTTTAAAGATGAGAAAGCTCATCTAAAATTACTTTTGAATTTATTTTATTTTGTTTATTTTTACTGAGAGATAAATGACATATAGCATTGTGTAAATTTAAGGCATACATGTGTGATTCAATGCATCCACTCCCCTTTCTTTGACATTAGGGTGGGCATTTTCTCTTCTGAAACACAGACCCCACAAAATATCAGGCAAAGGCATAAAGTAATCTTATGACCATATTCTAACTTCTTTTGGATTATTTCCCTGAATTGTCTTTAGAGACCTTTGAATAGATATTTGCTGAAAGTAAATATCTAATTACATTTTCACTCTGATACCATTCCTCAATAAGTATGCATGAGAATTGCCATGTAGCAGGATGAAGAGTTAGAGCTTTTTCCTATCTCACAGAAATATGATTGGGTCTATCCTAACTTTTGTTTCTTTCTCTGAGTAAACGTTGAGTAAGATATATGTTCTATGGGACTGAGGGAGTGAATATATTGACTATCTTTTATAAATCTTTATTGCATGTTCATTTACCATGGGGTGTTGGGAAGGGAGGATAATTAGGGAAGAGACCTATAAGAGGGCATATTAGAGTTGAAGAATTGTACATGTGACTTTAGTGTTTACATAATGGGAAACAAATTAAGAATAGATGAAGTACCTTACTCTATAGGTAGATATTGTTAGGTTCAGAGCAACAGTTTGAGATTTCAACTCATGTAGTTTTCTTGTCTGAGCTTACTATACTATCCAAAAATATTTATTGATCTATTGTTGTTCCTTTACTTGTTGTGGGAAAAAATATTGTACTTTTTAAAACTAATGGTAAATTATTGCACAATTCTAATTGATATCTTCCTTTGTGTCACTTTGTGATTGCTCAATGTCCATCTCCCTATAGATCTAAACTGAAACAAAATGCTCTTCAAATGTGACATTCTGCTCTAACTTGGATGATGGAAATAGAATATAATTAGGCTTCCAAGCCAACACCTATTCTTGATAATTTGCTTGCAAGTTACTAATTAGGTAATAACCCTATGAATAGTTAAAGAAAATAGAAATTTTATTTTGAATTTTTGTTGGTTTCATGAATTCAAGTTTGTGGATAATTTAGTTTATTGTTTTAAAATTTCTGCATACTTAATGTTGCCAAATAAAATTTAAAAGCTTTGTGCAATTGAACAACAATGTATCTGAGCAGTCGGTTTAGATTAATGATGAATATTATTACTAGAATTTTCATTTGTTCATGGTGATGCTTTCTTCATTTTTCATCAGACACCTTTTCTAGTCATCTACTAAATATATCTCAGCAAAACTTTTAATGGCCATATTATTTCTTTAGTTCTTGCAAATTATTTTTTCTTTAATGATAGTGTTAAACTATTGGCTGTGGGTAATGGATTATCGTTAACCTTACGTTAAATGGAAATATTTTAAAATAAAATAAGGTTGGTGTTTTAAAAGTGTTACATTCTTGTTCGTGTCTAATGTGGTTTTGATATAATTCATTATGTTTGAAATAACATTTAAGCAAAGTTTTTATTATGCATTTAATTCATTGGCATAGTAAGGAGATTATTTGTAACCAGGAATATTGTCTCCCTTCCCCACCCTCATCTAACACACCATTTATTGTTGCAAGGCCTGATTCTATGTTTATTACAGGGATTTGCATAAGGCTTACAGAAACCCAACACCATTTTACTATGTTCCCATTCCAAGACATAAAATGGTGCCTTTGAGTAAAGATGCTTCATCAGACACTGGTTTTGCATGCCAAGTTACAGCCATCAGTGGTGAAACAGCAGATGTGAAGGCTAGTTGGCACCAGAGCATATGAGTCAAAGACTTTCCTGTGGGAAAGAAAGTGCTTCATTACACTCTATCTGTACTAAGAACATTGGTCCTATCAAGCTGTCTGAAAATTAGAATATGATGGGTTTTATTACCCCAGCTCTGCCAGAGTGGATTCAATGGTTAAAAAGTAAGTGATAATACCATTTGGGGAATTATAAGAAGTGGTTCGAGTCTCAATGTATTTAAACTTGGAAGGAGTAGCGACTTTTGTCTTAACTTCTCTAAAATGTCTGAGGGACAAAAGTTTAATTCTCTCTAATGGTTGGGCTTTCCACATGTACCAGTGAAGCTTTGGGGACTTTAATTGAAGAATAAATTATGTGTTTGACTGGAATGTAAAATCTGAGAAAGGAAGTTTTAATTGCCTTGGAAAGCCAGTGTGTGAGGTTGCTTTTATTCCAGCATACACGATGGTTCTCTCCCTCATTTGCCCTCCCTCCTCCATCCCGTGCAGGGACCACTCTTACTGTTTGTCACCTCAGGATGGCAGCTTAAACACTATGTTGCACCTCATCAATCTTAGGAGAGAAGTCCCCACAGGGAGAAAGAAAATTCGAAAGCCAGTTAATATAGTGATGTTGAGCTGGCATGTCAGGTGCTGGATAATGGATCATAGTTGTCACTGCAAAAGTTTATAGCCACTGGTTAGGCAACAATTTGAAGGAAGTCAAGAAGGACATATTTTTTGGTACAAAGAAGTAGGCTGAGATAAATATTATTTAAAAATTGTTCTATCTCTTCTACCAAAATAGCTTATTAAAAGCATCTTTTGGTATTTCTAAAACAAATATGCAGACAAGCAAACAAACAAACAAAAAACAGACTCTCTGCTTTGTACATTATTTGAGGGAGTTGTACTGACTGGCATTGTGGCTAAGAAAGATCCATTATTCATGCTTACTGTTTCCTTTAGAGGTGGGTCCAGGTTTAGAATATCAAGAGAGACATTGTTTTTATTCCTATGATTGTCCATTGATTAGAGATGTATACACCGAAACGTTAGTTTAATTTAGAATACCCTTGGCAGTTAGTGGTCTATGCCCTGTGATGTGTTTTTTAGGAAGCTGCTCTTTAGTTGCCAGTACAATTTATACTAATTAGCTTCTTTGGTCAGCTAAGTTTTCTTTTGTTCATTTATTTCCCTTCCCTTTTCCAAGATCCAAATAGCAGTGATATCACTTTGTTCTTTGATCTTAAGAGTTGATTGAAGACATCGCATCGTAGTTGATTCTTTCATTCTATCAGTAAGAAAAATGAGGTTTACTGTTATTTACTTCTCCTGCCATCTTTGATGCTTTCATTTAAGAAAACACAGAACTGTTATTTCCCTTTAGAAACAAGCAAAATGTAAGATCATGAACTGTTCTGCTACTCAATGCTCTCAGCAATTCATCGGGCATATTTACAAGTAGAAAACATAAATCATAAATCATCTTTTACTTTTTTTATAGCCTTTCCACTAACTCTGCACAGATTGGAAAAAGAACAACATAAACTTTAGAGCTTATTAGTAGGTGTTGATAATTACAAAGTGAATATAATAGATGCCTTAAAATGTTGCTTGAAACATATGATTAGATTGGGCATTCCTGCTAAATGTCTTAGTTTTAAAGGGATCGGGTACTGAAATAACTCTAATTTCTCTTTTTGCTGTAATATTTGTGACTGTGGCAGTGCCTTCAGTTGTTTAAATCCTGAATGCATGCTGATCAGCACTTTTATTGGCCTCACATATTCAGAGTATTTCTTTAATCGGAGTCAATAATTCCATGAAGAACTTTCCAGATAAGTGAATGTGTCTGCACATGTATGCATATATGCATAAGTAGTGTGTTCTGTAGTATTGAGACATCCAACATTAATTGGAGTTAAATTATGATTAATTATATACTTTATTTTTCTTATACCCATAAATTTCCATATTAAATCTCTTAATGAAAGAATAGTTCAGGGTTGGCAATAAAATTGTAATTTTCTATTTTCTGACAACAAATTAATACTGATTTTGATTGTTATTAACCTATTGTATACACCATAGCACTACTGGAGTTCAGTGGAAAGATTTTATTATCTCTAAAAAATAGGTGTTTCATTTATTAAATAGTATAATCACAGCTATTTAGAAGCTAGAGTATAAATTAGTTTGCTTTGTAGATCCCTTGACTATTTTCAAAACCTTATGAGTTTCTGCTTCATTTTAATTTATTACAAAAACAAATAAAGACCAAAGAATAGAAGGCAGAATTAATAATGAAAATAAAGGATTGTTGAATCAAAGCAATGCACTTTAACATAATGATTAGATGCATAAACTAGGTATTGGTATGATATCCTACATTTGACACTCACTAGGGATTTATTTAATCTCTCCAGGCAAATGTGGTTATAGATATATATATCTTTTAGATTGATTATATAAAGCACCAAATAGGTAATAAACTCACAGTATGTGCCTACAGTTATCTTTACTATAAGGAGCTTAAGAGTAGAATTACTAAACTTTATAGTCAGTTAAACCATTTTCCCAATATGAATGCTTGCATTTCTGAAGATATATTCAGTTTACGTATGGTTAATGCCAGGATCTGACACTCAGTTGCATTTTTTTTCTGTCTTTAATAATTTGATCCTGATTGTAGAGTATTTAAAATATTCTGGATTATTCTCTTGTACTGCTTGAAAGTTAAAATGCATTATAAATCCAGTTCCAGACACATAATATGGGTAGTCTTTTCATTAATGGTCTTTTATGCATGGTTGTTTAATTCATGCTCTTTTTATTATGTGTGAGATTTGTTTTGACAACCCATTTATGCTCAGAATTAATACTTGAATAGGAAAATCTCCCATTTTTAGTCGTTCTTTCTTCCCATGAATATTAACCATTGTAATCTAAAGAACTTTCTTTTTCTCTTATGACAATAATGCATATGACTCATGAGATCTACAGAATGTTAGAAAAATAAAGGAAAAATGTCCCAAGGTCAATCTACAAAGATAATTCTTAATATCTTCTGAGAACTACCTCTAATGTTTTCTTTTTAGATATTTAGAATTTAAAGCATTTTTGTTCCAGTTTTAAAAACTTTAGACAATACAGCTTCACAAATTCTTCAGTTTCCCTTTGTACACAGGTGATAATGCTCTTTTCAGAAATATCCTTTAAGGATTCATTATTAGTAAAATATGATTATAATACTGTTTTTATAATTCTTTCAGAAAAAAATATTATTTCTTGAGATAGAGTCTAAAACAAATAACCTTTTGCTAAATTCCAAACTAGTTCTAACCTAGTCATTGTAAAATTTCAAAATATGTTTACATATAAACACATATGTACAACAGAGAAATCACATCTTAGATACTTAAATGATTAGGTTGCTCATTTTTAATAGCCATTGTATTATAACATCAGAAATTTAATGCTTTAAAATATTACATTTAATAAGCATTTTAAATTGAACTTTAAAGAAAAAGTAGTAGAGGTGATATTAAAATTATCTGTTTAGAAGTCCTAATACAATCTTACTTTCAAGTGAAAGAGAAAAAAATATATAATGCAAATATATAGGAGTAGTCATTAACCTTTTTTAGTTAACCTCTATTAATGTATATTTAGAAGAATGATCGTAGAAATATATATATATATATATATGTATAATCTTTAAGCTGACATATAAAATAAAATTAATTTTAGCTTATTTGGTTAATAAATCAGTATAATAATGTTTATAAATTTAGATTACATACATTTTATAAGAAATCAAAACTAAGTCTTGTAAAATTTTAATTAATATGACCTTGTATAGTACATAACATTTATAGTTTATGTAAAGTCATATGTCTATTGTTTAATCACAATTATTAAGCCATGTGGTTGTACTTTTATCCATTTTTTAGAAAATGGCCTTTGTAAAGAATATTTTGGAGGTGATTACATTATTATTGTGCATTAGAAATTCTGTTTTTTATTGTTTTCTAAGTATGTGTGAATATTAAGCACAAATTTATTTATATATGGTATTCAGAATAGTGATTTTTTTAAAATTTAAGAGATGCTTTAATTTTATTCTACTCTAGAAGTAGAAGTCAAGGCCTTTTTCTTTTTTTTCCATTGCAGACACAGTGATACATACTCACATAAATAATTGTAGTTGAAGTTCAACTACCTCAGCCAAGGGTCTAAAGTAAACAGAAAAATAAAAACTTGCTGATCCAGATATAAATAAGTGTTTTCCTTTTCAGTGGGCATGAACCACTTTCCTAATCAATTTGAACTAATAAGCAAACAAAGAGACTGATAAACCAGATTACCAGATCTCTTCCACCCAATAGAGGATAGATTTCATCATCCATCTGATGGAGATCACCAAATCAGAAAACCAAATCCTTAATTACTGCTGTTACCAACTTGGGATAATTTACTAGTAAGGCAAGATCTAAAAACAAAAGCAAAGCAAACAAACAGTAGAGGAAGAGGGGAAAAAATTGAGAAAAGTTAAAGTCTGACCATTGGTATTCACTCTGTTGTGCAAGAAAATATGTGCCTTAGCATAAATAACCCCATAGCTCTACTTCTCCAACTAAACAATATATTTGGTTCTGTCAGGTAAATTCACTTGGGTATCTTGGTGAAAGTACTATAAAAATGCTAAAGTATAATTTCTAAAAAAAAAAAAATAAACATGTCTCATGAAAATATGAACTGAAAGTTTGGTGGAGATTTCATTTACTTATTATTCAAAGGAGAATTTGGAGAACAGACACTTGCATAAATATACACAATCAAAAATGCTGAAATACATTTGCTAATAAATGAAAAACTGGTTAAAATTATTTAATGCAATAAAATAAAATGTTTGGAGATAATGATTTGCCTGTGGAAACCAGTGTTTCCAACCGTGTGAAATAAATGTGCATTGTTATAGACAAAAACTAATTTACATGACTATCATTTTTTTTACAGGTTAACTTCTACCCCTACAAAATTGCTATTAGACCAGTCAATAGAAAGTCAAAGGAACATACCAAATAGAATCATGTAATCCTCAGAGTGCCTGCTACATAACTTCCAGAACCACAATATGAAACAATACACATTTTGAAATTTCTAGAACCTCAACTTCAGTACATATATTGCCTAACATGATCTGCCTAAAAGAAGCCTATAGGTATATGCATTGTGTATGTTCTTTATTCTCACTTCCTCTTCATATATGTATTTTTAATTTTATTTTTTTAAATATATTTTATTGATATTTTTTATAGAGAGGAAGGGAGAAAGATAGAGAGCCAGAAACGTCGATGAGAGAGAAACATCAACTAGGTTCCTCTTGCACACTCCCTACCGGGGGGTGCCCCCAACCAATGTACATGCCCTTGACCGGAATCGAACCCGGGACCCTTCAGTCTGCAGACCGACGCTCTACCACTGAGCCAAACCTGTTTCGGCTATTTGTATTTTTTTAAATTAGTAAAGTAAAACCATACTCTTTTCCACCCATATTTTTCTTCCCTAAGGTAAAAAATAAAAAATCTCCACAGTCAAGCTGAAACCAGTTTGGCTCAGTGGTAGAGGGTCAGTCTACAGACTGAAAGGTCCCAGATTCGGTTCCGGTCAAGGGCATGTACATTGGTTGTGGGCACATCCCCAGTAGGGCGTGTGCAAGAGGCAGCTGGTTGATGTTTCTTTATCATCAATGTTTCTAGCTCTCTATCTCTCTTCCTTCCTCTCTGTAAAATATCAATAAAATATATTTATTAAAAAAATATCCACAGTCAAAATAATAAAAAGTCATTTAGAAACATTGATTTTTGAGGAGCATTCCTTATTGCAGATACTATAAACCTACCCCTCATCACTATAATAGATACATTTCTATTAGAAATTTTTATATCAATGCCTATTTATATTCTCATAGATTTGCTTAGTTATAAAATAGTTTTAATGATAACCCAGTGCAAACTAATATTTTAAAGTGTAAAGACTCATGCATGATACAAGACAGTTTAAATATTTAATTTAAATATATAAATTTGCTTCAAAATATAATCAGGCTATTTAATAAAATACTTTTAAATATGAAATATATCTCAGGTTGAAATCTGATGGCAGACATGGGATAGCAATATGATTTCAAACAGAAAAGAAACTCTATATAAATTCTAACTCTTAAAAATAGTTTGAGCATGTATTTTTAAAGTGCATGATTGCGCATGGCAAGTTGCCATGATTTTAACATTCCAAAGCACACATTTAAAAATGATGTAATAGCCAAAACCGGTTTGGCTCAGTGGTAGAGCGTCGGCCTGGGGACTGAAGGGTCCCGGGTTCGATTCCGGTCAAGGGCGTGTGCCTTGGTTGCGGGCATATCCCCGATAGGGGTGTGCAAGTGGCAGCTGGTCGATGTTTCTCTCTCATCAACGTTCTGGCTCTCTGTCTCTCTCCCTCTCTGTAAAATATCAATAAAATATATTTTTTTAAAAATAAATAAAAATGATGTAATATTTTCATAACATGAATGTTTATAGTATGTTGTAATTTATGATTAAAAGAAAATTTTAACACCCTAATAAAATTTAAAATTATTGTAGCTTCCAAAGTATTTACTTTTTCTCCTATATTTGAATTTATATATTATTTCTCAAAGGCAACTAATACTTTTGGTTTCAAAATATTTTCCGACAAATTGTTACATGCTAGTCTTAAAAGAAATATCTACAGGAATATTAATAATGGCCTCAATAACTTATTTTTACTCATAAACCCATAAAATAGCTAAAGGACAAAACAAGAAGTATTACTATGATAATCATCAGTATAAAAAATCATGGTAGAAAATATGGTCACTTCAATAGCACAAAGAATCATTTCCAGAAGATAATTTAACTTTTGCTCACTTATATAATTGGTTTAAGTGCATAATATGTAATCCAGCAAAATAATCTTTACAAGTGATATTTTAATAAATGTGTTTCAGATAACCCCAAGTGAAATATAAATAAAGTAATGGTAAGCAGCAACAAAAAGGGTTTTTCCAGAAACTGTGTGACTTGGGAATGCATGTGATGACAGAGATCTGGAGCTATAATACCTCCATATACATAATCACCATTTTAACTCTGCATTTTACTTTCTTCAGTTCAGATTCTTGTCTTCCTGGTGGAGAGGCTTCTACATGCTTGTGTGTGTGACTCTATCTTTTCTTGTCTGTGAAGTTCTCAGGCAACCCACCTGTCAAATTCAGTTTTTACAGCATTTATTGGGAAAGTCTTTTTGTTTTTTATTTGTTTAAATTTAATTTATTTGGGTGACATTGGTTAATAAAATTATATAGGGTTCAAGTGTACAATTCTATGATAAATCATCAGTGAAAGTCTTTTAGGCCAAAGCCCTTTAACACCTGTTAATATTGTATTGATAATATTTTTATAGTTCACTTTTTTTTTTACTTTAAAATCTTATGTCTAGAATACATCCTTAATAAATATATATTGGATGAGTTGATAAATGATTAAATAAATGCATAACTTTAGCCACTTGTGTCTAGGGAAGTTTAGCAAACTTGCCATTTGGAAAGAATTTTGCATAATAACTGCTTCCAAGGAGTATTGCAAAGAATTAAAAGAAAAAAGACATGAAACATTTCTCACAATTTATTTATTTGTTTCAATAAATGTTTTTGAGCATGTACTCTATTGTGCTAGAAATTGTGTTAGAATCTAAGGATACTGATCAATAAGAAAGCTACATCCCACCCTCCTGGAGGTTGTGATTTTGTATAAAATATAAATATTAAAGATATAATTAGTTATATGTTGAATGTTAAATAAAAAGGTAGAGAGTTCTATAGATACTATCAGTTAAAGTTCTCCAGAATATGATTAAATCCCAGGTAATTATCCAAGACATACATAAATATACATATTATATGTATGATGTATATTTATATATAAAATATTATATATAAAGACTTTAGATAATATAGAGTTAGAGATTACATATATTATACATGTAAATAGATTTATTTTAAGGAATTGGCTCATGGGAATGTGGAGGCTTTGCAAGTTTGAAATCTGTTGACAAGTGAGCAGGCTATAAATCCAGGCAGAGTAGTAATACTATTGAGGAAGTGTTTCTTCTTCTCTGGAAAACCTCAGTTTCTGCTCTTAGGGCCTTTCAACAGATTGGATGAGGCCCATTCAAATCATCCAGGGTAATATCTTTTGTAATGAACTTATGGTAGGTGGAGACAGCACCTAGGAAACTGGTCAGGTTGACACATACAACTAACCATCACAGAACATATAGAAGGGTAAATAAAAATAGTTAACAATTCAGTCTGGAAGGTTCAGGGTAGGTTTTACTTTAAAATAGGAATTTAGATTGAAACTTGAAACAAAAATAGAAGTGTAAACTGTAGGATCAGGTTAGTTCAAGAAGAAAGGAAATTTTAGGTGGAAATAGTCCAAGGTAACAAGGTTGTATGATCATTGTATGGTTTGCTGTGTTGGTTGCTTTTGTTTGTTTGTTTTTTGTAAAAAGTGTAAACAAGGCTGGTGTAGCTCAGTTGTTAAGTGTCGAACTATGAATCAGGAGGTCAAGGCTCAATTCCTGGTCAGAAATGCCCAGATTGCTGGCTCACTCCCTAGTGTTGGGTCTGCAGCTGGGCAGTGATTCCTCTCATCAGTGATGTTTCTATCTCTCTCCCCTTTTCCTTTCCTCTCTGAAATCAATAAAAATATCTATAATAATAAAAGCATAATATGCTCATTAGATCAGGCAGCCAAATAACCTTCCAGGTGTCATTCCGGATGTTTTTTCAGGCCAAGCCACAGCAGCGGGGACTGAGGCAGAGGCAGTTAGAGTGGTTAGGGGTGATCAGACAGGCAGGCGAGTGGTTAGAGGCAATCAGGCAGGCAGGCAAGCAAGTGGTTAGGGGTGATTAGGCAGGCAAACAAGCAGTTAGAGGCAATTAGGCAAATGAATGGTTAGGGGCTATGAGGCAGGCAGGCAGGCCAGTGGTTAGGAGCCAGCAGTCCCAGATTGTGAGATGGATGTCTTAATGTCAGTTTAAATAGAGTCCCAGATAAAAGGGTGCAGGCCAGGCTGAGTCCTTTCCCCCAGTCCCGTGCACTATTTTCATGCACCAGGCCTCTAGTATTTTTTTAAATAAATGTATTAAAAGGAAAGAGTCAAGGATGATTTATTGGTTTTATAAACTAAATAGTAGGATCACAGAAGAAACAGAGAAAAATCATAAGTTTGGACTCTCAACTTTGAAATGACACATCCACATGAAGGTGGATAGTTAGGAGATACAAATATGGATCTAGAGGGCCCACATTTGATAGTTAATAACTCACATAATTAAAATCTCAGAAATGCATGATATCACCTATGGAGGTGTGGGGTGAAGAGACAGATATTCAGGCAATTACCTGTGGCAATTTATAAATTACTATTTCACAGCACAATGACTCACCAAATGAAACTGTGAGAAAGAGAGACCATTCTAAGAGGTTGGAAGATAATGTGGAATGCATGATGTCTGGAAAACCAAGAAAAGAGTTTGTCCTGAGAAAGAAGAGATCAACAATGTTAAACATTGCATAGAGGTTAAACAAGATAAGACTAGGGAGGAATCCAATGTATTTTGTGACAGAGTAAATTTCTGAAGGCCTGTTGGGGGTGAATGAGGAAGAACTGAAACAGGGAATGGAGACAGCATGTGTGGAGAAATAATTAACTGCCAGGGAATAAAAAAAGAAAGATTGTGCAGAGGTGAAATGAAAGAGAGATAAGCAGTGTCACTTACTTATTTGTTCATTTCATTATAATTATTTTTCTATCTGTACAATTTATTTTTTCTTGAGTTGATTTATGGAAGAGCAAGTAGGAATGAGATTGAAAATCTAGAGACATGGAATATTAGATAGCATCTCACAGCCAGAAAAGCTAAAGAGGATGATATACAGAAGAGAAATTATTTAGCTTTGGATGGATAGAGGTTCCGAGTTTTCTCTGTGTACTGAAAGGAGAGAAAGAACAAGAGGGCGAAAGAGAGTTTAGAGATTTCAAGAAAATGGAAACTGTGTTAAAGCTTAACTATGAAGAATTGGAGAACTGATTGAATAACAGTAAAGGCATAAGGCAATTTTGAACATGGTGGAGATGGTGACATGAAAGATGTCTAAGCTTCTGCTATTCTGTGGTACTTTCCCAGTGAAATAAAGTGGCCTGTGTGCAGTCCTGGAATAAAGGGCTGGATTTGTGCAGGGTTCTTAAGGTGAATGTGATGAAAGGAAGACGAAGCAGAGGGGTGTAGGCTCCTCTCAAAAAAATCAGTGGTTCAAAATGGTCTGTGGAATCTGAATTTGAAATAGAGGTAAGTTACATTGGAAGATAGGAGGGGTGCAGGCTGGGGAAAGAAAGGCTAGTGGACAGACTGCATTCCCTCTAAAAAAGTGCAGTGGAATAAATTGAGCAGCGTGTATGCATGTTGGAAGCTGTGCAGTGAAATGACATGCAAAAAGAGTGCAGTCTCTATGGGATAGTGAAGGAAATTTTTACAGGACACAAAAAAGTTAGGACTTCAACCAGTTGTCCTCTGACACAAAATAGCCAGTATCACATCAAGAATTGGGGTGAGAACAATCGGGCAGAGGTGCTAACACCTTAAATAAGTGAGAGAGTGATCAGGAATTAGTAGTGAGAGTAATGAGGTGTCATAGGAACTTATAAAAAGCATATGATGTGAACTACATAGAAGAGGGACTTTTTACAAGAGAGGGTCTAATGGGAGGTAAGTAGAGTGTAATTTATACCTGCTTATTAGTTTATGAGTTTGAGTACTCTGGGAAGACCCCAGGATGGAATTAGAGGTGGCAAGGTTTGTTTGAAAACGTCTGAGAGGAATAAAGGAGAAGGGGAGGGAGCAAGAGTGGGCAAGAAGAGCCTCAGACAGCCATTCAGGCCAAGACCTGTGAAAGGACGTAAGGAAAGGAGGACTGAGTGGGAAGAACACAAGATCCCATATCCATTCTGCAAAGGTCACATCAGGACGGTGGGAGTCGCCAAGCAAACGCTGCTCACTGGAAGATTCCACATCAGGCAGGCATGGCTGAGGCTTATAAAAAGCTCACGGGCCTCAGTCATTGCGAGCAGAGCATAGGAAGTGTGGCTTTGGAATGAAAAGTCAGGGTGGATTCAAAGGTGCAGTAGCTAGGCTGTCAGCCAACTCTGCACTGCAGTGAGTTTTCTTGAACTGAGATCTGAGCGAAGACCTCTGTGACCTGTGTATACTTTGTCATCAAAAGCATTTCACTGCTCATGCACAAGCCTGTCACTCTTTTAAGTCTTTCCTCATTATAATTACTTTGTGTGTGTTTTTTTTAATCTGTGATTTCCAAAAATACCCTATTTAGAAAAAAATGACATCTGCTAAATAAAGATCCTTTAATGGAGATGGACTATGTAAACTTTCCCGGAGATGGGCTACATGACAAACATACTTGAAATGAATCTGAATTATTATTGAGTTCAATGCAGCAGTGTATTTGGTTGCTTCTAGAAGAAAGTGATTTTAATTTCTTTCTGGATGTAAACATCTTTAAAAAAATGACACTTGCATTCCAGCTAATGTAAGATTTTTCTGAGTCTAAAATATTTATATCTTCAGAGATTTAAGCCCATAAGATTAGCTACTACTTAACTGCCTAGCTACTAGTTAACTACTTATGTTCATGCAGAGTATGGTTTAAATGTCAGCATGATAAGGATCAAGTATGCTGGATTAACATTCTGCATTTCAGGATTAGTGTGTGTGGGAGTTGAGGGTCTTCTAATCAGAGAACTGATAGTTGATGTATGTACTGTATTGTATATTTTTAAAAATATATTTTATTGATATTTTACAGAGAGGAAGGGAAAGAGATAGAGAGCTAGAAACGTCAATGAGAGAGAAACACCGACCAGCTGCCTCCTGCCTGCAACCAATGCACATGCCCTTGACCGGAATCGAACCCGGGACCTTTCAGTCCACAGACCGATGCTCTACCACTGAGCCAAACTGGTTTCGGCTGTATTGTATATTTTTATCCCCATTATGAAGAGTTTAAGAAAAAGTATGTCCACATCTTTGCCATGAACTACCTGGATCTTAAAAAAAAAATGGAATTAATTTTTTTAAATGATTGACTATAGAGTTATACATTGCTGTTCTTTTTTTTTTTTTTAACTGTCAGATAGTAACCTCATGGTCTTTAACTCTGATTGGCAGCTGTTTGATACTTATATTCATCTTACTTTTTATCTTTAAATGTGGTTTACTTTAAGCCCATAATATCTTCAATATCTTTATGTCATAGATTTGAAACAATATGGCAATTTTTGACAGAAAGAAGTTAAAATAGAAAAGATAATTTTCCTCATCTTTGTCTGGTACTATTGCCGATGCTATTACAAATGTATAAACATTATGATAGAGTATTTGGATTAAACTATGCCAATGGGGCATCTCTATGTATAAAAGCCAAGTGACCAGAATGACGAAATGACCAGTGTGGGATCCCTTAACACGCCCAGCGTGGTTCAGGGCCCACACTCAGGGTCCGGTTTCTGGAGAAGGCCGCACTCTAAAATGAAGAGACCGGAAAAGAGTTAATTTGGGTAAATGGGGGCCAGGCGTGGAGTCATCCTCTAGTGGGAAGACTCACCACCAATCTGGCCTTTTGCCATTCCTTTTATTGAGATTCTGAGACAAAAGACATCTCTTAGGCGGAAAAGTTCCAGCAACAGAAAATTAACAAGAATTTACATATGATTAACAAATGAGTTAATTGCTCTGACCTTTCAGAGCCATTGAGGTTGGCCATCTCTTTTTGCATATTAACAATAGTGACCCAACCTAGAGTCAATGAGTTAATAGCTCTGACCATTCAGAGCCATCAAGGTTGGCCAACTCCATTTACATTAGGTTTCAGTTCCTGGTTCCTGGTTCTTCCTGGTTCCCGGCAGACCAGGATGACCAGAACGACAGGAACAGCCGGTCACTATGACACACACTGTGGCGGCCAACCAGCCCAATCAAGGCCCCAACTGGTCCCCGACAACTGCCTGTGGCCCCTCCCCTGAGCATGCCCTGCCCCTGATTATCACCCCACCCTGATTGGCTGTGGGACCAGCCAACTCCAATGTCCCTTCCCACCCGCCGGCCCAGCCCCAAGCAGCCTCATAAGGGTGGGCCAGCTGGGTTCCACTCATGCACGAATTTGTGCACCAGACCTCTAGTAATATTAACAATCATTTCAGTTGTATAGATAGTATGTGTGTAACTTTTAGAATCATTTGCTAATGATCTGTTTCCTATTCATTAAAAAACTGTTTTAATTTACTATTAATAAGTGGCTTCCAATTATTTTGCAGCATTAGCTGCTCACTCTACAGCCTCTCCTCTAGTTTCTTATACCACTCAATGGTATTCCTATGGATATTTCTATAGCACTATGGTCCTATCATGTTCTTATTTCTATCTATTAATTACTAGAGATCCAGTGCATGAATTCATGCACCAGAGGGGTCCCTTGGCCTGGCCTGCAGGATCAGGCTGAAACCGGCTTTCCAATATCCCCCAAGGGTCCCAGATTGCAAGAAGGCAGAGGCCAGGTCGAGGGACCTCACTGGTGCACAATTGGAGCCAGGGAGAAATGTGGGAGATTGGCCAGCTGGGGAAGGACCAAGAGAGGGCTCCATGTCATGATTGGCCAGACCCCAGAAACAAGCTAACCTATCAGAGTGTGTGCTTCCTGGTGGACAGTGCATATCATAGTGACTGATCAACTGCCTGCCCCCTGGTGGTCAGTGCAAAGCATAATGAGTGGTTGAATGGACTTACCATATTTTTAACATATTATGTTTTCATTGGTTAAATGGCCAACCAGACACTTAGAATATTAGGCTTTTATTATATAGGAGTAGAGGCCCGATACACAAAATTCATGCAAGAGTAGGCCTTTCTTTCCTCAGTTGCTGGCACTGACTTCCCTCTGGCACCCGGGACCCAAGATTCCTTCCCTCCAACTGCCAGCAGGCACCGGGGACCCAGGCTTCCTTCACACCCCCAGGCTTCATCTGGAAGGACGTCTGGTATAATTAGTATTACGCTTTTATTATTATAGATGGGTTACATCATCTTGTTTTCCATCAGTTTTGGATAACATATCACATTTTCAACCAATTAGTTGTATCTAGTTGTCACATAAGCAGGTGTTTGCATAGTAAAAATACAAAACAGGAATACTCTCACAAATTCAAACAATTATACTCTCCCCAATACAGTAAGTGTGAGCAAAATTTAGCTTCTCCTGACTAGTGTATGGGAATTATGAGGTTTAGTAAAGTTTACATTTAAATGTATTCTGTTGACTCTGAGCTTGCACTCTTTGAGAGGCCTTTTGATATATTCTCATTTTAAATGCTGTACCAGTGAAGTGACTGGATTACAAATGTAGTTCCTTAATCAGAGTTAATCAAAGGATTAGTGACCTTATTAGGAACTATCCATGAACTGTTTTAAGCTAACTTCTGTGTATAGTGCAAGGTACAGATCAAAATTCAGTTGTTTTGACATGAATATCCACTTGTTGAAATGTGAAAATTGAGGAGGAGCATGGAAGGGCGTTTGCTTAATACTAGAGGGCACAATGGAAGATGTGTGTGTCGGTGTGCAAGAAGAAAGGGGTAGGGTGAAGATGCTCCCCTCTTGGTTCTTCCTGGTGGAAATGAGCTTGGGCAGGGTTCACATGTGATTGCTGTGGGAAGGGATGGGTTTTTGTTCCATGCAAGGATTCTCCCTTAGTAAAATGTTCTGGTGAAGCTGGCCCTTACTGCTGGCATGCGGGCTCCTCTTCACCTGGATGATATAGAGACCGTTAAATTTATACATTTTTTAAAGTTAGATAATCTCTATATCTTAGGCCCCTAAATATTTTGTCCTCTCATTATTTACTCAGTAAATATCCATGGAATGTTTCCTACATGTCAGGTGCTGTAGTGAGCACTTAGTCTCCAACTTTCAGCCCAGAACGTAGGAAAGACAATGTCAGTCATTTCATAAATAATGACCAATTAAAGCCATGAAAATGTCTATAGGAAAACTACATTTTGCAGAAAAACATGTAACTGAGAATCTAGATTTCATTTTTGTTGTCAGAGGGCCTTATTTGAAGAAGTGACATTTAATTTTTTTATCTTTTATTTTATTTTTGTGTGTGTGTCTGTGTGGAGGGGGCTGGCTGGTGTGGCTCAGTGATTGAGCATTAAGCCATAAACCAGGTCATGGTTTGTTTCTTGGTCAGGGCACATTCCTGGATTACTTGCTCAATCTCTAGTAGGGAGAGTGCAGGAGGCAGCTGATCCATGATTCTTTCTCATCATTGATGTTCTTCCTCTCTGGAATAAATAAAAGTGTGTGTGTGTA
This sequence comes from Vespertilio murinus, assembly GCA_963924515.1. Taxonomy (NCBI): domain Eukaryota; kingdom Metazoa; phylum Chordata; class Mammalia; order Chiroptera; family Vespertilionidae; genus Vespertilio; species Vespertilio murinus. The sequence goes on from OZ004705.1 coordinate 161,953,814, forward strand.
TGTGTGTGTGTGTGTGTGTGTGTGTGTGTGTGTGTGTGTGTGTTAAAGGATGGATGGGGGCGAGGAGGTCAAATATGTCAGGCAGAGAGAAATCCGGGTCAGAAACTGGGGCAGCCCTAGGCGTGGTGTATTTTTTATGCATTCTATGTAATTCCCCTTCTTTTCCCATTAAATCTCATATAATCCCCAATACACACAGATTCTGAGATTTTCAAAAAGAGCAAAGGACTTCTAAAACCTTTCAAGAGAACTTCATAATGTGCATATGATTAGTTTCAGGAAGATGCAGGAAGAAGGTTTTACCGTTGTCACACTTTTCTCTGACTGCTTTTCTTGGATTGGAAGAAAAGAGAAGAGTCTTTTCTTAGGGGTTCCTAAGTAGAACTTAAGAATACTATATTTCTAAAGAAATTTCGTAGGTTAATGGCAGAAGAATTTGAAGAGTAGAAATGGAACGTCAGAACAATAGTGTGGCTTACTCAAAGCCTTTTAAAAAACATTTTATCTGGTTTTTATCATAGGCTTTTACAGTAAACAAGCTTTAAGCAATTAGTATATCAGCAATATTTACTATTTCCTTTCTATGTGCCATCAAAATGTGCATATTGCTTTGATCAATATCACTTTTGTAAAGATATGATCTTGTTAGGAATGATATGATATTATATGCTTATATAATACCAGGATTTCTGAATTTACCTCATTTGGTTTTCTAAGTATATAGATCTTTCATATCTCTGAAATAGTTTACTGTTTGCTCTTTTGTTTGTTTTTGTTCCCGAAATAATTGTAATTTGCTTAGGAGAATTGCATTACTTATAAGAAGGTAAGCAAGATGTGTGTCTCAGTCTGCTTGGACTACTACGACAAGATACTATAACCCCAGTGGCTTAAACAACAGATGTTTATTTCTCACATTTCTGGAGGCTGGGAAGTCCAAGATCAAATTGCTGGCCAGGTCAGTTCCTGGTGAGAGTCCCTTCCTGGCTTGCAGAGGGCCACCTGCCACAGCGTCCTCTCATAGAGGAGAGAGAGTGTATGAACTATAATGACTCTCTCTTCTTTTAAGGGGCTCCATTGTGGAGCCCCACCATCGTGACCTTATTCAAACCTAATTGCCTCTCAAAAGTCTTTTCTTCCAAATACAAACACTTTGGGGGTTTATGCTTCACTATATGGATTTTTCAGGGGCACAGATAAATTTAAAAACTTAATTATCTTTGAAAAACCAGATGATTAGAAGCAGCAAATTAACCATGACCCTTTTATTTTATTTTCAAACCAAGTAGCTTGGCTTGGGTTTTGTGAGTCAATAATGCCTACATCTTGGATCCCTCCTCAGACCAGTTTTTTTAAACCATATCCTCAGGTAATAGAATTCTGTCTCAATGTATCACCAAATAGTAGGCCAGACTCCATTCTGCCACCAGCTTGAAACACATGTGTTCCATTTATAACATAGGCTGCAATCTCAGCCATCCCTGCCTGATTCCCTATGCAGAACCAAGCAGTCTGCAGGCATCATCCCACCCATCCTTTTACTCTGTATTGTTTTATATTGCACTAGAGGCCTGGTGCAGGAATTTGTGCACAGTGGGGTCCGTCAGCCTGGCCAGATTGGGACCTATTGGGGCCAGCTGGACAGGGGGGAGAGGCTGCAGGAGATTGGCTGGCCATGGGAGGTGATCTGTGGGAGTACACTGACCATGAGGAGGCAGCTCCTGCATTGAGCATCTGCCCCCTGGTGGTCAGTGCACATCATAGTGACTGGTCATAAAGGTCATTTAGGCTTTTATATATATAGATGTTTTAAGCTTATGAATATATTTATCTATTCTTAGCATTATGGACTTAAATTTTTCTCTTATACCATCTTTAACAGAAAATTATGATATATTTCTTAACTTATGAATTAATCTAAAAATATATATGATAGAAGACAGGTTAACTGAAGTTCAACATTTTAGATACCTGAGAAACACTAGTCCAGAAATTTGTTTGGAGGTGCAAGGATAAGGAAGGTTAAAATATCACATGGTAAATGGTCCACATCAACAATATCATTGAGCTTAAAAATCAGCGGCTGAATATCTTTAAGGCTCAAAGTTTACTAGACACTAATACTAGACACTCACAATTTGATGAGTTAAAGGATTCTTGACTACAAAGATTTTACAGTTTAGAAGAAGTGTCCTCATGTAGATTACAATACTATGAGGAAGAAAGAAAGTTACTATAATGATAATCCACTCAAAGTCCTCTAGGAATTTTTTTAAAATGGTGGTTAATTCTAACATTGAACATAAAAAAAATAAAGGAGACAATAGTGGATTTATAGAGGAGTTATCATTTGAACAATGCCTGAAGGGAGAAGAGTTTCAAGGGAAGAATAATTGAAAAGAAAATTCTTTCTTTTTCCTCTAAGATGAAATGGGCATGGAGAAGAAAAATGGAATTTAAAAAGCATTTTGAAATGGAAAGAAGAAAGCAGGATTTACTGAGATAACCTTGGTTTTCTTAGAATGAGCAGGGGGGAGGTAGAGCTGCATGTCTAGTGAGAATGGAATGGGGATAGTTGTGCAGATACATGGGTAGATGGTTATATGGAAGAAAAGAATAAGAAAAATATTGAAACAAGCAGTTATAAATTATTAGTCTATGCCAGACAGTATATTTTCACATCCACTATTTTAAGCCAAATTGATTGGATAAAAGGAAATTGAAATCTTAGAATTTGTATTGAATTAGAATTAATTTGTCATCACATCTCAGCAAAGAGAATTGGTGGATGGCCTTTATGATCCTTAGCACTGACAATTCAGCTATATTAACCCTAGTCTCTTTCTCTTAGCAGGAAAATAATTCCCACTCATGTCAATCACTGGTGCCTTTCTCTAGTTACTCTATTTCCTGAATGGTTATGTCAGGTACAAAGTTTTCTGGTTGGAATGGAACATGTGCTATTAAGCTACATTACATGATGTTTTCACTTATGCTCACTTCACCTTATATATATGGTACTAAACTTACTCAGTATTGATCTGTGTGGTAGACTGAATGATCATAATTCTATCTAAAGGTGAAGGAAGACAAGCTAAAGACTTTTCTTAATTTTCATCTAAATTATAGATTTAAGTTAAGGCAGAAAGGAGGAAAGCCATTCTGATTCTGTGCAGTGATGCTTAAAAATACAAGGGGGGAAAAATGGAAAAGTCATTGTTGTTTTCTGTCATTAATTGTTACCATTACCCCATGTGTGGCAAACAGGAATCCACTCTCTGTGCCACAAGAGCAATGAAAGGTACCTAGATTAAACAAAAGTTGCAGACTACAGCAAAATGATTTTAAAAAATCCAACTGGCACCATTTATACATCTTCAGGTTGTCAATCCTATCTAATAAAAGAGTAATATGCAAATTGACTATGCCTACTCTATACCCATAAGCCATGCCCACAAGCCATACCCATAAGCCACACCCACAAGCCAATCAGGAGTGAGTATGCAAATTAACCCAACCAAGATGGCTATAGCCACAGAGCGAGCAGGAGGCTTGGATTTCCCCGGCAATGAAGGAAGACAAGTTTCCTGCACACCCTGATGGGCCCTGGACTCCACTCAAGGCTACAAAGTTTCAATTATAAAAGATAAATAAATCCCAACAAAAATGCCTACAGCCATAGAGCTGGAGAGAGCAGGAGGTCTGGGTTTCCTAGGCAATGGAGGAAGCTAAGCTTCCTGGCCGGTCTAGGCCTTTGCTCAAGATTACAAAGTTTCAATTATAGAAGATAAATCCCAAATACCAGGGCCTCCGTTTGGGTTGCTAGGGGACATGGCTGGCCTGAAAACCACCACAGCCCTTTTGCCCAAGTCACCCCATGCCCCCAGGGAACACCCACCCTGATCAGGGACACCCTTCAGGGCAAACCAGCCAGCCCCCACCCATGCATCAAACCTCTATCCTATCTAATAAAAGAGTAATATGCATATTGACAGTTACTTCAACAAAGGATAGTTGCTCCCATGTGGACATAAGATGGCCGCCACAAGATGACCAGTAAGTGAGGGCAGTTGGGAGGGACCAGGCCTACAAGGGAGGGCAGTTGGGGGTGATCAAGCCTGCAGGGGAGGGCAATTAGGGATGACCAGGCCTGAGGGGAGGACAGTTAGGGACAATTGGACTGGCAGAGGAGCAGTTAGGCATCAATCAGCCTGGCAGGGGAGTGATTAGGGGGTGATCAGGCTGGCAGGCAGAAGTGGTTAGGGGCAATCAGGAAGGCAGGCAGGCGAGCAGTTGGGAGCCAGCAATCCTAGATTGTGAGAAGGATGTCTGACTGCCTGTTTAGGCCCGATCCCAATGGGATCGGGCCTGAATGGTCAGGGGAACATCGATCGAGGGGTCCCAGATTGGAGAGGGAACACATTGAAGAGAAACACATGCCTCTGTGCATGAATTTCATGCACTGTGACTTTATAAGATGATTGGAATCTCAGTAGTGGCCTTTGAAAACCCAGGGATAGCATAAGAACCAGACCCCTAACTCCATTTAGCTACTGGGTATCTATAAAATGTATACACTGTAACAGCTGATGGCTCAATATTGAAAATGAAATGTATTTTAATAAACACTGACTTTATAAATATGAAAGTGTGTGAATACATTTCATTCTATACTAAGATGTTGAATTTAGAAAAAGAAGAAAAAGAAAATTTCCCTGAGAAGGAAGAAAAACCCTAACAGGTAGAGTTCAAATACCAGTTTTCTTAGGATGGTCCTGATTTTTCACCTGTTTAAATCAGTTGAATCCTTTCAGTTATTTTAGCACCCTCTCTTGATTCCACAAATTGTTCCATTACCACGGCCACATTTCTAATAGGGGACCTAGACCATTAATTAGTTTAATATCTATACTAAATTGTTAGCTTTAACCTGAAAGATTATAAACTTGGCCAGTTTATCAGCAATTGCTTTTTGGTTGGTTTTCTATTTCTTCTCCCAGTTTTCCTGCATATCCCACTATCATTGGAAACTCAAACTCCAAAACAACATGAAGTTAGCTAAATAAAATTGTGGTTAATTTATCACATTAGTTTAGGTGTTTATGTTTCAAGCTTGCTCATGGATAGAATGATCACAGATATTGATCATGGATAGACAGATCATTGTGAGATGAAAGGACAGTATTGCCGCTATGTTTCCAGTTGTAGCTTTTTGCCATCATCTTTTAGGGCATCCGCAGAAAATCTTTAATGCAAGTGTAAACCTAGGGTTTCCCATTGTTACATAACACAATTGTACATTAATAGGTAGGCTGTCAAAATCTCATTGAATTTCTAGTTCTGTATGACACATCATCTTAAATTATTATCTAGTATATTAATGTAATCATTGGGTTTAATGCTCAAAATATTTTGCCTGATGGGAAATTTATTTGAAATCACTCTTTCTTTTCATGTAAAGTATGTTTAAAATAGACATCTTAAAGTACCCTATAATTTTCTCTCAATTTCATTTTCTTATCTTTGAATTTGGCTGTTTCAAGAATGTGTAGTGATCCTTAACTTACAATCCCTTAAACTAGGTTTCTTGATTTATATTATTATTATTATTATTATTATTATTATTATTAGGTTTCAAATTCTTGAAATCTATATCCTGATTTCATTTTCAGAAGTTGAGCTTGAGAATCCCCAAATTTTCAATGGAAAATTTGGAAAACATGTTCATAAAATTGTTCATAACATAGTTATCTTTTGTCATTTGTTCAGAGAAAAATTAGAGCAAATTAGATATTTTCAACAAAAAAAATTAAAAATTGTATAGTGCAGCTACATAAATGTAACCCTTTACAAATTAGATTTAAAATTCAAATGTTGAATAGGTAAAATTACTAAAAATCTCAAAATATTCAAAGTTATTAATTAATTGGTAGGTATTTATGTAATGGGGAGAGAACAGAACTGGGAACAGAGAGCTTTGGCTCATGTTCAGTTTTAAATGAGAATTTATTATCCTCATCTGGAGAGTTCATTATCCCCAGGAGAAAAGTCATTTGAAAACGTATCAAATTAGGTTGTTATGGTTTCTGTGTGTGTGTGTGTGTGTGTGTGTGTGTGTTGTTGTTGTTGTTGTTGTTATTGTTTTTGGCTGTCACTGTTATACAGAGAACCAAGTATGTTTGTTAAACTTCCTGTACTTATATGTGGAACAGAGTATGGCCAACAAAGAATTGTCCCACACAAAATGTATCTTTAGTGGCTAGCATTCCCTGATTGGAACACTGGAATCTAATATTATTTTCTCTGGCCTCAGTGTATCTTTAAGGATATTTCCTGTTAATAATACCATCCAGCAGTTTTAAAAAGAATTAAACTATGCCCTATCCAGTTTGGCTCAGTGGATAGAAGGTTGGCCCATGGACTAAAGGGTCATAAGTTTGATTCTGATCAAAGGCATACCTCAGTTGCAGGCTCAATTGCCAGTCTAGGTTGGGACACATACAGGAAGCAACCAAAAGACCTGTCTCTCTCGTATCAGTGTTTCTCTCTGTGTCTCTCTCTCTCTTTCACTACCTCTAAAAATAAGTGAAAAGATATCCTCTGGTGAGGATTAACCAAAAATAAAAAATAAAAAATAAAAAAAATTAAACTATACCAATTACCCTAGTAGAAGAATATCACTAGGGGCCCAGTGTGTGAAATTGTGTGGGACCCTGGACCCAGAAAGAGTCCCGTGGTTACTGCCTCCATTGCTTCCACCAGCACCATGGGAGGCAGAACCTAGCAACCTACCCAGTCCTCCAGAGTCAAGTCCCCATCTACCCACATGCACCTCATCATGCATGCAGCACCCTCCATCCTGTGCACACAGACCACCGCTACCTGCTGATCAATAGTAATGGCATGATGGCATGATGACCACTGGCTTTTTATATACTATATATTCCATATAATAAAAGCCTAATATGCAAATCGACCAAATGGCAGAATGACCAATCTGCAGGGGTGTGGTTGGTGATCGGGCAGAACCAGGCCAGCCAAGGTGGGTGCCAGTGGACAGAAGGAAGAGATGGCAATTGGGGGGGGGCGGCGTCTGATAGTGGCAGAGGGCTGATCAGGAGACAAGGCCAGCTGCTCACCAGCCAGAGCCCTCCCCTGATCACCCCACTGGTCGGCTCCAGAGGGAGGCCACCTGTTGGGGGTAGAATCAGCCTCTTGCCCACTGGCACCAGCCCCTGATTGGCCTGTGGGCGCCTCCCACAGAGGGAGGCCAGGAATGAGCCTAAGCCATCAGTCAAAAATCCCCTGAGGGCTTCTGGTCTGTAAGAGGGTGCAGGCTGGGCTGAGGGGCCCTTCCGCTCCCCAAGTGCATAAATTTTTGTGCACTGGGCCTCTAGTATCTCTATCTCTATCTCTATCTCTATATCATCTATCTCATCTCTATATCTATATATTTATTTAACTATATATCTATATATCTATATCTATGAATGGATTTGTATCACACAACACACACACACACACACACACACACACACACACACACACGCACGCGCGCGCATCTTCATTTTTAACAGTATATTTTCTATTTGATAAAAGCCTATTCCATTAATCTGATGAGAGTTATGAAAAAAGACTTTCCTTAAAATTATTTTTCAGTAAGGTGATCCATAAATCAGATTCCAGTAATGAAATGATACTAAATTTTTAGAGCAGTGATTTTATAGCATATTTTTCTTTAACAAAACAGTTTTATCCCTTCAAATAAACTAGTATATAAATACCCAAGCTCGTCAATGTTCTATGATACCCATATACTAGTACAGACCTTGTCTTCCTGTCAGGAAAATACACAGACTTCTCCACTATATTCAAGTCAACCATAGAGGACAGTGGAAAATTTATTACTGTGAAATAGAGGTGACCAATCAAGTGAATGGTCAGATAATAAGCAGGTGAAATCAGTTGTGCTAGTCCTGGACCATCCGTACTGGTTGGATTGAAATGAATTTGAGACTCCATGCATCTGGTAAAGCATTCAAATTATATGCAAAATTGTGCCGGTCAAAGAACTGCAAATATAAACTGTAAGCTGCTTTAAAGGGGTGTTTTGTGAAATATTCTAAACTAGGCATTGTTGCATTGTTAGAATAACTTTTATTCCTTCATTGTAACTAAACATCAAAAAACCCATCATGCTTTTTAATATTTCAGGTCCAGTAATATGATAAAGCTCTAATTCCTTCTAGCAGTGTAGAGAAGTGCTTCTGCATCTCTCTCAGTGATGTTGTAGCTTTCTGCATACTTCCCGAATACACAGCATGAAGTTACCAGTGGGTTTCAGAGGCCACTGCCTTCTTATAGATATCCACACGTTTTTTTAACTTGCTCTGAACATGTGAATATTACCTATATTTAGTGGAGGACAAGTGGTCAGTGAATGAAGCCAATCTCTACAGAAAAACTCAGGACAATAAATATGTTTTGGCCTTTAATAAACAAAGCCAAAATTAACCCTTGGATGGTATAAAATATGAAGTAATAGCTCAGGATGGTTATGAACATTCTTAGGATCCTTGTGGAGATCATACATTGTAATACAAGAGCGTCAAAGAGAGGGGGAAAAGAAAGTGGTTAAGAAGTAGAGGGAACGGAGAAGGAAAGGAAAGGCAATGATAAGGTGCACATAAGTTTAGAATTCAATTTATATCACATTTTGTAATATTTTGCTCTCATATATTTTATATAAAAAACAGAGAAGATATAATATAAAACCTATTGCTTATTTTAGACTCATGATATCGAGAAGACATCTCTCTTGCAAAGTTTATGCCATATGCATTTTATTCTATGAGGAACTACATTTGAATATAAATTTATGCACTTTTATCTCAATGTCTGGCTTTCAATCTCTTGCAAATGAGCTATTAAATTGAACTAAGTGCACTTTTGATATGATTTAAATGCAATTTGATTCTTTTTCAGAGCACACAGAACTATGATTATTTTATTTTAGTGCACTACAATTATGTGTTAAAAAATGAAATTTTACTTTTCATTTCTTCCAGTAACAAAGGAATAGAGAACTCAGAATTCAGAATAATGGATATTTTCCTTAATTACTCTTTTAAATTTAAATTCATTATATTGTAATGTATGTGTGAGACTTATACCTCATACTCACAATGAGAAGAGTGACATAGCAATTGAAGAAAGTGTTGGTGTGGTCTGACTATACACTTTACCCAAGCTAACCATGCATTAGTGAATTTTTATATTTTCTTCTGGTATTAGACACTGCTAACTCCTTTTCCGTTGTTACACCAGCCCTGATAGTCATCTATAATAATAGAAGCCTAAGCGACCATTGCAAATGAATGGACGACCGAATAGGTTTCATGGGGGGTTATGCCATGGCCAGCAGGGGGGTTAATGAGGAGCAACCAAAGGACTGAGAAACAGGCTGTGTGGGGCAACCAGGCCCTCAGGAGGGGCAGTTGGGGGCAACTAGTCCATCGGGGGATGGGGGCAGTGAGGGACGACCAGGACAGCAGGGATGTTAGTGAGGGCCAACCAAACTACCAAACAGCAGGCTATGTGGTGCAACCAGGCCTGCAAGGGGAGCAGTTAGGGGTGACCAGGCCAGTGTGTGTGTGTGTGTGTGGGGGGGTGTCAGTGAAGAGTGACCAGCCTGGCAGGAGGGTTAGTGAGGAGCAACCAGACAACTGAGCAGCAAGCTGTGTGGCGTGACCAGGCCGGCAGGGGGGTTAGTGAGGGGCAACCAAATGGTCGAACAGTAGGCTGTTAGGGGCTACCTGGCCAGCAGGGAGTGAAATTGGGGGTGACTAGGGTGGCAGGGAGGCAGTTTGGTGTGACCAGGCTGGCAGGGGGGGCAGTAAAGGGCGAACAGGCCAGTGGGGGGTGAAGTTGGGTAGACCAAGCTGGCGGGGGGCGGGGGGAGGGGCGGTTGGCAGCAACTAGGTTGGCAGGGGGTCAGTTGGGGTGACCAGGCCAGGAGGGAGGGCAGTTAAGGGCCATCAGGCAGGCAGATGGGTGAGCAGTTAGGAACCAGTGGTCCCAAATTGTGAGAGGGATGTCTGCCTGCCGGTTTAGGGGATCGGGCCTAAACCAGTAGTCGGACATCTCCCAACGGGTCCTGGATTGGAGAGGGTATAGGCTGGGCTGAGAGGAAACCACCCCCCCCCCCCATGAACAAATTTTGTGTACCAGGCCTCTAGTAAGGAGATAAAGGTGTTTTAAATGATGTCACATGAAAGATTTGGAGGTTTATTTGTTTTTCTATTAGTCATACTTGAGCATAGATTTTAGTATTTTCTATCTTGTTTTGATCCATTAATACTTGAATGAGTGAAGCTATCAAAAATATATTATATAGATAAAAAATGTAAAAAGCACTCTTATCTTAAGATCAATAGAGTGCATATTATTACATGATAGGTATTTTATATTAAATTTTGGAATATATATATATATATGTACAGTTTAAATAATTATAAGTGTTTATTAAAATACATTTCATTTTAAAAATTGAGCTATTAGCCGTTAAATTGGGGACATTATATACATCTCGGTATATTCACCGTAGCTACATTCTAGGTTGCTTTTTAAGAATCATAGCAAACAAGACAAATAAAGGTGGTAATTATTTTATTAATTTCATAAGTAATTATATAATTTGCTTTAGAAATTTTATCATATCTATACTTTAAGCCTAAGACAGAGAGATGGAACTTTCACCATTTATAATAGTAATTTTGCCTTGTGTATAAGCATAATGAAAATCTAATTGCATATTTCTATAGGTTTATCATACTTAATATAAGACAGGTAAGATTAATGAAATATACCCAAAATACTATCAATTCCTATTAATCACCATTAAAACCTGTGTTATAATTAATTATATGTTTACTAAATATTAGCATAATAAAATTATAAATAATTATATACACAGTTATATGAATATATTTATATTGTTCAAATACTTAAGATTTACATTTTAATATCTTCATTTTTCTAAATTCTAATAAGTCTAGATTTCTGAAATATATAATGTCCATATATAATTAACATAAATGCATCTTCTGTATCTTTTTTTTCTCTTTTCTATAGGCTTAATCTCTCTGTTCATTTGGTTTTCATTCACTTTTATGTAATGGTAGCATGAATTCTACTTTATTCTTTGGATAAAGTTTTCTGTACCCCTATTTATACATACCAAGTTTATAGCCAGTTACCTTGAAAAATTAGGGTGCCCCCCCAAATGTATACATACACTTTGGATAATTATAAAAGCAGTGTTTATTAAAATACATTTCATTTTTAAAACTGAGTTATCTTCTGTTAAAGTGCATTTATATTTTTGAGGGAAACCTTATATTTAAAGAAAGTCTTCTTTTTTACTGTTTCTTTTGCCATATCATAAAACTATCATTTTTCTCCTTCATGTACTGCTACAAACAACTCAGTGATGTGAAATTGATAAGCTCATGGTCTATGCTGGTGTTAGGTCTGTGTATATGTGTTTGTGTGCATGATTAATAAAATTAATAAAATTTGTGAATGATTAAAAAATTTGTGAATGATTAATAAAATTTAATCAAAATTACCTTGCATATTACTCTGCACCACTATTATATCGAGGGTCTACCCATGTGACCAAGAACTGGATCCCAGGATTATTTCTTTTTTTAGTAGTATTTAACTTCTGAATCTGTAGTATGTAGTATTTTACCAGTGAAATATACACAATATTATAATAGTTTGTATTAGATGGCATTTGGGGTTGTTTGTAACTCCAATCTGTTCTATGAGAGATGGCAGGTTGAAACTGCAGATTGCAAAAAAAACGGTAAAACAATGTAACTACAAAAAAATACAGTTCTGAGACCCAGTTTCAATGTCAAATAGTTCCTTATGTGTACATGTCAGCAATGATATCTGGATGATGGACAGATGGTGGCAATGCAGGTCCGATTCTCTCAGGTTTGGTCCTGGGCCTCAAACGTTTTTTTTTTTGTTATTATATGTTTATTTCTAGTCTGCAGTTGCAAGATTTTTCAAAGAAAATAAATGGCGAAAAATAGTTATAGAGATAAAGAACCATTGCACAGACTGTCAAACTATAGCGGGAAGGCACGGGAGGTGGGGTGGGGGACTGTAAGAGATCAACCAAAGGACTTGTATGCATGCATACAAACATAACCAATGGATATAAGACATGGGGATTAGGGGAAGGGCAGGTGAAGGCATATGCGGGGTGTGGGGGGATAGGAGAGGCTGGGGGGAGGTCGAAGGGGGAATAAAGAAGACATATGTACTACTATTTGTAATGCTTCAAACAATAAAATAGAAAAAGAAAAAAAATACAGGTTCTATGGCTGCACTGCCTAAATTTGAATCCCAGTTTCACCACACACTAATTGTTTGATATTGGGCAAGCTACTGAATGCTTTGTGACATCTACAAAATGGAAATAAAGCCACCCACTTCATAGAGTTATTATGAGTTAATTCTTATAAGTACCTAGAACATATGACTAATGCATGTTTTGGATCTAACCAACTAAATTGAAAAGCATTGATCTTAAACTTTAATTAAAACTTATGGTAATTAATTGTTGAAGATCTGAAGAGAAATTTAATTTACATATATAAATTAGTAATCTGGGTTTTAGTGTCAATAAAATCAGTTACTGGGCTGCATAAATAGCATGCATTTATTTTTCAGCCTTATTTTTAATGTCAGAGTATATTAAATGTATATATTTTTCTAAAAGAACCTTAAGGAGCTTAATTATTTTTAGGTGTCTTTGCAAACAGTCCACTTCTATTGCACACCTCAAAGCTTTATGCACATAACTACTTCACAGTGCTTTTGATGTTTTCAGATTCTTACTTTATCAAAGACATTTATTAATTAAGTTAGTTTTAGAGTGTGTTATCTACGTTATGGTTTGAGGCATGCATACTTGAACAGAGCAGTAGATTTTAACTCATATCACTTAGGGCATTTGTTATTTGATATCGCATCTTCTAGTCAACTCATTTGGGAGAAGAAAGCAAATGAATAGTGAGTTGAAAATTTAGTTTCTAGTTAGCAAGTTTGAGAGTATCAGTTGTTTTGTCCAAATAAGAAAATGCAAATACCTTAAGTAACTTGTTTTTTAATTTTATTTTTATTGTTGACACTATTACAGATGTGCCCATTCTCCCAAACCTTTGCCCACCTCTAACCAGCTCCTTCACGCTCTTGCCTGTGTCCATCACTGCACTATTGTTTGTGTCTATAGGTTATGCATATATATTCTCTGGCTAATCTCTTCACCTTCTTTAGTTAACCTTCCCCCACCTACCTCCCCTATGATAGCTGTTTGTTTTATTGTTGTTGTTGTTTATGAAAACTGATAAGTCACTATTTATCACTATTGCTACCTTGAAAATTTTCTTCACCTAAACTTCAACTTTCTCAATACAATATGGGGCTATGAAATTTTACTTTGCAGAATTCTTTACATCCAACAATCATAAAACATACTTAACAGAGGCCAAGTGCCTCCTTGAAAAACTTTAGGGTGTTTTTGTTTGTTTTTTAACATGACATTTTTTAAAAGCATTTTTGTTATTTTGGGTATTTTCATGATAAAAGTCAGACATTTACTAAATATTATTATGGCTGAAAGAGCATTTAATATAATATTAGAGTATGTGACATGAATCCTCCTGAGTTAAGAGAGCATTTGTGAGGCTTGGTCCCCCCCAACAGCCCTCCCCTGCTGGCCTGGGTCCCTGCCAACTGTCCTCCCCTGCATGCTTTGTCCCCCCCAACTTCCTTTCCCTGCATGCCTGGTTCCCCCCAACTGCTCTCCCCTGCAGGCCTGGCTCCCCGCCCCCCAACTGCCTTCTCTATAGGCCTGGTCCCCCCAACTGCCCTCTCCTGATGGCCTGATCACTCACAACTGCCCTCCCCTGCAGACCTTGCCCTCCCCCCAACTGCCCTTTGCTGGCGTGGGTTCTCCCACCCCCAACTGCCCTCCCATCATCTGTGGTGGCCATCTTGTAGCGGCCATCTTGTGTCCACAAGGGGGCAGCCATCTTTGACCACATAGGGGTGGCCATCTTGTGTGTTGGTGTGACAATCGGTCAATTTTCATATTACATTTTTATTAGGTAGGATAGTGCTGATATCCATTAATTGAGAAATAAATATAAATGAGCCAATCAGTCATTTGCAGAAATCAACTGTAAACAGCTCTCCCACAGAGATTCAGGATGTTGTTCCCAAGAAAAGACACAGTTACATGACCTCAGATTATGTTCCTATTTGATTTTTTTGAATAGATTGTTCTTTGTTCTCAAAGTAAAAGGGTGCTACATTCTAATATTGCTGTAGCATTTAAAATTAGATAAAAGCTTATTTAGCAGGGCATAAGATCACCACAAGCCTCTTGTCAGTTTCCACGAAATTCATACATATCAAAAAGGACTCGAAGAAAAATAACCAAGAGGCAAGATAATGAGCCCTTCAAAGCAAATGCTTAATGCGGCTCCACTCTGGCATTAATCATACTGTATGTGGGTGAGGGTCAAAGCCGCTGGTGTCAATAGAGAGGATTTTGGTAAAGGCAGAATGAAAAACTAAGCTAGTGATTTCCGACAGATTGAAATTTAAAAAGTGAGACCTAAGGTCATAAAATGAGATTCAGTTTTTAGAAGCATAATGGGCAAGTTTTAATGACTTCTCAGCAGAGCTTTTTATGAGAGTCACTCAAGTTTAAACAATTCAGACAAACTAAACTTTTTTCTTTAATCAACAGGAAAAAAAGTGGAATATTCCAAAGATTAAATGACATTATACATTGCTTTTATTGAGGGAATGCCACTACTTTGAATTATTAAAGTAGTTTCTTCTAAAAAAGGATTTAAAATCTGTAGAGGTTTTATTCCACATAAATATCACAGATGAGCCATATGCATATATGTGTGCACATATAATTTAAAATAAGTATTTATAAGATAATTTACATAATAAAATATAGATACTTTTTATATGTATAAGGCTCTTAAAATATTTCTGTAAATTGTATGCCCTGAGCTTACTAAATCCTTTTGACAAATGCTGAGAGTGAGAGGCAATGAAGTCTTTTCAAACTCCATCAAACCATTCAAACTCCACACAAAATAAAAAAAATTTAAAAAAAAAACAAGGAGGAAGACAAGGAACAGTAAAAGGAGGAGGAAGCAGAGGGGGAGGAGGAAAACAGAAACAGGAACATAAACTCTTGTGTATAATACAAAATAATTACTTGTCAATTCTCTTGCTAAAGTGTTAAACAAGTTTTATTTTTCTCAGGATTTACTTTCAGATATATTTACTATTATTTAATTTGGTTGTTTACTGGAAGTTTTCTTAGCAAGCTATCTTACAAAGACTAGTGAGGGCTCAAAGATTATAAAATGTATATAGTCTATGCTTCATTGGTTTTACATGTTACTATGGCTTTTGCTAGAGACCCAGTGCACAAAATTCATGCATTATCAGCCTGGACTGTGCCTTCTCACAGTCCAAGAGCCCTGTGATCGATTGCCCCAAAGAGGTAGGCCCTGCCCACCCACTGCAGCATGGGGTGGCCTGGGCCTTCCTCTGCAAGGCGATCATGGGGCGATGGCCAGGTACCAGTGGGTGTCATAACATGGTCATCCAGAGGCTTGTTCCACTGTTTGGCCATTCAGTCAATTTGTATATTACACTTAAAAAAAAGAATCAATAATTTTATTGATTCTTCACAGAGAGGAAAAGAGAGGGACAGAGAGTTAGAAACATCGATGAGAGAGAATCATCATCGATCAGCTGCCTCTTGCACACCCCCTACTGGGGATGTGCCCACAACCAAGGTACATGCGTTTGACCAGAATCAAACCTGGGACCTTTCAGTCCACAGGCCGACGCTCTATTCACTAAGCCAAACCAGCCTCAGCATATATTACACTTTTATTATTATAGATAAGTAGTCATGAATTTGGACAATATTGGCATCTAGAATAAAATCATAACTATACAAACGGCTACTTAAAGGTTAACGCCATAGTTCTATGCTAAAACAACCCTTAGAGTCCCCGGTCCTCCTTCTTTAGACTATGAACATATTTATTTATATATTTATACATAGTATTCCTTTAAAGTAAATGTAATTGGATTTAATGATAATGGCATGTGCTTGAATAATATTAGGCATTGCTATACATTTATGTTTTTTATTCTAGTAAGTTAATGATGTAGTCTTTATATTCACAACGCCACCAATTAGTCCATGCAAGCCTCCAGGGTTTTTGTAGTCTTCTATTGGACTTTCTATCCATAGTTATCCCCATCCTCTCAGCAATCTCAGGTTCACAACCAGCTTTTGAGATTTCAAAATGACAGGACCTTTAGCCACATTTCTAGCATCAGCTATTAGCTTTTGTATCTTTAGTGCATAATGTTTTATATGCCCGTATTTATTGGGTGAAGTAATTCATCAAGAATAAAAAGATGTCTTACTCTACTTTATGAATATCTAGAGTCTTCAAATAATGTTAATGAAAGATCCATTTTATAGAATTGTTCAAAATTATGATAAACTAAAATAATGTTTAAATATATTTCGTATTTTTTGGAACATAGGAGCGACTCTGTAATGTATAGAATCCTCACAATACTCTTGAAAATTAGGCACAGTGTGATTAAGTTTCCTAATTTATAGAGGGGAAACTTTTTGATAGATAAAGGGACTTTCCCAAAATTTCTCCCCTAGTAAATGATTAACTAGTAAATGGATCCCAGGACTCCTGTCCACAAATCCTTCATCTTTTCCTATGAAAGCTAGGGTAACATATGTCCCATATTTTTCAGGATTGGTCATTAATTGTGCCCTCTTTCACTCTCAATAGTGTCAATAAATTATAAAGTCATTATAACTATAGCTCACAGTGAGAAAGAAGAAAAAATATACAAAATGTATCAAAGATGTTTTTATTCCATTGTTGTTCAGATCATATTAACTTATGACCATTGATGATATATCAGTTTTCTCTTTTAAATAAGTCGCGGGATAGAAAGCTTACCATGTAAATATTTACTACTATTTTTGATATAATTCCTAACTATTTTATATATTATTTGAAACTACTGAATAATATATAAGCATTTCTAAAAGTTGCCTAAACCATTTTAAGATGTTACAACATGTGAAAAGGGTACCATAACAGATCTGAACTAGTCAAATTTGACCTGCAAATTTGACGGAGAAACTGACCCTCTTGCTTTGTTAACAACTGAGTCAGGTTGCATAAGAGAGGCTCCCTCTATTTAAGCAGAATACAGCCTCAATTAGAACACGAAATGAGTGCCAGGCTGTGTTTCCTCTATAAATTAATAATAACTGACCACCAAACTAACATTTTCCAAGTTTTTATTTTTGATAAGATAACTTTAAAACCGGTGGTTTGAAAGCTGAGTGCATTTTGACAGAAGCTTATTTTCTTTTGTACTTCATGGATTTGTCTACAGAAATGAACTCTCAACATTAATGATCTTGACTCTTTCTGTCCAGTTTCAAAAAGCTATGCAGTTTAGAAATCTATGAGTATAGTTACAGTTCTACAGCAAAGAGCAGACTGCTTTAACACTTCTCAATAGCTTTCAAAGCAGTTACTTTAAAAATGTTATTTCTAAATGTGAAAAGATTCGACAAAGGTTAAGGTCTGTTCTTATTCATCAATCCCAAATTATGTACATAATATATGTATATGTGAGATAAAAGATGTGTGTGTGTATGTGTGAATGTATATGAGTATGTATGTAAAGGGCACATGAGCCTACCAAAGAACGTGGAGAAAATTGCTTCTGACAATCCTATTATGAAAAGCAAAGGAAAGAAATGGAAAATCTATCAACATGCCTATTCAAAAAATCATTTAAGTAAGTCCGGTATGGAACAAGACACTAATATAACTATTTTATATCATCTCAGATAGCTAATTTGATTTAAAAAGTATACATCTATATAAATAAGTTTCTTGGATGTTAAGACTGGAAATATTTCAAAGATAATATAAGAAACATAGATCCATGCAGCATCACTGAATGTGACTGAAGTGAAAATCAATAGTGAGCTATTTGAATAAAATTTTATAGCTTTGATTCCTTCAACTGTTATTGGAGATTTTACCATATATAATCCTTGATTAGTTGTGTTCTTAAAATTAGTCTATATTCTCCTTCAATGTGCTGAAGTCCATCTAGAAAATCCAGTGTAATGGACACAGTAAAAAGTTTGGTAAAGGTTATTTTAAACTTTTTATCTCATTCTCTGATTTTCATTACATTAGATTTTCTATCCAGAGCAGCCATTACAGTTTGAGGGAAATGCTTGACAACATAGTGAGTGAGACAGAATATTTCAGATGATGAAAACTAATTTTTATGGCTGCTGCCAACAGATTTACTTCATCTTTATTGTGTTTGATCATTATGGCCCAGTTGTTCACTAATGATTTTTGTAGCTAGCCGAAAAATGTAATTTTCACTAAAATCTTTCAGCAGGACACTCTTCCTGTGCAGGATGTACACAAAGCTCTTTTTCATGTGCTATATATATATATATATATATATATATATATATATATATATATTTGCAATTGCCAATATAAAATGGAACCTCACTAGTGATAAGAAGGAGGTTATAATTGTTCAAGATTGGGCATCATAATTTGCATATGCTATGCTCTCATCAGAATGTCCTTGCTTTGGAAAGCAGACACGGAAGGATAGACTTGTTTAGCTGGCTTTAGTGTTGTCCTGACTCCCTGGATACGCTTCTCCTCAGATCTGTGCCCCTGTGCTCACTCACTGAGGCTTGGACACGGACTTGTGGTGCTGAATGATTATTAAGAAACTCAGTTTCCTCCATCATTGTTCTATTTTTGAAAAGTGTTGTTAATGGTAAAAGCTCACAGTTTTTCAAACATCTTTAATTATTTTTAAGCCTGGGATTTAACTGCATCGAAAAAAATTACTTTCAGATATATTCCTGTTTTACTCCTAGTTAGCTCCTTTCATAGGTAACTAAGGATAGCTAGCTGTGCTTTCTTTTACATATTATTTTACAGACTTTTTTATAGCATGCTAAAATTATTAGGAGTTTCATTCTTTTAACTATGTACAAAGCCAAAATTCTAAAACAAAACTAACCAAACAACTCTCCTTTCTTAAAAAATATTATTTTGACTATCTTAGGTTCTTACATTTCCTATCTGTTCAAAATGATTTTATGTGTTCCAATGAATTCAGGGTAGACTCTTAATTTGAATTTCAGAATCAGCATGTCAACGGCTATAAAAATGCCAACTGAAAATTTCTAGGAATTGCATTGAACTTATGTATCATTTGGTTAAGGAATGTGGGGAATTTACATTTTAGAGTATCAATACTTTTATACTCCATGATTAATGTGTTTAGTTTGTCTCAGGAATTCTTTTTAGATTCAGTGTCTAGGTCTTACATGAATTTTGTTATAGTTATCTATATGCAATTTGAATAGCAGACATGGAAAAGAAAAGGAGGAGGAAGCATGCTTTTTGGAATGAAGACTTGTGTTCAGGCGGAATACGTGATCAAGCAACAACATAAAGGAGTGAATGCAGCAGAGAGCAGTTCCGATGATATTTAAGGAATTTGAGGGAAACAACAGGCTTCAGCAAGGGTGGAGGCAAGGCTGTCGGAGGGCAGAACAGTAATGATGGGTTTCCTGATTGTGCAGAGTAGGAAATGTTTTCTCTGGACATAATGAGCAAGAGGTCAACAAAAATGATAAGCAACAAAGGAGACTAGTGAGAGGATTTGAATTCTGAAAGTAGATCTGCCTCTAAAACAAAGAATGCAGTATATATAAATATTACACAGCTTATATAATGTTTCTGTGACTTCTCCAGCCGTAAAATTTTCTAAGTGTGTCTATCTTTCAAAATGATGTTATGTGTTCTGATGAATTCAGGGTAGACTCTTAATGAATTATAGCGAATCTTACTGAAAGTAGTGAGTACTTCAGGACTTTGAAAAATAACAGGGTACTCTAGAACCAAGTATATCCACGACCATCATTATCCTATATAATAAAAGGCTAATATGCAAATTAGCCAAACAGAAATGACAGGTCACTATGATGCCCACTGACCACAAGGTGGCAGATGCTCAATGCAGGAGCTGTTCCCTGGGGGTCAGTGAATTCCCAAAGCGGGAGCGCTGCTCAGGCAGGAGCTGGACTCAGGGCTGTTGAGTGCAGCGGTGGTGGTGGGAGCATCTCCCACCTCTACAGCAGTGCTAAGGATGTCCAACTGTGGCTTAGGCCCGCTTCTCAATGGAAGTGGGCCTGAGCAATCCGTCAGATATCCCCTGAGGTCTCCTGGTCCGTGAGAGGGCGCAGGCTGGGCTGAGGGACCCCCTTGAGTTCACAAATTTTATGTACCAGGCCTCTAGTTGTAATATAAAATGATACATTTTATGAAGTATTGCATTATACATAATATTTTATATTAGAATTTTTATACATATGCAGGTGTGTATTATACATTTGTACCTATTTATAACTAAATAATTCACAAGAATCAATTCCCACTATAAATTACAGAAGAGACGGTTTAATTGATATTATTTACAACTAATTCTACAAAGGATTATTTGTTTAAATTAATTGAAATAAATTAGCCCAGAAAGTTATTTTGAAAAATGTCCATCTATTCATAAAATACATCAGTTTTTGTTGTTGTTTTTTAAATTTGGTCACATAGATATTTACTCCATATTCTCTTAAAACAAAAAAATGAGGTGGATGGGGAAATTTGAGTGGGGAATTCATATGCATATATGCATGACACATGGTCAAAGGCAACAGTGTGGTGAAGACCCAGGAGGAGGGTTGCGGGGGTGGAGGGGGTCAATGGGAAAAACACAAAGGGTCACCTGTAATACATTCAACAATAAAGATAAATTTTGGAAAATGATAAAGAATTGGGAAATGGGCCGAAGCTGGTTTGGCTCAATGGATAGAGCGTTGGCCTGCAGACTGAGGTGTCCCAGGTTCGATTCCGGTCAAGGGCATGTGCCTTGGTTGTGCGCACATCCCCAGTGGGGGGCATGCAGGAGGCAGCTGGTCGATGATTCTCTCTCATCAGTGTTTCTGACTCTATCCTCTCTTCTTCTCTGTAAAAAAAAAAATATATATATATATATATATATATATATATATACTTTATTGATTTTACACAGAGAGGAATTGAGAGGGATAGAGAGCTAGAAATGTCCATGAGAGAGAGAAACATCGACCAGCTGCCTCTTGCACATCCCCCACCGGGGATGTGCCCGCAATCAATGTACATGCCCTTGACTGGAATTGAACCCGGGACCTTTCAGTCCGCAGACCTACGCTCTACCACTGAGCCAAACCGGTTTCGGCTAAAAATATATTTTAAAAAATAAAATAAAATGCATGGAATTAAGTTTCTACTATTTAAAAAAAAAGAATTGGGAAATGGAACAAACCATTTTTTTCATAAATTTTTTAAAATTTCCTTATTGATTAAGGTGTTACATATTTCTCCTTATTCCTCCATTTCCCCTCCACCCCCCCCCACTCATGCCCTCACACCTCTGTTGTCTATGTCCATTGATTATGCTTGTATGTCCCCAACCTCCTATACCTTCCCTCTGAGGTTTGACGGTCTGATGGATGTTTCTCTGTCTCTGGATCTATTTTTTATTCATCAGTTTATGTTGTTCATTATATTCCACAAACGAGTGAGATCATGTGATATTTATCTTTCTCCGACTGGCTTATTTCACCTAGCATAATGCTCTCCGGTACCATTTTTTAAAAAGTAGTTCAGTACCACGGGCTTACTTGTTTACCCTTTTCTGAACAGCGCCCCACTTCATGATACTGGTTATTTCTGGCAGAGCTTGTATATGCATTCTAAGTTCATGTGGTCTCTGCTTGCATTTGTTTATATTTAAAGATTATGTACATCTCCATAAACTGTAGCTTTATAATTGTACATGAATGCATGAAGATTCGTGCAAAAATGGGCTTTCCTTTCGCTGGCTGCTGGCCCCGCCTTTCCACTCCGGCCCAGCCCCTTTCTGCTCTGTCCCAGAGCATCTTCTTCCTGCTCTAGTTGCACCTCTTTCTGCTCTGGCCCCAGGTGCCCTGAGAAACCAGGGGTGGGGCAGAACGCCTGCATTGCCCCCCCCCCCATCATAGCGGAGGTATGGCCAATTTATATGTTTGTCTATTATTAGGTAAGATACTATTTTAAATTGCAATGTACTAGGAAATATTTGAAAGAAAAGTTAATTTTAATTAATATTTTAGTAATAATGAACATGTGTGCTAACAGTAACAACAAATACTTTAAAAATTATATGAGGCATTCTAATGGCATTTTATTTCATTTGAAGGAAATGTTCAAACATTTTGGGTTTCTTTCCCATAAAATGATTTTAAGGAATAGTTTTCAGTGTGCTACTAGTATATGCCTCAAGTTTTTAAAAACAAATAATTTTGCTGTGGCTAAATATCTATTATTCAAATAGATTTTTAACCGATAGCATTTGCTTAGGCACATTGGTTGGTTGTACTAGCAGTTCTGATACCTTTATCAAGTCAAAAACATGTTATCAGCCAAAAATTACGGCTGAAGTCAGTCAAACTGCTATCCAGAAACTTGTCTTTACCATCTGGTTTGATGCCTTCTTGACATCTTTTTGATGGATGCTGTAACAGGAAACTCTCCCTCAGCAAAGACAGCATTCCTCAACATCTGCAAATCCATTAGAATCAACAACAGGCTCCGGTGAAGTGGTGTGACATCTCCCTCAGCAAACGCTGGGCTGATGCTAACTAGACAGACATCTGTCTCTTCCTATGGCAACTGCCTTTTTTGCAGGGGTGAGGCGGGGTGGGGGGGGGCAGACACTAACATTCTTATAGTCCTGGGGACTCACACAGCTCTGTGCCACCCTGGAAATGGGTGCTGCCACTTCTCATACAGGCATTTATTCTGTTGCTTTCCTAACTGTATGAGGGGAACCGGTTCTGTGTGTCAACTGATGGTTACCTGTCAACCAGTTTGGGAATAAATATGCCACACATATTCCCACCTATACCAATGCGTATCTCTCTCCTAAATTATCCTCAAACTGTTCATTGTTATTATTCTCCCTTATTTTTTAAATCATTTAGTTGCTTCTAGATCTACTATGAAATGTCTTCATGGTTGTGTTTTCTTCACTTTATTCAGTGTTTTATATCAGTTTTTTTTTTCTTGGTACCTCAACTGAAGCATCCAATTTCAGTACATGTTACTATAGAGGTGTTAAAAAGATTGCAGGCAGATTTAGTTTGTATATACCTAGAGGCCCAGTGCACAAAATTTTGTGCACAGGGGAGGTGTGTCCCACAGCCCAGCCTGCACACTTTCCAATCTGGGACACTTAGAGGGATGTCCAACTGCTTAAACCGGCAGTTGGACATCCCTCTCACAATCCAGGACTACTGGCTCCCAACTGCTTGTCTGCCTGCCTGCCTGCCTGATTACCCCTAACTGCTTCTGCCTGCCAGTCTGATCACCCCCTAACCATTCCCCTGCCAGCTTGATTGACACCTAACTGCTTCCCTGCCAGTCCAATTGCCCCTCACTGTCCTCCCCTGCAGGCCTGATTTGCCCAACTTCCCTCCCTTACAGGCCTGGTCCCCCCGCCAACTTCCCTCTCCTGCTGACCATTTTGTGGGTGTCCATGTGGGGGCGGCCATCTTTTGAGTTAGAGTGATGGTCAATTTGCATATTACCTCTTTAGTATAGAGGATATTTGTCTATAAAATAAATGGAAACATCATAAAGAAAAAAAAAAACCTCTAAAGTTCAAAAGACTATGTGTACTGATACTATAGATTGTATCCAGCATGAATGCCATTGCACAAAAGGAACGCCTCAGGACACTGCCTTTGATAATCTGATAGCTAAAAAAATATTCACAGAGCCTTCATTTTGGAAATAATTTTAGAACACACTTACATGCACAAATATCAACCAGCTCCTTTACTTATAGTTTTACAACAATAACAACAATAATAGTGTATGGCTTAAATAAACATTTTTTATTCCAAATACTTTGATTTAATTTCAAATGCAAAATTTTTCCTAATAGGACATAAAAATATTAAAAATGAGAATATTTAAAAGGATATAGTATAGCCCAGCCAGTGTGGCTGGTATGCACCAGGAGGTTGCTGGGTATATGCCTGGGTTGTGGCCTTCATCCCCAGTAGGAGAGGTGCTGGAGGTACCTGACCCACGTTTCTTTCTCATTAATATCTCTCTCTCTCTCTTCCCCATCTTCCTTTTCTGAAATCAATAAAAACATATTTCAAATAAAAAATTTAAAGGATATATTATAGTCAATAATATTGAGATAAGTTTGCATGGTGAGAAGGGATTAGTAGAATCAGTGGGGTGATCACATTGGAAGGTATAAAATTATTAAATCACTATGCTATCTACCTGAAACTAATGTAACTAATATTCCAAACCTATTATTATTATTTTACAAAAATTTTAGTGTAACATCTGAAAGCAATTCTTAAAGACATTTAAAATGCAAGCAAATTTTAAATTGTGACTAGTTTGAAGGTACAACAGACATTTGGATGTATTGATTTGACGCTGTCCTTATAAAAAGAAGTTATTGTTCATCTTCTCTTTATAGAGAACAGTGTGCTTTCTGGAAATGGTCCCAAACAGTTTTATGGGAAGTAAAATTTTAACAAATACATTCTAGTGAAAAGACTAATGCTTTTTATGAAAAACCTCTTTTGTGGCAGGATAGAAAATCTAGCTGTAAAAATAATGACTGAACAGTAAAAGTTCAAATAATATTGCATTGTATTTTAGATATTTTTTTAATTATTATTACCTCCACAGATACTAAGTTTTAAAGTAAAGTACTTTATTTTCCTAAAATACTTAAATGCAAAATTATCATTATGTATAAATACTGAGTATAAATTAGACCTTCATTATTATTTTCTCTGATAGTAATTAAATAGATAAAATGAGTCTCTCAACAAGGTGAATAATTATGTGTATATATTATATATAAAAAGTTATATTTACTGAACTTTAAGTTTCTCTTCAGATAATTTATATTATTTATATTTCAAATCTTACTAATGTTATCAATCAACTTACATTTAGGTTATTACTAGTTTATAATACTCATTAATGAAAGTAGAAGTGATGACCTAGTTTACTCTTTTGTCTTTTTAGAGATTTCTTAACATTTTTATTCACATTTCTATGTTAGGTTTAATATTCTCATTTTGCACCATATTTTCAGTTGCTGTCTCTTTTATTGAACTAAATCCATCCATATCTAATTTCATGCATTTTTAGTTACAGATCAGTTCCCATGCTTATGTATTGAGAAGGTTGAATTATGGTTGTAATTTTTAAAGTGCCCTTGAAACTTCAACTTAGTCCAAAATGAATTTCCAATTTTAAAAAGTTGCTTTTGTGAGAGTGATTCAGTTTGTGTGTTTTTGTTTTGTTTTTACTATTTTTTATTGAATTCAGAGAGGAAGGGAGAGGGAGAGGGGGAGAGAGAGAGAGGGAGAGCAAGAGCGAGAGATGATGAAAAAGAATCAGTGATTGGCTGACTCCTTCATGTTCCCTACTAGGGATTGAGTCTACAACCCAGGCATATGCCCTTAACCAGAATTGAACCTGGGACGCTTTGGTCTGCAGGCTGATGCTCTATCCACTGAGCAAAAACTGGCTATGACCAGTTTTTGTTTCCTTCATTTGTTTCAACCACAATATGGCCAGGCTGATGCCAACACATTTAAATATAAAAGCTATGGATATAAATATATCAAAAAATGTTCTTGGTTTTTATAAGTACAGATAGATTTAAATATTTATCAAGCAATCTACATTGTTCTCTAAGTTTGTTGATATTATATGGCATAAATATACATTCAAACTTGAATATTTCCTTCAGCAATTCCATAATAATTTTATGTATAGTTAGTACCTTTCAGAACACTTTTTCTTTTTAGTTTTTATAATTAATTGTATTTTATTTTAAATGAGTCCTTTTACTATAATTTGACAAATCACTCATGTACAATTAACCAGGTAACATTCTAAAATAAACTCCATAAAACATAATTATAAGCTTTATTCACTTTGTTCAATTTTCTAGAAGCAAGATAGATAGGTTTTTCAGTTTAATCGTTGTTCCTTATTCTAAAATTTGATAACATTGGCTGGTTAAATAGAAAAATGCACTCACACTCACATGCACAAACGTATTTCCTGTAGCTATATACTTTGGAAGCCTGGCTTATTCATTCGCTTTTTTAAAAAAAAAATTATAAATATACTCCTGCGTATTTGGTAATCCACTCTAAAATATGAGCATCTGTCTGAAAGGGAAGTTGAAAGTTCTGTGGATTATATAGAAGGTTATTTGTGATTAGAGAGAGTTGAAGGATTGACCTATTTAGAAAACAACACAGGTCTCTCATACAGTAAGCGTGAGACTTAATCTACTCTTCTCGAGTGGCCGTGTCTGTGGAGAAAGAGGCCTGGCATGGGAATCCCTATCACGGAGCGTACTGAACAAAAGTAAAGCTTAAGCCTCAGTGAGCAGATATAGAATGGAATGAGATCATCAGACCCTTTATCCACCCAGATATGGGGCTCTAGCTCAGAGATGGGAGTTATAAAAAAAAATAAAATAGAAAGTAGTCAGGTACCAGGTTGACTACCTTGATAGAAGAGAAGAAAGTTAATTACCAATATGATTGAGACAGTACAAAAAAGATAAACGTCTATACTACATTGTAATGATTATTACATACTAGGAAGTGATGTATACTAATTAGAGGGATAGCTACCTGTGACTTGGCTATTTCCACTCTTAAGTATATACAGAAGCTTCTAGTAGAGTTTTCTGTCGAAATAAAGGATGAGGTCATGTGGAAAGTAATTACTATAGTTAAATACCTAAGTGTTCAGGTTAGGATACATGCAGGCTGTCTCTCCCACCACCTGTGATGGAGGACAGTATACAGTAATAAAATCATATCACTGCCAAAACCGGTTTGGCTCAGTGGTAGAGCGTCTGTCTGCAGACTGAAAGGTCCCGGGTTCGATTCCGGTCAGGGGTGTGTAGCTTGGCTGCGGGCACATCCCCGGTGGGGGGTGTGCAAAAGGCGGCTGGTCGATGTTTCTCTCTCATCATCGATGTTTCTAGCTCTCTATCTCTCTCCCTTCCTCTCTGTAAAATATCAATAAAATATATATTTAAAAAATCATACCACTGTCTTATCTATTCTTATTAGCACTGCCGCCTGGAAGGAAGGCACCCCATGCTGCCAAATGGTCGATACTATTTGTGTTTTGTGTATGTTGGTCTGGGAATTGGATCATTTTTAGCCTCTAGGTGCTCACAGTATTCTTCCTGCACTTCCTCATGGGTTTAACTGGGAGATGAACAGGTTGTCAACATACCACACACGCACTCATACACTCAAACCAGTCGTATCACACTCATAGGTTTAAATTTAGCGTTATTGAGGAATCGCTTAACACATGCTTGAAATGATCATTTTTGGAAATTAATTTCAAAGGATGGTCCTTGAAAACTATTTAAATCAATCAGCATTCTGGTTTTGCTCTTTTTTTGTATTTCTATTTGATATTTTGGTTTTTGTTCTTTGAGTTTCATTACATATATTATTCTTCTGTGTGTTTTAGGTGTTTCCTCTTAACTTTATTATTGTTTAATTAGTGAGCCAGAATCTATTATCTTCCATCTATTTTGCTTCATTGTATAGTATTTACTTTATAAAATATATTTTGGTTTATCACTAAATCGCTCTTAAATAGCACAAAAGACTAATTACAGAAAAACAATTTTAGCAAAATTGTGTATACTGTTATAAGTCACAGCAAGTTGCTTAAGCATATAAATTAAAAGTCTGCCTTAAACCTTGCATTGAGATGTTTAATTACCCTAAAATCTCATTTTTCTCATATTTTTTAGTTTTAAATATATTTTATTGATATTTTACAGAGAGGAAGAGAGAGGGATAGAGAGCTAGAAATGTCGATGAGAGAGAAACATCGACCAGCCGCCTCCTGCACACCCCATACTGGGGACATGCCCGCAACCAAGGTACATGCCCTTGACCAGAATTGAACCCGGGACCTTTCAGTCTGCAGGCAGACGCTCTATCCACTGAGCCAAACCGGTCTCGGCTCATTTTTCTCATATTTTTGATGGATTTCACGTAACCTATCCATCAGGGATAGGAGAGTTTAAATAACATCGTGTACTTAAAGTGATTAACACAGCATTTTGCACATAAGAAGTTCTCAATCAAGAGTAGTTTTTAAAAAGCAGCTAAGAATATGTGTTATTTATATTATCAGTAACAATATTAACCCAAGTCTTCCTTTAGTAAATTACAATGTTAGTGGAAATTATCCCATTATTTAAACATATCTGCATAAAAATTAAATTTAATACATTTTCATGATTGATCTGAATATTTCCTTCAGCTATTCTATAATAACTTTATGTAGAGTGAATACCTCTCAGAATTAATAATAAATACATTATTGCATTTCCTTGGGATGCATCTTTAGCTATATAGTTTTGATAATAACCTAGTGTTACATAGCTAATTGCCTTTTATAATTTCATTAATGTACTCTGCTCATATGTTGAGTCATTTATAGAGTGTCTTTCTACCAGTTCTCATACTAGGTACAAAGATATACTTAACACTATGATTCAACAAGAGCCATAAAGAATACAGAAATGAACCAATAGAATGCATAACTCAAAACTGCCAAGATTGGGTGGATGTACTACTTTGAGGACATTGACACTGCCTAGAACAGGGAACATGCCAACCGAGTCTGCCTTATCAAGAAGAATTCACCAAAGCTCCATTAATGTTTCCTGATTATCTCAATGGAGATACAATTGGGCCAAATTGCTATGAAGGGGAGGATGGGAATGTATATCCTGTTGGAAAGAAGTTTGTTAAAGAGGAGTGAGGACGAAATAGACTACTGGCTTTGCCGGTTAACGTTTTGTAAACTGTGTTATCAATCCCCCTCATTTTAGGAGTAACAGGGAGCCATATACGTCAGTTAATTAAGTATGGTTTGAAATGGCCCGGTTTGAGGTTTAGAAAGACCAATTTGGATGAAAGAAAGTTAACTAGAGGAAAGGAAGTTAAGATCTAAAAGACTTAAATATACTTAAATGTTGCCAGGTAAAGGGAGTTTTTTGATTTCTTTTTTTTTTTTTTGGGGGGGGGGGGAAGAATATGTGGTGGAATCCAAACCATAAAATGAAGGATTCTTTATAGGCTAAAAGGTACCAGACAGAAAGAGGAGAAAAGAGATTACAATATAAAAAGTGTTTTTGCTATAAGAAGGTTTTGGAATGGTGTTTGAATCTGTTCCCATATGGGTATGTGTATTTTGTTGTTGTTTTTTGTTGGTTTTGTTAGTTTGTTAGTTTGTTTGTTTTTCTGTGAAACAAAGGCAAGACCAACTGCAAGCCATATCCTTAGGTTTGCATCATCTCTCAATAAAACCTAGAACAGGTTCTGGCAACGTGACAGACAATAATTTGTTCTGATAAGCTGACCAGCAACCCTGGGACTGACTTGAATCTTAAATGAACGAGAGCTACTTCCTCTGTTTTCCTGTCACCCCACGCCTCATCAGTGAGGTCACGCCTCAGCTGTCACACCATCTTACAATTCTTCCTTTACTTGTCACACGTTAGGAGACTTCAAGTGTTGTTAGGACAGGGGCATGATTCGTTTTTGGTTCATCTCTGCCTGCTCCGTGTCAGACACGGCCATTACACCAAGCCGGTGCTCCGTAAATATGGGGATGAAATAATGAGTGAGTAAATGAGTAAGCAAGGGAAGCATTCCATAGGATGAGCTGAGATTTAAAATAAGACTTCCCTGCCCCAGAGTCTCCCTTTGTGGAAAAGTCTCATGAGACAAGCCCTGCAGGTTAATGATGATGCTCTCTCTGCAAGGGCTCAGGATACTTTTGCAAATCTGGCTCAGCAGGGTTAGTGGGTCAGGTTACAGGGGGGTAGGGAAGGAGAGGTAGGATGTTTCCATATTCCTAAAAGTTATAAGTTATGCAAAAAATAAAGGCATAGATATAGGAACACAGTGATCTGTGCTGCAGTCCTAGCATAGAGTTACTAGGTTTCTCCATTGACTGAGAACATAGACTTGCAATATAAATAAAATCTGCCTGTTAAATATGGTTTATATGAATTTTCTCATTTATTCCTCATGACATTCCCCTGCAATTGGCAGGAAAACTTTTTATTCGATAGGACCAAGAGACAGTGGCATATTCAAGGTTCTCCATTGACCAAATGAAATCGAGTTTTCTAATTTTATTTAAATTTGTCAAAATGACAATAAAATATATTGCTGATTACTATTAATTGTAACAAAAGAGGAAAAAAACTGACCCAAAACATTCAAGCGATCTCATTTAAGGAATTAAATGCAGTAACTGGAGACTACTTGGTGATTTTGAAGAGTGCAGGATGGACTATCTAAAACTGGTTCAACTCCCCCAAAAGAATAACTTTTTAACTGCACCAAATGGTTTTAAATTCGCTGCCTATCATGTTATGTTCATTTATTTCTTGCCTAACTCCCTATTATACCTTGCCTAACTCTCAGTAACACCAAGAAGAGCAATTCCCTCTGTTCCACGCCCTTCCCTTCAGATATCCTGTTTTAAGAGTTTGCAGATGCTTTTGGATAAAACTGCCAGAATTATTCCAAGGACTGACAGGTTTGCTAACAACCAAATGTTTCCAGATCACTGCACTAGCCTCGGCTCCACCTTTGATATGAACCACATATGGCTTCAGTCCTGTTTTCCTGAATTAACTCTAATTTCCTAATGACCAAGGTCAGAAGAGTCCACATAGGGCTCAGCTGTTCTTACCTAGCACATATGTTCCAGTATTGTTGGTAATTTATTTACTGTAATAAAAAATTAACATGCAAATCTCAGCCAAATTCTCCTTTACCAACAGAGATCTTGGTATGGGCTTTTTTTCAAACCATAGATTATGAAATATTACATGTGACTTTTTTCATAACAAAGTAAGAAATGTTATTATGGCATTTAACAAGATATTAAAGTTAGCATTAGAAATAAAATTGGTCATGTGGAATTTATTGAAAAGGAATAATTTGAGTAAGTACCAAATATGACCAAATTTTGGTAATTACAAAAATAATAATAAAAAATACTTGGTTTTTTTTTTAAATATTTACCATATTTATTCTTTTACCAAACTTTAACTAATTTTACCAGACATTATGGTTTAGTATCTAAAACATTTTTTTCATGAATAGTTTTAGATAAAAATAAATGAGTCTCTAATATAAAGTATTTTTTAGGTTTCTTCTAGATGCTTTGGGTATTGTACCACCTGCTTAACTTTATTAAAGAATCTGATTTGTAATACGTACATACTAGAGGCCTGATGCACAAAATTCGTGCATGAAGCAGGAGCGTTCCTCAGCCTGGCCTGCACCCTCTCCAATATGGAACCCCAATGGGGATGTCTGACTGCCAGTTTAGGCATGATCAATTGGGCCTATACTGGCAGTCAGACATTCTTCTCACAATCCAGACTGCTGGCTCCCAACTGCTTGCCTGCCTGCCTGCCTGCCTGATTGCCCCTAATATCTCCCCTGCTGGGCTGGTTGATGCCTAACTGCTTCCCTCCTGGTCCAATCACCCCCAACTTCCCTCCCCTGCTAGCAAAATTGCCACAAACTGCTCTCCCTTGCCAGCTTGGTCACCCCCACCTGTTTTCCCATGCTGGCCAGATTTCACCCCCAACTGCTCTCCCCTGCTAACCTGGTCACCGCCAATTGCCCTCCCCTGCTGGCCATCTTGTGCTGGTCACCTTGTGACAATGTCATGCAATGCCCACGTAGGCTTTTATTATATAGGATAATAAACCATATTACAAAACAATTATTTGTGCTATTGATGTTTGTGGTTATGATATTTGAAGCAATATATATGTTGAAGATTTTTTGTCTCATTCATGAAAATAAAGTTTTCTCTAGAACATATTTAAAATATTAATTTTAAATTCTTACTTCCAAAGGTTAAACAAATATGTTCTTCTTATCATATTTTTGGCTTTCTGACAGATTTATAAAAACAGGTGCAATGAGCATAAGATGGTTCCTAAAGTTTAATTTATACTTGACAGCATCAAAATGAATTGAGGTTAAGAATGCATTTGTATACTCAATAAATTTGAGCCAAAGGTATTTTTTTAAAAGAATATGATATTGTATTTACAAAATATGTTGCTCCAGGTAGGAGAAAAGGTCTATGCAAGCTGAATACTAGTAACCCTTCATTTCATTAAATCTCATAAACTTTTCAAAGGGATAGAAACAAAATTTCAAAACACTCTTCTTATAACATCTTAGAAGTTCTAAATCTCTCTCTTAAATGCTCAGGAAAAAAAAATGCTGCCTAAAACCATTACTTATGTGAGATCTGCAAAGAACCGAATCATTTCAGGTTGCTAACTTTAGAGTTAAGTAAAAAAAAAAAAATCTTTTTTTATTTTTAAACAAATATTTTTATTGATTTTAGGGAGTGAGGGGAAGGAAGTGGGAGAGAGGGAGAGGGAGAAAGAGAGAGAGAGAGAGAGAGAGAGAGAGAGAGAGAGAGAGAGAGAGAGATCAATTGAGTACCTCCAGGGCAAAAATGGACAGAAACTGGAGATTGAACTCACAACCTAAGTAAGTGTGCCCTTACTTACGGGGAATGTGTAAGTGTGCCCTTACGGGGAATCAAACCAGAGACCTTTCAGTGCACAGGATGATACTCAACCAACTGAGCCTCAGCATCCAGGGCTATCCTGAAGTTTTAAATCATTATCTATATGTTTTAAATATTAAGTTATTTATACTAAATGTTCTTTTTAAAACACAAAAGCGTTTGGCATCTGTGAATTTTAAAAGCATTGCATTTCTTATTCTTTGTAAGGTTATTGTTGAGAAGAATCCTTTTCTCCCCCATTATTTTGTTGATGTTTTCAGAGTCCAAGAAAAATACTATTATAAAAATGCATTGCCTTATGAACTGGTTTTGTTTGTTTTGTGCTGATGTAGCAAAAATCAAATCAGCTTACAAGCCTCAGCATTTTGACACAATAAACAATGCTAAACATTGACATCCTAAATCCATTTGCTGTAACATAGAAAGAAAATTGTCTTTAATGCAGGCACAAAAGAAAAAAAGAAGAAAACAAAATTGTTTTTGAGTATTCAGTGTGATGGGATTCAGTTGCATGAGGAAATATGATGATTTTATTGAGAAAATTTTAAATACGCTATTCCTCTGTAGGGCTTTGACTTTCATATGCATTCCAAGCAATGTCTCTGAGATGTCATTTAAATTATGTCCTTTACATTACCTGTCTAAATTACTATGCATGGCATAACTCTAAGGATGATACTCAGAAAGGCTTTACATTTTTGCCAAAGAAGTAATTTTATTATATAAGTAAAATTCTCCTATAAAACCATGATGTCACAGATCCTATCATCATTTTTCTCTTTACAAATCTACCTTCACTGGTAATTGTTTTTTTTTTTACCAGTGAAATTTCTCATCTGTAAAATTAAGGAGTAAAACAAGATGCTCTTTAATTTAATTTGTAATAATTTGATATTTCTTTTACTTAGCCACTCTATGTGAGCACCTGTGGTCTAATTTGTCATCATCTCATTTCTCTCCTCACAGAGAATGACATTATTTGACTAGAGGCCTGATGCATGAATTTTGTGCACCAGTGGGGTCCCTCAGCATGGTCTGTAGGGATCCCTGGAGGATTCGCTCTCACTCATACTGGCCCTGCTCATCCTGGTTAGCTGCGTGGGGCTCCCCCTGTGGGAGAGCACTGACCACCAGGGGGCAGCTCCTGCATTGAGCGCCTGCACCTAGGTCACATCAGTGCACACCATAGCGACCAGTCAGGCAGCCACTTAGGCTTTTATATATAGATGTTTAGCTTATTACCTAACATTGATTTTTCATATTTCTCTTAAATAATACATTTCTTCTGGAAAGACTTTGTAATCAATCTGGCAACAGCAATGCAGAGGGCCAAGCTATATCCCAAATTCTGAGTCATTGCTGGTGTTCTGCCGTGGTCCTCACTTCTTTGCATATTTCAGCTCAGCAGCTTAGTTTCTGTCCATGATTTTATCACATCCCTTAACAGTGATCAGTGCTATTTCATTGAATGCAACTAACCATAGTGATAGGAGATTGAGCACAACATAGCACAGGTGTTTCTCTCAACATGTCCTGTCTTCCACCAACAAGCTTTGGTTCCCATTGCAACTTGATATGGCCTTTCTTCAAAATCTGCATATAACTTTCATACCAACATGTTGATATATGATTAATTATATTTGTATTTAGCTCATTCCTGACTTTAAATGCATTTAGATTCCTAATCTTTATCTTGTACAGTTCCGTCATCTTAGAGATCCTATAGTTTATTTTACTATGAAGACATTCAATAATTTTCTATTTTATTAAAAAAGAAATCTACCTGAGGTTTTTTAATTTCTCATTTCCTTACACAATAGATTCATGTATAAATATAATTCTACATGTTATTTAATATAAATATTTTGAACTCAGAAGTCAAGCCAAATTACAGTATTTTAAATCCTCTTTTATTCCATTTGTGACTCACGTTAGTAGAAACGTTAAATTATTGATTGTTCTTTCTATCTCAGGCATGTTAAATCTTTTTTCCCCTCAAAATCCCCCATTGTTGTTTAAACATGCTCAAATCTCTTCAATCCTTGAAAATCTTACTTAAACCAAAATATTATATGCCCTGCCCTGTAATCTCCTCTTCTTCAGTGACCTACTTTCTGATTTTTTTCTCTTTTTTTGGCAGTTATAGGTTTCATTTTACTTTCCCATTCTTTAATCTGTTTCAATGTTATTTCTAAGTGCTTCACTCCACTAAATTAACTTTTGCTAAAATAACCAAGGAACTCTCTTTTGCCATATCCAAAGATATTATTCCATACTCATTATATGCATTTTTTATTTTTATTTTGGCAAATCACTACAGGTGACAACTTCCTCAATTAATATTCTCTTGCCTTGATCTCCACAGTACCACAGTTTGCCAATTCTATCCCTTAATTTAATTTGATAATTCTTTTTATAAATTTATCTTTATTGTTGAAAATATTACAAATGTCCTCTTTTTTCCCCTATTAATCCCCAGCTCAGCCTCCCCCACAGGCCTTCACTGCACTAGTCTCTGTGCCGTGGGTTATGTCTATGTGCACATGGATTCTTTGGTTAATCTCTTCCTGCTCCGCACTCCCCTTTCCTCTGAGATTCTTCATCAGTCTATTCTATTCCATGCTTCTATGTCTTTGGATCTATTTTGTTCAACTGTTTATTTTGTTCATTAGATTCCACATATGAGTGAGATCATGTGATACTTGCCTTCCTCTGACTGCTTATTTCACTTAGAATAACACTGTTCAGATCCCTCCAGGCTGTCTCAAATGGTAAGAGATCTGTCTCTTTTACTCTTTTTATGTCTCACTTGCAGGCTCAGTCTTCTCTGCCAGCCATTGCTCAAAGCTGTGCAAAGCTTGACGCTAGGACTCCCCTTTGTCTATGACTATTTTCTCCTCCATCTGCTACTTTGTCTTCTGTATCCACGAGGACCCCAAGATCTATATAGCTTGTCTTGAATTTTTCTCTGAATCCCAAACTTACACATCTAACTTCACATAACCGATCCATTTAGATGTTCTTTAGGTGTCTCTGACTTAATATATATGTTTTCTTTCCTCTGAAATAAAGCAAGGAGTTAACCTAAATCTCTTCTTTACTTCCTATATTCCAATAATGACCAAGTGTTATCCATCACACACACACACACACACACACACACACACACACACACACACACACACCTTGAATTTCTTTCTATTTCCCACACTACTCTCCTAAATACATGTACTGTTTCTAACATAGACTGTTGCTATGTACTCCTTTTTACATTTAACTTTGCCACTGCTGATCTCCGCATAGCAGCCTCAGTGGTCTCACAATGCAAATGTGATTGTATCCTAAATCTGCTTCACATCCGCTTCCGCTTCTCACTGCTCCTATAAGAAAGGCAAATATCCATGATCTCCTTGCATGTTAAATTTAGGTAACACCTGGAATCTGGACAATATCTAGAATTGTTTTCATCTTATGTGAGACATTATAGCAACATAATCCAAGAAACATAATTTAAATTAAAAAAAGTGTATTGGCCCTGTCAAAGCAAAATTTTCATGGATAAATTTAAATAGGCATAGAAGACATTGATTGCTAATATTTTTATAGCTAGAGCAAAGCAGATAATTTAGGCAATTTGTGAACAATAAAGGTAAAAATAACTTTTTGTTCACTTTCTCATTCCCTACTTGGTTTTGTCCACCCATGTTCTGATATTGTATTATCACTCCTGCTAAAGATGTTACATTTTAAATTGTCAATTGATGTGTGTGTGTGTGTGTTTATCACACACAAAAAATTTAGTGTTATCCTTTATTGAATTGTGTTTATCTATTTTCAGTCACAGAATTACTAAACCGAAAACTGCCTCCATTTTTTTTAACCTAAAGCAATTGTAATCCGCAGGTAAACTATAATTTTGGTTTTGTTTGTATTTAATCCTCACTTAATGCAAATATTAGGAAAATTTTTCTTACCTTTGAAAGGAAATGAACTTTTTCTATTATGTTACTGATTATTAGGATTACAAGTTTGGGCTGCTATTCGAGGTGTTTTCGCTGCTCTCTTTTAGAGTTTGAGCCATTGTCCTGTTAGGATGTTTCAGTTTCCCTGGAGAGCAAAGGTTTGCATTTCTTACCTCTCATAGCCCTAATGCCATACTTGCCTTTATATAGCACCCACATACCTTTACTTATTTCCTCCAGCAAAGTTAGGATTTCTCTTTCCCTTTTATCATTAAAAGAGTGCAAGGATTTTTATAAATATTGTTACAACATGCCTTTTTATGTTTTTATTAATTTTTAGAGAGAGGAAGGAAGGGAGAGGGATAGAGAGAGAGAAAAATCAATGAGAGAAACATCATATATTTGTTGCGTCCCACATGCCCCACTTCTGGCAAGCAAGCCCACAACCCCGGTATGTGCCCTTACCAGGAATCTAACCACAATCTCTTGGTTCCTGGGTCGATGCTCAACCACTCAACCACACTGCATGGGTTGCACCTGCCTGTTAGTAGAAGTCATGGTACTATCTCATTTGACCTGGCCCATGTAGGATTAAAAGCATGCTTACTCTGTAAAAAGATTGCATATATATTTATTTGAAAGTCATTTGGCTGTTCTAGCTTTTTATAACAGTGCAACCAGTATGATGAATATCTTCTGTTGATAGCTTCGGTATTGTAATGTATAAGAATTAAACTGTGGTAAGGGATCGACAGAAGAGCTTCCCATAAGCAGATACTAACCTTTTTCATGTTTGCGTTGTTCCAGTTCCTTCTGAATAAAACCCATTTCTTTCCCTTAGCAATGAAATCCTAGGCAAGCCCACGGAGAATTTGCAGTTGCATATAAAAACTATTCAATTGTATTGGTCTAGAAATCTCTAGTTTGTTAATGGACCTAAATGATAGATTTTCTGTTGTCCAGAGGCAGGCTGAGTCTCAGTGGAAATGTAGTCATTCTTATTTGTAACATCCTTATTTGTAATGAATTACTCGCATCTCTTTAACCTGTGTCTTTGAGTGTCCTTGGGGGTTGACATGACATCTGTCTTACAGTCAACCGAATTGAGAAAAATAGCCTCTTGAAGTTTTACAGTGTCAATCGCTGTCCAGTGTCTGTCTCTATCAAATTAATGTTACTGTAATGTTGAAAGACAAAATTATACACATGAGGCACTCATGTGAGATATAAGCACAAAAGACCCTCCTTATTAATCTTGTTTATTTTCCTTTTTATTAGCTTCTGTGATTTTCTACTTGTGCATTTTTGTGCATTGGGACACAGTTGAAATATTTGTTACATAAATCCATCCTATTCCTGGAAATATATGAGGAACTGCTATGAGAAAAATTTTATAGAGATTTTGGTTTTCTGTTTAGATGTTACTATTGTTAATAACACAATTAAAGGTAGTGTGAGTAATGTAAATATAGTCAGTCCATCTTAATATTGTAGGATCACATGGAAACTAAGGATTGTCTTTCTTATGTGTTTTATTTTCCCCCCAGAAATCAAAAATATCCACGTATGACAAAATGTGGGCCTTTATGAGTAGCAGGAGGCAATCAGTGCTCGTCAAAAGTAATGAAGAAGGAATCCAGCGAGTCCTCACCTCTGATTATGCTTTCCTAATGGAGTCAACAACCATCGAATTTGTTACCCAGCGGAACTGCAACCTGACACAGATTGGTGGCCTTATAGACTCCAAAGGTTATGGCGTTGGCACCCCCATGGGTATGTTTGATGTCAGCCACTTGTTCTTTGCTCATTAATCTTA
The DNA here is from genome assembly GCA_963924515.1 of Vespertilio murinus. NCBI lineage: Eukaryota > Metazoa > Chordata > Mammalia > Chiroptera > Vespertilionidae > Vespertilio > Vespertilio murinus. The sequence goes on from OZ004705.1 coordinate 161,992,600, forward strand.
GTTGCTGTGAGAAAGGGATAAATATGGTGCCTCCATAGACCATTATGAGTTTTGTTTTTTGTGAATGTGTCTTGCTACATTCTGTAACTATGGAAAATCAGGGAAGCAATTTAGACATCTGCTTCTAAATGGGTGAGCAACAAAAGAAAATTTTATTTCTACCAAAAAGGTCAGTAGACATTTTTACTGAATCAATGTTGAAAAATCCACCAGCATCCCTCTTAAAGTCCTTTTCAATCTGACATTTTAAAAAATGTTTTACAGATAAAATGAAGCTTTCCAAAATTATTTTTTTTCAAATTTGTGGCTTATGTGTGTTGTATTTGAGTTAGAAAATTAATGAAGAGAATGAGCAACAAATTGTTTAGTTGAATATTTATTTTCTTAAGAGAAGATACATATCATAAATTATTCCTATAAGATAATTAGAATATTTGACATGCAGGATTTATTATTTTTAATATCCCCTTTCTTTCATCTGGCAAAATTATTTTAATAATAATTATGAAATAAAATAAATTGCCATAAAAGAGAAAAACTAAAATTTTGTTTTATACTTCATATATATGAAGTATAAAACAAAATTTTATATATATATATATATATGAGAGAGGCACAAGTATGTTTAGTTATAAATACACAAACAGAGTTTATTCTTGTATTATAATTTATTAGTTATTGTATTATTTTCTATATGAACATATAACAGGGCCTGCAGTCTTTGGGGCCTAAATTATTATTGTTGAGCAAATGAATTCTACATCAATACGTATGATGGAATAACAAGACTTACAAATAGAAAAAAATAACTTTTAGAGCTAGCCATCTTATATTATTAAGTGTCATGACCTCATTAACCTAAGTTGAGTAATACAGGGTAGTGAGAATTGAGTAAGATTTGGGAGGAGGTAAAAGGACCTTGAAGTATAACATATATTTTTCAGGAATAGTGACATAATAGAACTCATAATTTCCAAATTTCTAAAATAAGTAAATTTGACCTATACATAATATAAAACTTTAAACTGGAGGGTTGCCGAAGCCGGTTTGGCTCAGTGGATAGAGCCTCGGCCTGCGGACTGAAAGGTCCCAGGTTCGATTCCAGTCAAGGGCATGTACCTGGGTTGCGGGCACATCCCCAGTAGGGGGTGTGCAATAGGCAGCTGATTGATGATTCTCTCTCACCGATGTTTCTAACTCTCTATCCCTCTCCTTTCCTCTCTGTAAAAAAAAAAAATCAAAATATATATATATATATATTTAAAAAAATAATAAACTGGAGGGTTTTTTTAATTTTTCTTATTTGTTTTGTAAATACAATGCACCAGTGTACTGTCTTGCTTTGAGGAAATGTTTGGTAAAAATAAATCAAAGTAGTATATTATAAAAATCTCAAAAAAACACCTGAGATATTTCAGATACGAGAACTATTTTAAAAAGAAAAATAATAGTTGAATTAGTTGTAAGGAAGCTCTTTGTTATAGTTTATTGCAACCATATGTAGAACAAATTTTGATCTCTCCTTGCCCTTGGCCCTGTTTAGTAAAAGTTATTGACTTAACAAGAAAACCAAACAATTTAAAATAATACATATAAAATTTATCTTAATGTAACTTTAAATTGAGGAAAATACTTGGGACAGCACTTGGAATTTCAACTTCCTCTAATAAATTTACAGATATGATGAGAACAAAACAAACTATAAGCTTTAGGATGTAGATATTTTCCCCTTTTATCTGTTCAACTTGGCTAATAGACCAATTATTTACTTCTGAAGAAAGCTGAGTTATTTTGGAAAATATTTACTGATATTATCAAGGTCACTTTAATGAGAAACTTATAAAAGTCTAGTTGGATTATATATCTGAGTGAAATTATTTTTTTGTAGTTTGTATATTAGTGTGATATAATAGTGTAATATACTGGTGTTTTGATTAAAATTATTTTTAAAAATTAGACACTAGCATATGATAAATTTCTAACTTTTTAAAGGACCTTGTTATAATTTCAATCAAATTTATCAGCACATGCAAATAAAAATTCAAAAGGTCTGAATAACACTGTGACTTAGAAAATATGTAGATGAGAAATAATATTATAGAGCATTCTTCTTTATTCATTGTCAAATAATGTTGTCTTTAAATTTTTTTAATGTCACATTATTACTAAAAGTTATTTAATGAATTTAACATCATATATTTTGTTTTTAGACTAAATTAGATAAAATTGAACACTATAATATAATTTTAAAGGAATGAATATTCAAATCACTTTCCTGTAGGTATCACAATATACTTTTTTATTTCTCTAGTTCAGATAACATCCATTCTCTTTGATGTGATAGCATTACATTATTAATGTTAGTATATTATACTTTATTCATTCATAATATGACATAAATCCAAAATTATTTGGGGTTCTGGCTCAGTTGGTTGAAGCATCATCCTGTGCACCAGAATTTCATGGGTTCAGTTCTGGGCAGGTCAGGAATCTAGGTTGCAGGTTCATTCCCAGTCGAGGAGCATATAGGAGGCAGCAATCAATCTCTCTCTCTCTCTCTCTCTCTCTCTCTCTCTCTCTCTCTCTTCCCTCTCCGTTTCTCTCCTTCCTCCCTTTCTGAAAATAATCAATAAAATTATTTTAAAAATTAATTAACATGCCAAGGCCGGTTTGGCTCAGTGGTAGAGCCTCGGTCTGCGGACTGAAAGGTCCCAGGTTCGATTCCGGTCAAGGGCATGTACCCTGGTTGCGGGCGCATCCCCAGGTAGGGGGTGTGCAGGAGGCAGCTGGTCGATGTTTCTCTCTCATCGACGTTTCCAGCTCTCTATCTCTCTCCCTTCCTCTCTGTAAAAAATCAATAAAATATATTTTTAAAAAAAATAATAATTAACATAAAGTACAATTATTTAAACTCAATACATTGTAAGTGAATGGTAACTCATATAACTTCATCAAAGCATTTTATTTGGAGGAATAAATTTTCACATTTCATTCCCCCAAATACATGACTTCTAAGAAAAAGATGTTAGGAACTAATTTATTATTTGCTATCTCATACCACTGATAGAAATATGGCTTCATGAGTTATTTATATTTATTTAGTCACTAATAAACACAATGACATGCAATTCTAGTACTCAAATTAGATTCTGATTTACCAAAACTTTCAACTAACGTCTTAGTCTGCATTTCTCAGCTAGTTAATTAGCACTTATTTTTATTCCATCATTGTTCAAGTACACTGGAGATTATTTGTAATAGGTTATATTTATTTAGCTTTACATTTTTGTTAATTATGAGGAAAAAATAAACAAAATAAAATAACACATTTAGTTGTGAGCAAATGTTTATTGGAGGATCTCAAGCATTTGCTGCAAGAGTTAATGAGATAAATATATTCAACGGGTAATATGGTAATATGGGATCAATCTCTGGAAATTTAGATCATTACCAGAAATTCCCCAAGAGTTTGTGCTTATATCTGCAGGAGAGACATAGTCCATAATGAACATTTTAGCTATACTAATGTTAGAAATGTGATCAAAGAGAGGAAGTCCCTTTGTTAACAGAATAGCTCAGGTTTTCAAATGTCATAGAGGCACATGTAGTTAAGCATGGGAGGTTAAAACTTAAAATACTGTCTTTTGGTGTGGGAAATCATAAATATTTCAAAAATTATACATTTTTTTCCTCCTAAAAGTCCATGCATCTTCTTAGCATGCTCGGCCTCCTCCTGAGTGATTCATCTTCAGAAGCCCACCGCCACCATTCATCACTCTGAGCGTGATGATGACTGACCGGCGTGTTGTGAAATTGCTGAATGCCTCAGATATAAGCTACTTAATTAGGGAAGCTCTCTCTGCGCAAAAATATACCTTCGCAGAGCTATCAACAATAATGTGGAGATAAACGCTAAATAAGCATAAGCTGCTTTAATTAAGCGTGGCTGACATTCAATCTCTTTCATAATTTTCCCGACTACAGCAATGTTATTTTAATGTGGTATCTACTGAAGGTAGAGTTGTGAAGTTGTTGGTGTTCTTACTCATTAATAAGCTTTTTGAACTTCCTATTTCATTCAAGAGAATTAAGAAAAGCCCAGGCCTGGTGGTTCCGTTGGTTAGCGCATAGTCCCCTACGAGGAAAGGTTACAGATTGGATTTTCCCAAGTTGGGCGTGTATGGGAGGCAGCTGATAGATGTTTGAATCTCTCTCTCTCTCTCTCTCTCTCTCTCTCTCTCTCTCTCTCTCTCTCTCTCTTTCTCTCTCTCTGTCTCTCTTTCTCACTCCCTTCCCCTTTAAATACATAAAAACATATTCTTGGGTGAGGATTTAAAAATAATTAAGAAAACAACAACAACAAAACACTGGATGGGGCAAAGCCAAAAACAGAAAATCACAGCAGTTTTCATTAAGGGCTATTTAAAATGTGTGCACTGTTGCAATCTTGCCTCTTAATTCACTGTAGGTGATAATCTCCTTACCCAAACGGGGAGCGTTTCTACTTTAATAGCATTTTCGGCTATATTGCCTCCCTTCTGACTGCTCATTCTAAAAGCCTTTTTGGCTTCTCTCTTTCAAATGTTGAGTGCATATTGCACTTGGAGGACTGGGCAGACTCGGCAGTCCATGAGCCGGTGGGAAGGCAGCAGCACAGGGGAAACATCCATTAGGGCCGGTTTGTGTGATTTTGCTTTGCTGTGTTCACTTTGGTAGAAATATTGTAAAGCGACTGAAGGGTCTCATTAAAACTATTTTACTTTAACAATAAGCTAGCAGCACCCTTCATTCTCTTTTTAGACCCTCACAACTTTAATAACATAAGTGAATTATGTGTCAGCAGAGAAGGGGATTGAGAAAATTGTATCCGTGCTTCTCCATACTGTCAACGAGGCTACATTTTCCGTGGTCGAATTTGTTCACATTTTATGTGTGGGGTTACATTGATAAGATGTTTCAAACAGTTGGTGAGTAATTATTTCAGTGAACAAAATCCGAAGTGGCAGTGTAATCATGAATGTAGTACACTGAATATATTTGTAATGCCTTTAAATGCTAAGGTTGAATTTCAAAGACAATTTATCACATGCAAAATTGTTATATACACTTTATTTCTATCCTATTTACTGTCTATATCATAAAAGGCCTGTGGTCATGGGCATCACCACCAAACAACCGGTCACCAGGAGGTTGCAAGGAGCACCTCTTTCAGGCTGGGACTTACCGCGAGGTGGGACCCACGTGGCCGGTGGCGGGAGGAGGCAGCACGTGGGGGAAGGACACGAGCTGGGAGCATCACAGGCACTGACAGCATCCATGGAGCATGCGAGGCATCACAGAGCAGCGGACATGGCCCTGATGGCAGGCTAGGCCTCGGGGATCCTACACATGCACTATTTAATTGTGTGCTGGGCCTTTAGTTTAATTATAAATAGGAAGGTACATTCTTATTTCATAATTAGAGTTTAATGTTACCTTTGTAAACTGTTTTCTAACATTTTATATAAAGAAATACAGAATAGATCCTCAAGTAACTTTCATCTCATTCTAATGCCCTTACACATAATCACCCTAAAGTAAAGAAAGAAAGAAAGAAAAAACACAATAGGTTATATCGTTGACTCTTTATGATAGAAGTATACCACTCTGACACAAAAACAATTTGAAATGTTTCTTTGTTTCTTTCTCTCTTTTTTTTCTCTAATGTTAAATGCATAAGATCTCACTGATTATTTTTACTTGTTACTGGATGAAGTAAAAGATGTAGAAATAGTACTAGTGTAGTCATGACCCTAATGGGTTTTTTCCTAAACTGCTGCTTTCCTACCAGCGCATGTTGTTTGTTTAAAGCATATGCCCATGTTTATAACAGTAGAAATCAGCATGAGAAGCATGTTTTCCTCATTTTGCTCACCATCCATTTCTAGAATTCCCAATTCATCATATAATAAGTACTGTAATACTCATCATTATAGATGCATAAAATTGCCAGCCTTCAGTTCTTCAGCTTTACCGAAGTGAAAGAATACATTTATCTTCATTAGTTGGACCTAATGCACAAAAATTGATGCAAATTATTCATTTTTTTCTGCAGGTCAAACCTTCCATTAAGATGCATTCTAGTTTTTCGTTGCTCAAGTAGCACACTTTTAATGTTGGTGATGTGACTTTGAAAAAGGCTAAATCGAGATCTAATCATTCTCAGAGCCTGAATTAAACAACAAAAAAGTCAAATTACACTGTAGAGGCTGTACATTCCTCCCATAGTTGTAAAAGTCTACATTTCAAGTCACGGAAAACAGATGAGCCTCAGTAAGCTGTGCCTGCTCAACAGACATATCATGAATCATGAACTGACTTTGTATGTTAGAATCTAGAAAGCTTCCGGTGGGAATTTGATGAATTGTGAGCATCAGTGTGAGCAGCCTTCATTAATATTGTAAATGCCGACCAAATGGTATGCAAATAATGCCTAGAGATAATTTTCATGAAAACAGTTTAGATAGATTTTATATGCAAACATTCAATTAACGAATTTATTTAGTAAGCAGCTTATGTTGATTAGTCCAAGGTCATGTGGATTCAAATTCTATTATAGATGAGCTAGCCAGATTGACTATGTCAGACTGTCATCCTTTAGTTAGCGGGACTAAGTAAGATCAATAAGTAACACTTGTTAGAAAATATGAGTCAAAGCATAGAGTTAAATTTTGTAATTGCTAAATTACAAAGACAAATGCCTTGCATCTGCTAGCACTCATGTGAAAGGAATTTTCTCATAGACTCTGTGGCCTTTGCAGTTGGATGACTTATGTATAAACTAGAGGCCTGGTGCATTAAATACATGCATGGGTAGGGTCCTTAGGCCTGGCCATGGATCAGGACCAATTGGTCCTTCCTCCCCCTGGCTGCCAGCTGCCGACCAGGGCCTTCCTTCATTCTGCACCACAACCTGGTGGTCAGGGCACGTCATAGCAAGCAGTGGAACTCCCAAGGGAACAATTTGCATATTAGCCTTTTATTATATAGGGTACAACTTCTATCTCTGTATCCCAGGTATTCTGGGTACAGTTACTGATCCTCCCTTAGATTCAGAGTCCTCATCTGTAAATAGGTAAAATTATGTCTACATAATTTGAATGTGATAAAAATTAAACATAATATACTTACAGTATTTGGATCAGAGCATATGTGTCACAAAGAATTCCAAAAGACTACCCTGAATAACTGTTTTATTTTATTTTTTAAAATATATTTTTATTGATTTCAGAGAGGAAGAGAGAGGGAGAGAGGAAGAGAGATATATCAATGGTGAGAGAGAACCATTGATTGGCTGCCTCCTGCAAGCTCACTACTGGGGATGGAGCCCACAACCCAGGTATGTGCCCTTGACCAGAAGGGGACCCAGGACCCAGTCTGCAGCTGAGACTCTATCCACTGAGCCAAACCAGCTAGGGCTTAAAGAAATGTTTCATAATAATTGAAAGGATGTATTTGTAGTTTTAAGTTATTTGTATCATACTCTTTTTTGCTTTCTATTTTTATATATGCAGAAATATTGAATATATTGTAGATAATGTGGACTGTTAATATCACCCATTCCTAACCAGTTAGAAGTATTTTCCTTTGGAACCTAACTAGGGTTTTACCATCAGCCAATAGACATATTGTAGTTAGTTAACCACAATTTAGGGGGAAGTGATTATCTACTTTACAAACATAAGACAAGTCCTATTATAGGGTATTATCTAATTAAGTAAAATGAAGTTTTTCCTTCTTTAAAAGTTTCCTGAGTGTTTACTAAACATAGTCTTAAGAGGTATTCATAGAAGGTTATCTCTGGAGACATAAATGCTTCCTTTGTATTTGGTCTATCTATAAGAAACTTTATCACTCTTCAACCTGCTTAGCTCTGTAAAATAATGAATACAAAATATTGATACATATCATTCCCTTTCTTAAAAGACAAATTGGAAAAAAAACAAATATAACACAAACAGGGGAAGTATAACAAGAGCCCTGTTATATAAGATAGGGTTGCAGATTGGTAGAGTTCATTGAGCACCAAAGCCATCAGACCCAATTTTAAAAAAAAGCACTTGAGTTCTATTTTAAAGGATGAGTACTTCACTATCTTTAAAAAGTTATCTTCTCTCTCATTCTGGGGGCTCTTTATGATTAACTACAATGATGATTTTATTTAAAATTATTCAATTTTTATAATTCATTTATTAAAGTTTGATATTGGATTTGAAATGAAAATAGTATAGTTAGAAAACTATTCCTGACATTTCCATGCTTACTACTTGTCTAACGATTACTCTGCAAATGAAAAAATTGTAAGAAAGAAAGGGTTTCCAAGATAAAACTATTTCTATTTTCATACTTAGCATCAGAGAATATCCAGGGGGAAAAATGTGACTACAAATCTACTTCACCAGCCACTTTTAACTAATACATATGGAATAGGTCAAAACCAATGAACAAAGTATACTTTTTTATTATATGCTGATAACATTCACGCTTCCTATTCTATTTTTCATGTGAGCTAAGGGATATTCAGAATATGAATAAAAGGCAACTGGATGAAACACTCTATAATTTGATTACTTTTATTGATACATTCGCATGCCTCATATAAGTATCTCCCTTTGTGATCTTAAATACTTGAATATTCTCCTGAGAATTGTGGAAGTAGACATTTCATTAGAATGCATTTACATTACTTTTCCTTGAGGTCATAAAGACATTGCATTTTGAGGTCTATGACAGAGGAAAAAAGAACAACCTCTGTCTAATTTAAGCCAGATTTTTATTTTGAATATAGTTACTTAAGTTTAAAATTTACTATCTCTACAATGTCCTTAGGGGTACATGACTTGATATCTATAACTACATCTATATCTATATCTGTATCTATATCTATATCTATATCTATCGATATAGATAGATAGATATACTTGAAGCCTGGTGCATGAAATTTGAGCATTGGTGGGGGTGTCCCTCATTCAGCATGCACCCTCTCTAATCTGAGACCCTGAGGGGGATTTCTGACTGCCCGTCTAGGCCCAATCCCATGATTGGGCCTATACTGGCAGTCAAACATCCCTCTCACAATTCAGGACTGCTGGCTCACAATCCTGCCTGCCTGCCTGATTGCCCCTAACCGCTTCTGCTTGCCAGCCTAATCACCACATAACCACTTCCCTGCCAGCCCAATTACTCCCAACTGCCCTCCCTGCTGGCTCAGTCACCCCCAACTGCCATCCCCTGCTATCCTGGTTGCCCCTAACTCCCCTCCCTTTTCTGTGTAATCACCCCCAACTGCCCTCCCCTGATGGCCTGGTCACCCCTAACTGCCCTCCCCAGCTGGCCTGGTCCTCCCCAGCTGTCCTCCCTTCCCTATAGGCTTGGACCCCCCCAACTGCCCTTCCTGCTGGCATGGTCACCCCTAACTGTCCTACCCTGATGGCTTGGTCACCCCTAACTGCCATCCCCTGCAGGCCTGGTTTCCCACAATTGCCCTTCCCTGCAAGCCTGATCGCCCACAACTGCCCTCCCATGCCGGCCATCTTGTGGTAGCCATCTTGTGACCACATGGGGGTGGCCATCTTGTGTGAGGTCATGATGGTCTACATATTACCTCTTTATTATATAGGATATTTGCTCCCTAAAATTGTATAGTACCCTTTTTTTACCTCTTTTCTCTCATTTACACATTTATGGTGGCATTTATATTTAACTTTACTTCACTATGACTCTAATATCTTATACCTAATTCTATTCTTTATATCTAGACAAAATGAAAGAGGTGGGTTATGGATGCACTCATTATTATTTTCCTTTCCCATATATCACTTCCTAAAACAGGAATTCATATATAAAGAAAAAAAGGCAGGCAAGGCGAATAAATAATTATTGTCCCTACCATTATTTTTAAAGTAATGCAAGCTTTTTTGTGGATCTACTCATAAGACTAAGATAATTCATTCTGTTAGATGGTTTCTATAATATTGTGTTCTTTATTATTACAATGGTCCTCATATTTGCAAAAAGTTCTTCAATTTTTTGCTGTTTTTGCAACGAAAACTAGAAAGGCAGGCTTGTGTTACAACATTCACCATTATATGCCTAGCATCTAGCATCTGTGCTAAGTAATATTTGTGCATGTAATAATTAATAATGAAAAACAGCACATGATCCATGCCCTTATGACCCTCACAATCAGCATCTAGTAGAGAAAGAGATATAGAAAAACATTGAAATATAATTAACCAAATGCTGTATTAGAATATTGACAATGTGATATGGCAGCAAAGAAGTGGAATTCTGTATGTCTCTGTGACAGTCAAGGATAAATATGCAAAGTAGCAGAAGTTTACCTGAAGGAAGTGAAGTTCAACCAGAACATTGGAGGAAGTATGAAAGCACAGCTGTTTAGGTAATGGAAAATACAACTAATTTGTATTTAATATGTGTAGCAACTAACCACTTCCTGAGCCCATTTCTGACTCCCTGTTATACAATAACTAAACTAGTGCGGAGTTGTCATAACTTATTGTATTTTCTTTTGAAGGCACTCATCAAAAACCCTCAATTTGACAGTCTAAAAACTTTACGAGTGACAATCCTAATAGTAAAACAAGAGTAATCTTATTTTGAAAACAACTTATTAACTCATAATATTTTATGAGTCAGGTTAGGTAAATAAGAGGAAAAGCATAAATCAGAACAACCCTCTGATAGGTTGAAGAAATGAATTGCTTGACATATTTAGGAATTCGTTTTTTATTCTATAGCTTTAGGGCATCACTGAAAAATTTTAAGCAAAGAAATGATGTTCATAGACTTCCAATGTGGAAAGATTTCTAAAATCATTGAGATTAGATCACTTTTATCTGTCATTTACCATTCTATGATTAAAATATTATGAGTTAATAAGTTGTTTTCAAAATAAGATTACTCTTGTTTTACTCTTAGGATTGTCACTCGTAAAGTTTTTAGACTGTCAAATTGAGGGTTTTTGATGAGTGCCTTCAAAAGAAAATACAATAAGTTATGACAACTCCGCACTAGTTTAGTTATTGTATAACAGGGAGTCAGAAATGGGCTCAGGAAGTGGTTAGTTGCTACACATATTAAATGCTTCTTGAAATAAGCATAATTATCAAATAAAGATGAAATAAAGATCTAGCTATGGTTTGGATTAATAAGAAATGACCTAAGATAAAATTACAAATATGCATAACCAATTACTTAGAACTTAAAAATATCTTATTTTATGCATGTATTCATTCAACAAATATTTTCCTACTGTGTGACAAATATTTTACTAAGAAAGAAGATACAGTCCCCGCCTTTATGGAATTTTCATTCTATTAGGGTAATGAGCATTAATCAAGTAATTATAGAAATTAATTTTAATTACTTATTAAGTTATCTGGAGGAATAGAGCAATGATGCTATGTTATTGTATAACAGCATTATTGACTGAATAAAACATAAAATTGGAAATATAGAAAAATAAAATTGAATTTGAAATGTAAATATGAATTATTTTTAGCACTTTCTAAAAACAAATATGGGAGAGAAAGTGTCCTGAGAGCTAATAAAACCCATCTTGTGCAGTGGAAAAGGCTCCAAGAAAATTTAGTCTGGCTCCAACTTTATTAGAAGATTGTATCATGAAAAGGATGGTAAAAAAAGATAAAGCTCTAAAAGCATCCAAATTTGCTATGTATTAAGGGCACCCAGAACTCATCTCAAAATAAAAAACCAGGGAACCATTTTATAAAATGTAACATTGCCAGAACATTGTAGTAATGGAATAGAATAATGTAATTCTATCTAATAAATAGGGGATATGCAAATGACCATCACACCATCACAAAGATGGCAGTGCCCACAGTGGAGGCCAAGTTCCTGTAACAAGCCTTAACAAGCAATCACCAGGGATTTGAGGCTGCATGGTGCTGGGCCAGGGCAGGGAACCTGAGATTGTGCCCCCTGCCCTGGCACCAGACTGGGGGACCTCAGGCTGTTACCCTCAACCCTGCCCTGGGCCAGGGGACCTCAGGCCATGCTCCCCACTTATCAGGGGTTGATGGGGGACCCCAGGCCACTTCCCCTCCTGGCAAGGCTTGACAGGGGATCTCAAGGGACCTCAAAGCATGCTCCCCACCCCAGTCCAGGGACTTCAGGACATACCTCCTGCACTGGTGCTGGGCCGGGGGACCTAAGGCTGTGCCTGCCACTATGGCACCAGGCCAGGGAACCTGAGGGTGCATCAGTGGACCTGAGGCTGTGCACCCCACCCAGAGGGGATTGATTGGGGACCTGAGGCTGTACCCCCTGTACAGTGGGGCTTTATGGGGTGGGGCCAGCTGGTTCTGGGTCTCATGAGATTTCAAGGCACACACAGGAGGGCAGGGACTTGACTCTGGGTCCCCTGGTGTGCCCCAGATTCTGACAGGAGGAAGATTTTCATATACATTTTACTAATTTTCTTTCATCTCTGATATTTCTATTATAGAGAAAGAGCTAATAGCAAAATTAAAATATCTCCTCTAATTAGATCCCTTTTAATGTGCATGAATTTAGTGCACTGGGCCACTAGTATTACATAATAATATAACAATGTAAGAATTGGAAGATGATGTTTCCAGCAGACATACTCAGGTCTTTGGTCTAGTGAGTCTTTCACATATGAAGGCACTGACCAAAGGAAATCACTGACTATTGATATAAATACAAATAATTTATAAATGTATTTGACCATCTAACCCAGGGGTGGGCAAACATTTTGACTCGAGGGCCACAATGGGTTCTTAAACTGGACCGGAGGGCCGGAACAAAAGCAACTTGACCATGCTGGTACTCTCATCTTGGGCTGCTGGTGAAGGAAGAAGAGAGGAGAGCAAGAGAACCCTCCGCTCTTTCGGCTCTGTGGGCCAGATAGAACAACCTAATGGGCCAGATCGGGCCCGCGGGCCTTAGTTTGCCCACGGCTGACTAACCTATTATAGATGGCCAATACTAGACACGTCAACTAAATCTGTTTATGGACTCTTTTTATTTTATTCAATTTAATAACATGAGAAAATGTCCAATATCAGAAGTTCTACCTTGACATATTTTGGATATATCATAATTAATATATTATACTTTATTCAATATCACATTCAAAAAGCTTTTGTTGAATTATTAATGTGTGATAGGCAACATGTTAGACACTGGATGAATAATGTGAATAATGGACGGTTGATTACCTATATCTGACATGGTGCCTAACTTTAAGGGCTTCAAGTTTAGAAAAATGCTAGAAAGATTTACTAGACCCAATTTTTTGAGAGAAGATAAATATTTAAGAAATTATTGAAGTATTTGAGGCTAGTCTTTGAAATACTATATCCTTTGTGAATATGGTATAGTCTCATACCCACATACCATATTTTAGAAAGTTCACACTATCTTGAAGTATGAAGAACTAGAAGAAACCTAAAATTATGGGCAGTCTCTTTTATAGAAATGTCTTCCCAGCCCCAAAGAGAACAGCTAATTCTGTGTTATACACAGAATGTGCTATCATTATAATGATATCAATAACTATCCTAATATATAAAAATCCAGGGTCCATATTATCTAAAATGACCAAAGGCTCAACCAACTGGAAGTCAGTGCCAGGTTGCTGTGGTGACCCAGCACTGATTCCACTGGGACAAGCACCCTGTCCCATCACTGACTGCCGAGGGGGCTGCAGATCAGTCCCCAAGAGAGGTCTGGAGAGAGAAGCGGGTCTGATTCATAGCCTCTGTGGCAACTATTAATCAGCACTTGCCTCTCCCTCTCTGGACCTGACCAACATCTGTGCCTCCCTTTCTCTCAGGCCTCCGCTGGGACTGCTGACCAGCCCTGCAGCTCTGATCAGGCCCATTGATAGGCCTGGAGATGCTGACTGGCATAGAAACTGACCAATCAGAACCAAATCTAGGTGAAGTGCAAGGAGCCAACAGCTGCCTAGGAGGCGGAGCTTTTGATGCTAACTGGCATAGAAACTGATGAATCAGAAACAAATCTAGGTGTAGTGCGAAGGCAGAACCTAAGGTGGGGGGTGAGGAGGAGTTTAAAGCTGTTTGGTGTAAGGTGTAACAAAGCATTCAATGTTTTAATGGCCGATTTGGCTGTATAGGGTATATGGCTGGCTATCAGTCGAGATATAGGGAATATGTATTTTTGTCTGCCAAGAGCATCTCCTCCTGATTAAAAAGGCTTTTCTGATTTAATCAATCCTATCCTATATAATCTACATATACGATTTAAAGGATAATGTGGTGATTAGACCAGGTCAACTGGCCATTTTTTAGGTGTCCAACTTCCTTCCGGACAAAGCCATGGTGGTGGGGGCTGAGGCAGAGGACATAAAGGGTGATCAGGCTGGCAGGGGAGGGCAGTTTGGGGCAATATCAGGCTGGCAGGGGAGGGCAGTTGGGGGTGATCAGGAGGTAGGAAGGTGAGCAGTTAGGAGCCAGTGTTCCCAGATTTTGAGATCAGGAAAATTGGGCCTAAACTGCCAGCCAGACATCCCCCAAGGGGTCCCCTACTGGAGAGGGTGCAGGCTAGGATGAGGGGAACCCCCCTCCAGGCATGACTTTTGTGCACTAGGTCACTAATGAAATATAAAACAAAGAAAACTAAAGTTCTTTAGAAGGTGGACCAGAGGATTATGATAAACAGCAACGCTTACATAAAATTTTAACAATATATTTAAAGGATGTGGGTGCTATTAGAAGAAACAAAGGGTTGTGCATTTTTATAATTTTTTAAAAATTGGTTTCAGCAATTTTGGTATACAAATATATTTAAGTAACTTCTATAACTCTTTAAAAGATACTTCAAAGCCAGGTGTGATGACCTGTTTTAAGACAATCAGTGTGATATGAATTATTATGAGCTGATGTTTCATGAAGCATATGGAGCTATAGAGGATGAAGAACATATAAAAATTTAACTTAATGATCTTTAATAATGTGTGAATTCAAAATCAGGGTGGAAGATATCTAGGCAAGGATCAGCAAGAAGATCTAAAAAGGAATTATATTTTTCCCTCGAGAGTACTGATGTGGTCACAGTAGTAATTATCATTATTGAAAGCAGTGCTTTTTAAATCAAGGTTAAAATCAAGTAATTGATGGAAACATTAATATATGCAAAGAAAACAATTATTCTCCCCAAAATAAATTTAAGCATTTTAAACAAAATTTTTCTTCTTTTTCTTTTATTCCTTTAATGGAGATTTGTAAGTCTTTATTTTGATAGTGTATAATGTGAATTTTCAAGAGATGTATTTGATATGGAGTATTCTTCAAGCTTATATGACCAACAAATCCTTTAAAAATGAGACACAGATGTACATTTCCCATAAAGGGTAGAGTGCGGGGAAAGGCCAGTTTTAGGAACACTAGTGTATAATGAGTTTTAGAAAAATATATTTATAAAAAGCAAGAATGATTTTGTTTCTTATCTTTGCAATTGATTAAAGCATGCGGAAGCCTGATTTTAAAGAAACGTTTGACAAGATGGATGGAAGATTGCCAGTATATGTGATTTTAGCATAATTCACTAAAGAATGATAAGTATTGGACCACTTGCTGTGCAACCTTTAAAGAAAAGCTTTTAATCAATCAATAAGTGTTCCCAGGAATTAAATGTAATGCTGACCTCATTTACTTTGTAATTTCTGTATTATCTACATGTATGGAAAAAGGACAAAATGTTAGTATATACTTAAAATTGGTAGTTTGTAAAGAGTATGAAAAAGATAATCAAATAGGCATATCATTGTATTGTGTTTAGTAGACTTAGTCTTAGAACTAAGAGTGCATAATAGCCCTAGCTGGTTTGCTCAATGAATAGGGCATTGGCATGTGGACTGAAGGGCCTTGGATTCAATTCTGGTCAAGGTCACATGCCTGGGTTTCAGGCAGAATCCCCAATGGGGGGCATGCAGGAGGCAGCTGATCAGTGGTTCTCTCTCATCATTGATGTGTCAGTTTCTCCTCTCCCTTCCTCTCTAAAATAAATAAAAGGATATATATATATATATATATATATATATATATATATATATATATATGAAAATTTATTTTAAAAAGAACAAATAATAACATGGGCCTTCTAGTCCACAAGTAAACACTTTGGAATGGTAGAAATTAAGGGGAGGAAGGGTGAGGGGGATAGGAGAGGAGAGATGGAAGGGAGGGGGAAAAGAAAGCTCTGAAATATTTGATGAGATTTGTATTAATTGTGTAGAATAATAACAGTTTATTTTTCTAAGCAGTCCTTTAAAAATGAGACCAAGTTGTATTCCTAACTGCCTCTATGCTTCCTTTGAGTTCTCATTTTGAACCCCAGGTTTTATGCATCTGACAGTTCAAGGGGCTTCACTATGCAGTAATCATATGTTTGTGTTCTCTCTCTCTCTGTGTCTCTCTCTCTGTCTCTCTCTCTGTCTCTCTCTCTGTCTCTCTCTCTGTCTCTCTCTCTGTCTCTCTCTCTCTCTCTCTCTCTCTCTCTCTCTCTCTCTCTCTCTCTCTCTCCCCCTCTCCCTTCTCTTTCTCTCTTTCTCTTTCTCTCCATCCATCTCTCCCTCCTTACCCCCTGCCTTTGTTGTAAGCTGGAACATTTTTATTTGGTAGATGGGATCTTTTGCCAACTTGTAAAAAGGCCATCTTAAAGCCATAATAGTTCCTTACTGTCAGTATAAACCATATGTTTAAATAACCAAATAAAGTCTCATTGCGATTGAGATGATAAAAGAACCAAAATTCAGAGATTGCATAGTGAAAACCTGCAGGTCAGGATTTAGCTGTGAGGGATGTTTGGCTTATCCTGTATGATGTTTTTCTTAAAATGATTCATTGAATGAGGGAATTTTAGACAACATATTTCATGCAATCACCCAAAAAACATTTAAATACCTGACCATTCTGTGTTGAAATTCCCACAATTTTAACAAAACTGGAACTGAAAGGTATCTTTCTACATTGGATGTTGCAATGTTCCAGGTATTTTTTGCCAAACCTCCTCCTTCACTCAGTCATGGCGATCTGTCTGCCCCCTTAGCATTTGTGAATTGACTGCTAGGTGTGTAATATATGTTATGATGGGCATATTTAGAATTTCCTTGGTAGTTTTCTAATCAAACTTGTAAAAATGCACACACCCCACACCCCACCCCCGGAGGCAGCCTTACCATGTGAAACCCCAGCTTCTCTCAGTTGCCCATTAGTGCTGCCTTGGTACTCTGCTTGCCAGCATCTGGACTGAGGCTGAATTGTGACTTGGGCGAAACACATAAGCTCTATCTGTCTGACTAATGGCTGTTCGCTTTATTAGAGCTAAGCGCATGGCTGTTCATGTCACAAGGATGATGAAAGATGCTTTTGTCTTTGATCTCAATGTGTCCTTGAGATTTTTGAATTACATGAGATTTCAGTCTGTGTTTGACTCCAACTAGTATCTATATAGAAATGCCTTCCAAAGAACATCAAATGATGTACCAAAGAATTAATACTTCATTGCTGAATTCTTGTTTCTTTTTAAGGCCTGGCGGGGGGCAGGTGCCAGGCAAAGGAGTCAATGGGGAAGAAAAGGTGTCATCTGTAATACTTTCAGCAATAAAGATGAAAATAAGTAAAAGTAAGGAAAAATAAGATAAAAACGTTACTTAAACTACTAGTAAACGACAGAATCACAAAACATGGCAATACTTTAGTGTCATTGATTGTACACCTTATAAATATTCCATCCTGATAAAAACCCTCAAAATGAGGTATATTAGCATTGTAACTTTGATTTAAATGAAATATCATTTCCATATTATTACATTTACACTGGGAAGCAGGTGTGGCCGGTTTACCAGGAATGGGAAATGTTTATACATACAATAAGTGCTGGGAATAAGAGGCTCAGCTAGAAAGAACAAAATTCACCCACCATTTCTTTAAAAAAAAATGGTTGCTTTTATTTACCTGTGCCTTATTTTGAGAATTCAGTGAGGAATATTGTATTTGAAGACATCAGAATAAACATCCCAATTCAGGTCAGTATATATGGTGAGTTGGCAATAAAACAATATACTTTCAGTATCTCTCATGAGAAAGATGCTTGCTGAAAACATAACAGAGCTGGATCAAGAATTTTTGATATTTGAAAGTTTACTCATCATATTATTATCCACCAAAATGTTGCTTATAATTGTACTCCCAGAAAAGAAGCCACATTTTATACTAACCACATGTGGCCCTTTTTGCCAGTACCATCAGCAAAAAATTTGTTTGAGATGCTATATTGAAATTGAAAGATATATTTGATAAACCACATTTCTGCTTAGAATGGATTTCCCCCCTCAGTCAGATATTTACTTTACAAGAAATAGACATGGTTAATAAGTATGATGGTTTAGAGTAAATGTGATCTTAAAGCTGGTGCTAGACTAGAATTAGTCAATTAATGAAAACTAGATATCTAAACAAGATGGATTTAATTCATGGGTTTTAAAAACATGTGAGAGAGGCCAGTAGCTCCAGATTGTCACTCTTATATTCTGTTAGTGGTGCCTCAGTCATATTGTACTCCTTATCATATGAAACATTTGTTGGAAGCCTATGATGTGAGAAAGGATTGAGAATTAAGATAGATTATACAGATCATACATACATACATACATACATACATATATACATACGCACATAGATGATAGGTAGATAGATCCTCTATTCCATAGAATTGAGACCTACTTAGGAAAATAGGTCTCCTTTTGAAAGGTAGTAATAATACTGGGTGACCTAAGCTGAGTGTCCAGTGAGTGATCAACGTAGGAAATTCTACAGGCTGGGGTAGTAATCTCTTGCTATTTGAAGTGACTGAAGGGCATAATTTAAACTGAGCATTCCCATCAGAGCAGTATTTGAAAGCGCTCAGGAAAGAAACTGAGAAGCAGGACTTCCCCTGCTATCACTGAGATATTTGAGTTCCAATCTTAGGAAAGAATAACACACTCTTTTTTTTTCTTTTTTAGGAAAGCTATGGAAAATGTTATATCGAAACCATGTACTTAAACATTTCTTCTGAGTAGTTAAGAATTATGTCGTGTGTTTTTTTTTTAATAGCTATTTCTTTATACCTATCAGGCTGGATCTAGTAGATTTTCACTTTAACTTTTTTCACAGGCTACCCACTTCCTATGATTCTCCTTGTCTTTCTACTTTTAACTAGCATATTCTTGCTAAATGAATAATGTTGAATTAGTCTATTACATTAGCCAAATAAAAATAAAAACAATATATATAGTGGTATCCCTTATAAGGCAGAAAAGTTTCCTGACCTGGTGGTTTGTGATTGTTCTTAGAAGAAATAAAGCTTTAGGTATAGTTGTAGGTATATTTAAATCAAATCAAAATCACAGCAGCGTTGACTACAAATTGAAATTAGTGTTTTTCTGTAGCAGATTAAACTTTAGAAGCAGGCTATTGCTGGGTGGTTGAAAGCAGTAAGACCAATCTCTTGGGACAGATATTAAAAGATGTATGTAGCCCTAGATGGTTTGGCTCAGCGGATAGAGCATCGGCCTGCGAACTCCGGTTCCCAGGTCCCAAGTTCGATTCTGGTCAAGGGCGTATACCTTGGTTGCAGGCTCAATCCCCAGTAGGAGGTGTGCTGATGGATGTTTCTAACTCTTTATTCCTCTCCCTCCTCTCTATAAAAATCAATATATATATATATTTCAATCATATTATTCTATGATTCTGGGCAACCAATTAGAAAAATTATTACTTATCACATAGTAGCTAGTACAAGTAAATATCTACCCCCATCAGCCTAAATGCTAAACTTCATTTATATTATTGCCTCCACTGAAATGAACATTTCCTCCTAAAGCATAGAACAATAATTAAACAAACAACCTTAAAATTATTACAAGGCATTGACTTCCATAATGATATTTGAATGATCCAAATTTGTACAAACCTGTTATTTCTATTATTTATGTCAAATAAGAAAATAAATTATCTGCAAAGTATTAGCTACCCCTGAGTATACCTTGTTCATAGTTGCCTTAAATTATTTCATTCACTAAATAGAAATACTATTTTTTCATAACTTCTCTCAAAATAGAGGTTACCATTTTATCAATACTCTGTTTTCAATGTAAACTTATTTTTAAACATTAGCCAAATATTTTTGTACTTTCCATTTCCCATTGTAAATGACTTCTTACTGTTTTACTTATTTCCCAGTGCTCTGAATTGAGTCTGCTTTTTTTTATTTTTTAAAGTATATTTTATTGAATTTTTACAGAGAGGAAGAGAGAGGGATAGAGAGTTAGAAACATCGAGGAGAATCATCGACCAGCTGTCTCCTGCACATCCCCCACTGGGGATGTGCCCACAACCAATGTACATGCCCTTGACCTGAATCGAACCTGGGACCTTTCAGTCCGCAGGCCGACGCTCTATCCACTGAGCCAAACCAGTTTCTGCAAGTCTGCCTTTTATAAGGGGATATTTTCTTTTATAAAACAAAATTCATTTTACCCTTTACAGTCAGAAAGGCCACGCGCCATATTTATCTTATTGACCTTCTATTCTCTGGTGTTTTTCAGTTTTGTTTTGTTTTTTCTCTCTCTACTGGAAATAAGCATTGGCACACTTTGGGAGCATTTGGAGAAAGCTCTGTCCTCCTCTCATCATGTCAGCCTTTAATTATGAAACCCTGGGTCCCTTGAGATCGTTAACAAGCCCTCTCTGTTTCAGGTTCTCCCTACAGAGACAAAATCACCATCGCGATCCTCCAGCTGCAGGAGGAGGGCAAGCTGCACATGATGAAGGAGAAGTGGTGGAGGGGCAACGGCTGCCCCGAGGAGGAGAGCAAGGAGGCCAGCGCCCTGGGCGTGCAGAACATCGGCGGCATCTTCATTGTCCTGGCCGCGGGCCTGGTGCTCTCCGTTTTTGTGGCAGTGGGCGAGTTTTTATACAAATCCAAAAAAAACGCCCAATTGGAAAAGGTAAATGTCACCTTCTTAGCAATTTAAAACCATTGTTGTTATAATAAAAGAAACTGTTTCTTTTATCTTTCCAGCCAAGGGTAGTGCTTAGAAGGGCGACTCTTCATTGTCTTCTGCCATTCATTTTATTACCAAGGTTCCCAGAGAGAATGCATGATCACCTTCCTGACTTTTAATGTAAATGGAGTATGTTTAATTGAGCCAGCTTTGGGGCAAGTGACTATTTCTCCTCTCCTGAAGCCTGAAAAAAAAAAAAAAGAACTGCTTGGAATTTGTTGCCCTTAGACTAGGGGAGGAATATGATTAAGGATGGAGGCAAAAATCAGAAACTATAATAGTGAAGGAAAAATGCTTCTCTGCAGTTAAAATGTGTTGTCAGATGCAATGCTGATTATACAGTTTTTAAGACAGAGAGTAAATGAAATTACAATTAATTTTTTAAAATGAATGAATGTGTGAAAATATTGTGGGATTTTTTTGGCATTCTTAATGAGTCCTTTATTTCCTTGCAGTGTCTTTTGAATAATATATATATATATATAAACATCAAAAATACTGAAATTATTGCATTTTTTCTTAGGGTTTTAATACATCTGGGTTTTTAACATATTAATATCTTTATATTCTAATCTTGAATAGTTTGCAAACTTCATTCAGATTTTGTATTTCCAGTGCTATAATTTTTTTTAGTTCTATAAATACAAGGAAGAATGTTTATTTTTTTCAAAATCTCTCTTTTAGACGGTACAAAACAATTTTTGTATGTAAACTTATAGTTCTGAACATGTAACAATGCTGTAACATTTTTAAATTTTCTGCACTTTATTTATATCTAAACTTATCTTCTTTTCAATTAAAAAACAAAAACAAAGCATTTTGGGGGCTTACCTAGTTAACCCTTCCTAAGAGTGAGACCATATTTGAAAAATATATGAACTTTTAAAATAAAGATGAAGAGTAGAAACATGATATTTAAAAATATCATGCACGAATAAGGGCAGATATATTCTACTAATATTCGTTGAAGCACTTACATCCTTAAAACTATTTTTGAAAAAGGAAAACATTTCCTTACATTGCTTTATCTTAAATAATTTATGTTGCAATTATCCTTTATAAAATAAAATTTTTTGATACAGCATTTCAACATTTCCCCTTGACTATAGTACTTAAATCTTAGAAATAATGTTTTTATAAATGAGTAATTTGATGGGTAACCAGATCAAATTATTTTAAAAATTAAAAACAGCACAACTTATTTTTTCACAACATTCAGGATGGCTATGTGTTGACTTGGCTAAATCAAATATTTGTTGCTCTAGTGTGAGTGACAATAAGATCTAAGTACACACTATATATTATAATCTTTTTTATGGTGTCAAAATGAGTTTTGAAATTAAATCCAAAAGTAATCAAAGATAAATAGATTAACTCATCAATTTTGATTTATATTATAATTCCTCAATATATGTGATATTTGATTAGTCAATGCTTAAAATAAGTCCAAAATAATAAAAGAAATTTGGTTTTTCCAGTTGGAACCTCAAATTAGTCATATATCATGACTTTCTTTCTTATATAGCTCAGTATTAAAATAAAACTAAGGAATTAATCTCTGGATAATATGTGGTATTCTATTGTCCTGGTTTTTTGTGTGTGTCCTATACTTGTTTCCTTGTGTCCCTTTGTGTCCATGATTTACCTAGATCATGTCATTATGCACAATCCTATCTAATAAAAAAGCAATATGCAAATTAACCATCACTCCATGACAAAATGGTGGCACTCATAGCCACAAGATGGCAGCGCCTAGTCCCCTTAGCCCTGCTGCTGGAGTGTCTGGGCCTGTCTGCCTAAGGGGGCAGATCCAGCTTTCATGATCCACCAGTGCTGCAGCGTCTGGGCCCCTCTGCCCCTCGTGGACCAGCAGTGGGCAGACAGAGCCAGGACAGGCTTGTGGAAACCAAGCGGTGCGGTGGCCCTGCAGAATTTGGGCCCCTCAGCACCTCGCAGACCAAGTGGCGAAGCTGGATCTTCCCCCAGACACAGCAAACAGAGTCCAGACAGCAGGGCTCGGGGGCTTTCTTAGCACAGTGGCAGCAGAGAAGCCCCAGGACCAGCAGACAGAGCCCAGACAGCAGGGCTTGGGAGCTTCCTTAGTAAGGTGGTAGCAGGAACACCCCCTGGCCCCACAGACAGAACCAGGGCCACAGGGCATGGAGACTTCCTTAGTGTATTGGTATTGAGAAAGTTCCCAGACCTGGCAGACAGAGCACACTGCAGGGCATTGGGGCTTCCTTCACAAGGTGCATGGTGGAGGCAGGCAGAGAGCAGGGCATGGGGGCTTCATCTCCATGGCTGTAGCAAAACCTCCATGCCCGCATAGAGTAGAGAACCAAGGGAGTGGGCCTAAGCCATCAGTAGGATATCCCCTGAGAGCTCCTGGAGGGTAGAGAGTGCAGGTTGAGCTTAGTGACCCCCGTGCATGAATTTTGTGCACTGGGCCTCTAGTTATTTTATAAACATTCTGCTTAAACACAGAAAAGAGTGGATGTAGAGATTTAATTCTGTAAAATACCTTTATTATTATTATTATTATCCTACTAGAGGCCCATTGCACAAAATTTGTGCACTTGAGAGTGTCTCTCAGCCTGACCTGCACCCTCTCCAATTCGGGAGCCCTCAGGGGATGTCCTACTGATGGCATAGCCCCACTTCCCATGGTTCTCTGCTCTTTGCAGGCCCTGCATGCTCCAGACCACGATGACTGTCAAGCAGGCTGTGCTGGGAGCTGCCTGCAGGCTGCACTTGCCTGTTCCCAGATTGCCAGGGCAATGGCAAAGCAGGCTGTGCTGGTAGCTGTTTCCTCCCTGCTGTCAGTCTCCACAGAGGTTATGTGGTTAATTTGCATACTCACTCCTGATTGACTGGTGGGTGTTGTGGAGTGATGGTCAATTTGCATCTCTCTCTCTCTCTCTCTCTCTCTCTCTCTCTCTCTCTCTCTCTCTCTCTCTCTTTTAAAGTGGGGATATAATAAAAGCCTAACAAGCTAAGTGTCTGGTCAACCAGTTGGCTATTCAACCAATCAAGGCATTATATGCTAATTATATGCTAGCTAAGGCCACTCAATTGCTCACTATGATGTGCACCGACCACCAGGGGGCAGAAGCTCCAACCAGTAGGTTAGGTTGCTGCTGGGGTCCTGCTAATCAGGATTGAGCAAGACAGGATGAATAGACCCTGGAGCCCTCCCATGATCTTTCCCTGCTGGCCAACCTCCTGCATCCCTACCCTTCCTTAATCATGCAGCTGTGGGGTCCCTCCACCTGGCCTGCACCCTCTCACAATCTGGGGACCCCTTGGGGGATGTTGGAGAGCTGGTTTCAGCCCAATCCCACAGGCCAGGCCTAGGGACCCCACTGGTGCATGAATTTGTGCACTGGACCTCTAGTTAGAAATAATGAATTTGGTTGCATTTTAACATATCAACCAGCTGTCATAAATTTCTATGCACCTATATGGCCTTATTAAAAATTATTAAAAAGGAATATACTTTTTTTTTACTGAACCAGATAAAACATTACATTGAAAAGAAATAAACTAATACAAAAGAAACAACTGTTTTGATAATACATAAGCATTATGTATCTTATTCCC
The DNA here is from genome assembly GCA_963924515.1 of Vespertilio murinus. Lineage (NCBI taxonomy): Eukaryota > Metazoa > Chordata > Mammalia > Chiroptera > Vespertilionidae > Vespertilio > Vespertilio murinus. The sequence continues at coordinate 162,017,321 of OZ004705.1, forward strand.
CAATGCTTTCACACATGTCTCCTCCAGGCTTCCATATTGAAAGTCAAACTCCCTAGCTTAGCAGACACTCAGGATCTGTCTCTGTCCAACACTGTAGTTTTACCTTTTCCTTCCCCGCAGCTGACACTTCTCTAGCTGCACAAACATACTTTCCATTTTCCAAAGTCATCAATTTTTTCAAAACCTCTTCCATTTGACTTGAGCAACCCTGTGCATTTTTATACCTAGCTGATTTCAGGTACTATCATCATTCCAAAAGCATATTCTCCCCTTTTGAAAAAGTTGGGAAGGTATTTCTGACATTTCAAACCGCATCCATCAACAAGCCTAGGTACCTTAGCTCTGTGAGGCCTCTGCACATCTCCATTCTCCCTTAGCGAGTTATTCTACTGCACGTCATACTTGTTGGTTTCTGTGTGTGAGTGCATCTCTGCCAACTGGACTCAGTCCCTGCAGGAAAATGACCCAATTTTCTGGTTTGTACTCTAAGGAAACAAGTAGTGCCTGTCAGCATAAGATCTACTTATCTATCTATCTATCTATCTATCTATCATCTATCTATCATCTATCTATCATCTATCTCTCTATCTATCATCTATCTATCATCTATCTATGTATCTATCCATCTATCATCTATCTATCATCTATCATCTAATTAATCTTTCTTTCTATTGACTTGAATTAATAATGAAGCTGATTTCAGTGACCTATTAAAAAAAACTACAATAAAGAATAAAAATGAACCGTTTTTATATAATTCAAAAGAATAAGGTTTAGCAAATAAATAATCATGGTTTTATTAGAGTGACCCATATTTTTATTGTGATAAATTAAGTAATTGGGACTCAATTTTATTCATTTTTCTTAAGAAAAAATTTACTCATTTGGACTAAACAGTTTAATACCTTACTTATTTATCAGAGTTAGTCAGAAAATATTCCTAGATTTTATTATAAGTTGTGCTTGATGGTATATAGAAATCCACAGTTTATTTACACTTATAATTGTGCCTAAAATCTAACTTCTTAAATTAAAAATATGGTAAACATTTGTGGAACTATTCCTTTGCTCTAATAATTACTTATTGAGAGCCAGGCATGCAATGGGTTATGTTTTGCATATTTAAAGTAAGCAAAGATTCACCATTTAGCTCCAAAGTATTTTGCTATCTATTTTCTCTTCTCATTCTCCATTTTCTTTCTTTTTTCTTCAGTCTATAATATTCTAGTATTTTTTAAAAAGACAATTTTTTTCCATCTAAGTAAGTTAGCAGATATAATATACCCAAAGTCTAGTTGAATATGAACATTATGGAAGTTGATGACCATAACTTTTTATATTTCCAAGTTGTTTGATAATTTAAGAATTATAATATGTGAATACATCATTTTAAAATGAGAACAGGTTAAAACTGAATACAATGGGATAAGGACACATAGGTAAAACCTTAATCAATAAAGAAGAAAAAATGAATACAGAAGATAATGCTGAAAGAGATAGTCCTTAAAATTTTCAAAAACTCTAAATTGCATTCCTTTCAGATAACCACAAGATGGTGTCTTCCAATTTTTATAGTACTTAAGGGTTTTGATTTTGATGCAGATATTAATGCCACAGTGATACCTTGATTTTTATTTATTTAAACTTTTAAAATAAATACATATTTATTTTTTCTGAAGTGTCAATTGACCTTTGGAAAGATACTCAAAGTCTTCCTTTTCTGAAGTGTCTGAAAAAATAACTATGTATCATGTGCATTTTTTATTGGTTATCTTGTTTCCATACCCTTTTGCTGATTTAAAAAACATTACTAGTTAAGGTTCATTCAGTAAGCAATCCAAGAATCAGCTGTACCTCTAAAGCAGTTATTAGTCCATTTCAAGTTGCATTTGTTTGAAGGTTCTGATTCTCCCTTGTAACTAAAGAAAGCAACCTGATATGCAAACCTTTGTTTTCTCTGATATTATTTATGATAATATATTGGTTTTGTAAGCATGAATTAGAAGTAATTGTAATAATTTGAATTTTTATAAGAATATTTTATAAATAACCATGGTTTATTAATTTGCTCAAAATTACTATTTCTTAAATATTTTAATGTGTCCTTTTTAAAGAGGTATACATAATTATGCCTTCTTTTGATTTCCAGCAACAACAGTAATATACATTTTAACTTTTTGTTTTTGTCTGATTTGTATACAAATATTTTTCCCATGTAACTAAAAATAGGTTTGCCTTTACAAATTGTTTCCATTTGAACACATTAAACACAAATCTCTGAGTTTCTCAGACATGAACTAAAACTTAACAGAAATATTCATTTCCTTATTACTTAAACAAAGTGTAGTGAGTTTATCTGAGAAATAAAATTATAAATTATTGCTCAGATATTGAATTTGTAACTTATGTGTCCTGTATTGGACACATATATTTATTCTAACTTGCCTCTAAAATGATTTATGTGTATATTAAACACTACTAAATATTTATGTTTTTCAGTATATAGTCCATTTTAGTCAATATAGTTATTTTTTTAAATTATAGAACACTGGTAAAATAAATCCAAGGTATCTCTAAATAATGGTAATCTTCCAGTTAGTGAAAGTTCAAAAACATTTTTGAGGGCATATAGAATGTTCTTCAGTCTATAATTGAATAACAAATATAAAAGGCATAGAAGGACAAATGAATAAAACAGTGCAATGGTGGAATTTTATGGAGAAATTAGAATGGTTTCATTTAAACCTGGGATCCTGGGTGAAAGTTTATCCACACAGGAAACCTTTTTCAAAGCTGGCTGAGTTTGTATTTCATGGAACCAGAAGAATGAAAACAGATTGTTCACTGATGCTTATACATAAATTGCTTTCAAAAAGTTGAAATATTAGTTCTAACAGGAGCAATTTTTTTTAAAAAGTCATTTATTGAATAAGATATAGGAATGCAAACACTGCTATAAATCATTGTAAAGAATTATAAAGTGCCATATAAATCTTCAATAATGTAAAATTTATCTATAGAGCATGTTGCTATTCAGATGTTAAAAGATGTAAATAAACTTTGGATAAATAGTCCATTTTGTATTCTTTTATGTTACTGCTTTTCTCTGCAAGAAGATCATCTTTCAATTTCCATTATGGAAATTCTATATGAGGGATAAGTGGATGGCTTTTAAAAATGTTTTTATATGTAAATATAAAATCACACTTTAAAATGAGATGCCAATCTTTGTTTTACTCTATAAACTACTTTAATGTTGGCAAAAGGATCTTTAAGTCATTTCTTCAAATGACTATAAATGATGTGTTAAAATTAAAATTGTAGCTTGACAGGTAATAATTTTACTTCCTTATTTTTATAACCCACTTTAGAGCTTTTAGAGTATAATATTTTCTTGGGTATGAAGTGATCATGACAACTGTGTAAATATCCATATTGTTCAGATGAGGATAAGTATTTCAGGGGTGAACTATATTTCCCAAGGTCAAAGATACCTCATCCAACACTACTTATGCTATAATCATATTCACAAAATCAAGAGTGAATACTTAACTATTTCTCTTAATAGTTTTCCTTTCTGAAGCTGCATTGATAAAATGTGAAGAGTAGGAGTTTAATTTAGATAAACAGATTGTAGGCTTTGGTCATAAGCATAGTTACTTCACTTTCTTATTCTTTAGGGTGAATTTTGAAATGAAAAAGACTAGGTATCATTTCTCAATTTTGTGTAACCTTGGATAAAATTACTTAACTTCTCTATATGTCTTTTAAAATAAATAAATAAACAAACTACAAATATGCCATAAATTGAATGTTTTAATAATTAAGATAAGTAATTTACATAGGTGGGTTTTGGGTTTTTTATTGTTGTTTGTTTGTGGGGGTTTTTTGCATGTGTTTGACAGCTATTGTTATATTTACTATTATTTACAAAAGGGATGCATTTAATTTGTGGGGCTTTCATAAAAGAGAGCACTCCTGCAATTATGCATTAGTTAAATTGGATGTTATATATGTATATTATTGAAAAATTGTATCATCATGACTACCAGCAAGAATGTGACGATTAACATTGCTTTTTCTTAAAATGCATTTCATAGCTGTATTGACTAAAGTGGTGTTGAAACTTGACTGAACTTACTTATTGATTTTTTCCCAGCTTAAGTAGGGGACATGTACAAATGTATAATGATGCCTCATTTTTCTCTGTCTCATTATATTTGCAAAAAGGATGTAAAGATATTTGGTAACTATTTCTGTAAGAGTCAAGGTTTCTGAGAATATTTAAACATTTAGTTATGTTTATCATTGTAAAATAATCCAGGCAAAAGCATGAATGCTCTAGCATTTTATTAATTGAAAGGGGGTAATCACATATTTCTATTTGCCCCATAATTTTTCTCTGGTTTATTATTTATCATTCAAAACATTAAAGTTATTAAGAACAGACTCCAGGTAAAAGGCTCAGCTAAAATGCAGTTCACTGTTAATGAGGCAGGCTCATCTAATGAAGCATTAATCGTGTGGAAGTCAAGGAAACGGCGCTCCTCTCTCAGCTCTGATATCAGTTATGTGCATAACCTTAGGTAGATAACTTGGCTTCTTGAGTTTCAGTTTCTCTACCTGTAAAGTTCCAGTGATTAAGCAATGGAATCACTAAATAACTTTCATGTAAAGTCTTGTCGGACTGCTGCACAGCTAGTGTTTTCAGAAAGATGGCTGCTATAAAACTGAATATCCAGATCAAAGTTGCTATGCATATAATTTTTTTACGTGAATGTTTTAACTACTCATTTTTCATCTCCCATTGCTTCACTATTGCATTTATACAGCCCCGGGTTCATTCATTATTTTGATGTATGGCATTAGCTATTTGATATTCTTAAAAGACTGCCAATTAAAAAGCATAAGGCTAAAGCAAGGGTCACATTAAATTACATGTATTTTATTCACTCAATATGCCAATATTACATAAAATACTGCATTATATATGCCTTTCATCTCATTTTCATGGTTTAGGTATTATATAATGTGAGATCATTATATGCAGAATTTTGTTATTTCTTTACTACATGTGATGTGGACTTCTTGAGCAAATGGCCTACAGCATCAGAAATTAATTGGAAAAGTGACTAAAAATGGATTAGATATTTATAATCAGTAACATATAATTTATTTATTTATATATATATATGTTTTAAAATGTATTTTATTGATTTCAGAGGAGAAGGGAGAGAAAAGGAGAGAGAGAGAGAGAGAGAGAGAGAGAGAAACATCAATGATGAGAGAATCGTTGATCAGCTGCCTCCTGCATGTCTCCCACTGGGGATCCACCTGGCAACCGTGGCACATGCCCTTACTTGGAATTGAACAGTCCATATGCCAACACTCTGGTTCATAGGTCAACACTCAACCACTGAGCCAAGCTGACCAGTCATTAACATATATTTTAAACAACAAAGACCAAACCAGTTTGGTTGATAGGTGCTAGTCGATATTCAAACACTGAGCTGCACAGTCTGAGAGAAGCAGCTTGAAGATGTCTTGATAAAGCTTTAAGTAGGAACGGGATGCAAAAATGGGTAACGTTTTTTCTAAATAAGTATTAAAACACCATGTAGTTAATTTTAAACTATCAAAATATAGAATAGTAAGAAGTAAAATACAGTTCTGTCTTAAAAATATAAGTGTAGACTTGATAGTAGTTTATAATAGTTTAGGGCTATTTCTAATTTGGATGATAAATGACTACATATATTCAACATGAAAGGGATGAGTTTAAGTTTTAAAAAAAATCAAACTGGTTGCTTTCCATCAGCGGCTGTTTTTCAAAAAGACTGCTAAATATAAAGATCTTAACTTAAAAATGTAGTCTAAGTCATTGTTCAATGTGGGGCATATTTACAACTACATTTCTAATATTTAAACAATGATGTGCTTCTCTAAGTGCTGTCACATCTATTATCATATAAGCATACCTATAAATTATATAGTTATGCTGTTAAGAATAAATTATTCTATAACACCAATAATGACATTATTTAGAACAGTGACCTGCAGACTATGTGTTGTCTTATTATACCCAAAATAAAATTAGATAGTTTTCAAAACAAGCAATGCAAATATAGTCAAATTAAAACGTTCAAGGTTCCCAGACCCTCATTGTTTTAAGAATGAGAGATGTGTAAATACCGGTTGCCTCATTAATTACAGTGAATTTTATAATGACTTTTGCTAATTTAAATGCGATTACATGCTAACAGCTCAAAGATGTAAATTTTCATTTTCAGGAATCTTCTATTTGGTTAGTGCCACCCTACCATCCAGACACTGTTTAGTAAATTTTGAAACTTACTAAAAGAGGTTTTTAATAATGGTTAGTATCCTTGTGCCTTTCTTTTTTCTTTTTGTAGTCTGTTATATTAATGTGGAGAAACATTTTTGTTGTTGTTTTCACCCTGAAAATGTTACTTATTTAATGACACAATTTGTGCGTTTCCATCCCTAAGAAGTGATTTGAAAAGCAAAATAGTTTTCTGTATCTTTCCTATTCTCCCCACTCCCTTATGCTTTCTTCTTCCCTTCCTCCTGCTTCCTCTGCTTCTGTTTTTTCTCTTTTTCCCGTCTTACTTCTTATTTACTGTAACCCAGGAAACTTCTGTGAAGTGCCCTTGGGTTTTTCAAAACCTATTTCACAGTTTAATAAAAGTACATTAAAAAATTCCAATCATTATATGAAGTAGGAAAGACAACTTGTCTCTATCAAATGACATTCGAACTTTAAAAAACAGACATAGTAATTTTTTTTCCGAACTTACAGCAAAAGGAAATAAATATATGTCACAATCATCTCTACGATCTCAACTTTAGATTTTTATATAAATCAATATGGAATTTGTATTCTAAAGCTTTAAAAAAAGAAAATAATGTGTGTTTGCCCTACTGCCACAAGTAAATAGGACTTTGTGGTATTATTTAATCACTATATTGATCCCTAATTCTCAAATATAAAAGTTTTTATAGTTTTTGTGAAGGATTAGAAATAGTCTGCCATGTGACTTTATTAGATAAAACTATTTTCACATATAGTTACATTAGTACATTTTAAAAAATGTTGGCAAAATTTAGCTGATTAACAGAAAATTCATAAAACTGGTAAAATAACCTGTAATCAAGTCTACCGATTGACTGATTAAAATGTTTACTTTCTGATGGCTTTGTAAATAAATAAAGCCTAAAAATGGTCATGGTCAAGTTACAGATGTACAGTTTTCAGAGTTTCTAGATTTGTAACCATAAGTTGCTCAGTTAAATTTATAACTATAATTTACTTAAGGTAATTTTAAATGATAAAAGATGAAATATTCTTTTATCTTTTAAGTTATAAAAGATAAAAGGTTTTAACTTTGGGGCCAGGCTTTTTACCTTCATCTTATATTACTTATCATCATACATTTTATAGTACATGAAATTTCTTTTAAATAATTTTTTTGTCTTTATTTGTGGTCTGATGTTATATAAGGGTGCTAATACATTTTATTTCTTAACTTACTAGAAAAAAAATGTATAATCCCATTGTTGAATAAGATGTATAAGATTTTTTTCCCTAAGAAAATAAGTTGTTGAGATCACTCTATTTGTATAGACAAAAATTAATTAAAATATCTACTCTCTATATTTTTAAACTAATATAATCAAACTGCCTAAAAACCAAGTTTGCCAAGAAGAGGGTGTTATAAATTATGTGACATTTGGGACATTTGTTACTTTTAAATGAAGGCTTGTTTCAAACAATTCAAAATTTATTCACACCCTATAGTGTTTTTAAGTGTCATTGGCATCAAGTTCTGACCTTGTTATATTATCTAATCAATTCTTCTGTTAAATGTTTCAACAGAGAACCAGGATTAAGTTACCTCAAGACTATGTATTCCTTCCCCTTTTGGAGTCAGATTTTTCCATTTCTGCAGTGTTGTCATCATCACCATCTTCATCATCATTGTCATCATGTTCTTAATAAGTACATCTAATAGTAGGTATAAAGCAACAAGAAACACTGTCTCCATATAATGGCTGTCAGGTGCCCAAAATCTTTTAATGGAACTATAATTTATGGATTTCAGAAGTGCATAATTTAACATGATAAAAGAGCATAGCAGTAACTCTATAATTTAGTGGGGAATCATGTTTAGCAACATCATCCATTGTGAGTACTAATAAATTAATATTTTACTAATTAAATGTTATTAAACAAAGTCCAAACTTTCACCTGATTAAATAGCTTGTATACATTGCATTTCAATAAGCTTTTAAAAAAATTTAAGCAATTTAATTAGAAACATTAGTTAAATAAGAATTAAAGTATTAGGGTCATATGTAGCTATTCTTAATTCAGTCAACATTTAAAGAACAAGTGTGCATAATCAGTACCATAATAACTTGATCTCTTCTCTTACCATTCATTGAGAGGGATACAGAGATTTAGAGGCCAAATGGAAAGTATTATAATGAGTTAAAAATAGTAAAGGGGCAAAACTAAATTGAGTGAAAGTAATGACCCTGGTGAATTGGAAAATGACTCCCTAATAAGTGAAAATTTGAGTAAGGGATACAATCGGATTGGTGTGAAAAATGAAAGAATATGACATTGTACCAGAGCAAAGAAGAGCAAAGGAAAAAAAAAACTTTGGAAGTCCAGGCAGAGAGGTTGTATGTAGAGATAAAAAGAAATGGAGGAGGGAGCATAAAGAGGGAAAACTGAATCACAGAATTTATGATGCTAAAAATAGGATCTTTGGATTTCACCTGTTCCTTGGAGGAGGAAAAGCTATTAATAACTGATGTTTGAAAAATAGATTATGCTAGTAATTGTGAACCTTTGGGGAAGGGATCTGCTGAAGAATTGGGAAGACTGCTAAGGAAGTTATTCAGGAACCCATAAAAGAAAAGTGAGGGTATCGCCAGGCATGGACAGGAAGGTACTAGGATCAAAAGTTACAAACTTGGTTATCGGGATACCTTGATGGAATCTCCATTGTAAGCTGCAAAAAGTGACTTTCCTCTCTCTGAATCAATTTTCTCTGGGAGCTAGAGGCCTACTTTAATTAAAATGTTAGTCATAAAAGATTAAGTGTGCAAAATATTTTAAACCGAAGGAACATATGTAGTATTAAATATTTTTATTCTCTATTCTTTTGGAATTAGCTTAACTTGATAAACAGCAAAGAAACAAAACTTAAGTTAAAAAAAACAGTAATATGCATATTTAACTAGGCTTATTTAGTTATGTTTTCATGTCACTTTCTGGAATTGTGTTAATTTTTCATGCTTGTTCACATTTTTGGTTGTTTTCCACATTTTTATTTTTCACACAGAAAGAACCTCAATCTCAACCCATCTGAATTTCAACTACAATGTATAACTGGTTCATGAATCTTATTTATATGTAACTAACATATGTATCTCAATTAGCTGGGGAGGGAGACTAATAAAATTTTGTTGCACAGATATGACTTTGTATTGGAATTTTGAGGAGCTTGTAATAATGAGCCCTGTATATACTATTTTTTTCTAGCAAATCCATTGCTAATGGGTTTGCTAGAAATGAAAATTTAAAAATATTTATAGGGTCCTTTTTTTCTGCATGGGATAGATAAATTATTTATTGGCTCTCAGTTATCAAGCTGACAATGACAAAAATGTCAATATATTTTCATGGATTTTTAATGTGCTACAATTTGTTATTTCATATATTTGTTTGTAATCATCAGCAATAATTTTTATAGGCCTAATCCCCCAAAATGTATAATGAATACCAGAAGTTATTTTCCATATCTTTATGTCTTTGTCAGTGTTATATTTTTGTTCTGTTTTGAGATGCACAATGAAAAAAATCTATGTTTAAAGAAAATTTTCCTATCTCATGTTGTGATCTAAAAAGTAATACATTTTTTCTATTTTTAAATATAAAGAATGGATTTCTGGTTATTGATTTGTATATATGTATTTATATTTAAACTTTAAGGTAGACAGATATATGTTTTTATTTAATTTTACATCTATAAAGCTTTATATCCATTCCAGTTGGTAGTTCATTTCACTATCAGGTGGAGATTTCTTTAAACTAGTCCACTTTTGTAAAATATTATTAATTATCATGTGTTGTCTATTAAAAGTGTGACAATTTGTTTTAACCTTTTTACTGAAATATTTCAAACCTTCAAGGCTGGTTACGTTGAAAGTCTGTTGAGATTTATTTTAGTTTGTCTCTGCACAGTGAGCGTTTATCTGTTTGGTAACATTTCATTTTCTGTGTTGTTCTGTAGAGATCCTTCTGTAGCGCCATGGTGGAAGAACTGAGGATGTCCCTGAAGTGCCAGCGACGGTTAAAACACAAGCCACAGGCCCCCGTTATTGTGAAAACAGAAGAAGTCATCAACATGCACACATTTAACGACAGAAGGTTGCCAGGTAAAGAAACCATGGCATAAAGCTGGGAGGCCACACACCCAAGCACAAACTGTCGTCCTTTTTTCCAAACAATTTAGCGAGAATGTTTCCTGTGGAAATATGCAACCTGTGCAAAATAAAATGAGTTACCTCATGCCGCTGTGTCTATGAACTAGAGACTCTGTGATCTAAGCAGTTGCAGTGATCAGACTTGACTTACAAGCATCATGGACCAACCAAGTTACACACGGGGTGATACTGTTTATCATGGGTCCCTCCCTTCTTCTGAGTGAATGTGACATGCGCATCTTGTGACTGGTTTCAAATGCAGTCCAGTAAGAAATTACAGGTTCTTTTTGAAGTCCAACTGTTGCCAGGAGATGGAATATCAATGCCCCAAAGGTAACCAGTAAAAATGTCAGTAAGAATACAAATACTTGGAATCAGAAAAAAAAAAAAGAAAGAAAAGAAAAGAAAACAACATCAACAACAACCTGTAGCATTACAAGAAACAGTACGGTCCTCCGAACACCCAGATAATAGAGGTGGTGATGTTATTAGCCTCCAACAACTCAGTACAGTGATCATCCGAATAGACAATATGTGTTGATAGGATGTGAAAAAAAAATGTAACACAAAACAAATCTGAATTTCATGGCAAGTGGAATATAAAACATATCTTCATCAGTGTTTTTCTTTCTTTTCTAAAAGTCTGTGTCACTGATTGAGATAGAGATGTCAATTACCAAGGCAATAATGTGTTTTTTTTTTCTCTTAAATTCACCTGCAGGTGATTTGACATGTAACTCTACTGGATCCCTATCTAGCTACCTATCCCCAACCTACCCTGTCCCCCTTCCTTCAACCTCACACCAAGAATAAAAAGCAACAGTTGGTTCAGAGATTCTGAATTGAAAAGGATAGTATTTTGCAATCTTTGTCTTACGTTATAAAAAGAGGAATCGGTATTGATAGTGATGTGGAAGATGAAGCTTCCATCTTAACATTCAGATGTGTTCATCCAAACCCTAGTTCCTTCTATAAATGAACTTGATGGAGCCCGGGCAGACCTCGGTGAAAGGGAAAAGGGGACTGGTCATCTGTAGAAATGTATGTGCGGAGAACTTTGAAGTGGACTGCATTTATCAATACAGTCACGGTATTAAATGAACAAAATTCTTGAGCAGTTTTTTTTTTCCAAAAAAAATGTTCAGGTTTATTTGTGGAAATGCAAGATTTCTATGAAAATAGTTTTTGTATGGAAATTTTTGTAATACTTTTTATCAACAAAATAAGAACACGTGTTCCTGTCAGGGGTGTGATGTCAAGCATGAATGGTAGTGCGTGCGCACCACCAACGTTTGGTGAAAACTATTTTTATCAAGAAAAAAAGGAATCATAGAAGAGAAATATTTTCAAGTTAGATAATATAAAAGTTAGGTGCACTACCACCACTGCTTACCATGCCACACCCCTGGTTTCCATGAGGCTGATAACACTGTAATGAACAATTGTGTGTAAAATGGTAAAAAAGACACAGACTCCTTGACAACATTGTGATAACAGTTGAGTGCACACAGTTTGCTGTTTGAATCCAATGCACAAAATTTTAAAAAATCATTAAAATTATGTCCATTTTACGTTCAGCTTTGACTTTCATTTTTCTTTTGTACATATAAACGAACGCACAGTATCTTCATTGCACTGAGAGAAGTGTACTTCCTGGATCTTTCTAGGTCTTCAAGGATGGCCGCATCCCAACTACCTGGAGGAAAGAAGAGAAAAGGTCGGGTGATGAGACTTAGGATGTAATTGTTAGGCTTAGGATAGCAGTTCTAGAGGCAACAGTACTTCATCTTACTTCTTTACGGTTATTGACTATGGATATAGATTAGGTGAGGCTGTATAATGATTACTGATATTATATTTGAAGTTGAACTGATGTCCGATTTAAGACCTCCTTGTACATTGATAAATCATTGTAACTCAGCAAAGGGAGAGGACATGATAGGCTCAATTTCAACAATTAGTAATAAGGTGTATGGTTTAGACGTTATCATCTTAACAAACCTCTTATATTTAAATCACAAGTGATAACATATAATTTACTAAAATATCTATTATAACTATAACTAAAGCACCTGACCAAAAGAAAATTCTGTGATATATTTTTTAAAATCCAAAAAAGTTGCAAAGCCAAATTGCTAACATATAAATAAATTAAAAATTGAATGTCTAAGTGTTTTCAAAATTTTGAGTATTGGGGGCATTTTAAATTAAAGTTTAGATTTTGATAATAATTTTGTCTCAAAATTTAGTTTTAGAGAGTTACACAATTCACTACTAAAAATCTCAGCATTTTATTTTTAGTGGTAAATAACGTAAAATAAAATTTCATAAAATGTTCAGATTTTGGAGAATATTAAGTTTTTTATCAATAAGATACTAATCAGGCTTTAAAGCACCTTTTAGTTTTAATTCTTTATTATATTGAACAATTTTAATGTCGGGAAATTATAATTATTTTTAAGTAGTCAGGAAATAATTGGATTTTTGGTAAAATTTGGCAACCATTTGAAGTTTCAAATATTAAAAATTGAAAAGTTTAATAAACCTGCTATATTTTAAGTATAAAGATAATTTTAAATATATAAACAATGTATAATATTTAATTTTATCCATTTCCTAAAAGGTTTCTATATTATTGCCAAAACAGATATTTGCTACTCACTAGTGACTACACATACATGAGGTACTATTCTTAACAAAATCTAGATTACTTTCAAAATAATTTCAATTAATAAAAAAGAAAGTCTCCTCTCTCTAGGAAGATAGTATATTGGAGTAAACATTACTCTCTAATGAAACTCTCAAGAGAACAATTGTTCTAATCAACAATATAACCTGATAACTCCAGTTAATCAGTGGGTAATCATATTCCACAAATCACTCTAATCAAAATGGAACACTAGAAGGATCTATTTACATACCCAAACTAGAAAACCTTAACCAGATGAAAACACCAAGCTAAGTAACCCTAGCAGCTATGAGAATATCAAGGAGAGATATTTGCAATTTACAACTAAATTACTGTGATCAGTATGGGAATATATAATCCTAATTACTAAAGGGTTATATTTTATTTTACAAATATAAAAAATTCATAAGTATAGTTTGTTAGTTATAACATCTCAAATATTTTGAACATCATATTTAAAAATTAGTTTTTAAATTTGAATGAATTTATGTACTAAACATGAATGATATATATGTATTTTATCAATCTAACAACACTTTTATTCTGCTGTCATAAAAATTATTAGTTTTTCTGGATATAGAATGCTAGGTTGAAAATCATTTTCTTAGATAATTTTAAAGATATGCTTTCATTGCTTTCATTCCTCCAGCCATCTGTGGATAAACCTGAAGTCATTCAGATCCCTGATTCTTTGTATGTAAGTTTTGGTTTTGTTTGTTTGTTTTTATTCTTTGTTAGATTTGTTTGATCTATTTTTTTTTCTCAGCATCCTGAAACAGCCCAATGATAAACATTGATCTACTTTCATCCATTATGCTGGGTGCTTGCTGCGTTTTTAAATTTTGGTAATAGTTGTCTTTCAATTGGAGTAAACTTTCTAAAATCTTTCTTTGATGATTTCCTTTTCTCTGCTTACTCTAAAAGCTACTCTCAACATTGGAAGTTCTGAACTGTTGCATCTAAATTTATTAACCTTTGTTTCCCTATTTCTCATTTATGTAATTTTTGTCTTTCAAATATTATACTGGATTTTCCATTTCTGCTGATTGTTTAAATTTCTATGTGATCTTATTTCATAGCTACGATATCTTCTCTTAAATTCCTGAAGTCATTAATAATAATCTTGTAACTTTCCTTTCTTCCTGAAAAGATCTCAATTTCCTCCCTATTGCATTTTTGTTTGTTTATGTCTTTATCTTTCATATTAGAGATTTTCTTCATATGTTTGTTAATTATTAATATCCTATTAATGAATAAAAAAGGAGGATGAAAATCTGATTTGAAATCTGTATATACAGAGCAGAGTAGGGAGAGAATATCTAATATGAGAATATCTAATATCTAGATTCATCTCGAGGGGCTGTTTGTTGATGAAATCCTTCAAAATATCCTCATCTTGTTGTTTTTGTTTGTTTGTTTGTTTGTTTGTTTGTTTGTTTGTTTTTCTCTTGGGCCTTTTATATTCTCCTGAGAAGTATTTTTAAATTTCTTGCATGTAGATTAAGGCCCTGACTGCCAATGTTGTGGTAATCATGGGTTAAGAGATCTTGAGATCAATGCAATCTGCGTTCAGAATAACTAAGGTCACTTAATCACCCTGTTTTAAATGTAATACTTGGTTTTTCATTAGACCTATATCCTCTAGTCTGGAATTTTTGTTTGGTTTGGTTTTGTTTCTTTTTTTGAGAATAGCTCCCTATCATTTTGCTGAGTTGGTGCAGAACAGGCTCCCAGGTGTAAAGAAGAGGAAAGAGAATATAGGGATCTACAATTTTTAAACTTTTTAAGAAGTTCTCCTTGTATTTTCCGTACACGACTCAGCTGGTTCCTGTCCCTTTGAGGATTTTGTGATATAAGTGATATGGTTGGTTCTCAGCTTTTCACACTGTGCAGTAGGGATTCTATTTATTTTCCAGTCTGGTTAGTTAATTATCATTTGTTCATAAAATCTATCCTAACAGAAATTTTGTTGAAATTTTCACCTCTCATTCACCTTATAATTGGAGTTTTATACATTAAAAAACAAACAAAAACAAAAAAACAAAAAACACTCTAATTTTAATTGAGTATGAAGCAAAATTTGAAACATACATTTTATTCTTCAATCTTATCTGAAACATGAATCCTTTCTTTAAAAAAATATACCAAAATCTAGAAAGCAAATAAAACTAAAACTACTATGGTTCAAATAAAGGGAGACAAAACAGACCTTGCTCTTGTAATTTCTAAGAATTTAATATTGCCAAATTTTTCTTCTTACCAAATAATTTTTCTAACTCTATATGTGAAGGATATACTTTCACAATAAAAAATAATTTCACACAATGAAACCTAAGAATATCTCTGAAAAGAGGAATATTTCTATTTTAGTATCTGTCAAATAGTACTAAATTTGGAAGCCAAGTAATTTATACCCTAAAGGGTAAAGTCTAATTCAAAACATTCCAGTTTCTATTTTATGTGTTCTAGTATAGACAAGGAACATTTTCTTAGTGGACTATGATGAACTGTAAGATTTTAAGAATCCTCTTTAATGTATTGCCTTACATTGTACCTTCCTTTTACATTTATTATACATGTGATTTTTTAAAAAATAAACAAAAGTGTCTCTGCCTTTTACAGGGATATATTTGCTTGTTTCCCACATTTCCACTAGAGATTTCTATAGCAGGATATTACAAAAATATAATACTCTCAATTGCCTTAGTTAACCCTAAGGTCAAGCTATAGATTTAAATATCTAACAATCATAAATACAATGAACAATGTAAAATTGTATATCCCAGGTCCTTAATGAAAATCCATAAGTTAAATGGGGAAGTAAAGAACGTACTACACATATGTTCCTTCTGTAATATTTTAAAGTATTTTTAGCATTGCCTTTATATCTAAGCTTCTAATCTAATGTTTTCATATAGTTCAGGATAGTTGCTATTGCTCCAGCTACTGTGTTCACATCTTTTCTACAAACAGGAAGGACAAAAGGAAAGAAAAATGGTAGAATAGGAAATATCACCTTATTTTGGAGAGCCATATGTCAGAAAGAAGACAGGGGTTCTATTACCATGGGGAATGTATAAACAGATATCAGGAAACAAATTGTAATTTCTGACATACTGGTATTTTCCTGTCTCTCACCCAGCACACTAAATCCTACCTTGTTCTGTTCCCCTATTTTTATTCTTCTAAATTAAAGTACAGGTAACATTATATTTCAGATGCACAACATATTGATTCAACATTTATATTCCTTACATTGTGATCACAATAAATCTAGTAACGGTGTGTAACCATACAAAGTTATTGTGATAATATTGCCTATTTTTCCTATGTTGTAAATCACATCCCCATGATTTATTTATTTTTTTTATAACTGGAGGTTTATACTTCTATTCCCCTTCACCATTTTCACTCTAACCCCTCCTACTCGCCTCCCCTCTGGCCACCATCCATTTCTTCTCTGTACTTATCAGTCTGTTTGTTAACTCCCTGCACTGCTCATGCGTCATCTACCACAAACATTTTCTTTTTGTAAAACATATTATTTCATATCTTATTGATTTCTTTTATCTATTTTCCTAATGGAAACCTGTGTTTTCCTTTATGACACTGTTTGTCTTGAAACAACAAATGTGGAAACAGTTGACTATTTGCTCTACAGAAACCTGTATTTCATTATAGATAAATATATATATTTTTAAACAACTATTTGGATTCTCTATATATTCTTTCTCAGTCTTTAAAAACTTGGACACCTTGATTAGAATTGGCCTGTTACTCTGTGCCCTGCCATCTTTAATTAAGTATGCACCCATTTGTTTATATTTTAAAAATATCTGTGAACCTACATCATGAACCATTCTTTGTGTTGGATACTGAGTATGCAAGAAAATACATTGCTTGCTGTGATAGTTCAGAGTCTAAAAGAGGTGGCTACCTTAATCAAATATGCTAAACACATACACTGAGTGGCCAGATTATTATGATCTCTGAACACATAATAACCTGGCCACTCAGTATATATATATTATAAATATATATAAATTTAGGAAAACAGCAAATATATCCCTGTAAAAAGGCAGAGATATGTTTGTTTAATTTTTTTTTTAAATATAGAACATTCCTTTAAGCCAAAATCTAATATATATATATTAGAGGCCCAGTGCATGAATTCATGCATGGTTGGGGTCCAGTCAGCCTGGCCATGGGGAGGGGACATGGGCGGTTGGCTGGTTTGCCTGCTAGTCAAACCCCTGGTTGAGGGGACATTTACATATTAGTCTTTTGTTATATAGAATATACATTTAGTAGCCAGATTATTATGCATTCAGAGATCAAAATAATCTGGCCACTCAGTGTATATGCAAACTGAAAAATGCTGTCCTGAAAAGCACTCCTTTTTGTGATATTCTGATGACTGATGAGACTTTACTCACTAATCTTAAGCAGTACAGTCTAATAGTTGAAAACATAGAAATTTGATTATATTCATAAAATGTGCACAGAGAAACATTTACTAGTATCATGAGATGGCGTGCTTTGTTTTGTTGTGCTTTGCTTTCTTGCTCTTCGCAGATACATCTTACAAACCGCAGTTCTGCGGCAACGCTGAGTTGAGCAAGTCAGTCAGCGTCGTTTCTCCAATAGCACTTGCTCACTTCCTGTTTCTGAGTCACATTTTAGTAACTGAAGTATTTCAAACTTTTCTTTATTTATATTTTAAGGTGACCAGTGAACAATGATCTTTGCTCTTACTGTTGTAATTGTTTCTGGTTTCTACAAACTGTTCCCGTACAAGACAGCAAACTTAATCAATGTTCTGACTGCTCCAATAACCAGCCATTCCCCTCTCTCTCTCCCTCTCCTCTGGCCTCCCTATGCTCTGAGACAAATGATATTAAAATTGGGCCAGTTAATAACCCTACAATGGCCTCTAAGTGTTCAAGGAAAAGAGTCACACGTCTCTTAACTTTGAATAAGCCTAGATATGATCAAGCTTAATGAGGAAGGCATGTTGAAACCTGAGCTAGACTGGAAGCTAGGCCTCCCGCACCACACAGTTAGCCAAGTCCATGAAGGAAAGTTAAAATGCTATGCCAGTGAACACACGAATGATAGAAAGTGAACAGCCTATTGATGATACAGAGAACGTTTTAGTGGTCTGGACAAGAGATCAAATGAGCCACAAAATTCCTTTAAGCCAAAAGCTAATCTAGCACAAGGCTTACCTCCCCCTCAAACTCCACAAAAGCTGATAGAGGCGAGGAAGCTGAAGAAGAATTGGAATATAGCAGAGGTTGGTTCATGAGGTTTGAGAAAAGAAACTGTCTCCATAAGATAAGAGTGCAAGACGAAGCAGCGAGTGCTGATGGAGAAGCTGCAGCAAATTATCCAGATCTGGCTAATATAATTAGTGATGTGGCTGCAACGATCAATTGATTTTCAATGTAGACAAAACAGCCTTTTATTGGAAGACGATGCCAACTAGGACTTTCATAGCTGGAAAGAAGTTAATCCCTGGCTTCAAAGCTTCAGAGGGCATGCTGCCTCTTCTGTTACTGCTCATGTAGCAGGTGAAATTCAGTGGAAGCCAATGTCCATTTACCATTATGGAAATTCTAGGGCCCTCAAACATTATGGCCAATCTATTCTGCCTGTGCTCTATTAATGGTGAAACACAGCCTGGGGGCAGCACATCTGTTTACAACATGGTTTACTGAATGTTTTAAACCCACTGCCGAGACCTACTGCTTAGATTCCTTTCAAACGATCGCTGCTCGTTGACAATGTTCCTGCTCACCCAAGAGCTCTAATAAAGATGTACAACAAGACTAATGTTGCTTTCATGCCTGAAAATACAACATCCATTCTGCAGCACATGTGTCAAAGCTTAAATTTGACTTTCAAGTCTTATTATTTAAAAAATACATTTCATAAGGTTATTGCTGCCCAAGATTCCTCTGATGGATCTGGGCAAAGTAAATTGAAAACGATCTGGAAAAGATTCGCCATGAAGAACTTGCGTGATTCATGGGAAGAGGTCAGTAAATCAAGATTAGCAGGAGTTTGGAAGAAGTGACTTCCAAACCTCATGGATGAATGACTTCAAGGGATTCAAGACTCCAGTGGAGGAAGTAACTGCAGTCTCGGAAATAGTGTGGAAGTGTGCATGGAAATAGGGAACCAGAATTAGAAGTGGAGCATGAAGATGTGACCACATTGCTACAAGCTCATGATAAAACTCTATCAGAAGAGGAATTGCTTCCTTGTTGTTTTCTTGAGTTGAAATATACACCATGAAGATGCTGTGAAGATTATTGAAATTATAATAAAAAGTTAGAATACTAGGTAATAAAGCAGTGGCAGGATTTGATGGGATTAAGTTCAATTTTGAAGGAGGTTCTATGAGTAAAGTGCGATCTATCAGCATCTCATACTACAGAGAAAGTGTGCATGGAAGAAATAGTTAGTTGGTGCAGCAAACTTCATTGTTTTATTTTAAGTAATTTCACAGCTACTGCAATCTTCAACAACCACTACCCTGACCAGTCAATATATTATTATATTCATATAGCCATGAAAAGACATCAGGCCATCAGTAAAATGATTATGACTCCCTTAAGGCTCAGATAATGCTTGGCATTTTTAGAAATAAAGTATTTTTAAATTAAAGTATGTACATGAGTTTTTTACACATAATACTATTGCACACTTAATAGACTGTAGAGTGTAAATAAACATAACTTTTATAGGCACGGGAGAGTAAAAAATGTTGTGACTCATTTTACTGTGATACTCACTTTATTGCAGTAATCAAAACGAAACCCATATTATCTTCAAGTATGTCTACATTATTGTTTGTGTCCTTCCTTCCTGGAACACACAAACTCTGTTAGCTTCAGCCCTTGGCACAGGGTAGGATTCTTTTGGGTTTTGAGAATATAAACTGAAACGTAAACTATGTTTAGTTCATTACTGCCATCCTATTACTTACAGTAGCAAATTTTCCATTATGTGCAAATATGATACCATAACCATATCTAAGTTCTTTTACCTGTACTATTCCAATTTGTGTTATTTTTTTCCTCCTTGACTTCCAACAAGTATAAAAAAAGATACCACCCATGATCTATTTTTTAATTTTTTGCTTTTTTTTTCATGGTAGAAATAAGCAGTGACTTAACAATGGATGCTGGAACACTGAGAGTGTTGAATATGCTTGTTGAATAGAGGCTATAGAGCAGTGGTTCTCAACCGTTCTAATGCCTTGACCCTTTAATACAGTTCCTCATGTTGTGGGGACCCCCAACCATAAAATTATCTTCGTTGCTACTCCATAACTGCAATTTTGCTATTGTTATGAATCGTAATGTAAATAAATATCTGTGTTTTCCTATGGTCTTAGGTGACCCTGCTAGCGGTTCTCAATCTGTGGAGTTCAAGACCATTAGGCATTGGAAAGGTTGAGAACCACTGCTATAGCGGGAATAAATGGTGATGGGAAAAAAGAATAAATAAATAAAACAAATTGGGGTCAAGTAGCCAAATCTCAGATATTTAGCTCTTGTTCAAAAGTTTACTAAAAACAAGTGCACTTGAGTCTCTCACATAGTGATGGGAAGAAAAGGAAGAGCATTTTATGAAAGTTTATAACAAAGGAACCTTATTTAAACTAAAGGACGGAGTGAATTTCCCTGAAGAAGCGATTATTGCACTGAAATATGAATGCTGAGAAGCAGATACTCAGAAAGAAGAGAAAGTTTCACAAGCCTGTGACAAAGTGCATGTAAGAGTCCTGTTCTACGGTCTGTACTTGAGGAACTGACAGGCAATTAGTGTTGATGGGGCACAAAGAAGGCATAGGGATACAATAGTAGCTCAGAGCCAGATCTTAGCAAGGAAGTGCAAGTGACCTTAATGATTTGATATTTATCCAAAAAGGAAAGATAAACCATTTAAATCTCTTAAGCAGAAAGCAAGATTGTTAGATAAGATCTGTTTTTGTAAGACTATTCAGGCTTCAGTCTGGAGCATGATTTAAATAGGCACCAGAGTGGATGTAGGGAAGTTAGTGAAGAGGCCATATCCATAAGTAGCCTGGGTAACATATTATATTAGTTTAGATAAAAAAAAAACCAAAAAACTCCGTCAGCAGCAGTGAAAATGAAGAGAAAGAAACATTTTTCAAAATGTTTTTAATAGGCAAAATTTTGCATAATTTCTTGGTGAATTCAATACTAAATATATAGATTACTAACAATTGTTATGCCATAATTTATAATTAGTACTTTATGATAAGTTATGGCATAATCTCTGAGAAACCCTATGAAGCCAGGGCTAATATTATCACTATTTTCATAAGCAAGTAAACTATTAAGAACATAACTTGAGTAAATTTTTAAAGTCTTCCAGGTAACAGTTGGAATAATTCTGATGTTCTTAGACACGATATTTGGTCAGTCACAACAACAATATCTCCATGGTTTACCAAAGTGAAAGTTTATTTCTTAGTCATCAAAATTTTGTTGTAGGTTTTTGTTTTTTTAATGTCTCTCTAAGGTTCCTGAATTGCCTCCCTCTTTAAATACCCTCATGAGACCTTCTCCTAGGTCACATTCAGGGGCCTTTGACAGGAGCTAGCCACATGGTCTTGATCTACTTCCAGGGGCTACAAGTCCTAGGGGTTGCTGGCTGGAAGGAAACAAAAACTGGTTTTGTTCGAAATAGGAGTGTTATGCAAATCGGGGGGGGGGGGGAGGGGATATGGCACCCAAAACTGAGGTCATCAATTTAAATAGAAAATAGAAGAAAGTGAATGAAAGTTTTAGAATTGTGAGAAAGTTAATGCATTTATTTTCGTTTTTATTTTATAAATATATTTTTATTTCAGAGAGGAAGGGAGAAGGAGAGAGAGGTAGAAACATCAATGATGATAGAGACTCATTGATTGGCTGCCTCCTGCATGCCCCACACTGGGGATGGAGCCCACATCTGAGGTATATGTCCCGACCGGGAATTGAATGGTGACCTCCTGGTTCTTGGTGGACACTCAATCATTGAGCCATGCCAGCTGGGCAGTGCATTTGTTTTTGATTTTGACACAGCTAGAGATATCTGCGAACATCCAAGCTGACATTTCTGTTTAAGCAATTGGTTACACATGTGTGAGTTAGAATTTGAGTCTGAAGTTCACAGATCAAAGAAATATTAATTAATATGGTCAATGTAAACAAGATTGCCTCAATAAAAAGAGATGTGGGTTTAGGAGAAATCCTTGACTGCTCTAAACTTTAATTATTGATTAAGGAGGGTATGTTTGTGAGGAATAGTGAGTGGGTGGCCAGAAAAACAAGACTCTATGGTTTTTGCATGTTACCCAGAGAGGGGTCCATAGAGCCTCATCCTAGGCCAGTGGTCAGCAAACTGTGGCTTGCGAGCCATATGCGGCTCTTTGGCCCCCTGAGTGTGGCTCTTCCACAAAATATCACGTGTGGGCGCGCACGTACAGTACAAGTAAAACTTCATGGCCCATGAACAGAACACAGTTTTCAGCTCTCAAAAGAAATTTCAATCATTGTACTGTTGATATTTGGCTCTGTTGACTAATGAGTTTGCCGACCACTATCCTATAAATCCTTAAGATCCTAAAGATGGAAAATGAGGATGTCCTCAAATTTCTTTCTGCAGGAACATGATTAAGTAAGTTATACCAACTTTTACAATGGGGAAAAATAATATTTATAATGTAAATTTGAAGACTGCCCAGGAAAAGTGTCCACTAGGACCTTGGCCATAACTGACATTGGCAGTCAAGCTGGCATCAGTGTCTTATATTTCTGGAACACTGCCACCATGTTGGTATTTCATTTCTGGAAGTTTCATTAACTAAATATAAGCAGAGAAGGTTCTTATCTTAATGGTCTCACCATTACACTGAGTTCACAGATAGGTTGATACATTATTTGAACCTTGCCATCCTATACCATAGGCCAGCTCACTCTGTGAGTCAATATGATTGAAGAAGTCTTGGCCATTCATGTGAGCATCCATGGATGTCATTCCTGATCTCTATTTATGTAGAAATCCATAAAAGATTAGAAAGGGAAAGCAGGCACCTGCTGCAAAGGTTGTGTCCAGGTGGGGTTTTAGGATGATAGACCCATTTCTGCTGCCCAAGCAAGATTTCACACTAGTTTAAAGGTATGCAGATGGCCTATGTGACTTTTTGGCGGTTCCCTCCTGCAGACTGGGGCGCTCAGCCTGCCACAGAACACGCAACTCCCACTGCTGAGTCCACTGACAAAGTAAACATTCTCATAGAATAGTCTCAAGAGTTCATAGACAAGCTCTCAAACAGACTACGAAATAAGGTCGATGGAAAAGAACAGTCTTTTGCTCTGTCTGTACTCAGCTCTTTTGCTCCAAGGCCATTTCAGTCACATGCCAGTCTAGCCACACCCTTGCCTCCAGTGCCACAGGAATGAGCCCTCACATCCAGGTATCAACTCTGAAATTACTGCCTCTGAACAAAAGCGCCTGTTTTCTCTTCTCCCAATTCCTTGTTTCCACCTCATTTGTTATTA
Source organism: Vespertilio murinus (assembly GCA_963924515.1). Classification (NCBI taxonomy): domain Eukaryota; kingdom Metazoa; phylum Chordata; class Mammalia; order Chiroptera; family Vespertilionidae; genus Vespertilio; species Vespertilio murinus. Next base: position 162,041,111 of record OZ004705.1, read on the forward strand.
TTTTACCTTGTGTCCTCATCATTTCAAGCTTTTCTAGTTTCATTATATCCTTCCTCTTCTCTATTTACCTTCAGACAATACCCAGTGGAAATGAGGATTTCTATAGCAGAGGTAGACATGGAGAGAATAAATACGATAATATAGAATGCCTTCTGACTCTTTTTTAACTTAAAATTATGTTGGGAAGATTTGTGTGTGATTTCCCTGCTAACTCTTCACTGCTTTTCACTCTTGTATAATATTTATTGACTGTAACTACTATAATTTGTTTATGTGTTCTCGAGGTCATGGCTCTTTTTTTCTTTTTAACTAATACATTCTGCTAGAAGACATATTTAATGCATTAAAATATGGAGAGGGTATACATACTCTGAGCCTTGGGGTATGTCCAAGTTCTACTCTACAACACTGCCAAGGTTATATTGCCAATCAGTTTCTTAATCATCAATATGCAAGATAAACTGATAACCCACTTCCTCCTAAAATCTTCCTCTTTTCTTTTCTTTTTAATTTGCTTATCAAATTGTCAAATGTCACTGTGGTTTTGTTTTGTGTTTCCTTGTTGGCTAGTGCTATTCATCTTCTACTTGTTTCATATTCTTTGAAATGTCTACTCTGGTCTTTTAACACAGTGTCTATTGTGTGTTTTTTAAAATGATTTCTATTGTTGATGTTATCCAATCTGTTACTTGGTTTTATTTGCTGCAAACATACCCATCCCATATGTTACCTATGTATTTTTCACTTTAAAGTCTGTTTGATGAACAGAGGTTGCTAATGTTCCCAAATTTATCGTTCTATTATTTTATTATTAGCACTTTTGGTACCCTGTTTAAACAATGCTTCTTTAAATGGTAACAGAATGGTATTCCTCTACGTGTTGTTTCTAAAAATTTGTTTGACTTTTTAATTTCAGTTTAATTTAAATATGTGCATAACTTTTTTCCCTCCTAGCTGTATAACCATGTTTCCCTCATTTAATTTGTTGAACAGTATCTCCTCTTGGTGATCCACTATGCTTTGTCAGGAGCACATTAGGATTTCCTATATGCATAGGTCTGTTTCTGGGTTTTATATTTCATCCTTTCTTCAGAAGTATCTTGTTAAATCATCTAGATTTCAGAAGCAATCATTCATGTTACCAAAAACATACATATAATTGCTGAAACTTTAACCAGATTGAATCAAATCTTTGTAGAAATTTGAAAAGAATTTTTGTATTTCTTTGATCTTCTTACCCATAAACACGTACCTTGTCTCTGGTCCCTTACAATTTTTGCACATAGTTCTCACACATATATTTGTTTCATTTATTCCTAGGTGATTTATATTTTTTGTAGCTATTGTAAATGATGTCTATTTAAAAGTGTCATTTTTATGCTGTTTGTTGTTTGTATATAGGAATGTGTGTACAAATATATAATATATATGCACATAAATTATATATATTTTATATATACTATATATACATATAAACCTTGCTAAACTCTTTAATTTCTACATATTTGTCTAGATTATTTGGCGATTTTCTATGTAAATAGTCACATGATATACAAATAACGAATGTCTTATTTCGGCTTCCAGTCTTTCATTTCTAAGTTTCTTCTTGTCTTCTGGAGCTATCTATGATCTCTAATACAGTGTTGAAAATAATAGGCAGTGGTCAACACCCTTGTCTTTTTCCGACTCTAAGGGGGACGTTTCCAGTCTCCCTGGCGTTACTCTTTTTACCTCAGTCTTTTGAAACTGCTGCTTACATCATTATCTCCACCAAAATTATTTTCTTTCCCACCAGTATTTTTCTAGATTTTCTCAAAGACTGTGCTGAACCTCAGGTTACAAAAATATATATGAACTACAGTTTGTCCCCAGGGATAGACTTTGAAGGAGGCACAGAAGTGAATAAGTAAATACCCTCCAATACTTTGGATTCTTTTTATATGCCTGTACAGAGGCCAGACTGTCATTATCTTTTATGTCTAATCTACTCCTCACACTCCAAATAATAGAACATGATAAATCAACTTGCTGCAAAGAAGCAAAATAGTCTTTCATTGTTGTTGTTTTTTCTGTTACCTTTGATATAAATAGCAGTGTTTTGTCACACCATTTAGAAACATTTTGAACTGTACTTAAACTGATTCCAGACTATCTTTTTTTAGCCATTTCCATCATTGCACCCATATGCTCTCTGTTTCAAATAATTGAATAATAATGTTGCCATGATTTTTTTTTATATATCCTTCACTTACTGTGCCTGAAAGGTTTTTATGCCCTTCTCCCCCATCAGAACTTTCTGCTAATTTTTCATGTTCTAGTTCAGTGGTCGGCAAACTCATTAGTCAACAGAGCCAAACATCAACAGTACAATTGAAATTTCTTTTGAAAACCAAATTTGTTAAACTTAAACTTTTTCTAATGCCATTTCTTCAAAATAGACTTGCCCAGGCCGTGGTATTTTGTGGAAGAGCCACATTCAAGGGGCCAAAGAGCCGCATGTGGCACGTGAGCTGCAGTTTGCCGACCATGGGTCTAGGTCACAGGTAGAAATGTATTGAGATCTACTTTTGAAGTCTTCCAAATTTAGCACGGTGTCTTTCACATACTAGGTGCATAATTTTTTGTCATACATTTTTTTTTTCTTTTTGGAAATAATTTTAATTTATATTTTACTAGAGGCCCAATGCACGAAATTTGTTCAGAGATGGGGGGTCTCTCAGCCCAGTCTGCACCCTCTAACAACCCTGGCTCCTGACTGCCCACCTGCTTACTCCTTACTGCTTCTACGGAGGGAGGGGAAGCTCCACTAACTACCACAGCTGAGCTCACCAGCCATGAGCCCGGCTTCTGGCTGAGCGGGGCTCCTGCTGTGGAAGCACAAGGACCACCAGTGGGCAGCTCCTGCGTTGAGTGTCTGCCCCCTGGTGGTCAGTGTGCATCATAGCGCCCAGTCATTCTGCTGTTAGGTCGATTTGCGTATTACCCTTTCATTATATAGGATAGCCTGAAAAATGTAAGTAAATTAGTTTAAAAGCTAATTAAATATCAGTAGGAGAAGTACGAAAATAGAAATTAAAAAGATGTTCTGTGATCTTAGTGCCTACAGAAAAGAACTGATATACATCATTTATTTATGATAGTTTCAAGTGCATATTATGTTTTTTATGACTTTTTCTCTACAATACCATGCTTATTTTTTTTAATTTACCAATTAATCCTTTCTGAAGTAAATCATATTTGTCACATGTGTTAGTAATATTTTTATTAAGGCTTTTTGAGAGTCTATAAATTATGATTTCTTTTTTTAAAATATATTTTTATTGGTTTCAGAGGAGAATAGAGAGATGGAGAGAGACAGAAACATCAATGATAAGAATCATTGATTGGCTGCCTCCTGCATGCCCCACACTGAGGATCAAGCCTGCAACTTGGTCATGAGCGCTGACTGGGAGTCAAACCATGACTTCCTGGTTCTTAGGCTGGCACTCAACCACTGAGCAATACAGGCTAGGATATAAATTATGATTTATAAATTATTTCCTTCTAAAAGAAATAATTTAAAGTATGTTAATTTTATACATGATTCCTAAACACCTCTTGTGAGTCAGATGTATACTTTTATATCTGATTCAATGCTTAGCAAGCAGGCCATTTCTGCTTTTTCCCCAGAGAGCTTTCAGTATAATGGGTAGGTAAACATTGTAAAACTAATTACACGGATTAATATATTGTTACATATTAGACCCATCACCCAGAATTGTGAATAGAGAGAAAGCAGAGGATGCTGTTTACATTAATGAGTAAAGGTGTCTCCACGTAAACGAAATTTTAGGTTAAATTGTGAAAATTAGAATTGAGTAGGAGGATGACAGTTCTAAGGAAGAGCCACTCAAGGTCAGTACGTGTGAAAACACAAAGACATGGAATACAGATGATGGTGTCACCCAAGAACAGTGAGTGAGAAAAAGTGTGATTTGAAAGTAAGATTGGCATTTAACCACACACTGACTCTTTAGAGACCTTGATGCCCATCTAATGATACAGTTAGTACAGTCAGAGGCACTAAATGATTTTTATTAGGGAGTTATGTGATCAACTTTGCATTTTCAAAGTTAATTTTGGCAGTTGTGTTTCCAGAAAAACACCCAAATAATCATTAGGGGCATTCATGAGCCTGTTACCTTAAACAAAAAGTTGAAAATGCATGGCTATATACACTGGGTGGCCAGATTATTATGATTTATTATATAATAAAAGGCTAATATGCAAATTGTCACCTCAACCAGGAGTTCTTCTAGCAGGCAGGTTGGCCAACCGCCCATGTCCCCTCCCCCTGGCCAGGCTGGCTGGACCCCACCCATGCACGAATTCATGCACCAGGACTCTAATATATATATATATTTTGGCTTAAAGGAATGTTCTGTATTTTAAAAAAATTAAACAAACATATCTCTGCCTTTTTACAGGGATATATTTGCTGTTTTCCTAAATTTATATATATATATATATATATATATATATATATATATATATATATATATATTGAGTGGCCAGTTTATTATGCGTTCAGAGATCATAATAATCTGGCCACTCAGTGTATCTATGAAGCCTTACTTTGCAGATTTTTCTGTAATAGAGGAAAACATTTTATTATGTCTAATAGGAAAATAAATACTTGATTATTCAATAAACAGCTGAGAGGCTATGTCCCATTGCCCTTCACATAATTTGTTTTTGTGTCTGTGGAAAAAGTTCAAAAAATATTTGTTGGAAGTAAATGACCAGTGGCATCACAGGAAAATAACAAGCCACTAATTAATAGTTAAAACGCCATTGGCTGGAGGTAGCAGAGAAGGCTGTGCTGGTGATCTAGTGAGAAGTATTAGGAGAGTCAAACTTCACATTAAAGAAATCACAATAAATCATATCAAGAAAATATAACAAGAAAAACATCACTGATATTATAAAACTGGCAACATGATCAAATAGAAAGATAGGAGAAAAAAATGGTTACCAGTGTAAGTAAATCTTTTCTTTAGTTTCCAGTGTTACACTTTGGACTGAAGGGGAAATCTTGGGTTTCTTAATGTACCATGGACATGTCATATAATCTCCTTGCTTAAATTACTAACTATATTTCAGTGACTCCACATTTGTGTTGAGTCTACAGTACTTATTTCATTGCCAGACATCTCTATGTCACCCAGTGAGCATTTACAGATTTACCTCAAATTCTCACCATTTTCTGGTTAAAGTTATTTCTTTTTTATGTATCTTTATTGACTTTAGAGAGGATCAGAGAGGGAAAAAGAGATAGAAACATCAATGCTGAGATATAATCATTGATTGGCTGCCTCCCCGACGTGCTCCCTACTGGGGATTAAGCCCGCAACATAGTCATGTGTCCTTGACCAGAATTGAACCTGGGACCCTTTAGTCCACAAGCTGACACTTTATCCACTGAGCCAAACTGGCTAGGGCTGGTTAAAATTATTTCTAAGCACTCTACTAGATGGTAAAAAACAAACAAACAAACAAACAAAAAACCCAGAATAAAATATATTACAATAAGCAGATTGAAGTCCTTTTGTGAAAAGTGCTCTTACATATACTTTTATGATCTTATGAGGAGGGCCGCCGAATACAGTTGGGGGCCAGTAAACATGAATGGGAAGAGCCTCCTCAGCAAATTGTAAATAATCTACCTGATTCAACCCACAAATTATCAGGTAAAGTAAAGGGTTTGGGGAGGGAAGTGTTTCCAATAGAGAGATAAGTCTAAAGATAGAAAAGAAGAACAAGAGTGAACCTTATTCATAGAACTGTGAAAACTTAAATGGAGTCCAAAAGTTAAATTTGAGATTGTGAGTATATATGGCAGAAGACAGGAAAGAACATAAAGGAATGCTATTCTGAGAGTTTCAACAAATCCATTAGAAGATAGGCAGTCATTGAGATATTAATGGGATAATTTAATTATCTTCATATTTTAGGGGGAAAATGCATCTGAGTGGCAGAGTGAGAAGTGATTTGAGGGGAACCTAGAGTGGAGTCTTTAAAAAAAAAATAGGTGGCTTTTATTTAGTCCCTATAAAGAAAAGCAAAAAAGCACAAAAGAAAATATAACAAAAACTAAATCAAAAGCAATGGGAATGAAGAAATGTGAACAACTTTGAGTTGAATCATAAGATATAAGATACAATTGCTTGTGGAGAGAAGATAAGGTAGGAATCAAAGATGACTCCCAGATTTCTAGTTTGGGCAACAGCATGGAGAATTATGTATTACAATGAGAAAAGAGAGCCCTGGACAGTATGGTTCAGTTGGGTGGGTATCTTCACATGCCCAGGAGGTTGCCAGTTGAATTCCTAGTCAAGGTCACATGCCTAGGTTGCTGAACTAGTCCCCAGTAGGGGGCTTGCAGGAGGCAGGCTTATGATTGATGTTGTACTCTATCATGTCAGTGTTTTTCTCTCTCACTCCCTCTCCCTTCCTCTCTCTCTAAAAATCAATGAACTATTATTTTTTTAAAAAATAAAAAAGAACATAGGATGCAACAAAGTTATGAGAATTATCTTTCACCTCTCATTCACCATCACCCCTATATTCAATTATTAATTGTATTAACATCTCTTCCTGAGTATTTTTATTCAATAAGTGATTATTTAATGATGTGAATATACTTTAGATAATACACTAAATTAGTTAATTCCTATCTTCAGGAGCTACAGTAAACTGTCTTCCTGACTATTTTTTTAATATATCTACTTTCTACTACTTTTACTTATTTCTTATTTCAGACTTGGTACAGTAACTTGTTTTCTTTTCCCCAGTCTTAGTTTCTCTTAAATAGCCTTAACATTTCTGATAGAATAAACTTTTTAAAATTATCTAGAACTGCTTCCATTGTAACACTATTGACATAATGTATTTACATCTTGTATGCATATCTCTACTTTCAGACTATAAGAACAAGAAGTAGCTCTACTTTCTTTGTCTTTCTGTTTCCTACAACAGTGTGCAACAAATGTTTATTGAGCTCAAGTTTTTGTACAATAAATGGGTGAATGAATTAATTAATTCAAGAATAAGTCACAGAAATACACTCGTAGTTTTAGGGAGAGTTACCAGTAAGGAAAGATGATTGTGTGTACCCACAGCCCTTGATGTTTCCATGATAGCCCAAGATCTCGTCACATGTTTTGAAAGACCAAATTTTAGTTTTATCTATATTAAGAGTTTTTGGTCTCCACAGAATTGTCTTTTGGAAGCTGTACCTTTAAACTAGAGTGACATATCTATGCACATGCAGGTTGCCATTCTACTTACAAATGTTTGAATCTATTACTATGTACCTATGATGACAGAAATGATATAAACCTGCTCTGTGCAATAAATTAGTCACTACTTAAATGAAGTCAGTAAAATACCTGGATAAAAAATAAACATACAGAATTCAGTTGCATTTTTATATACCAATAAGGAGCTATCAGACAAAGAAACTAAAAAAACAAACAAACAAACAATTCCATTCAAAATTGCTTCAAAAAAAATAAAATACCTAAAAATAAATTTAACCAAAAATGTAAATGAACTATAAATGGAAAATTATAAGACACTGAAAAAGAAATTGAAAAATATACAATTAAGTGGAAGCATATGCTGTGTTCATGGATAGGAAGAATTAACATCATTAAAGTTTCCATACAACCCAAAGCAATCTGTAGAGCCAACAAAATTCCTATCAAGACACCAGTAGTGTATTTCACAGAACTAGAAAAAATACTCCAAAAATTATATAGAACCACAAAAACCCTGAATAGCCACAGCAATCATGAGGAAGAACAAAGTTGGATAAATTATGCTACCTGATATCAATCTATCCTACAATACTATAGTAAACAAAACAGCATGATACTGACATAAAAACAGGCATATAGATCAATAGAACAAAATAAAGAGCCCAAAAATAAACCTACACCTTTATAGTCAATTAATATTTGACAGAAGTGGAAAAAATATAGAAGGAGATAAAGATAGTCTATTCAAAAAATAGTGTTGGAAACATTGGACAGATACATACAAAATATAAAATTAGACCAGCTTCTTATACCATACACAAGAATAAACACAAGATGGAATAAAGACTTAAAAGTTAGTCTTGAAACAATAAAGATCCTGGAAGAAAACATAGGCTGTAAAATCTTGGACATTTCTCATAGCAATATTTTTTTTCTGACCTATTGCCTTGAGCAAGGGAAATAAAAGAAAAAATAAACAAATGGGACTACATCAAACTAAAAAGTCTTTGCAAAGCAAAGGAAACCATCAACAAAATGAAAAGACAACCAATAGACTGGGAGAACATATTCACCAATGATGCACCTGATAAGAGAGTAATATCCAAAATTTATAATACTTACACAACTCAACACCAAATAAGGCAATCAAATTATAAAATGGACAAAATATTTGAATAAACACTCTTGAAAGAGGACATACAGATGGCCAATAGACATATGAAAAGATGCTCAACAGCACTAATTATCATAGAAATGCAAAATAAAGCCACAGTGACATATCACCTCACACTTGTCAAAATGGCTAACATCAACAAATAAAAAAAATTGCAAGTGTTTGCAAAGATGTGAAGAAAAGGGAATCCTCATGCACTATTGATGGGAATGCAGACTGGTGCAGCCACTGTAGAAAGAAGTATTTAACTACCTCAAAAAAAAGCAAAAATGAAACTGCCTTATAGTCCTGTGATCCCACTTCTGGGGCTATATCTGAAGAAACCTGAAACACTAATTTGAAAGAATATATGCCCATTGTAGCATTATTTACAACTAGAGGCCTGGTATACAAAATTCGTGCATGGGAGAGGGGATTGGGGTGGGTCGTCCCTCCTCCCAGTCTGCATCCTCTTGCAATCTGGGACTCCTCGAGGGATGCCGGGCCCAAGCCAGCAGTCGGACATCCCTCTCGCAATCTGGGACACTGCCTGCACCAGTGACCATACTTTTCATATGGGTGAAAGGCATCTTGCTGTTGTAGGGGCAGCTACATTTATTTGCCCTGATTATAAAACGTAGTAAATGACATGATCCTTCTGAGGCAGTAGTACCATTCTCTCCATCTTCTGGGTGGAAAACCTGAAGCAGAGAGAAGTCAAGTAGTTGGCCTTGACACACAGTTATGTGTCAGAATCAGGGCTGACCAGAAAATGTGCAAGCCAGAGTCCATACATGTCATCACTGCATCATTTTGTTTTTTCAGTGCCAGTGTAGCTTTGCCAGATTTTAATTTTTAAATCTAAGAAACTGTTCCCAATATATAGAGTAAGGTCCCTAGGCCTGCCCAGTGATCTGGGCCATCTGTGAGGTGACCAGTGGGTGGGGCTATTGGAGGGCACCCACTGACACCTGCCTTGGCTGGAGACCTGGTGCTGCCCACTGAATGGCCCCGCCCTTCACCTTGCTGCCAATCATCTCCCTCTGCCACCTGGTGGTCAGTACATGTTATAGGGACCATTCATTCCTCCAGTCATTCTGCCATTTGGTAAATTTGCATATTAGAGTTTTATTATATAGGATAGGCAAGATTTGGAAGCAGCCCAAATGTTCATCAGTAGTTGAGTTGATCTAAAAGTAATGTTACATTTACACAATCGAATACTACAAGACCATAAAAAAGGGAAATAGTACCTTTTGCATCAGCCTGGATGGACCTGGAGAGCCTTATGCTAAGTGAAATAAGCCAGTGAGAGAAAGACAAGTATCATATTCTACTCATATGTGGAATCTAAATGAACAAAATAAATAAACAAAATAGAAACAGATTCATAGATAGAGAACAGTCTGACAGCTGTCAAAGGGGAGGAGGGTTACAGGGCTGGGTGAAAAAGGTGAAGGGATTAAGCAAAGAAAACAAAACAAAACCCATAGACACAGACAACAACATGGTGAGGGGAAAGGGGATTGAGATCATGAAGGATAGGGAGGATAAATGGTGATGTAAGGAAACTTGGATGGTGAACACATAATACAATATACAGATGAAGTAGTATAGAATTGTATCTGAAACCTACATAATTTTATTAACCAACTAGAGGTCTGGCGCATGGATTCATGCACTGGTGGGCTCCCTTGGCATGGCCTGTAGGGATAAGGCCAGGCTGAGGGGCCCCACCACTACATAATTGGAGCCAAGGAGGAACAGTAGGAGGGAGTGTCCAGTCATCTTCCCCCAGTCCTGATTGGTTGGACCCCAGAAGCAAGCTAACCTACCCGTCGGAGCGTCTGCCCTCTGGGGATCAGTGCACGTCATAGTGACGGGTGGAATGGTCAATCAGTTGGACACTTGGCATATTAGGATTTTATTATATAGAAAGTCACCCAATAAATAAAACAGAAAACAAAAATAAACAAGACAAACAATAAAACAAAATGACAACAAAAATGTACAGGTAGAAAACTAAACCTCATCTGTGGGGTTAACCTCTCTTAACCTTCTTCATATTTGCCATTTCCATTTGTAGATGCCAGATCTGTTGCATTAATTTGACCAATAGTTTAAGATCTATCAATATTGCCAAAATTTCCTATGAATCATGCACTGAGTATAATTCACATCAGATAATTTGTACATAGGTAATCTTGAGCTACATTTTTATAAACATCATAGCTGAGGAAATCAATTACTAAAAATTGTATGTAACACAAGCAAATATTTCTAATGTTTTAATGTATATTTTAGCATGAATTTTCCAAATGCTCTTTTGCCAGCATATATTTAGATATTATGTCTTAAATCTTGGCATAGAATAGAGCATTCAAATATGTGTTGTGAGAAAGACTGGTTGAATTTTCTAAAGATCTGTGGTTAAGAACATATTTTGTGATAGCTGGCATCCTGGGTCTAATCTTGGTTTCACTGTGGTCTGCTTTTAATCAAATTATTTATCCATCCCATATCTAATTTTCCTTACCTATATAATGATAAGTAAAACATTTTTACTTATATTACAACATATTTGAAATCCTTCTATAACCGTGAATATAGTTAATGCACAGGATACTAGCGATGATTATTGTGTTACTGAAGAGTTGCTGATTTTTTCATTTTAGAAAAAAATGCATATTTTATGTGGCAGATTTCAAGCCACTTGACTTAAAAAAGCAAAAACAATAAATTAAACATTACCATGTTAGCATTACTCTCTAACTCAGTGGTTCCCAACATGGGGCACATGCCCACAGGGGGGTCAGTTTGATTTTTAAGGGGGGCAATGTGAGAATAATTGATTAACAGTGAATTATTTGCATTTCTTGTGGTTCTAGGGGTCTCAGATATAGTATATAAGTATATTTTGTGACATATTTATGCATTTCAGTTCTCTATTATACGTTTTAAAACTTTATTTGCTATTTTTTCATATCACCTCATATTATTATTATTATTTTAACAATTTCTTAGTGATTTCTTCCTCAGTACTTCAACTGTCCTTTCATTTATTTTTCTCTTTCATGGATGCCATCTTCTTTAGAAGCTAGTTTAGGCCAAGTTCATGGCCTTTTAGCCTTTCTTCATGTGAATAGAAGTACACTTTTTTAATAAGAAGAATTATATGTCACAGGGGACAGGATTTTAGAGATGCTTAGGTGGGGCATGGCCAAAAAAAGATTGGGAACCACTGCCCTACATGTTAGGCCTTATTTGCAGTCAATGTCCAACTTCCAATTGTATGAGCGAAATTACATGTTGTTTTTAAACTAATGACACTTGCTTTGGAATCATGATATAAGAACAGAATGTACAGGATATGTAAATATTTAAATAAAATAATAGTATACGAACTTTCAATGTAATTCATTAAAGTGTTTTTCTTTATAAACATAAAAAATACCTAGAGTATTTTCTAACACAGCAAATGTAAATTTTCTAGTAAATATTATTAATTATAGTATGCGTTAGTGCACTTAGTGAGATTAAAAGGAGGATTTATTGACAAAATGTTATCACCTAAGAAGTTATTTGTAAGCACTACATTAAGGTTGCTGAGGGAAGCTGATCACAGACAAATGACATTCAAAATAAAGATAAGTAAAATCACCTGAGGTACGGAACTTCCAATGTTTGGAAATGTAATTTCAATGTAAATATATTGGCTTGTCAATTACAACCATGAGCATAAGAAGTAGAGTCAATATAAGAATGGCTATCCAATTAGAACTCCGATGAAACATTCCTAAATGCACTTATAAGATGGATATTTCTCCTCAGTAATTGAAAAAGAAATGAAGAGCTATAGTAAATGCATGGTTTCACAGCAGTTTGAAAATGCAGACTTCATGAGGGGAAAGGGAAGAAAATTGCTTTTATATCAGAGAGGCCCTGGGGAAATCAGTAGCGGTGTGTGTGTGTGTGTGTGTGTGTGTGTGTGTGTGTGTGTGTGTGTGTGTAATGCAGACCTCTGGAGTCATGACTTGCAAGAGTGTTTGTGTGTGTGTGTGTGTTCAGCTATTTTTTTTTAAGTCCTAAGGTCACCTAAGAGGGGGGAAAAATGACAAGCTGTGTTTTGTGTAAATTTCTATTTTCCAGGTTTATTCTTTCTTCAGTTGATGTCTGTTTCTTACTAGGAGACATTAGTGTGAATTTAACCTGACCTCTCTGGTGTGAATATACAGTTTCAATCTCTAAATGATCTATAATAAAGACAAAACCTTATGCTTAAAATAATTAGTTTTGACAAAGTAGAAACCGTTCCTGAGTTTGTAAATTGTTCTTCCCTGCCAAGGATTCTGTCTTGTAATAATAAGAAAACAATGTGACCTTCAAATCATCATAAAGAATGAGAAGTTATTTTCCGTAACACAAAATTCTAGTACAGAGTTGGTAAGGTTAACTATAGGAAAAATAAAGTAAAGCAACCAAAGAAAGTGATTGTAGAGATATACTTAAAATATTGTGTATAAGTGATGAGTTAGAAAGATATTTGTTGTCCCTGTTGTTAATTCTTTGTGTTATTGTTACCTTCCAATGCTGATCTAATCTTCTATATATTTATTTACTTTTCTTTTTTAGCAAGAGTAATAGTTAACCTGCACTGAGTTTTGAGAAATATTTTTCAAATGAACAATTAATTCTAAGACAGGCAAGTGTTTAACTTTGGGAAATCAAATGTTTTTGAAACTCTTGGTTTTTTGAGTCCATCAGTAGACAATAGCAATATCCATTGCTAATTAGAAAATAGCCTCAAAATGACATTTTTAAAGTGAACTTTATATAATGTAAAGGCTCTTCTCACAAGTGCATCTATAAATGTAATCTGCTATTCACCCTAAAACTTGACAGATACTTTCACAAAGATATTTTAAGAAACAGGCCTGAGATGTCAATAGTTCACACCTAATCAAAAAAATAAGGTGATATATAAAAGAGAAATGAGAAGAGGCCAGCAGGACAGGTGGTGGGATATACACTAAATGTTAACCAACAATGCATTTCAATTTTGCTTCACACTCTTAGTTCTTCCATTTTGCGTCACTTATGCAGTGCTCATAATTTTGTGAATGACAAATACTTCCGACATTGTGGTTAAAGATATTGAAAAAAGCAATCCACAAATAAGAAAACATGCAGAAAAAAATAAGAAATTTGGGTATCATAAATGTGGGGAGTGCATGGACTCAGGATTACTCGTTCTCTGACTTGGTATCCTAGGTTCAAATTTGATCAAATTATGTGCCCAAATATATTCAGAGATTTATAAAAGATAAAGAAGATCAGTTTTGAGCATCAGTAATTCTACTTTTTCCTGCAGTTAATTCACTATAGAGATATATGTAATTATGTTATTCAAAGTCAATAATGGGTATTAAAATTGAGAAAAGTGTAATCATTCAAAAAATTATCTGTTATTATATAATCTCTATGTCTTCTGGAGTCTCTTTTAACCTATACTGCATTCAAAATTAAAATTTAATTTCCTCTTAATTTTTTTTTATATATATTTTTTATTGATATTTTACAGAGAGGAAGGGAGAGAGATAGAGAGCTAGAAACGTCGATGAGAGAGAAACATCGACCAGCTGCCTCTTGCACACCCCCTACTGGGGATGTTCCCGCAACCAATGTACATGCCCTTGACGGGAATCGAACCTGGGACCTTTCAGTCCGCAGACCGACGCTCTACCGCTGAGCTAAACCGGCTTCGGCAAATTTCCTCTTAATTTTTAATAGAGATTATATATATATATCAATTGATGAAAAATATGTATTGGAAGAAGAATAGAAATATTGTGCATATATAAAAATTATTTATAGTAAATACTTCATCATGCAAATATATATTCTAAAGAGTTTACTGTAAAGATTCTATATTTTTAAATGAATCTGTATTATTTGTTGTTTTTTTATTTATGAGACCTGGCTCATTTTAAACCAGCATTCTTAAACCAGTTCTCATAGTAACCTGTATCCACAAACTAATGTAACACACAATTATTTACAATTATTGCAGTTATTAAAATAATTTAAAGTGATTTTCCTACAGTGCCATGAGTTACACCCTAGAGCATGAGTAAAGTCCATATGCGGTAACATTATTTTCCCATATTCCAGTGTCACTAACTTCCTTTGTTTGTTTTTTTTATTCTTATAATGACTATTGGGTGTTCTTTATGATATTAATAATGGAAACCTAATTCATTTTCCAATTAATTACTATTGCTAATACATTTATATAACTTGCTTATATATTCTATTTTATCTCCTTAATGCCCTGTGTTCTCCATTTGGGAAAGGAGAATAAATAAATAAGTAAGTAAGTAAATAAGTAAATAAGTACATAAGTAAATAGATAAATAAATATTTAACAAATTCTCCATTTTACTACATATACTTATACACTTGTAAAAAATAATGTGTGTGTGTGTGTGTGTGTGTGTGTGTGTGTGTGTGTGTGTGATGTTTTTATTGATTTGAAGGAGAGGGAGAGAGAAACATCCATGAAAGAGAACCGTAGATCTACTGCTTCCTGCAAGTTCTCTAAAGGGATTGGAGCGTACAACCTGGGCATGTGCCCCCACCGGAAATAGAACTGGCAACTTCTCCATGCATGGTACCAACTGAGCCACACCTGCCAGAGCACACACACAAATATTTAAATCATTACTTCCTCTATTTGAAAGTACTTTACTTACTCTTATCCTACCAATAACTGGGTATTTGTTTTTGTATTATCTGGATGATTTCATAAAATTGCCAATTAATGATATCTGTTTTTTCCAGTTTGAAGAGTCTCTTTCAGCCACATACTCTGACTTTAAGAATTTCTCTGCACTTTCTTAATCCTCACTAAAATAGTATCCAGATGTATTGGTTGCCCACATGATAAGGTGGATAAGGAGGATGATGGAAACTTCAGTCCTTGGATCTGCATGCTTTCATTTATGGAGAGAAGTGTAATGTAGTCCCGGATCATGATTTTCTCTCTCTCTCTCTCTCTCTCCCCGTCTTTCCATATATCTCCTTCCTTCCTTGCCACTTTCTCTCCCTCTCTCCCTTTCTCTCTCCCAACATGGCTGAGAGCTTTCTGAGAGCAGGACCCATGCTAGTGTTCCCAGTATCCATCACAATTCTGGACACATGGTAGGTACCAATAAAAGAATGACCTAGGATTCAACCTCTCAATAAAACCACAGCTCTACATGAAAAGTCAAAAGATAATCAGAAGGCTACTTGATAAACATAATATCAGAGCAAGGGAAGATAGTTTTTAGACTCCAAATGATTAATGTCATCATGTTGTAATTGTCATATACATCCATCTTCATAACAAGGTGAGGACTTCTGTGTGCTTGAAATGCTATAGAAATGTCCTGATCCAAGGCTTCATCTCACCTGGGTCATGCTTACATGAGCAGAATCTGTTACAATGATTTTTCATGGCTTCTCTTGCTCACAAAATCTTTTCTGATTGAAATTGTATTTCTTTAAATATTCTATTACCTTCTAATTACTTTTTACTTTAGCTTCAGGATGTACCTGCCTGTCTCTGATTCTATCCATTCCATTAATTTTGTACTTTAATTTCCTGATAGCAATATTCTTGCCCTCATTTTTTAGTATTTTTTTAAATTTATCACCCAAACCAGAACATGTTTGAGAGTGAGTGGATACACTATTAATAATCACGACAGAACAATAGGCATGCAGCTATTTATGGTTTAGGAACTACCTGGCAAATTGCGATGTCACCTTACTGATTTCCAGCTCTTAGAGGACGTTCACAATGATGCAAATTAAATCCCTACCCAACGAGCCAGCCTAAAGGCATGGTATGTATCTATTTTCTTACTATAAAAAGAACACAGAGTGTTCAGAGTTGATGGTGACACTTACTTATAAAAACAAAACTTTACAGCTAATCAATTTTAGAAGGCAGAGAACAAGTGAATAGATCAATAGTTAAAACAAAGGGAAATAAGTAACCATAATGTTAAGAACTTAAATCTTTTATGACCCTAAGACAACTAACACCATATCATGAATAAATACACAAATATTTTTAGCTTATTTAAGTGTCTTCCATAAAGTTATAAATTGTAATGCTAATAGGGAGCTTACTAATCTATTTTGACTTGGGATTTTTCTAAGTTTAATGCTGCTCTCTAGGTTCTTTGCCCTATGCCTTTCTGTTTCCTATCAATTCAAAATATCTGTTGTTGTAAGACACGTTTCTTTTCTCTTTCTTCTCCATGAATTTCAAATTAACCAGTTTCCAAATACCCTCTAGTTTACCTATTTTGGTACCCATTATTATTTTATTTTCCTACACTTTGGGAATTAAAAACAAATACACTGCCACCTGCCGCCCCCACCCCCACACACATGCACACACACATACACACACAAATAGATTCTGTTATGCATTTTCCACCCCCTTCCCCTATATAACTAGACATATATTTTTCTTCACATTTTTAATTAAATAAAATTGTCTTCTCCAAGTACTTAAACTTTGAGAGTGAAAACACCAGAGTCAAAGAGGTGAGAAATTGTATGGAATATATCTACTTTATTAAATTCTTAACAATTAAAATAAAAGATAGGTCAAAAGGAAAGAAAGTTATGTAAATCAATGTTATAAACTAGAGGCTTAGTGTATGAATTCATGCACCAGTGGAGTCCCTCGGCCTAATCTGTGGGGTTGGGCTGAAATTGGCTCTCCTACATCCCCCAAGTGGTCCTGGATTGCAAAAGGGTGCATGATCAGTGCTGTGGAGGGATGCAGGAGGTTGGCCAGCCAGGGAAGGACTGTGGGAGGGCTCCAGGATGTGTCTAGCCCAGGGGTGGGTAAACTTTTTGACTCGAGGGCCATAATGGGTTCTTAAACTGGACCAAAGGGCCAGAACAAAAGCAACCTGACCATGCTGGCACTCTCATCTTGGGCTGCTGGTGAAGGAGCGGAGGGGACAGCAAGAGAACTGTGCTCTTTCGGCTCAACGGGCCAGATAGAACAGCTGAATGAGCTGGATCCAGCCCGCAGGCCGTAGTTTGCCCACGGCTGGTCTAGCCCATCTCACTCAGTCCTAATCGGCTAGACCCCAGCAGCAAGCTAACCTACCTGTCAGAATATCTGCCCCCTGGTGGTCAGTGCATGTCATAGTGAGAGGTTGAGCAGTCTATTATTCTTTGATTGGTTGAACAACCAACTGGACAACCAGACACTAAGTATATTAGGCTTTTATTATATAGAATTGTTGTGAATGGGTTTTTTGTTGTTGTTGTTGTTGTTGCTTTGTTTTGTTTTGTTAATTCTTACCTGATGATATTTTTTCCATTGATTTATGGAGAGAGAGGTACGAGGAGAGAGGTAAAAAAAAAAAACATTGACATGAGAGAAATTTGCAGGACCTGCTGACTCTCCCCCTGACACGTCCCTGACACATGCCCTGACCAGGAATCAAACCCTAGACCTGCTACCTTTTGGTGCACAGACCCATGCTCTAACCACTTACCATACCAGCAAGGGCTGTATAGATTGTTAAAAGAGAAGGGGTTGTGTCTATATTTCTTTGTTAACATTCAGTAAAATAGTGATACTTGATTTACTCGATTTTCCATTGGGAATATCAGAGAAAAAAGAAGAAGAAGGGGGAAAAGAGAGAAGAAAAAAATAGGTAGGTAGGAATAAAGAGGATTCGTGAAGCAAAGAGGGGAGGGGAAAGAAAGAAAGAAGACAGCAGGGGAAGAGCAGGGATATAAGGGACTGGAAGGGAAACAGAAATGGGTTCAATTCTGGTCAAATTTCTTTCAGGACAATGGGCATTTAAAGTCAGAGTGATAGAAAACCAGATTCAAACGTGGAGACAGTTGTTTGATTTGTAATAGTTACATCTTTTTTGGGAGACTATAGCTGGCTTCTACACTGAAGGACTGCAATTTCTCCTTTCTTTTTCTACTCATGCTATAGTATGAAACTTAGATAGCGTAAGACGTGGTTCTGCTACTTCAGTTTTCTGCCTCCCAGGCTTTGTCCAGCCACCCAGGAGAGCCAATTTGCTATATTTTCTAAACTTACTGGCTGTCTCAGAGGCCAATCATGCCTGCTTGGTTGGAAATCCTCTATGTCTAACACCAGGCCTGACCTCTCAGAAACTGACTCCTCCCATCTGACTTTGTGCCCTCTCAGAAACTGACTTTTTCCGTGCTTCCACAGAGTGCCTTAATCTGGATAGGGGGTCTGAAGTCTCCAGGAGCTAAGTGAGCCAGATAAAACTTCTTGGAAGTATTGGGGAGTTCATACTTCTTTGGGAAAGCTTTGTGCAATGAGAATCAGAACATGGGAAAGATAAAGTAAGCCCCTATCCTTTCTCCTCCAGCTCCCAATTCCCAGGGTGTTCTGTGACACACTGTTTCCCCATATTCCATGTGACCGAGCAACCGGCAATGTTTCTCTGAGAACTGGGGCCAGCTCAGTGACTCATCGTTTTGTGACTACCTGCTTTTCCTTCAACCACTTCTCTCGTTATTGTTTTTCTTGCCTAGGATTCCATCTCTCAATAAAACCTTAGCTTTTTCTTAGGCTGTGTTGTCTAGGGAAATCATTCTAAAACAGTGTATCTCTATTCTCTCATATTGCTAGGTATGGCAGTTTAACTTTTATACAGATTTTAATGGATTTCATAGGATTCCTTTTATTCAATCATATAAACTTTTTATCATTTTTATTCTGCACTAGAGGCCTGGAGCAGGAAATTTGTTCACAGGGGGCAGGAGGGAAGGTCAATCAGTCCTGCTCGCACCCTCTACCAATCCAAGACCCCTCGGGGGATGTCTAACTGTTGGTTTAGGCACAATTCTATAGGAATCCCTGCAAGGTCAGGGCTAAACTGGCAATTGGACATCCCTCTTGTGACCTGGGACCACTGATTCCTAACAGCTCACCTGCTTACCTGCCTGAATGATCACCCCTAACTACTCTCCCTAACTACTCTGCCTGCCTGTCTGATCACTCCTAACCCCTCAGCCTACCTACCTGATTGCCCCTAACCACTCTGCTTGCCTGCCTGATCGCCCCTAACTGCCTCTACCTTGGCTCCTACTGCCACAGCTTCATCCAGAAGGTTGTCTGTAAGGATGACCAGAATGATGTGCAAAAGGTTGTTCAGCTGTCTAGTCTAATTAGCATATTACACTTTTATTATTACAGATTTTTCTGAAGTCCATTTCTCCTTTCCACTCCTACTTATTACCACCTTAATATCATCATTGCCCCCAAATTCACTCTCATACAGAAGTTCATCTTCTTGATATAATTATTGCTAGATTGAGGTGCCACTCTCCTAAGAAGCTGTACTGATCACTTGATACCATTATCTCTAATTTCTGAGATTACCATAAAAGCCCAGATTGTACTTACCTTGTTTCTGTTTCCCAGTATCTATCATGAAAGAGGCAAATAATATTTATGGTTGAATGAATAAAATAAATGTATTTGATCCCCCAAATGGATCATGGAGACATACAGAAAACTACTAATGCAATTCACAAGACATACACAATAAAATTTATTTTACAAATGTAAAAAGTACTCAGAGTAGCTAAGTGTCTCAATCCAGTGAAAACTATCATTAAAACCACTTTCTCCTGATTATAAGTTCTTAAATGTATGCTTATGTTTTGTATCTAGCACAAAATAAAACAAAGCAGCTTTAGCCTCTCTCTGTGACTGTTTTTGTTTTGATACTTTCAGGTTACTAAGAGACATATTTTATCCTGAATATATATCAAAACTATTCTATAATCTGACCTTCAGAAAAACTTTACTAAAAGTTATTTACAACATATAAGCTATGTAATGAGAGTCTAATCCAGATGCACTGTGGCTTATTCAAACATGGAACTATTACATTTGGGCAAACATTGTAAGTGGCTCCATAAAACCATATCTTGCCATTTGTGAGTATAGGTAAACAGCTGTTTGTTTGTGCGAAATATACTTTATATTAATGACTTGAGAAACTATTATCTACTGGTAGGCAACTGGCTTTAAATATGTTTTCCCAAAACTCATATGCTCCTAACAAGTTTCTCTCCAAAAATATTTTGGAGTGCTTCATTGAGGGCTTCTATAAGTCATTTAATTAATTATTATTTTATTTGAAATATGAAAAAAAGTTTTGCCTTATATCATAGGAATACGCTTATTTCATGTTGTTGTTGTTTTTTTTTTACCAGTATAGGTTAACAGTTATGAGGAGTGCCCGCCTGCCCCCTATAAGAGGTGACACTGGGAGGGCGGATGGGGAAACTGTACTTCAACCTCCACCTGACATTTCAATTTAATCATCTGAACACTCCTAATAAATGTATAGTTTGCTATTCATTCATTCAAATCACACATCTACTGAGGGGCCACCATGTGCCCATATGTTCTCACATGAGAAGGTAGACATTCTCTTTGGCTGGCCTGGTGTCAGAAAAATCCAGTTAAAACAAAAGGCTTTAGTAAGACCTAGAGTCTTATAACTAATATGAAAATGTCCAAGTTCTAACTAAAAATCAACTATCAAAAAACGGAAATACCCCAAACTGAATGAAAAAAGACAATCAGTAAGTTGCTTATACTGAGATAACAGATGTTAGAATTTTCTAAAAAATAAGTAAAGAAAAAAGCCATGATAAAAATGTTTAATAACCATTATGAACATGCATGAAAAACAGAAAGCTTCATTTAAAAAAATCTCAACAAAGAAATAGAATATATAAAGGATAAGCAAATTTACAACATAAATAAAATGCACTAACTGAAAACTTGATGGATGGGCTCAACAGTAAAATGGAGAGTATAGAAGAAAGAATTTGTGAACTATAAGAGAAACTATAGGAATTGCATAATCTGAATTACAGAGAGAGATGTTTAGTACTAACATCATTTCTTCAAGTGACAGGATAACAATAATAACAAAAAACAACAATAAATATTTGTTCCGATGGGGGGGGTGATAAGATATGTACATATATAATACCTTAATAAAAATTGAAAAAAATATTTGTTCCAAAATTAGTTTTATCATTTTTGTTTAAGGTTCAACTAAACATATTGAATTTTAAATATTCAGATAGTTATGATGGCATTAATTTGTTACTGTCAGTTTATTTCTCACAGTTCTCTACACAAAGAAAAAAATTGAGAATGAAGAATAATATCCAGATTTGAAAAAGTTTCACTGTAATTCTGAAGGAACTCTTTTTCTTCCCTTGAGTACAAAGTAGAAGCAATTCAATTATGCTTCTTATAAATCCTTAAGATGATAAAGTGGGCACCAAGTTATCTTGGATTCCTTCTTTTTCTCCCAAATGACAGGGTATGTATATTTAAAAATAACATGTTGACATTCCTGCTAAATCATATAAAACCTCTGGTGTCATAAACCTAAATTTACAGACATAAAATTAAATGTTAAAGTTCCTTGGACCATGATTGTATCATTCATATTATCCATTAAATTATTCTTAATATGCCATAATCACAACACATTCTAATTCTTCAGGCTTTATTATAATTCCCTAAGGCAATTTTCTCCATCAAATTTTAAATCATCTCACAGCATGGCTGTGAGGATAAAATTGGAAAGTGATTGATAAATTGAAAATGGTTGTCTGTAATGTGAAAATCTGTACTACTCAGTTCTTTATCCAGAAAAAAATGCTCAAAAATACATAGTACAATATAATACGATGATGAATAAAAGCACATAAGGGTGAAAACAGATTTTTTAATTGTAGAAGAACTTTTTAATTGTCATCTCATTTCTCAATATATATGTTTGTTCCTCAAAAATCTTCAAGAAGGCTAACTCTGTAGCTCCCAATTGGCAAATGACAGTCACTCAGTACATGTGTTATGTGGATGAGTCATGAGTGAGTTACCTGGCTTTTAGGAGTGCTCAGGTAATTAAGTTGAATGGGATAATACATTTAAAAGCATATTCTAAATGGTGGTGTATGATTCAGCTCGCTGACATACTTCTTGCTTCTGCTTCTGGATCTAAATAATGCTCTGTCGCCCTCTCCCAAGGCACCCAACATTATTTTTTTATTATTATTAAACATTTATTTCTCAGAGTTCCAGAGGCTGGACACCCAGCTTTTTGTTTACTTGTTTTTAAGACTTTCTTTTCTTTTCTTTTTTTTAAAATATATTTTATTGATATTTTACAGAGAGGAAGGGAGAGAGATAGAGAGCTAGAAACGTCGATGAGAGAGAAATATCTACCAGCTGCCTCTTGCACACCCCCGACAGGGGATGTGCCCGCAACCAATGTACGTGCCCTTGACCGGAATCGAACTCAGGACCTTTCAGTCCGCAGACCGACACTCTACCACTGAGCCAAACAGGTTTCGGCGAGACTTTATTTTCTTAAAGTCTAGTCTAAGTTTACAAACAAAATAAAAATGACAAAAAGGTACAAAGATTTTTCACATAGTGCCTGCCCCCTTAGACCCATAGATTCCCCCATTATTAATATCGTTCACCAGAGAAGTACATTTTTTTCCCCAAGGTTTAACTTGCTTTGCCACATCAGAATCACCCCAAAACCTATAGTTTACTTCAGGGTTCAATCCTGGGCTTGCATATTCTACGGGTTTGGATAAGAGTATAATGACATATGTCTATCATTATGGTATCAGAGTATTTTCACTATCCTGAAAGTTCTCTGTGCTCTTTTTCTCCCAAATGACAGGGTATGTGTATTTAAAAAGCATTCCTTCTCATCTCCCCCTGCTCCCTGCTATTGAAACCATCGATCTTTTAGTTGTCTCCATAGTTTTTCTTTCCCAGAATGTCACATAACTGGAATTGTACAGCATGTAGATTTTTCATATTGTCCACGTTCACTTAGAAATATGAATATAGGATCCCTCAGAACACAAATTGTAAAGTCGTAAAGTCATGTTACAGACCTCTCACCTCCTACCCTTTTTTATTCAGTCTTCTACCTCCATGGGATTACTCTTTATTCCTTAGAGATTTTAGTCCCTGGCTATGATTATTTGGTCAAACATACTATCTAATAAAATAATAATATGCAAATTGGCCATCACTCCAACACACAAGATGGCCACCCCTGTGTGGTCAAAGATGGCTGCCTCTATGTGGACACAAGATGGCCTGCAGGGGAGGGCAGTTGGAGGGTACCACACCTGCAGGGGAGGGCAGTTGTGGATGGGACCAGGCCTACAGGGGAGTGCAGTTGGGGCTGACAGGCCTACAGGGGAGGGAAGTTGGGAGGGACCAGGCCTACAGGGGATGACAGTTGAGGAACCAGGCCTGCAGGGGAGGGAAGTTGGGGGAACCAGGCCTGCAGGGGAGGGCAGGCAGAAGCAGTTAGGGACAATCAGGCAGGCAGGTAGGTGAGCGGTTGGGAGCCAGCAGTCCTAGATTGTGAAAGGGATTTCCAACTGCCACTTTAGGCCCAATCCCACTGAGTTCCCACCGAGGAAGTGAGCCTTGAGCTGGAGCAGCTGCGGGAAGAGAGGAACCACCTGGATGCAGAGGTGCAGCTCAGTGCCCACATCATCCAGCCAGAGGTGGGCATGGCCAGGAGCAGGGGGAGGCGGAGAGGCCGCAGCTGAGCGAGGTGGCCCAGCAGCTGGATGGAGCAGAAGCTGCTGCGGACCCAGGAGTCCTCGGTGGGCGGGGCTGGGGGGTGGCTCTCCTGGCACAACTGAGCAAGGACCAGTTTTTGAACCAGGCCTTCAGACCCTGAATAGTGTGGAATACGGCATAGCTGACTCAGCTACTAAGGCTGGGCAGCAGGGATGCAGCCTGCTCCACCTCGGCCACGGTGTTCTGGAGCCGGATCTGAAAGCTGCTGATAGCCTTGGCCACACGCTTGAGCTGCTCCTCAGCGAGGCTGTCTGCGGCTGCCCCCGGCGCCAGGCTTCCTGGGCCCGGCTCAGCTCCATCGCAGGGACTTGGGGCCCATGTGCTCCACCTCCACCTGCGCAGCTTTGTCCTCCAGAGAACGCTGCAGGATGGCTTGCTCCTGGCTCTGGGCGGCCACGCTTTCCTGGAACTCTGCCACCTGTCCCCTCAGCTGCTGCATGCACGCTCCGTGCTCCAGTCCCTGGGCCTTTAGCTGTCCCGTGAGGGCAAACACCTTCTCCCGCCAGCGCTTGAGCAGGGCCTGGCTCTTCCTGGAGAACTCGGGCTCCAGGGCAGCTGACGGTTGCACCTTCCTGGCCAGCTCCTCTCCCTGCGGGGATGGGATGTGCATGAGGCTCTGCACGTGCCCCTGCCACAGCTCCGCGGTTGTGTGCGGGCCACCCCGGTCCTCCTGCAAGTGCGCAATCTCTAGAAGCTCCAGTCACTCCGATTCCCATGCCTGGCTGTGAATCTCGTGGGGAACTTGCTCCCCCACATATCTCCATAGGTTCTCAACCAAGGTCACCTGAGCCTCCAAGTCTTCTTGGGTCTTGCTCAGCTGCTCCCGCAGCAGCTCAGCCTCCCTCTGGGCCACGGCCCGCTCCTTGGCATCCCTGGCCCTGCTGGTTTCCAGACCGGTCAGAGACTTCTCCTCGGCTTTGCTGGTCGAACTGGAAAGAGCCTCCTGGTGAGTCTGTGTCAAGGAGGACAGTTGCTCCTGGTGCAGCCTCTGAACCTCCTCCAGCTCCCGCTGGCTCCCCTCTTCCAGTTCTTCCGGACAACCTCAGCCCCAGCCAGGGCAGCACGCAGGCCCTCGGCCTCAGCTCGGCCAGCCTTCTCTGCCCGTGCCAGGGCCTCCGGCTCATGGCCTGGGCCTCCAGCTTCATCTTTTGCTGCAGCGAAGTTTTCAGAGGGACCCGGACTTCCTCCTCAAGCCGTCGCAGCTCCTGCAGCTGCCAAGAGATCAGCTCTGCCTGCTGCCGCAAGGCCTGTGACCCCTGCAGCTCCACGGACCGGCCCCTCCTGCCCATCGCCAGAAACGCCGTTCCCACATGATCCTTTGAGGCCTCTGGAGGTCTGGCCGCCTCTCTGAGACACCTCGAAGGGCCAGGGGAATGTCTGAGACCCAGGTGGGGCCATTCTTGACATGGTTGGAAGGGGCCGAGCTTGCAAGTGAGATGGGGGGGGGGGGGGGGTGAGCCCCATGAACCTGAAGGTCGAAACATCTCCACATTATTTGAAGCCTCTATCAGGGGTGGGCAAACTTTTTGACTCGAGAGCCACAGTGGGTTCTTAAACTGGACCGGAGGGCCGGAACAAAAGCAACCTGACCATGCTGGCACTCTCATCTTGGGCTGCTGGTGAAGGAGCGGAGGGGAGGGCAAGAGAACCCTCTGCTCTTTGGGCTCCGCGGGCCGGACAGAACAGCCGAATGGGCCGGATGCAGCCCACGGGCCGGGCCCTAGTTTTCCGACGGCTGCTCTAGATCCTGTGCCCAGCCATCTACGTTCCCCTGGCTCCCGGCCAGCCTCCGGCCTCCTTAGTAGGGCTTTAAAAGGTATTTTCCTGCTGTCTTTGGATCCACTCTAACTTTTCAAACTCTGCATTAGGAGACCATGTACCTTATCAACAGCCCCCCTTGCACCTTTTAACTTCTGTTTGGATTTTGGCCTGTGAGAACCCCTTAGAAGTAACTGGAGGTAGAGAGAGTGTCGTTAATACTTTCAAGGCAGTGCACTCGACAGAACTTTTTCTCTTTCCATTTCTAATAACTTCTGTCTCTTTCAGCCTCTCGGTGAATGCCTAATAGATAACAGCCCTGACCTATTGCACTAACCATTATGGTTTCCCTCTGTAAATCATCTGATTGTGTATTAATTCGCTTTGAATTATTCTACTTCAGGTGATTCATCTATAACAGAAAAAAAGATCCTTAAGATTATCTGTCAATATTTTTCTCCCATACAATTAGTTCCTGTATGTCTTATCTTCTCAAGTAAGCTCAATACTTTTCTATCCTCATCTTAGTTCATGACCCTATTTCTACTTTTCTAAATAAAAACCAAAAAAAAAAAAAAAAAAACTACGTAAAAGCAATCTCTATAGAAAGTCCATAAACTCCCATCTCCACATCTACCCAGCATACCTAAACTCACACAATAATACTTTGTGCTGTCAGCACTTTCTTCATGTTGACTGGAAGCTGTCGGTGGAATGCCACTGAGGCTGGGACAATCATTCTTCGCCAGCCATGCTAGCCAGCTCCAGTACAGCCCTTGTAGGCAAGGATATGACTTTTGCTGAAACCGGTTTGGCTCAGTGGATAGAGTGTCGACCTGCGGACTGAAGGGTCCCGGGTTCGATTCCGGTCAAGGGCATGTACATTGGTTGCGGGCACATCCCCGGTGGGGGGTGTGCAAGAGGCAGCAGGTCAATGTTTCTCTCTCATCGACGTTTCTAGCTCTCTATCTCTCTC
This sequence comes from Vespertilio murinus, assembly GCA_963924515.1. Taxonomy (NCBI): domain Eukaryota; kingdom Metazoa; phylum Chordata; class Mammalia; order Chiroptera; family Vespertilionidae; genus Vespertilio; species Vespertilio murinus. The sequence continues at coordinate 162,068,029 of OZ004705.1, forward strand.
CCTTCCTCTCTGTAAAATATCGATAAAAATATATTTTTTAAAAATGATATGACTTTTCATTTACTGCTCTATGACCAGTAGGTGATTAATTAATATTTCCTAAACAGGATGAAAGTAGTAGTTACTATAATTAAGTATTTAGCTGGCAGATAATTTCTGAATATGGTTGTGTAAACATATGCTTCTATGTAGATGCTTGAGTGTGTCGTTTAATTTAAGCATATCTGATCATCTATTCGTTTAAAAACATGTATGCTTTCAAATTCTGAACATCTTTTCAATTGAAAAATACATTTCACTTTTCAACATTTATTTATTTGTATTGCCAACTTAAACATATCTAAGAAAATAAAATATTTTTCTCTACTTTAGTACATGAACTTCTACAGCTATGAAGTTAAATAGTAATATTAAGAGACAGCAAATGTTAACAATTAATTAAGACCAAAAATATATATGTCATTGAGTTAAAATGGGGACTGTGAAATGTGGATTGATTGTATTTATTCTCTAGGCTCAGAACAGAAGCTGAGGCAGAGTAGACCAATGCAAATTAGAGTATTAAATAGCAGGACAGGAAAACCAATTGGCCTGAGAGTATTTTAATATAAACATGTATTTACTTATTTGAAATATTTCCTGCTCTTTAAAAAGCTTGCTGATAATTTTCATTCAAAACCAACTGGAGTGATAAGCACAGACCAAGAAAATCCATGAAGATAGAAAATCCCTGGATGGTATATTAAGTTATTTTCCACACATTTGATGAATTTCTATAAACTATAAGCTCCCTTTTTTAAGTATATTTTACAGTCCTTCTGGTAGTAAAGATAGCCTTCAAGCTGAAAATCAGTATGTACTATGAGCTGAGGGTGCGTTTCCTTCAGTGGCTTACTGAAACTTCCTGTATTTATATTTCTGTATATTTGGATGTTCAGGGCAGAATAATACATACTTAGTGAGAAATCATGGAACAAAAATGGATAAATTATAAATCTATCAAACATGTCTCAGGATACAAACAGTACTCTTAGCAGTTGTGCTTATGAGTAAAAACTGCTGTTACCAGTTTCTACCTGATGCAATGGACAGTTCACATGGGTTTATTGTGCGAAAAATACAGTCTTCTTCCAAAGAGAAGGTAAAGCTTTACTGGTTTGTAGATAGCAGTATTCAATCATATATTCTCATTTTAAAAGATAAATAGATGCTTCTGTGGTAGGTGGGATAATGCCACCCTCAAATGGTCCATGCCCTAATCCCCAGAATATCTACACTAATTTAAGAAAATGCAAATTAACCATCACTCTGCTATGCCAAGCCATGCCCACAAGCCAATTAGGGCGAGTATACAAATTAACCCATCAAAGATGTTGGATAAATTTGTATATGCAGGTGGGACAGGCAGCGCCATGGCCTGCCCCTGGAAGTCCAGGTCCATTGGGGGCAGGGAATGCCTGGTGGGCAGCACCAGACACCGCTGGTAAGGTACCAGTCCATTGAGGCCCTGGGAGGCAAGGTGGGCAGCACCAGACGCCACCCGCAAGGTCCGGGTCCATCACAGGCCCTGGGAGGGGCAGCAGCCTGCCTAGCCACTCCTGTGGGGCCCTGGGAACATCACAGCCCCGGGGAGGCATGGCCAGCCCACCTATCCACTCCCGTGGGCTCCAGGAACAATGCCACCCCGGGGAGGAGCGGCTGGCCCGGCTTAGCCACTCTCTTGGGGCCTGTGAACATTGTAGGCGTGGGGGCTTCTGAGACCCAGACAGGGCCTCTGGCCACAGATTCACAGCATCGCGGAGACTGACTCTTCCAGGCCACCCAGAGGCCATCTGGCTGGGCCACAGGGTGCCTGTTCAAGATGTGACACGGAGAGGAGGTACGGGAGGAAATCCAGAGAATGGGATGTAGGGGTTCAAGACTCACTTCCATTGGGCTTTGTCCTTCTTGGTATGGGGTCTTTTCTTTCAGGCCAGGAGCCCAAGCACTGCAGGAGAGAGGGATGGATGAGGGCTGGATGTGGCTGAAGAGGCACGAGGCCTGATTGTAGGGCTGCCTGAGGGCCGGCTCCAGGGCAAGTGCCACAGTTTTGGCAAAGCAGCTGGCCAAGAGGTGGAGGTTCCAAGGGGCGCCAAGCAGTGCCTCACCATCCCTCCATGAGGACACCCCACACAGGCGCTGACTTTGCCAACGGCTCTGGCAACATCTGCACATGGTACTGCAACCTGTAGCATTTGGGCAAAGAACGGACCCTGTGCCCCTCTGGGGACCAGGCTTGCTAGGAGTGTGCTGTCACCAATGCCATAGATCCAGGGCAAAAACCTGGCGAGGGGGAGTGCACCAGAGGGGGCTCAGGCTGGGGCAGGGGACCAGTGAGCAGGGATCTGCCTCGCCTGCAGAGAGAGAGGTTCTTCAGTGGCCCTAAGACGCAGGTGGGCCTGGCCAGGGATCAAGGGGCATGGAAGGACACTGTGGCGGAGGGGCAAGGACCCTCAGCCCTGAGGTGGGGTTGAGGGGCGGTGCCACCTCAGTGGAGAGGTGCCACACTGCAGGGTACAGGACTGACTGACATGATTCGGAGAAGCTCCCAATGCCAACCGGACTGTCCCAGTGCCTTCACTGAGCTTTGATGGCCAATTGAGATACCATATAAGGAAAGTGAGGGAAGAAGTGAGAATGAAAAGGAAGGACAGGCAACAACAAAAGACTGGAAGGAACCTGTAAACCCATTGTCACTTAAATAGGGAATATAGTGAATAGTGTTGTCATGATGGTATGATGCCAGGTGGGTACTGGAAATATCAGGGAACACTTTGTAAAGTATATGATTGTCTAACCACTATTCTGTAACTAATATAAAACCCGAAACCAATACAAAATAATATTGAATGTAAAGAAATGAAAATTGAAGTGAAATTTTTATATGGCGGTGTTGGGCCATGTTTGGGGAACACCCCAGAGGTGGGGGAGGCTGGGCCCACGGAGGGAGGTCTCAGCCAGGTCAGGGCAGCCGTGGTGCAGAGTCGGAGGCATGGGGGCCGGGCGCCTTCCCTGCTGGAGCTGCGCACTGTCTTTGCCACCACCGCCACCACCTCTGCTGCTGGAGCCGCTGCCACTGCTGGAACAGCCACCAGAACCTCCAGGACCTCAGCATGTTTCTGAACGTGCTGAGCCTGCAGCCCAGGCACCCAACACCCACCCCATCCGCTCCCACTCCCCCAAGACAACCTCCAGAGCCTCACTTCAGACTCCTGCAGCCAATCTGGGCAAAGGCATGCCCCTCGCTGTCTCCCTCTTCCCCTGACCCAACTCCTCGAATCCTCCTCACACCCACAGTTCAGAGGCTCTGGGAAGTCCGCTGCAGATCTCCCAGCCAGCATCTCCCAGGCACCCACCGATTCCTGTAAGCACACCCCTTCTGCACCTACTGGTTCCTGCATACCCTTTTCCCAAGCTCCCTATGGCGTCTTGGCTCTCACCCACATCCCTGCTGGCTCCGGAGACCCACACTCTCTCCTGCACACCCATTCTCCCACTCTCTCCTGCACTCAGTTCCTTTCTGTGCTTCTTTTGCGTCCTGGGTTTAGCTCCCTCCTGCGCCCCTGCTCCCCTGACTGCTGATCTACCTCCAGTGCCCAGAGTTCCAGCAGGGCGAGCCTGCACTCCCTTTCATGGAGAGGGAACCTGGATGTTCTCTAAGCACCGGAGAGATTTGTTCAGCCTGTCCACGAGGGTTGGAAGAGTTTAGCTGAGAGACTGTTCCTCAGGTTGGGCAGCCTAGCAGAGTGAGTGTAAGCCCCTTTCCCCTCAGGGTTGCTGAGCAGCCGCCTGCTGACCTGCAGGGGGTGCCGCAGCGCCTCCAGCAGGGAGATGCGGGAGGTCTCCCGCACCAGGGACAGCTTCGCCAGCCCCGCCTGGAGGTACCGCCCCGCCATCAGCCAGGCGTTCTTGGCGGAGTAGATGCCGACAGCCATCAGGGTCAGCCCGGCCACACTGTGGCTGTCACCTTGTCCCAGTCGGTCACAAAGCCCCGGAACCCTTCACCAAACAGGGTGCCCGCCCTCCTGATGGACTCCAGGATGGTCCGACGGCTCTCGGGCGCAGCATCTCCTTCTTGTGCTGCAGCTCCATCTCCCGCTCCACCGTGGCTCGCCTCATGGCCTCCTGCTTCTGCAGATTCTCCTCGTTGAGAAGTTGCTGCTGCATGAGCTGGTCGGCATAGCTTGTCCTGGTACCGGGCCCTGGCCTGATGCTACCGCGTCTCCTCGCTCAGCGTCTTCCTTTGATCCTGGGCCTGCACGCGGATCTGCTGGCTCTTCAGCTGCTCCAGGGCGGCCTCCTACTCTTTGAGCTCGGACTGCTGCTCCAGCTGCAGCATCTGCTCCTGCATCTGGACCAGGCTCAGGGCCTCCTTGGTGTGTGTGCGGCAAGTGCTCTAGCAAGTGCTCCAGCTCACACAATGCCTTGGTCGCGAGCTCCAGGCTCTTCGGGTCGAAGTTGCTCCATTTGTCCTTGGGCGCAGGGGGCAAGGACAGCAGGGGTCCCTCGCCTTCATCCTTGGGTCTCTTGAAGCCAATCCTGGAGGGGGCAGCCGTGCATGTGCGGCTCCAAGTCTCATGAATGTATTTGAAAAGAAATAAATTATGAACTTCTGTCTATTGGTAATTGCCATAAAGAATGGTTTTTAGTTAATAATACAAACATTAAAAAACATTTTATTATTTTAGATGTAGTAACATGGCTCCTACTGAGAAAGCCAATTTTTTTTTTTTTTTAATTATCTGTTTGGAGAAACAAAGTGGTACATGCTTGAACAACCCATGGAGAATCTTTTCTGAGGCTATATGGTATTAATTAAAAGCAAGTGTCTTATGAATGAGTAAAAACGTGAATCTGTTCAGGGCAGGAGAAACAATAAAAAACTAATAGATATATGATAAAATAGCTAATACCTTTACTAATCATAAATACAAGGTTGAAAATATTTTAAGATATGATGTGCTGCTTGTCAAACTAGACAATTGTTTTTAATAGGATAAAGAGCAGTTTTATTATAGTTTGAAAATTGGCCCACTTCTGTTCTGACAGCCATGGAGGGAGTGTAAACTAGTAAAAACTTTCTCAAGGTGAATTGGAAATACTTTGTGTCTCTAATCACTGGCAGATATTTAATATTTACTAAAAATAGTATAAACATGCAACAATATGGTCATGTATGGGGGCAAGGATAATCTATACATTTTTCTGAAAAAGTAGTTTTCAACAATGTCTTTTAAGCCTAATACATGGTTGGCAAACTGTGGCTCACAAGACACATGCAGCTCTTCAGCCCCTTGAATGTGGCTCTTCCATATAATACCATAGCCTGGGCGAGTTGATTTTGAAGACGTGGCGTTAGAAGTTTAAGTTTAAAAAAAAATTGGCTCTCAAAAAAAATTTCAGTCATTGTACTGTTGATATTTGGCTCTATTGACTAATGAGTTTGTTGAACACTGGCCTAATGTATCCATATTTGGTTTGAACAAAGATAACATGAAGAGTTCAATAGTGATATTTCTTAACTACCAGAAATATTATCTATAAAGTAGAGGCCTGGTGCACAAAATTCATGCACTCGGGGGAGGGAGGTTCCTAAGCCTGGCTCGTACCCTCTCAAGTCCAGGAGCACTCAGGAATGTCCAACTGATGGCTTGGGCCCTCTTCCAGGGAGTGGGCCTAGCCCAGTGGTTGGACATCCTTAGTGTTGCCACAGAGGTGGGAGAGGCACCCACCACTTCCGCTGCACTTGCCAGTCTGAGCACAGCTTCTGGCTGAGAGGTACTCCCCCTATAGGAGCACACTGGCCACCAGGGGAAAGCTGCTGAATTGAGGGTCTGCCCCAGGGTGGTCAGGAAGTATCACAGATATCAGTCATTCCACTCTTCGGTCATTTATATATTAGCCTTTTATTATATAGGATACTAGAGGCCAGATGCACAAAATTTGTGCATAGGGGGCTGTGTCCCTCAGCCCAGCCTGCACCCTCTCAATCTGGGACCCCTCTAAAGATGTCCTACTGCCCAGGTAGGATCAGGCCTAAACAGGCAATCAGACATCCCTCTCACAATCTAGGACTGATGGCTTCCAACTGCTCACCTGCCTGCCTTCCTGATTGCCCTAAATCTTTCTGCCTGCCAGCCTGATCACCCTTAACTACTCTCCTGCCAACCTCTTTGCCCCTAACTGACCTCCCCTGCAGGCCTGGGTCCCCCTCAACTTCTCTTCCCTGCAGACCCAGTTGCTCCCAACTTTCCTCCTCTGCTGGCCTGATTTTATTAGACAGGATAATAGATAAGGAGGATAGGAAAAAGGAAATTTGTTTCATATCTTAACCAAAGGACTAATACAAACACACACAAAAGATAAGAATTAGATGCGATATTTGTAAAGAAACAGAGGTCATTGAGAGTGTGATAATTTTAATAAGAATAATAAAAATCCAATTGGCATTACTATGGGGTGTCTTAAAAATATTTTGTTTTCTACTAAAATTAAAAACAAAACAAAACTGGGTCTTCTAAGTATTTGGGTTTCATGTACCACCTACCATTCAATACACAACACAAATCTTTTGAAATGCTTACTCTTTTACAGACAGAAATAAGTCATTAGTTCTATGAGAAAGATAATCATTTTATAGGGGAGAAGGCATTAGGAAGTACATTTTACACATATTAAAAAATTGAACTTGAAAATTTACATTCCATGCATATTTTAAACTCTTAAGATATAAATAGATAAAACAAATATATATCATTCATTTCTGTAGTCCCACTTGTATTTGAATGCTATAACCTTTTTCTTTTTAGTTTAGTTTAGAATTTGGCATGCTCTTTCATTTTCTTCAAGATATGACTATGTGAGTGGACATTAGGAGATGCAGATATTGCATAGAAATGAAAGGTTGGTAGAAACAGCAATCTGAAACTTTCTGAAAGACTTTTGCAATTGCATGGACATGCTTCACTTAACACTAACATCACTTGAAAAAGAACACACCATAAAACCCAGAGAGAGAATCCCAGGCTCTTTCTTTGTGCAAATAATATCCCATTACTTACCCTTCCAGTTCACCAGCATCAGTCATCTTTCTTAGTTAGGCTTATGATTGCATTGATTTCATCTTGCATAATACATTATCACAAAATTAATGATGAACATAAAATCTATTATTTCATTTTCTGTAGTCTTGTGTCTAGGCATGGGTTCATGGGGTTCTCTGTTTAGGGCCTTACAGGGCTGAAATCAAGTTCTTGACTGGGTTTCTTTCTTTCCTGAAGCTGGGATCCTTTTACAAGCTCCCATAATTGTTGCCAGAATTCATTTGTTTGGAGCTCTAGGCCAAATAAATGCTCCTAGTCTTTTGCTGGCTGTCACCTTTCTGGCCTGCCCCGGCCTGCGGGGCAACAACGAGGGCACGCAGAAACCACCTAAGAGAATGGATCAAACAAGGAACGCAAAAGAATGGAGGCAAGACGGGGTTCCGATCAAGCCTCGTTTCTCTATTGAAGCATTGCGGTTTTTAAAGGCTCGGAAGGGGAGGAACAGGATAAGGGATTGTCATGGGGTGATTGGTTGGGGACTGGGTATCTGTCCTTAGCTGATTGGTTATTCTGATGTGGGATGGTCCTGGGGTGATTGGTTGGGGACTGGGTATCTGTCCTTAGCTGATTGGTCTGGCCTTTGGCGCGCGCGGGCTTTCTTGGCGAGCGCGGGCTCAATCAGGAAGTAGGGCTGACCAGGAAGTGAGACCGAACTCTTGTTTTTATGGCTCCTGGCACTGGCCCATGCCACATGGTTCCCACCAATCTTCTGACTCCAGCAAGGGTTCACCAGGCAACATCAGGCCCAACCAGGCAATACTCCTTAGACTAACGCAAAATCAACTGATTAGTAGGATAATTATGAGAGCAACATCTCATCATATTTACTGTCTCTGCCAACACTTCAGGGGTGGAAATTATACAACCATTCATTTTACCAATAAAGAATAAGAGTGACGCTTCATAAAACTGCTGCTTCAAAATATAGGGAATGGCCTGAAATTTTACATTTGGCTGAAGCTCTTATTTAAAGATGTTTAACTTTTCTTTCTAATATTATTTTAGTATAGAATAACACTACTCATAAGATTTATTGGTGTGAATAAGAAAAAAAATAGATTTTGATTCCTGCATTATTAATAAAAACTTAATTAGAAGCTTACCCTGTGATAAATCCTATCTAAGATACCAATATTTTGATCATTTAATGTTCATGCTAATAAATATTATTATCTTACTAGAGGCCCAGTGCATGAAATTTATGCACGGGGGGAGGGGAAGTCCCCTCAGTCCAGTCTGCACCCTCTCTAATTCAGCACCCCTCAGGGGATGTCCAGCTGCTGGTTTAGGCCCAATCTCAAGGATTGGGCCTAAACCAGCAGTCAGACATGCCCCTCACAAACCTGGACTGCTAGCTCCTAATTGCTCATCTGCCTGCCTGCCTGGTCACCCCTAACTGCCCCCCTTGTTGGCTTGATTGCCCCTCATTGCCTCTGTGTGCCAGCCTGTTTGCCCCCAACTGCCCCCCTCTGATGGCCTGGTCACCCCTAATTTCCCCCCTTGCTGGCCTGGTCACTTCCAACTGCACCCGCCTGCTGACCTGGTGGCCCCTAATTGCCCCCTGCTGGACTGGTTGCTTCTTACTGCCTCCCCTGCTGGCCTAGTCGCCCCCAACTGCCCCCCTCTGCCAGCCTGGTTGCCTCTAACTGCCCACCCCCTGGTTACCCCATGCATTCTGCTTGTAGTCATCCCTCACTAAACCCCCTGCTGGTCTGATCACCCCATACAAGTCTGCTTGTTCAGTCAGTTGGTCTTCCCTCACTAACCACCCTGTCGGCCTGGGCATAGGCAGCCATTTTGTGAGGGCATGAGCGTTAATTTGCATATTACTTCTTTATTATATAGGATATTACAAATGAAGAGAGATGGTTCAGAGAAGATGAAAGCACTGAAAAGTGTCAAAGCTGGGTTCATATCCTCCTCTGTCCACACCATATCCCTACTGATAAATTCATGCTGACACAACCTGCTGTTCTGAAAAAAATTACCCATAGGCTCCATACTCTTAGACGCTTCCATGACATGTCAGGGCACCTCTTAGATAATTATTTTCAAGGTATCTTCTGTAGAATGCTGAAACTCTGTACATGTGTCCCAAGAGTTATCGGAGGGTTAAAGAAAAAAAAAAAACAAGTGACATTATCTTTTCACATACATTGTGATACTGGGACAAGGATAGGATATTCCGCTAAAACATGGTGAAAACCAGCCTTGCTGTTCAGCCTCATTTCAGAAATATTCCTTAGAAAGGGCCATTCTGTCTTTTGTTGAACTCTTCATATTAAAATATATTAATACCAGAATACCATTTGAGGTAACTTTCACATTTTAATAAAAATGCTTACTTACAAAAAAACAAAAACAAACAAAAAACAAAAAAAAACACACAAAAACTTGTAAAAACAGGTCAAGAGGCTCTTATATATCTTTTGTCCAGATTCACTGAATGTTTATGTTTTGCTCCATTTGGGCTTCCCCCATCTCCCTCTCCCGCCCTCCTTTCACCCCATCCTATCCAATAAAAGTATAATATGCAAATTAACCATCACTCCTGGACAAAAATAGTGCTGCCCATAGCCACAAGATGGCGGCGCCCAGTCCTCTTAGCCCCACTGGAGTCCCCAAGTCCACCAACTGGCAGCAGCCCAGGGTGTCTAGCTGGGAGACACCAGCCACCCACTCAACAATCCCTGCCCAGTGGCGGCAGCCTGGGGTGTCCAGCTGGGAGGTGCCAGCACCCTGCATGACCCCAGGCCAGCAGTGCAAGCCAGGGCTGGGGTCTCAGGCCGGCAGGGCCGCACACCCCTGCCGCACAATCTTCAGGCCAGAGGCAGCAGCCTGGGCTGGGGCCAGGCACCAGCACCATGCAATCTCCTGGCTGTGACCAGGAGTCTCAGGCAGGCAGGGCCTCGCACCCCTACGTTCAATCTTCAGGCCAGCAGCAGCAACCTGGGCTGGGGTCACGCACCAGCAATGCTTGGGATGGGGTTTCAGACCATCAGGGCCTCGCACCCAAATGCGTGATCCCCCAGCGGTGGTGGCAGCCTGGCCTGGGGTCTCAGGCAGGCAGGGCCTGCACCCCCCATGCAATCTTCAGGAGAGTGGTGGTAGCCTGGGCTAGGTCAGCGCACCCCCACCTCGTGATCCCTGGCCAGGCTGAGATGGCTTCCCTGCCAGGGATCACTATCCCCTTCCAGCAATGGCAGCCTGGGGTCTCAACCATTGAGTCACACCAACCAGGCAGATATAGAGGAATCTTAAATGTTTCTTTATATATATATATATATATATATATATATATATATATATATATCTGCACAAATGGAGCAAAACATAAACATTATATATATCAATATTGATTTTTTTACAGAGAGGAAAGGAGAGAGGGATAGAGAGGTAGAAACAGCTGTGAGATAAACATCAATCAGCTGCCTCCTGCACACTCCCCACTGAGAATGTGCCCACAACCAAGGTACATGCCCTTGACCAGAATCAAACCTGGGACTTGTGAGTCTGCAGGCCAATGCTCCATCCACTGAACCAAGCCAGTTAGGGTTGTCCAATAAGCTAAAGGAAAAACCCTATCTAATAAAGAGGGAATATGCAAGGGAGGGAATTTGGAGGTGACCAGAGTGTCAGGGAAGGGCAGTTGGGGATGATCAGGCTGACAGGGGAGCAGTTAGATATCAATCAGGCTGGCAGGGGAGTGGTTAGGGGGTGATCAGGCTGGCAGGCAGACGCAGTTAGGGGCAATCAGGAAGGCAGGCAGGCGAGTAGTTGGGAGCCAACAGTCCTAGATTGTGAAAGGAATGTCCAACTGCCTGTTTAGGCCCGATCCCATAGATTGCTTTTGTTTATTTAGAGAATCCTGACTAATACAGGAGATATTAACAAAATATGGGCTCAAAGGTAGAAAATATTGCAAGCTCTTCATCACTTGGGATAACTCATTTCATCACATATCTAATTCAGATTTCCTAAATAGAATTTTTTATTTGAGATATATTTTGTACAGGTTTTCCTATTATCTCTTTCCTCTCTAAAGTGAAGATACTGACTTTAATTATTCTAAAACATTTATTCATACTTAGAAACACATTGCATGAATATAAGTTATGGAATTTGAGTAACAGCACTTTTGTGCTTCTTGTCCAAGAAAATTTATTGAATAAGACAAATCCTGAAAAATAACATCCAGCATCTTTTGCTATTTTATAAACACCATTTTAACACTCAGCCCAAGCAGAGATGGAAACTGCATTTAATAATAGCTACTTCAAAGATATGCAGAAACGCATTTGCATATGCTAGGACTAGAAGAATTTATGTGCTTAGTTCACGGATATTAAAATTAACTGTAAAATGCCACTAAGGGAATTTGTTTTTTGATGTTCTCTGTAGGGAAAAATTTACACTTTGAGATTAAGCATTAAAAATGAAAAAAAAAATCTGAAAAAATGTATGTTTTCATCCAATGGTTAGGATGAAATATACATCTCAACATATTATTAATTGAGAGTTTTCAAAAATATGTGTTTAGAATATGCCAAAAGAACAAATTCCCAGTACTTTATTGAAGAGCTCAATTTCTCTTCTTAATAAATATTGCTATGCTGGCTGCCTTTTGCTCTAAAAAAAATATATATCCTAGGTATGTAAGTATTATGAAGATATTTGCTGGTAATTCATCATTTAAAGGTTAGAAAAGGCTTTTAATTAGTAAATATATGACAAGAAACTTAATGGATATGCCTAGCAAATTCCATTTCACATAAAAGGATGTTTTCCATGTTAATAACTATAAAAATCAGAGGCAAAGTTGACCTCCTGTCCTAGAATCATCTTATTCATTTTTATAATTAAGTTTCTAAGTAATTGCATGACCCTTAAATAACAACATCCTCTGGGTTCTTAGTTCATGTCTAATTTTCTCCATTCAATGTTTCTGAAGATTTCTTCAGTCTCAGTGGAGATGGCTTGATGATCCCCCAGCAAAACACCACCACATCACTCGTCTCTTGAAGTGCTGCCAACTCATGCATGGTGCTAAAGAAGCCTCATTGAAATGTGCTAGGAGGACAGAGGGCGCCACTTCATTGCCTAGTAGATGCCTTAATAAAGCAGAAAACAAATAAAAATAATCTATTTGAAATAGTGTTTATGAGATGCAAAATCATCCAGTTAAGAATTGGAAAGCACAGTCACACTTAGGCTAAATTTATGTGCACATCTGCTTTATCCTCAAGAGCCAGCTACAGGGCTTATCAGTTCCCATGAGTTCACCGTGAATGCATAAGTATGGAAAAATGAAAATGATTGTAGAAAGAATCTTTTTTTGTAGGTAGGAAGGGGGAAAGATAAAAAGAAAAGGGATAGGTACAAAAATAAAAAATGATAGTGTAGCAGCTCTGTAGACCATATTCCAGTAGAAATGTAGGATCCTTGTGCTACCAATAAAATTTAAAAATTGACTCATGCTAAGAAGAACACATATGACCTCAGTTTTATATGGCTTTTAATTGAGTTCTCTGATATGTCAATAGGCTATGTTACATTTTATCAGTGACAGTACAGTAAAAATCTATGAAGATTATCTTTGACAATTTGTAAACTGTATCAAAGGCCTTCTGTACATATCTTGCTAGTAGGTTACAGGGATGGAAAATTAGTTTCTGAACCAAATCATTAAGACCTGTACTCTAATACATCCATATAAATTTAACATTACATCCTATTATGAAATGCTAGAGGCCCGGTGCATAAAAATTCATGCACCAAAGGGGAGCCCCTATGCCCAGCCTGCCCCTTCTCACAGTCCAGGAGTCCTCAGGGGTGAGAGACGACCCAGTGATCAGGGGAAGGCAATGCCCCATCACACCTCTGCTGCTGCCACTGCTGGCAGCACAAGCCTCAGCTGACCCTGGTTACCTGAGCCTTGGGCAGCCCTGGACAGCTGGGCAGCCACCATCTGAGGTTTGCTTGCACCTCAGGCCATCCCTGGGCAGCTGAGGGGCTGAGGGCCTGGGGGACTCCGGTGGCAGGTGCTCAGAGTGCTGGGCCTGCCTGGGGGTGAGCTCGGCCTTGCTGCACACCTGCTGCCCCTGCGGGGCTGAGGGGACTGGGCATCACCATCTTGTGGCTGTGAGCATCACCAGCTTTGAGGGCGGGGCAGTCAATTAGCATATCCCCTCTTTATTAGATAGGATGTGAAATACAATATCTCTGAAGAACACCAATTGATAGGCCACATCATCAGGCAAGCATTCCCCTACTCTCTCCCTGGAGGCCTTCTCTGGTAAATTTTTCTGGAAAGTGGGATTAATTCCTGGAAATATAGGTAAGATCTCCTTCCTCAAACTAAAATCCACTCAGTCATGGAAGAGAAATTAGAAATCAGACCCTAGAATGTGGGTGCTTCCATCTATTTGCATATTACCCTTTCCTTAAAAATATATTTATTGATTTTCCACAGAGAGGAAGGGAGAGGGATAGAGAGCTAGAAACATCGATGAGAGAGAAACATCGACCAGCTACCTCCTGCACACCCCCTACTGGGGATGTGCCCGCAACCAAGGTACATGCCCTTGACCGAAATCGAACCTGCAACCTTTCAGTCCACAGACCGACGCTCTATCCACTGAGCCAAACCGGTTTTGGCAGCACATTACTTTTCATTGCACTATTAAAATATGATACCATGATTATTGGACTTTGTCCTATAAGATAATAAACCCTTATTTAAGGATGACCTAATAAAGATATAGACAGATGAACCTCACTTTATTCCAAGACTTTGTTTTCATGAAGAGAGGAGATACAATTCTTTTCTCCTTGTAATTAGAGAAGAAAATGTGAGATAAATGCCAGAAATGCCTCTAAGATCTTATACTTTATGGTTAACCCTGTGATGGTGCTCAGAAGAGGCACATGGAGGCAAGAGGTGTTTTGTTTAACTAAATCAGATAATCAGAAGAATGACCATTAGCCCAAGATTCTTTGTAGAATTCTGACTCACAACTTTGTCCATTTCTTGAGTAATTTATTTATTAACATTTAATCAAATAGTGTAAGCAACAGTGCTAAATGCTAAAATAAAAAGAGTTCTTATTCTTATCAAGGTTACAATTCATCATAGAAGATGAAGTATCTTTATACAATCTCCTTGATATCTAATCAAAGTTTAGTAGGTACCAATATAAAGAAAAATGGCAAGAAGGCAACCATTGGTAAGGAAGAGGTCAGAACATATTGCAAAAACCGATTATTATTCTTCCATTATGTTTTCTTTGAGTGCAAATGAAATAAGTATCAGATGGGCTTCTGGAGAACCCCTTATATTCATGATTTCTCCTCTTATCTCTTCCTTCCTTCTTCCTATCTCTACCATTATGCCCTCAATATTTTCTCTTCTCTTAACCTCCTCTCAGAGGTCCAGATCTCTTAGAGAAAGGCGCCAAGGATTCCTGGTGTTCATATTGTCACTTCTCCATTCTCTGGGCAAGTTATTACCATGGATTATGGGGATTTTATTTTAAGAGGAAACTTTAAATCTTTAATTAGCTTTGCTATGAAGCATCTACAAGACAAAGCGATTTCTTGTAAACATTGAATTTTTTTGAAGCAAAACTTCAATATGTTATTAAACTTGAGAATCTTCTTCTTTTACTCCATCTTATGAGTATCAAACAGAGATAAAGGGGAGGAAGGGGAGAAAAAAATCCCATTTTATTACATAAATAAATTTTATAAAAGCTTTTAAGAAGAAACTCAAGAGAACAAATAAGATATTGGAGCAAACTATATACCTGAGGCTGAAAGAATGCCAAATAAGAGAAAGATGGATTGGGGTGGAATTAAGTGAAGAGTTCAGATGTGAATGATTTTTACTATGAATCTTATAAATACAACTAAATATTTGTATTGTTGTAAAAGAAATAAAACCCTTTGTGGCAAAGGAAAAGGAGATAAGAACGAAGACAAGGAAGAGAGGTTGAGAAGAACATTAGATAGAAAAAAAATGAGAAATTCTGGATTATTGTATTGAAGAGACAAATGGATAAAAAAATAAGGGATGGGTGTTTATTAGACAAAGTGATATGAATTTATAAAGTGCTTTAAATGCACAATTTGTAATAAATGAAAGTTTTACCTGGGTGCAAAACTGCCCATCTACAGACTACCATTTTTAGTCTCCTTTGCAACAATATTTGGGTATTCAATTACATTTTTCCCAGAAAGAGGTGAGTGAAATTAATATGGGAAATTTTTAGTTAACCATCTATGACAATTTTTTTTATAATGTAAACCTGCCTAAGCTACAGTTCTAAATTAGTTAATCAAACACTAATCTAGATAGTGCTGTAAAGGGATTTCTCAGATATAAATAAATCCCTAATCAATTAAATTTAAGTAAGGAAGATTATCTTGGATAATTTGTGTAGTCTGACAATCACTTTGAAGACCTTAAAGCAGAGCTAAGACTTTCTAGGTGATATAAGTAGATAGATGATAGATAGATGACATAGATAGATAAATAAATAGATAAATAGAGATAATAGATAGAAGAATGAATAGCCATGATAGCTTTTCAGATCTTTCAGACATCCTGAAGTAACTCACAATAACCAATTAAATTGGGTTAGCCACCCAAGTATTAGATTCCAGACCTGTGTACTGTTCTGTCTTACAAGAAGCACATACCCTACTGGGATGCAATTGTCTATTGCCTACCTGCTAATGGATCACCCAGCCTGCTCTTTTAAAACTTTAATTAGAACCACTGACATGTTAAGAATTAGAATGCGGATGATGTGTAATATGGTAAAGCAATAATTTCCTTAGATAGATCCTTGGGTATTAACTTCGTTCTTTTAGCCTAAAGTGGAATAAGGAACAGTGAGTCTCTAGGCTGCTCTGCCTAAAGGGTTTCTTACTCATTATTCCACACAGAATTTTGGGCTCACATCTATAAGAAACAGAGACATTGATGGTCACATTCTCTCATATACCCGTTATGACCTCTTGTATTTTCTGTTCTGGTTTAGTAATAACAGCAGTAAACATGCAAGAAAAAAAAAACATTTAAGAAAACTGAACTTGTTATTTTCACCAATGATAGCTTGTGGATATTGTACAGATTCATGCTGCTACATTTTACCTCTAAAAGGAGAGATAGAGAGTAGATTTTGTTGATTGTTATATCTCAGATCTTGGTTCAGTATCAGTCACATTGCATGGAACTTTAAATATTTATTAAATAATTTATTAATTAATATGGGCATATTCTTCTTTCAAATAGCTTATTGCCAATTTTCATAAGATACCCTATTGGCATATCAAAATTAATATTTCTAAATTTTTATTTATTATTAATACTTAGCATCTGACTTCTTTATGATTTGTTATCTCATTAAGTGGCAACAGAATTCCCAATAGCTCAACTGGAATCACAGAAGTCCTCCCTTCCCTCTGCTCAGCCACCTGCTTCATTTAGTCCCTAATTTAATCAACTGAGGTTCATCTGAGGAGAAATCTATGTATCTAATCTTCCATCTATCTAAATTTTATCCAGTTCACTCTGGAATTCATAATGGGTATATCCATGGTTTCTTGACAAGGAAGTAAATCAAATTCAGAATTTCTATTTTCCTAAAGAATGCTAAATGTTTTTCCACTATAAATCATTTGCACTTCCTTCTATTGCTCTTGCTTTTTAGAAAAAAAAATAAACAAACAAAACATCTTGAATCCCAAACCTTTCCATAATAGACTATATCTTATAGGAAACTTTAGTTAAATTGTAACCGATTAGCAACACTTGACACTATTTCTACCAAATTCCAATTAAAATATCTATACCAATTTAACAATCTATAAATGTAAGGTCCCAAGACCCCCGGTGAGTCCGACGGAGTGGGCGACGACCCCAAGTCAAATGCCGAGACAGAAACTTGATGCAAAAAGCATGAGGTTTTAATACAAGCGCAGCGCAGGGTCTCTCAGGCAGACAGCAACCAGAAGGAAATGCTGGCTGACTGGAGCGCCGAGTAACTGCAGAACACGAGTTTATAAAGGCAAAAACCACACGCAGGTGGGGTTACACATGGAGGGGGAGGAAGGGAACAAAGAAATTCCAAGAAGGGGAGCTGGGCTCGTTAATTACATGTTTTATGACAGGGTCTATGCTTAGTCAACAGTCCCATCTGGTAATCTTGCAAGCCCCTTTGCCTCTCCCCTTCCCATTCCTCTGGGTAAATCCTCAGGGTAGGGAGTTTCTGGGGACTGATTTCATTCTTGCCTAATCTTAAAGAACTGACCTCATTCCTGTCTAATCTTTAACCGTAAAGGTCACATCCTGGAACAGGCAGTGGGGGAGGTCAATTCCTCAATCTTGGGGCCCTTACATAATCAAACCCAAAACTATATATGAGCTCCAACCTATTACTTGTAGCGGGCCACCTGGGAAGGCACATGGGCATTTATTTCTTTTAATTGTTGCCAGTTGAGATGGAGATGATGGGCAGAGCCATGCCTTGGGAACATGTTTCCCCAAGATGGTGGACATGTGGTCAGCTTGGCCTTCATATCAACCCAAGTGTCAGCAGGGAAGGAACTATATATGTAAATCCAGGCATGATTGGGCCTACTTAAGAATGCAAATAAGTTGGTGTTACTTCCTGGTATTGGGGGTATAATGTAAATATGCTGGGAGGGGCTGTTGTTGTTGTAGTCATCTTCTTCCTGTCTCTCCAGCAGACAGAATGGTGGCCCACCCAGCTTCCCGCTTAAAATCTATCTCTGTGTCTTCTCTCTATATTTATATTATTTCTCAATCCCTGGCCGCCTCCACTTAGAACCGGTCCGTTCATCTCTTTTTCCATCCAGGACTCGGAAAAAGGAGATACCCGCTATGTCTGGCCCCCACCACATCAGGTCCCCGCAATTAGTAACATTTAAGAACTAAATGTTGACAACTATGATGAATCTGGATTTTGAAAAACAACAAGTAACCAAAGAAAACTGTCAATCAGATAAGCTTAGAACATTGACAAAAGAAATAGAATTTCTGTTTCTTAAAAGACAATAATAAGTAGATATATTTCTTCCTCATGCCTGGTCTTTGGCTAAAAAAAGAAAAGAAAATAGTTAAATGAATATAAAAATAGATAACATTCCATAAATGAGTGCGATCATGAGGTATGGATAATAAATAACATTATAAACTGATGAACAAAAATAGATATAGATGCAGAGAAGCAACCAGCAAACTATATTGAGTATCTGATAATTATATAGAATATTAAAGACTAAGAATAGGAACACATAGCTTTCTGCAGGTTATTTTTAAAGACAGGAATTATTCAGAAATCTACTAGCATCATCAATAATATGCAGGGAACCCACCATGAGAGAGAAATACCATTGAAATAGGAATTTCAGGGGGAAATTGGCAGGTTTAGGGGATTTTTAGAATTGGGGGTCCATGGAAAAACACAGGGCTACAGATCAGAGGTTATATTTCCACAAGACAAGGGAGAGGCAACAGTTACATTTATACAAGATAAGGGAACTAGAAGTAACAAAAGGTCTATATTTACAAAATAAAGAAGGAGGAAGAAATCTCTGAAGGAATGGGAGAACAATGTGGGAGGAGGGCCTCACCTTTACCCAGTGATGTTTGACCTTTGAGCTCAGGAGTTTCTATAGTGACCAGATAAAAGGGAATAGTGATCAATCAGAAGGGATATCAGGACACCAGCACTGCAGTCTTTATAAACCATGGAAATAGGAACTCAGTGGGACTCTTTTCCCCTATCCAAGTGGGAGTCCATACTTGTTCTTCAATAAATCTCCACCTTTTCTATACCATCTTCTGCCCATGAATTCATTCTTTAAGTCTGACAGAGAAAGAATCCAGAGAACCATCTGCCCAGCAGTCGGACATCCCTTGAGTTGTCCCAGATTGGAGAAGGTGGAGGCCAGGCTGAGGGACATTCCCCCTCCTGCATGCATTAATTTCATGCACCAGGCCTCTAGTAAATGAATAGAATAATGACTGAATCTGTTTGACCGCTTAAGAAATGTTGTCTCACAAGGTTTTCTGCTACTAAAAAGAGATCCAGCTACACTTAAACAAAATGAAGCACAGAACAATTATTGACTGGTGTTAGAAAACCACCATATTACGAGTGCAGTGAGGTCATCTAAGTGAGGTAACTTGTATATTGTACTTTTAGGTGGGAATTTCATTGACATCATCATTTTCAAACATGACATTTGCTTAGTAATGCCTAAATAAATAATTAAAAAACTCCTGTTTTGTGGTACTTAGAATAAATTAGGAATTCTGAAATTTAATTTTATAGTGAGCTAGCTGTGTGTCTTTAAGAATATCCCTTAAATTCTCTGCTTTGTTTTGTAGTGAAGTTTCTGCTTGGACTAAACAACCTTAGTATCTGAAGTTTATAAGAGCCGTGAGGAAACTTTAGGCTCTTCAATATACAAAATGTTTAATAGACAAAAAAAAATCTGTATTACTTTAGAACTGTAGAAATGTAGAAGTACATGAACAGTCAGCAAAATATGTAACCAAACTCCTGTTAAGCAAGCTCTGGTGTGTTTTCTCATCAGCCTAAATTAAACCACAATTGTACCCGAAACAGCCTTATATGTCTGTGGTCTCCTGCCAATATGCAGTTGGATCTCTCTTCTGCAGCTGTCTGATGCTCCGAAGAGACAAGTGGATACTGTTGTCAAATTAAAAGTGTAGACAATGACATCATTAAAGCAGAATTGGATGCATTGCAATGGCCCTAGAAGAACATATTTAACAAAGGAACCTAGACAACAGATAAAAGATAAGCTTTGGATTTTGCACAAGTACTGTTTCCAAAATATACAAACTTGACATTTTTATTTAATAGTACATAATTCCATTTTAGTTCTGTAGATTAGCTTTGCCATTGTTAGACAGTTTGATTAGGAAACACTTTGCAAATTCAGTTAATAAACATATTTATGACTGTGAAGTCACAAAATCTGGAATTTTAGTTCTTTCCCTTAAGGATATGTGGTATGCAACCTTATTTTGTCTTGCTTTCTTTTTTCTCTTTTTCTTTTTTAAATATATTTTATTGATTTTTTACAGAGAGGAAGGGAGAGAGATAGAGAGCTAGAAATATCGATGAGAGAGAAACATGGACCAGCCGCTTCTTGCACACCCCCTATCGGGGATGTGCCAGCAACCAATGTTCATGCCCTTGACCTGAATCGAACCTGGGATCTTCCAGTCCGCAGGCCGATGCTCTACCACTGAGCCAAACCAGCTTCGGCTTGTCTTGCTTTCTTTAAGTGCAAATTAAGACCATTTTAACCAAGACTTTTCTAAAGATCTATGATTCTCTGCTTTTGTAAATATTCTGCCTTCTCTTAGATATATGTCAAAAACACCTTTTTCGCCTCGCATACATTACAAAAAGGTGCATATTATTGTTTTGCGTATATTGTGAATTAGTTAAGGTTACTTTGAGATTATCAATGGAAACAGCTTGGTAAACACGGGCACGTTCAATATTTCAGGGAACTGGAATTGGAATCCAAAACAGGTGAAAGATTTGAATGTTTCACCGCAGGTGTCAGGCGGGAGCAATGCAGGTATTATTTACTTCAGCGCCGGAGTCAGGGGAACAGATGAAGCATTTTTATGTTTGTCACAAGCGTGTGTGAACTGTGTGCTCACCTCAGATATTTAAATGGAAACTTGGCAACACTGGAAATTGTTAATAGCAAAAATATGGGAACTGGCAGCGGCGATTTAGCAGGTGGGCACCAGTACAAAGAAGCACATCACTGGCACTTAGCATTCAGATGGATAGGCATGTGAACGGTGGCTGCCTAAAGCGCTTGTTAGGTTGTCTGTTGCACCTCAGACTAATCTGAAGGTTATATTTAGAGAGAGAGAGAAAAAAAAGGGTAGCAGGTGGTCAGAATGGGCAGCAGAAGTAGTTTGGTTTCTACTTGGCAGGATGCATAAACAGGCACAAAATTGCCATCGGAGCCTGTGCTGCAGGTGCTAATTATTCTTTCCGTGGCGCCAATAGAGGTCAGGGAAAGGAATCTGATTTATAGCCTTTCTTAGCTGGTACTGACCAGCATAAGTAACTCCGGGTGCCAAGTGCAATGGGGGCACTCGGGGGCTCCAGAATAAATAACTGTGATACATTTTTAGATAAAAATTGTTGCACCTCTGTCCTATGCTCTTTTTGCTAAGTAAGGATTATTCTGAGTTATAGAATGTGGATTTGTGCTGACATTGACTTTAAAACTTGTATTGAATTTCGGTATAGCTTGACCAAATTTATATGTTCTTGTTCCATCTGCATCCCACCCAAGTGTCCCACAGTCAGGCTAGATCATGCACATGTAGGGTCCCTAGACCTGGCCAGCAATTAGGGTTTATCGTGGCCTTCTGGCTGCTGGCCACGGCTCCCTTCCCTGGCTGCCAGCTGCCAGCTGTGGCCTTTCTTTGTTCCATGCCGCCCCCTAGTGGTCAGTGCATGTCATAGTGAGTGGTCGAACTCCCAGTGAAACTCCCGTGGGGACACTTTGCATATTAGCCATATATATATATTATAAATCAGATTCCTTTCCCTGACCTCTATTGGTGCCATTGAAAGAATAATTTATATATATATATATATATATATATATATATGTCTTCCAATAAATGAAGTAATTATAATTTGCAACCTAAGAAAATAGAAATGACAAAGCAAAACAAAACTGAATTTTAGAAATTTCTTCCCTATTTGGCTCACTTGCTGAATTAATTCTGGTAACTCAAGACTTGACTCTCACCCTCTACACTTTCTGAAGTCACATGAGCCCTTTTCCTCAACCCTATATCCCAAAATTAAACATTTGTATTGCACTGATTTTTTGTTCATTTGTTAGTCTTCCTCAATAGACCTTGAAACCTGAGGGCAAGTAACTTATCAGGACTGTAAGTGTTAAATTAGTAAATGAATGAATGTATGGATGACCATATTGGTGGATGGATGATATGCCTACCCTGCTACATTGACAACCAAAGATAGCCGTCAGATTGTAGATTGAAAATAATGGCACAGCAATAAAAGTTACAATCAATAACATTTAATATGTACTTGGTATATATTAGAATTGTGTGAGAATTTTTTAAGTAAAAATTCTGATATCTGAGTCTCTCATTAGTGTAGTGATTCTCAAAAGTGTTACTTGGACCAGTAGCATTAGCTTTACTGAGCATTTGTTAGGGAAGCAAATCACTGAGCTCCACTACAGACCAATGAAATCAGGAACTTTGGGGATGAGGTCCAGAAACCTGAACTTTATTAAGCCCTCCAGATGATTCTGATGCACGGGGAAAGTTTAAGAACTAGTGTGAGATTTTGATTCAATAGATCTAGGATCTAACCTACGCATTCATATTTTATCTAGAGTTCTTAAGATGATGTTGACATGCAGCCTGAGTTGTGAACCATGGGAATAGTAGAAGAGAATAAGAAACAATATATTCACATATACTGTCAAACTCATAAGGAACAAGAACAGAATGGATAAAAATAAAATGAAAAGAAGGTGGGTAAGATTGTAAAATATTGACTCAGCTATATTTTGTTTGTTTTTTTATTCTGATTAGAGGAGTACATTAGAAAGGGAAATGTTGTCTAGAATCACCTAGTTATTTGATTATATTACACAATTTCATATCAATTGTGGATGATATATTATTCAACTTCATAAAACAGCCAAATCATAAAACTTTTTCCTTCAAGAATCATCGCCTATACATGTACAACATCACTGGGCATCAAATCAATCTTATTTAGTGCTCAAACAGTCCTTTGGTTGGGTAATCATTATTACACTGATTTTTTACAGATGTGTAAATAGAAAAACTCAGAGAGTTTAATTAACTTGCCTATAGCATATAATAATGGAGTGACACATCTGGGATTAGAACTCAGGACTCTTTCACTGTATTATGTTACTTCTCATAATCAAGACACTTGGGATGTTTACATAGAGAAATATCCTATATAATGAAGAGGTAATATGCAAATTGACCATCACTCCAATATACAAGATGGTTGCCCCATGTGATCAAAGATGGCTGCCACAAGATGACTGGCAGGGAAGGGCAGTTGTGGGCAATCAGTCCAGTAGGGGAAGGCAGTTAGGAGGGACCAGGCCTGCAGGGAAGAACAGTTAGGGGTGACTGGGACAGCAGCAGGGGAGGGCAGTTAGGGGTGACCAGGCCTGCAGGGGAGGACAGCTGGCAGGGGAGCAGTTAGATGTCTATCAGGCTGGCAGGGAGTGTTTAGGGGATGATCAAGCTGGCAGGCAGAAGTGGTTAGGGGAAATCAAGCAGGCAGGCAGGCAAGCAGTTGGGAGCCAGCAGTCCTGGATTGTGAGAGGGATGTTTGACTACCAATGTAGGCCCGATCCTGATGGAATCAGGCTTACATGGGCAGTTGGACATCCCTCGAGGGGTCCCAGATTGGAGATGGTGCGGGCTGGGCTGAGGGACACCCTGGCCCATGCATGAATTTCATGCACTGGGCCTCTACTAAGTCATAAAAAACATTTATAACAAGGAAAGGGATGACTGTGCCAATAAAAGCTTTCTACTTTAATGTAAAAATATATTAAGGCCCATAGTGGGAATTTACTCTACACGGTTTATAATTAATAGTACCTATTTTTTTTTTTTATTGTGCTGAGACTTAAACACGAAGAAGAGGGAAGTAATGTATCTTGATGCATCTTACTGGCTGAACACTTAACCTACACTAATGTATTTATCTTGTAAAAATCCTGAATGGTAAGTGTTACAAATAATATTTATAAATGAGGGAATTATGGCTGAAAATGTCAAGAATAGTAACCAAGTCCACACAGCTAGTGAGTACTAAGCTCTAAATTCAAACCCAGGTCTCTTGGATCACAAGGCAACTTGACTATTCTTACTACAATGACACTTTCCTCCCTCAAACATCAGTGAAGAAAAAATTTACAAGTGAGTCCTGAATTGTTCTGGGACTGAAATAAATGATAAAGAGTAGGATGAAAACTGGTAAGTTTGGAGTAAATTAAGGGATGGAGAAATGCGTATGTTAATGGTAAAATTAAACATTTTTTTTTTCAAATGGCAGGCTTTTCATAAAACAAAGAGAAGGGAAGTTAAACAAATTTAATATAAATGATAGCAAGTAGAAAATTAAATATAGTGCTATGGAATCTTGGAAAAGAGTAAATATTGTGACCTAAGAAATCATGGATAGATTAATGGAAGCAGTCATGAAAGAAAAGTGAGGTGCATCAGATAGAGGGAAAAGATTGTGCATCTTAAGTACAAACAAAAATATGAAAATTCGTGGCATCTTTTGAGAAGCAAGTTTTAGTTGTGCTTGGAAATGAAGGTTTGGGAACAGAAAAGGAGGTAAGATCTAAATATTTCAAGGTATGAACTATCCTCTGGAATTTGTTGTGTAATTCGGAGTGCTTTTATGCAGTCACTTGATGGCTAGAGTAGGGAGAGGTATAGACCTTCAGGTATCAGTGGAGGACTAGTGCATTGATCTGGGTGAGAGGTAACAAATGCTTCTAATGGATAGTGGGCAACAAAATAGGGTTTTGATTCAATTTTTCAAAAAGAAGGAGTGAATTTTTTTGTTGTTGTTTCTTTGTGTTTTATGTTTTATTGGTTTGGCACCACATGTGGGAGAATGAGAATGGGAACAAAGACAAAATCTTAAGAAGTATGCTAAAGATAACTGAAGGAAGGAAGCCACATCAAGAAAAGAGAAGAATTAGTTATATAAGTAATGGGATGAACAAGAAGAGCAAACTTAGATGAAAAAAAAAAAGCCCTATCACTATTACATTTAGCTAGAGGCCCAATGAACAAAATTGTGCAATAGTATGCTTTCCTTCCCCCAGCTGCTGGCATCGCCTTCCCTTCAGCATCCAGGACCTGGGCTTTGCTTGCAGCCCCTACTTGGTCTGGAAGGACACCTGGTCTAATTAGCATATTATGCTTTTATTATTATAGATTAGTGGTCTGGTGCATGAAATTCATGCATGGGTGGGTGTCCCTTAGCCTGTCCTGCACCCTCTCCAATCTGGGATCCCTCGAGGGATGACCGACTGCCAGGGAATGTCCCTGTCAGACATCCCTCTCACAATCTGGGACCACTGGCTCCTAATTGCTCATCTGCCTGCTGGCCTGCTCACCTCCAACTCCCCCCCCCTGCTGGCCTGCTTGCCCCCAACTGCCCCTCTCCCCCTGTCCTGATGGCCCCTAAATGCTCTCCCTGGCCAGCCTCATGGCCTTCAACTGCCCTCCCCAGCTGGCCGTATGGCCTCCAACTGCGCTTCCTGGCCAACTTCATGGCCCCCAACTGCCCTCCCCAGCCAGAGGCCCTCCGCAGCTGGGCATGGAACACTTGCCTCATCACTGGGGTGACAACGCAAGCATTCCCCTCCCAGCCTGGCCAGAGGTGCTCCCTCTGCAGCCAGGGTGGAACACTTGCCCCATTGCTATAGTGAGGAAGCAAGCATTCTGCCAGGCCACTAAAGCTTACTGCTCTCAGTGGCCACTACCCTGGGACTGGGGGACTCTGGTGGGGCTGAGAGGACTGGGCACCACTGTCTTGTGGCTATGGGCACTGCCATATTTGTGGTAGAGTGATGGTCAATTTGCATATTCCCTCTTTATTAGATAGTATATGCTCAATGAAAGCAATCAAGTTTTTACCATATCTCTATGTCACCTACACTTTAGTTAATATTGTATTTGTTACCTTTACTTTTACAATGACCTGTGTATATTATTATTATGAGTAGAATGTTCATATTTTTTATTCATTTTAATATAGATATTTAAAGAGGTTGTCACAAGGATATCAAAAATTAAGATAAAGATTCCAAAATCCTCAGATAAATGTTTCTATTGCAAACATTTCAATTTTCCTGTATACATGAGGGAAAAGAACAAAAAGCAGAGCCCCTGGTAGAAGAACTCCTGAGCCTCCAGGTCCAACTACTGTTGATGTCACCTGATCAGGGTAAGGATCCCACCAAGCCTGAAAAGTCCCCTTGTCATTCTCACACTAGGGTTCCTACCCTTCTAACTAGTTGTCTTCCAATAGTGTTGGGGACTCTGGTTTTCCATCACTCTGCCACTTCTTGGGTAAGTCAGCAGTGTGAGTACTGGAGGGTTTTTCATTAAAAGTGAAATATCCACTTTATCATTCCCCTAGGCTTCTCAGACAGGCTTCTAGGCTGTCTGAATCTCCTCTCCTCTCCTCTCCTCTCCTCTCCTCTCCTCTCCTCTCCTCTCCTCTCCTCTCCTCTCCTCTCCTCTCCTCTCCTCTCCTCTCCTCTCCTCTCCTCTCCTCTCCTCTCCTCTCCTCTCCTCTCCTCTTCTCTCCTCTCCTTTTCTCTTCTCTTCTTTAATATATTTTATTGATTTTTTACAGAGAGGAAGAGAGAGGGATAGAGAGTTAGAAACATCGATGAGAGAGACACATAGATCAGCTGCCTCTTGCACACCCCCTACTGGGGGTGAGCCTGTAACCAAGGTACATACCCTTGACCAGAATTGAACCTGGGACCTTTTAGTCCACAGGCCAAAGCTCTACCCACTAAACCAAACAGGTTTCAGCTATTTTATTTTTTAATATGTTTTTCTCTATTTCAGAAAGAGAAAAAGAAATAGAAACATCAATGGTGAGAGAGAATCATTGATCAGCTGCCTCCTGCATACCCCTATGGGGATAGAGCCTGCAACCTGGCTATGTACCGTGACTGGGAATCTGATCCTGATGTCCTTGTTCATGGATTGACACTCAACCACTGAGACAAACCGGCTGGGGTGATTATGTTCTTAGAATAATTTAAATATTGTCCTGAGTATTACAAAGTCACACATACATGAAAACAATGGTTAAAACTGATGTCTAAACTCAGAAGGAAAGTGGTGCTATGCTTTTAAAAAAGAAGTAATCATTGCAAAGCACTACTTTTGCTAATGCATGCTCCCTGTTAAGAACTTCATATTCTAAGGAAACATTTAGGAATGAGTTTACAATCTTATATTGAGTAGCTTTTAAAACTCTTGTAGTTTCTTATTTATTCATCATTTACAAATCAACTGGAAGTTGTTTAAACAGTAACAGCTGTTTTACATTAAGAAGTTTAAATAAAAACTTCAATTCTTTTTTTTAAATATATATTTTATTGATATTTTACAGAGAGGAAGGGAGAGAGATAGAGTGCTAGAAACATCGATGGGAGAGAAACATCGACCAGCTGCCTCTTGCACACCCCCCACCGGGGTCGTGCCCGCAACCAATGCACATGCCCTTGACCGGAATTGAACCTGGGACCTTTCAGTCTGCAGACCAACGCTCTACCACTGAGCCAAACCGGTTTCTGCAAAACTTCAATTCTTGATTTAGGTATTGGTTGCTTTTATAATTATGAGTAGGACAATGATTATTTTCATTTCCTAGTTATCCAACTGGAAGAGAGACAAACTTAAATAACAATTTTCTCTTGTTAACACAAGGCCTTCCTCACTCCTGGGATAGCAATGGCTGGAATTAAAGTCCTTGTACTTACTGCAAAAACCCTCACTGTTTCACTAGAGAGGGCTTTAGGAGATTGGTGAACATCCTCAAATTGTATGTAAATTATTTGACACACATCTTTCTGAAATTAGAGTATATGCTTTCATCAGAATTGCAAATTGACCTATGAATAATATACACATTTGCACATTTGTAGAGGGAATGAGAGGGAGAACAAAACTGCTCTTTTCAGATTACTTTCTACAAGCCTAATTCCCTTCTGAATATGATGGTGTATGATGTCAGATTTTTAAATATTGTAGCAATGTGAAATATTGTAACTTCATAACACAGTAGGTTGATTTATTTATTAGTTTTATTGATTTCAGAGAGGAAGGGAAAGGGAGAGAGAGAGAGACAGAAACATCAATGATGAGAGAGAATCATTGACCAGCTGTCTCCTGCACGCCCCACACTAAGGATGGAGCCCATCCTAGCATGAGCCCTGACTGGGACTTGAACCTTGACCTCCTGGTTCATAGATCTATGCTTATCCACTAGCCATGCCGTCCAAGTCATACAGTATTTTGATTTTGATTTTATTTTATTTTCTCTAAGTTTTAGAAGAGTATCTTTTCCCATTAGAGAACTATATGCACACTTTGCCTAAATAGTATATTCCAGAATAGCCCTGTGAGAATTGTATTTAAGTTGATGTTGTCATGCCCATCCTGTTCTCTTTAGTTAATAAAATAAAACGGAGCACTCATTTTTCTTATTTTATTCACTCTTTTTCATCGTTTTCTCAAGGGCACTCAAAAGTCCTGAAAAAAGAAAAAAATGGTGGTGGAATACTGATATTAGATCAGTGGATCATGGTCTTTAGAAACCCTCAATAGGCCATGAATATTATCAAGTGTCCTTGAGTCAGTCATCACATTTAAATGAATGTGAGATTAATGTGCCACTGCTTTCCCTATTAGTATACATAATCAAGAACTGATTGCAAGATTAAGAGAATAGAAATTCAGTGTTTTTTGTGTTTGTTTTTTTTTTATAACTACAAATTGTTTTTATTCTAAGATTTCTTCCCTGGAGAATTCTGCTCATGCTTTTCCTATCTTTTTTGCTATATGATGATTGAGTTCATCACCTCAAAAGCAATTCAACCTTTGCCACCTTCACCTGCAATTGCGATTGGCCCCAAACTCAAGCAGGAAACAGAAGCAAGAGATGCACTACAGAAAAAGCAGTGAACTGTGAATTTTTCTTATCATTTGATGGAGACCTCTCTTGCTGTGCAACTGACCTTCTTTCCCCCCCCCCCCATTATAAACTCTATTATAATGTTCCTTATAAAACATTCAAAGCATTTCATCTATGTTAGTTATGAGTTTCCTATAATGTAAAGTAGAATAAAAAATAATACATTGATTTTTATTATTTCTTGACATCCCTAAAACACTCAATAATTGACTTTTATGAATTTACTATAAAATATCTAATTTATATGAACCAGGATATTGTTTTATATAAAATTACATTCTCCTACATTGAAATTTATGGAGAGTAATAATTTTTAAAGTTTTGAAATCTTGACCTTTGTTAGAGCCAGCATATTGATTTATAGGCCTCCAGTTTCTTCCTTCTCTATCTACCCACGAAACAACTGCCAAACTGAACATCATAAAGCCACTTTGATTCTGACTCTACTGTGCACAGCCCATCAGCTTCCTGGTACCATCAAAGTAAAGTGAAAACTTAGAATAATATCTAAGACTTCTGCATTTGACCCTATCCTAAAACCTTTCTCTCATTACTCTCCTTGGCTCTATTCTATGCCTTCCATCCACAACCCTGTACTGTTTCCAATAAATGCCTGTGCATATCTGTCCATTTCATCTCAGTTGCTCTCTTGCTCACAATGAATTGTAGCTTTCACCTTTTCTCTCGACCACAAGTAATGTCTCCTTCCTTTAAATTTAATACTTGCCAACTATTTGTATTTATGGTACCTCCACATCAATTAGATATGAGTATATTGTCATAGATCCCTAGCTAGCTAAATTCTGTACTCTTTGAGGTCAGAGCTGTGTTTACTTTCTTTGCGTCATCATTAGAATAGTTCAGAATGCTTGAATACTGTAGGTCCAAAACAACATGTCCCCAAAGAAAGTCAAGTGTAATGTGTTACCTACTATGTTTCAATGGTAAATAATGACCACTGAATGGTTAATTTATTCATTAATTCTATGAGGTTATGAGGTGCCCAATATGTCCTAGGAATTGTTTTCTGCCTGAGTACAGGTTTCCATTTCCATGTCAAATTCCTTAATAGATTCGGAACTGGCCCTGAGGCAGATTTTATTTAGAATCCCTGACTTACATGCTTCTCTGCTTTCTAGGACTTTTGCTATGATTGCTGCCATCTTTTGGTATGTTGCTAAATTAAGCCAGATGCACCTTCAAATCTATAACTTGGAAAATTGCTATTATGGAAAATTCCTATCTTCTAGAAATCCTTCCACATGAGTTACTTTCTATCTTCTTTTTAAAAAATGTATTTTATTGATTTTTTACAGAGAGGAAGGGAGAGGAATAGAGAGAAACATCAATGAGAAAGAAATATCAATTAGCTGCCTCCTGCACACCCCCTAGTGGGTATGTGTCTGCAACCAAGCTACATGCACTTGACTGGAATCGAACCTGGGACCCTTGACTCCACAGGCCAACACTCTATCCACTGAGCCAAACCAGTTAGGACACTTTCTATCTTCTAACAGTGAATATTGGTGTTGCCTTGGATGGTATTTGAATTATCTGTCTTCCTCTGGAACAAATGGCTTGATCCTGCAAGAGACTAATATCCCTCTATTAGTTTCTCTGATTCTAACCACATGGCAATTGTAACTTAATCTGCTCCTTCCTATAGGAACTTTAGGTATGGCATGCTCTTTACTTAGGTCATTCACTGCAATTTTATGAAAATATGTATGCATTCATAATTAGAATTTACTGAGAATTGGGAGTCATAGCCTCCTGACATAGATAAAACCTGTTTTTAACATAACCTTTGTTTCAATGGGCACACAGGTTTTGTTTGTTCCAAAAACAAATACTTCAGCAGACACTGTGTTTGTTAACAGCAACAGACCACCTGGTGTATGGTACATTCTTAACACACATTCCTGAATCAATGAAATTTGGTATTTTTGTGCATTAAAGGACAATGAGAACAAAGAATACATGAGAGTAGGACTCCTTTTGTGTGTGTTTATCTCTATGTGTGTATTTGCATGTCTCCTTTAGTTGTAAGTTTGTACTAAAATCTGTGGTTCTTCTGGGGTTTTGGCTTTTATTGAAATATCGATGTCTAGTCTTGCCTCTATGTATGCATTTCACCTATCTGGGTTTTGCTTATCTTCAAAATTAGGGGACTTGATTTAAACAACCTCTAAATTCTCTTGTAGCTCTAAAATCTGACAATCCATGGATTAGGTGTCCTTATCTTAGTCTACTCCTTTGTCATTGTTACTTTTGTATGCATTTTCTATTTCTTCTTTCCACAGGATAGTGCAGTACTATATATGCGTGTACACACACACACACACACACACACACACACACACACATATATATATATATATATATATATATATATATATATATAGAGAGAGAGAGACTGATTTAAAAATATTCTGCTAAGTAAATGTAATGAATTATGAATAATGTGATTTTTTTTTACAATTTCTTATTTCAAAATTTACTTTGAAAATAGATCAGTAACATACTGTTCTTACCAGCTAGCTACTTGAATGAGGAAAAGCAGACGCTAATGATAGAATGACCTCATTAAAGTGGGATTTGGCTTTACTCTGAATGTCAAGTGTATAGATTCAGGCTTAAAGTAAATCTGGGCCTTTGGCTGTTGCAATATCTATGATTTTGCTCATCCCTCTGGATCTTTTTCCTTCTATGTACTCTGCACTATTATTTATTTCCTCCCAGCTTTGCATAGCCTAATTATGAGCTCCTCAAAGATATGAATCATGTGCATATTTTAATTAAAGCTTTCAATAAATTCAAGATGCTGCTATAGAATAGCAATTATTCAAAAATAATATGAGTTGTATCAATTAACTTTAAACTTTTTAATCCTTAAAACTTTGCTGATTAGCAATCCCATTTATAGGAGTTCCATTGCTGGTAACCAAAATCTAGAAATCTTGTAAAATTTTTCCCTTTAATATGCTCCCCCCCCATTATTTTGGCTCTGTTTCTTAGCCACAGGCCTGCAGACTTTGTCTTTCTTTTATATCTTTAGATATATTATCATTTATCTTCTGGCCATGATTCACAACAATGGTAATGAGTTACAAATCCCACCCCCACCTCCCACACACTAAATTTCCTGGAAGGTCTTTCCTGATCCTGGTAATTTCCCATATATATATAAAAGGCAGGCAAAAAAGTGTTTCCTTTTAAAAGGTTGGCTTGTATTGTGGGACATTAATTGCTATCAGATAAACTATATCAAGGAGGACAAGATTTCACTAAGAAGAACTCCATCAAAATATCTGTCTTTTAAGGCAAGATATTTTTCTCAGTTTAATTCACTAATATTTTCCAAGCTCCTAGAGCTGAGCTCACACATACTAGACATTTGATATACACCAGTCAGTAACCTGATAGTTTTCTACCAGTGACCTTACATTTCCAGTTCCTGCAGTTCCCTAGCATGCACTTTGGAAGATAGGCACAAGCAAAAAGACTTGTATCTATCAACCCACTGTGAATGAATCTTTACCTGGATCCCACACACAGCCAGCTACACATTTTGAGATATATTTCAGTTGAAATATTCAAATTTCTCACACATGCAATTAATTGCATTGCAGGTAAACAACCAAAAAAAATAGCTTTTGAATAGTACATTTATAATGATGATTAGAGGCCCGGTGCATGAATTCATGCACCAGTGGGATCCCTTGGCTGGGCCAAAACTAGCTCTCTGACATCCCCCGTGGGATCCTGGATTGTGACAGGGTGCAGGCCAGGTTGAGAGACCCCACCGGTGCACAATCAGACCCAGAGAGGGACTCAGGAGGTTAGCCAGCCAGGGAGGAACAGTAGGATGGCTCCAGGGAGTGTCCAGCCCATATCGCTCAATCCTGATTGGCTGGACCCCAGCAGCAAGCTAACCTACTGGTCATAGTGTCTGGCCCCTGGTGGTCAGTGCACATTATAGTGACCAGCTGACATATTACACTTTGATTAGTTGAATGGACGATTGGACACTTAGCATATTAGGCTTTTAGTATATAGGATTCAAAGCTATCTGATGAAAGTCAATAATGGGATCTGAGCTACATTTCAGAAGAAAGTGCAATCAAGTACTTAAACAATATAAAAACTTTTCCCACCTCTGTTCTCTGTCTTCCGTGAGCATCTTCCATATCAGCTCTTTCTAATCCCCACTTCTTCCAAACTTTGGTCCACAGAAGTCTTCATGGTCAAGAAAAGTGCCAGAATTTTTATGTTATAGCTTTAGCCATTTGAACATTTCTCCCATTTTCTTGGAATCAGGAGGGAATCTCATTTCAATTCTCAAAATACAATTTTTCAATCACTTAAAAGTACAATTCTCATAGAAGTATAGAATAAACATGTCAAAATGTACTAAGATTTTTAATGAGAAACCAGCATAAAAGTAAGATTGCTTTTAAAAGTTTAAGAAAAACTAAAACATGTCTATTCAAAGTATTTCTTTTCTATTCAGGAATCAAGGTACAATTCATCTCTTTCCCTGGATGAAATTTCTTATTGTTGTTATTCTAGTTTATTCCACATTGTATATTAGGTATTTTGAAAATGATTTGAATGATAATTATGGCCAGAAATTGTATGCTGAAATAAGATTTCTAAATTGCATACAGAACTAATTGATATTCTACTCGTAATAAAATAAATAAAGTAAAACATCGGGGTGAAATCATTGGCATGTTTACCTCTCTATTTGCATCTCAAAGCTTATTTGCATTGCTATTTTATATGAAGCATTTAAAGCACTATCAATGTTATACAAATAAAATTGCCTTTACAGAGTTGTTAAATCTTTAATCAGTATCAATCAAATGTATATAGAACTAGAAAATTATAGAACTATTGGCTAGTCCCATTGGATAGTGTGACATTGACTAGAGATGCAATTATCTTTTACCTATTTCTATATTATGGATATTTTCAAACAGTGTCATGAAAATTCTCTCTATGTACATGGTGAGGGAGGATTAAATGAGAAAATGTGTAGAAAATGCTTACTGTAGTCTGGCAAAAAACAATTCATAATAAGGTTTAATTATTTTACATAATCTATTCCTATTATCCTATCTAGCAAAGAGGGAATATGCTAATTCACTGTCATTCCCTCACAAAGATGGAAATGCCAATAGCCAATAAGGAGTGAATATGCTAATTGACTGCCACACTCTCAAAGATGGCAGCACCACAACCACTAGATGGCAGTGCCCAGTCCCCTCAGCCCTGCTGACAGGGCAGGAGAGCAGCATGACAAGGCCCACCCCCAAGCAGGTCTAGCTGCTCCACGTGCCTGCCTCTGGAGTCCCCCAATCCCTTCTGCCCCCAGCCACTCAGGGGTGGACTGAGGCATAGGTAAACCTCGGAAAGCAGCTGCCCAGCTGCCTAGGGTTGGCCCAAGGTGCAGGCAAGCCTCAGATGATGGCTGTCCAGTCCCCAGGGTCACCTGAGGCTCAGTAACTAGGGCTGGCTGAGGCTTGTGCTGCTAGCAGTGGCAGCAGGAGAGGTGTGATGGGGGTTTCACCTTCCCCTGATCACTGGGTCACCTCTTACCTCTGAGGGCTCCCAGACTGTGAAAAGAGGCAGGCCAAGGTGAAGGACCTTCCCTCCAGTACATGAGTTTTCATGCACCGGGCCTCTAGTTATATTATAAAAATAGAATCTCTGAGTTTATGAGATGTTTCTTGATCTTTTATTTTAATGTATATTAAATCTCTTTAGAGTAGTACATTTTCCTCCTTACTTTTCTTCATTCTTTTATATATATGTGTATATATATATATATATATATATATATATATATATTATTGATATTTTACAGAGAGGGAGAGAGATAGAGAGCTAGAAATGTCGATGAGCAAGAAACATTAACCAGCTGCCTCTTGCACACCCCCCACTGGGGATGTGCCCTCAACCAATGTACATGCCCTTGACCGGAATCGAACCCAGGACCCCTCAGTCCGTAGACCGATGCTCTTCCACTGAGCCAAACTGGCTTTGGCTTTTCTTCATTCTTATATATCAACAGTACAATGATTGAAATTTCTTTTGAGAGCCAAATTTTTTTAACTTAAACTTTTTCTAACACAATTTCTTCAAAATAGACTCTCCCAGGCTGTGGTATTTTGTGGAAGAGCCACACTCAAGGGGTCAAAGAGCTGCATGTGGCTTGCGAGCTACAGTTTTCCAACCACAGCCCTAACAGGTTTTGCTCAGTGGATAGAGCATTGGCTTGCAGACTCCAGGGTCCCAGGTTCTATTCCAGTCAAGGGCATGTACCTTGGTTTCAGGCATATCCCCAGTAGTGGGTGTGCAGGAGGCAGCTGATCAATGATTCTCTCTCATCAATGTTTCTAACTCTTTCTCCCTCTCCCTTCCTCTCTATAAAAAGTCAATAAAATATATATTTTTTAAAAGCTAGATTTAGTTTTTTTTAAATATATATTTTTGTTGATGTTTTTACAGAGAGGAAGAGAGAGGGACAGAGAGTTCGAAACATCCATGAGAATCATCGACCAGCTGCCTCTTGCACACCCCCTACTGGGGATGTGCCCGCAACTAAGGTACATGCCCTTAACTGGTATCAAATCCAGGACCCTTCAGTCCACAGGCCGAGCTTTATCCACTGAGCCAAACTGGTTTCGGCTAGTTTTGATGACATGGCTTAGAGGGTTCCGTTTGCTAGAGGGATTTTTAAGCCTGTTTTATCTTTGTTGTAAATTTGTTTAAAAAATGAATAAATCACAATGGAAGAAACACACAAAGCTTCAGTTCCATGCTTAGGTGGTCCTGGTGGATGTTCTCTAAAGTAAAAGTTTTCCAGTGGGAATAATCTACTGAGGAAGGCAAGCTAACCAATGGACATCTGAGAGATTCATTGTTACTATTCCAGAGGCTATTTTTTAGTCAGGGATCAAGGCACAATGCATCTCTTACCCCGGATGAAATTTCTTATTATTGTTATTCTGATTTACTCCACAATTGTATATCAGGTATTTTGAAAATGGTTAAAATCAACTTTATGGCCAGAAATTGTCAAACTGTAGTCTGAGGTCCAAATCCTCCCTACTGCCTGTTTTTTTTACATCTGGGAGCTAAGAATGGTTTTTACATTTTGATAGTTGAAAATAATATATTGCAGCATGTGACTATTGTATGTGACTCTTCCATGTCCATAAATAAAGGTTTATTGGAGTACAGCCAGGCTTATTCATTTATATGGTGCCTATGATTGCTTTTGTGTTACAGTGGCAGAGTTGAGTAGTTCTAACAGAGACCATACTACCCTAGAGCCTAAAATATCTACTATCTGGTTTTGCTGAATAAAGTTTACTGACCTCTGTCTTGGGCCATATGTTTCAAAATACAGCAAGATTAAGA
The DNA here is from genome assembly GCA_963924515.1 of Vespertilio murinus. NCBI lineage: Eukaryota > Metazoa > Chordata > Mammalia > Chiroptera > Vespertilionidae > Vespertilio > Vespertilio murinus. The sequence goes on from OZ004705.1 coordinate 162,104,483, forward strand.
CAGACTAGAGGCAATAGCAATAATACATGAAGAATGCAGTGTAGGAGAACATTGGCCCTGTGACACTGCTTCTGGAGTTGTAAACTGAACATGACATTAGGTGGCTACCTTTTCTGAGAGAGATGAACAAATTTGTTTTGGTTTTTGAGAAACTGATTTTATGATAAACTGGGCCATGCTGAGAATTTTGTATGTAAAATATCAGACAGTTTTTGTGCTGACAAAGTGGAATATGATGACCACCGATGACCAGTCCAGCACCAGCTTTATCATCAGTTTTCTCCATGGCTACAGCAGAAAGCTAAGTAGAGGTCTAAAATGTAAAATTCCAGGGCTTTATTTGAGTTTCCAAACACGTGGGGCATATAAATGAAAATGAATTTGGGTGTAAAGAAAAGGTGATGGGAAAAATAAATAGAGTAGTTACTCAGAAACAACAAAATAAGAGGACATTTGTAAATGTTCAGTTCATGGTTCTAGCTGCTGTGAATGCCCGGTTGCATTCCACATTTAAAGTATGCATAATTTTCTAGAGTCTTTATTAATAACTAGAGGTCCAGTGCACAAAATTCTGTGCTGGTTGGGTCTCTAGCAGCTGCCAGCTACTGATCAGGTAGGTACTCCCTCTCTTCCCCCGACTGCCTGTGAGTGCCAAGGCCTCCCTCCCTATCCCTGGCTGGCCCACCTCCTGGTCAAACTCTCTGAAGAACTCCAGTCAAGGGAACAATTTGCATGCTACACTTTTATTATATAGGACTGGAGGCCTGGTGCACAGTTTTGTGCACCAGTGGGTCCCTCAGCCTAACCTCAGGGTATGTCAGATTGCCAGAACTGGGACCCCAATACCCCCCGAGGAATGCAGTAGTATGTCTGGTGACTGTCAGTCAGCTGAGCAGCCCTCTGGCTATGGGAGCGCTCCTGCGTTGAGTATCTTCCCCCTAGGTGATCAGTGCACGTTCGGTCACTTAGGCTTTTATATAGATAGATGCCCCTTCTGATGGGAAAGGGAAAGTGATGTAAATAACTTTAGAAATATGAATTTGGGCTGAGACCGGTTTGGCTCAGTGGATAGAGCTTCAGCCTGTGGATTGAAAGGTCCCAGGTTTGATTCCTGGCAAGGGCATGTACCTTGGTTGCAGGCACATCCCCAGTAGGGGGTGTGCAAAAGGAAGCTGATCAATGATTCTCTCTCATCGATGTTTCTAATTCTCTATCCCTCTCTCTAAAAAATCAATAAAATATATTTAAAAAAAGAAATGTGAATTTGGAATGGTTATTATATAGTTTAAGATAGTAATAACTATAAACAATCACTTTAGTTGAGTTGGTAAATTTGTTTTAGTTCAGGTTATTGGTTAGGAATAATAAAGTTATTTATTTGTATACTATAGCTCAACCAATAAGTAAATACATTGTAATTTGGTTGCAGGTTGCTTCTCTGACCCCGAATAGGGCATATGTAGAAGGCAACTTATCCATGTCTCTCTCTCATATGTCTCTCTCATATGTCTCTCTCATATGTCTCTCTCTCTCTCTCTCTCTCTCTCTCTCTCTCTCTCTCTCTTTCTCATTCCCTCCCTTTTACTCTCTGAAAAGCAATTAAAAATATTCTAAGAGAAGATTCACAAACCAAAAAAAAGCAAAACAAAAAGAGAAATATATGTGTGTATGCATGAGTCAATATAATGCTGGTATAGATATTTTATATCTCTATATATTTAGCTAGTTAGCTATCCCCTTGTTCTATTCACTAAGGAGGAGCTAGAAACAGTGAGGCTATGGTAACAATGAGCACAACTATAACCCAGTTTTTGGTTTCTAAATATAATTTCTTATGAAAATAAATCAAAGCTCCTTGGAAAAATAGATGATCTTAGAAGTTAGGTAGGGGAAATATAAGATGACCTACCCTGAACATAAGGAAGTGTTAAAAATTATATATATAATATACTAGTGACCCAGTGCACAAAATCCATGCACATTAAAAGGGAATTAATTAGAGGAAATATTTTAATATTGCTATTTTCCCTTTCTCTATAATAGAAGTGTCAGAGGTGAAAGAAAATTAGTAAAATGTATATGAAAATAATATATGAATGTGTTAATAAATAAACAATCACAACATGACATAACAACAACAAAGACATGATATAAAAGCAACAAAAACATGATGTAAAACAATACTGAAGGCAAACAATCATTTTTGAAAAAGCCAGGAGGCTACCTCCTCCCTCCTGTCAGGGTCCAGGGTGCAGGGGAATGGGATTCCTGGCTGGCAGGCTGCTGGCAGCAAGCTGTCCAATAGCTGATTCTGTGAGGAATGGGGCTTGCTCCTCCCTCCTGTCTGGGTCCAGTTTGAAGGCCAGCGATGGCCTCTGATCATGTGAGAACAAGAGTTCTGCCACCACCCGGATGGGGCCCAGAGCTCCCTCCCACTGCCACTGCACCCTGGCTGGGGCCAGGAAGGAGCCCCCTCCTGCCAGCAGCCTGCTGTTCAGTCATCCATCTGGTCATTTAGGTTGTGATGGTCCATAGCTTTTTATATATTAGGATAATCTTATGTAACAAAAGGTAATTTTCAAATTAACCATCACTCCATCACAGATTTGGTGGTGCCCATAACCACAAGATGGTGGCGCTGTTATGCCCACATTTCAAGATCCCCAAGGACCAGGGGGCCAAGTCCAATGCAAAAACAAAAGAGCCTTTATTCAAACTCCAGCCTGGTCTTCCTGCCTCTACCGACGCAGTGGCAGAATGCAGAGAGCTCCGAGCTCTGAAAGTGTGGTCCTTTTTATAGGGTTTAGGGTTGGGTGGTGAGGTGATGCTCAGACCACTGAGTTGGCTGGTTCTGATTGGTGCGGTGAGGGCCAGCTTCCCGTGACGCTGTTACTTCCCTCTGTATTTCTATTGGCTGATTTAAGGGTGGGTTGGGTAATTGATACATTTTGTGGTTTTTCTCAGAGAGGGGTTATGTCAGAGACAGTTATACAAGACAGTTACACAGTACAAAATGGAGTCAGTCCTGCTCTGCCCTTGAAAGAAGGCCTACGTGCTGGGAAGGGGCCATGAGACCATATCTCAAGGCCTGGCCTGGTGTCAGCACTGATAACTCTATAGTCCATGGCCTCTCTGGAAGCATGTTCCAATATTCTCACTCTCTAACAGCACCAGCCCTCTCAGCCCCACTGCAGTCCCCCAGTCCCGGGGGTGGGGAACGGCCTTGGAGGGCGTGCAGAGTGAGTGCCTGGTAGAATGCTCGCGTCGTTGCCCTGGCAATGAGGCAAGTGTTCCGTGCCCAGCTGCAGAGAGTCTCTGGGCAGCAGGTGCGGAGCAACCAGGCTCCGCAGAGAGCTACTGGCCCACGGATTTATGTGCAGGGCTACTAGCTTCAATATATATCTACAGAGAAAGGGAACATAAACCATCTTGAAAAAGAAGCTCCTAATAGCCAAAGGTGGAATACCTTAGACAACAAAATAAATAGCAATGGTATTAAATTCTAGGTCCAAGAATGAAATAAAAAAATTATAAATCCATATGATATCATAAATAAAAAATAAATTAGAATGCCGAAACCAGTTTGGCTCAGTGGTAGAGCATCGGTCTGAGGACTGAAAGGTCCGGGGTTTGATTCCAGCCAAGGGCATGTACATTGGTTGCAGGCACATCCCCGGTAGGGGGTGTGCAGGAGGCAGCTGATCGATGATTCTCTTTCATCGACGTTTCTAGCCCTCTATCTCTCTCCCTTCCTCTCTGTAAAATATCAATAAAATATATATTTAAAAAAATTAGAGAACAGACAAATATCCCCTACAGTAGAATTTCTGTAGTGATGGAAGGAAAGTTGTAAGTAGAAAATCACCAAGCCAGTCATGGATGCAGAAATTAGTGGGAAAAAGTTTAAGCAGAAAGAGACATTTATCTAATCTCAAGGTATCACCTACAAAGTACTTGGTAATAAAAGAAGGGGGCAAAAAGGCACTTTACAGAGCAACTTTACAGTATCCTAGCATGCACCACTTTGCCAAGTGGTCAAGACAAACATTACTAATAATAAGAGATATGAATATCACGTATCCCTGATATGATGCAATGATAAAGGCATGTGATCTCTGAGATATTTTGACTAATAGAGCATAACTTCATTATAATCAACAGGAAACACCAGGAAAATCAAAATTGAGGAGAATTCTACATGATCAGTACATTTAAAAAATGTAGTTTTTTTTTTTTTGGGGGGGGGAGGGAAGGAAGTCTAAGGCACTTTGCCACATTAAACTTGGGAGTCATGCCAACAAAATGCAATGTGGGATCCTGGATTGGATCCTGGAAGAGAAAAAGCACAAAAGTAGAAAAATAATGCAATTCACATAAATTCTGGATTTTACTTAATAACATTGTATCAATGTTAATTTACCAGTTTTGATAATTTTTCCTGTGGTTATATAAACTGTTTTCATAAACATAAGCTAACCTGAAATGCATAGAGGAACTCTGTATATTATGTTTGCAATTCTATGAATTTAAAATTCTCTACACATATTTTTAAATGCTCCCTTTTACCCAGTTTTTCTTTGTCCAAAAGGGCCTTAACTATACTCAGGTGGGTAACAGTTATTCCCGGTTCCTTATTGAGCAAGCAGAGAATGGGAAAACCCACCCTGATAACACATACACTGCTTCCTAAGCTTCCTGACACTTCCTATTCCCTGCAGGAACAGACAGAACCAGAAGAAAAAGATGAGCAGAAGTACAAAGTCAGAGTGGCTTATCATCTTTTCATGCCCAGAAGGAAGAAGAAAGGAAGCTCTTAGAAACCAGAGAAGAGAAAAGCCGAATAGAGCGTATTTCTCTTTAAAGAATGATAATTTTATTGCCAAAGGAATATTCTTTGAACAATAAAATATAGGCATTGTATTAAATAGCAATTCAATCAAGACATTTAGCATATTTATCATTTTATTCCTGTTCCTCATAAATGTTTCAATAGAAGAAAAGCAGATAGCAACCAGATTCCCTCATGTAAGTGGAGGTGATGAGAATAACATTGCCTGTAATATTAATTACTGAAAGTTAGGTTCCCAAAGAACAGAGATGATATGATTTTTAAATCATCTTAGAGCATAGGCAGAAAGGTTTTTAATTTACATGTACATTTCAGACTACAAATTATCAATAGCTCCTTTACTTCATGATTTTTATCTAAATTCAGAATGGGAATGAATATGCAGGAGCAGAGTAATGTGAGTATTTGCATTCTGACCTATGGCTATGATTATCAAGTACTTTAAGCAAAAGTAAAATTCACTAAGTTGTAATTAATGACAAATCACTGGCAAGTTCTTATCGTCTGAAGTGAATTGCTCATTTCCATCTAAGTCCCACAGCAAGGATAACAAATTCTGAAACTTGCTGTAGATCTCTGTCTTTGCATGATGGCAGCCACTGATAAGCAAGAGTTAACTGTTGCCTTGCAGGAAGGTAAGAACAGTCTTTTTTTATTTATTTTTTTCCCCAAGGGAAGGCAAAACCCAAGATTTTTATGTAAAATCTCTCTAGCCTGTGTTATTTGGCATATGTAGTCCTTGTTTCTCTTCCAATAGCAGAATAGGCAGCAGGAACACTAAAGTCATAGAATAAGAAGATGAGTTGTCTCTAGCAGCAGACTGTATTTGTTGGATACGTTTTTTAAAACTCTTTGTTTAAATTAGAATGGATAGCCCTAGCCAGTTTGGCTCAGTGGATAGAGCATAGGCCTGCAATTGAAGGGTCCCAAGTTTGGTTCCTGTCAAGTGCACATGCTCGGGTTCCCGGCTCAATCCCCAGTAGGGAGCATGCAGGAGGCACAAATCAATGATTCTCTCTCATCATTGATGTTCCTCTCTGAAATCAATACAAATATTAAAAGAATGAATAATGAAGGCTTATTTGCTACTAGAGGCCCAGTGCATGGATTCATGCACATTGAAAGGAAATTAATAAGAAGGTGGCCTGTGGGGCAGGACTGGGCAAGAAGGTTGGACACATCCTAGAGCCAACCTCCTGCAGTGCTTCCCTGGCCAGCCTCACTTGGGGCTGCCCGAGGGCTTGAAGGGAATCTGTGGAGAGAGTGGGTTCCTCTGGCAGGTGGGATCCCTTGGCCTGGCCTAGGGATCAGGCTGAAATCAGCAGGCTGACATCCCCTGAGGGGTTCTGGAGTGCAAGAGGGCACTCTGCAAAGTTGCTGTCGCTCAGCAGCTCCTGTGTTGAGCATCTTTCCCCTGATGGTCAGTGTGTGACATACCTACAGGCCAGCCAGCTGGTTGGTTGGTCGGCCAGTCACTTAGCCTTTTATATATATATATATATATATATATATATATATATATATATATATATAGACTAGTGGCCCAGTGCATGAAATTCATGCACATTAAAAGGGAATTAGAGGAAATATTTTAATATTGCTATTTGCCCTTTCTCTATAATAGAATTATCAGAGTTGAAAGAAAATTAGTAAAATGTCATATAAAAATATCCTTCCTGTCAGAGTCTGGGACATGATGCAGGACCCAGAGTAAAGTGCTTGCCCACCAACCCGCACATGCTTTGAAAATGCAAGAGACCCAGAACCTGCCGGCCCCACCCCCATCAAACTCCTCCAGGTAGGGGGTGCAGTCTCAGGTACTCTGTCAAGCCCAACTGGATGGGGAGGGGGGTGGGGGGGTGGGAGGGCACATCCTCAGGTCCTCCAGCCTGGTGCTGGGGTGGAGGTATGGCCTGAGGTCCCCTGTCAAACCCTGCCAGACGAGGTACAAGGCCTAAGGTTCCCCTGCCCCGGTGCTGGGGCGGGGGGCACAGCCTGAGGTCTCCTGGCCTGGCACCAGGAAAGGGGGTGTAGCCTGAGGTCTCCTGACCAAGTGCCAGGGTGAGTGGCATGGCCTGAGGTCTCCTGGTCTGAAGCCAGGTTGAGGGGCTTAGCCTGAGGTCCCTATCAAGCTCCATGGGGCAGGGGTGCAGCCTGAGGTCCCTTGCCCAGGGCAGATGCCATGCAGGCTCAGGTCCCTGCTATTCAGTTGTGACTTTATGGTGTCTTGGCTAATTTGCATATTCCTCTATTATATGGATAGATAGGTACTTTAAGGATAATTTATACATTGAAAGATATATAAGATACAAGACAGCAGAGAGGAAAGAGCCTGAGTTCACCTCCTCCATGGACACACAGAATCTACAATGACATACAGAACAGCTAGAGCTGAGGATGAACTGCAGACTAGCAGTACAGGTTTTCTGCCACCAGGGATGTAAAAAATAATAATAAAAAAAGCTACTTTGAGATGGGTAGAAGGGGCAAAGAAATGCTCCAATCAGGATCCATACCCAGTGTGTGGCAAACCGCCAGTGGGAGGGATATCATATAACTCTGGAAATATCCGCTGAGAAGTGGGGTTCTGAGACATATGTTAGGCTCCCCAGGCGGGGGGACCTGGACCAGGAAGAGGAGCCCCCATATATTTGGCTTTAAAAATCAGCAGTGCTTACATCCAGGAGAGCCAAGAGCTGCAGGAAAAGAAGATTCCTCCCTTAGAGGGCCCTCACCCAAGCTCACCATCTCCAAGCGCTCACATACCCATGAGGTTTTGTTTTCTGGGTATTTCTATGCCTTTGAACACACATACACCCGTGCATCTTTTTCACCTTCTCATGTTTCAGAATCGCCGTCTATGTTTGAGAAAGTGTGACCAAGGGATTGTTTTACCATGGGAAAAAGCGAACAGTAATCTTGAGTTGGGTTAAATAAGATGCTTGCAAAGTCTTTGCTCACATTTCCAATTTGGGTACTCCAGCCTGCTCTTCGTGCTATGATTATGTCTCGGAGCCGTATAATCACGCCTCATCAATTCATGCTGGTTCAGTGCATCTTAGGGTGCTTCTTTAGTGAGCCTCACTTGCTATTGCCCTACTCCAACTGGATTTGGTAGCCTGCTGAGGTTCAATTCCGCGCACGCATCTTGCAAGAGCAATTGCCATTTTAGCATATTTGGATAAATATTGATCCTTTTGTTTGAAACGAAACTTATGCATTGACAGTCAAAATTTGGAATGCCTTACAAGTAAAACTTCGCTGAGAGGCGATGGAACTGATAATAGCCCGGATATCCTGACTTTAGTGTTTGCTTTGCTAGTGGTTAATTTAAAAAAACTCCAAAAGGTCAACCATGCTTCCCCTCAGTTTCTTTACCTGTAAAAAAAAAAGGAAACCATATTAAATGGGCGCTAAAGCATCTCCAGTCTTTCAAAGGCAGTGGTTCTCAAATTGAGAATGCATCGGGATCGCCTGTAGAGCTTCTAAAACCACAGATTGCTGACCCTTACCCCATCAGGACCCTGCTGTTCAGTTGTGACTTTATGGTGTCCTGGCTAATTTGCATATTCCTCTATTATATGGATAGATAGGCACTTTAAGGATAATTTATACATTGAAGGGTATATAAAATATAAGACAGCAGAGAGAACTACCATTTGATTTGGTAGTTCAGGAGTGGGAACCATACATTTACATTTCTAACAGGTTTTCAGGCAATGATGATGGTTTTCTGTAGAGAGCCGTCTGGGAAGGCACGTGGATACTCTTTTAATCAGCTGAGCCCAAGGGCACTGGCAGAATCCTGTTATCAGCACTGATTTCTTATCTTTATCCATGTGCTTGGAATGAGGAACAAAAAGAACCTTGACCCACCCAGGTCTTGATATGCTAAATCTTGTACCAAAAAATAAGGAGCTTACCCAGATCCTGGTGAATAGGATTCGGGCACACCTGAAAATCCTTTGGATCAAAAATCCCTTTTGGAAACCAATAAATATGCTGTGTTGTCTGAGGTGAGTGTGACTATCTCTCCATCAGAAGACAGGAAGCCACCCGGCACTCAGTTTGAATCTATTTCTGTCTCTTGTCTCTTTCTTTCTCTAATTTCTTAATCCCCAGCTCCTCCCCTCAGGAACCTGTTGCTTTCCGTGGGGGACCCGGAAAGGGAAGCAACTCCACACCACAGTTTTCCAGACCACACTTTTTGCACCACTACTCTAGGCAATACTGTGCATCAGAGTTAGGCTACGTTCAATTTTTCATAATATACTAGCTAAGCAACATTTCCCGATTCTATAACTTTAGTATTTTCACAAGATTGCAGGTGTTGGACACAACAGGATAATAGTAAGTGTAAGGACTTTGATGTACTTTTGCTTGAGGTTGAATCTCATTCATGTCTGTAAACTCCTTTAAACTCAATTTCTTCATTTCTATAATGAGAGGTGGACATATGTTTCATAAAGATATTACGCATGTTAAATGCATGTAAACAAGTGCATTACATTTAGATTTCAATTCCTCCTGCATCACCTTCCTCCCTATCTATTCTTATTTCACTACAAAGTTCATCTGTCCACAATTCAGGTAGCTAATACAATAAGAAGGTTTAATTATTCCAATATTTAATAGATGCCTTTTTGTCCAGGCACATACAAGTGTTAGAAAATATAATGGAAGTGAATAATGCATACCATCTGTTCTCAGAAAGCGTCGTTCTAATAGAATTCACAGAAGCACTGAAGAAGGACACAAAGCTCAGCCCTGCGTTTGGGAAGGCAGTGAGATGGAGTGTCAAACAAAGACTGTACTAGTATCTTAGGGAAGATTCTGATTTTGCTTATCTTTAAAATGAGTTTGAGTAGCAACTAAGAAAGATCTTTCAGAAAGTGATAATGACAGAAGTAAAATAATAAAGACATAAACTACTATGTGTCTTTGTAATTCAAATTTATCTAAATTTCAACATCCTTTCATTTCAACATGGATGATATAAAAAAAATTTTATTCCCAGCTGGAGTCACAGTTCAGGTGGAGTTTACATGATCCCCCATGTCTGTCTGTCTGTCTGTGTGTGTGTGTGTGTGTGTGTGTGTGTGTGTGTGTGTGTATGGGTACTCTGGTTTCCTCCCACATCCCAAAAAGATCTACATGCTAGGTGAGCTGGGGTGTCTACTACATTGTCCTAGTCTGAGTGAGTGTGGGAGTGTCTGGCCCTGAAATGGAAGGGCGTCCTGTTCAGGAAGGTCCCCCCTTACACCCTGAACTGCCAGGATAGGCTGCTGCCACCCAGGACCCTGAACTGAAATACAAGGGTGGGAAAATAATCATCTTATTTGTTTTTATTAATCTTTCTTCAATGTACGTATAACTCACTTTTTTTTCAATGTCTAATATTAAAAATGTTTTAAAAGTTTGCTGATGTCTTTGTGACCAGAGATATGTCATAGGCACTTAACTATTGTTTATATCATTTAGTCCATGGCAAAATTGCTTTCCTTATATATCATTTCACTTAAGCTGCAGTTGACAAGAACCTATCCTGGAGGTTAAGTGAGGACCTACTGGGTGTGTGTATATGTATGTATATGTTGTACATGCAATATTGTGAAGCACATGTATTTTAATTTCCTATCAATGTGTGACTTATAAAATAAGGACTTGTTTATAAGTATAGGTGGGACGACTTTTGTCAAGGATGGCTCTTGCTCTTCCAGCATTACTCACACGATTGGCAGTGGAACATGGTTGCTGGCTGGGAGTTCATTGAGCAATTAGCCAGGGGTTGTGGTTCTCCTTCAGGGGGACTTCTTCACCTGACTGTCTTCACAACTGGATTCCAAGAATCAGTGTTACCAACGAAGGTGAAAGCGGCAGCAGACTTTTTTTTAAAGCCTGCTTTTGGGGTTTTAAACCTAGTCATCTCTATAAAATATTTGTGCCTCAATTTCCTTATCTATAGAATGGACTAGTACACTTCATAAAGAGGATACTAAGGCTAATCTATGTAGCGAGGGGACTGCATTTAGATGTTAGCTAAGCAGCATCACGTCTACCATAGTCTATTCAAAAACTTCATGGCCATCTCTCACTGTCACAGTGTGATGGAGAGCAGTGGGTCCGGGTGAGGTGACAGAGACCTGAATGTGAAGAAATGCATGACAATGCCAAATACCTCACTCTCATCACAGAGCTGAAAAGATGGAATTTTAAACCGTAGATTGTCATGAACATAATGGGTTTGTAATTAGCAGATTGCTTTGACAGCACGGTGAGCATGGGATTGAGAAGGGCACAACTGAAGTTACAGAGACCAGTTTTAAGCTGTTGCAAGTTTTTAGATGCCAGGACCTAGAAATAAACTGTGAGCGCAGTTGCTCACAGGGAAGAAAGTGACAAGATGGAGAGATTTAGAAACTAGAGAAAGAGGTGGGAGAAAAAAGGGGTTTGTTTTAGCAGAACTCTCGGGAGGGCGGCCAGATGGAGAAGGAAGAGGAGGAGCTGTGAGAAGATGATGTATTTAATTTTGGACATTGGAGTTTAAAGGTGAATGGGAGACTTCGGAGATGGTGGTACTATTTTAAGCTCAAACTTATTGTTGAATTTCTGCTTCAGAGGCAGATGGGCCAGAAAGAAAATATAACTACCTGAAATAGTCTATTCTTTGTGGCCAGCTATAAGGTATATTCTTAAGAAAAGCTCAAAAATTATGGACTTAACTTTCTAAAAGTGATAAAACAGTTAAACTATGCCTTTAGAGTATCATACTTTTAGGAAAAACTCATAAATCTCTCACATGTCAAAATGGGTTGGAACCTGCTGTCTTTTAAGTGCTACATTCGGAAAATACTTATGTAGCACCTACTGCAAGCTAGACATTATTCCATCATGAAGCAGATATAGCAATCAAGGTAACGGACAAAAACCCCTGCTTTTTTGAGTTTATACTCTAGGGAAGAAGATTCAGAATGGTACATCAGATGATGACGGGTGCTTTGGAGGAAAAAAATAAGGAAATGAGTTTGAATGATGATTAAAGGACTGAATTTTAAATAAATAGCCAGAGAGAACAAAACTAAGAAAATGACATGAGACAATACTTGAATGATGCAGGGAGCTAAACTTGGAGCAGATAAAAGTTTCAAAACCAAAAAAATAAAAATAAAATAAAATATAAACCTACAGCAGAGAAAGGAGAGTATACAAGGTGATTGGGGCATCGATGGGATAACCCTGAAAAAAGAGCATGCTACCATCTATATTATAAAGAGGTAATATGCAAATTAGGCTGGGACTCCATAATGGGTCACAACCAGACAGGAGGAGGTTGCGTGTGCAGATGAGGCCCAGAGCAGAGAGGGAGGCAGGGCAGGGAGGCCTGCCAGAGTCAGTGTGGGGACACTGCGAGTCAGGAGTTGGTCCTGGCCCCCTACGGGGTGCCTCCTCACATGGCAGGGTGCCTCCTCGTGCAATTTTAATCGCATGCTGGGCCTCTAGTATTTGAACAACAGCAAGGCCAGTAAGACTGGTGGGAGTGAGAGAGGGGGATAATGAGATCCGTGATGTCAGACAGGTAGTGAGGACACTTGGGTCTCTCCATAGAGCCTGTGCTTCGGTGCTGGTAAGATGGGAAGGATTTGGACAGCTGGAATAGAGTCCTGATATAGTCTGACTTCCGTGAAGAACTGAAGGCTAAAGAAACTAATGCCTGATAAGCGTTAGCTAGGCCAAAGAGCGAGGAAGAGCTTCCAGGTAGAAGGAAAAGCATGCATGGAAAGAGTTAAACTTTCCCTTTAAAGGAATAATCATCACTGGCGGCTTCTTACCACTCCTTTTTTATTTTTAAGTAAATTTATTGGTGTGACATTGGTTAATAAAATTATATAGGTTTCAACTCTACCCAGCTACATCCTCTGTGCAATGATCAATGTTTCTCTCTCATCTATGTTTCTATCTCTCTACTCCTCTCTCTTACTCTAAAATAAATAAATATATATTAATAAATAAAGATAAAAAATAAAAACAGAACTAGCTCTGGCCAATTTGGCTCAGTAGTTAGAGCATCATGTCACTCACTGAAGGATCTTGGGTTCAATTCCTGGACAAAGTCTGGCACCTCAGTTGCAGGTTCAGTTCCCAGAAGCAGCTGAATTTTTCAAAACCTAGGCTTTATCATTTAACTTAAAACACATTACTCAACATAAAACTGAAATTTTTTTCAGTGAAGTTGCTGAAATATATGCAAAAACATATAAGCTAAAATATGACTAAATCCAAATTTTTAACACCTGGAGCATCATGAGATTTCTAATGACCATGTTGTAAACAGCTTATAGAATGGCCACATATAGGTCAATGCCCAGAGCTGATTTTTTTTTTTTTTAAGTTTTAGAAGCTTTAATTTGAAGTTTTAGTAGCATCAAAGTGAAAATTAATAATGGAATAATTTGTTTTCTTTTTAATAAGCCACTTAAGTTCTCAAATGTATTTTTTAATGAATGAACAAACATTTTTCAGTGGTCATTTTTAAAAAATAAAGCTCTAGGAAAGCTTTTATAATTACATGCTAATATTTTAATACCAATAGAAACTTTTGTTGTTGTTGTTGCTGTTGTTTCTTGTGTATTAATACTATACATCTTAGAAAGATATTTTCTTATACTCTATGTCAGAGCAACAACATTATGCCATGGAAGTTCTCTTTAAGTCAGTGTAAAATCACAGAGATGAAACAAATCCAAAATGAATATGCCAAAGAAATTAAATTTCAGGAAGGATGAAAAATACTGTAAGAACATATTGAATATTGACTTGTATATCATTCCTTGACTTTTATTTTTTATTGAAAACTCTATGATATTGACATACATAAATATTTTCTTTTTTACTTATAAGACAGCAAGGATGTTTCAGAATTCCCAATTATATTTGTAGTGAAGCAGAGTTTTCAATTTCCGTTTTTCATTAAAATCTTTTTTGCTAGGTTTCTTGGAGCTATATTTTTAATCTTATGTTTCATTTGTGTATATTTGAAGTCACAAATATTTTTGAAGTAAAGCCTAATAATGATAAACTTAAACTTAAAGAGAATTTGTATTATTTGGTAATTATTTTAGTAATCACTAAATTTATATTTTATAAATTTATACACACATACAGAAACACATGATGTATATTTTATAAGAAATATGAATATATGTGTCTATAAGACATTATGTGTATCATTTCTAGAAGATAATACAAATAGCTATTAAACATGCTTACCCCTAGGAGAGGGGTAGATTTCATAGATTGGAACATAGGAATTTAACTATGCATTTTTTAGTATTTAAATATTTTAGTATTTAAATATTTTAGTATTTAAATATTTTGTGTTTTACATATTACTGAAAGGAATTTTAGAAGCAGGACAAGCAGTTTTAGGAGGAAAAGGGTCCCTGGGAGAGGAATGCATAGGTAAAGGGCAGAGAGAGTCCAAAGATGTCAGAATGCTTGCCTTACTTTCACAGAGGATAGAGAAATGTCACAAGATATGGGAGAGATAGGGGTGGTACCAGGTGAGCTATAGACTTTGAAACTGATACCCTGCAAAAGAATGACCAATTGGGAAAGCACAGGGATCACCAATTGAGGAAGGGTCCAACTAGAAAGGGTCATGTTCAGACAAAGCTACCAGCATATAAAAACCAGAGACAAAAAGACTGAGAAAAAAAATTAGATTTTTCCCATTTCTAAAGAGAGAGCAGGTTTTTCCCATGTGGGGACCTCTTACCAGGGACAGTTTGTATATGCTTCCGATAAACTTCCATATTTTTATTTAAAATCATTTAGTCTGTAAATTTATTCTTCAAACTTCATAGTACAACAATCTTTATTAAAGAATGTTTTAAAATTATTTTTTATTGTTTAAAGTTTTCATATGTCTCCTTTTTCCCCCATTGACCCCTCCCAGGCCACTTCTACCCCCCACTGCCCCAGAGTCCATATCCATTGGTTATGCTAATATGCATGGATATAAGCTCTTTGTTTGATCTCCTACCTCCATTCCCCTACTGGTTGGTAAAGAATAACCTCCCGCTGAGGTTAGAGTCCCAGCTATGGGCAAACTAAGGCCTGCGGGCCAGATCCGGCCCATTTGGCTGTTCTATCCTAGGGTTCTCTTGCTCTGCCCTCCACTCCTTCACCAGCAGCCCAAGATGAGAGTGCCAGCATGGTCAGGTTGCCTTTGTTCTGGCCCTCCGGTCCAGTTTAAGAACCCATTGTGGCCCTCGAGTCAAAAAGTTTGCCCACCCCTGGGCTAGACAGTCCCTTCAGTGTTTCTCTGTCTCTGGATCTCTTTTTGTTCATCAGTTTGTGTTGTTCATTATATTCCAAAATGGGTGAGATCATGTGATATTTATCTTTCTTCAACTGGCTTATTTTGCTTAGCATAATGAATTTTTTGCAACATAAACAGCTGTGTCAATTAGTTTTTATTCCATATCAATCACTTCAAAAGTTAGTAATATAAAACAATTTATTTAGATCAGAATTCTGTTAGGCATTTCTTTTGTTCTGAACCATGCTCAGGTAATCTGGCTGGCCCTGCTCATCCGGCTAGTGTTACAGAGCCTTAGTCACATGACTAGCAGCTGGTTGGCCATTGACTGTGGCCAGCGGGTGACAGGGACCACTTGGCTCTCATATACAACAAGCTAGCCCATATTTCTCACAGAACAGCCGGGTCCCAAGAAAAAATAAAACCCCAAGCACAGTCACTTTTCAAGTGCTTGAATGATGTCTCACTAGAAACTAATCACAGAACAGCACAGAGTCAGATTTAGCAAGTTCTCAAAGTTGTAGCACAAGGGTAGTGTTATAGGGATAGAATTAATTGCTGGCATTTTTGTGCTTGTTCCGCACAAGAGCTTATAGATTATGTTACTTCATCTTATGTTCTAGAACATTTTTTATTAACTATTTTATTGATATATTCCAGAGAGGAAGGGAGAGAGATAGAGAGCTAGAAACGTTGATGAGAGAGAAACATCAACCAGCTGCCTCTTGCACACCTCCTACCGGGGAATGTGCCCGCAACCAAGGTACATGGCCTTGACCGGAATCGAACCCGGGACCTTTCAGTCTGCAGACCGACACTCTACCACTGAGCCAAACTGGTTTCGGCAATGTTCTAAGAACTTTTATAGATTAAAATATGTTTATCAATTTTTTCTTCTTTACTTTATTTTAAAAATTTGTCTTGATTTTATATATTCACCCCATCTTGCTTATATATATATATATATATATATATATATATATATATATATACACACACACACAAATAGACCGAACGGCAGAACAAGCACACAACTGAACAACCAGTCGCTATGATGTGCGCTGACCACCATGGGGCACGCGTGGAACATGACAGGCGTTGGCCACAGCAGGATGGTGGAGCAGGTGAGCGGGGGCACCAGACCAAGGCAGGGCACCAGTCACTGTAACCCGGGCGAGCCTCTGGTGGTTACTGAAAATCCTTTGCTCTCATGTGCCATGTCCTGCCCTGCACTCCCACCTGCTGTTGGCACTGGCCCTGCTTGCACCTGCAGCCAGTGCTGGAGCCACTGCTCGCATAGCTGCCTGTGCCCGTGCGGGTCCCCACTCCCGCCGCCACGGCTCACACGTGCTGACAGCGCTGGCCCAGCTCACAGCACCCACTGATGGTGCAGAGCAATTGGGCCTGGCGCCATCAGCAGGTGTGAGTGGTGGCTGCAGGCCCCAATCATCCTTGAGGGCTTTTCCATCTCCCCCTGCTCCTGAGTGTGACCGAAACAGCAGCCACCTCTCACACATACTGCAGCACCAACCCAAATTGTCCCTCACCATCAGTGAGTGCTGCAAGCGGGGCTGGCGCTGTCAGCACATGTGAGTGGTGGCAGCTGGAGTGGGGGGGTTGCCAGCAGACAGGAGACTGGAGGCTGTGGTGGGAGGGGCCAGGCTGGGACATGGAAGAAGGACCAAGACCCGTCCCTATGCCCACTGCAGCCTCACAGCCCACAGTTCCTTTCAAGGTGCATGAATTTGTGCACTGGGCCCCTGGTATATTAATAATTTCTGATAGTATGTTCTTGTTGAAACTTCCTCACTGTTTGTCTACTTGTTGCTTTAGTACTCTCCTCTGATCTTAAGCTGGAGGGCTTGTTGATATAAATTTACATTTCCTGTACAGCAATTTAACAGAATGACTCTAATAGCAAGGGAGCCATAGCTCAGGGCAGTTCTAACAGAGGAACTTCATTTCTGGGTAGTTTATTCTCTGTGTTAATGAGATGGTTGCCCTGGGAGCAAGGTTTCTACATTTAGCTTTATGATTGACCTGGCTTTCTTGCCAGCTACCATTAGAGCTTTAGCTTCATAGCTAAACTCAACTTACTTTCTGGTGTATCAGGGAAAACCCCAACCACTGGGCAATCCCAGTTCTTCCTTATTCCATGAATGCTTTTGATTCTCTGCAGGTGGGATCATTTTAATTGTTGTATTCTTTGTCTGGCCTGTGCCCCCCACCAGTTCTGCAGACAGCTGTTCTCTAAATTAGGAAAAGTTAATGTAATCTTCCTAGGATGCCCTGTTTCCCTGGATGAAACACTGCTTTCACAGCAGATACAATGACAAGTTGATTCTCTGTATGACTCCAACCTAGCCCTATTTGCACCATGCCAGTAAATATTGGAATGCCTCCTTTGATCAGGCTATTATTTTCTCTTCAGGTGATCTCATCTATACCTCTGACTTTATCATATATGATTAAATCAATTATAAATCATTACATCCATTCAATAACCTCTTAGGGTTACTGATGGAGGTAGGCATGAGGTCAAACGTGGTAAGAGATTATAATTTATTAGGTCATCTGGATACCAGATGGACTGAGCCCCCACATGGCACAAGGGGCAAGGAGTCAGAGGTTTTAAAGGACTCTAGGCAGGAGAACCAAGATAGTGGTATAGGTAAACACCTGTACTTGCTGCCTCTCACAACCACATCAAAAGTACAACTAAGAGACAGAACAACTACCATCCAGAGCCACGGGAAAGTTGGCTGAGTGGGAGTATACAACCAGAAAAGTAAAGAAAGCACACTGAGACTGGTAGGAGGTGCAGAGGCATGGAGCAGGCTGTCACCTGGGTGTGCTACATTTTTAATTGGGATACAAGCTCCCACTTGCTATGAACTTCATTTCAGGTGAGATTCTGGGGGACCCAGACACATACGGGGGAAAAACTGTATTGTCTGACATTGGGGCAGGAAGCAAGGGCGGCTTTCTTTTAGATGAAGGTGCTTGCAGTGGTCATTGTTCCTGCACCCTGACCTCTCCAGTGCAGGGCTGACTGGCAGCCATTGCTCCACCCTGGTGATTCCCTGAGACCCCTCCCCACCCAATTTACAACCCCACCTAAGATGTTTGCAGTGGATTTTGCATATAAATAGCCTGTCCATTCTGAGCCTAAAACCTGTCAAACAGGCAGCAGCTGGGTCAGGAAACCCAAAGCTATTTAAAAAAGGCCCAAGGTCAGCAGCAGCAGCCTGCCTTGCTCCACAGTTGGGCCTCCTCTGGGCACTTCCAAACCCAATACAAAAAGGAGGAATCTGAAGATCTCTCTGTAACTCCTGCTGGGTGGCTCCAGGCAGTGGCTGACTTTGCACTTCCTTGGAGATCCAAGTGCCAGTTTACCCAGTGGTCAGTGTGAGACTATACCAGATTACAACTCTTCACATCCATAAGTGATGCAATCAAGGGGCAGACTCAGTGAGCACCAAAGCCCCACTGAAGCAAGTGCTGCCCCATAGGGGTGTCTCCTGCACAGCTGCTCTTCCATTGTAGACACAGCTGGTCCTCATAGCCAATTGGCCCGGAGATCAATTCCTCTCAGTGACACCAGTAGCAATCAAGGTTTAACTACAACAAGACTATGCACACAGCCCACAAAGGGGTGCACCAAGAGTGTCTACCTCAGGTGATTGGAGAGGCCAAACCACTGGACCTATAGGACAACTACCACACAAGGCCACTCTATCAACTCAAGGAGACTTAGTAACTACCCAATAGATAGGGAAAAAATCAAAATAAAAACATGCCACAAATGAAAGAAATGGAAGAAAGCAAAATACTGGACATAGAATATAAAACCATAGTTATAAGGTTACTCAAGAATCTCCTAAAAACCTCTGAGGAACTTAGTGAGACCTCAAAGATCTTAGTGAGATGATGCCAAAAAAATGGAAAAGGACCAATCAGAAATTAAACATACACTGACTGAAATAAATAATACTATACAGAGATTCAACAATAGACTAGAGGATCCCAAGAATCAGGTCAAATATTTGAAATATGAAGAAGCAAAAAACACCCAATCAGAAGAGCCAAAAAAATAAAAGAATCCAAAAATATGAAGATAGTGTTAGGATCCTCTGGGACAACTTCCAGCATACCAACATCTGAATTATGGGGGTGCCAGAAGAAGAAAAAGAGCAAGATATTGATAACCCATTTGAATAAATAATGATAGAAAACTTCCCCCACCTGGTGAAAGAAATAGACTTACAAGTTCAGGAAGCACAGAGAACCCCAAACAAGAGGCATCCAAAGAGGATCACACCATGATACATCATAATTGAAATGCCAAGGGCAAAAGACAAAGAGAGAATCTTAAAAGCAGCAAGAGAAAAACAGTTTACCTATAAGAGAATGCCCATATGACTGTCCACTGACTTCTCAATAGAAACTATACAGAGCAGAAGGGAGTGGCAAGAAATATTCAAAGTAACGAATAGTAAGAACCTACAACCAAGATTATTCAACCCAGCAAAACTATCATTTAGAATTGAAGGTCAGATAAAGAGCTTCACAGACAAGAAAAAACTAAAGGAATCTATCACCACCAAACCAGTATTACATGAAATGTTGAAGGGTATTCTTTAAGAAAAGAAAGAAGAAAAAGGTAAAGATAAAAATTATGAATAACACAGTGACAACAAATACATATCTATCAACAAGTGAATCTATAAATCAAATGACTAAAAAATCTGATGAACAGAATAAACTGGTAAATATAATAGAATCAGGGGCATGGAAAGGGAGTGGATTGACAATTCTCAAGCTGATAGGGGTGTGGGGGATGCAGGGAAGAGATTGGACAAAGAGCTTACACCTATGGACAAGGACAGTGTGGAGGCAAAGGCCTGGGGTTTGGTGGAAACCTGGTGGATGTAGGCTGGGGGGGGGGGTGAAATAGAGGAACATCTGCAATAATATGAACAATAAAGATTAAAAGAAAAAAAGAAGAAAGGAAGGAAGGAAGGAAGGAAGGAAGGAAGGAAGGAAGGAAGGAAGGAAGAAAGAAAGAAAGAAAGAAAGAAAGAAAGAAAGAAAGAAAGAAAGAAAGAAAGAAAGAAAGAAAGAAAGAAAGGAAAAAGGATTCTAGGCAGGCTTTTTCAGCAGGAAAATGTTTGGCAGGTCTGGATCCTGGGAAAGTCCAGAGGGAAAATATAATGGTTTTAGAAAGTAGAATGTGGCCTAAGTGAAAAAGAATGTTGGCTGTGAAGTGATCTAAAGGTCTGTTCCCAGGGAAGGGGGAATTGATTCAATTATTTGATCAGACCTAACATTCCAGCCTTTTTGTGCTATGGAACTGGGATGGAGGTCATATCTTCCCTAGTTGATTCCTGCTAAGGGAAGGAGTCAAGATTATAGGGAGTAGTCAGCTGGAACACTAGATTCTTCATGGTGGTGTGAGGGGTTGCAGAAGCATGATTTCCCCAAAACTGGCTGATAAAGGCTCAAAAATGGTCCTGAAGGAAAGATAAAAAGTGGCACAGAGTACATGAGCCAAAAACAAGGAGGAGAAATAGAAAAGTTGATGGTCCTCTAAAGGGAAGTAGCCAACTATACCAATTTATATTCATTAGCCTGTTGTCCCATGAATTTGATTGACGTTCTCTAATCTTTGAGGTTATGTTAAGTTTTGAGTGGCATCCCTGACTAGGCCAGACTGATTGACACAAAAACAACATTCTTTCGCTAGAAAGAAGCATAAACCCTCTTTCTCCTCAGTTGGGAGGTCTAGTCCTCTCCAATTTTAGAGGGTGAAAGCCACTAGTGAGTCTATTTGATCCCCAATTTGAACTGAATTTTTGGCAACATCATCTATGTTTTCCTGTAGTTCCTGAGGCAGGGTTTCAAAATATGATAGAGCAGTGGTTAAACCCCTTATGCCAGTTCCAATCCCTGCTGGAATGCAGAGGGTCATGAGGATGGAGACTATCTAGAAGGTCCTTCTGTGTCAGATATGATGGTTATGGGGACAGGTAAAGACTGATTATTGGGGGCTATATCTACATTAGGTAAGCCATAGATAAGAATATAGGTTCCTGTCCAGCTGGTAGGAAGGCATATGTGTTTTCCCCACAGAAGAAGAAAAACCTCTGATCATGGAGGCAAGTTGAAAAATGTAGAGAGAAGAAGTGAACTAAAGGGTATGAAGTTCCTTTTCCTGGTTCTGCACTCCAAACCAACAGTAGTCACCATAGATTTACCTATAAGTGAAATGACAGATGAGTCACCTATTGCAGAAGGGAACACTAGAATGGGCTGTTATCCAAGGGAAAAGCAACATAGAAAGAAAAGAGCAGTCGAAGCCTCAGGCCTGGATGGCTGGATAAGAAGTAAAAGGGACTGGCTGTAGGAAATAACCATTGGCTTCCGGGGAGACCTGGTAGTCAACCTGTTGGGACCAATGGCCATTCTGTAGTTCTAGATTAACTGTGTTGTTGCAAGCTGGTGATGGGAGATGGTTTATTGTTATATAACCCTGTGACCTTGTAAAGCATAAAGGGGGTTGGGCAATTAGTGGGGTCTGTCGAGTGACGGAACATGTGACCAGGATGGGGGAAGGAGCTACCTTAGAAAGAGATAGAATATAAGTACAGAAAAGAAGGGAGGCTTGATTTGCTTGAGCTATAGAGTGTCTGCCTTTTTGAGAAATACAGCTCTCTTTTTATTTTTAGAAGCTAGAGTGATTTTTGCCTGATTCCATGTCTTAACTGGTACAGGGATGGTGGTATACATTGAAGAGGAGAGGAAAAGGCAGAGCCAGCAATGCCTAGCTAAGGTTGGACTGGTCTGGGTTAGGAGGGAATGGGTAAGGTTAAGTGTTTGTTTGACATGAGTGGAGGTGAGAGAGTTTCTTAAAGGAATAGAAGAGGATTGGAATAATATGAGAAGTCTGAATTTTTTTCAATTCTGAATTGTCCCACACATATAATCTATTGCTCCTCTCTTGTCCCCTCTGCTCTGACCAACTTCGCTGCTGTTCCTTGAACACAGGCAAGTTTCTGCCTCAAAGCTTTTTATCCAATCATCCCTCTTGGTTGGAATTCTTTTCCCAAAAATATCCACATGGCTTCCTCCCAGATCATATTCAGACTTTACTCAGCTATATATTTTTCACTTAGGCCTTGACTGCTAGCCAATTTCCTAAAACCATAAAAACTCCAATTCTTCTTCTTCCCTACTGTAGTTTTGTCTTAGCTTTTTCTGACAGGTTTTACTGGTAAAACAGCGTATTTTTGTATGTGTATTTGTTTATTTGTTTTTCTGCTTTGTTCACTGTTCTGTCACCTTGAACTATGCCTGAAACATAGCAGTGGCTCAGGAAATATTTATTGGAGTTTACCTCAGTAGAATGACAGAGTGTACATGAATAAATGGTAAAGAACAATAAGTAGGGATTTAGACCTGAATAGAAGTGGGTTTAAATTTTAGGCCTGTCACCTTGAAATTTTAGGTAATAATGATCTAAGCTTCAGTTTCCTTTAGAAAATAATTAGAATGCATTCTAATAGGATCATGAAAATGATTAAGTAATGTTATCTTATACTATTCTTGCCGTAACTCTCAGAATTTAGAAAGTGTTCAAAATTTTGGGCAATTTTAAGTTATTTCATAGACAATGTAAATATGCTTACGCTGATTTTTCTATCCATTAATATATATTTCTAAGGTTACTAAATTAACTGATCATTTACTAAATCATATCAGCTTTTGAATATTATATAATACCAAACAATATTTCTCAAATTATTAAATATTCAGAGTTTTTTATGAACATATTTTTAAAATATCAATATATTTTGTTATAATGAAGCTTTTAGTCTATAAAATATTAGAAATATATATATTTATATTTTTATATAATCTTATCAAATTTTCTTAAGGTCAACCTTTATCTTTGCTTGAGCTCACTTTAATATAATTTTATTATATAAACTCCATGCCCTTTTGCACAAAATAATATTTTACTAAAAATAAAAATACTAAATTTTTAAAAATAGTTCACTTTGTTGTAGTCTAACAAAATTGAAATGTACTTTATTTGAAAAGATGTTCTGATTACATGGTGCCTATTTAATTTAAAATTTGTCATATATATAAGAAATAAAATGTTAACATAAACTGATGAACAAAAACAGAATCAGAGACAGAGAAGCATCGATCAGACTGTCAAACCTCAGAGGGAAGGCAGGGGAAGGTGGGGGAGAAGGGGAGAGATCAACCAAAGGACTTGTATGTATGCATATAAGCATAACTAATGGACACAGACACTATGAGGGGGGGGGGAGGGCAATAGAGGGGATAAGGACACAATGTAATACCTTAATGAATAAAGAATAAAAAATAAAGTTTGCTATAAGTAATAGTGATGTAATTAGTTATATTCTTCACAGAGGCAGATTTTTTCTCCTTTACAACACTAGAAAAAAGTCATTAATGCATTTACATTCACAGATTTTAATTAAAAACACTATATAATATATAATTTTCATTTTCTAAAAAAAGTATACTAGTTTACTGTTATTGTCATAGTCACAACAAATCTGCAAGATTTATTAAACACTAGAGGCCCAAAATTGTGCACTGGGCGTGGGGTTTCCCTCAGCCCAGCCTGCACCCTCTCCAATCTTGGACCCATAGAACATCCTTCTCACAATCCGGGATTGCTGGTTCCTAACCACTTGCCTGCCTAACTGCCTGCCTGATTGCCCCTAACTGCTTCTGCCTGCCAGCCTGATAGCCCCCTAACCACACCCCTGCCAGCCTGATTGACCTCTAACTGTTCTCCTTCTGACCTGATTGGCCCCAACTGCCCTCCCCTGCAGGCCTGTTATCCCTCCCAACTGCCCTCTTCTGCAGGCCTGGTCATGCCCAACTTCCCTTCCATACTGGCCATCTTGTAACAATGTGGGGGTGGCCATCTTGTGACAGGAGGGCATGAGGGTCAATCTGTATATTACCTCTTTATTATATAGGATATCACTCTTAACAGATTTTAGTTAACTAATTTTTCTATAATCTCACTCTTTAACAAAAATTAAAACTGGTTGTTCTGAATAATGACTACAAATACAAATATAAGTAAATATACAATGACAGACATTGAAAGAAAATTTAAAGAGGTATTTTTATAATGTGTAATAGTTTGCATTTTATAGTTTTAATCTTTAAAATAAAATATCAAAAATCGGTTATGTTCTTTGCTCTTAGCTTTGGGCAAGACTGCACACAGAGGTGATCTTCTCTTTTATTCTATTTCCTGCTTCATGGGTAGAGTTTTGAAGATGTCTGCTTTGATATATTTTCCTTTACATCTTTGCTTTATTTATTTTTCTTTGTAAACTTGGATGTGTCAGTATTTTTTCTTTATGTATCTTTTTACTAATTATTTTTATTTTCCTTTTATTTTTTTTTCTTTACAAAAAATAAGAAAATATGAAAATAGTTTCTTATCTGGTTATTAATAATATTTCCTGAGCTTGCATCTTATTTTACAGGTAGAAAAAAAAATGTTCCAGTTAGCTCAATTCAAGATCTTCAGCTTCTTGGTTCTGGGGCACAGATTAAGTGTACAAAATACAAAAGCCAGACCAGGGCATGATTCTCAGTTGGAAAACACATATTAATAAAAGTACAACTGCCAGAAATTTTGAACACATTAAGGTACTCTTACCTGACTGATATGTTTTATATGTATTGGAAAGGACAAAGTTGAACATAGAATTATAGGTTAAAAACATACTCTCAAGGGCCTTCCTTGAATATCAGGTTAGTGTGTGGCAAAAAACAAAACTAAGTGTTTTCTAGATGCCAGGTTAGGTAAAACTATGCATAGGTTATGTAAAATATTCTAAAAGGTATGAATGTAACACTACAAACACAGATATGTGAATTTTCAGTGTACAATGGCAAAAATAGCAGAATAATGCATGCACCCTACTCAGAAAACATTTTTTTGTCTAGTTTCTTCCACAAAAACATAACTCAAGCTTTTACAATGAAAAAAACAAAAACAAAACAAACAAACAAACCACACAAATAAATAAAAATCAACCACTGTGATTTACTAAGGTGAATATATACACACCTTAGACTTAAGACACAAATATCTTTAGCTGTTAATATTTTAGAATTATTATTACCTTTTCAATTATGAAGGCTTCTGAAAATAAATTATGTAGATGCTCATCTATCCCAGAAGAATTGTGTGTCAATTCTTCTGATGTTCCTGAGTTAATGGTTTCCAAAGAGTTGTAACTAATAAAAAATAATTCTTTTAAATATCTCTATAGATAATTTAAGTGTAAAATTTTAGCCATTTTCAATTTATGTGTTTCATCATTTTTTTAAATGATTTATTAGAATTTCAAATATTTGAGATTCCAGAGAAGTACAACCTCAGAAATAAAAGAACCATTGTCTGGAGCCATTTTTATACTTAAATATATTAAAATTATTCTTCAAATCAAAATTATAATTAAATTATGGAACAATAACCCTTAAGAAGCACCTAAAGATTAGCTGAGCAGAATTTCTATAACTACAATTTCTTGTAGATAAATTTCAGCAATCCTGACATTCTAATGATTTCTCCTAAATAGGTGAAAACAAATAAACTCTAAGAGTTTATAAGCTTTACAGTATACATTAGCTCAAATAAGAAAAATAGAAATGCTCAAATTGGCACCAAAATTAGTGATCATAAAGAGGCCAGAGTCTATTGTTTTATTGTCTAACTAGAGGCCCAGTGCACAAAATTCATGCATAGAGAGGGGGTGGTACCTCACCTCAGCTTGCACCCTCTCCAATTGGGGACCCCTTGTGGGATATCCAACTGCCATTTTAGGCCCAATCCCAGGGATCGGGCCTAAACCAGCAGTCAGACATCTACTCGCAATCTGGGACCACTGGCTCCTAACTGCTCACCCTGCCTGCCTGCATGATTACCCCTAACTGCCTCTACCTGACAGCCTGGTCATCCCTAACTGCCCTTTCCTGCGGGCCTGATGTCACTCCCAACTGCCCTTCTCTGCTGGCCAATTTGGTTTTGATTGGTCAGTTCCCATGCCAGTGTCAAAAGCTCCACCTCCTAGGCAGCCATTGGTTCCCCACAGCACCCATATTTGGTTCTCATTGGTCAGTTTCTATGCCAGTCAGTGTCAAAAGCTCCATCTTTTAGGCAGCTATTGGCTCCCCATAGCACCCACCTTTGGTTCTGATTGGTCAGTTCCTGTGCCAGTCAGCATTTCCAGGCCAATTTCTAGGTCTGATCAAAGAGGCAGGGCATAACAGCAGCCCCTGCAAAGGCTGGGAGAGAAAGAAAAGCCTGGCTGCTGGTGAAGATAAGAAAGAAAGAGAGGTAAGTACACTGATCAGCAGCTTCCACTGAGGCTGCAGATCAGACCCTGACTCACTTTCTGGGTCTCAGCCATCTGGGCAGTCAATGCCGGGTGTCAGCTGCAGCTGGGCAACCCAGCACTGACTTTGGATGGTCTGTATTTGGTCATAGGCTTGGCCCCTTCCCAAGCTTAAAGCCTCTGCCCCAGGCTTTAGGCTTGGGGAGCGGACCCTACCTCCCACCCCTCCAATTGCAGACTCTGCCCCTCCCCACCACCGCCAATGCGGCTAGGTATGATCTGGGTACTGATGAGGTTCCTGGGACCAAGACATGGTTCCTGGGACCCAACAAAGATGGCAGCTAATTTTCATACTCACTCTAATTGGCTATGGGAATAGTGGAGGTATGGTCAATTTATATGTTTCTCTATCTTTAGGTAAGATACTGGTTTGCCTGAAAATCACTTCAAAGCAAACGGTTAACAAATATGAAATAACTAGGGGCACAGGGGTAACAAAATTCCTGCACAGGGGGGAACCCCCTCAGCCCAGCCTGTACCTTCTCCAGTCCAGGACCCCTTGGGGAATGTATGACTGCCAGTTTAGGCCCAATACCAGGGATTAGGCCTAAACTGGCAGTCAAACATCCCTCTCACAGTCCAGTTCAGTTGCCTCCAGACTTCTCTCCTGCCTGCCTGCCTGGTTGCCCCTAACTGCCCCTCTTTTCCAGCCTGGTCACCCCAACTGCCCCCCTCTGCCAGCCTGGTTGTTCATGCAGTCTGCTGTTCAATCGTTTGGTCATCCCTCACTAATGCTGCTGCCAGTCTGGTCACCCCAGGGAGCCTGCTGCTTAGTCATTTTGTCATCTCTCACTAACCCCCTTGCTGGCTTTGTAGCCCCATGAAGCCTGCTCTTTGGTCATTACTGTTACTGTGATGGCATCCCAGACAATTTGCATATTCCTCTATTACTAGTACAATTTGTATATTCTTCTATTACTAGAGAGTGAAAATATTCTTATCGAAGACATTTTCCTCCCAAATGTGCATGGTAATTTTCAAAAACTATTTATTCAATCTTAAATTATCATATAATCTGATGATTTCTGTTGCATGAAGGGTACTAATGTTTTAATAAATTTAATAAAGTCAAAAGTTAAATATAAATGATATTAATCATAATTATTCATACCTGTACTTATTTTTATTTATATTTATGAGAGACTCATAAGCTAGTGGAAATACCTTCTATTAAGCTACTTTAACTTTAATTTGACACACCTCATTGTAATAATTTACATTACACATTTTAATTTATTTGTGGCTTCACTTACAAGAGTTTTAGAAGACAAGTAACTTTTAGAAAACAATGCATAATTTTAGAAAAGTTTACAAATTTGCTTAAAAGATTAACAACTATGAAAATAGTAACATTTATTTTTTTTTAATAAATTAAACTAAGTGTTTAAAGTATGACTAATCACACCCTAGCCAGTTTTGGTCAGTGGTTAGAGTGTCATCCCTCAGAATAAAGGGTCTTGGGTTTGATTCCTGGTCAAGGGCATAGATCAATCCATTGCAGGCTTGATTCCTGGGCCGCAGTTGGGGAGCATGTGGGAGGCAATTAATCGAGATATCTTTCTCCCATGGATGTTTTTTTTCTCTCTCTCTGTCTCTCCCCATCTCTTTCATTCTGTCTAAAAATCAATGGGAAAAATATTCTCAGATGAGGATTAATAACAAGAAGAAATATGACTGATTGTGACTAATACTTATGTTGTTTAATAAGAGAGGGGAGTCCATTAAACTCTTAAGTTGGATATATTTATTTTTATTACAGAGTATATACCTTACTATCACTATTCATACTCATAACATGCATTTGAAAACAGTATTATTTTTTCTGCCAGCTTTATTTATTTTTGTCTACTATGAAAAAGAACTTATATATTTTATATAAGAGCTAAAAAACTTGCTTTCACATTCTGAAATGATGTGATTAAAAACTTTTTAGAGGTTTAAATTAGAATATAGGAAAGCAAAATTGAATCTCTAAATTGAAGTTTTCAGTTTTAAATTCAGGGATGCCTGTGCACAAAAAAATCCAACTCCACAAATATTTACCATGCTCCTCTTATATACTAAATCTTTGAGGAGTTCACATTGAAGGGAAAGATATTTTGTACCTTATCCTATTTTCAAACAGTCCCTTAATGTCAGTGGTTTACCATGAATATCTAGTGATTTATTGCTGTTCATCGCTACTTGAAATTCTTACCAATGAGTCTCTTACATTGGGCCCGTCTAATGTCTAATTCAAGTGGCTGGTCAGGAAAAGTTAATGATTTGCTATTACTTTAAACTATATTTGTTAAATGTACATGCGGAAGAAAGATGTTGAGCAACTTGCAATCCATTTTACTCTCATTCCTAAGGTTGGGAGCTCATTCAATATAGAAAGGCTGCCTGATATAATTTCCTTACAAACATGTAATAACTGATCTTCAGGCAAACGAAGTAATGATATATGTCAGAAGAATAGTTTTTCTATGAGCATAAAATGTATGCTTCTATAAATATATTGAATGCCAGATGTCCATAATCTAAGCTATGTGTATGGTAAACAAATCTGGAATCTGTGGATAAATGAAGGATGGATCCCAGAAAAATGTCACATAAGCTATATACCTACCTGTATACAAGATGGAGATATTTTACAGCTGAATTGGATGCTGATTATATAATTGAGGATACTACATACCTCCCTAAACTGAGACTTGAACTTCAGCAAAAAGGTGTATCCAGTGTGGATAAAAAAGTACATTAAAAATCCTGGACCTCTTTCTGTATCATGTGTGCCTCTTGTTAACTTGAAATTATTAATAAAGCTTAAAAATAAAAACAATCTTTGATTCATGTGAGTCTGATTTGACAATCTGACTCTTTGTGTTAATTCATGCTTAACCAGTTCTGTGGTATTGACATGGCATTTATGTTTTAACTAGAGGCCTAGTGCATGAATTCATATGTGGGTGGGGTCCCTCAGCCTGGTTGATTAGGGCTATCTTGCCCAGTCCCAATCGGGGGTCCATCAGGGCTGGCTGGCTGAGGGAGGGACCGCAGGAGGTTTGGATGGCCGCAGGACGTTGGTTGTGGGAGTGCACTGACCACCAGGGAGCAGGTCCTACATTGAGCGCCTGCCCCTGGTGGTCAGTGTGCATCATAGGGACTGGTCGACCAGTGGTTCAGTCGGTTCAGTCACTTGGGCTTCTATGCATATAGATAGTAAAAGGTATACACAAAAAGAGACTTCAATTCCCACTTCTTTTGGCTAAAGCAAAGAAGACTTTTAAAAAGAAAATCTATAAAACATTTCTGACTTTTCAACAGTTTTGCTTCTCTTTAGATTCCTTTAAAAATTTCCAATTTAGTTAACATTTTAGAAGCATAGAGCTGCATAAGATTTGGGCAATAAAGTCAATCACTTTGACATTGGTTTAAAATTCACTTGTAAATTTGCATGCTCATTGCAAAATCAACAAACAGGGTTGACTTTTCTTTAGGATGATTTGCTCTTGTTTGTTTTCTGGTGTTTATTTTTACTTCAGTCTAAGGACAGTATCTCTGTTGTTGAAAATGTGAATAACTACAGGGCATGGTTCGCGTATTCTCAGGTGTAAGTGTTGCTCAGGAATGCAGGCAGCTGCCTTCCCTTCATTGGCTCTGCAACTGCTAGGGGCTTCCCTCCTTCCGGAAGGACTTTCATTGAATATGTATTTATATAATTATTCCCATGTAAAAAGATGACAAGTTCCCTTTATTATATGTATTCTTGGATATCATACCTATATTCCCAAATGAGACTTCTAAATGTTAATTTTTAAGTATTATTAATGATCTAAAATATGCAGTGTGGTATAGGAGAAAGGTAAATCTTTATGAAAAATAAAACAAATGGTCTATAGCATAAGGTAGGCTCTAACCTAAATAATTGCGACCTACATATTTCAAGATGTTTGCTGAATACATGATAAGATAGAAAGCATATTTTAAAACTAATCACTATTATTGGTTTAAACTCCTCAAAGATTTAGTAAATAAAAGGAGCATGGTAAATATTTGTTGAATTTGATTTTTTTTTTAATGCAGAGACATCCCTCAATTTAAAACAGAAAACTTCAAGTTAGAGATTCAATTTTGCTTTCATGTATCTTTGAATGGGACACAACTGCATAACTGAATAGGCTAAGTGACAGGAATAACAGGTATTCATTTGGATCAATGGGTCAGAAATTGTGATCAAGTGACCATTTGCTTAGTATATTGAGATGTTCCATCAACAAAAGATGCCATGGCAATTTATCAGCTAGTTGCTCGAGTTTTCTAATTCTACCTTGAAATTGTGAGCAACATTTAAAGGAGATGTTACTGGTAAAATTTATTTATTTTATTATTATTTTTTTTATTTCTCTCAGTTACCAAATACATTTGAATTTGTAATCAATAGTATGAGAGACTATTTTGTAGTTCTTTTTCTTTGAGATGAGCCAGATGGTGGCATCATTTTCATTCAGAATGTAACTTTAAACACTATTATCTAAATATTTAGGTTATTTTCATCACAGTGGATTCAGAGTGGTGTTTTCATGCAGATTTCAATTTTCACAAATTTATTAAATGTCTCTTCTAGTTCAGTCTTGCTGATAAGAGGTAGGGATAAAAAGATGAATGTTTGCCTGCCCTTGAAACATATTTTGCACGAGGAGGCAAAACTTGAAAACAAATACACAATTAAAAATACCATATTTATATTATTTTCTGGAACTACATAGGGACTACAAAATTGTTACAAAGTACAGCAACTATCTCCACCTATTTTTGTCATGCAAATCAGATAAAGCATAAAGGGAAAGTAACACCTGACTTGGGTTCTAAAGAATGGGTAATTACTAAGCAAAAGGAAACGATATATTGCACAGAAGTGAAAGTTTGTGTAAAGACATGGAGAAAAGCTATAATGCTGGGTTGTGAGTTTATATGTAGAAAGGCATTATAAAAAATGAGAAGACAACTGTGAAAATGGTATCAACCTAACAAGGTAAAAAATGGTCAGAAAACATACAAATGGGGGCTGATGAAAGAACATCCATTGGGGGGGGAACTGAGACTGAATCAGTGGGAGAAGTACGGACCTCTGTCATCCCCTACATTCTGGCTTGGAGCCCAAGGATAGAGCAGGACCCATTGCCAGCCTCTGGGTGAAGGACCTAACCTTGGCTGTGGGGCAATTTAAAATCCATGGTTAAGAAGGCACTATTCCCTCCCTGGGCTGATGAGGAGCTGGGACTGAACAGCACTCCAATAGGCAGGACCTTGGTTCCAGTTTAGGTCTCCCAGATCAGCAGCCAGAGTTGGAGGAAGACAAGCGACATGGGAACCTTCATTGGTGGGATCAGAGGGTGGGTTCCAAGCTTTGTGCTTGCATCTGTATAACATGTCAGGCTAGTTTCATCATCCTTCATCTCAGCCTCACCGGAAGTCAGTTACCTAAGAACTCATCATGAGCTGGATTCCATGGAGATTTGTAGTCGAACCTGCAGCAAAGTAGTTGAGCCCAGAACTCAAGCTAAACTGGCCGGATGATGGACTGGGACTATGCCTCAACATGGCACAGGATCTCTGGACTTTGACTCTACTTCTGGCCCTGACTTTACAAAGCGAGGCAGAGAGAAATGGGACATTGGGGGACTCCTTTAATTTTGCATCACAAATAGGTATTACCACCAGATCTCATCCTCTCTCTTGGGTCCTGTGAAATGTTTTTTTTTGTTTTTTTTTTAAAAACCCATACCTACTGGCAACACTTTGCAGGAAAAATAGCTTTTACTTGGCAACATATTTTTTTTTTGGAGAAAATAATACAAATGTCAGGAAAATGATGATAAGGAATGTCTAATATATATATATATATATATATATATATATATATATATATATATATATATAATAGACATGAAAACCTGAATACTTTTTAAAAAATGTAAAACTTTAAATAGGTAGGTGAGGGTTCTACTAAGTTTTGTATCACTCTTTAAATGTATGGAAATTAATTTTTGTCTCCAGTTTTGGTCAATGTTTGATTAACTCTTTATTATTTAACCTTGAGAAAATTTGTGTAGTTGTTTCTTATTTTAGTTTTATCCTAATATATATATTCTTACTTTTTCTAATAAAATATTTCAAACTCGATTTGTTGAATTTGAGGCAATTGTAGTGGCTTTCAATTGACACAATTTTCTGGCTTGTTTTTAGGTTCAAATGAGGCAAAATAAGTTAATACCCTTTGTGAAATATTAAAAAAAATTGAGAAAAAATTTTATTAAGAAGCCTAAGAATTTAAATTTGATAATCAAATTGCACAATTCTTCAGAGGTCATTATAGATAATGCTTTTAAATATTATATATATATATATATATATATATATATATATATATAAACTATTTTATAATATTATGTTTCCAAATGTTTAATAAACTATTAAATCTTCCAATAGGGATTATAAAAATATTAAACCTTTAAATTTTACATTCACTAAAAATCATTAAGGTTTTTCAAAATATCTCTCTCTATAAAAGCCTAAGCAACCATTACAACCTGTTGACTGGTCAACTGGTTGCTATGATGCGGCAGACGCTTGATGCAGGAATTAGGGTTTTCTCTGTTTGGGTTCACCTTTTATCACCAAAGGTGTCAGTAGGGTTAGATGAGAAAAGATGAACCACTAAGAGTGAAAAAAATAAAAGAATATATTATAGGATTTAAATATCACACAATTCTTGGAGTAGTTGGGAAAATAATATCCTGGAAAGAAATATTTAGTGGATATGGGAAAAGACATGAATCAAGGGCTATAAGGTACAGCTGGTGAAGAAGTCCACCGAAGGCTGTTGTATCTGCACCTGGTGGTTGGCCTGAAGTTGTAGTAGGCTCAGTACAACAGTTAATCAAGAGTAAAGCTCCATCCAAAACAAGGAAAAAGTAGAACAGACTGAAACCCATGAGAACGAACAAGAATCCACAAAGGCAAAGTGAGACCCATGAGGATGAACTAGAATCCACTTTTACCTCTCACCACATTGAACCCTGATGACATGATCTGCAAATTAATTAATTAATTAATTAATTAAAATAAAAAAATAAAAAAAAACGATTGCCCTTTTCACAGGCTTGCATGTGTGTATGGGCCGGGATTTAAATGAAAGAGGGGGATTTTGCAGAGTGGAAAGACATACATAGATGTTTGCCCCATGATCCAGGGCACCGGAACATGTGTGAGCTGCATTAATGCCTGTTGCTCTGTGTGATCGTCAGGGAAACTGGCACCTGCATTATCTGCACTTTCCAAATCTAGAGAGAAGTTTTTGGTGGCCAAGCCTAACCCAGAAGCATACAGCGAGTGGAAAACCAACCAATATGTTTCCAAATTAGTTTCAACTTATTAAAAAATGAGTGCCTTCCCAAACCCCACTTTACTATATAACTCTACTATTCCGCTTGTGTTCTTACAAAATTATATTGACAAAAAAATAAATATTCCCTGAGATTCTTCTAATTAATGCATTCTTATGTTACAGACTCAGTAGTTCACATCAAGTACATAGCTGCTACATGCTAAGCCCATTTAAATTGTCACAGTATTATTAATTTGCTTTCGAAGCATGGAGAAGTATCATTGGCACAGGTAAAACACACACAGAACAATGTCTCATTTTATTAACAGTTTAAATTATTTTCTTCAATATTAATTTTATATTTTTTTGGAATTTAAATAATGTAAGGCTCTTACATGTAATATAAAAATAAACTCTTTAAGCTTTAAAAGTTCAACAAACTTTTGCTAAGAAAGTTTGCTTGCCAAGCAGTTTCTCACAACTATCCAAACATAGTTCCTTTTTCAGTGCCTGACCTAAATATATTTTCTTTAAACAAAAAGAACCTAAAGAACAAGGCCTCAAGGAGATGGTACTACCTGAGTCATTCACTCTGAGCCAAAGAAAACATAAATACATTCTTTCCAAGGCAGTGGGGTTTGCAAGGGACTGTAAATTGTTTTGTGATAGATGAACCCTAGGAAAACACATCGACTCTGTTAAATCAATCAAAGAAGCAATATTCAGGTAGAGAAATACACCCGAGGGTACACAGAGACATTATGTTATGAAACTAGTGGGTGTTGACCTTTCTATCTACGGCACAACGGAGACCATAGTTAAAGCACTGAGGTGCCAAAGACCCCGAAAGGTGCCAAACTCTCACGGCCAGGGAATGTTGAGAGAAGAGGTAGCAGGTGGCCAAAATACTAAAGCAAGGTGAGATGACATAAGATTGATCTAAAATATAAATGAGTATATCAAAATCTCACTATTCTAGGAAAAATATCCACTTTTATGTAGTGCTTTAAAATGATGTGTTTTTTTCACAATTTGCTGTTGCAGGGAGAAAATGTTTGTCATTCATTCTAGCTTTTTTTTGGTATGTTATCACTTTTATTTTAGTTAATGGAAATAGAAATAGAAGAAACATTTTCTTCCACATTTCTTCCATGTTGTCTCTTTGAAACAGTTACCTAGTTTGCTGTGAAATTTAATCATTTTTTATAAATGTCTTCCCTAAGTACAGTTGAATAATGTACTAATTGATTAAAAATAAGAGAAAGGAGAAAAAGGATGGTAGAGATGGAATATATATATATCGTATATATATATATAAAATATATATGTCATATATATATGCACACATATATGTGGAATGTATATAATGCAGTATAACATTTACAAATATATATTAATACATATAATTATTAATACATAACATAAATGTATTAATACTATCATAAACAGATAAATGTATGTTTCTAAATATATAAATTATATATATTTATATAACTGTATATACCTGATATATACATACATGATATAGAAAACATACATTCTCTTTTTTACTTACCTCTTTCTCTTTTCTCACTTAGCTCAGCTTGAGATAATAGAGCCACAAAAGGTAAAAGTAAAAAATACATTAAAATATCAATGTCCTTATGACTATATTGGCGTCTCTGGATGGATGCACTCGAGGTGAGGAAAGCCAATTGTTCCATTCCAGAACGACTTTCCAGGTGTCGATTTGCTCTGATTTGAGCATGAGTGGAAGTAAAGAGAAATTACTCTTGTGTATCAGAAAGGAAATTGTAAATATCCCTGAGTGGAAGAGAAATTTTCTCCTTACTTTCTAATGGTGCTGAGAAATGTTATGTAACTAACAGGAAGTAATGAACACAGAATCTCCTCAGAAATGTACTGATAATATGATGAGGTGATAGTACATTAATAAATACAATAGTTTGAAATAATATCTTTGAAATAAATCTTAATTAATGTAAAATTTAACATGGACATAAGAGAATAATCAGTGTGCAAATAAGTCAATAATATGAGAAAATAGACATACATTCTTTCCAAGGCAGTGTAGTTTTGCAAGGGATTGTAAATTGTAAAATGCCCAAAACATACACACATGAACAGGCACACATAAAATACAAGGTAGGGTAGATTTAAAATTAGAATATATGTATGTATAAATTTCAAACTGTTTTTGTTTAAACGAAGAGCCAATCTCAAAATAACATATTGAGCAATTTATTTCAATAAAACCATAAAAGTTTCTGTAGAAATAAAAACCACAGAACCACAATAAGCTTATAATTAAAATGAAAGGGCTAAGCTAATTTTGGTGAAAAATATTTGCTACACCTATTAAATGAATCAATATGTTTTCTATACGAGTACAACACTAATCAGTAGAGAAACTGTTATAGGCTCAATTGGAAAAAAACAAAAAAACAAAAAAAGGAGAACATTTACATAGAAATTCACAGGACTTCCAACATTTCCTCAACATTTAGCTTCAATAAAAATAAATAAATTCAGATATAACAATAACCAAGATAAAAACACTTCATTTGTCTAGTAAATGAACAATTTACCTTATGGTGTGATTAAGAGATGGACTCCAGCAGAAACCGGTTTGGCTCAGTGGATAGAGCGTCGGCCTGCAGACTGAAAGGTCCTGGGTTCAATTCCGGTCAAGGGCATGTACCTTAGTTGTAGGCACACCTTCAGTAGGAGGTGTGTAAGAGGCAGCTGATCGATGATTCTCTCTCATTGATGTTTCTGACTCTTTATCCCTCTCTCTTCCTCTCTGTAAAAAAATCAATAAAATATATTAAAAAAAAGAGAGATGCACTCCATAAAGATCTCACTCAAAATTCTAGTACATACTTACAAGCCTCCATTATGATTTTCTAAACCCACCTTTACTTTTTAATGGGTATTAACGAAAAAAGGGAACAAAATGATAATAAAATGGCATGATAAAAAAGAAAGACTAATTTCTAGAATAGATATATTGAATAAAGAAAATACTTTCTCCTTCATATAAATACTTCAAACTTTCAAGACAATAGATATAATGAAATAAATACAAACTCAAAAGTAGAATTGAGTGAAATAGAAAAAATCATAAATTTATAAATAAAAAATAAATTTGACCTCAAAAAACTACTATTTTAAAGTTGATAAATAAAACCAAAGATGACTTGCAGGCTTCATTCACATAGAGACAGTTCATTGGGAGAAGGCTCCTGGTGATGACAAGAAATGCAGAGTGAAGAATGAATTGGAATTAGTTGTTGAAGATAAGCAACTGATGTTGCCCATAGAGGTTTCCGGTATTTTACAAATTAAGAAATAACAAAATCTGTAGATTAATATGGTATTTCTTGCTCTAAGAAATTTTTATCCAACTTAATCAATTCTTCCTCAATTTAATCTATTGGAAAATTTTAAAAAGCATCGTGGACTAAAAACCACACACATAAAAGAAAAGGTATTGGCTGGCCTTATAGTCTATACATACAAAACCAATGCTGAAAAAAGCCCCTTAAATCTGAATAAAATAACATTGAACCTAAGATTTTTACAGTTGGCTAAGATTTTTTTTTTTTAGAAAGACAACACTTTTTAAAACAGATCAGGTTTCAGGGCATAGTTCTTCATTCACATTTCTCCTCTCATCCTTTCTCTCTGTACCTGTTATTTCAAACAAAGAGAGTTTTATTTTCTTCTCTGGAGAGCTGGCATAGGTAGAGATGTGGGTAATCTTTCCGCCCTTGTGTTATTTTCATAGCATTTTAATCTATATTACAAATCCTCTATAGTCTCCTGTAGATTCAGTATTTTGGAAAGCAAATCCAGTATTTTTCTTTTAGAATTTCTGTCCTGAAATCTCTTTCCCACGGTAAAGAGCACAGTGATTTATCTGACTAGATGTGGTAGGGAAAATAATTGGACAAATCAGCAACAACTAAATAATCATTGATCTCAAACAACTAACAATCTCTTACTGATACATATTCGCATCATTATTATATCAGTCAGGAAGCAAAATTACACCGGTGGTTGGAACAAAGAAAATTCAATATAAATGAATGCTATAATAAAAGGGATTTAACTACTAAAATGGATTTTTTTAAAAAAAGTCAATAAGAAATAAGATAGCAGATATAGAAGGACAGTTGTTAGTTGGAGGATTAAGGTAAAGTGGCCAAGTAAGAGAAAGAGAGGGAATTCACCACCTCTTAATAGCCCTGCAGGTAGCCCACAAAAAAGCAGCCCATTGGGGTGCAAGCAGACTTGCTGCGAATTTTCCCACAGGAGTTTTATCACAATTCCCTGGGAATCTGTTGGGGCCAGGATCCAGTTTCGGCATTCAAAGCAGAGCAAAGGAGGGTGGATTTGGAACTGAGCCGGTAAGTTGTTAACTGGAGCATCTGCAGAAACATGTATTGTATCTAGGTTTTATTTTCTAAGAAGTTAGAATCTGGAATCTATCCTAAATCACTTATAAGCTTAAGCAAAACTCAAACCCCACAAACAGCACATATCTATGAATATTTTTTTTCAAAGATCACTAGAAATTGAGTTTATGCATTCAGGTGAAAGCTTTTCCTTTTTAAATTTGGGGATGGCTACTTGTTCCTCCCCACTAATGGGGATCTAAGTATCTTTCCCTAAAGTGTACTTAATTTGTTCTGTAAGCCCTCCTCCTAGAACCTAGAACGTTGCCTGAAATATTTTGTGCTTAATTATATGCACTGAATAAGTGAGTAATACTTTGATTTTCCAACTTCTCCATCTCCTTCTATCACCTATTTTTCCAATCTTTTAAAATTAGTTTTAAATACCGATGCCTATAGGACTTTGGTGCTTTGTGTCTCTTCTTGAAATGCCACAGACTATAATAGAAAATACTTTTATTACCACAGGTAATTAATTTCTTATATCAGGTTATCCAGTTTGCTCTGGTCTTTTCATTTCAATTGATGTTTGAAATTATAAACCATTGCAGAATACTTGGGAGAAGCCTAGGAATTGAAGCTTTGTGCCTTAGCCTTGAAAGACCATTGATGGTTCTTGACCTTTTTTGCTTTGCTTTTGTTTTACCATTTGATTATACTGTGTCCAGGGGTTTCTCGTTTTATTTTGTGTTTCTTTTTAAATATGAAGATCTTTGTCTACCATCATGTATGGTATCATTTACATAAGCCTTTGCTTTATCTTATTCTTCTTGGCATGGATTATCCACAATATAGAGGTTGGCAAGTACAGTTGTTCATATGGAAAATAATACAATAATCAAGAAATAATAATGTAAGAATAAACTCTGTGTTTCACATACTCACAACTGTAAATACCTGGATATGCATGTTCTAGGGTTAGCTTGCATTTGAAATTGTTCACAACTACTTATTAATTTAAGACCTTAGGAATAAACTAACTTAATTTCTGGTGAAACATAAGCTGAGGATAAGTCCCCTACTCAAAAAGTTTCTTTTTAAAATGCATATTCTTGCTATATGTTATAGTCATAATTACTTCCTTTTTTTTTTAGCTGATTGCTTATTTTGAGCAATTTTTATTTAATTTTTTGGGGTGATATTGGTTAATAAAGTTATGTGTTTAAGACATATAATTCTATAATACATCATCTGTACATTATATTGTGTGTTCACCACTCTAAGTCAAGTCTTCTTCCATTACAATTTATCCTCCTTTACCCTCCTCTACCTCCCTCAACCCCCATTTCCATCACCATGCTCTTACTTGTGTCTCTGCATTTTTTGGTTTTGGATGTTTTATGTGTTTTTTGCTTAATCCCTTCACCTTTTGCACCCAGCCCTGCAACACCCCCCCTCCCCCCTGACAGCTGTCAGTCTGTTCTCTATATTTAAAATGCTAACCGTTTCATTATTTAAGAACATGAACTTAAATGTAGTTCATATAACTCTTTTAAATGGTAAATAATGTGAAGTGTATGCATGGCTTTCCTGAGAACTATTCACTGAGTTTTTATTTTCTATTTTGGTATCTGGAACTGGGAGAAGAAAATGAAAATTTATACTGCCAACATCAATCACATTTAAACAGATAAACAAAAAAACATCACTGGATATCACTAAGGTTATTTGAAGGAAAGCTCATAATTATATATAATTAAGGAACAGCTTTGATTAAACTTCAAATATGATCTGTAGCTATGAAAATTTGTTGAACATTTTGATTAATTCAGATACAACTCTAAATAACAAATGAGAGTAAATAGTTGGGTTATTTTCTATTCTCCTTACAAATAGGGGATACACTGATTGAAGATATATCATGAGGTTAAATGCCAAATAGGAAGTCTAGGTACGTTGATTCTAGCCAACACTTCCAAAGTAGGAGCCAGAGAATTATTCCAGGAAAGTTAATTCCAGGAAAGTTAATCCCAAGTCCTGTCTAACTTACATGCTCTTCCTGAATGAGAAGTCATTATTCTGATCTCCTTCCAGGCACAAAATCAGTGTGAAAGGGAGAAGCCTAATGCATAGGAGGGAACAAGCTGTGAGGCTTTGTAATGGTCATCTGAAACTCGAGTTCCTTGATGTTCAGCCAGCATCATATCAGTTTGGTTCATTGGATCGCTATATTATTAGAATTTTTTTTGTTCATTTCCTAAATACCTGCTGTGCAATTACCAAAGCATAACAGATGGGAATTAAAAAAAATCCTAGTTATGGATGGATGCAATAATGTTAAAATTATCTAAACATAGTAGCATCTTAAAATTTTTAACAAAGTGAGCTAATTTTGCTTCAAAAATCCAAAAGTTATTCACTTTTAAAATATATCAATATAACATACAATAACTTGAAAGAGAAAGTCCATATTTATTTTATAATTAAAAGACACCAATATACATTGGAGTAACAAGTCTAAGTTTAACCAGATGCCCAAACCGGTTTGGCTCAGTGGATAGAGCTTCAGCCTTCAGACTGAAGGGTCCCAGGTTTCATTCTGGTCAAGGGCATGTACATTGGTTGTGGGCACATCCCCAATAGGAGGTGTGCAGGAGGCAGCTGATCAATGTTTCTCTCTCATCAATGTTTCTAACTCTCTATCCCTCTCTGTAAAAAAATCAATAAAATATATTTAAAAAGTAAATAAATAAATTTAACCAGAAAATTTGAATACAAAATAAAGTAATTTAAAATATTATGGGTAATTAACCCCATTTAAAAAAAAGGGCAAATAAAATGTAAGTGAATTTGGACTATATTATTTCAGGTTGCATATTTATTTGGGATATATGGAATTAAGAATTAAAAAAAAATATTTTAACCTTTATTCTTTAGGAAAAATATAAATTCTTTGGCATTTCATATACAAAAGTTATTTTTGTTTTCAGATTTTTATTAGTGATGAATAGAAAGGGGAAACTTCAAGAGTATCTTAATCTGTTTTTATGCAAATACTATAATTTTTGTTCAGTTTTTTATATAGTTAGTTTTTAGTACGTGAACACTTACTTGCCAGGCTCCTTAAGAGCCATACCGAAGAAATCACAGAGTCATATCCCTTTGAAACTTAAGCATAAGCTATTTTCTGCATATATAGAGAACTATTAAGACAAAATTAGAAATCCATTTTTCAAAATGTATCTTAGCTGCAACCATTTCTCTCTTATTCTATTTATAAGATAAAACACAAGTTACAGAAAGCCAACCACTTACAATGATGCTGAAAGGAAAGTTATAGAATGAGAGAAAAGAGAATTACAAAATAACATAGATGAAATGATAAAATTATGCATTCTTAAACCAAAAAAAATGATGGATTAGTGTATTTTTATATATTAATTTGGTACTTTAGTGAGGCATGAGGAATGTCAGTGTTATATGAGATTTGAAATCGCAGACTATAGAACTTGATATATTTAGTTTACACATTTTGGTATATAATATAACACACATATATTACAACTCTATCATATGCAATATATTTGTTTATACATATACTGTCATATGTCATATATGATGTCTTCCATAAAATTATAGCTTGCATGTATTAAAAATCTGGGCCACTCTTGTGACACACTGTGACATAAAGTAATTGGGCTTAAATGTATTAAATATTGTGTAAAATTTTATCTACAAAGTAATAGAGCTATGGTTTGAACTTGACAGTATATACAATAGAGTCTATGCACAATTATTAATTATACTGATTCCCTCATCTATTAATAGAAGTTTAGATGAAAGGGGTCCATGATAAGATTAGTTTTGATACAGAAAGTGTTAAATATTTGGACATGTTTTATTGCTGAAATGTTCAAAGTATTTGATGTGCCAATGGAGATTATGAATCAATGCATATAAAAAGAAAGTAGTATGCAGATGTGCTCATACTTATTAACAACAGAGTCCTTTTCCTTCTAAAATATCTTAAGGAATATTTTAAGGAATTTATTTGCAAATTGCCACAATAATAACACATATAAAACCATGGTCATTTGAGTGCATTTATTCCAAAGTAACAAATGGAACAATTACTAAACACTTTTAAATAGTTCAATTGAATATGCTGTCTGTGCATATACCAGTTTGGTAGCTCTAGGGGGAAAAAGATGATGAATGGAAAAATCAATCTCTGCATCATTCTCTCTTGCTCCTGACCTTGCTCCCACTTATATCTCCATTGATTTCTTATATATTGTGCTTC
The DNA here is from genome assembly GCA_963924515.1 of Vespertilio murinus. Taxonomy (NCBI): domain Eukaryota; kingdom Metazoa; phylum Chordata; class Mammalia; order Chiroptera; family Vespertilionidae; genus Vespertilio; species Vespertilio murinus. Next base: position 162,147,199 of record OZ004705.1, read on the forward strand.
TTGGGAAAATTTTTTATATTCTAGATGAGACCTTTTCAACTTTATTGTACATAAGAATGAGCTCAGTAAGGATTTTAAAATGCAGATTCTGATTTGGTAAGATTGGGAGATAGCACAAGAGTGTGTAATTCTAATACCCTATTTCCCCCAAAATAAGACAGTGTCTTATATTAATTTTTGCTCCCAAAGATGCACTAGGTCTTATTTTCAGGGGATGTCTTATTTGTCCATGAAGAAGAATACGGTACACATTTATTGTTAAATGAAAATGAAGGAAATTTATTAGCTGTATACGGTACAGTAGTACAGTAGTTGTCAACACAAACCAGACAAACTGTGAATTCTACAGTATCAAGAATTTACTCATTTATTCAATGACAATCATGTCATCATCTTCTGGAACATCATCATAACAATCCAATTCCTGAATTTCCTGGTGAATTTCTTGTGACTCCATTTCTCTCAGAATCAGTGGACCAAATCTCTCATGTTTAGCAATAGCACTGTCTTTAAATGAGTACTTCTTGTCAAGGTAGCCTGCTCGCAGTGCATCTGCAATGCAACTGTCAGTGATTTTCTCCCATGAATTCTTCACCCAAGTCACAACTTCTTGCAGTTTAGGTTTCACAAAGTTTCCACACTGATTTCTCTCCATTCACACAGCAGTGATGTCATGACTCCACGTAAAGTCACTGGTTGCCAGACACCAGTGTGGGCGGCCCTAGCGACCAGTTTACGGTAAATTAATTTTCATTCTGAGACAGTGCTTGGGGGCCTTATTTTTCGGGGGAATGCCTTATATTTCAATCAGAAGGAAACCTGTAAGTAGGTCTTATTTTCGGAGGATGTCTTATTTTCGGGGAAACACGGTAAGTACCTCGGTGATGCTGCTTCTTCTTTTGAATGGCATTTAAAAAACAAAACAAAAAACTATAGTCAGTATGCAATATTATATTAGTTTCAGGCATACAATATAATGACTTGATATTTACATCTCTTAAGATGTAGCAAAAAGCTAAGGCAACATTCTTTTCTAGTAGGTATATTTTTGGGGAAAAAATATTGATTGATAGCCCCAGCTAGTTTGGCTCAGTGGTTGAGTGTTGACCTATGAACCAGGAGGTCATGGTTGGATTTCCTGTCAGGGCACATTCGTAAGTGGTGGGCTCAGTGCCCAGTGTGAGGCTTGCAGGAGGCCTACAATCAATGATTCTCTTCATCACTGATGTTTCTACCCTCTCTTTCTCCTTCTCCCTTCTTCTCTGAAATCAATAAAACTATATTTATAAAACACTTATAAAAATATTGAGTTGTTAAAATCTGTCCAAACCAACCTCTAATCTGATATAGTTGTTTTACTGAAGAAGAAAAAAAAAACTAAAATATTTTATAATTTAGAAAAATATATGATAATAATTGCTTTTCCCTTCTTCTGAATATCTTATTGTAACAAAATAATAAATATATCTAAAAAGAGATAAAATAATTGGATATTTTTTTATTTTGAAATGTAGTGTTTAAAATAATAATTTTGAGCAATATTAAAGGGAGAGAATAACTTGAGAGAGTTTGGTGAGATGACATATATGTTCAATTGTATCTTCACCCCCCAATTCATATGTTGAAATCCTAAACCCCAGTACCTGGGAATTTGTGTTTGGAGAGATAAGTTTTTTTTTTAGGAATTAAGGTTAAATGAGGCAACAAGGGTGGGCTCTATCTCATATGACTGGTCTCCTTAGAAGAGGAAATTTGGACACATGCACATGCTCAGAGGGAAAAACATGAAGAGTAGCCACTGTCAACCCAAAGAGAGTTGTTTCATAAAAACCAAATGTGCTGACACTTTGATGTTGAACTTTCAGCCTCCAGAACCCTGAGAAAATGAGTTTATGTTGTCTAAGCCACTTAGTCTGTGATATTTTGTTATGGCAGCCTTAAGGAACTAACACCAATAGAGTTCATCCAGAATGTGTGGATATATATTTTTTTGTCTTAAATTGTGCTAAAATGTCTGCAACATTGTACAAGCTAAAAATGATGTGATTCTTATTTACAGAATGTGGCACACAGATGAACACACATATGAAATCAAAAACAAGACAAGCTGGAAAAAATGAGTTTTTAAAAAAGTGTATCTGTGTGTATGTAAAATATCACACTTAAATTTCATCCACAGTCTAGCACAAGGTTTAAACATTTCCTATTGAATTTACTCATCTGTAAACTGAAGGTACTAATAACCAAAAAATACATTTTATTGGGAGATATGGAATAAATATAAAATACATATCATAGTGCCTAGAAAAGTAAGTCATCTTGTCTAATAAAGAAGGAATATGCTAATTGACTCTCACGCCCTCACAAAGATGGCAGTGCCCATAACCCATTACTAGGGAATATGCTAACTGACTGCCACATCCTCAAAGATGGCAACACCCACAGCCACAAGATGGTGGTGTTCAGCACCGCCAGGACGGCAAGTGTGCGGCATGGCTGGGCCCATCCCCAGGCAGGTCCAGCACTCCATGTGCCTGTCTATGGAGTCCCCCAGTCCCCTAAGCCCCCCAGCTGCTCAGGGCTGGCTCAAGGCACAGGTAATCAGGGCTGGCCAAAGCTTGTGCTGCCTGCAGTAGCAGCAGTAAAGGTGTGATAAGGCATCGCCTTCCCCTGATCGCCAAGTCACCTTCTATTGCTGAGGGCTTCCAGACTGTGAGAGGGGGCAGATTGGGCTTAGGGACCCTCTTCCAGTGCATGCATTTTCATTTCCAGGCCTGTAGTTAAATAAAATTATTACAACTTCTTTCCACTTGCACTTCCCTGCTTTTGTTCCTACACTGTAACATAAAAGAAAAAGGCTTATTTGTTTTTAGGATGTCCCCTTGCCTAAATACCTATAAGAACATTAAGCCAGTTTATTTTTATTTTTATTTCTTTATTGATTAAGGTATTATATATGTATCCTTATCCCCCCACCTCCTATGAATATGCTATGCTTCCATCCCCTCCTCCATTAGTTAAAATCAGCCTTCAAGGATGGGACTAAGTGTGGCAAAGTGTAAATTTTAAAGAGTAGCAGATATGAGAAACCAAAATGGCGGCATAGGTAAACGCCTAACTGCAGCCTCACACAACAATTTCATAAAATACAACTAAAATACAAAATGGACATTATCCAGAACTATAGGAAAGTTGATTGACTGGAAATTCTACAACTAGAAGGAAAGAGAAAACAAAAGGAAAATCAGAGGAGCTTTAAAAGCCTAAGGTACAGAGAGACACAGTGCACGCGTGGGGAGAGGACTGAGCTACAGAGGAAGAGGCGACTGAGTGCCTGGCTGGTGTTCCCTAGCAGGAAGGAGATAAAAGCTCCAGACTGTGCTGAACCCCAGTTGCCAATGCACTAAACCCAAGTTCTAGGCCAGACCCTGGGGACCCAGGCTCATATGGAGGGAATCTGGGCTGTAAGGAGGAAACTCAAGGGAGCGGCAAAAGGCAGAGTCCCAGAGGCACGCGTGTTGCATGCAGAGGACAGACTCTTGACTGTGCTACTGAATTGCCCTAGCGGGAAGGAGACAAAAGCTCCATACTGCACTGAACCCCACTTCCAACCCCACTTCCAACTGCACTGAACCCCAGTTCTGGGCTCATTGGGGGAGAGACTAGACTGTCTGGTAGTGGGTGAAACTCGAGGGCACCTTTCTCTCTGAGGTGCTTGCAGTGAGTACCAAAGCAGCAAGTACCAAAGGACACTGAGACTCAGGAACCTCATAGGGCAGGGCTGACTGGAAGCCAAGGCTGTAGGCTCCACCCTCAAACTCTGCCCCATCCCAGCTGAGCACAGAGGCTTTTGCAATTTTTCAAGTCTAGTTGAATAAGGCTGTCTCCCAGCATAGACACAGCTGATCCTCACAGCCAATTGGCCTGGAGGTCAGTTCCTCCTAGTGATACCAATAATAATCAAGACTTAACTACAGACCTGGTCATTGCCAACTACCCTCCCCTGCAGGCCTGGTCACCCCTAACTGCCCTCCCCTATGTGCCTGGTCTCCCCCAACTGCTCTCCCTACAGGCCTGGTTTCCCCCAAATGCCCTACCCTGCTGGCCATCTTGTAGTGACCATCTTGTATCCACATGGGGGTGGCCATCTTTGGTCACGTGGGGTTGGCTAAGTTGTGTGTTGGAGTGACAATTTGCATATTACCCTTTTATTATATAGGATTATTGTATAGGATATAATTGTGAAAACATGAATGTAATAATACATGGGACAATCTCAGATGGATATTTTTATATTCAGAGTGTGGTGCAGCTGCCCATTCTAAATGAGACCTCATTTAGTATCTTTAATTAGGGTTTAACTGTAAATTTTAAAATGATTTTAAATGGCAAGTCTTATATATTCATATGCTCTTGTAATACATTCTAAAAATTCAAATCCATTCTTGATTGAAGTCACAACATAAAGTTTAAATGTTATCTCATGGACACTAATTTTATCCTTTATAACTAGTTGTGTGAGTCTACATTTATATTCTAAGCCTTTTTCCTTTTTACTGTAATATATCTTGGAAGATTTAAATCACACATTCAGAAAATAATTGCCATTTTAAATTGAACTCAGAGTAGAACAAACCAATTACTATAGTTGCCTCAGTGTAAAGCATTTTACTCTTCTACCAGCTATAGAAGTGAGCATACTCCCTCTATCACAATTATTACCACATAACTACTGCATTTGTATTCACCTCCTGAAGTAGACTAAAAAAGCTTCCAGGGGAATGAATATCCTTGAAGTTCATATTGGATTTTAATGGTCTTATTCGACACAATTTAAAATATGAGAAATCTATAGTTGAACTAATTTATATTCATCCTCACAATCGTTGGCTGAATTTTTTAGTAAAAAATCAAGATATGCATAATAAATGCACACACACATATATGCCCTATATACAGCACCACTTAGTCATAAAAAGTATAGATGTTTAACTAGAGAGATAAAAATCTAAATATGCTTAAAACTATGAATAAGAAAGGACATCTTGAAAACTATTGTCTAGGGTAATTAAGGGAATGATGTGTACATTTCTCATCCATTTGAGTGTCTGACTCTTGTTAATTCTTGTGGGTGTTTTTTTGTTTAATAGTTGTGTGTGTTTGTTTCTTTCTGTGGCAAAACAGAAAATCTGAAATTGCTACCAGTCCAAAACTATAGGGATACAAAAACTTGCTTTGTTAGAACTTTCACACACACACACACACACACACACACACACACACACACAATTAGAATCTGATTGGCAAAATGATTCAAGCATTAAAAAAATTAAGTGGCATTCAGACAATAAATTAATAAATATTTATAGAAGTCTTTATTAGCTATTTCAAATATAAAAGTGTACCAAACCACAGTCTCTAAATGTAAAGTGCTCATATTCTATAAGTAAAGTAAGTACCCTATGAAGATAGGCCATGTGATATGCTTTCATAGTGAACAGAGTAGCTCTGTTTCTTGGGAAGGGTGAAATGACTCGACTTGATGAAGCAGATGACATAGGACTTAGCTATTGATAGATATCAGGGTATTTATGAAATGAAGAAAGAGTTAAAGAATATTCTATATTGAAGCATGAATAAACATAAGGCACGGATATTTGAAAGACTACTATGCCACATTTGGCAAAGTAGCTGGGAAGGTAGGTAGAGATTAACTAAGGTGTATAAAATTGTAAATGGGAAATTCAGTTCTCAATGAAGTCTAATTAAAATTTATCATTTAAAAATTTATCTTCATTGTTGAAAGTATTACAGATGTCCACCCCCTTCCTTTCCCTTCATTTACCTCTTCTAACCCACACCCACTCCTCCTATTTTCTGTGTCCCTGGGCTATTCGCTTATGCATAATAATTCCCTGGTTAATCTCTCCAAACCCACCACCCACAACTCCCACCTTCCCTCTGAGGTTCTTTTCCACACTTCTATGTCTCTGGATCTATTTTATTCATTACTTTATTTTGTTCATTAGGTTCCACATATGACACTTATCTTTCTTTGATTGACTTATTTCTCTTAATATAATGCTCTTCACGTCAGGAAATTGAGGAGAAAATAAACAGATGGCACTACATCAAAACAAAAAGCTTCTGCACAACTAAAGAAACCATCAACAAAATGAAAAGGGAGCCCATTGCGTGAGAGAACCTATATGCAAAAAGTACCTCTGATAAGGGGTTTATTTCCAAAATATATAGGGAACTTAATAAAAGGAAGACAAACAATTCAATTAAAAAGAGGCATAGGACCTAGATACTTCTCCAGAGTGGACATACAGAAGGCCAGGAGATATGAAAACATGTTTAGTCACTAATCATCAGAGAGATGCAAATTAAAATGACAGTGAGGTATCACCTCATACCTGTTAGAATGGCTGCCATCAATAAATCAATAAACGACAAATGCTGGCCAAAATGTGGAACCCTAGTAACTGCTGGTAAGAATGCAGACTGGTACATATACGGCACCACTTAGTCATAAAAAGTATAGATGTTTAACTAGAGAGATAAAAATCTAAATATGCTTAAAACTATGAATAAGAAAGGACATCTTGAAAACTAAAATTCCATACTGTTTTCCACTATGGAAAACAGTATGGAATTTTCTCAAAAAATTAAAAATGGAGCTGTCATTTGACCCAGTGATCTTTAAATCTAGGAATATATTCTAAGAAACCCAAAACACCAATCAGAAAGAATATATGCTCCCTTATGTTCATAGCAGCACAATCCCATATAATAAAAGAGTAATATGCAAATCAATCAAATGACAGAACGACTGGTCGCTATGATGCACACTGACCACCGGGGGCAGACACTCAACACAGGCGCTGCCCCCTTTTGGTCAGTGCGCTCCTATGGGGGGTGGGGGTGGGGGGAAGAGGTGCTGCTTAGCCAGAAGCTGGCCGATGGCTGGGGAGCGCAATGGTGGTGGTGGAGCCTCTCCTGTTTCCGCAGCAGTGCTAAGGCTGTCCCACTACCGGCTTAGGCCTGCTCCCCAATGTCACTCAGACATCCGCAGAAGGCTCCTGGTCTGTGAAAGGGCACAGGCCAGGCTGAGGGACCCAGCTCCCTGATTGCACGAATGTCCTGCATCTGGACTCTAGTTCACTATAACTAAAATCTGGAAACAGCCCAAATACCCATTAGTAGATGAGTGGATAAAAACTCTGTGGTACATTTACACTATGGAATACTATGCAGGTTTTAAAAATTATCATTTTTATTATCATTTTTCAATAAAGTAGCATAAAAATTCCATCAGAGCCAGCCTCCTCTGCTGCCTCTCCGAACTTGTCATTCATTATAGTAATTGTGACCTCCTGGCTTCCAGTGAATACGGGCTGCTTTATGGTCCCTATTATGTCAGGACTCTGTCCTCCCTCTGAACATTAAGGAGCCCAGCTCTATAGCCGCCTCTGCTATAGCCATTACTGTCCGGAAGAGACATTGTAGAACTTTTTTAGTGGTTTGATAAACTGCCTAGTGGCATTTGTAAGTGCTGTGTTCTTTGGGTTCTCCCATGAAGCGCAATCCTCTGGTGACAGGCCTTATGTCAATTACAGCATGTACATTTCCCTTTATTCCTCCCCATATCAGCCACCAAGGCAACTTTGGCACTTCAGAATACCTGATATATTTTGTTTGAAACCCTTATGATATATTTCTAAATACATTCATGTAAAATTCTGAGATATTTTCTTTCTAAAAATGTCCTCTCACTTAATATTGCATGCTATAGAGTTCAAGCTTGAACATATTTTTCTTCTTCAGAAAGAACATTCTCTTCTCTCTGTCTGTCTGTCTCTCTCTCTTGTTAATTATTTTGGGAAGTGTTATTTAGATGTGTTCGTTATATATTTTGGTATTAAACCCTTATCAAATATATGATTTGCAATCCAAAGGTGCATTTTTATTGTGTTGATTATTTTGCCGAGCAGAAGTTTTTTAGTTTGATGTAGCTCCACTTGTGTATATTTTGCTTTTGGTTTAATATCCAAAAAATCATTGCCAAGACCATATCTCTATTATCTTCTCTAGTTTTATTTTATGGTTTTAGGCCTTATGCTTAAATCTTTAATTCATTTCTAGTGGTCTGGTTCAATTTTTCTGTATGTGGATACCCAGTTTTCCTAACACCATTTATTGAAAAGAGTTTCCTTTCCCCTTGTGTGTTACTGGTGTCTTGGTCAAAAATTAGTTGGCAGCTGCCAAGACTGGTTCGGATCAGTGGATAGAGCATCGGCCTGTGGACTGAAGGGTCCTGGGTTCAACTCTGGTCAAGGGCATGTACCTTGGTTGCGGGCACATCCCCAGTGGGGAGTGTGCAGGAGGCAGCTGATTGATGTCCCTCTCTCATCGATGTTTCTGACTTTCTATTCCTCTCCCTTCCTCTCTGTAAAAAATAAATAAAATACATATTTAAAAAAATTAGTTGGCTGTATACATAGCAGTTTCTTTCTGGGCTCTCATTCTGTTCCTTTACTCTGTCTCTGATTATGCCAATACCATGCTGTTTGATTACTATAGCTTTATAACACAGTTTGAAATCAGGAATCTATGCCTCCAACTTTGTTCTTCTTTCTCATGATAGTTTGCCTCTTCTGTGCTTTTGTGGTTCCATTTTAATTTTAGGACTAATTTTCTGTTTCTGTGAAAAATGCCATTAGAATTTTGATAGGGATTGCATTGAATCTATAGACCACTCTGGCAATTATGGAAGTTTTAACAAGATCAGTTCTTCCAATTCATGAAAAAGTTAGCTTTCCATTTATTTTATTTTACTTTTTGATTATTTGGCACATTCTAAAGTTCACCTTGCATTCCCAAAGAGAAATACATCATCTTGTTATATTTTGAAAGGATCACAGTTACTAGAGATTCTTTAAAGAAATAATATCAGAGCATTATATTACCGATAATTACTTCTCCTTAAATACACACCAAGTTAAAAATATCATTCACTGGTTAAATATCATCAGTGTCCCTTGTGTCCAAGTCAAATAATCTGACACATCTCAGATCTTGTCTTGGATTCAAGAATCAGGAAGGTACTTAAACATATTGGCACTGTCTCTCAATAGCTATCCCTTAATCCACTCCTCAATGACTCATTTCACGTTTCTTATTATGTCCACTATCAGGTTTTTGACGAAATAATGTGCCTGCTTTTAAAAATATATATATTTTATTGATTTTTTTTATAGAGAGGAAAGGAGAGAGAGAGAGAGAGAGAGAGAGAGAGAGAGAGAGAGAGAGAGAGCTAGAAACGTCAATGAGAAAGAAACATCGACCAGGTGCCTCTTGCACACCCCCTCGTTGGGGGGTGCCCACAACCAATGTACATGCCCTTGACCGGAATTGAACCCGGGACCTTTCAGTCTGCAGACCAACGCTCTATCACTGAGCCAAACCGGTTTTGGCTTTGCCTGCTTTTTGAATGAGTTTATATTTCAATGCAATTCATTCATTTAACAATCATTTCTTTCTGCATATCTACTGCATGCATAGAGCCATATTAGGCGCAAAGGATACAAAGATTATTAAATTAGGACTAAACCTTTAAGTAGTAAATAAAATAGCGGTAAGACAGAGAAGTAAAAAGATACATAGCCATATAATGTTTACACATGTACAATAGAAACCCATCTAAAATAATGGTTTAAATGGCCCAATGAAGCACAATTAGTAAAAATTACAAAATACATGATAAAGATGAACCTTGTAACAGTCCTGATGGGATGGGCTGCCTCAGATGAGGGTGGTTCTCTGCCACTGAAGGTTTCTCAGACTGTGCAGTCACTTACGTAGTGGGGATTTAATAGAAGAAATTCAAACAGCATATGGGTACTTTTACTAGAAGCATTTAAAAGATTTTTCAAACCCTGGGACTGCATGGGGTCTATTCAAAGCTATGCTTGAGGCTCCTGCCTAATTTCTTGAAACCTTTGGCTTCTGGAATCTTGAGTTATCTGTAAGTACTGCCAGGTGATTATTAGAGCAAAGATATTAAATGTCACTTTAACACTTCTGAGAAGAGCATTTTATCTACCTAGTCCAACTATTTTATTTTATTTTATGGGTAACGGAAAAATGATTTCTTCTGCTTTTTCTTGATAGAACAGAAACCATGGATTAAAAATTGTGTTGTACATTTCTAGATGCCTCATACATATTACCATAAGATATATTAAAAATTTGATTTGAGAGAGAAAAAAAAAACACCTCAACTTGAGACTATTGGCATTATACTTTCTCCTTTCAACTGCTTGGCTCTTCAGCAAATTTGAACACAAGCATTTTAAAATAAATGTACCTGGAATTGACATGGCTAAAGTGAAAGTAGTTTGGAGTAGATGAAATTTTTTGAAATAATTGGAAATATACCTGTAAAGACTAAATGGAACAATCCTGCCTGCCCACCATGGCGTTATTCAGTATTAATCTGAAATAATGGTGGGGATAGCCTTCAGGTTGAGAAGGCCATAAAATTCAGGGCTGAACTTATAAAATATAGTCATTTATATACTATTTCCAGCTGGCAAAGGATATCCCTGAATTGATTTAAAGATTATATATATATATATATATATATATATATATATATATATATTGGTCTGTGATTTTCTAATGTAACCAAGTATGTTGAATTGATTCTATCATTTTACTCTTCATATAAGAATTAAAAATTTGAAGTATTTTTATATTAGCATAATTATTTATCCTTGGAATAATATTTTTCAATTAAAATAAATTAGAAACTTGTTTTCTCAATAACTATATAGGAATATATTGGTTATTTCCTGGAAATGAGCCATTGCTTAGTAACCTGAAGAACTTACTTTTTTAATAAGTTAATGGAAAATGTCTTAAGTTCAAAACTGCTAACTGATCATATTATAATACTGAATTAGTGTTCTGAGTACTTTCTTTGAGTTGATGAAATATCCTTCGCTCTAGTATTCTATTATTTCTAACATGGTACTACCACCCTAAAGAAGCATGGCTTCAGCATTAAAGCAAAGTGGTATATTCTTTGGAATAGATTTATTATAATTCATTAGCTGATCAAATTATAATTAAAGTCTCAGCTTGGAAAACAATAAATGAATTACCTAAATATATTTATATGATTTTTGTCTCAGTTATAATGATCATGTAATAACTAAGTATAAAGTCAAATGGCAAATATTACATTTTGAAAAGAAATATTTAAAAAGCAAATTGTTGAACCAAAGAATTCATCATAAAGATATGGAACTGCTCTATTTATATATTATTTTTTAAAATTTTATTTGCTTATCTTCATGTTTTTAATCTGGCAGCAACTAATAAAAAATGTAATGCCAAGAAATCTATACTATATAGATTTCAATATTGCTTGTGTAGGGTTTGGATTGAGGGAATGGATTAAAAGGGATGCATTTAAAGGTAACTGAGAGAATACCAATTCTCTCTATTAAAAAGCAAATGATGTAGAATGCTTAATATAAATTTCCCAGTTCAGAAAAATAAAAGACTTCCTGTAGAATCTGGCTTTAAGAATTTAAAACAGTATCCTTTCCACAATTTTGATATATTTTTATTTTCATATTTATCTATAAACTCAGCAATATACTTTTCCTACAATTTTGTTTCTTTTATATGTATTTTTTTCCCATTTCAATGTACTACTCTGGTTTAAGAATTTGGAATCTTTGTAGCAAATATTTTCCATAATAACTCAGACTCCTGTATACAATAAATAAATAAATAAATAAATAAATAAATAAATAAAACAGAAAACTTTTAAAGAATTAACCAGCTCTAGGCAGTTTGGCTCAGTGGATAGAGCATGGGCCTATGGACAGAAGGGCCTTGGGTTTGATTCCAATCAAGGGCACATACCTCGGTTACAGACTCTTCCTCTTCCTGAGCTCTGATCGGGACTAAGGCAGGAGGCAACCAATAAATGTGATTCTCTCACATCCATTTTTCTCTCTGTCTTTCCCTCTCCCACTCTCTCTAAAAAATCAATAGAAAAATATTCTCAGGTGAGGATTAAAAATTAAATAAAATAAAGAATTAACCACAATGTGACACAGATAGTTCTAAAGGAGTGTCTGTGCCTAGTACTGTGAAATATTTCCTAACTGGCATTTTTTATAATCAATGAATCACAAATGAATCACATCCTTATCCTCATTCCTGCCTTCAAAGTTTTGCACTCATAGGCTCTACAAATGGGCACATAAAAATATTCTAAAAATGTGTTGTTTTAGTCGAAAGAATCACATGTATAGCCACTCACATTTAGTCCAACTACAGAATATAACTTAGAAAAATTAAGATGTTCAGAGGCCCTTCCTTTATGTAAATGTTTATTGAATTTGAAGGGTTTATTTATAAATGAAACTCTGTAAATAAGAAAAGATGCTGGTGTATGGTGCATATTGACATGAAATTTTTAAAACCATAATTAATTTTTAAGCAGCTAGAACTTTCAAGTCAATTCCCATTTTGTATATATCAATCTTTGCCACATCAATGAGTAGTTTATTCACCCACTTTATTTAGTTTCCATATGGGTTGTTTTGTCATTTTTTCCCCATTTTCCAGTTTACTGAATTCTAAATAAGTTTTAAGAATGTGGTGTTCGGTGGGTTAAAGTTTCATTGTTTCCCCACTTTCACTATCTTTAATCTCTCTTGATTTTTAATATTCCCCACATGAAAGACATCTTGCATGCAGATTGTTATGATAATCTATAATCTTCTTAAGCATTTTACTATTTCACTTGATAAAGCACAGATCACTTGTATTCTATTTTTAAAATAAAAGCCTATCTGTTGTGGTTTTCAATGTAAACTCATATGTGCAGTCAGAAATAGGTGAGTAAACAGAAGCCCAAGACTCAGGAGAAATTGAAAAACGGGTCCTTGGAAATGACAGCTAGGTAGGCAACGGCTATTTCTCTTAGCAACTAATTGCCTTGCCCAGGAAGGGAAATTTCTAGCATGGATTCAAATGTTCTCGGGAAGTACAAGCTTCTTACTATATCATAGCAATTTTTATTGACATGCTTCTCCTAAGAACATGTAGAGTAAGTGTGAACATCATGTTGAAGTAACTGGGAAACAATAACCCAAACACCAATGCGATCTATCGGGTTAAATGCCCTCTCTCCACCTTCTTGAAAATTCCCTCCCTTCACTCATCTCACAATCCTGCTGGGTGGCAGGAGTCAGCTTTTCCAGTCCATAGGCACAGAAGAGAGTTGCTCGCTCTTTTTCCATTTTCTTGGCAGAGACACTCTCTATACTATATATATATATATATATATATATATATATATATATATATATTATATATCCTACCTTCTGCATTTCTGAAGTAACATCCATTCACTCTGTCTCTCCCAAGTCTACCAGAAGAAAAACTAGAAAACTAAATAGGGAACATAATCCAGAAGGATGGTAATGCATTAAACTATCACCTAATATCTCTTACTATATGAAAGACAAATTTAGTAAATATTGGGAGATTTGAACCTGATTATAAAAATAAATTTAGATTGTATTATTTGTTGTGAATGGAGATATTTAGGTCACATTTTTGTTAATAGAAATGAGATTTGTATAAGATGTGTATATGAACATATAATATAAATAATATATATGAATGTAAACAAAAATATATAATAAATATAATGTATTAATATATTAATATTTATATGTACTTATATATATTTTCCTTCATTCATTAGTTTTTACTCTTCTTCCTTTTGATCTTGTATCTTAGAAATAGAAGGGTTTGCAATTTGAATTAAAAATCTCAGGCTGAACAAGAACAAGGGGGTAAGACATCAAATTTTGTGTTTATCACTTCAAGTCTTCCCCACAAGATTATAGGACTGTAACAAAAGAATAACTATCCTAGGGTAGTTACTCTAAAATGGTATTTTTAAGGGGAAAATAATTTATTTTATAACCAATGTTAATTTTTGCTTGTATGTTTGCATTTTATTTCATTTGTAGAGGAAACTTGGCACTAAGTTTAATAAAGTAAAATCGTTTTACATACTTGTTTCAGCTCTCCGCAGTTTGTAACCACAGTGACCTACACTAGTTAGTGACCTAGTGTCCAGAAGTCTTTCAGTCCTTATTTGAATTTACAGATTACCCCTTTTTGAAGAAGTTTATGGCTTAGTCCTCAAAGAAAAAGAAAATCATTGCAAATGTAAAACATGTTTTTAGTTACTTATTTTGCTATGGGTGCTGTAAAATTAAACTTGTTTTTAAATGTTGTAACTTCTGAGGGAAAAAAAAATAAAAAAGGCTTACATGGAAAGTGAGTTAGGCACTTCAAAGTGGGGATAGATGTACTGCTGGCAAACTCTAGTGCCAATGGACAGAAAAGGAAACAGCAATCTCCTTCTTACACCTTGAAAAGCTCTTCTTTAATGGCCAGCGAGAGTGACAGTTACTTGTTCCTGATACAGCTCTCTCCTTAAGAATCCAACTGCATCTGAACATGACATTTTAGTAGAGGCTGGAAGCATGAGACATACATCTCATCCACCCACTTGCTCTTCATGGTTTACAATTTTATTGTTCCTTCCCTTGAAACAGAATCTGCTATTTAGCTATTAGAGCATTCCTTTCCCAGGGCGCTAATTAAGGTTATCTAAGTACTTCCTCTGAAACCCCTATTTTTCAAGAGATTCAAACCGCACTATGAAAATTTGAAAATTGGCAGTTCAGTGGATAAAATGTAGCTCTCTATTCTTCCCATTTAAATTAGAAAAATAACTGGGCCATTTGGACCTATGACATGGTTAAGAATCAGGAGGTATTTTCATGATTTTAAGCGGCCTTTTGCAGTTTTTATATTTTCAATGGAATTTATTGGGATGATGCTGGTTAATAAAACTACATAGGTTTCGGAGGTACAATTCTATAATGCATCGTCTGCATATTGTATTGTGTGTTCACCACCCCATGCCAAGTTTCCTTCCATCCCCATTTGATAGGTTTTTAAATGCAGCAGTCTAAGCATGGTATAAATGAGATTGTGTGGAAGATTCATATGTAACGAATACAAAATTGACGTATACATAAATGAACAAATCTGTTTTCAGTTGTAATGGATACTGTTGGAGCCCCTCCTCAGCAGCCCCTCAGCAGAGCATGGCTCCCCTCACACCCTGAGTGGCTCCCTCAGAGTAACAAAGGTGCTCACAAACCTGGCTCCTTGGCATTGGTGTGATTTGAGCTCATAGCCTCCCAGTAGGACCAGCTAAAGTTAATCCCCAGCCAATACAACATCCTCTTTACCATTTTTTTCCTCATGACCTCCCTACTTCCTACCCTCCCTCCATCAATCCCTTTGTCAAGAACACTGTCTCTGTGTATAGGGAACCCAATCTAAAGTGTGTGAGCTCACTGCCTTTTGCTTTTTAATGGAAGTTCATCAAATAGACACAGAGTCAATGCCTAATGGAAGGTAGTCTCCATGTAAGATTTTGCCTTCCCTGTGTAAATGTTTTAGGCTAAATAGTTGCTTAGTTACCAACTTGTTTTTGGTCAACTACAGTGCTTTTTTATAATAAATGTTTTTATGAAACCAAATAAGTAAAATGTCACCTTCATACTATTTTTTGAGGAGTTTGCCAAATTGTTGAATAATGATAGCCTTCCCAATGTACCCAACTTCACTGTAAAATATAAATTTACCCAATTAAATATAGGAATTACATCAAGAGATTCTTCACACACATTGAGACACTCCCAAGTTCAAACAGGGGACTTCAGTCTGCATCTCCTACCAGTACATGGATTTCACACACCACCAAAACATCTTCCCACATTCCCTGGTGACTCCGGTGAAGTCTGGAACTCACAGCGTTCAAGTCACTGGCCACTCTGGTACAGCTTACTGCAACATCAAGTGGCCACCAATGTTTCCCCATGACTATCAGCAGCAAGCGAGTCCTCACTGCCTGAACCGGCTTGGGTCACTTTTCCTTTCAGTTTCATTAGTCAACGCTCTGCTTACTGCTCCCAAAAGAAAGGTATCACATTGAGTCCTAAGTGTGGGGAAAGAGAGATTTTGCCGCAAATAAATGTGAAGGCTCTTTACTGCACTTGGGTTTCACAAATTACTAGATAACACCATGACGGTGTTGGAGTTACCAAGTATCAAACCTATCCTGATTTATTTTAATGAAATTATTAATAATACTGCTTTGAGAAGAAAATAAAATGGGATGGGGACAATATCCGAACCATATAAGTATGAAATAATTAATAAACGATAACTTGTACTTCTTTCTGTCATTTCACTCCTATGAATTATCCATGGCCCTGCAAATGGAGCCTTTATAAAATCCAAATGGAATCATGCGACTTCCTGTAAAAAAGTCCTTCAGTGCTCCCTCTGCTTCAGAATAAGCAACAAAACCCTTCTTTCTGTGTTCCCTCTCAAGCTCAACCTGGCCTCTACCTTTTCTTTCCCAAACATAATAGTCCTTATGATGATATTTCCTGCATTGCACTCCATCTCTCTCCCCTGCATGCCTTAGCCGCCTGTCTTCTATTATCCTTCATAACTCTTCCAAGTGTCTCTTCCAGGAGAACTTGACCCCTCCACCCCAATAGATTTGGTGTCTCTCCTTGTGCCCCATTGAGCACTGTTTGTACTTTTATGGTAGCTATGCAAGGTTTTAAACTGGCTTCATTGTGTTTCCCTGAGCAATTAGACTGCAACATCCAGATGGAAGGGTTTAGTTAGTTCCTAGAAAAGTGTCTAATACAGAACTCCTTAAACACTTGACATAAACTATCAAACAAATAAAACTTCCTCGTCCCTAGGGAACTCACCACCTAGTGTGAACAGATGCTTTCCAACTTATTAGCCTACATGCCACAATTATGAGTAGGTTTTATCCACATAAGAACTGTTTTAGATTTTAATTCGGGCCTTGTCAGACTCTTATTTATTCATTAGGATGAAGAGGGGGGGGGAAGATTTCCAGAGTTTGGTATATTTGTGATGATGCTTTTTAGCTTTTTTTTTTTTCTGGCTAAAAGTTAGACTTTGAAGTGCCAGTATATGTGGATGAGGTAACATTGCATCTCACCCTGCCCAGAACTTCCATCTGCTCTGAGCAGACAAAGCCTTCTTAACTGTCAGTGTACTTGAAACACTTAAATGGGCATCTAGTCAAATGTTCTCATTTAAATAGAACATTGTAGGTTTTACAAACAAATAGACTGGAGAGGGGCAGCAGAAGTCAAATTTCAGGGACAGCGGATACATGACAGACAGTGATTTGTGAGTTATTCAGAAATCTGTCACGGTGCGGCTGTGGACCCAATGTGAGGATGAGCATGCCATCTCCCTCCTGGAAATTCAAAACCCTTTTCCTGTGCTTCCTCCAATGCCTATTAACAGTGACTCTAAGCCATGGAGCTTTATCAAAAAAGTAGTGGTGGTGGTGGTGAGGTGAATTTTTTATACCATTCGCATCCCCTGGAGATAGAGATACACTTTAGAAGTTATTTTCCGTCTACCCATCCATTTCTCCCATTCCAAACACCACAGCCAACACACACAGAAACCCACTAGGCATTAGAATCATTAAATGGTCGTTCAGTGATAAGGATAGGAATATGTCACATTCTTCAGAGGCATAAGTAGAGAAAAAAAGATGGAGTTCCACCAACCTATGTGTCCTAAGAAAGAGAATACAGTATGGTAGTAAAATTACAAAAAGAAAGAAAGAATGGGAAAAAAAAAGCTCATTTATTATGCTACTCTACAGATGCCAACCATTTAAAATTATGGGGCACTACAGGGTGAGTAAGGTGTTGTTATTGTGGCGTTTTATAATTTTTTTCCAGTTGTCCTCAGATGGAGGCTGGGAGACGTGAGCATGGGTAAGTTACAGGACCAAAAGACCAGGAGTGGGTCAGCCCACCTCTCTGCTAGGCCGGGAATCTGCAGTGGAAGTGCAGTGAGGAGCATCAGAGTGGAGATCGATGGGACTGCTGGAGACAAGTGCCGTTCTTCCATACACTGTCCTGAGGCATCCTCATTTCTAAAGAGCCACAGTGCAAGGAGGGGAAACAACTAAAGCTTTTAAGAAGTTGGAGGATCTATTCAGGAATCAGAAATGGATGAGATGGAGGCAGTACTAGCTGGATATATTTACCAAAGACTACGCCAAAAAAAATAGCCTAAAAATTTTAGAAATATCGTCACTCCTTTAAAGTAAAGTATCATTTGGATCTAAATATTTAGACTTCTGGGTGAGGGAAGAAAGGAATCTGGTTAAATTATTAATGTTTCATATTCAACTTATAAAGAACACAAAAGAAAATAGGAGTTATCAAAATTGTTATAGCCAGCCAAAACCGGTTTGGCTCGGTGGATAGAGCTCGGCCTGCGGACTGAAAGGTCCTGGGTTCGATTCCGGTCAAGGGCACGTGCCTTGGTTGCGGGCACATACCCAGTGGGGGGTGTGCAGGAGGCAGCTGGTCGATATTTCTCTCTCATTGACGTTTCTAACTCTCTATCCCTCTCAATTCCTCTCTGTGTAAAATCAATTAAAAATATGTTAAAAATTGTTATAGCCACATCTCTATTATAAAATGGTGAACAAGTATTATGGCTAACATGAAAAGTCTTCCTATTAAAACTAGGAAATAAGGCTTTTTATTGTGTATTTTTTATTTGGGTCATAATATAAAACAAGGTTTTGGGGATTTTTAATATTGTGAAGCAAAATGAATGAAGGGTAAAATATAGAGGAAATTAAATTTCTGTTGATATATTTTTAATCAGATATATTTCTTATGAAGTTATGATTCAAAATGTTGAGCAGCTGCTTATATAGGATCAATAATCTGATGGAAGTTGATACAGGGAAATTTACATGGAGAACAGAACAGTAAAGCACATATACTTGGACCAGTCTATTTGGGGGGTAAAAAACAACAACAAGGGTTGCCTAGAAGGGGCCAATGGGGAAAAGGAGGAAATATGTCATACTTTCAACAATAAAGATTTTTTAAAGGCTAATCGACCCTACTTATCTCATAATATAACCTCACACATAGTTCTTAAGGTATACTCAAAGGACTTCTTTGATTTTGTGACCCTGAACAGCATCTTGCTAGTTTGTAATCTTGTATTCTCATTTTCAGCATTTAAACATTAAAAGCTCTAAAAATGCTTTTCTCCATGTTTCAATGGAGAAATATGATGTGGTTGGTTACAGTGTGTCAGTGTGCCAATGTGCACTGGACTTTCACAGAATATATATATACAGAACTTAACTCTGTTTGACTGTTTTATATAATAATAATAATTAATTAGTAAACCATTATTCACGTAGTAGTTTACTTTTCAACTTCAGTCATATTGTCAGGTGCTGGAATCATCTTCTCCCTTTCCCCTTCCAACTCGTACTCCTTTCCACTTTCTTTTTGTGCCTTTCGATTTTAGCTTTCTCTTGGGTGATGTATTTTTAAAGCTGTTACCAATGTGTAGCATTTAAGAAAAATGTTAGATATATTTATATTCAATAAATCATTATATAGAAGGTATGATAATAATTGTGCTTCTATTATCTTACATTTGTGCCTTGTTTTCTCATTTAAAAAGTGGACTCACAAACCTCATCTCATTTTATGATTGCACAGTCTAGTTAGCTTGATTGGTTTTTCCATTTTGCTCATATACCCTCCGTACTAGGAGCAGAGATTGCCTTATTTATTGCCCTCATCAGGAATATTAGTTTCTCTGCTGCATATGTGGATGCCTGGTGACTATGCCTAGTAATTCAGAGGACAAATAGGCTATAAGCACGGAACAACTGTGTTTCATTCCCAAAGTACCTGTTACAGCAAAATAATCATTGTGTTGCTTGTGAAAAAAAAAAGAAAGTCATTTCATTTCATAGCCATTTTCATCTCTGAACACATTCAATAATTAAAATGGAAAAATGTAATAACAAGAAAAAAATCTATTTAGCTTCAAAATTAAAAACCATAAGTCAAAATATTCTGTTTTGCATACAGAATTTTTTAACACTGACATTTTAGTTTTCCACCTAAGTCATTTCTAAAACATTAACAAGTTAAATTATGTCTTCCTAATGAAAAAAAGATTTTAAAGATTCATTTTGAAAGACTGTTATTGCCATAAATACTAAGAATATTTGCATTTGTTCATAGATGGTGATAGTCTGACAGTAAACTGTAATAGGTTCCTCATAAAAATTGTATTTGTCAATATATTTTGAATGTCTACTATGTGGGTTTCAAGGGCACATAAATCCTCAAGAACCTTAATTACTTTTTAAAAATGCAAATGATAATAAAGAGAAGTAGAGAAGAATTTTGAGAAGTAAATACCAGCCACATTTGTGGTAAATACTATACGCATTCAAAGGCAACTGACTAGAAATTGTGTAGGGTCACATAGAACACAAGTTTGGACATCCTGAGCTTATAGAACTGAAGTCACATCATAGAAAAGTTTCAGGAGGCACAGATTTTGGAGACTGACCAGATAAAGGGATGCCAGATGAGAAAACTATTAAGAAGTAGTAAGAAATAATTGGCCATAATTTTAACTACTTTAGAAACTCAAGTATAAAAAGAGGAGAGAAGTCTCCTTCCAACAAAATGATGTGGTCTTTCTAAAGTCTGTACATGATAATTGAGTGCCTGAATTAATTATAAATTTATCATCTGTTGTTCTTCATAATCTTTTTTTGTCAAGTAGTTTTGGCTCATTATATTTCCAGTTATTTTTGTTCTTTTTTTATTTATTTTTTTATATATTTTATTGATATTTTACAGAGAGGAAGGGAGAGAGATAGAGAGCTAGAAACGTCGATGAGAGAGAAACATCGACCAGGTGCCTCTTGCACACCCCCTACCAGGGATGTGCCCGCAACCACAGTACATGCCCTTGACCGGAATCGAACCTGGGACCCTTCAGTCTGCAGACCGACACTCTACCACTGAGCCAAACCGGTTTCTGCTATTTTTGTTCTTATAAATGTTTTATAAGATATAATTTAAAAATAATTGTACATATAGAGAAAAATTGCAAAAATGCTACTCTTATGTATACTCCTTACTGAGCTTTTCCAAACATTAACATTTTACATAAACAGCACATTTTTAACTAATAATATCTCAATTTTTTAAATAATCCTCTTTATAGGAAAACTGGTACAGGAAATTAATAAAATTATTGGATGGACCTACACTTAGAGACCTCATTGACAAACAGTATTTTGATATACTTTTTCTAATCAATTTGGAATAAAATACCCAAAGGAGATTTTAAATAATTTTATATAGCATTGTTAATATTAACTTAACATTATTTTCTGTGTCATATTTAAGTTTTAGAGCCACAGAAAGGTTTCTGAGATCAAGTAAAAGCTCAATGTATTTTCTATTTCTCTATTATAATCTATTACTAATCAACTCTTATCATCTACAATTGACCATAATAATAACCATGACAATTTGGGGAGATGGTAGTAGGAAGTGTGTGAAGTAAAGCAATTGTCAAATGAGTTTGTCTATTTCACTATCCAGTTTAAATAATTTAATATGTGGTATTTCAATGATCACCAAATACAACTAGAGAAGTAGTGTTAATTTAAGGCTATCAGCTGATGAGCCTACTTTCATCTGATGCACTAAAATAGCAAATATTAATATTACTTTTATATTCTTGTGTCAGATTAATTACTTTAATATGCCCAGATACACATATAATATAGATATGAGTCCCTTTTCAGATGCATAGTATTGAGATTTTGCTATGTAGAAATGTTGTTTTGGAGTTACTATATTGAATAGTCTGGAATTGATGAATAGCCTATAATTGATAACTCTGGCTTCAATGACTTTCAAAACAAAGTTTTATGTTCTCTTTTATTACATGTAGGTTACAAGTTTGCTGTGCTTCTGCTTTATGTGTCTTCAGGTAAGTCGAGTGCCTAAGACTGATAGGATTTCAATAGGAATGGTGGAAGAGCTGTTCTCTAGTCTTTCCTCCACCATCACGAATACCCGAGCATTTGACTCACCGTATGATTTCTCTTGTGTTCCTTACTCATGCAATGTATAGTAATATATTAGATACAAACGACAACCCTGCTGTGATTGCTCTGCGGCCATCTGGTTGCTGAGGGGGTCTACATGACTAACCAAGTAACAGACCTGAAGGGATGCCAGGCATGATGATTCTTCCAAACTGAGTTCTTCACCCACTTGACTGCATCTCTCTTGATAACATACCCCTCACTGCTAAGTAAGGGGGGCATTCAGAAGCTGCACTGAAAAGCAGGAAATGTCCACGAGGCCGTCCTCTTTGTTTTATTCAACTTAAATAAATTTGGTGTATTGTGTAAACATCTGTTCAAACCTAAGACTGCGAGTGCTGATGAAGAATAATGCACATTTCAGCATATGTGCCCTTTAATTTTGAAGGCAACTTTATGCATATTTCTCACTTTCTCCCTTAAATATCTGGCTATATAAGATATTCACTGCATAATAGATGTCATTACAATATCACAGAAAATTTAAAAGGGCAACCTTATTAGGATGCAAAGACAAATCACGGACTAGGGAAAGAGAGGTGCTATACATATATTCAAGTATGTTCCTATAAATAGTAAAATGAAATAAAATGAGAAAAAATAATAGGCACAAATTTAAGTATATGCATTTCATTAGAGAATATTCAAGTTACCAGTAAGGACTTAGAGTTCCTCACAACATACTCATTTAAAAAAATGAAAATTATAGGCTCAAAAATATGCCTATATTCATTCATCAAGATGGCTACAATTAAAATACTACAAGTTCCAAGTGGTTTTTTTTGTTTATATTATTATATATATATATTATACATTATATATATTATTGATATTTTACAGAGAGGAAGGGAGAGAGATAGAGAGCTAGAAACGTCAATGAGAGAGAAACATCGACAGGCTGCCTCTTGTACACCCCCCAAAGGGGATGTGCCCGCAACCAATGTGCATGCCCTTGACTGGAATCGAACCTGGGACCCTTCAGTCCGCAGACTGACGCTATACCACTGAGCCAAACCAGTTTCAGCTCAAGTTCCAAGTGTTAATGATTGTGTGGAGGACTGGGAGTCTCCATCTATTAGTGCAACTCTTCTAAAAAACTGGATATCTACAAAAGGTAAATATATATTTGGTAACTGGTCTCCAAAGATGGCATCCAAGTGAACAGTGACACTAGAATCCAGACCTTTGCATCCACCCTCCTTGAGTCAGACCTTTCTTTTGCGACTAACTGAAACAATTGAATGATGTGAATGTGATGCTTTGAGATTGTGGAGGCTTGGTCATCAGAAGCCTGGAAATGTCCTCCTGGACCTCCTGAACACTCCCTCTCAGAGCTCAGTGCACATTCTGTGAGAAGCCTACAAAACATACAGGGGCACAAGTGATGTGTAAGGGATTTGGGAACACCTAGATGAGCTCCCAGACACAAACCATCATTAATGGTCAGTTACGTGATGAAGCCATTTCTGTATCAGTCTAGTTCATTTGAGCCTTTACATGGTTCCCGACACTATGGAAAGGCAGCAACAGTCATCAGAACAATACACCTAACCCAGTAATCTCATTGTTAAATAAATTCTTAAGAGATTATGTCTATATCCACCAGAGTGCATGCCCAAGAATATTTATAGCAATACCACACACAACATTTTAAAACTTGAAACAACTCAAATGTTTATCAATAAATAAAAGATAAATTATAACAAAACAATTTAAAAACAAAACTACTAATATATACAACAACAAGGGAAATTTCATAGACATTATATCTCAGTGAAAGAATCTATATCCCAAATAGTATGAATTTATTAATATGAAATTTAAGTGCAGATAAAATCATTCAATAGTGATGAAGTCAGAATGATGGTCATGTATGCTATTTGGGAGACAGAACTGACCGAGAAGAGGCACTATAAAGCATTCCTGTGTGTGTGCATGTGTAAATATTCACTGAGCTGCACGCTACACTGTAATGCAATTAATTTGGTTTTTGCATGCTTGCTATGTTTCATTAAAATGTTTTTAAAATATAAAAAATAAGAACCTATTCCAGTGCCTGGAATAAAAAAATAAATATTTTATCCTTTTGTTTTTCACTCCTTTATATTTTACAAACAAGGACACTAAATGTAAGGTTAAGTAGTCATGGAAGAATGATCTTAGGAAGAAAATAATGCAATGAAGAGAGAAGTGAAGGAGAAATTGATAAAACATAGTGACTGGCCTTGGGGTGAGAACAAGAGCACCTGCACAATGCTTCATGTAGATAATGGAGACGAAAGTGATGTTGGAATATGTACAGGAGTGGGAAGTTTATGAATTGATAAATTTGTATTGTAGCATGTGTAGTGGCAATACACTATTCAATGAAATGTCAAGTGCACAATAGAAATTGAAGGCTGTGAGAAAGTAGTGATGCCATAATGAAAGTGACTGCTTTTGAGTTTTCTGTATATCTGACAATTTTAAATTCATAACAATGGGTTGAGATATCTCTGTAAGGAGCACAGTGAGAAACTTCCAGCAACACATACTACCTGTTTTATATGTTCTTCTTTACCGAATCTCAATACATTGGTATTAGAGGAATAAAGGTATTATCCTGTAAAGAAAAGAACACTGGAGACAGGGAAACAGTAAATGAAATATTTACAATGTTTTTGGAAACTAGAAACTAAAAGGAAGTGCAAATTGAACATGCTGGGAAAACAGAACAATTACTTGGCACCTCTAAAGAGCCACGGAGGTTGGAGACTGGACATTTGGGGTCAAGAATCCTATCCTATATAATGAAGAGCTAATATGCTAATTAGACCAAACAGCTGAATGACCTTCCAGAAGTCCTTCCGGAGGACCTTCTGGATGAAGCCAGGACTGCAAGGGCCAGCCAAGGCAGTGAGGGGCTGTGAGGGCTGGCCGAGGCAGTGAGGACCGAGCCCCTTGCACAAATTTTGTGCATCGGGCCTCTAGTCAATCACGTGCACGATGACATTTTCCTTGGGTCAGGTTTATCTGCCTTGGTAAAGAGGTAAAAATGACATTTCAGTTGCTCAGGATTTTTAGTTTTATGTATGTCAATTGCAGGGGTAGATAGATGCTTGATTGAAGTAGCGAACATGGTAAGTAGCCTCTATAGGAAGGGTATATGACAGGGGTTATAGATTGGGAGAAAGGAGTAGTTAGAAGCTGAATGTTTGAAAATGTTAAGGAACAACTACAGAGATAATAATGGTAAGAATTAAACAAAAACATTATTATTGTTAGATATACTTTTTAATTTTAAGATTTTAGATAACATATTTATTGAGTACCACCTTTCTGAGAAATTGGTCTTAGCATTGTGGAAATGAAGATAGGACAAGTTTTTTGCTATTATGAAGCTGAGATTCTGGGCAGGTGGATAGCGACAAAATAAAAGAATAATTTGCGTGATAGCCTTTATTGCAGAGGTGAGTGAGGGTGAAAGAGAGCACGCCCAAGCTCTCTCAACCAGGGCAGCTGTTTAACAATGTTACACAGACAGTGCCAGGCACTCAGGAGCCGTCCCATTGGGAGAGTCAATCATCAGCTTACAACACAGGCGGGTACTTCTGTTGTTGCAGGAGATGAGAATTAAACCCTACCATCACCACAGCACAGGCAGGACACTGTCCTGACCCTGGGCATGGGCGTAAGATCAGAAAGCCGCAGGGTCACAAAGATACAAAGAAAAGCCGCTCTAAAGCTCACTAGTAGAAAGTAGGCAGCTTTTTCACAGAAAAGTGTCAGAGACAGTAAATCAACTTGCAATTTGATTGACTGAAATTGCATTTTTCATCAATTTTAAAAATGCTTATTTACAACTGAAAATATGTGTCACATACAAGGAAGGGATATCCCAGTATAAATTTGCTTATGGCAGAAAACAACAAAGAGCTCTAGCCAGTTTGCTCAGTGGTTACAGAGTGGGTCCCTCTGACATCCCCATCAAACCTCAGTTGCAGGTTTGATCCCTGAAAGAAAACACATCAAAGAATGGGCATATGAGAAAGAATAAAACTTAGAAAATATCTGAATATGATCAGAATAAAAGAAATTTTCCTTTGGTACACTAAATTGAGTTTTCTGATTCTTTATTGAGAAGATGATTAAAGACTATTATTAGAAAACAAAAGTATTAAATTTGTTGATTTTTGCATATGTTTATGCTTATATTATTAGTATTGTAATATGCTTATAGTCTAAGCCAGTGGTCCGTAAACTGTGGCTCATGAGCCACGGTTTGCTGCTCTATCAGCTAATGAGTTTGGTCTAAGCTCATTGTATGTGTTAGTCTCAAAGGGTAAGAGATCCTTCTTTTTTACAGTTGCATAGTATTGCATTGCATAAATGTACCATTGTGGTTTTTTTTTAATCCTCTCATCTACTGATGGGCACTTGGGCTGCTTCCAAATTTTAGCTATTGTAAATCATGCTGCAATGAACATACAATGCATATATTATTTCTGATTGGTGTTTCAGGATTCTTAGTATATATTCCTAGAAGTGAGGTCACTGGGTTAAATGGCAGCGCTATATGTAATTTTTTAGTTTGTTTTTTGTTAATCCTCACTCAAGGATATTTTTCCATTGATTTTCAGAGAGAGTGAAAGGGAGAGGGGGAAACAGAGAGAGAGAAAGATTGATGTGAGAGAGACACATCAATGTGGTTGCTTCCTGCACACACCCAGACTTTAGCAAGAGATTGAACCTGCAACCAAAGTACATATCCTTGACTAGAATTGAACTTCAGACCTTTCAATCTGCGGTCTGACACTCTATCTACCGAGCCAAACCAGCTAGGGCTATTTTTAATTTTTTGAGGAAAGCCCATACTGTTTTCCAAAGTGGCCGAATCAGTGTACATTTCCAACAGCAGTGTATTAGGGTTCCTTTTTTTCCACCTCATCATCAGCACTTGTTTGTTGATTTATTGATGGCAGACATTCTGACAGGTGTGAAGTGGTACCACATTGTGCTTTATTTGCATCTTTCTTATGATTAGTGATGCTGAGCATTTGTTCATATGTTGCTTGGACATTTGTATCCTCTTTGGAGAAGTGTCTATTTAGGTCCTCTGCCCATTTTGTAATTGAATAGTTTGTCTTTCTTTTGTTGAGTTGTATGAGTACTGTATATATATTTTATCCCCTTATCGGATGTATCATTGGCAAATATGTTATCCCATACAGTGGCCTCCTTTTTCATTTTGATGATGGCTTCTTTTGTGATGTAGAAGCTTTTTAGTTTGATGTAGTCTATTTGTTTATTTTTTTCCTTTGTTTCTCTTGCCCTAGGTGAAATTCATGGCATTTTTATGAACTCTCAGACAGAGAAACTAAAAAAAATATACCAGTAAGATACTTTGGAATAAATTTGACCACAGAGGTAAAAGACCTGTATGAAAAAAAAATGGCTAGAAGAAGATAAAAAAGTGGAAGAATATACTTAGTTCATGAATTGTAGATTTATTATCATTAAAATGCCCATACTACTCCAAACAATCTATAGACTCAATGTGATTCCTATTAAAATACTAATGGCATACTTCAAAGAACTAGAACAAATACTTCAAAAATTTCTATGGATCAAAAAGACCTTGAATAGCCACAGAAAACTTGAGAAAGAAGAACAAGTTGGAGGGATCACAATGCCAGATATCAAGTTATATTACAAAGCCATTGTAATCAAAACAGCCTGGTACTGGCACAAGAAGAGGCATATAGATCGATGGAACGGAACAGAATACCCAAAAATTGACCCAAGCCATTAAGCTCAATTAATATTTGGCAAGAGAGATAAGAGCATATAATGGAGTAAAGACAATCTCTTCAATAATTGATGTTGGGAAAACTGAACAAGTAACATGCACACACACACACACACACACACACACACACACACAAAATGAAATCAGAACACCAACTTACACCATACATAAGAATAAACTCAAAATGGATAAAAGACTTAGATGCAAGCTGTGAAACTATAAAAATCTTAGAAAAAATGTAGGCAGCAAAATGTCAGATATCTCATGTAGTAAAACCACCTTTCATTATGCTCACCGATTATTGGAGGTAAAGAATTTAGTAAGGGAATAGACTCTACTCCACAATGCCTTGGAGCACAAGTGGAAGACCTGAAGCCTAGAGGCTAGAATTGAAAAGGGTAAACTAGCTAGTAGCTTAAGACCAAAGGAAAGGGGTACAAAGAGGATATAGGCATCTTGGCCTGGACAGTTAAAACAGTCATGAACCAAGGACAGACACATCTCTGGCCTGAGCAGTTGGGAGACTCATAGAAGTAATAAATCTCTGGTCAAGAGGAAAAAAAAAGAGAGTCCACTCTACTCTTTTAAGCAGAGAAGCCAGTGGTTTCAGTCTCAAGTCTCCAACTTGAAAAGATAAGATGAATATGTGAAAGACAAAGAAAAGACACAGAATATCAGGGGGAAGAGGGAGGAAAACTTATTTTTATAGAGAATAGAGAAATGTTGCAAAATAAGGGGAAAGGAGGAGGGCAGAGTGACCAATGGGGAAAGCAAGGGAGTCCTAAGTTGGGCAAGGGTCAACTTGGAAAGGGTCATGAAGAGACAAAAAAGCTATAGCCTTTATAATGCCTCAAGACACAAAACAGTGGCCACCCTTCTTAGGGGAACCCTCTGTCTCTCCTTAGCCAGGAGAGAGAGTTTTAGGATTAGAATTGGGGGTTTAGAGGAAGTATTTTCTTACAATACAGTTTCTATTTAGAGGAAGTATTTGCTTGCAATAAAATTTTTATTTTACAATAAAATTTCTATACTTCTCACCTACCATCTTTTGTCTGTGGCTACATTCTTTGAATCCATCTGGACAAGAACCCAGGAAAAGAATCAGCCTTGCACACTGCTCAATTAAAAAAGAAAATACACACACACACACACACACACACACACACACACACACACACACAAATAAATAAATAAATAAATAAAAATAAAAATAAAATAAAATAAAATCCTGAATCAGAATCCTCAGAACTCTATAGTTTGTCCACATGCTTAGTGGTTGACGCTGGCTCTTAGCTAGAAGTCCCTAGTTATCTTCATGTGCTGCATTTGTGACAGTGAATTTGGGCTTTTTCTCAGCATGGTGGTGGGTCCCCAGGGCCAAATGAGAGGTTGGGGGATGCAGGAGGAGAGGTTATGTCACCTTTATGATCTAGACCAGGAAGTAATGCTGCATCACTTCTAAATATTCCTTCATGGAACAGAATATTGCACGGATTCAAAGGGAAGACAGATTCTGCCTCATTTCTGAAAGAGTCATACACGGTTTGGGAAAAGTAGGTTTGTAGTTGAGACTATGCTAAACAGAGTTTATTCTTGTATAACTATTTATTAATTACCAGAGGCCTGATGCACGGAATTTGTGCAAGGGGTTCTCCCCCCGCATCTGCGGCAGCTTGCCTCAGCACTCACAGCCCCAGCCCTCCCAGCCCTCCCAGCCCCGACTTCATCCTGAAGGTCAACCGGAAGTACCTCTGGAAGGACATCCAGTCTAATTAGCATATTATGTTTTTATTATTATAAATTGCATTATTTTCCATACAAAACAATTGTAAACCTACTTTTGCCTTACCCTATATAATCTGTAATATTGCTATTGCCATTTTTGAAAAATGTCATTTGCCCACTGGGTGATACAGTATTCTTTAGAGAGAGGTGTTTTAAAAAAGAGTTAATTTCCTTTAGGTTTCATCACTAGTTACTTTGCTCGTGCTATAGGAGCACAATGTGGAAATGCATTCATTTTGTCTAATGACACTGAATAATGTTTTATAGAGTAAGTGATAGTCGAGTGATCTATTTAAGGGAAAGTTGTAGTTTATCAGGTAAAGAAAATGAATTTATTCTATTACCCAGTACATCTGTGAGAGAGTAATGGCATGTTCAGAAATGGATGACTGTTCATAGTAAAGAAAGAAGAGTTTTGGAAGGTCAAATAGAAGTCCATTCAAGCTCTATTTCAAGGAACAACTGGAAACTGTTACTTTAGTCCAGATAATTCATATATACATGCATTTTTAGTAGACACGATTACTAATTGATAATCTAAAATCAGAGAATGCTTCTTGGTACCAATGAAGCTTTTTAGAATTTAAATGTATTATAATTAGTAAAAAATAGATATTTATTAAGGGCTGTTCCCTAATTATCTTACATAATAAAAGGCTAATATGAAAATTGTCCCCTCATGAGTTTGACCAATCAGCGACCACTCGCTATGACGTGCACTGACCACCAGGGGGTGGCGTGGAATGAAGGAAGGCCCCGGCCCATCCTGCTTGCCAGCCAGACCAGGGGATCCTATCCATGTACAAATCTCATGTATTGGGCATCTAGTTATATATATATATATATATATATATATATATATATATATATATATATATTTATTTATTTAATGATAGAAATGTCTAGTTATCTATCACTATGCTATCTTCCCTCCCATGGTATACAATTGTAGTTAAAAGTGGCTGTCCAGCCAAGGACTACATGTATGAGCCTGTGTTTCTCATAGCTATCACTGTCCCATATGAGTAGTTCTCAGCACTGGGATATGAAGTCATATATGCTCTTTTAGTCTCACTTTTAAGGGAAGTTGTGTTTTCCCCCCACACCTGATGCTGATAATAAGACCCTGGGGACCAAAAAAAAATGCATCAAAACATTCTTGAGTAAACATGTGAAATAGAGCTACCTAATAATTAGAAACACCTAAATTAATGACAATATCAGTAAAATATTAATAGATATTATGTTTAAGCCAATATACATTTTGAGTCTATTTGTTACAGTAAGTTATACTAATCTAACTAACACAAAGGAACCATAGTACGCACACTGAGGTCTGCAGTGGTCTGTTAATTTATACACAATTTAATTCTTAAGATACTAAATTTGACCTAAATAATTGATCTAACTTTTTTATTATATGACATTTTCTCATTTGTATTAAGTATATTTCAAAACTATTATTTTTTAAGATGAAAGACATCATTAATACAGTACTAATTACTCTCAGTAAATATATATATATTTTTTTTTTCCAAGGGGATATAGGCCATGGAGTCCATCATAAGCATTGGGAACATTCTTTTCCTAAAGATAGTTGTTAGGAGAAAGATTCCTTAGAACATCATGGAATCTACAGGTGGGGCAAAAGTAGGCTTACAGTTGTTCATATGGAAAATAATACAATAATTGAATAATAATATAAGGGAAAACTCTGTTTCATGTACTTAAAACAGTAAGCCTACTTTGTCTCCCCTTTAAATAAGCAAATATTGATAAAACTCAATTCATGCATATATGAATCATTGACCTCACATGTAAAAAAAAAGAAGAAAAAAAATAGAGGCCATTTCCTTCTCTGAATGCTCTTCTGGAATTTGAATTTAAAATATGAATAAAGAAATATCATTAATAAAGAAAGCAAAAATTATATTTGAATTAGACATATATAGATACATAGTCATCGTTATAATTATTTTTAAATGGACTATTTATATTAGTTTATTTTTTCTCTTTTCATAATTTCCAAATCCTGTTTATCCAGCATGAAAGACATTTATTTATAATTGATATTTGAAACAGAATGATAATCTAAGAAGTCTGATAATTTCTGAAGCCTGTAACTTACCCATGTGCCCTGGCTAGGAATTGAACCCAAGACCTTTTGTTTATGAGACAACACTGCAACCAATTGAGCCACACTGGCCAGGGTTGAACTTCTATTTTTTAAATCTACTATGTGAACCAAAAACTATTTTTATTATGCTACTTTCCAAAACACTAATTTTGTTAAAAAATGATCAATATGTTTAAATGTAACCAATAAGGAAAATCCCGGGCTGGCCCTTAACAAAGACAACTAAAATCAAATTCTTAAGCACATGCTGAAAACCTAAGCTAAAGCATCAGAGGTCACCTAAAGGGTCAGCTTGTTTATCCCCAAGGATATATTGTTGCTCTCCTTCAGCAATATTAATTCTAAAAATATAATATCGTCAAAAGCTGCAAAGAAGGAACTGCCTTTGTCCTCCAATCCTTCCTCTTAGGTCCTGGAACAGAGGATCAAACAGTTCTCCACTCTTTTAGAGCCACAATCCCAGATCATCCCGCAGGCAGAGCGAAGCTTTGTCAGAGGACAGCTGTAAAAACTGAAAGCAATTGGTAAGTGGTGAGCTACACTGGTGTCAATCAACTGAACTTGCTTCCCTCTGGGAAACAAAGGTCATATAAACCAGCTGATAGCTGCTATTAGGGAAAACACACACACACAAAAAAATTGCAAAACAAGTAACCAAAAAAAAAAATCATATAAGTTGTAGCTCAATGATCTTAAAGTTTTCCATCAAATCAGGTTTTACTGGACCTTTCCATTGCAGCTGGAAAACCCATGGCCAGGCCACAGAGCCCTAATCATCATTAAAAGACGGCCCGGTTCTTCTCTGCTTATCCAAACTAGTCCTAGACTAGTCTTCATCTTCTTCAGTCATTTCCTTGCTATATTTAAAAAAAAAAATTGTACGTTTTTATTTTATTTCCACACTTACAGAAAAGTTGTAAGAATAGTACAAGCGTGTCTAATATACCTTTCCCTTTTGCACATACTGCTTTCCTTTTGCACCATTTGGTTTACATCCTATTCTCTCTGTGGCTCTTGCTCTCTCCCTCTTTGTATGCACACACACACATTGTGTGTGTGTGTGTGTGTGTGTGTGTGTGTGTGTGTGTGTGTGTTTTTCTCAGCCACTTGATATACTGAAGACATCAGGCACAGATAACAACACCACACTATTCTAGTGTAAATACCTATAAAATAACCTATTTTTTGAGCAACATACATAAAAGAAAATTCAATTCCCTTTATGTTCCTTTCCTCTTTGACCTTACATGGAGGCTCATGCTCCTCAGCTCATGTAAGAAAAACACTTAAAGAACACAGTTGCCAGAGAAGATTGTCTGCCTAAACCCCGTACACCCCCACATTATGGCTCCGTCTAGCTTATTCATTTTGATGGATTGATTGACCTTAAGCGGGGAAAAAAATGTAGGATTTAGAAGCCCTGAACAATGGAATACAATTGGCAGTGTCTAATGAAGGCTTATGATTGGAGCTTTGTTTAATAATCTTGTTTAAAAGGAAAAAAAAACACATTATTTCTAATGTATAATTTTTATGTTTTTATTGATTTTCAGAGAGAGGAAGGGAGAGGAAGAGAGGGAAAAAAATATCAATGAAAAGGGAGAATCACTGATTGGCTGCCTCCTGGATGGGTAGGTTCCCCAACCTGGAATTGAATCCTGACCTTCTGGTTCATTAGTAGACACTCAACTACTGAGCCAAACTGGTGGGGCTTAATATATATATATACATCCCCCAGGTAATTTGAATAGTCCAGAAGGAATCAACATAGGCCAGGCTGGCTATTACATGATATAGCATTAAGCAGTATTATTTATGAGCATACTTCTTTGAAAAAGTTGTCAGTAAAGCCACCTCCTTTTTATTACTGGACTTCACATCTCCAGAATTTTAAGCAGCTGTATGATATTTAAGTCCTTAAAGAGCTTGGAGACCCTGAATAACAAGCAGTGTCTTCATTCCAAAATGACTTTTGTTCTTTAGATGAATGTGGATTCATAAGAGCTCTTATGAAATCTATATTGGGGGACTCTATATGGGGGGTAGATGTTTGGTGGGAAGAAAGCCGAATTATTTTTAATATTTTTTCAACTGGCATGTCTTCAGTTACTTGAGAAATAAGGTAGTTCTCCACAGCCCTTGACTGTATTCTAGATTCTATATACAAGTACATAACACTCTTCATTTTAGCCAAATTACTACTAAAAAATTTCAGAAATAATATTAGCACAATATCAGCAGAATTAAAAGAATAGAATAATGAGAAAGGAAGGGAGGGGCAGAGGGAGGGAGAAGGGAGAGAGGGAGGGAGAGAGAGAGAGAGAGAGAGAGAGAGAGAGAGAGAGAGAGAGAGAGAAAGAAATGGGAGGGGGGAAGAAAGATAGAAGATGAAGATAAAGAAGAAGAAGAGAGTGAGGGGGGGAATGAGGGGGGAGGAGGAGGGGAGGAGGAGGAAGGAGGGGGGAGGAGGGGGGAGGAGGAGGAATGAGTGAGGGGAAAGAAAAAGATTTAAACCTAGTTACTAATACAGGGTATATAGACACATAAGAATGAAGTTGATCAACTACTTTCACTGATCAACCTTAGATGATTTTTCAGAATATTGTTGGGAATGGGGCTAGAGGGAAAAATTATAAATCGCTGAGTGAGATAGAAGCATCTATTTTAAATATAGTAAAGAACTATGAAAATATAGTATCCCAAATAATGATAAATTCCATGGAGAAGAGTCAATGAATTTTCTAGACAACTATACAGGGAAAAAAAATAATCAAAAAAGACAAATGGAGACATTTGAAATAAAGCATTTTTTTTCAAAGCTATTAACAGTGAGAAATACATATACCACTAGTAATAGGATTATTAATTACATTTTTTCCTTTTGTTCCTCCAAACCCTATTTTTTTTCTCCCTCTCCTTCAACTCCACCTTCTTCTTATTATTATTTTATTTTTATTGATTTGAGAGTGGAAAGGAGAGGGAAATAAAAACATCAATGATGAGAATCATTGATTGGCTGCCCCATGCACACCCCCTACTGGTGACTGAGCCCAAAACCTGGGTATGTTCCCTGACTGGGAATCAAAATGTGACTTCCTGGTTCATAGGTCAATGCTCAACCCCTCTTCCTCCTCCCCTTCCTCCTTCCTGCTCTTCCTTCTCCTCCTTGTTCTCCCTCCCTTCCTCCTTCCCTCCCCTCTTTTCTTCTTTGAAACTCTCCTGCATTTTGAAAGCTAGTGGCTCAGGATGGGGAGAGATTAAACATACTTAAAGAGACAACAAACAACAGCAGCACTAAGAGAAACAAATGTTTTTTGCTGCCTTAAGGCTAGCAAATTTCTGCTCTAAATTTGTTATTATGGAAGAAAAGGATTAGAGAATAATCAACAGATATCAAGTTAGCACTGCTGCTGGCCTCATATATAGATAATATTAAGGCCCCAGAAAACAGATTATGGTTGTTATAATATTTTAAGGAGAGATCAATACATATCATTGTAACCCATTCCAACATCACACTGACTTTAAATATGTATAGCAATTGATTTTCTGCAAAATCTTATGACAGTATATACCACTTTTCTTTAGAGTTAACATTACCACAGGTCCACAGAAATTAATATCCCCATATTATTAAATTTATTTTATAGAATATGTGTCTTTTGGGCAAATAAGAGTAATAAACGTTATAACGAGGATGAATTAAGAAAGCAGGACAGAGGACATCTGTCAAAATATGAAAACAAAAAGTTCATACTTGCCCTTCTCAAAATCACATTTTTTTTATTTTATATTTTAAATATATATTTCATTGATTTTTTACAGAGAGGAAGAGAGAGGGATAGAGAGTTAGAAACATGAATGAGAGAAAATCATCCATCAGCTGCCTCCTGCACACCCCCCACCCCCCTACTGGGGATGTGCCCGCATTCAAGACACATGCCCTTGACCGAAATAGAACCTAGGACCTTTCAGTCCACAAATCGATGCTCTATCCACTGAGTCAAACCAGTTTCGGCCAAAAATCACATTTTTAAAAGTTTGACAGTAAAGCTTATAGAATTTGTGTATTAAATAGAACATTTTAGAATACCTTGTTTGTGGATCTGTAACATACTTAAATATGAGTACATTTTCCCAGTGGAATTCAAATCCCTTTGACATTACTGTATGCACATGCAGTTGGGAAATAAACAGCTCTTATCTTTACCCCCTCTCTGTATTTTAAAGTACACAATTCAAATATGATACACCATGCCTAATTTCCAAACTCTTGGTTAGGCACTTCCATGGTTCTGCCCTAACCACGGAGCACCGGAACCCAGGGCTTCTCCTTCTGCCCTGAATGGACTGTGCTCCCTGATGCACACAGATGAGTAAAATGGCTGAGTGGATTCCAAGTTGGTTTTTCATTTAATCTTCTGTGTGCTTTAGCCATAAAATACAGTCCATTTAAAAGGCCTCTCTGTTGTTTCACTTCATTTATTTGGCATAATAGCAATAAATGTTCTACTCGGTGTGCTTCCCAATTGTGAAACAGCTCCTGGCTTCACAATAAAACCAGGGAGCTTTAGTAAATCAGAGTGGCTTCCTGTGCCCCTGGAACTTGCACTAAAGGTGTCATTGTTTAGCATATTAGGGTGCGATATTATCAGGCTATTAGCTACCAGCTGGAAATCTATACTATGCAAATCGACCGAAGGACCGAACAGCAGAACGACCATGCGGACGACCTTCCGGACGACCATGCTATGACACGCTCTGGTGCCAGGCCAGCCAAGGTGGGAGTGATATGATTGGTGCAGGGGGTCCCATCATCACCACATGATCACCCTGCAGAGGGAGGCCCAGGCCACCTGGCAGGCGGGCTATGGTGGGTATGCAGGGCCGGCCAGTGATTGCCCCACAGAGGGAATCCCAAGCCAGCCAAGCAATCACACCCCGCACCTGTCACCCACAGAGCAGGCGAGTGGTGGCAGGGAAGTGGGGAGGCAGCACCTCACAGATAGAAAGCAGTTGCAGCGGCAGGGGTGGGGCCAGCTGCTAGCAGCCAGGGGAAGGAAAGCCTCGATAGGCCCTGATCACTGGCCAGGCCTAAGGACCCTACCTGAGTGGTTCAAGATTGGGAGAGGGTGTAGGCCATGTTAAGGGACCACCCCTTCTGTGCAGAAATTTCATGCACCGGGCCTCTAGAATTTTATAAGCTCACGATATCCTGTTTCCCCCCAAATAAGACAGTGTCTTATATTAATTTTTGCTCCCAAAGATGCGCTAGGTCTTATTTTCAGGGGATGTCTTATTTGTCCATGAAGAAGAATATGGAACACATTTATTGTTAAATGAAAATAAAGGAAATTTATTACCTGTATATGGTACGGTAGTATGGTAGTTGTCAACACAAACCAGACAAACTGTGAATCCTACAGTATCAAGAATTTACTCATTTATTCAATGATAATCATGTCATCATCTTCTGGAACATCATCATAACAATCCAATTCCTGAATTTCCTGGTGAATTTCTTGTGACTCCATTTGTTTCAGAATCAGTGGACCAAATCTCTCGTGTTTAGCAATAGCACTGTCTTTAAATGAGTACTTCTTGTCAAGGTAGCATGCTCGCAGTGCATTTGCAATGCAACTGTCAGTGATTTTCTCCCATGAATTCTTCACCCAAGTCACAACTTCTTGCAGTTTAGGTTTCACAAAGTTTCCATGCTGATTTCTCTCCATTCACACAGCAGTGACTTCAGGACTCCGCGTAATGTCACTAGTTGCTAGACGCCAGTCGGGACTGCCCTAGCGACCAGTTTATGGTAAATTAATTTTTATTCTGAGACAGAGCCCGGAGGCCTTATTTTCGGGGGGATACCTTATATTTCACTCAGAAGGAAACCTGTAAGTAGGTCTTATTTTTGGAGGATGTCTTATTTTTGGGGAAACACGGTAGTAGTGTGTGTGTGTGTGTGTGTGTGTGTGTGCGTAAAAGTGATTTAATTTCTTATCATAACCCTCAGTAATTGTCCCAGAGGGGTCAACACTTATTTTATGGTTGAATATATCTATGAAAAATGTTATGGAATAATAGCAATAAATCACTATTTGGAATTATATGTCATAATATAAATAAAACACCTAGTGAAAGCTGTTGTATATTTATCCTCTATCTTTTCACTTCCATTGTATTTTATAATGTTCAATGATTCAAGGTTTATGCATTTCATTTTTACTGATAATAAGCAGGGGAATTAATGGGCCATTTGGTTTATGTACCAATTTATGAGATCAATTAAAACATTTATTATAGAAAAAAAGTATTTATTTATTTATTACAAATAAAAATAGTATTTCCTAATAATTACCACAGTGAAACATTTGCCTCACTATTTCTTACTAATTTTTTTAGTAGTGGCCACATTATAATCACCTGCAGTTGAGATACATCACAGACTTTGATAACTTTTTTTCGAATTGTATCATTGACATAGAATGTTATTAGTTATAATTATTATATTGGTTATAAATTACATAGTATATTATATATAATATCATGGTTCAATATTAGTATATATTGTGAAATGATCATCACAACTGGTCTAGTTAGCATCTATTAACATATATAGTGATAACTATTTTCTTATGCTGAGAACTTTTAAGATCTCTCTTTTCAGCCTTCAAATATACAATAGAGTAGTATTAACTATAGTCACCAGGCTGTACATTATATCCCACAACTTACTTTTATCACTGGAAAGTTTGTACTTTTTTATTATCTTCACCCATTTTACCTTCCACTTTCTCTTGCCTCTGACAAACACCAATCTGTTCTTTGTATTCAGGAGTTCCGTGTTAACTTTTAAAAATAAATAATGATAATTTTAAAATATTTTATTGATAGCTTAACTTTTAATCACACATGCTATTCCTTATTATATTGGTTATAGTAACTAGTGTACTGGTTTATGACAAATACACTGGATGACTTTTTACTTTAAATAATTGGGTCTTACCTAATTTCCACTTATCTGAAACTCTGTCCTGGTTCTCTTCCTGACATACTATGGTGGCTCTCACCCTGTACAACCTTTCAGAGAATTGAGATTTCTCTCAGTAAGGAGTTAGTGATTGCTAACTCCTTAAATATTAAAATTGTTTAAGGAATCTGATCACTATTCTTCCTATAATCTGGGTTTCATTTTTGACCAATTGCTAGAATTTTCTCCAATTATCTTTCATATTTTTATAGGTATTAATAGGAAATGACTTTCTTAATTTACTCCATTCTATTGAAAACAAAGATAAGAAGATACGGCATCTGATATAGTAAGAAAGAGGTTACTTTATGATACTGGAATTTGGTAAGTAATGGTTACTGTGTGATGTACCAAATTTAAATTCAGCAGTTATTGAATAAAATTTTAAACATGTTACAGATTGTTTTATTTTAAAAGATCAAATCGTTTGAATAACATAATTTGTCTTAATGAAGATGGGTCATCGTTAGGAAAATCTAATACTTTAAGAAACTTTATAATAAAACATTTTGAAAACTAGAAAGATGGAAATCCATTTAACGCAGAAGCAAAACATTTGATAAAACTGAGATGAAACAATTTGGATGTCAGAGATTGATCTCTGATTGTGTAGCTGTAAAAAATAGTTCAGAAAATAGAATATAAGTAGTATTTTTATTTCCATATATTGGCTATATATGGAAAAGTGTTAGAGAAACAAGATAAGTCAAGAAACAAATTAGGAGGTTGAAAAGAAGAAATAAAACAGAGTATAAAAAATTGCAGAAATCTATGACTTTTCCAAGTTGTGAAAGCCAATTGATTTTGAAACCTCTAAGCCCCACAAAAAGGTTGAGAAAATCTAGACAAACACACAGTACAATTTCAAACAAATAAAGTTGAATCAGGGGTTATATCAGTGTACAAGTGTAACATCTGTCAAATATTTTTAACTGAATAAAATATTTCAGGGAAAAGGTTGATTAAACCTTTCTCACAAAATCCCAACAGCTTCAAAATACCTGCAGTAGCAAGTAGGAAGATGTATTGTCTATCCAATGAACTGAGGTGCAAACAACTGTGAGTGTGGCTCCTGGCAAACTGATGCCAGGAATCAAACAGTCATAAACCCTTCAATGTTTGTTTGAGATTGCACTTCTCAGAAACCCCAGGCTAGCTGTGGTTGTGAAGGCTTGAGACCCAGAAAGTTGGATCTCTAAGCTCCCTCAGGCAGAAGTGATCCTAAACATATGAAAGGCATTCAAACTGTGTATGTGCCCATAGCCTACTATGTCCTGAGTTTTAGAAACTTAATTTTCAAAAAAGAAGGTCTCCTAGAGAAATAATAAAGAAAAATGAACAAGGTTGTGCAAATAGTAGAAATTGGGTGGAATCAAGGAAGGTTCTTCCACAGGGTTGCAGCCTTCACAGTATTTCCCCAGCACAAAGATTTCAGAAGTGCTGTTTCCGGTAAGTAAAAGCGATTGCTCTGTTTATTCTGTTCCTGTCTACCATCCTAATGAGGGCACGTGGGAGTTGGTCTCTATACAAAGAAAACTCACATCAGAACTGAAGTAGAATTTATGACAACATAGAAATCACTTCTTACTACAGTTGAAATCTTCATCTTATGATAGTGTCCTGTTTACTTTGAACACACTAGT
Source organism: Vespertilio murinus (assembly GCA_963924515.1). NCBI lineage: Eukaryota > Metazoa > Chordata > Mammalia > Chiroptera > Vespertilionidae > Vespertilio > Vespertilio murinus. Next base: position 162,187,756 of record OZ004705.1, read on the forward strand.
ATATAATTCCACTAACTAAAAAAGGCTTGAGTACACCCTAAATCCTATATTCTTTCCTTCTCAATTTTACTAAGTTTTGCTTCGAATGCCTTTCCATCTGTAAGACTAAATATGGAATACTATATGTTATTATTTAAAAGAGAAAAAAGTAAAGGCATATGAAAAGGTGATCAACATCATTAACCATCAGGAGAATATATATCATATTTTCTTTATCCATTCATCCTTTGATGGTCCTTTAAATTGTTTCTATGCATTGGCTACTGTAAATAATGCTGCAATGAATATGGAGGGTTTTTTTTTTTTTTGTCTCTTTCAGGTAAATCTCCCAAAGTGAAATTGCTGAATCATATGATAGTTCTATTTTTTTTTTTAGGAACCTTCATATCATTTTCCATAGTGGCTATGGAAATTTGTATTTCTACAATAGTACACAAAAACTCCCTTTTCTCCATATCCTCACTAATACCTGTTATCTCTTTCTTCTTGATGATAACCAGTGTATAACTCATTGAAGTTAAAATTTGTGTAGGGTATAAATTATGTATTCCATAGCCACATAACTTTCATTTTAGAGTATGAATTTCCAATTTTTCAATTACCATTTGTTGGAAGACTTTCCTTTCTGTAGTGAATTGCCTTTGAAGCTTCACTAAAGATCAATATTGAATTTATTATATTTTGCATCAGGCTAAATATTTTAATCCAGGTTATTTTAATAATATCATTTGGTTACTAACTGGTATTTGGCAAATACATTTTAGATTTCTTTCATTTGTGATATATCCTCTTCTCCAAAGCAAAAGTTGAGGTTGTGTATTAGATTCAGTCTTAATACATTTTATGTAGGCATATTTGAAAATTATACAATTAAATTGGAAGTAAATATCACATTGGAATGTTTTCAGGCTCAATACATGAAATAACATTGGAAAATCATTCCGAAACCGCTAAGAGATAATGACTTTTCTATAAAGGTGATTATAAATTTAGTCATAGCAAAGATTATAGAACATTTGGAAGCCATTCTAAAAGGAAACAGTAGTCAGGTATTAAACTCCATCATTCTAGGAAATCATACCAATAAACATTTTTAAGTATATGCAGCATTAATATAGACTCTTACTACAGCAATGCTTCAATATTCCAGTACATATTCACAGTAAAAGCCCAATATAAATGCTAGAGACTGAATTATGTTTGCCTCCCTGCACACAAATTCATGTTGAAACCAGAAGCTTCCGAGGGTCAGTATTTGGAGACAGGTCTTTAAGATGTAATTAAGATTAAATGAAATCATAAAGTCTAACCTGACAGGTGGTCTCCTAGGAAGGGGAAGGGTGAGGCATATCTATCTTCACCCACACAGGAAGAAGAGCTCATGTGGACACTATGGAAGATGGTGCCCACTTACAAACCAAGAAAAAAGGCCTCAGGTAAAACCTATTTTATAGCTTCTTATTTTAAAGTTCCCAGCTTCCAGACTTCTGAGAAATAAATTTCTTTTGTTTAGGTCACCAAATCTATGGTATTTTGCTATGGCCACCTAAGCAACAAATAGAATACATTAAACCAAAACTGAGTTTCTAAAATTTAAACATATGAATATGTAATAAAAATTGATTTCCAACTAGAACAACTGTACTCAAAATTTTAGTGCTACCCTTTCTAGAAAGTTATACAACCATTGCTTAATGTGTTGCACGCACTTTGAACAGTATTTCAAACAAATGTTTGCTGTTTTAATTGTAAATATAATGTTATGCAATTTAACTGCATCCTATAGACACTCTGGATCCATGGAAAATGAGAAATGGTCTTCCTCTTTACCCATGAAAATGGCAGGCAGAAGGAGAAAGAAATAAAGAAGACTTAAGAGTTCCAGAAAGAAACTGAGAGGAATTTTTTTCTGGAAATTCCAGAGTGCCTGGCCTGAATTGCATGACATTATAAAAGCAACAAGTAGACAGAAATAAGAACTAGTCACAAAAACGAGCCATGCACATCTCACGCAGGATTACGGACCCTGTCTCCTGACCTGCCTTTCTCAGGATGCGGACTGTGCTCTGCTGTAAGACACTAAGTGGCGATGGCAATGTCTGACCGAAGCTTACTTCCCTGGGAACTCTCCCACCCTGAGTCAGATGGGCAGAGGAAAATCAGAGCCGGCATCTTCTGCCTTGCCATGTCTAGGGTAGAGTTTCCACGTTACCAGTGGATGCTGGGTGGAAGAAGTATATCTCCTCTGTACTTTCCTAAAACAACGCTTCCTAAGTATGAAGCCGAGCTTGATAAGACATGCTGATAAGACATGCCCCTTCCATAGAAACCCAAAATTGTGCGGAGAGAGAGTCCTGTATTCTTGGCTATATCTGCTGGGGGAGAGTCCAGCACACTGAGATATGGATAGTTCAAATCAAAGCAGAAGCATGTTAGGTGGTAGCAAGGTAGGAAAAGGTAGAGTATGTTTTTGTAATCAGACAACCAAGGGGTCCGGACTGCTTGTCACCACTTGCGCCAATTAAGCAGAGACAGGGTTGAATCATCTATGAGCATTTATTCCAATACTGCCGGCAGTATGAGAGAGTAGTCAGTCACCGGCAAAAATCTGCTCTGACCCCCGCCTGCCAGTTGGCTGGTCATATACACATGAGGGAGAAGATAGCTGCGTGCAGCTGCTAGCTACAAGTGTTAACTTGGAAAGGGGAGGGTAGAGTCCAGCCTACAGGAGCTCAAAATCCAATAGCAAGGTGACCCATCTTCTATGATGTTATAACCAGCACAGCCCATTCCTGGGATCAGAGAATGATCGGCATTCCTGAGGGAAAACCCCAGGAGGGGCTCAGGTTCCAGGTGCAGCCACCAAACCAAAGCGCGTCCTGTCCTCAGTCTGTTCTCAAAATGTGTTTCTTCTCTGAGTGATGGACCCATGTAAGCATCTTATCTTTTTATAGCCTTGTTTCATCCTCCAGTTTCCCAGGGCCTGTACGAAAACGTCTTACCTATAAGTTAGTAAGGTGGATAATTATTAGACAACTGTGGCTCTATTCTCATTACATGTTCTTCCCCACTCTCATTTGCACACATGAGAATAAGCCAGGAGGTCCGCAGCTATGGTGGCAGAGAAAAGGGAGCTCAAATATTCGGGTGAGATAGGCAGATTGGTGCTACAGAGAAGTGTAGGCTTGTTAAAATGTTTGAGAAAAAAAAAAAAGGTGTTAAATGACTAATTAAAATGTTGCCTTCATTCTCAGGATTTAAAAAAAATATATATATTAACAAAATTCAACTAAGTGAATATTATACTAATGGGAGAATTCTGGGTTGTTAATAGCTGGTAGTAAATAATTTGATTAAAAGAAGGTCCTTTGACCGTACTAAAATAGAACCTTACTAAAATAGAACAATGGAGAGAATATTTCTCATTCCATTAATTGCACTATAGTTTCTTGTGTTATCAAATATAATTACCAGCTCTGAGGATAAAAGAAAGAAACCCAGAAAGGACTAAAATTAAATTTTTAATTAGCTGATTCAAACAGGGATAATATTATTTTTACATATTTTTTAAATTTTATCTATTGGAAACTATACAGATTTTTATGGTTTGACACATGTCTTGCCTCAGCAAGATGATGTCTGAGCTACACACCTACTATGACTGGCAACTGTACTTTATGTTGATTTCCAGAGATTATTTTTTCTATTTTTAAAATTAAATATTTTACTTACTTTTTAATATAACATTTATTCAACAAACATGTATTTACTGCTTAACTAGTGTATTACATAGAATAAAAAGATCTGTCTAATATTTAGATTTAAGGCTAGATATAAAACATAAAATAGCATTTAGAAAATCTTATAAGGGTCCAATTTGAGGAACATTTCCTGGGCACAATTATATGTTTGAAATCATAAGTACATTCTAAAATATTCAGGGGCAGAAAAGTTGAGTTAAATTTTGATACTTTGTGCTAACAATAATGGCCATAAGTTCCTGTATTTGCATTTGTATTATGTTCTTTTCACCTCAATATCATTTTGAGATAAATTAGGCATGCCACACATGTGCAAGTGTTAAGAATTATAATAAAGGTGATATAGGACAGCTAGTTCCCTTTGTAACTATGAGCTGGTAAATGTAGACCTTCAGTTGTTATAGCAACCTTCAATTAATGAAAGTATCATCAAAGTCATCTCTCTACAAATTTCACAAGTTATTTCCATTAAACATGATTGAATGTCCCTTTCTGAATCTAATGACATAGCTGAACTTAAAAGCCATTATTTTAAAAAATGAAAATAGCTATACTAGTAGACTCCATTGTTTAATAGAAAAAAAAATCATCCAAAAACTTCTCTTAAAATGAAATTTTTATAAAGACAGTTGCAGCTAAGTTGCTAGTAAAATATAATAAAATATTAATAGCTTTTACCTGGCTAACCTTCCATTTAGACTTATAGGCCATTATAGATTTTCCACTAGGCTAGTGGGAACAGATTTGATGATGATGATGATGATGATGATGAGGTTATGATGACTAACAGAAATGTACGCTAATACTAGAAGTGTTAATTGACAAATACTAGCAGGTTATTTTATTTCTATCCAAAGAATTCTCTCCAAACTCTCTCACAAGTTCATTAAAATAAAACTCAAAGGTTATTATAAGGCATGTGGTATTGAGAAATAAGACTTTAATTTATAATGACTACTATTTATAGAATCCCTTTTCAGATATTACTTTGAATCCTCAACCCATGTAAAGTAGACTTTATGAATCCCATTGTATAAATTGGGAAAATGAGATACCAAGAGCTAAAATTGAAGTAACACATAAAACTCAGCAATGAGAATGTGGGAGAGCCAGGGTTTGTGCCAAGTCTGTCCAGTGCCAAAATCTATCCTCTTTCTATCAGACTAAGCTCTCTCCTTAGCATCATTTTGAGGTTATGACATAAAAATAATAGCATAACATTTATGTGTACAAACTACTAGCATAAAATCCCAGTGTCCTTATTATAACTGCCTGCTGAATGATAAAAATGAATACCTGAGTTTATTAGCTGTAAGCTAATAATGCTTCAGGCTTAGTGCTCAATTCCTAAAATTCCTTGGAACACAACCCAGGATGATGTAAAATGTAACTAAAGCATGATTAGAAAAGAAAACATTCCGTGATTCAGTGAACAGCAATGTGAACCTTGGGAAGGAAGATAAAGCTACAACTTGGAATAATAGGGGTGTTTAGTGCTACAGATGTTAATAGAGTCTAAGAGGAAAGTGCCTTAGAAAAGTTAGCCCTTTTCATTTATTTTTTATAAAGAAACTAACCTATAATAAAAGTGGCATTATCTTTTCTGATTACCGTAACCAGAACAGTTGAGTCAGTTTTAATCTATAGCACTGAAAGAATGGGAACAATGAAATTTTATTCATCATATTTGTGCCAGCCATCGGTAAATGCATTTGGAACAAAGACCTGGCTAAAGCCATAGTTTGCCCACATGTTTGTCCATATTTAAGAAATAACATCAGTATGTACTGAACACTTGCTATTTATGCACTATATAAACTAGCAAGATACTCTGTAGATACATTTTCAGGTAAAACAAGATACCTCAGGAAATTAACTACTTAAACTGTCAACTTCCCTATTGAAACGGAAGGATAATAGCTACTCATAATTTTATGGAGAGAATCTTAGGCAGGCAGTATGGTTAAGATCACAGGCGCCGTATTATAAGGCCTCTTGAATTTGAATCATGTTCTTTTTAAAATATATATATATTTTATTGATTTTTCACAGAGAGGAAGGGAGAGAGATAGAGAGCTTGAAACATCGATGAGAGAGAAACATCAACCAGCTGCCTCCTGCACACCCCCCACCGGGGATGTGCCCGCAACCAAGGTACATGCCCTTGACCGGAATCAAACCCGGGACCTTTAGGTCTGCAGGCCCATGCTCTACCACTGAGCCAAACTGGTTTCGGCTGAATCACGTTCTTTTAACCTCAGTATCACTTCTCCGCTTTGCACCTTTGTGATCTTGGACAAGGCATTATATTTTTGTATGTGTATATTGAGAAACAATAAAATACTTGCTTCACAGGATTCTTTAGAAGACTAAGTGCATGTAATCTTCCTAGCACATTGCCTGACATATAGTCAGTGCTCAATAAGTATTAGTAGTTTTTACTATTAATGATAATATTATTGACCTATGTAAGTCAGCTGGCCAGATAGGAAGTGCTCACTAAACACGTACATTCTAGAAGCATGCCTTACGACTTACTGTAGACCATATATACCAACTGATTAATGAGCAAAAATAGGTATTGAAGAACTCTTAACAGAGAACAAAGTAGTCTAAATTTCATAATCATTTATTGAGTGCCTCCTTTTTTTCTACTTCTCCTATTTGTTGTTGTTATTGTTGCTATTGTTTTTATAATGATCACCACCACAAGAAAAAATGTGAGCTGAAACCGGTTTGGCTCAATGGATAGAGAGTCAGCCTGCGGACTGAAAGGTCCTCGGTTCAATTCTGGTCAAGGGCATGTACCTTGGTTGCGGGCACATCCTCAATAGGAGGTGTGCAAGAGGCAGCTGATCGATGATTCTTTCTCATCTATGTTTCTGACTCTCTATCCCTCTCTCTTCCTCTCTATAAAAAATCAATAAAAATATATTTTTAAAAAAGAAAAATGTGAAAATTTAGTGAGTGAATTAGGAGTGGGAATCATATTGAACAGTAACTGTTGGACTAAATTATATGAAATTAACAATTGTTTTGAACGTTTAAAAAGAAGTTACCACTTCTTTTTAAAAATGTACTGCATTAACTTATAGCATTTCTACTACAATGAGAAATAAAAGATCCCTCATGTTCCACTTTTAGTAGTGGATTGCTAAATATAGCATGCGAAATGTGATGATCATTTGAAAGATGTATTTTAATGTGGAAAGTCTTCCACTTCTTTTTTTAAAAACTAAAACATATGTTGTATTTTTAAAATGTCTTTTTAATGTTTATTACAATTTTTATATTGTCTGAAATTATTTGCTAACTTAACATAGCATATTATAATTAATAATACTAGAGGCCTGGTGCACAAAATTTGTGCACTGGGATAGGGGGCTCCTCAGCTCAGCCTGCACCTCTCACAATCTGGGACCCATTGGAGGATGTCAGAAGATATACTGCTTTTTTCCATGTATAAGACACAATGTTTTTCTAAAATTATTAGACTGAAAATGTAAGGGCATCTTATACATGGAAGTCAGCCAAGGAGGGAGCCACATGGGTGCATAGCTGCCTATACCTTGTCAAGTAGGCTTCCTCCAATCATGAGCCTTATTGTTACTGACATCAGTTGATGCCATAATTGGAGGTGAAAGTGGAGAGTGCACAAGTGCAATAGGGACTGGAGCATTCTGAGCCCATAAAGATGTCAAAAAGTAAAAAAGATAAATACCAGTAAGCAAAATACTCTGCAAAATTCAAACTGAACATAATCAGGTATGCAAAGAGAATGGAAATAGATCTGCAGAGGGACAACTTGGACCTCCTGTCACTGAAGTAAATGATCAGACAGTGGAGAAAACAAGAAGAACTCCTTCAGATACCAAGAAAGAAGCAGGCCTTAAGAGGAAAACCAGCAAAATGGGTAAACTTGGAGCAGAGGCTTAAGACTTGGATTATAGAGCAGCGCCAGAGTGGCTTATGTATGTCAATCAAGCTTATTCAATGCCAGGCAAGAATGTCTGCAAGCGAAATGAACATTTGTTGATTTTATAGGAAAGGAAAAATGGTGTTTCAATTTCATGAGGAAAGAAGAACTGGCCATGAGAACATGAACAAAGTTAGCTCATAAAATGCCACCAGTTTATGAGGATGATCTCACATATATAGACAGTGACTCAGAAGACAGCAGTGATGCACTAGAAGTTGAAGAAATTGATATGACTGGAACTAACAGTGATGAAGAAGAGAGCAGTGATGCAACAGAGGCTGAATAAGGTGATATGCTACATAATCATAGTACTGGTATGGAAACATTACCTGTGGTATTTACTAGATAAAAATGTGTTCTATTTTATGTTTAAAACATTGATTTACTAATTTTGGGTTGGAAAAATGGGGGGTGTTTTAGACACAGAAAAATATGGTATTCCAAGTGGGGAATGGGCAAGTTGAGAGAGATGACCCAAACTCCTGGGTTATATGATTTAAATGAGGGATTTTCTGAGTGAAGACTTTCATGTGCATTCATGGATGTTTGACAGAGAAGGGTTATATAACTATGCTCCTTCTGCACATGCCCTTACTCATAATGTTTGCAGAAAAACAAACAGGAGATGGAGACTGTCAAAACCACAATGAAAATTTTACTATAATTAGTCTAAGACTCTAGCAAGGTCACAATGACATCATATATGTCATTTTCCTCTGAACTTGTGCCAAGAGCTGGCTGGTTCCAAACCTGCCTATTGGTGGTCTCCTGGCCACCCCTAGAGAGGTAGTCTGAAGAAAATTTTGGTCTGACCGATGTTGAGGAGCCAGGGCAGGCCCCACCCCAGCCACTCATGTCTATCTTCCTACCTAACAAATCTAGATAATGATTTACCTCTTAGATTTGATCAAGTCATCCAATCTATATCCCCTCCCTGGGAAACTGACCTTTAGATCATTTTGCAGCTAACATTCCCTTTCACTTAGACCACATTCCATTTGCTAAGACCAGTAACTTTCCCCTGTAGACTTGCCCAGCATCCTGACCTCCCAGAGAATTCCTTCCAGGAAAAGCTCACCTACAGTCCTTTAAAACTTCAGACTCCCCTGGTTGCTCAGCCCATCTGGTCTCCAGATGAACTAATCCTCTCTAATAAATAGGGAAATATGCTAATATGCCCTCAGGCTGTCTCAAAGATAGTTGTGCCCACAGCCAATAAGAAGGGAATATGTTAATTGACTGTCCCATCCTCAAAGATGGAAGCTCCTCCAGCCACAAGATGGCAGCACCCAGTCCCCTCAGCCCCACAGGGGTGGCAGGAATGTGGCAAGACCAGGCCTACCCATAGGCGGGCCCAGCCACTCTACGACCTGCCTCTGCAGTCTCCCAGTCCCCTCAGCGCCCCATCTGTCTAGGGCCACCTGAGGCTCAGGTAACCAGGGCCAGCCAAGGCTTGCACAGCAGAGGTGAGATGGGGGCATTGCCTTTCCCTAATCACCAGGTCGCCTCCCACCCCTGAGGGCTCCCGGACTCTGAGAAGGGGCAAGCTAGGATGAGAGACCCCCTCCAGTGCATGAATTTTCATGTACCAGGCCTCTAGTACAATAATAATTCTTTACCCTTTTGGCCTACTGTGTTTCTCTTTCGGTGATGCTAACATTACCAAAAACACATCCAATAAATCTCTTCTTTATAAATGAAACATGGGGTTTGAGATGCAGACTTTTCTTCTCCTGGGTTCTTGCCCTCAAGAGGACAAGAAGGCTTCTTTAATAAAAAATGCAGAAGTTTATTTGAAGCAGATACAAACTCCATCTGGGCATTGGTGTTCCCAAAGGAGACCCCATGGGGAGAGCCCCCCCCCCCCCCAATGGGGAAAGCCTGCTCTCTTCTCTCTAATGAGAAAAATTAAAAAAATCCTGCCTCATGTCCTTTTGTCTCTGGTTTATATTTGTTGCAGTTCTTTGATTGAATCTGACTGAAACAGGAGTTTTAGGGGAACATAGGCAGGTTTATAGAATGTTTAGAATTGGGGTCCATGAAAAAAAAAAACATAGGGCTATAGATTGGGAGAAGGTACATATCCATAAGACAAATAAGCCAGGTGCAATTACATTTCCATAAGACAAGGGAGCAGCAACAGGTATATTTCCCATAAGACAAGGGGAACTGGAAGTAGCCAAAAAAAGGCCTATATTTAGAAAATAAAGAAGGAAGAAAGCCCCAAAAGAATGGGAGGACAATGAGGGAGGAGGGCCTCAGGAGTTACTATCGTAACCAATTTGAAAGGGAATATTGACCAATCAGAGGGGGTATCAGGACATAGGAACTGCAGCCTTTATAAAAACCATGGAAACAGGAAGTTGGTGGGATCCTTTACTCTTCTCCACATGGGAGTCTATACCTGTTCTTCAATAACTCTCCACCTTTGCTATACCACCTTCTGTTCATGGATTCATTCTTAGACTCTAGTGAATCCAGGTTCCAGTCCAAAAACTCCATATTATGACCCTTTCTTATTGGTCCCTTTCCTTAATTTGGGACCTCCAGATTTTTCTCATTGGTCATTATGCTACATGGTATTGGTTTCAAAGCTCAAAGCCCACATGGTATCCCCCTCTACTCTTCCCCCTTATCTTGTTGGTTAGAATTGCCTTTGATCTCCTGGCTGCTCAGACCAGAGATATCTCTGTCCTTGGTTTATGGCTGTTCTAGCTGCTCAGGCCAAAAATGTTTCCATCTGCCTGGAGCATTTCTCTATCCTCTGTACAAGATAAGCACCCTGGCATCTTCAAGTTTCCATGTATGCATTCCTCTCCCATGGACCCTCTTAATCTCTATGACTCCCTAAACCTGCCTATTTTGTCCCTAAAACTCTTTTCATAAATTTATATGATCTAAAATAACAAACATGTGGAGAGAGAGAGGGAGGGAGGGAGGGGAGGAAAGAGGGAGAGGGGGAGGGAATGAGAATACCCAACTGGGCTACCCAGCCAGAGCCAAAGGCTTATGTAGTTTGCTGTCTCCTTGGCCTCTCTGTGCACATCTGGGGGGATCTGGCCATGCTACTTCAGGAGGTTTTGCCTGAATAGCGGGTTTCGCATGCCCTAGTAGCCCCCTCCCTCTATTGTTGAGAAAGGGAGCTCCGGCTGTTGGGAAGGGCTGGGGGAGGTGATAATGCAAAGCGAAAAAAAAAAAATAGAAAATAAAAAAAAAATAAAAAAATAAAATAAAATAACAAACATGTAATTGTGGATTCATACATACACAAACACAAAAGGAGAGAGAGAAAAATACCCCTTGTTTAGGTTTTCTTAAGAAAGAACTAAAATAACAACAACAATAATGATAGATGAATAGATTATTGTATGGATTAAAATTTTTAAGAGGTAAGAAACCTGTCAGTCTCATTAGAGAGGGTTTGGAGAATGGAAAGCATGAAATTTCTTAACATGCTCATTTTTGGACTCATGACACTGTAGAATAGAAAAATAATCTTCCCTGTACTCCTCTAGGGTTTTTTATTTTATTTTATTTATTTATTTATTTATTTATTTATTTATTTATTTATTTATTTATTTTATTAAGAACCCTCAATAATAGAAGATCGATTGACCAGGGAAAGACTGACAAAATTAATAACACAGCTACCTACTGTATATAGGCAAGATACCCAGGAATACTGAGTAATTCCTAGAAATAGCCCAAGCTATCATCTAAAAACCATCTCCAGCTACAGACAAAGAAAGATGCTTGGGATGGGGAGAGGTCAGTTATGAGAGGTTCATAGGAAAGCAATGCAGTAAATAGGGGTCTGGTTGTTATGTAAATTTAAGTCCCTGCCTTTTCCATTGCTAAACTACTAGAGATTTGATCCTCCTCTTCAGTTCAGAGAAAGAGATAGATGCCTTTACAAATGGAAATTTCCCTTTTAAATATAAATGTAAACTTTTTAAAGGATAACTTTTCCTTGGTTTTCAGAGCTTCTCTTCTGTCTACTATTTCTTAAAAATAAGCAGCTCAAGATAATCTTTATGCCAAAGAGGCATATTTTGAGGTAGCAGATTCTGCTCCACTTTACCACCTGGAGGCTTATTTGTACCAGCACCTAAGACCTAAGGATATAAAAGGGGGTCTTTGCAAAATAACCTTACAGGGTGATCTGATCATAAATTCCAAACTGGGCAGGTCTTGGTGGGTAGTGATGCCCCAAGCATAAAACTTCTTTAGTAAAAGGCCTATTTTTTACTTTAAGAAAGATCTGTACAGTGTTTCTGATCATTTGGGCTAACACACCTTTAAAATGCCTCTTTTCAGAGCCCTCTTTGCTTTTCCCACTTTCATGTAATCTTTCTTAATTTCATTCTTTTTTAAAAATATATTTTATTGATTTTTTTTACAGAGAGGAAGGGAGAAGGATAGAAAGAAACATCGATGAGAGAGAAACATTGATCAGCTGCTTCCTGCACACCCCCCACTGGGGATGTGCCTGCAATCAAGGTACATGCCCTTGACCGGGAATCAAACCTGGGACCCTTCAGTCCTCAGGCAATGCTCTATCCACTGAGCCAAACCGGTTTCGGCCATATGAGATATTACTTAAGAACTAATAAGGAATGTGTGAGACTGTACTAACAGATACTCCACAGATATACTTTTGGCATAGGTCGCTAGTTAGTTATAAATAAAGGAAAGGAGCAAATGCAACCAGATATCAAGCCTAATCTTCCAGGGATCTGAATGGGACATTAAGCCTCATTCACTGGGAAGCTGCAGAATTCATAGGCTCCCCAGGAGATCACTACATCCTCTGTCCTCAAAACCTAATCCACAATTGGGCTGGAAGTGTTTTATTGATCACTAGAGGCCCGGTGCATGAAATCATGCATGGGTGGGATCTGGGTGGCCCACACCAATAGGGGCTGATTGGGCTGGGCTGGCTGCAGGGAGTGGATGTGGGAGGTTGGCCAGCCAGCCCTGTCCCCTTGTGGAACTCCCAGTTGTCAAGGGGGCAATTTTCATATTAGCCTTTTATTGCATAGGATTAGCCAGGATTACCTAGGGAGGAATAACAACAATCAAGGGGGAAGCTAGGAGGTCCTTCTACGTTGAGGCATGTAATGCACAATAGGACCTAAGATGATAACCATAAAGGGGAAGTCCCCAGGCTGGAAAAAAAGATTGGATTGGATAAGGGACCAGAAACACAAAAGATGTATGAAATGGATTGGTTAGGGGAAGAGCTGAGCACAAGCGTGTGTATGATTGGAGAAAAGACTGGTCAGTTTGAAAGCAGGAGTGGGGGCCAGGACATCATGCAGGTCCTAGTGCAGGCTCCAAGTTTGGGCTCCAAATGGGCCTACGAAGCACCGAATGGGCCAGAGCCAGGGCCAGAGACTAAACTAGCTGAAAGGCAACTGATATTTCTATCTCTCCCTTCCTCACTCTGAAATCAATAAAAACATATTTAAAAAATAACTATATAGAGAAACTTGATAACATTCTAATTTAAACACTTGGAATATTTTTTTAAATCCAACTTTTCTTAACAAATCCTCTTACCTTGATAATTTATTTTTTAATGCACAGTGCATCTATTTTAAATTTCTTTATCTACTTATATTGTGTTACTTTTAATTGTGTCTAAGACTAACCTCATCTTACTTATTTACTTATTTTTTACTTGAATTTTCCAAATTGCAAAATTTGTATTCTTTGATTTTTCCAGTAAATTATATTTATATGTCATACGCTACTGTTGCCACTAAATGTCATTGGTTCTTTTGTGAGAAACTAATTCCAAATGGATACCCATGGTGAAGTTTTAAAAGTGATAGCAAAATTTTATTGTGAATTAAGACGAATTAATACACCCTCTGGATGTACAGGGTGGGAAGATGCTAAAGCTCTGCCTAGAGGCTCCTGATAACCCTCCATATTGTCTTCTTGCTTCAGGTAAAGGACAAAGAATCATTCAAATTATTCAACCCACATTTCTAACTTTTCAAGGCCTGGATTGGCCCCTCCTCCCCATAAATTTTATTGGGGTTTCATGACCTCTATCCAATCCCATTACCTTTCCAATTGTTCCCACTCTACGCCCTGCCTCTCTGCTTTTCCCCCTATCGCGCATGTCCAAAAGTTTCATTACATCCTCTAGTTCTCACTCTGCCCAGCAGAGGAATTCCCCATGGAGATTTCCTGTCCATGTCCCAGGACTAAGTTTCCTGGGAAGCAGTTTCCTGGGGTGTGTGAGTTAATCTGATTACAAGCAAACAATATAGAATTCTGCTCTGTTACCTGCTTCTGCTTCCCGGGTTATTAAAATTATTTTGTTCCCTTTTGCTTTCTTCCTTATATTAATAACTAGCTATCTTTCTCATATCAATAACTAGCTACCTTTGCTGACACTACCATTTGTCACATATATTTTTTTCAGTTTCTGTTGGACAGTATAGTGCTAAGAATAGTTTTAATCATTACTAAAATATAATAATGTTTCATGTCATGTTATATAGTAAGGAAACTTGTAGTATAGCTTTCTTGGAATATGCCAGATTTAATGAATAATACTTATTATTTAGCAAAATATCAATCCCCATACCTGTTATTTGGTGTTAATTATATTTTTAAGTTCTAATTAAGCAATTTCAGTAACTGAGTTCGTAGAAAAGCTTACCTCTGAAGAGAAGCAGGTTACGCCACCACAAAATATGTCTCTTGATCTTAAGGTTTATTTTAGGCTTATTATTTTTAAGAAATAGCAGACAGAAAAAGCTCTGAAAACAATGTAAGCTACCCGTTTGTAAGAGACATTTACATTTATGAGGGAAATCTCCATTTGTGGGGGGTGTCTCCCTCTCTGTAACAGGAAGAGAATCTCAATAATCTCAATAAACTCCTATCAATGGAGAAGGCAATGACCTAAACCTGCCTAGGGACCTAATCTGTGTTACTGTAATTTTTCTGATAGTCTCCCATAACTGGATCCCCCATTCTCTAGCATCTTCTTTTGTCTTTAGCTGGTGATGATATTTAAGGTGTTGTCTTGGGAAATATCGGAGATTTACTCAATTTTTTAAAGTTTCTCACACATGTCATTAAACTTCTGTTTGTTTTTCTTCAATTAATCAGCATTTTTATTACTGGGGGATCTCAGTCAAGAATCCAGTGTGGACCCCAAAAATAAAGATTCATTTGATGTGAACCCTGAGAAGGAAAATATGTGCTGATATGAAATACCCACTGTCAAACTAGGTGCTGCATTATGTAAATAATAAGAGTCAAACAGCCATTTTCTTATCATATACTAGAGGCCCAGTGCACAAAATTTGTGCACTCCAGGGTGGGGGGGTCATCCCCTCAGCCTGACCTAGACCAGCAAGGACCCCTTGCTTCTTGCTGGGGTCTTCTTGCTGCTGCCTGCCTGCAGCAGAGGTGGAAGAGGTTCCTGCCACCCTGCTGTGCTTGCCAGCATGGAGCCTGACTTCTAGCTGAGTAATGCTCCCCTTGTGAGAATGCACTGACCACCAGGGGGCAGCTCCTGCGTTGAGCATCTGCTCCCTGATGGTCAGTGCATGTCATAGCAACCAGTCATTCCATCATTCAGTTGATTTGTATATTACCTTTTTATTATATAGTATTCTATGTATTAGGAAAGACCTTAGATTAAAATCTCAGCTTCCCAAAATATGCCCCGCTTATAATACCATCTGAGTCAACCACTACAGAGAACCCTAGTTTTGTCTTTCAATGAATGGACTAAGAACTGCTCTGTCCAATCAGAACTGCACACTTTGAACACCTCATGTGCATAAATTAGGAAGTTGGGTGGAAATTGTAATCACATAGAAAATTCATATCCTTAACATGATTTTTTTCCTTAATTCAAAGTGTTGTCCAGTCTAATAGCAGTTTGGCATTCTGCATGTCATCATCATCATCAAGCCCTTAGGACATCAGATCCTGTCAATGTCAAACTGTCTCTGGTTTTTTGATCAAGGGAATAAGCTTCTGTCATACTAAAGATAACGTATTGACCTCAGTTGTGTTTCAGTCCCAGGCCTATGAAAACTGAATGGCCCTAACTGACCGTGACCACACCCTCACATGTGTGGCTCACAATATAATTCTACTGAGCGGTGTTTTCTAGAAATTCCATGAATTATAGCTTAATACCTAAAAGACTTCTTCTCACAAGATAATTTCCACTCCAGGCAGACCAGCCTGGCTCAGCACCATTTAAAGCAAATTGAGCTAATGCCTTTCATGTAGACTTTTCTAATTACTGCATATGATCTCTGATTGCTTTCCTTTAACTGGATTGATATAATCTTTGAATACATTGTCTTTCCTATGATTATAATTTTAGAATTATTACACATAGATAGTCTTGCCTCCATAGCTATTTAATTTAGCTCTTTCTTGACAGAGGATGTGAGAGTTGTGACATGGTGCTGGAGTTCACAGTTATGGCAGGCATTGTGACCATGACTGCTGCCGTTTTTCAGCATTATTATATGACAAGTGCATACTTTACTCTCAAAACTCTATGCCATAAGACAATTACTCTACTCTAGAGCAGTGTTTCCCAAACTTTTGACATATGTGTACCCCTCATCAAAAAAAAAAAGGATGTATTTTAATAACAATAAAAATATATTTATTTTTTTGGTACATACACAAAATAATAAACAAAAATAAAATTATTCATAATAAAATATAAATAAATGTTATTTATAATATAAATGTTATTTATAATTTAAAATATAAATGCTATTTATAATATTTATATATTATAATATATTATATTATAAATAACATTTATTTGCACAACAGACCATCTCACGACTCACCAGACTGTCTTGATTTGACTCATGAGAAAGTAGAATTAGGCGCAGCTAAGCACGGTGCAGTGCATATCCCCACCAAACTCCAGTTCAACGCGTACCCCCACCAAACTCTTCCTGTACCCTTGGGGGTATGTGTAACACACTTTGGGAAATACTGCTCTAGAGGAACTGAGACATAGAGAGGTTTATAACTTGGAGAGTCTCAGATAATGGCAGTCAGTGGATCCCGGGCCTGATAACAGGCCACCTATCTGATGACCAAAATCTTGGTTTTACCACTTGAGGTTAGTGACCTCTATATAACTAGTGCATAGCAAAGATCTTACCTAAGGGAAATGATTATTTTCAGGGATATAGTTAACATAATGTAGTTTCCTAACCACATATTTCAGTCATTTCCTCATTATCATTCTTTGTCATCTCCATATACTGGAAACCAGCAAGGCTCGGATGGAAGTCCCCATTTCCCCAATCAATACTAGATTTCTAGAGTAGTTCATATCTATAGTCTTAATTACTACACATGTCAATATTTCCCAAATTTATAATTCCTAATTAGGCTTCTCTAAGTTCCATCATCTTACCAACTAAGTCAATTCTAAATCCATGTGCTTCTGTCAATTCTCATTATACCAATCAAATAAAAGTGATTATTATCCTGTGCCTAACGGCATTGTCAATCACAAACACTTTTAATCTATTATCCATGCTGGAAAAAGATAAGCCTCTTAAAAATACAGATCTAATCATGACATATTGACGCCACTGAAACCCTTCCAAATATTTGAGTTTCTGCAAATTTCTGCGGATATTGGCTACTGTGTATTCCGAGAGCTTTAACATTTCTATCTCCCCCATGCTCTCATTTTTGTATTTTCTTTTTTTTTTAATTACTTAGAAAAGCTTCATTTTAAAATTTATTTAGCTTTCTGACTCTTTGTTTGTGCCTTCAACACTTTCACAATGATTTTCTGCTCCTCAATAAGGAAAGCACGCTTGATCCTGTCACGGACACATGTAGCACACAGGGACCCACCATTGGCCCTGCTGACGTGTTTTTTCATTTTAGACAACCGCATTAGAACTTTAGGCCTCACAGCGCAAACTCCTCGAAGCTGGGTTGGGCACACATGGCTCGCAGATTTGGGTGCTTTCCCAACCTTTTTGGTGTAAAGGTAAACAATCCCATTACCAGGGGCACAGGACAGTCTGGTTTTGTTAGAGGCTGCATTGTAGGACAGCCTCCAGCGGTATGGCAAACGCTGGGCCATGATGAATACCTGAAGTCACTGTCCCAGAAGAGGAAAAGGAAAGCCTCATTTTTGTATTTTCCATCCACATTGAACTTTTATTTCCTCAAAAAAAAAAAAATTCCATGTTGTCCACCTCTTGAGTGGCTTTGGTTAAGCTAATGCTTTTAACAAAAATGTCCATAAAGTATATAAATAACAGTATATCAAAATAAAAGTGCACCTATGTTTTGTCTATTTTCCCTGATTCCAGCAGCAGGGAGACCTCTAAAAAGTGACTGAAATGAAGTAGTTGAACGTGAGAAATGGGCTGATTGTCCCTGGCAGGGCAGGGCTTAGTTGCACCTAGTATTTAATGAATACACCAAAACACAAAGGCTCTCCATAGGGATTCTGATAATTTAGAGAAAACTAGAATTAGCGTATATGGTTCTCCTTTCCCTGACCTGCTGTCCCTCATCTACTCATTTTCGCGGAAATAAAACACAGGATAAAGCCCACATCTTCAAACTGTATTTTGAAATAATTGTACAAATAAAAGCACATAATCTTCAAATTTGTATTTTAAAATCACTGTGCAAAATAAGGACTTGTTATGGTAGTAAAAGCAAGAATGTACCAGTGATATTTTGGGAGAGAAACAAAACTGAATTAAATTGAAAATATTCTAATACTCTCTGTTTTAAAAACAAACAAACACACACAAAACAAAACAAAAACAAAAAAACAACACTGTACTGACCATACAGAAATTGTGCAAAAGATCAACTGAAGGATTTGTATGCATGTATATAAGCCTAACCAATGGACACAGACAACAGGGGGGTGAGGGCATGAGTGGGGAGGCGGGAGACAATGGGGCGATAAGGGCACATATGTAATACCTTAATCAATAAAGGAATTTATGTGCTGATAAGGAATACCCCACTGTCAAACTAGGTGTGTGAGTTAATCTGTTTACCAGTTTATAGAAAAGCTTACTTTTAATGCACAATGCATCTATATTAAATTTATTTTATTTTTAAATAAAAATAAAATAAAAACAAAAGATAATATAAAATGTATAAGAGACAGTTGGATAACATCATTTACAGAGAGGAACAAATAATTTAACAATAAATGTGTCAGATTCTCTCAGTAATATTAGATATTACAAAGATAACATATAAGACTAGAGGTCCAGTGCACAAATTTGTGCACAGGTGGGGGCTTATCAGGCCAGGCTGGCTGGGGGAATGGGCCATGGGTAGTTGTCTGGCTGGCTCACCTCAATCGGGGTGGGTGGGGAGGAGACAGATCAAGAGTGGGGCCAGCCAGAGTGAGGGGCTGTGGGTGGTTGGCTGGCTGGCCCTGCCTCCTGATCCAACTCCTAGTTGAACTCCTGGTCAAGGGGAAAATTTGCATATTAGCCTTTTATTATATAGGATTATTTAAGGACTAGAAAATGTGATATAAAAGATCCAATATGAGAAATAAACTGAAGCAACATTACCACAGAACTTAGAAATAAACATAGAAAAAACAAAACAAGGAAGAATATAAGCTAGCCTGATAGTAAATCAATGACATGAAGGAAAGGCCTGAAATAAATATGTACACTATAGAGAAGAAAATAAAATAAATAAAAGAGATTAAATTAAGGAATGGTGATGACAATATCACAGTTACTGCTGAAACTAAAATAAAAAAGAAAAGATAATTGATAGATAGGTGATAGAATGAAGATAGAGATAGGATCGAAAGCAATATAGAGGAAAATATAGGGTTAATAAACATGAACACTAAGTAAAATACACAAATATTTGTTTCTTCTAAATAATCTAATAATAACATTTTACTTAGGTGTGATAATGGGAGAAAGGAATATTTTGGTAGAAAGTAAATACAACGTTCTGGAAGACAAGTATTCAAAAATTTAGCAGTATAAAGGCATAGTCAGTTGAAGTTACAGAGCGATAAAATGCCAATACAAAATAAAAGCTATCAGGGCAAGAAAAGTATGTCTGTAACAGGGGTTATAAAACAGGGTGACATTAGATGTCCTACAATTACATTTAAAGCTGGAAAATAAGCTATGTCTATGTATTTTTGAGGGGATAAAGCATGCCCCAAGAAATTAATGTTTAAGCAACTTGTAATTTATATCTGAATACATTTCATGCCTCACGTAATACAGTTGGAACTCTTAAGAATTTGATGGAAAATGTAAAGGTCTTAATAAAGGCATAGAACTAGGTTATACTGTTTGTTTTAATACATAATGTAAAAAAATATTCAGGTTTCCAAGAGATTGAGTTTTTGTTTCTGTTTGTTGTATTTTTTTTTAATCCCCAGCCAAGGGTATTTCCCCCCCCCAATGATTTCTACAGAGAGTGGAAGGGAGGGAGGAGGAGAAGAGAGAGAGAAACTTCATCTGAGAGAGAAACATGGATTGGTTGCCTCCTGCATGTGCTCATACCTGCAACCCAGGTTCCTGTCCATGCCTGGGAATTGAACCCGGAACCTTTCAGTCCACAGCTTGATGCTCTAACCACTGAGAAAAGCTGGCCAGGATTGTTTGCTGTATTTTAAACCCACCACTTTTTCCTCTTCAGTGAAACACTAAGCAATATTTAGATATAATCAGCATTGCTTTCAGTCCTCTAACAAAGAAGAACCTGACAACCAAACTATCAGAACTAATTTTAATAAGTAGGCAGAGAAAGAGGAATTTACCTATTGGTAGAAAAGCTCTCAAGGTAAGACCTGCAACCTCCTTCAAATTGGATAATGTTTTGATCCATTTTTATCAAAATTGAGATAGAAATGACAATCCCCAGACATCACATACTTCTATTAATATTTAGAAAGAATTTACCAGTATTGGTGACATCTGATCACAACCTGCTGATCTCATTTACAAAATTATGTGGAACAGCCTACTGTTTTTCTAATAAATATATATTTATCATATATATGTATTTATACAAACACAAAAAACCCACAAACAAACGAACAAACAGAAAATCTTTACAACAGAATTTTGACATTATTTTTTTCTTTCCCATGTACCAGTAGCAATATTTGAAAGAAACACAAGTGGTTTTTCTATTTTATTTAATGGTTATAGTTATTTATATTTTCCCCAATGATTAAAAAAAAAGTGAATATCATTTGAATGGAATGGCAAGTGATAAGAGCTGTCCAGGACAATATGGTGAAATTTGTCTGACCATCTCCGGTAATGCTCACAAACTCCAAGTCTGGACTTTTTTTCTGAACTCCATCCATAAACATCAAATCACCTTCTCAAAATCTCCACTTACCTATCACAGAGAAAGTCCATATTAAGCATGTCAAACACAAGTCATCTTCTTTTGAATTTTACCCACATCCAGTGTTCAGTTTAAATAAATGGCACCATCATTTACCCAGTTGCTCAGGCTTGAAACTTGTGATTCATGCATGATTTCTTCTCCTCCCACGGCTCCGAATCTCACAAATCTGCCTAGAAAGTCTATTTTTATTGTCACAACCATGGTCCAGGTTACTATCGTTCTCAACTTATTGGTAATCTGTTAACATTCATTTGCTGTCCCTCCTCCTTTAGTCCAGTCTCAGTGGTGCAGAGAGAATAATCTTTTAACAAAATATAATTCCATTTCTCTACTAAAAACTAGGCATGGCTTTCCAATGTCCCAAGAATAAAAGACAATCTGCTTCGGATGGCAGGACACCCTGACTGAACAGGCCGACCTACCTTTCCCAGGGCACCTTGTGGTACTCTGTCAACATCAACCACATTCTAATGCTGGGATTTCACAGCTCTTTAAATGTTCATATTCCAGGATTGCATCTTAGCCAGAGCAACTGTTTGCTCAAAATGCTCTTTTGTTCTGTCTTATAACTATTTATCGATTCTTGATGTCTCAGCTCAAACATTTTTCTCTGGGAAGGTTTCACAAAATAAAGCCTTCTTTCCACATATGGATAAGCACATTTCTCATAAGTTCTCCTGTACTGAAACTATTTAATAATATCTGAATACTTAAAAAAATTTAAATAACATTTTTAATATATTTTTATTGATTTTTTACAGAGAGGAAGGGAGAGGGAGAGAGAGTTAGAAACATCGATGAGAGAGAAACATTGATCAGCTGTCTCCTGCATACTCCCTACTGGGGATATGCCTGCAACTAAGGTACATGCCCTTGACCAGGATCAAACCTGGAACCCTTCAGTCTGCAGGCTGACACTCTATCCACTGAGCCAACCTGGACAGGGCTTAAATAATATATTTTTTAAAATGACTATTTTTCACTAAGTGTGTAACCTATGACAGCATATGATTTATCTATTTTTCTTTAAAAAAAAAACACAAAAAACACAAACCACTGAATTATTACCTCTAGTATATTATTAAAAATATGATACTTATAGTATTGTTTGAATTTGATTGTGGACATATCAGGCTTCTGAAATTTTATGCCTGATCATCATATAAAAAAATTATATGATCCCTTTATTCCTAAGTCAAGACTTAATAGATCTACTAGTCTCATATCATTTACACAATTCAAATAGTAATACATTTACATAATATTAAAGACCTTGATCACTGTAAAATCCTCTATGGTTTAAACTATGATCTGCTATTATGATTTAAAAATAATTATTGTACTTTTGCTAATGTTTAAAAAAATTAAGCAATAGAAATGTGCAAAAATGGAGATAAAGAAAATACCTACATATATTCCCATCTTAGAAATAACCACTATTAAAATTTTGCTTTACATATATCAGTCACATATTTCATTTGTATATGCATATTTATGTATTTGAACTATGCATTTGAGTGGGAGGAGGTATTTTACAACCTCTAAAAAATTGTGGTTGTCAGTTAATTCTTTATTATAATGTAAACATTTTCTCCATATGATTTAACCTATCTCTTCTAAAATATAGATACTTTGAGATGAATTATATTTAGTCATTCTGCTATCATTAGATATTTAGCTTATTTCCACTTTTTTACTATTAGGAATATCACCAATATGTGACTGAATATACTTTTCCTTGTACATGTCTGATTCTCTTTATGATAAGATACTAAAAACTGAATACCTGGATCAAAGAGTATAATTTTATTTTGGAGACAGTAATTAATTTATAAATGGACTCAATATGTTGTTTTAATAATTTCAGTTATTTTACACAAAGTGTAACTATCCTATATAATAAAAGCCTAATATGCTAAGTGTTTGGTCGTCCAGTCATCAATTCAACTAATCAAAGCATAATATTCTAATGATATGCTCAGGCCACTCATCCGCTCATTATGACATGCACTGACCACTAGGGGGCAGAAAGTCAACCAGTAAACCAGTTGCTATAGTGTGCACTGACCACCAGGGGACAGACGCTCTGACCAGTAGGTTAGCTTGCTACTGGGAGCTGGCCAATCAGGACTGAGCAAGATAGGCCAGACAACCCCTGGAGCCCTTTTCAATCCCTCCCTGGCTGGCTAACCTCCTGCGTCCCTCCCTGGCCCCAAGCATGCACTGGTGGGGTCCTTTGGCCTGGCCTGCACCCTCTCGCAATCTGAGACCTCTCGGGGGATGTTGGAGAGCTGGCTTTGGCCCAAACACACAGGCCAGGCTGAGGGAGACCAATGGTGCATGCATTCATGCAATGGGCCTCCAGTTTTAAAATAATTTTAAACACATACAGCAATAAAATTATCCACAGAATTAATCTTGTAAATGTATGAAGAAAAAAATTCATTAACCATTACCATATGAATTGGATTAGAGATAATATTTGATTTGTAATTTTAATAAGTGAAAGAGATGCAGTCACTGTGAGTAAACAGACAGTAATAAATACAAAGATGTGGTATTTAATTTTTATTCTGTAAAGTATCTTTGGTTATCATTGTTGTCTACAACATATTTGCAAGTATGACACATGATGGCAATGCTCCAATGAGTTTGGAAATGTTTCCTGTAGTGCACCAGTGACCTGGAGATACTGTTAAAATGGGGATGTATAAAGCATGCAAATGTTTGAATTTCCAAAAGAAGCAAAATGGTCTCTCTTCCAATTCTTTAAATATATTCTTTGATTTTTGCTCTAGCCACTGCAAATCTAGGCATCTGTTACTGTTTGCTGTGGTGTTGAATTTCATGGCTTGTTAATTTTGCAGTTATATCTATGAAGTTAATAAAATGAGAATGGGGAAGTCTTTTATACTGCAAAATTCAGACTATCCCCTAGGTAATTTTTTTCTTCATGGAATTCATTTCTCATTTCTCTTTTAAGTAAATGAGATAAGTTTCCTGCTTTTTAAGTAATCAAAAACTATTACGGGCTACTCAAACTTTAGACCTGTTAAAAATAATAAAACCGTGGCTCCACACCATTAATTCTCCAATATTGGTGCTAGAGATTCTTTTGCTGTATAAAGGGCAGGATAATATACAATTTTACATTTTAAAAAATTCGATGCTTTGCAGTCCATGCAGACACTGTCATAACACTCTTCTTATTATTTTCAAAAGATATAGCATAATAGTTGATCCCTGAATAAAAATAAGTTCCCTTAATGCTATAAACATTTCACCAGCCATTTAAAATACATTGACTGAGCATTTGTTGGTGCCAGACACAAGCCCTGCAGTGCCAGGGACTAGAGATCCAAACTTAAGTCCTCTGTGTTTAAAACTGTGAGTCCAATAAAAGGAGCTGTATATATATATTTTTGATTCCAGTATGATTTATAGTCAGTATTTTATATATATATATATATATATATATATATATATATATATATACATATGGAGAGAGAGAGAGAGAGAGATGAGAAAACACAATAAAAGCCTAAGAATGTATCTGAAGTAGCTTTACATAGTCTGATAAAGTCTAAAATTAGATGTGTTAGGGTTCAGTCAGGAGAAACAGAAGGTATTCTTTATATTCCAAGTATATAACGTTGTATACAGGGAATTTGAAACTTAACTGACCTGTTCTATGGGTTGGGCAGAGTAAAGAGCAAGGAGCCAGAAATCACGGTTGAAGGATTCATCCTGCAGCAATAAATCAAGTGGTTTCACCAGAGGTGCTTCATGGCGGCTGTTTTCAGTATCAAGAACCTACTGGAAGTACCCTCCCTTACCACAGGAGCCAGTGATTTCAAGGGAGCCCCCTCCAG
Organism: Vespertilio murinus; assembly: GCA_963924515.1. Classification (NCBI taxonomy): domain Eukaryota; kingdom Metazoa; phylum Chordata; class Mammalia; order Chiroptera; family Vespertilionidae; genus Vespertilio; species Vespertilio murinus. The sequence goes on from OZ004705.1 coordinate 162,212,787, forward strand.
CCACCTAGCAGCTGCAGCACAAAAGCAACTGCAGTGCAGGGGCTCAGAGCTGCTTGGAAAATCCCCTAGGTCTGCCTCTGTCTCTGGAGAATAACAGTCTCCACTTTCCTCCACCTCACAATTACCCAAATAGCGCCTCTCATGAGCAGACTCTATTCAGGTGTCACACCAAAAAGAAAGCTTTAGGAACTGTAGTTTCTAAAAGCAGATGGTGTTGAGACTAAATAGATAAATGAAATCCACACAGATATTAATGTGTTTGTATTTGATATTTGTTAAGATTATACCAGTATATTTAATAACATGACTTTCATTACATTTCTTAGCCAAGTAGTGTGAAAAATGTAGAATCCTAAAAAGTGCAAATTAAATTAAATTTAATTAAAGAGTTGAGAATAAGGAATATTTAGAGCCTATACCAGCCATGGGCAAACTACGGCCCGCGGGCTGGATCCGGCCTGTTCAGCTGTTCTATCCGGCCTGCTGAGCCAAAAGAGCGGAGGGTTCTCTTGCTCTCCCCTCCGCTCCTTCACCAGCAGCCCAAGATGAGAGTGCCAGCATGGTCAGGTTGCTTTTGTTCCGGCCCTCTGGTCCAGTTTAAGAACACAATGTGGCCCTTGAGTCAGAAAGTTTGCCCACTCCTGGCCTATACCTTTAATATAGTATTCAAATAATCCAAATAAGTTAAAGATAATTAATTTTGTCATTAATCATTTTATTTGCTCTAAACAATGAAAAAACAAAAACTACCCCCTTAAAGTCACTAAGATATGTATGAGTGACTTATATTATAAATACTAGAGGCCCAGAATTGAAACAAGAGTAGGCCTTCCTTCCCCCAGCTGCCAGCTCCAGCTTTCCTCTAGCACCCGGGACCCGGGCTTCCCTCACAGCCCTGACTCATCCAGAAAGTCGTCTGGAAGGACATCTGGTCTAATTAGCATATTATGCTTTTATTATTATAGATATCTTTGGATATATTTATTTCTCTTTATTTTTGCTATTCTCGTCCTGACTGCCATTTTCTGCTGTATTCAGCACAAAATTAGCATCCTGTCTGGTCCTCCTGCAACCATTTGTATCCACCACACCCTATGTAAACAGACTGTCTAGGTTTAACATTCTTTCTTCCCATTATAGAAATGGGATTACTAGGGCACAAGGCAGTTTCATTTTTTATTTTTTGAGGTAACTCCATACTACAAACCTGTATTCCCACCAATAGTGAATGAAGGTTTCCTTTTCTCCACAACCTCATCAACACCATTTGTTTGGTGATTTATTAAGGATAGCCTGTATATTTTAAGGAGCTGTATATTTTTTAAAAAAAAAATCCAGTATGATTTATAGTCAGTATTCTATATATATATAGAGAGATATGAGAAAACACAATAAAAGCCTAAGAATGTATGTGAAGTAGCTTTACATAGTCTGATAACGTCTAAAATTAGATGTGTTAGGGTTCAGTCAGAAGAAACAGATGGTATTCTTTGTATTTCAAGTATATAATGCATATAATAAATGACAGGTATGAGGTGATATCTCATTGTGTCTTTAATTTTCATTTCTCTGATGTTTAGTAACATTGAGCATTTTTTCATGTGTCTATTGGCCATCTGTTTGTCCTTTTTTGTTTTTTGGAAGGTGGACATGTTGAAGAAGTGATTATTCAAATCATTTGCCCATTTTTAATTAGATTATTTGTGGGTTTTGTGGTGTTGAGTTGTATAAGCTTTTAATAATTTTTATATTTACCCCTTATCAGATGTATCATTGATGAATATGTGCTCTTATTCAGTGGGTTGTCTTTTCATTTTGTTGGTGGTTTCCTTTGTTGTGTAAAACATTTTTTAGTTAAGATGTTGTCCCATTTATATTTTTTTTTCTGATTTCCTTGCCCAAGAAGTATATCAGAAAAAATATTGCTATGAGAAATGTCTGACATTTTACTTGATACATTTCATATTAGTTTTACCTAGTTATTTTACTTTCATCCTATCTAATAAAAGAGTAATATGCAAATTGAACATCGCTCCAACACACAAGATGGCTGCCCCATGTGATCAAAGATGGCCATGCCCATGTGGACACAGGATGGCTACCACAAGATGACTGGCAGGGGCGGGTAGTTGGGAGGGACCAGGCCTGAAAGGGAGGGCAGTTGGAGGTGATCAGGGGAAGGCAGTTAGGGGTGACCAGACCAGCAGGGGAGGGCAGTTAGGGGTGAACAGGCCTGCAGGAAGAGGACAGTTGGTGGTTACCAGGCCCACAGAGGAGAGCAGTTGGGGGCAACCAGGAAAGCAGGGGAAGGGAGTTAGGGGTGGCCAGGTGGCAGGGGATGGCAGTTAGGGGCAATTGGGCTGGCAGGGGAGTAGTTAGTCATCAACCAGGCTGGCAGGGGAATGGTTAGGAAGTGGTTAGGGGCAATCAGGCAGGCAGGCTAGTGATTGGGAGCCAGCAGTCCTAGATTGTGAGAGGGATGTCTGACTGCCTGTTTAGGCCCTATTCCACTGGGATCAGGTCTAAACAGGCAGTCTGACATCCCTCAAGGGTTCCCAGATTGGAGAGGGTACAGGCTGGGCTGAGGGACATACCCCCCCCCGTGCATGAATTTCATGCACTGGGCCTCTAGTGTATATATAAGCTTGTGCATTTAATTAATAGACATATACTATATCAAACATATTTATTTATCTATATACATCATCATTAATCTAATTCATTATAAAGTATATGAAATTCATTAAAATTAAACATAATTGGAGAGCAGGCATTGCTATTTATTAAAAAATTTAGATGAAAAGGTTACCATGTTTCTTAAAGGGAATTACCTTTCATTTTCTTTATCATTTTATATTGTCCTTACTTTTCAAGGTTAATAATACTTGACCTCAATGTAATAGCCTTTGAGAATGTGTCTAGAAATTACATAATTTTTAAATATTTAAGTAGCTTATATGTCTATAGCATTTCATTGTAATGTGATATATTAAAGTTCTCCGGTGACATGAAAAACAAATTATGCCATCTGTGACTTAACTTTTCTCTATACTAAGGCTAAAATTTAAAAGTAGTGACCTTTTGGACCATTTGAAAAATATAAGCTCCAGATGCTGCAGCAGGTTATGGCCATCAGCAATTTGAGACTTCACACTGTAATTGCACCTGTGATTCTTCCCCTCAGTGTACTCTGTACCCTTCAGAATACCTGCACAGGAAGCAGCCCTCATGGTCACTGCACCGGTTTATAGAGGACAAGAGTACAATGTGCACAGGGGTTAATGAGCACGTTAAAGAAAACGGGGAGCTCAAAAAGGCATATGAAAAATAATACATGTGAACAAAATTTGGATATACCTTGGTCCTTATTTTTACAATGACACTGTTTTAATTTCTAAATGCTCAATGCCAATATCCTTCCAATATTTCTTTACATTTCATGAGTTTCACAGTCAACCTATGCCTCTTCATTCTATTTATTTTTTTGTGATTGGTAGAAAGAATGTTAGACCTAGATAGGAATTTTTACTGAACAAAGATTCATTCATATACCGTCTATTTACATAGGCTTTGGAAACCAATATTTTGACTGCAGCTCTTTATTATTTTAATAATTTTATTATGACAGATCATCAATACTTCATAAAAGAATACTTTGTATAGAATATAGTACCAGCTGAAACCGGTTTGGCTCAGTGGTAGAGCGTCGGCCTGTGGGCTGAAAGGTCCCTGGTTCGATTCCGGTCAAGGGCATGTACCTTGGTTGCGGGCACATCCCCTGTAGAGGGTGTACAGGAGGCAGCTGATCGATGTTTCTCTCACACTGATGTTTCTAACTCTCTATCCCCCTCTCTTCCTCACTGTAAAATATCAATAAAATATATTTTTAAAAAAAAGAATATAGTACCATATGCATGGACCCAATTCTGCAATTTTAAAATATGTGGTAGTTTAATAACTGAGATATGTCAGACAACAGTAATGATATCAGTATTGACATCGAGAAGGTGTGGGTGTGGGAGGGGTGAGCTTGTGTATGCACATGAAAATGTATACAGTATAAAGTAATGTACTTAATTTTCAATTACAGACCACTTTTCCAGTGGCTATCTTCTCCAAATTAGAATTTATTTTTTAATTTAAATTTTCAACACACTTCAAACATTTTAAAAAAACATTTTTGTTTTTGGACAACAAAACTGTGAGATTCTTCTTGTTTTAGTCCTTGTTTGTGGTATTATGCCAATAGTGAGTTGGCCAAAGTCTGGATGCTATGGCTATATTAACATAATGACTAAAACCATCTCTAGCAACTGTTTCCTTGTGTTATTAATGGAGTATTCTCACACTCCTTATTGTCATTAGATCAATTTGATGCTCTCAATTAACTTATAATGGCTTCATGGATACATACGCATAAACTCCATAAAATTTGGTAGTTTTTTACTACATACTGTCATAAAAATGTAATTAAATTATGACCAAAATGACTCAAGCTACTTGATTTTAAGACAAAGTATAAAGCTTTTATAATCAGACAGTGTGGAGTTGGCAAAAGAGCTGCCATATATCAATAAAGATAGCAGAGAATCCAGATGTAGACCTCCAAACAAAACTGATTTTACAGTGCCAAAGTGATTTAATAAAGTAATTTAATGTAGTAAATTGGAGTGGTACCAGAACAAGGGAGCATCAATATATAGAAGTTTCTCAAAATATATGAACTTTAATTAAAAATAATAGAAATATAAAACTGTAATAGAAATATAAAATATAAATAATAGAAATATAAAATATGAAAAATAATTCTAGAAGAAAACATTAGCAAATGTTTCTTAGATAGTAGACAAAAACAAAACAAACAAACAAAAAAAAAACCTTGGTACTTGATTCAGGAAAAAAAATATTGAAAATAGGAGCTATATTTTTACCATGATAAAAAATGTCTTTAAAACTCCTTCAGCAAAGTATTTGAAAATAAAACATTGAAAGTATCACCTTTAAGGTCAAGAATCAACATGTGTTTCCACAATTATTCCTACTTAGCACTGCACTACTTAGGAAGTTATAAAAAATATATGAAATGTAGACAGATTTAAAATACAGGAGGAAAAAAAGTAAATGTGGTCATTACTAAATCTAAACAAAATGACAGAGAGCATCAGCATCATAGAGTCTCTTTGTCCATGATGGAGTGAGACAAAATCATAACCACTCTATAATAATATCCATGCATAGATAAAAATACCGTATCAAACATTAAAATAACCAAATATTTTCCTCTCTCAGAGAAGCAACCACTGGTTTTTTAACCAATATAACCTTTAGTCATATTGCATTTTTAAAAATATATATTTTATTGATTTTTTACAGAGAGGAAGAGAGAGCAACAGAAAGTTAGAAACATCGATGAGAGAGAAACATTGATCAGCTGTCTCTTACACACCCCCCACTGGCGATGTGCCCGCAACCAAGGTACATGCTCTTGACTGGAATCGAACCCGGGACCTTTCAGTCTGCAGGCCAACACTCTATCCACTGAGCCAAACTGGCTTCAGCCATATTGCATTTTTCTTTTCAGCAGTAAAGAGATTAAAAAATTGTGTAGTAGTCAATCCTAGAATTTCACCCATAATCTGACATTTATTAACATATATTAAAACTATATTTCCAGGAAGCCTTCATTAAATTTCCTAACATAAAATAAAATCATATTATTTTAACTGAGATATTCAGGTAAAAAAAATCTCAGAGATTTTTTTTTTTAAAGTAAGATTTAAAAAAAAGAAAAGAAATGGCTTATATAAATAAAAATGTTTTATTTTTAATTTAAAAGTAATAAACCTCCTAAAATTACTTTTTGAAGTTATTTCCAAAAATGGAAAAACTGTTTAATCTTCTTGCCTTTACTGCTTAAAACATATAAAAGATTCTAAAGAGATGTAAAAGAGTTGACCTACTAGGAAACAGCAATTCTGTGTTTAACATTCCTTTATCTTTAGTTCATTTCCAACTATGCAGATCAATAATTTCTGTTTTTTTTAATGGAAAAACTTTTTTTTCTGGAAGTCAGGGGAAATCACTTTTAAAATAAAAAAAAAACTAATAATAATAATAACAGCAGCAGTAAATCAACTCAAAAAACAACAAATATGTGTAAAATGCAAATTGCCACAAAAGGGAAAAGTCATCCTACATAATAAAAGCCTAATATGGTAAGTGTCTGGTCAACTGGTCAGCTGTTACACCAAACAAAGCAAAATATGCTAATAATATGCTAAGGCTATTCAACCACTCGCTATGATGTGCACTGACCATCAGGGGGCAGACAATCAACCAGTCAACCAGCCGCATGATTTGTACTGACCAGCAGGGGACAGATGCTCCATCTGTTGGGTTAGCTTGCTGCTGGGGTCTGGCTGATCAGGACTGAGCAAGACAGGCTGGACACACCCTGGAGCCCTCCTGCCATTCATCCCTGCCTGGCCAACCTCCTGTGTCTCTCCCTGGCCCTAATCATGCACCAGTGGGGTCCGTCAGCCTGGCCTGCCCCCTCTCACAATCCAGGACCACTTGGGGGATGTCAGAGAGCCAGTTTTAGCCCGGTCCCATAGGTAAGACCAAGGGAACCCATTGGTGCACGAATTCATGCACAGGCCTCTAGTGGTAAAATAAGAAAATAAATTAGTGACTAAGCATATTTAATCAAGAATAAAGATTTGGTGTAATTACTTAAAGTCCATTTTTTTTCTCCAGTACAGTAATTCACTAATTATAATAAATTAGTGTGTGTATATTTTCATTGATCAAATCATATCTTCATGTTAGTTCAGAAGGGAAAGTGAGAAGTTACAAGGGCACACAAACTTTCAGCTGAGGAGAGCATGCAGACTCTGAGCAGGAGACATATGAACTGATGCACAATCCATGGATTTGTGGAGAGATAAACTCATAACATTAATTGAATTTTCTTTTTCCAGGTAAGCAATGCCAATCATTTATTTAGAGGTAACTTCCCCAAATGAACAATTATATTTTGGACTCTGAAGCCCCTTAATACTAGAATTTGTGAACAAACTTAGACTTTTTTTTTGCAAAGTTAGTGTTTATCTAAGAATAACATATTTTACCTTAAAAGCAAAAAAAAAAAAAAATCAGTGTTAAGCAGATTCCTCTAGAAATACACACACACACACACACACACACACACACACACACACACACTAATAAAAGGGTAATATGCTAATTAGACCAGTCAACCAGCCATCTTCCAGATGTCTGGCTTCCATGGTGGTGGGACTGAGGCAGAGACAGTTAGTGGCAAGATCAGGCTGTCAGGGGGTTAGGGGCGCTCTGGCCAGCAGGGAAGGGCAATTGGGGGCATTAGGCAGGCAGGCAGGTGGGTGGTTAGGAACTAGTGGTCCTGGATTGCGAGAGAAATCTCAGATTGGAGAGGGTGCAGGCCAGGCTGAGGGACAACTCTTGTGCACAAATTCTGTGCACCAGGCCTCTAGTAAGACCATAAGAATGGAGCAATTTTAGCATTTACTATGAGAATGTGCTTGCATGTTTTGTGCCTATGTGTAGTTTTATTCATTGTTTTTCTTTTTCTTTTCTTTTTTTTTATTTTTCAAGGAAAAGGTAAGGGAATAAAAAAAAACACTGGCAAAACTTTAAGACTGAATACAGGAGTAGACAATAGTAGGTTTACAGTTGTAATACAAATAAATAATACAACAACTATTAAATAATGCAAGAATAATCTCTATTCTATGTACTCATAACTGGAAACCTACTTTTGCCCACCATTGTATATCAAACACAAGGATTAAAAGAAAAAAAAAAGCTGTGGCCATTGTTACTATACCTGTAAGTTAAAATTCTCTCTAGAAATTACCTAAAAATTTTCTCCTTATATATTTCTTAAAATTATTGTTTCCTTTATAGTTACTAGGTGAGATAATTATAGATAGGTATTATTTCTTACTGTATAAAATATAGTGTGCAGTATTATTCCAAAACTCTGATTTTTCTTTTTGTATTGGGTGAGGAATTACTTGGGTTATGTACATCTGTGTGAAGCATTTTCATCTTTCATCTGGGTGCCCGAATGCTCCTTTGCACAGGGTAGAAAAGGGACACATGCCAACCACATATGTGAATTGCAAAAGAGCTATTACATTTTCAATTCGCAAAGAACATCTAGACAATAGTCAAGGTCAAAGAATGAATGCGTTGATAGGAATTTCTCCACAGCAGGAGGTAATTGCTAGACTTGGCATTCTCAGTCTGTAGAAAAGAGATAATGGCTAGAAAGTACATATAAGTTGTTCTTGGTGTTGAAGTTACCATCAGGCCTCTAAAGCATTAATTTAAAAAGAAAAAAAAAACTACCCTAATATCAAATAGTGTATACAGATGCTTCCTTTGTCTTAGAGAACCCAAGTCAATAGTATCAATAAAATAAAGAAGATTTTGCTTAATCAAAGGAGAGAATGATCAAAGTTGCTAAGGTTACTTATAAATATTGACAGTTAGCCCATAGTTATTAGAAGTGAAACCCAGCAACTGCTTTGTAGAAATTATTAAGAAACAAAAAACCAGCCGAGTTCGGTTTGGCTCAGTGGTAGAGCGTTGGTCTGCGGACTGAAAGGTCCCGGGTTCGATTCCAGCCAAGGGCATGTGCATTGGTTGCGGGCACATCCCCGGTAGGGGGTGTGCAAGAGGCAGCTGGTCGATGTTTCTCTCTCATCGATGTTTCTGGCTCTCTATCTCTCTCCCTTCCTCTCTGTAAAATATCAATAAAATATATTAAAAAAAAGAAACAAAAACCACAGATGTCTGATGTGCCTACTAATTAAATACAAGAAGATCAACAGGGACCTGATGTAGGAAGAGTAGGCTATAAAGAATGAATTTATGATAAGAATGTGGCAATAAGGCCAAGATAACTCTGTGTTAAGAGATTGATCTTTCACTCATATTTGTAGACAAAATAAAGAGTATATTTAACCAAATTTTCAAAATTTGACTTTTTAGAAATGCAGGGTTTGGGGCTTGGCTATTAGCCTCCTGCAGGGAGCTGGCTGGAGAGCATGGAACTCAGCAAAGTTAAAAGGCTTCAATGATCCATCGCATTGAATTTCAGGAACAATGAGGTAGTTGTAAACTAAAAGTTTAGGATGAAAGTTTTAGCCTCAATTAGGTCGCAGAATAATGCAAGCTGCACATGTTAAAAAATACATATCAATTAAAAATATGTACATCATATCTGTTTATCATCTAATTCCACTTTGCTGCCATTTTTGTCAATAAAGCTCTCCTAATTAAGACACTTAAAGAGAGGAGCAATTTTCCCTTTGAGAGAAAAAAATATCTTATATCATAAAAGGATAATATGCCAATTGTCCCCTTGACTAGAGTTCTGCTAGGAGTCTGACTACTCTACCAGACTTTATGAATCGCACTGACCACCATGGGGCAAACGCTCCAACTAGTAGGTTAGCTTGCGTGGGGCTTTGGGGGGCTGGACTGGAAAGTGAGGTGTGAGGTGAGAGCCCTCAGGAAGTTCCCAGGGTTTGGCCCCTAGTCCCAAGTAGAGGCGGGTGGGGCAGGAGCCAGGAGGGACCAGGTGGCCCGGAAGGCTGCTACCAGTGATCTGAGAGCCATGGACTGCACAGCTCTCTGTGGCCTGTGGCATTCTCAGTGTGCAATATATAATCTTCGGAGCTGCTTCCTTTTATTTGTTAAATTTCACTAACTACTTCAGGAGAGTGGCTAGCACCATTATGGCGGCAAGGGCTAGGTGCACTAGTCCAAGACCAATCGCCACCTCAGGCTCCGGGGACGCAACAGAGATGGGGACGAGGCTGAGCTAGAGAAACCAAGTCTAAAACTTGAAAGGAAGCTGGAGGAAGCGAGGGGCCTAAACAAGCTGCTGGGTGAGGGCAGCCGAGGAGCCCTGTGCTTCTACCGTGGGACAAGGTCCATGTCACTCCCTCCTCTGTCTCATGACCCATCACCCCAGCCTTCTTCCTAGGCCCCACCAGGGCTCACCCTGAACAGTCTCATCTGCACTGTCTAGCCTCTACCACCTCACTCACTCCTCATAGCTCCACCCCACCCCACACAGCCTTTGGGGAGCTCCACCCCTAGAGGAGAAAAGGGGAGGCTACAGACAGGAGATCGCAGGAGGAGGGGGCAGAACTGCATCCACTCAGTTAGATGGAGTGGGGGAGAGACCCCACAGGACTGGGACAGAGATGGGCGGGGAAGGAGGGCCAGGTGGAAGCGTTGCCCTTGGTTGAAGTAGAAATCTTGACCCACTTTATAGACCCAAGCAGAGAGTGTATGTGCTGGGGGGTGAAGACCAAAGAAAGTGTGAGGGGACTGGATGGATGGAGAACTGTGAAGTTTGATTCATGGCCTATTTATTTTTGTTTTTGTTAATATATTTTTATTGATTTCACAGATAATCAATGTCACCTCAGTAAATTCAATTAAAAAAGATACACAAATGGGTCCCTAATCCAAGGGTAGAGAGTAGCCTAAATAAAATTATTAATATATTTGAAACAACATGTTAATCCATCAGAATCAATGCTAGCACAGTTAGGCTATAGACTCACTCTAGGGTCTGTGAAGATAATAAACTTTGTTTCATTATATCTTTCTTTGTGGCTGCCCCTGACAGGTTATTACCTAAAAGAACACAGAAAAACATTCCTCTGTCTCCAACTTCACTATGAAATCTTCTGATTAGAATTAGATTTCCTCTATGAATATGCCCACCAGAAGTCAATAAGTAAATTGGTAATCATGGATATCAATCTACTTAAACATCATGTTTAACTGTATATAAATTCATAGTCATAGGCATTTTATCAGCCTTTTTGAGTTTTGTTACTGTCGATGAGCATTCCATTTAAGATTCTGAGCACCTCTTAATATAATTAAAGCAGAAATCTGAGACTATAGAGGTGAGGTCCAGCTCCTAGAATGCAAGAGCCCAATTCAACATTAAAATAATATTACAGGGTTGAGCTAGATCAGTGGGTTGTCGGCTTCATGAAGGAAATATTCCACTGTCTTAGTTAAGCATAATCTGCAAATAAAACTGCATTTCTGAAACTCAGTATAACAAAGTTGGGCTAGCCAAAAGTCATACAATACACTATTGTGAAAATGCCAAAATTCAAGAAAGAAAAAAATTGATCCACTAATGATTCCAGAGGTTCACAGAGAAGAATTTGTCCAGAGCTAGAGTCAATAGGTCAGCATAGCTAGGTTTCATTTGGATAATTATGTCATCCTCTCACTCTAAGTGTCCACTATGCTTCATGGACATATTTAATTGCCATTTAATAGAATCACTTTAAATGATTTTTGGAGAAAATACTGGGTTTTATCAGGCAATAATTGCATGTCATACTCTCAAGCAATTTGAAAATTTAATATAGGTAATAAAAGTTAACTCAACCCTATTTATATAAATACTAGAGGTCAGATGCATGAAATTCATGCATGGGGGGACGAGGTGCTTCAGACGAGCCTGCACCCTCTTCAACCCGGGAACCCTCAGGAATGTCTGACTGCTGGTTTAGACCTGATCCCATGGGAATCAGGTCTAAACCAACAGTTGGACATCCCTCTCACAATCTGGGACTGCTGGCTTCTAACTGCTTGCCTGCCTGCCTGACTGCTTCTACCTGCCAGCCTGATCGCCCCCTAACTGTTCCCTTGCTAGCTTGATTGATGCCTAGCTGCTTCCCTGCCAACCTTATTACCCCCAACTGCCCTCCCCTGCTGGCCTGATCTCCCCCAACTGCCCTCCCCTGCCACAACCTGCCTCCTCTGCAGGGATCTGCCTCCTCCACGCTGTGCCTAGCTGTGGGACCCCCAGGCCTCACCTCATGGAGCAGCCACTGGGCCCTGCCTCTGCTGTGCGTGCGGCCATCTTGTGGTGACTATCTTGTGACAATGTTGCACTAGGGCATCACTCGAGGGCATGATGCCACCTAGGTTTTTTTATATAGGATAGGCTGAATGTATAAGTGTCCTGGAAAGACTCTATAGAAGGTGTGAATAAGGAAGAACTAAAAGCCTTCTTAAGAAGATCCCTGGGTGACTTCACAGAGAACATTTAAGCTTTGTGAAATTTACTTACATTTTTATAAAATAACATGTATCCTTAACTTTTAAAGGTAAAATGCTATGATAAACTATTGTGTACATTTCTTTTTAACTACATGATAAACTTTATGGAAGTGTAGTGGATATCCAGATACAAAACTGGGAAGATATAGTACAGTGAAACATTTTTATCATATATCAGGCTATCCTTAAGCAATGTTTAATGAAAATATTTTTGATACCAAATTTTCTAATTGAATTATTTCCTATTTTAACCTGTATTAGATAAACCAAACCTAATTTTAAAAACCTTAAATTCTCCTATCCCTCAGGAGAAAATATGATTACTTAGGAAGAACACATTTACATTTAGCCATATTACTTTCAAAGAGTAATACACTCACATTTTTAGAAATCTCTATTCATTAATATGATAATTGTATAAACCTGAATTTTCTTCATAAGAGTAACAATAGTACCTGGCCAGCATGGCTCACTGGTTGAGCATCAACATATGAACCAGGAGGTCATGGTTTGATTCCTGGTCAGGAGTATATACCAGATTGCTAGCTCTATCCCCATTGTGGGGCGCCAATTAATGATTCTCTATCATCATTGATGTTTCTATCTTTCTCTCCCTCTCCCTTCCTCTTTGAAATCTCCCTCTCTCTCTCTCTCTCTCTCTCTCTCTCTCTCTCTATATATATATATATATATATATATATATATATATGTAACAATAGAACAATAGGCATAAAAACAAACAAGTGAAAATAAAAAATGAGGTATAGATACAACAACTATAAGTAATGCAAGCTGGCCAAACACTGGAAGCTATGGTTAAGTACATCAGAATTCAAAGGGGAAAGTAATGCTACAAAATAAAAAAATAATAATAAATTATAATGTTAAAATAGGTGTACCTAGACTGACAACGAAGAGTAAAGGTTTTTAGATGTCGGATAAATCTAGAGGAGTAAAAGCTGTCCTGAAAGACAGGAGTATGAAAGACAGGTAGTAAAGAATAAGCAAAAGTGAAGACTCTAAAATACAGTAGAGATACACAAGATACACAGCATCCTTAGAGTACGACAGAAAACTGGTCTGTAACGGAAATAATATTTTGGGTAAAAGTTGTGAAAGAAGAAACCAAGTAGCTGACTTCAAACATTTCAGTGCTTTGTCCGAAGAAAGGTGCCTTTAATATCCTCTATCATTCTAAAAATCATTGGAATTCTGTTTGGCCTCAATTTCATGTAATTGCTCTCTGGACAGACAGGTTTAAATATAAATGTGACTTATCTTTAATTTTAACACAGACGTGGAAATATTATTTTAAGAAATTTATATTTGCATCAGGTTAAAATGGCAGACCTTTTCTCAATTTGTTACTATACACATTTGTTGTGGATCATTATGTCAATAATTGAGGATGGGAATCTATCCTGTAATGTTAAACCTGGGTGTCATTCAGATCATCTGGCATGCCTGTCCTTGGGCCCATCTGTTAGGTTGTCATGGTGCCATACTGAGGAAGTGGCAAGCTAGTTTCAAGTAGACATAAATGCCAACCAACGATTAATTTAGCAGAAGAGCTTGTTGAGTGCAAAAAGTGACATCTCCGATAAGAGGAAACTCTTGACTAGCAATGCCAAATTAGGGCCTTGTGCTTCATTACGTGTGAGTGCATCTGCTGCCACTTGTAGCCTAATGCCATAAAAGGAAATGACTGTCACTGGGAAAGCTACTTAAGAAAAATTGGAAGCATAGGTAATTGCACAGTTCACAGAGGACAGACCTAACTATTGCATAGCTAATGAAGTGCTGAGATGGACACTTCTAAAAGGTGATGAAATACATAAATATACAGCATTTCTCTGTAGTTTAAGACTAGGCCGTCTGGATTCACACTATTAAGCCAAATTAAATCTTAAATGATCCACTGCAGAAAATGTGCAAACATACTGAATAAAGTACAAGAATTAGGTTTTTTAATGTATTACTGTGTTGGAAAGAAACTGTGGATAAGTCAGAGGCCAAAAGCAGCATGAAAGCATACTAGGAAAAGAAATTTATAAAGAATCTGTTAGTTGCCCTGGGGGCATGAGTCAATTTATGGAGACTCCTAGAGCTTGTTTTTCACTGGGATCAGGAGACAAAAGCTAGGGCTAGAAAAAAAAAAAAGGGTCAGCTTGGTTCAGAGGTTCCTAAACCATAATTCACCTTCAGTGCATAAATCAGTAAAACACAAACACACCACAGATCCCCACTTTGCTGAGACAGAGCCTTGTCTCACACTGGGCTCTCCTTCCAATTTCTAAGAAAAGCCCGCTCTCACAAGGGTTTTGGACCAGACTGCACAATACTTAAGGTTCTAAAATAAATAAGATGATGATTAATTTAAAGTGGGTATAGGGTTTTTTTTTTTTGTCCCCCTCCAGTACCTGGCAGAAGCGAACCATATCCTCTCTGGAGTATTATAGCTTAAAACAGGGGCTCAGAAAACGTACATTGTTAAAATTGCAAGTAATGTGAGCTCATGATAAAAATAAGAAACCCATGAGAAAACAAGGGACTATAAATAATAGCTAGAAAAAGCAATGAATTTAGAATTATACTTGCCAAGCCTAGAGTCATTAGAATGCTCAGCTACAGACCACTGAGTATGTGTGATATATCACAATATTATTAAGTAGCAAAATACCATCAAAATGATTAAGCAGATAGGAAAAAGTGCAGCTAAGTTCACAGATTAAAATAATAAAATAAATTATAAGTAAAATAAGCATCATAAAAATGTAAATTTAAAAAAAGCAGAAAAGAGAGTTAATGGACCAGAAGATAAATTTTAATAAATTACAGATAATTCAGTATTGAGAGGAAGAGATGAAATATATGAAAGAAAAATTAATGGATATAGAATGAGAAGGATACGGTCTAACTCTAACCCATACCTAATCACATTTTCATAAGGAAATAATAGAGAAAAGAAGGGAAATAGTATATGAGAGTATGAATGTAAATATTTTACAAATTCTCAGATTCAGAAATCTAAGTTAAATCTCCAGAAGCAATAATACAAAAAAACCCATACCTAGACATATATAGACACTTTAGAATATGAATAAAAATAAAGAAGAAACAAAAATGACAACAAATTTCTCCATAGAAAATAATAGATTTCTTAAAGATAAGTCATAATCAGGTTGACAGTTAAATTGTACTGTCAGTATGGAAATTAGAAGAAAGTAAAAACATATTTAAGGGCTGAGAGCAAACAACCCTCAACCTATAATTCCATATCTTAAAAAATTATCATTTAAGAATCAAAGCGAAATAAAGACTTGCTCAGATAAACAAAATAGAGCAAGTTTCTATCAATACAACTTCACATATATAAGTAAATAAATAAGTGAATAAGTCAAAACTATATACTCTGAGAAAGAAAATACCAGAGGATATAAGATGTAGGATATAATTTTCCAATGTGCTTCTAAGGAAAGAAAAAGAAAAATTAAGTTACTTCTAGTGTAAATAATTGGTAAATTTTATCTTACCAATCTATGAATTTTCTCTTATGTAGTCAGTCAATCATATGCAAGGATATATGATTATGGAAATGGAAGTCTAGATAATTCCACCCCCTCTCCCCTTAAGGACAAATGGAAAATATGGAATTATTTTTAAATTCATGAAGGATTACATCCCGATGACCATTTTGTAACTACCAATTTGTACTTAATCCCTTCACCTCTTTCACCCAGTCTCCAACTCCCCTCCCTTTGGCAACCACCAGTTCACTCTATGTGTCTTAAGAGTCTACTTTGATTTTATTTGTCCATTTGTTTCTTCTTTTCATTCCACATGTAGGTGAGGTCATATGGCATTTGATTTTCTCTGACTGACTTATGTCACTTGAAGGAAATTGTCAGGAATTAAGTTCAAACCAGGTGAACTATTCCCTGATTGACAGTTTTCTGCCAATCAGGTTATAGCTGGAAAACTCAGAACCTTGCATTTCTAAAGTTATCTGTATATCTATAAAAAGGTACATGAGATATTTCATGTCACAAATATTTTAAACTAGTTTTATAAGAAGAAATCTTAAAATATGTATCTTAATATATATATTTATATATATATTTAAAATATACATATATATATTTAAAATATACATATATATATATATATATAATTGATTTTTTTACAGAGAGAAAGGGAGAGGAATAGAGTTAGAAACATCAATCAGCTGCCTCCTGCACACCCCCCACACACACACACACACACTGGGGATGTGCCTGCAACCAAGATACATGACCTTGATCAGAATCAAACCTGGGACCCTTGAGTCTGCAGGCTGACGCTCTATCCACTGAGCCAAACCGGTTAGGGCAAATTATATATATACTCTTACTTGCTTAGTTTTTTTTTCTCATTTGCTTATCAATTCTTTGCATAAGTTTGTCATAAATTGATGCAAAATTTCAAAGTGGTGCATTGTGCTCCTAAGTCTTTAAAGCCTATTTAAATCCTTTAAAAATAATTTTGTTATTATTTTTGCTGAATAATAATATTTCTGCTAACATCATTCTTTCAGCTTGACATACACTTTTTTTAAAATTTAAATTATTGTTTTAAGTATTACATATGTCTCTCTCCTTTTCTCCCCATTGAAATCTTCCCATCGCCCCCACCCCCGCACATGCCCTCCCACCCAGTGTCTGTGTCCATTGGTTATGCTTATTAGATGCATGCATACAAGTCCTTTGGTTAATCTCTTAACCCCAACCCCCCACCCTTTCCTGCCTTCCCTCTGAGGATTGACAGTCTGTCCGATGCTTCTATGTCTCTGGATCAATTTTTGTTCATCAGTTTATGTTGTTCATTATATTCCACAAATGAGTGAGATCCTGTGACATTTATCTTTCTCCAACTGGCTTATTTCACTTAGCAAAATGTTCTTGTACATTTTTATTAAAGGCAAAATCTCTCCACCAACTTATATATATTACTTTTTCTAACATGTTATTACCTGTGTTTTCTTTTGTACTCTTTCTACCGAGGATAATAAACTCAATGACTTGTATCTGTTTAAGTACCAGAAGGTCCATTTGC
Source organism: Vespertilio murinus (assembly GCA_963924515.1). Classification (NCBI taxonomy): domain Eukaryota; kingdom Metazoa; phylum Chordata; class Mammalia; order Chiroptera; family Vespertilionidae; genus Vespertilio; species Vespertilio murinus. The sequence goes on from OZ004705.1 coordinate 162,230,034, forward strand.
TATCAAAGCTCTGTAAGTGTATATTTCACTTCTTCCTTTTTCTCTTTAACCTGGATGAGCTTAAATTATGACCTTCTTACAATTATGCATGTAATTAACTGTATTATAATCTATTTATCTAAACTCTTAAGGGTATTTGGCAGCTATAGAAATTATTTCCTAAATATTTAAAAATCATATTATGATGTCACAATTACATGATTGGTGTGATAGACTGACTTCAATTTGGCTTCAATTCTCCATGTTTCCATGAGTCAAATCCTTTGTAATGTGACATTGCAACTCCTCACATCAAAATATTGCATCCATACATCTATTTCCCTACTGCTAGAATCTGGGATGGGCTGGAACTTGATTTAAAAAAAAAAGTGGCAGATATGATAGTGTCCCAGTTCTCAGACTAGATCGCAGGCTTTATAAGCTTCTAGAGTGTTCTGCTCTGTGAGAAAGCCTGGCTAACCTAATGGATAGTAAGATAGTAAGATATATATAGCCAAATCGACCCAATCATTTTAATCAGCAAACACATCTTACATTTATTTAATTTTACAAACAGCAAGTGCTAATAAAATAACAAAAGTAACTGAAATTTGACATTTTGGTCATATTTATCACTAACTAGCTCTTTGGGCCTGATTTTACTTTCCCCTCCCCTTGACCTTGTTACTCCTGCTTGATTTGTAAGTTGAAGAAAATGTTACTTTATGCTTTATTGTGATAATACAGAAGTTACTATTAATTGGACATGTGTATTGAGAAGATGACAATCTGTACATTTTGTATCACTTATATGTGCTTTACTTCCAGTTCAGGTGTCATTTCCAACACTTGACCACACGGTTGTAAAGGCCATTCAACCCTGAAAACTTCAACACCTGTTTCTTCCCCGGGAATAAAGGCAAAGCAAGAGAAGAGAGAAGCTTCCATACATTTAATCTGCCAAGGTCTGTGACAGCATATCTAACTCACTTCCAGTTTTGTCTCAGACCACCATGAATAAATGCGGTGTTAATAAAACATTAGTTATTTTCAAACACACACTGGAGCTACGTCGTGTGCCACTGTCAAAGTGATCAACCAAGATGTGCTGGTGGTGAAGAAAGAGATGTGAATTAGAAGCTTTTTTTTTGCAAAACCCACTGAGAAGAAATGCACAGCAATAGATTTTGTTTTAGGAAATGACTGTTGAAAATGGGATTTATGTTTATAAATTAAATTTTCTGATAGGTAATTTATGTACACACTCTATCCAAACTGGTAAAATTTCTTAAACAACACACACACATATATTTTTTATTTACCTCTTCCTCATGCTGACCCTATATTAATACTGACAGGAGCAATGAACAACAAGTAAACATGTTTTCTTTTACAACTATACCAGAAACATTTTCAGGATATAATACCATAGAAGAACGAAGTAAAAAGTGGCCTTAGCTCTGTATTTTCCTCTACATCTTTTAAATTTAAAAATTCATTTAAAGATCTCCATTTGTGTTATATGCTTGTAATAGTGATTTCATTCTTACTATGTAGATTCTGAGTCTGAGCTAAGTAATCTTTTTTTTTCTCCTTTTTTTTTGTTCTTGATTGGAAGCCTGCTCATCTCCTAATGTAGGGGAAAAATATTACCCGGCATTACATTGAACCATTAACCCGAGAGTATCCCAATACAATCAATAAATCTCTGAGGACCTCCCCATTTTCCATTTTCACTTGTTCAATGTGTTATTGTCTTTACTAAGTACCTAACTGGTAAAAACAAATAATAGATCTAAAAGTAGGCAGAGTAATTAAGATCTTTTTGTTATGAATTTTGAAGGGTAGGCTCTTTTCTCAGTAGTTGCTAACAATAAAAAAAAATTACAAAATCTCCTGTGAGCTGTTTACTTTATTCAGAAACAGAAGTTGTGTGTTTTGGTACTGCAATAGTGATGTAAGTAAGATAAAGCTCATTGAACAGAATGAAATAAATTAGAAATCGAAGTGCCAGCCAACAGCTAAGGTCCTCCAAAGAAGAGTAATTGAGCCTCTGAAAGGTGCTACTATATCAAGAAGTCAGCTTATTCAAGAATAAATTGCTATCCCTTCAATGATTTTGAATCCTGTCTCTGCCACCCATATTCTTCCAGTGTAATTGCAGTATGCCATTATTAACAATTATTCATTGAGCAAGTTCTATGTGAATGAATTATTCTCAGGGATTTAAATTTTAATCACAAGATCACGTAACTAGTGCCACGGTATAAGACTTGAAATATATACTGTGGCAATAACTTGAGTTAGGATTCCCCCCCCCGCGAAGGGAGCACATCTTCCTTTATCATACTATAAATACCTGAGTAAAACATCATAGGACTGCAAATTGCTAGCTAGTCTTGATAGGGGTCAATCTTGGCAGAGAATTTCAAACCAGAGGGGCACTCTCCATCCTCTGTCTACCATCCCATCCCAGTACCAGCCATAAAACCTGGGATGAGAAAAAGAGAAGAAAAAAGAAGGAAAAAAAAAAGGGATGGTAGTGTTGAGGGACCAGAACAGTCAGTACAAAAGGGTTTACAGTAAACTTTAAAATGACTTCCACTTCCCCTCTAGTTTTTGGGATGATTTGTGGGAAATTTGATTAAAATATTCAAATTTGTTGGTTTGTCTAGATAAAGTGGTCTGGTGACTGTTTCTTTTCTAAAATTTGCTAAATATTTATAACTCATTGAAAAAAGCCTCCCTTAAGTAAGACATGACTAAAAAATATTGTAGTGTTCCCAGGAAGAATATGGGTCTTCATGCACAATGGGGATGGAAGATGATAAGGAGAATACCGATAGTGCCTGTTGTGGTGAAATTGGGAGTGAGCTGAGTGCCCAGTAATTGATTCAAGTAATGGCTGGGGCATGGACCCAAAAGAATTGTGTGGCACCATTTGATGGGGTAGTGATGGGGCTTCTGGAAAGACGTGACTGTCCTTCTGAGGATCCACCAAAGGACAAGTTAAGGAGTTTAGGAAGAGGAGAAGACATACTTAGAATTCTGATAATTTCAATAAAATATATCTATTGGCTAAAATCTATTTACAGTGGGCAGATACAGAGTATAGAACCCAGCTGTGTATGAGTAGCAGAACCAAGCTTTGGAATTGAAAAGACTGAAAGTAATACCCTGCCCCCTTCCAATTACACTGAGATTCTTCACTTAAACAAATATCCCACCAGTATTTGTGTGTAGGTGCTTAAACTTTAGAAAATTAAAAAATAAAGGTTGAAAAAGGTTAAAAGACATTTGACAGCAAAAATACTGCCAGGGATCTTTGTTCTCAGATTGCCAGGCAAGAGGAGGATGAAACTCGGAGAGAAAGCTTTAGATAACAGCTAATAATCAGATATTCATTTGATTAAAATTTTCGGCTTAAAAGGACTAAGTTTCAGAGTTTTGTTTCAGAGAAGTGACAGTGATAAATAAATTGTATGCAAGGTCATCAAAGTAGTTCATGGCAAAGCTGGAATGTGTTCCTGGTCTATTCTGTCTTGAAATATTTTGTCCTAAATTCCATTAAATCTTGCCTCTCTGCACATTCTCATATATCCAACTGTCCACTGATAACTTCACATCCTCAAATATCCAGCTGCCTACTGACTACTTTTTTTTCTTTTTAATCTTCACCCAAGGATATGTTATAATTAATTTCAGAGACAGAGGAAGAGAGAGAGACAGAGACGGAAAGAGAGAGATAGTGGGAGAGGAGGAGGGAGAGTGAGTACCCGACAGGAGGAGGAGGAAGAGGAGACGGGGAGGAGGAGGGAGGGGAGGAGAGAGATAGGGAGGTTCAAGAGTCCCCACCACATTTACTCAGTCCCAGTTTACAGAGATTGGTTGATTAAAACTTGTTAGGATTTTGCTGCACTGCCAGTTATCTGACCATTATTAAAATGCTTTTCTTTCTTTGCACATCACTTCTGTGTTAGCATTCTTCAAGATTTGTTCTGAGCCCCTTGTTTAATTTTCCTTATGGCCTGTTACATAAGCCATCAATTATGATTGAAAATGGAATTCTACTTTTCTATTATTATACCCTGGTTAAACCAGTTACCTTTATTTGGTGATTTTGCGCAAGTTCTTTAGGTGTTTATGTCACCTTCCATTGTACCAAATAGAAAAAATAAAAACTATGTAATAGATTTTCAGAAAGAATTAAAATAACCATAAAACCCTTAGAAGAGTGCTCAACACATAGTAAAAACAGATTTATATATGTTTTTATAAACAAATATATATATATATATATATATATATATATATATATATATATATATTTGTTTATATCCAGAAAATCAGAAAAATCATCCTATTTAATAAAGAGGTAATATTCAAATTGATCATCACTCCAATACACAAGGTGGCTGCCACAAGATGACTGGCAGGGGAGGGCAGTTGGGAAGGAACAGGCCTGCAGGTAGGGCAGTTATGGGGGAGACTAGGCCAGCAGGGGAGGGCAATTAAGGGTGACCAGGCCAACAGGGAAGAGCAATTAGGGGTGATTAGGCCTGCAGGGGAGGGCAGTTGTGGGGGGGGGGGGGACTAAGCCTGCAAGGGAGGGCAGTTGGGATGACCAGGATGGTAGGGAGGGTAGTTAGGGGGGATTAGGCTGGCAGGCAGAAGTGGTTAGGGGCAATCAGGCAGGCAAACAGGCAAGAGGTTTGGAGCCAGAAGTCCTGGATTGTAAAAAGGATGTCCGACTGCCCATTATGCACCTGGCCTCTAGTGACCATATAATTTGCTTATTGTTTTAAGACATTTCAATTTTGGCATGGTTTGTTACATTAAAAAAAACAAACAAACAAACAAAAAAAAACGCCCAGCATACAGAGGAACATGTTTAATTGTTTTTTAAACTAATGCATGTTTCATTTTGTTAACTAATGCATTATATGATCAAACATCTTGTGATGTTTAATACCATAATCTAACAAAGAACTGAATACCCTCCACACTCTAGAGAGGGTTATTAAAATATGTCACTCATTTGTTGATAGATGAAACATATCAAACTACCTCTGTACCATAATTTCAATGTCTCCCATTCTTTGCCACTCCCATAATGCTTTACATACTATTCTGTCTATGGTTATTTGAACGTCTCATATTTCTCCCCTTGTATTAGCTTCCACATCCTTTTCCTTTCTGTAGTCCTTTGGGAACCCAGTTTAAAGTTCACCTCCTTTGAGAACATTTTCCTTCAAGGTACAGACGTATTTTTCTGTGATCTGTGATAACAGGGATAATTGTCAGTTGAATCCACCCTGAGGCTTACTTACCCAAAATCTTCCAGAAAGCATTTGCCTTGAGAAAACTCTCTGGTGTCTGCGCCTCGGGCTCCAGCCACAGCCCAGCCTTTTCAGAGCAGCAGAGGAGAGGGTTCTGACCACCTCATCTAAGGAAAAGGAATTGCACAGTGTGTATGTGTGGAGAGGGGAGGGGTGGGGAGAGGGGAATGTAAGACTACTGATTTATTTTGCCCTTAGCATGTTATGAGATTCTGGTTTTCCAATCATTAGGAGTTAGTAGAATATACCCCAGCACCTGTAAACTGTAGTTAGCTGGTAAAATTTACCAACAAAAAATATATTAAAATCCTTTTGAAATAAAAAAAAACAAGTTTGCAAAAGTATTCTTATTCAAATGTATCTAGAGATAGAACAACTCCAAGCCTTGCTACTAAGAAAAGAGGCAATATGAAAATTTTATATTTTTTAGGCAACATAAAACTACATTAAAGCCTATGTTTATGGTCTATTAATTATCAGGCGTAAATATTTATCAATGACTCTAAATAGCATGAACATTGTATTCTCATTTTGCATGGCTCAGTGTGCCAACTGATAATCTTTGTACATAAGATTTTTTTAAAGTTAGACAATTAAGTGATCCATTAATACACATCTCATTATAAAGCCAGAGTTTTAGAGTTTAAAACAGCTCAGTGCTTTCTAATGCATTTCCCTCCTAATAATGCCAGTAAGGCAATATCTCATTTTTCTGACAATGTATATTTCATATTAAATTTAAAAAGGAAATGTATCAATTAGAAAAATAGGTTTTCTTTTAAAAAATATATTTCATTGATATTTTACAGAGAGAAAGGGAGAGATATAGAGAGCTAGAAATGTCAATGAGAGAGAAACATCAACCAGCCGCCTCCTGCACACCCCCAACCGGGGATGTGTCTGCAACCAATGTACATGTCCTTGACCGGAATTGAACCCGGGACCTTTCAGTCCGCAGACCCACGCTCTACCACTGAGCCAAACCGGTTACTGCACAAATTTAATATGTTGTACTTCAACAACTTCTGCTGACCATCACATCAGTAACATTTTAGCTTTCATCTAAAATTCATTTTTATTGGTGTTTTGAAATGATTAAGCACTTATTCAATAATCTATATGTATTTACTATTTTAAACTATCTAATTTAAGGTAAGTCCTTTGTCCTAAATGTACTAAAATATGTATTTTTGAATTATAGTTAAAGAGATCCCCTTTTTTCTTTTAGATTTTAACCCTCTGGATCTACTTTTGATCAAACATTCTACTGTCTTTGAAATTTCCAGGGGTAAAAGCTGTAATTTTATATAGTAAGTCACATTGGACAGTAATAATTATATCCTCAGGCAATTTAATGAACAATTTGAGGTTATAAATTATTTAATGGCATTTCTCATAAAAATATTTCAAATTACTTTTTCAACATTAACTCATTAATTCTCATAGTACACAGGGGAGGTTAATTAAGCACTCCGGAGAACTGCCCCTTCCTGCAGGCCCAGTCACTCCCAACTTCCCTCCTCTGATGGCCTGGTCACCCCTAACTTTCCTCCCCTGCAAGCTTGATCACCCTCAACTGCCTTCTCTTGAAGGACCTGGTCCCTCTCAACTGCCCTCCCCTGCTGGCCATTTTGTGGTGGCTATCTTGTGTCCACTTGGGGGCAGCCATCTTGACCACATGGGGGTAGCCATCTTGTGTGTTGGAGTGATGGTCAATTTGCATATTACTTTTTTATTAGATAGTATATAAACTATTTTGACATAATTATTTTATCCCATTTGAAGATATATAGTAGTCATGAAGTAGAGTAGAATGAATTAATAAATATTTATCTAATGATTGACTTAAATAAATAATAGTCAATTAGCAAACTCCAGTAAGACACAAGTCCACTTTCAAGTATCAGGAACAGTCTGTTGAGGAGTACAAAATTAATAAAATATAGCATAGAAGAGGAAAATCAAAAGGATTGAGTTATCAAAAGCCTCTTTTTTTTAAATACAATGTATAATCTGGGACCCATGTAAAAGTCAGCAAGCTACTAAAATCATACAATGAGTGTCAACTCTTAAATTAGATGATGTTAGAATGCTACAAACTCAAGTTTCAAAGTTCTAGTAAGTCAATAATCCAGGCATCTCACTCCAGCACCTTTAATAGACTGTATAGCAAACTATACCGTCTATAGTTTTGCTGACCTCTCCTCTTCTTTTCCTTCAGAGATGAAGATATACAAGAACTAATAATGTAATAAACACTTTGATCTTCTTTGTTAGACAGTGTTACAATTTAACCACTATACATAAAAACAAAAGAAATCCTAGAAAGGTTAAGTAACTTGTTCAAGGTCATATCACCAGAGAGTGCTAGAGCCAGGATTTGAAGGTTTGCCCAATTCCAGATCCCAGTTCTCCAGCGATTCTCCAGTTTGGTTCCATAAACCCAGCAGGAGCCTCAGATTGCTTATCTTTAGGGATTTTGTAAGTTCCTTACTTGTTTAAAGTTTTGTGGGTCTTTTATTTTTTAATATATTTTATTGATTTTTTACAGAGCAGAAGAGAGAGGGATAGAGAGTTAGAAACATCGATGAGAGAGAATCATTGATCAGCTGCATCTTGCACCCCCCCCACTGGGGATGTGCCCACAACTAATGTACATGCCCTTGATCAGAATCGAACCAGGGACCCTTCAGTCTGCAGGCTGACGCTCTATCCACTGAGCCAAACCCGTTTCGGCCTGTGGGTCTTTTTAATAGTTATATGATGCATATATATGTTTTAGATTATCTGAACAACCACTTTAAAGGAGAAAGCTACCATTCTATGTCAATATGAATTTTCATTTTATATTTAAAAGTACTTTGACATTACATTTTATATTGGTGTCAAGTACTAATTTCATTTGTCAGTGACTATTGTGGAAGTGAGAAAAAGAAGTGAGTTTAATAGACAAGTGTACATCTAAATATGTAAAAATAGTTGTGCATTGTATAAGAATGAAATTAAAGAAATGGTATTATCAAAAAGAACATATTTGTTGTAATAAATACCACATTCACTTTGAGGCCTGTAAAATCATCTATCACCCTATTAATGATTTGAGTACGGTTGTTTACAATTTAATTTACATGCAAAATATAACTATATAATATATTATGTCCTTACCAGGTGGATCGGTTGGTTGCAGCATCATCTTGTACATGAAAAGGTTGTAGGTTTGATTCCTAGACAGGGCACAAACCAAGGTTGTGGGTTTTCGTCCCCGTTTGGGTGCATCTGGGAGCCAATGGATGAATGTTTCTTACATAAATGATTCTTTCTCTTTCTTCCTTTCTACCTAAAAATCAATAAAACATATCCTTGGGTGATAATTTAAAAAACAAAGCAGCATGGTACTGACATAAAATAGGTATATAGATCAATGGAACAGAATGGAGAATCTAGAAATAAAGCCATGCCTTTATAGTTAATTAATATCTGATAAAGGCAGCAAACACATACAATAGGGTAAAGATCATCTATTCAATAAATAGTGCTAGGAATATTGAATAAATACATGCAAAAAATATAAAATTAGACAACCTTCTTACACCACACACAGGCATAAACTTAAAAGATTAAAGACTTAAATCTTAGACTAGAAACCATAAAAATCCTAGAAGACATAGGCAATAAAATCTCAAACATTTTTCATAATAGCTTTTTTGCTGATATAGCTCCTAGGACAGTGGTCGGCAAACTGAGGCTTGCGAGCCACATGTGGCTCTTTGGCCCCTTGAGTGTGGCTCTTCCACAGAATACCACGGCCTGGGTGAGTCTATTTTGAAGAATTTGTGTTAGAAGAAGTTTAAGTTTAAAAAACTTGGCTCTCAAAAGAAATTTCAATCTTGTACTGTTGATATTTGGGTCTGTTGACTAATGAGTTTGCCGATCACTGTCCTAGGACAACAAATAGAAAAATGGGACTATATCAAAGTAAAATGCTTCTGTACAACAAAACAACAACAACAACAAATCAACAAAATGAAAAGAACCCACTGAATGGGAGAACTCATTTCACAATGATACATCTGATAAGGGTTTAATTTTCAAAATTTATAAAGAACTTATATAACTCAACACTAGGAAGACAAGCAGTCCAATTGAAAAAGGGCAAAGGAAGAACCTGAATAGAGACTTCTCCAGATGACATACAGACGGCCAATATGAAAAATGCTCAATGTCACTAATCATCAGAGTGATTAAAATTAAAACGACAATGAGGAAGATGTTTATGGAATATGGTCCTATTTTAATCCAATTTGGAAGTTCTCTAACTTTGGTGTATATTTAAAACTGATGATTTTCTCTGGATAATTTCATTATTTTTGAAGATTCTCCCATTGGACATATACAAAAAACACTTCCTAATGATACCAGTCCTTTATAATTTCTCACTCAGTTCCTGGTTATCCTAAAATCTTTTCACTGTGTTGGGGTCTTTTCTTCTACAGAGAAGCCTCTTAATGATGACTCAAAGTTGCTGCTAGCCAGCTGTGTACAATAGAAACCATATAAATTCTTACCTATCCCTTCTCCTCAATACTTTTCTATACCTGCCACAAATACAAGTGCAATTAACTTGCACTTGCTTCCCTACTGTGCCATTCCAAGGCAATGGCCCAAACTTTCCCTGGTTTATGTACAAACCCATGTGTCTTGGAAATTTGATATATGTGCCCTGTTTTCCTGACAGTCCCTTTCTGGCTCATTAACCTGAAGTGGGGGGTGGAGGGGGGCGCAATTATCTTTTCTTTTTCCTGGGAGAGAAGGGCACATCCAGTAGCATTCCAAAAACATGTTCCAAGTACCTTCATCTCCTTTCAACAAAAGCCCTTTGTCCTAAGGTGGGGTGAGGGCCACAAAATTGATGTTAGACCGTTGTCTTACAGAGTCTGCCTAGGTGATCTGGCATGTTGTGTTAGTCTGTGGCTATCATTGCCCCGTTAACCTCAGTTCCAGGAGAAAAACACACAGAGAGATAAAGAGCGGGTAGAGAAGCAAATTGATTTTTTTCCCTTTAATTTTTTTTTCTCAATCTCTTCAATATGTTAATGGATCTACCTGGGACAACGGTTCCATATAATTAGTATTCATCCTATTCCTTCAAACTTCCTCCGGGAGGACACTGCTAGCCTCACAGAATAGAAATACTGCCCCTGCCTGTGCCTCGGAGCACCTTTTCTTTTCTAAGGTAACACCCATAACAATTTATTGCAGCTGCTATTGCCTGGGGTTTTCTTTGGGGACACAAAGGAGAGAGGAAGTGAAGGAAAATTGGGGAAACACTGTTGCAAGTCTGCAAAACATTCAGAACAATACCCATAAGTACTACTTGTCTGGAGCCTCCTTGAAATTGTGTTGTTGTGTGTGTTTTTTTGTACAATTCTAAAGCCAAGTGAATTCGCAACCAAATCTAGGGGCAGTTACACTAATTTGTAAAGGAGTTTACAGAATCTTTAATTGATATTTACTAATTCATTTTATAAATCAGATTCAAGGAGTCAATTTAATTTTGTGGAAATGAATATTAAGAATACATATGACTTAGACACTATAAAACAAGACTTTATCATGCATCTGAAAAAAAAAGATGACTCATTGTGTAAATGACAATAATTTAAAAGGGAGGGTGGCGTCCTTAGTTACTGGTAGACTCTGAGGAGGTGTCTGGAAAAGGATTCTCAAAGTAGGCGAAAATCCCTTGGGGGGGGATAGCTATTTTTAATGCCAAACAGATTTTTAAAAGTAATTGTCTCAATTACCTGTAGCAAAAAAAATAAAGACTATCCCTAATAACAAAGAATAGCCTGATAAGATGGATAAAACACATGCACACTTCACATAATTGCCCTGACATATATAGATACATATAATCATACAAACATGCATACACAGAGACAAACTTGCAAATAACCCTTTGCTAGATTGAAAAACAACCTCTTCCTAATCCAGAATTATCCGTGAATATGGTTACATTTATTGGCAAAATAGACTTTTCAGTTGTAAGTTAAGAATTTTTGAGATGGGATGATCATCCTGAATTAGCAGGGTGGTCCCAATGTAACCCACAAGGGTCCTCATAAGTCCAAGACAGAAAGCTCAGTGTGAAGAGGGGTAATGTGACAATATAAGAAGAGGTAACTCTGAAAAAGATTTGGAAGACCTAAGCTTCTGCAATGATAGGCACCTGTTTCCAAAATGAAGTCGCTGTATTTACTGAAAACCTTTGCACTTCTAGCTTGCAGGTTTGATGTTATATTAAATGGTATATCTGATAAAAGGTTAAAATCCAAAATATATAAGGAACTCATACAACTTAACAAAAGGAAGACAAACAATTCAATTAAAAATGGGCTAAGAACCTAAATAGATACTTCTTCAAAATGGACATACCGATGGCCAAGGGCCATATGAAAACATGCTCTGTTATTAATATTCAGATAAATGCAAATTAAAATGACAATGAGGTATCCCTTCACCCCTGTAAGAATGGCTACCATCACATATTAACAGATGGCAAGTGCTGGTGAGGATGCGGAAAAAAGGGAACCCTAGTGTTTTGCTGGTGGGGATACAGCCACTATGGAAAACAACATGGGGTTTTCTCAAAAAATTAAATATGGAACTGCTATTTGACCCAACGATCCCATTTTTAGGAATATATCTGAAACACCAATCAGAAAGGATATTTGCACCCCTATGTTTGTAGAAGCACAATTTTTCAAAATACACCATACCATTTTTGTCTAGTGTGTCTCATATACAAATACATCTAACACAATACCAATGAATCTCTATTGCTCTATTGCTTTTACATATTGAAATGTTGATTTATATTTCTTATTATACTGTATCATCAATTCCCCAAGAACAGAGACACTATGTTATATATCCTGGTATCCATAGGGCATAAATATAAAAGAAAGCAATATGTTTTGAAAATTTGGAAAAAAACTGCTTTGTTTTTTCCTTTTAAGCACCATGTTTATATGTTTTCTGCAATTCAAATATTTTAAAAATGCACTATTCTTTCTGTGCCTCTCTTTGCATAAATGAGTAGACACATTTTTCTCACATTGGGTAATGACGTTATAGTCATTTTAATTAGCTCTTCCTTACTCAAAATTATTTAATACTAGAGGCCCAGTGCACGAAATGTGTGCACTGGGAGGAGGGTGTCCCTCAGGCCGGCCTTCACCCTCTCCCAGTCTGGGACCCATTGGGGGATGCCCACCTGCAGGTTTAGGCCCACTCCCTGCAGTTACTCAACCCTCTCCAAGCCTGGGACTCTTCACTCCTTACAGCTTGGCTCACTGCTCTTAGTGCTACTGTAGAGGCAGGAGAGACTCCCACCATCACAGCTGTGCTCACCAGCCATGAGTTCAGCTTCTGGCTGAGCAGAGCTCCCCCTGTGAGAATGCACTGAACACCAGGAGGCAGCTCCTGTGTTGCATGTCTGTCCCCCGATGGTCAGTGCACATCATAGTGACCAGCCATTCTGATCATTCTGCCATTAGGTTGCTTAGGCTTTTATTATAAAGATAATTTATTACAAATAAGATATATCTCCTCTTTTTTTAAGCCTGGAGAGTATAACAGTTTATTCAATAATTCTTCTTTGATGTGCATTTGGTTGATTTCCAATATTGTGTAATTACAGGCAATGTTGTAATGAATAATGTGGTGCATATGCATTTTTGTATTGTTCCATATATACCTCCAGGGTAAATTCCCAAAAGTGAGATGCCTGAATTGGAAGGTAATTGCAAATGTAGTTTTGTTAGATATTCCAAAATTTCTTTCCAAAAGAGTTGCATGAGTTTGCATGCCTACCAGCAATATATGAGTCCCTAATTCCCCAAAGCCTTGCCAAAGTAATGTGTTATTGTACTTAATAATTTTGCCAATCTGCTAAGGGAGATGTGGTATCTCACTGTAGTATAGATTTGTATTTTTCTAACTGTGAGTAGAATTGAACAACATTTAATATATATAAGGGACTTTTAAATATATTTTTTTACAATTTTAAGTAAGGTTTTATATATATATATATATTTATGTATATATTTTCCACCTCCACCATCCCAAGATATTGTTGGTGTTTATGATTCTAATTAACTTTTAGGTTGCAAAATTAAAGCACTTTTATGAAATTAAATTTATCAAAACCACTTAATTGCATGGTTAGAACACTCTTCCCTACATTTTTTTATCTTATGATATGTTTTATTTTTTATTCTTTTTAAATAAATCTTTACTGTTCATATTATTACAAATGTTTCTCATTTTTTCCCCTTCATTGCTCCCCTCCACTGGGTTCCAACCCCACCCTCTGCACTTTCCCCTCCCCCCATTGTTCTCATTTATAGGTGCACAGTTTTTGTTCAGTTTCTTCCCGCACCCCCCACTCCCCTTTTCCCAGAGAATCATCAGTTCACTCCCCTTCCATACTTCTGATTCTATTATATTCACCAGTTAATATTTTTGTCTGCCATGTTCATCAGATTTTTTAATTCCCTTGGTTTTTAGATTCACTTTTTAAAAAAAAAATTATTTTATTGATTTTTTAACAGAGAGGAAGGGAGAGGGATAGAGAATTAGAAACATCGATGAGAGAGAGAGTCATTGACCAGCTGCTTCCTGCATACCCCCAACTGGGGATGTGCCCGCAACTAAGGTACATGCCCTTCACCGGAATCGAACCCGGGACCATTCAGTCCGAAGGCCGACACTCTATCCACTGAGTCAAACCGGTTTTGGCTAGATTCACTTGTTGATATTTATGTATTTACGTATTTGTTGTTCATAATTTTTATCTTTATCTTCTTCCTCTTCTTAAAGAACCCCCTTCAGCAAATCATATAATTCTGGTTTGGCCGTGATTAACTCCTTTAGCTTAAATTTATTTGTGAAGCTCTTTATCTGGCCTTTGATTCTGAGTGATAGCTTTGCTGGGTAGAGTATTTTTGGCTGTAGGTTCTTGCTATTCATCACCTTGAATTTTTCTTGCCATTTCCGTCTGGCCTTCATGGTTTCTGTTGAGAAATCAGCTGACAATCGTATGGGTGCTCCTTTATAGGTAACTACCTGCTTTTCTCTTGCTGTTTTAATATTCTCTCTGTCTTTTGCTCTTGGAATGTTAATTATGATGTGTCTTGGTGTGGTCCTCTTTGGATTCCTTTTGTTTGGGGTTCTGTGTGCTTCCTGGACTTGTAAGTCTAATTCTTTCACTAAGTGGGGGAAGTTTTCTGTCATTATTTCTTCCAATATATTTTTGGTATCTTGCTCTCTGTCATCTTCTGGGATGCCCATGATTTTGATGTTGGTTCGCTTGAAGTTGTCACAGAGGTTTCTTATATTGTCTTCAACTTTCTGGATTCTCTTGTCTTCTTGCTTCTGTGGAGGAGTGTCTTCTGGCTCTTTATGTTCCAAATCTTTGACTTGATTCTTGCAATCTTCCATTCTGTTTTTAGGATTCTTTATAATATTTTTTTTAATTTCAGACAATGAATTCTTTATTTCTAGTTGATCCTTTTTCATATCCTCATAGGTCTCATTTATTTTATTAGCCCTGGCCAGTGTGGCTTAGTGATTAGAGTGCCAGCCCACTTCCCAAAGTGTTGCAGGTTCAATTCCTGTTCAAGGGCAGGTACCTCGTTGGATGACTAATCCTTGGCTCAGGCTGTCATGTGTAGAGGAGGAAACCAATAGATGCATCTCTCTCACACTTAGAGCATGTTTGTGAAATTAACTTTATCAAAATCGTCTAATTGCATGATTAGAACACTCTTCCCTACATCTAGATTACAAAAGAATTCATCCATGTTTTCTTGTTTAAGAAAATATAAACGTTTTGTTTAAGAAAATATATCATAAATGAGAAATATTATATTTATGGGTGGTTATATTGGAGGGAAATATTGATCAAGAGAAATTATTCAATTTTTTATAAAGATAATAGACAACAATAACATAAAAATAGCCTATAGCACATTTTTTTCCTTGTGTTAAGATCATATTTCTCAGCCAAATTTTAAATGGATTGCAACGAACTTCTACTACTCAGCATATTCTAATGTTAGCCTGTTATCTTGCTGAAATTCATGTAATGAGGCATATAAAAAGCAAGATAATGTGAAGAGAAAAAAAAAGAAGACTGACAAAAGCAGTGAAAAAATGTACTAAAATATAATGAGAAATATGACAAAAATAGAAATATTGTATGTGGCAATTGCATTAATAGAATGCCTAGACTCATTTTTTTCTTAGGTCTCTCACTGACTGTGTCTCAATTTGTGAAAACTTTTCCAGCATACTGACAGACATGCATGACAATGAGTAAGGCCAAAAAACCTTATACCACTAAAGAAATAGGTGAGTTAATTTAAATTTAGTGATGAAGAGGGTTTTTGTATTTATACTATCTTTTGCATATCTATTTTCAAAAAATATGTATATTATATTGATAATTAAAAATAATTATAACCTTTCTTTATGATGAAGACTAGAGGCCCCAGTGCATGAATTTATGCACGAATTGGGTCCCTTGTGGTGGCCTGCAGAGATTGTGCCCCAGCTTGTGCCCCCAGCCTCACAGTCCCATAGCCCTGCCTGGCACTCCACCTTGGCGTGGTGCCACCACCTCACCAGCTCTATAATCCCGTCTATGGGGCATCCAATCAGGACTGGTTCCCCCATCCAGCTCCCTCAGTGCCTCGGAGCCAGGCCGAGGCTGCACCTCACCCCCTCCGCCATTGGACACCATCTGAGGAGAAATCAGCAGGATGATAAGGTCTCTACTCATACCCGTCTTGGCCTGGCACTGCCCACTCACCTTCTCCACCATCCTGTCATGGTCCCACTCTCATTGGGGACCAATGAGTCCAGCACTGAGTCACTGACTACCACCATGTTCTGCAGTGCCCCCTGATAGTCAGTGCACATCATAGCAAGCAGTCGAACTCCTGGTTGAACAAATGCCCAAGGGGACATTTTGTTTATTAGACTTTTATTATATAGAAAAGGCCAGAAAACTATCAGAAGGTTCACCAAGAAGATATCAGCAAAATTCAAAATATTTTATAGAGATATATGGGTTAATCACGTGGTTATGAAAAATTTCCCAAATAGGGGTTTCCGTTGTAAAATTTTTTACAAATACGCAGTTTATTTGCAATATTGCTCAAATTTGTTTGCCTATAATTAATAGATTATGTATAGATTTTTTTGAAATAAAAAACATCCTTAGAATATGGTTCATCTCAGAATGAATAATCCTTTGTTTAATAGCTAACAAAAATATCTGTTATATTAATAAATGACTGAAATGTACTAAGTTAATCATGTTACTAAATACATTCAAAGGTAAATTTTGTTCTCATCTTCAATTTTTTAAAATTTTATTGATATTTTACAGAGAGGAAGGGAGAGAGATAGAGAGCTAGAAATGTCAATGAGAGAAAAACATTGACCAGTTGCCTCTTGCACACCCCTTACCGGAGATGTGCCCGCAACCAATGTACATGCTCTTGACCGGAATCGAACCTGGGTCCTTTCAGTATGCAGACCAACGCTCTACCACTGAGCCAAACCGGTTTCGGCTCATCTTCAATTTTTAAAATTTTTATTATCCTATCAAATAAAGAGGGAATATGCTAATTTACCCTCACACCCTCACAAAAGATGGTAGTGCACTCAGCCAATAAGGAGAGAATATGCTAATTGATTGCCACACCCTCAAAGATGGCAGTGCCCACAGCCAGAAGGTGGCGACACCTAGTCCCCTCAGCCCCGCTAGGGTTGCATGTGCATGGCACAGCTGGGCATGCCCCTGGGTGGGTCAGGCCACTCTATGCACCTGCTTTCAGAGTCTCCCAGTCCTCGAGGTACAGGCAAGCCTCAGATGGCAGCTGGCCAGCCAATGCCAGAGACAAGGTAAGCCTCAGATGGTGGCTTCCCAGCCACCCAGGGCCACCTGAGTGAGACTCAGTTAACCAGGGCTGGCTGAGGTTTGCGCTACTGGCAGTGACAGCAGCAGAGGTGTGATGGGGACATCACCTTCCCCTGATCCCCTGGTCGCCTCCCTCCCCTGAGGGTTCCCAAACTGTGAGAGGGGGCAGCCAGGCTGAGGGACCCCCCTCCAGTGCATGAATTTTCATGCACTGGGCCTCTAGTTTATTATAATCATTGAGATAAGGACAAATAAATATTTCAGTAGTATTTCCAGATTTCCTTTTTTTGTTTTTAGATTTACAAGTAAATTGGGTAGTTGCAAACTCTTCTATATGAAAATATCTCTAGTGGGTTTTCTATCCAACTCTCCTGTGAGTCTTAGGAGAACCAGGTAGAGTCCATTTGTTTATTCCAATAACAATTTGTTCAAGAATTACTCAAATTTTATATTAGTTATTACTTGCTATAAAGCAAATGTGTCAATAGAAGATGTTAATGAAGTAAATGAATATTATCATGTAAAATTTCTAGAAAATATTTCATTATGCCATTGGTAATATAGCAAATCTGAGAAATGATAAGAATTTTCATTAATCATCTGTTATTTTCATATGAATCATAAGGTAAACTTATATATTTTTTTCTACCAAAACCTGGGAACATATACTTTTAAATCTTGAGAAATATCATCCAGAAGTTATTTTAGCTTGATAGACAATTTTATTTCTCATTTCAAATATGCTTATTTCTCATGTTAATGAAAACCAATAATTTTCTCACTTTTCTTCCATGAATTTGCATGATACTTTATTAACATGTTTCTTCTATTAACCTCCAAAATAATTAAACGTTTTTATTTCCTGAATGATTTTAACCTACATTTCTGGTAAATTCTCTATAACCATATCTTCTTCTTCTCTAGTAACCCTCTCTATTTGTTCTTCTATGATTAAAATCGAAAACCAGTAAAGGTTAACTTCATGGGTACTCTTTTTTCTCTCTAAAATCAGCCAAAACACTATATATCTTTACTTGAATATAGTACAACAGAAGCTCCTTTGAAGTCTTGCTTCCGGCTGGGGAAAACCCAGCCTTTGGCACCATGGGACTTAATGAAACCATAAAATACAGCGAACAGACTGTAAATAGAGCAGGAACCCAATCTGTTCCAACCCATTTGAACTATTATTTAGATTGATCATATTCCCAAGGTTGTTTGTTATACATTTAACACCAACACAGAATCAAAATAGAGGATGAGAGTAGCTGTGTTCCGAGGCCAGTATCTTAAAGACCTATTCACTTGAAAAGTTGGCAGCAGAGGACTTTCTCTCCATGTCTGAGCCTCTAATATTGTCATATAATCAGAGAATTGGTGACGCTCACCCTTGCTTTGGGCCTGTTACTGATTTTTACCATTTAAAGTGTTCTCTTAGAAGAGCACAACAGTATCCCTGAGAAATAGCTAGCATCCTGCACGGCCAAGAATAAGCAATGAGGAAGTATTTAAAGTTAAAAAAAAAAAAGGCCTATATAATTTACCAATTGCAATAGGGAAAATACTTCTTTAAAATTTAATAGCTTTCCTTAACACTTTTTCCTCGATTGAGGCCAAATAATTTGAATTATATTATAGAAAGACATCATAAAAATATTCTAATATATCCATGCTACGTACTGACAGTAACCAGTTAATTCAGGAGACTTCATGTTTCTTTTTCTTTAATTGACAGAAGAAGGAAATCTGTTTCTAAGGAAACATAGTGGTGGACTCATTGACCACCAGCCAAGTTAAACTTTTAATGTTGGTAAAAAAAATTTCTTGTTAATATAAATAAAAATAAATCTCATAATTTGAATGGATTAGGACATGGCTAGTTGCATAGGAAATTGACAAAAAGACTCGCTGAAAATATCTGGAATTTGATGTGTCTGTTGAACAAGTTAAACTTTTTTTCAACTTTCTTGTGCATTTTATTTCCCTGTATGCTGTTATGCAAAAATATTGTTTATGAGTAGTGACTGTTTCCTTTGCTTCCCCTTCCAGTTTTACATTTACTGCTATAATCATATTTGTTTTAAATATCTATCCTAATTATGTTTCCTCTTTTTTTTTGCTGATCTGTTATCAATTTTCTGTTTTTTGTTCCTGTTTCTTTCTTTTTTTTTTAATATATTTTATTGAGAGGAAGGGAAAGAGATAGAGAGCCAGAAACGTCAATGAGAGAGAAACATCAACCAGCTGCCTCTTGCACACCCCCCACCGGGGATGTGCCCGCAACCAATGTACATGCCCTTGACCGGAATTGAACCTGGGACCTTTCAGTCCGCAGACCGACGCTCTACCACTGAGCCAAACCGGTTTCGGCTGTTCCTGTTTCTTAAGGATGCTTATTTTATTGTCTTTCTGTTCTTGTTTTTATATTTGATTTTAAAGTTTGTGACCAAAATTTCCATCAGCTTCATGAAGATAGTTTTCTAGCACATATTCTCCCTCTCCCATGTGGATTCAGGTTCCTTGGCTTTTCTTCTTCATTTTTTGTTTTTGTTTTTAATCCAATATAGATTTTATACTTCTGAGGACCACATGTCATACTGGATTTCTTGCCTGCTCCATTCCTTACTCTAGTCTGTATTCACTATTCATCATTTAAACAATTAGGTTTAGTGTTTCAGAATTCGTCTGAAAACTTTCACATGTATAATTTACAGTTTTGCTGGTTATTTCTGAACCTGATGCCAAGTACTAGATGTAACTCTTAATAATGCGTATTTTGTAATCAAAGAAACCATGATAATTTCAGATAATTTCAGGAGAAACATCAAAAGTGCTTTATTCAAAGTAATGCTCATCGCTAGCTACATATTTCTCCCATCTTTAGGTAATTTATGGATACCAGAACTTTTATTGTTTTGAGGCAAACCCTTCAGAGACCCCAATTTTCACTTCTTCATATGTTTTGAAGTGCTACTGAGAAAGTGCATGTGCCATTGATCGGAACAAGTGGTAATGTGAAGGAGCAAGGTCTGGTGATATGGCGGGTGGGTTAATACTTCCCAGGCAAGATCTTTTTTATTAACTAGCTTTGATGTGTGTGATGGTGCACTATTATGAAGAAAAATTACTTTCCGTGTTTTCTGACTCATTCTGGTTGTTTCACTAGCAAAGTGTGGTTCAAATTGATTATTTGTTATTGGTAGTGATAAGTATTAATGGTTTCACCTGGTTTTAGAAGCTCATAATGCACCACACCTTTCTGATCCCACCAAACACACATCATTGTCTTCTTTCTGAAGCAATTTGGCCTTGCAGTCTATGTTTATGGCTGACCTGGATCAACCCATGATTTTCTGCATTTGGGATTCTCAAAATAAATCCACTTTTCATTGCCAGTCACAATCCAATGGAAAAAAAGACTTTCATGCCATTGAAGAAACATTTTACTGATGACTTTTCGTTTTTCCATCTGTCTTTCGTTCAGTTGATGTGGTACCCATTTTCCTTCCTTTACAGTCTTTCCCATTGCTTGTAAACTATTGGAAATTGTTTGCTGAGCAACGTTTAATCTTTCTGCAAGTTGTTTTTGAGTTTGACACACTTCTTTATCCAATAATGCTTGTAATTGTTGGTCTTCAAACTTTTTCAGTTGACCTGGACATTCTTTGTCTTTCACATCAAAATCATCACTTTTAAAGCATTTAAAGCAGCATTCACAAGTACCTTGAGAAGGAGCACGCTTACCATAAGGTTCCCAGAGTATACAATAACTTCCAGTAATACTTTTCTTTAAAATAAAGTAATGAATTAAAACTTTCAGCAAATACTCCTTTTTTGGCATGAAACTAGACATTAAAAAAAAATATCTATAATGTTAACACCTTCAGCAAATTTGACTTATGAGGTTTTGAAGCTTGCTGTCAATACAACAAAATAGCATACATATAAAATCACATATATGTCAATATATGTGTAACTCCAGCTATTGAAAAAAAAATCTGCATTATTAACTGGCACATCTAGTACCTTTGTGTCCCTTCATGCTTCTCTTAGTTTCCTTCCAATAGAACACGGCTCAATGATTTGCTTTGATTTTTTGAGCTTCTATCTTATGTCACAGTGTTGGGTTTTAATGACAGGAAATTTGAGTCAGATTATTATTTTAAAAAATTCATTCTATAATTTCACTTGCTTTAAATTCAGAGTAAATACCATTTTTGTTGCCATTTTTTCATAAACAAGGTGTTTAACTTTGTTTATTTTATTTCATTACATTAATCAACATATTTGCTACTGATTATATATTGGTAGGAAGAGCTCTCAGTTTGCATGAGGCTACATATGTGCTTCATTACTCTTTAATGTGAATGATATATATATATATATATATATATATATATATATATATGGCATAATATGTCCACTGGTAGAGAAGTGCTAGATCTAAACTATCCTATTTTTCCCTCTCTCTTTATGCAGTAAGTTTACATATTCCTTTGCTGGATCATCAATATCTATGTCCACTTGTATATTTATATATATCATCATCTAGATGCTACGTAATTAATTTCAGAAAATATAAGTTGCAGAAGTGATGTATTCCAATTTTTGGACTAGCCTCAGAGATAGTCTATTAGATTCTGCTTTACTGTCTCATCCATGATTCTGAAAGAAATAGAGATTCCAGATAAAAATAGCAAGGGTTCCTAAGAAAAAGCTTAGACTAAAAATCCTCAGAAGAGATACCTGGCTTCTGTTTTACTATTTTTTTTAATGTGATATGAGTGAGACATTACTATTTTATCATGTCACATCACTAATATTTTATGAGTTTGGGTTATATTAGCCAGTATTATTTTCTGATTAATACATGTTTTTTTGTAAACTTTTCATTTGGTGGCAATAAAAGGTATCTTCTTTATTTGTGTGCAAGAGCTTTTTCTTTGCAGTGTTTATATATCCAGAGTAGTCAATAATTTAATTATGGAAAATTTTAATAAAGCAAAACATACAGTTATTAAGTGCATAATTAAAATAACTTCTGATGAATATATACATTCATGAACCTCATGCAGCTGCTACCCTGATCAATATATAGAATAATTCAATTTCCATTCCCATAATATCCAATATCCATTCCTGCAATACCACAGGCACATCTCTTCTGATATTTATTAACATTGATTAGTTCCACTGTTCTTGAACTTCATATAAAAGAAAATTTACAATCTATAATTTTTTTGTATCTGATTTCTTTCATCAACAAAATACTTTTGGGTTTCATGTATCAGTGGTCTATTGTATTTTATTACTGAACTAGTGGTCTGGTGCATGGAATTCATGCATGGGGGAGGGGGTGTCCCTCAGCCTGGCCTGCACCTTCTCCAATCTGGGATAGGCCTGAACTGGCAGTCGGACATCCCTCTCATAATCCAGGACCTCTGGCTCCTAACTGCTCGCCTGCCTGCTTGCCTGATCACCTCTAACCACATTGCCTGCCAGCCTGGTCACCACCAACTGCCCCTTCTTCCAGACTGATTACCCCTAACTGCCCCCTGCTGCTGGCCTGATCACCCCCAGTTGTCTCCCCTTCTGGCCTGCTTGCCCCCAGCTACCCCCCTGCCAGCCTGCTCACCTTCTACTGTCCCCCTCTTGTCAGCCTGCTTGCCCCCAACTGCCCCCCCTGCTGTTCTGTTCATCCTCAACTGCCGCCTGCTGTCCTGATTGTCCCCAACTACCTTCCCTGCCAGCCTGCTCACCCCCAACTAACCCCCCCCAACTAGTCTTATCACCTCCAACTGCCCTCCCCTCCTGGCCTTATCATCCCTCATTGCCTCTGCCTTGGCCCCGCCACTATGCCTTTGTCCGAAAGGACATCCAGAAGGTTTCCTGGTCTAATTAGCATATTACCCTTTATTAGTATAGATAGTAATCAATTATGTGAATATTTTAATGCTGTAATTTGTTTATTCATACACCTATTTAGGGTATTGCTTTTCTCCTAGTTTCTAGATATTAGGAATAAAACACTATGAGTATTCTTTATAAGTTTTGGGTGAATTTAAGTTTTTAGGAGTAAAATTGCTGGAAAATAGATTCAGCGAATGTTTAGCTTTTCAAGGAACTTCCAAATAGTTTCTATAATTGTTATAACATTTTACACATTTAAAAGCAATGTTTGGCCCTAGCCAATTTTGCTCAGTGGATAGACTGAAGAGTCCAAGGTTAAATCCAGTTAAGGGCACATGCCCAAGTTGTAGGCTTGATCTCCCTAGTTGGGGGAGTGCAGGAGGCAGCTGATCAACGATTCTCTCATCATTGATGTTTCTATCTCTCTTTTCCTCTCCCTTCATCTCTGACATCAATAAAACTGTATATTTAATAAACAAATAAAAGCAATGTTTGATTGTTCCTTTTGATCTGCATCTTTACTATAATTGATAATGTAGTACTTCTATTTTTATTTTTTAGTATTAGCCACTCTAGTGGGTATCTATATCAGTATGGATTTAATTAGGATTTTTCTAAAGACTAGTATTTTGGAGACTAAACTCTTATCAGATATATGGGTTTGCAAATATTTTCAATTTTATATGTTGCCTTTTCACTATGTTTATTATTATCATTATTTTTTAAATATATTTTATTGATATTTTACAAAGAGGAAGGGAGAGAGATAGAGAGCTAGAAATGTCGATGAGAGAGAAACATCGAATAGCTGCCTCCTGCACACCCCCGACCAGTGATGTGCCCGCAACCAGTGTAAATGCCTTTGACCGGAATCGAACCCGGGACCTTTCAATCCACAGACTGACACTCTACCACTGAGCCAAACCGGTTTCGGCATTTTTATTATTTTTTTTGCTGTGCAGAAACTTTACAGTTTAATGTAGTTATCTTTCTTTTATTTTTGTTGCTTGTGCTTTTAGTATCATATCCATGAAATCATTGCAAAGACAAATATCAAGACAATTTTCTTCTATGTTTTTTCCCCCTAGGAATTTTAGAATACCATATCTTACCTTTAAGTTTTTATTCCATTTTGAGTAGATTTTTGTGTGTGTATGATAAGTGTCCAGTTTCATTCTTTTACATTACATTTACCCAAAAGAAGGCATACAAATGGCCAACAGGTATCTGAAAACAACTCAAAACCACTAACCATAAATTTAGGAAATAAAAATCAAAACCAAAATGAAATAGCACTACACACCTAACAGGATGATTATTGTCAAAAAGGGCAACAAGCATAGGCCAGCATGTGAAGAAAATAGAACCCTTGCACACTATTGGTGAAATGAAAAACAGTAGAGCTACTAAGGAAAACAGTGTGGACATTCCTAAAAAAAATTAAAAATAGAATTGCCACATAATCCAGCAATCCCACTTCTGGATATTTATCCTTAGGGATTTGAATAAGGCTCTCAAAGTGCTATCAGCCACTTTCGCGTGCATAGAACTATTCACATGGGAGCAAGGGGTAGAAACAAATGAAGGATGCATTGGCAGGTGAATAGATAAAGAAGCTGTGGTCTGTACATACAGTGGAATACAATCTAGCCTTTTGAAAGAGAGAATTCTGCAACATATGTCAATAAGGTTGAACTTTGAGGACATTTTGTTAAGTAAAATAAGCCTTTCACAGATAGGCAAATACTACATGATTCTACTTACATGATATATCTAAAATACTCTGTACCATAGAGCAGAGAACAGCATGATTGATTCACAGGAACTAGGGAGTGGGGGAAATTGGGAAGTACTAACTGCAGGCAAAACGTTTCATTTAAGGGAAAAAAAAAGTTCTAAAAATCTGTTGTAAAAATCTGTATCTATATGAAACAACATTGTATCTTTATTAAACAACCAGAGGCCTGGTGTATGAAATTTGTGCACGGGGCGGGGGTGGGGATTGTTCCCTCAGCCTGGTCTGCACCCTCTCCAACCTGGGACCCCTTGGGGGAAGTCCAAGTGCCTCTTGTAATCCAGAACAGCTGGCCCCTAACTGCTTGCCCTTCTGCCTGTCTGATTGCTCCTAACTGCTCCCCTGTTGGTCTGAATACCTTAACTGCTCCCCTGCTGGCCTGATCACCCCTAACTGCCTCTGCCTCAATCCCACACCCAGGACCTAGGATTCCCTCCTCCAGCCAGCTGCAGGCACCCGGGACCCAGGCTTCACTCCTTCTGGCTGCTGCAGGCACCTGGAACCTGGGCTGGCTTTGCCCAGGTTAGCCGCAGCCACAGGGGACTATGGGTGGACAGCTTTACCCAGGCCACAGCCATGGTGCCCAGAACTGTGGGGCGGGTGGCTTCTCTCTTTCCGAGGCAACAGCCATAGCTGCTGGCGCCTGGGACCATGGGGCAGGCGGCTTCACCTGGGCCCGGCTTTGTCAGGAAGGACATACATAAGGTCACCTAGAAGATGTCCTGTCTAATGAGCATGTTACCATTTTATTAGTGTAGATGAGTTGAACACTTAAAGACGTAAGAGGGGATATATCTCATGTTAAGTATCCTGCCACAATAAGATAAAATTTTAGTTAATATAATAGCTAAAATAATAGTCAAGATATTTGGCATTTTTAAGTAAAAGTCTCTGATACTTTTTAAATTATTTACAGGCCAAAGGAGTAAATAAAACCATATTGTATCCCAAGATTTTGGCCAATTTTAAAGAGCTAAAAGGTACAAGGTGATCACTGTCATAGAGTTTTAGTCTACAGTCTCAACTCTGAAGAAAGTGAAAAGATTCTGGTGAATCAAAGCAGGTTACCACAAACTCAATAAAAAATGATGCAAAGAGTACTACCATGGTATCTTTACTAGAGCAGATTAATAAATTTCCATGTGTATGTATTGTACCATTGAGTTGATAATTTTTCTATCATTATCAGGACTGCAGAAATGTACATGGAATTAACAATATGTATTTACAGTTTTTGTTCTTTTGCTTTGCATTGTCACAATCTTTCATAAATAGTCTGAAGAAATCCTGGCCATTTTGATGGTCCAATTGATCCACTACATTAATAATGTCATGCTAATTGTACAAGAGGAAGAAGAAGATGTAATGCCTTGGGTACACACAGGTACTCCAGAAGGCGAGATATGAAGCATAAACATATGCAGGAGCCTGGCATTACTGCACAATGTTTAGGACTTGAATGGTTATGGGCATCCCAGGAAAGACTAACAAGAGAGTAGAATACATTACTGCATCACGCACCTATCATCATGATGGAGGAAGCACAGTGCCTAATAGGTCTCTTTGGGTTTTGGAGAGAGCATATCCCACACCTGAGAATTATAGTCTGACTTATGTGCTGGGTGACATCAAAGTTTGCCTGAATAGCATGGGGCCCAGTATAGGAGGGTGTTAGGCAGTAGATTCAAGCTGTAGTTCAAGCAGCCTTGGATTTCAGTCATAACCCAGGGCAGATCCTATGATATTAGGTATATCAATAGTGTAAAAATTAACATGAAGAGTGTACAGCAAATCTCTAAGGGGATATCATAATGCAGACCTCTAGATTTCCAGCAAAAAACTAAGCACTTTTGAAAAACAGTGAGCACCGCTATCTTGATAAACATGAAGTAACTGACTGTGTGGCATCAAATGACCATGTGGCCACAGTTACTTATTGGGACCCACCTTCAGTCAGACTCACCGAGTCCTAAAATTGGACAGGCCCAGTGGCAATCTACTGCAAGTCAGGAAGGATAATGATGGAACTTGAGGAGAGATAAAACCAGAGGGCACAAGTGAGTGAACTACCTGAGTGTGTAGCAGATCCCGTGTCATTCATTAATGTGGCAATGCCTTCCCTTCAGCTCACACATAAAGTTATATGGGGAATGTTTTAAAGCCAATTGATGGAGGAGGGAAAGTTCAAGCTTGGCTTGCACAGGAGCCTGCTTGATATATAGATGCAATCCAAATGGAGAAAGAAACTGCACAGTCGTTCCACTTCACAATAACATTGCAAGAGGATAGCAAGGGAAAATACTCCCAAAGAGCAGAGAATGGTGGACCTGGCCATTGAACTTATGTGGAAAGAGAAGTGGCTGGAGTTTAGATGGATCCAGAATTGAGGTGTACATGGACTGGCAGGATGGTTAGTAGCCTTAAGGAGAAAAACTAAGATTAGCAAGATTAAAAAATATTTTCCTAATTTATATAGACATTTATAACAAAGTGCTAAAATCTTAGTGTCACACATTAACATTCAATTGAGAAAAATTTTCAATGAGTCACATAACAGGTAGACAAAATGATTCAGCTGCTTTTTAAAATTTCCATCTTAAAAAATACAAATAGCATTAATTCTAGTGTATCATAGAAAGTAGGCAAAAATATATGAGCTTTAGAGTAACAGCAGAGATCAGTACTAAACACAGGCTTGGAAATTTCCATGAAACTTTTCCAAGATTCCCAGACCAGCAATCTATTCTCAGGTTCCATGTAACATGAAAATCTAGGAAATATTTTAAGATGAGACCATCATGGATTTAGGCTTCTCAAGTTTCCTATTATATTTCCTGCCCGTCTCAGGTGACTGCTGAAGTTTTGCTGGTTTTATTTCCTCCAGTTTTATGGCCACCCCTAACTTCAACTGGTATCCGTAAATGGCAGATGAAATCATGGAAGAGAATGGTGCTGGTCTGCTCACCTTAGAGAAAGTTACCTTCTCTGAATTTTCAGTATTTTGCTTTACAACTCTGAGATACATATAAAATAAGATTTTTTGTAATATATCTAATTGTGCCTAGTTTTTGCAGCAAAGCATTGCCCTGACATGATCAACCATATTATAAATGGAAGTGGAAATTGTTTTTACTGATTATAATTTCAAAATAGAGATAAAATTTGCATATATTTTGATATACAGAACACATTTATCTCTACAAAGAACTAGATTTGACTTCTATTGTGTATCAAAAAATATGCAATGCTGAGGACAAAGTCAACAAAGTAGCATTTTCCATAGAGGTTATTAAGTACTAGAGGTCCGATGCACAAAATTGGAGCAAGAGTAGGCCTTTCTTCACACACACCCTCCACCCCGCCCGGCTGCCAGCACCAGCTTCCCTCTGCCACCTGGGACCTGGGCTTCCCTCACAGCCCCAGCTTTGTCCGAAGGTCATCCAGAAGGACGTGTGGAAGGACATCCAGTCTAATTAGCATATTTTGCTTTTATTATTATAGATTATTATAGATAAGGGACTTTTCTTTGTAATGCCTTCACTGCAAACCCTATATCAATGCTTTCATTAAAGATATTTTAGAAATGGAAAGGTTGTTAGGAATTTTACTTTGATACATTTTATTTAGATCTATAAACAGCTGAGATGGGCTACATTCCATAAAATTGAACATAATCAAATTTATTATTTAGAAGCTGTGAAGTTGTTCAACAACTGGTAAATACAAGCAGCCTAGAATTTAAGGCCAAACAGTTCCAAGTAGAAAAAAACTATAGAAAAACTATAGAAAAAGAAAAGGACCTAAAAGACCACAAGGTAAGAAACGCTATAGCAGGTTGTCCACATCATCTCACTCTAATGTCAGTTCTTTACCTGTAGACCACTTACAGCATAAATAGAAAATAAAGGCTAGCTAATTCTAATGACAGAAAAAGAGGGGCAAAGAGAGAAAATGAGTAGTAGTAAGACAATAAAGACAGAAGATTTAACAACATCAGTATTCATACAGCAACATTTTAAAGATAAACAAAAAAGCTTTGAGAAGATGATAAATTTCCACAAATGTAAGAACTCATGCAAAAGAACAAAATTAAATTACAACTAAGACGTTTTGAATATTTTTAGAACTTCTATAATAATACAGTGTTTCCTGAAAAATAAGACATACTCTGAAAATAAGACCTACTTACAGGTTTCCTTCTGAGTGAAATATGAGGCATCCCCCTGAAAATAAGGCCCCCAGGCTCTGTCTCAGAATGAAAATTAATTTACCATAAACTGGTCGCTAGGGCCGCCCCGACTGGCATCTAGCAACCAGTGATGTTACGAGGAGTCCTGACATCACTGCTGTGTGAATGGAGAGAAATCAGCATGGAAACTTTGTGAAACCTAAACTGCAAGAAGTTATGACTTGGGTGAAGAATTCATGGGAGAAAAATCACTGACAGCTGCATTGCAAATGCACTGAGAGCAGGCTACCTTGACAAGAAGTACTCATTTAAAGACAGTGCTATTGCTAAACAGGAGAGATTTGGTCCACTGATTCTGAAAGAAATGGAGTCACAGAAATTCACCAGGAAATTCAGGAATTGGATTGTTATGATGATGTTCCAGAAGATGATGACATGATTGTCACTGAATAAATTAGTAAATTCTTGATACTGTAGGATTCACAGTTTGTCTGGTTTGTGTTGATAACTACTGTACTACCATACCGTATGCAGGTAATAAATTTCCTTTATTTTCATTTAACAATAAACGTGTACCGTATTCTTCTTCATGGAAAAATAAAACATCCCCTGAAAATAAGACCTATCACATCTTTGAGAGCAAAAATTAATATAAGACACTGTCTTATTTTTGGGGAAACGGGGTAAAAGCGTAAGATGCTAATTAGACCAGAGAGCCAAAAGACCCTCCGTTCGTCATCCAGCACATCCTTCCAGATGAAGCCACAGTGGCTGGGGCTGAGGCAGAGGCAGAGGCAGTTAAGGACGATCCGGCAGGCAGGTAGGCAGAGTGGTTAGGAGTGATTAGGCAGACAGGCGAGCAGTTCAGGGCAATCAGTCAGGCAGGCAGAAGCAGTTATGGGTGATTTGGCAGCCAGGTGAGTGGTTAGGAGCTAGTGGTCCTGGATTGTGAGAGGGATATCTGACTACTGGTTTAGTCAGACATCCCCCAAGGGGTTCCGGATTACGAGAGGGTGCAAGTTGGGCTGTGGAACAACACCCCCAATACATGAATTTCATACATTGAGCTTCTAGTGTTTATACAAAACTAAACTAAAAACAAACAAAAAGAGAGAAAAAGGAATTTGAGAAAAAACATTTTAATATATATTTTATTGATTTTTTTTTACAGAGAGGGAGAGAGAAGGATAGTTTAAAAAAAGGGGGATGGGATGAGAGAGAAACATTGATCAGCTGCTTCCTGCACACCTTCTACTGGGGATGTGCCCACAATCAAGGTCCATGCCCTTGACTGGAGTCAAACCTGGGACCTTTCAGTCCACAGGCTGACACTCTATCCACTGAGCCAAACTGGTTAGATGAGAAAAAAGATTTGTAAGTAATAATATAAAGGACATATTTTATATATAAATATTTCTTAAAATCAGAGTAAAAGGGTAACCAATAATGTCAATACAGAATATTGTGAAGGTTATAGGTAGAACAAAAGAATGGGTTTTAAACACAAGAACTTTTAAACCTCACTTATAAATGAATATAAAATTGTAATTAAATGCCATTTTGAAACTGATTGATGAAAATCATAATATTGACAACTATGATTAGGAAAGTAAATTCTGTGAAAAATCTTGCAATATTTATCAAAATGGAAATAAATTAGTAATTATACTTCAAGGAATTGATCTTACAGAATTGCTTATAGTTTGGACTTTTATTAGTATAAGAGTATTCGTTGTAGCAGCTTATGTAACAGTAAATTTGCAAAAACCTAAATGACTTTATTGACTGATTAAATAATTGTAGCACAACTATACAATGGAGTACTATGACATTTTCAAAGAATGAGGCAACTCTATTGTCCTTATTTAGAATACACTGCTAGACACTAGTAATTTCAGAAAAGAAGGATGAGAAAAATAGATATAGAAAACAAAAATGTGGTTACATGTGTGCATGTGTTTGAGTGTTTGTTATTCTTTTAAAATTTTTGAGCTTTATACCTAAGTTCAACTTTGTAAAACAAGACAATTTTGTATTACTTTATAACCAAGGAATCTATTCGAACATATTATAAGGATGTATAGGCCCTGAACTCCAATTTATCTTTAAAATTGGACCATTTCATTTTAAAACTAAGTCACTTATAATTTTATAAATTACAAAACTTGTGACCATCTCTCATTTTAATTTTCTTAAAGCATGTGGAAATCGTTGAAGATCTGATGTTTATTTTATTGAATTATGCCAAGCACATTGATTACATTTTTAAAAATGAGTTCACTTGCTCTTTGGCAATGCAGGATTGTTTACAAAATGCCTAACAAAAAAATGCTATTTTCTCATACATTATGACTACTTCATGAACAAATTTATGCATAGGCTTAATGCTTATCTTCAGTATTTTATGCATATATGCTTATGCATATATATGTTTACATGCAGGTATAAATGTGATACTACAGTTTCTTGATTATAAATCATGTTAATTATAATGAATACAAATGGACATTTGATGGTCTGCTGTAATAAAATACTGACTCTGTAAGTCATTAATGCTATTTCTAAGTTAAAAAAATGAAAATTATGCTGTTTCTTAGACCAAAGAATTTCTGGGGTTCTGATAGCTCTCTGCTGACCAACAGATGGATCAGTAAATAACAGATGGTTTTATGAGCTGTTCTGTCATCTTAGCATCTAAAATGCTTTACATGCCAAAGTTGTGGAAGTCTGGCCTCTGCTAGTGCGCAGAAAGCCTGCTATTAGCTCAGTTCTCTGACTGGATTTCTCACCACTCTGTGGATATGCACCTACCCTCTATATTCATATGTTATAATCACACGTTGTCCATAATGCTTTCCTGTACAAAGAAAAAGTCTTAATTGGGCTTTATCCTATTCAATACATACCACACAATAAATCTTTGTGTACTATTTTATAGTTATTTACTTTTATTAAAAAAATTCTCGTTTTTATGTCCGTGCTAGTTATTAGACTGAGAATACTAAGTTTAACATTTTTAATTTAATAAACCCAAAGTAGCTAATTTATAATTTTAAGGAGAACATATGGTCATTTATAAATACATACAGAGAGGGGTAGAGAGAGGGTGAGAAAGAGACAGGTATGAAGAAGCTAGAGTTATTTCATTAGCTAAATTAAAATAAGTCACAGATTTAAAATACTGACATATAGACTTAAAACTACTCTTACACACACACACACACACAGACACACACACACACACACACACACACACATATATATATATATAACACACACCACACACACACACACACACACACACACACTAGAGGCCTGAGATTCCTGCACTGGAGGAGGAGGTGTGCCTCAGCCCAGTCTGAGCACTCTGCAGGCCAGGACCCCTTGGGGATATCAGCCTGTTGGCTTAGGCCCGATCCCCCTGTCAAACATCTCTCTTGTAGTCAGGGGCTCTCGTAGTCCGGGACCCCTGGCTCCTTACTGCCTGCCTGCAGTAAAGGTGGGAAAGGATCCCATCACTGCTGCTGCACTCACCATCAGTGAGCCTTGCTTCTGGCTGAGCAGCACTCCCCCTGTGGAAGCACAATGACCACCAGAGGGCAGCTCCTGCATTGGACATCTATCCCCTGGTGGTCAGTGTGTGTCATAGCTATCTTTCATTCTGCCATTTGGTCAATCTACATATTAGGCTTTTATTATATAGGATATATATATATATATATATATATATATATATATATATATATACACACACACACCCCCACACATATATATATGTATATGCTATATATATATATACCTAAACATATAAAAACATATTTTTATAGTAATAAAAATCTTTATAATGATATTTTCTAACCTACTTTATATAGTTCACAGTTTAAAATGGACATATTTTTAAATCAATAAATTAGGTATTTATGTTACTATTTTAAGTTTTGAATATCATTGCAATATATACGAAGAAGATATAAGTAATGCATTATTTTAGAGCACTTGTATTTGTACTATTCTTTCTCATAGACGATGTTGAACATCTTTGGACATGTGCCTGTGAACACTTCACTTGTGGAGTACTCACTGTGTGCCAGGCACTGTACTGAGGCCTGTAAATGCATTAACATATGGATTTCTCTCAACAATGTTGTTAAACTGGTACTATCATCACTTACTGACAAATGATAAGTAAACTGAATCATACAGAGGTGAATGTTTAACTCAATTAATTAGAATATAAACTTTAAAAGTGGAGAAACTTGTTGCTTGGGTGATATTAATAGTTCAAATCTTATCAAACTCAGGGATTTGGCCGAGTTTTGTATTATGTTGAATATCTCTGAGTAATTTCTGTTTTCCAAATTAGTCTGCCACAAACTATCATTTTTAGCTGCCAATTTTTCCTGTTTAAAATAGCCTCTATGCCTGGTGCACATTGTGGCCCTTTTTGTTCTCATTAATGCACTTTTACTCACTGAGTTGGCCTCATGCCCTTGCCATTTGGCAGAGATGCCCTTCTGGTTCTGGGTTAAATCCCTGTTAAGGGCAAACCAGTTGCATTGGAGAGAATCTGAGTTCTCGAAAAGTAAAATGGCATAAAGTTAGTTCCAAGTAAATGGCTCCTGGTACATTTTGACCTTTTTGGTTAGCAAAGTTTTAACTATTAAACAAAAACAAATCACATGTGACTGTATTTTATTCTTTTTGGTTTTCCCAGTATGCATCAGTATGATACTTTATTGTATTAAGCAACATGGTGTGCATATGTCAAAAATCTCCCCTAATACCACCCTGTCCTCTGCAGCCTACCTTCTTTCAGTTTAAGTGGTTACTCTCAAGAATGCTCTGTATTCATTTCTCACAACATTATAACCAGAGGAAAGATTATTTTTCCTCTGTGTGGATGGGGAAATGTTAACTTTAAAAACTTAAGTTTTACATGAATCTAGTGATATATATATTCACACATTTTGTACATGGCTGTCAATGTTCCAGAATTTTTGCTGTGGTAAAGCTTCCACCTTTGATCCTTCTTATTTTGCTTCTTAATAGGAATCTCCATGTCAATATTTATTAAACTTTTCTTATGTCCCCAACTTTGCACTTTAACTTGTGGATGTCAACTCTAAATAGCATTAAACACAATGATTTCATATCTAAAATCTGTGTCAATGCAGGTTGGCTCCAAGAGAGAAAACGCAATAGGATACATTAGCATCTCCAAACCTAATTATATTCTTAAAGGAACATAGAGAATAATTACTATAAACATCTTTGTCAAACTTATGCCTCAAAACAAACAAACAGAACCAAACCACAAATTAAGCAAAAGAAACAAAAACCCCCACAAAATTTGAGTAAATTACATTACCACTGCAGTTATTCCTACACTCTCACTGAAATATAAAAATGATATCGCATAGAAATAGGAATAACTTTCAATTGCCACCCATATGTATGAAACTTCATAAATATGTTGTGAGATACCATTTAAATTGGATCAGACTTCAAGAGTCTTTTCTGTTAACTCTCTCCCTAAACGTTGGTAGCATTCGCTAGCATGTGGTTCATCTAGAATAGCCAACTAATAAGTGATGACTCCAGAATAAAGTCCCAAAAACCCAGATAACTTGTGATCATATTGCACAATTATAGGGGTGCCATTCACATTATGTTTATGTGCATAGTGTCCCCTGGAGCAGCAATCAGGTTGGAAAAGTTAGTCCATGAAAAGTGTGTGTGTGTGTGTGTGGGGGGGGGTTAAGTATAGCTGCCAAGGCAGTTTATCAGAAAGAAAAGAGCCAAATGCCAGAATAAACAAATGAGATTGAGCTGAAAGCATTATCAAACTACCTTCGCTTAAAGAAATAAAAGTAAATAAATATTTCATGATTTCTGGCATCATCCACAATTGCACTGATAGGAACTATTAGCAAAGGCTCATGATTACAAGTCTCTGGTAAAATATAGGATTCCACTACTATTTTTATATTTATATAAAGTTTGAGTAGTATTAAAAATAGCAATGTAAATTGGAGCAAATTATCAATTTTTGCACAGTTAATCCAGACTTCCAGATATGAATAGGATATTCTTCTATTAGCTCCTGTGAAAGGTATCTCTGAACCAGGACTCCAGTTTCAAAAAGAAGAAATGGCTCTAAAACATCAGGTGCATCATGGAAATTGATAGGTCAACACCTAGCTTATGCAATAACCAAAGAAAGCTCTCTTGCTTTTGAAGTAGTAAACATTAGTTTGAATCCCAACCAGCTATTTTGTAGCAATATGAAATTATTACATTATTCAACTTCCCTTTTTTGTATTCTCTTAATATAAAGGGGAAATCTCCACATATTACTGCTATAAAATGTTACAATAGTGTATGTTGCAGTACCTTGAGTATTATCATTTCTCAATAAATACTACAACAGAATATGTCACCTATTAAATCTGTACTCCTATAAGTCTTCTTGGCAACTTCAGAAGCATTAGCAACCACAGCAACAACAATCAATTAAAACAGATAGGTTATGATTTCAGAAATAGCACAAAGCAACTGGGAGAGTTTGGATCCATCCTCACTATTTTCACTTTTAACAAGCAAAGGAAAAGTTTTGCAGCCTATCCAGTTTTCCACATTAATTCTGTGGAAATTACATTTTGACAGCCATCTTCTATTTGCAATGTCTTTCCCAAGAACACAAGCTACCTCAAGCTGATGACTATACAGTAAACAGTAACTACATCCAATATGTAAAAAAACTACAATTATTTACAGACTAGAGGCCCAGTGCATGAAAATTCATGCACTGAAGGGGGTCCCTTAGCCTGGCCTGCCCCCTCTCACAGTCTAGGAACCCTCAGAGGCAGGAGGCAACCTGGCAATCAGGGGAAGGTGATGCCCCCATCACACCTCTGGTGATGCCACTGCCAGAAGCACAAGCCTCAGCCAGCCCTGGTTACTTGAGCCTCAGGAGGCCCTGGGAGGCTGGGAAGCTGCCATCCAAGGTTTGCCTGTACCTCAGGGTGGCCCTGGGCTGCTGGTCAGTCACCATCCAAGGCTTGTCCATGCCTAGGGCCGGCTCTGGGTTATTGGGGGCTGAGAGGACTGGGGGACTCCGGAGGCAGGTACACAGAGCAGCCAGACCTACTTGGAGGCAGGCATGGCTGTGCCATGTGAGAATGTGATGGTCAATTAGCATATTCCCTCTTTATTAGATAGGATAAATGTAATAAATGTAAAAGTTGGGTTATTCAAAGAGAATATACTTGTTGCCTATACATTTAAATGTTTTAATCACAAGTTCTAAGCATCAGCAATGGTTGCAGTTATAAACTTAACAGTGTTCTTGGTTATTTTATAAAATATGTTTTACCTTATGTCTCTGAATCTATGATACAGGCTTGAATGGAAGTAGTTTACTTGGAGAATCATTCCAGGAACAGTAGTAAGTAGTAGAGGATGTAAAACAAGAAAAGATGAAGAACCAGTGCAATGATGCTATATGGTGATTGCCAACTGTCTTAAGGCGGTGCTATGTTTCCTGAAACCTGTTGAGTAACTCAATGAGCATCTCAGAATGTTGCACCCTTTTGGCCCCCATTCTACAATGGTGACGGGGATTTAGAGGTGGCTGTGAGCTTCCTAGTTAGTCCTGAGTGTATAACCCCAGGTATCCTACTTACTTTCCTGCCTAAAAGAAGCCTAAGAGCAAGAAGCAGGAGTTTTATATGGCTCTAGTTCAAATGCAAAGAATCGCTGGGTTGCTTTGAAGCTGGCTGGAGCTGTAGCAGTGGGAGATGTAGTATGAGGGAACAGAAGGATTTGAAAGAATTATAAGAGCTGTCCAACACAATTAGATTCGTGTGCTAATCAAGGATATTAACCGTAATAGAGATTATGTTACTTAGGTTAGTTGAGAAAAACTATTTTAATATCAAGATTAAAACTTCTATAATTACATTTATAGGGAAGGTTATTATCCAAATGCCTATTTGTATTCTTCTTGAAGCATTATAATTGTTCATATTTCTCGGCCCATGGGGTAATTTCTAGCAACTGTTATCAGTCACTTTCCATCTTTGCTTTCTAGTTGAAATTCCATATATGTTCTGTTTGGAGTGCAGTACATTCATTTTAGCACTTTTAACTACAATGAGACAGCTCCCTTTGTAACTCTGTCCTAGATTTGACTTAGAATCTAATTCAATATTCTAATTAAAATTAAATATTTCAGTTTTGCTTAATATGCTACCCAGGGGTTGCAAAGAAATGTCTACCCTTGTAGCCAATTTAAATCTTACATCTGAGTATTTTTCAGCCTCACCAGCAGTGCAAGTTTATAGTGGGTGATCTTTCATCTTGAAAAATGAATCCAGCTGTGTTGCCACTAAAAACTGGTGGTGTGTAGTCTGTTAAATAGCATGCAATTCAACTAAATCCTGATTACAATGGGAAAATAGTGAGATTACCATCACTATGTTAAGCATGGTAAATTTATGGGGTACATTTTTATTAGAAACATATTTTATGCATTTTTAAAATAAAGCCTTCTCAGTTATGAGATTGCCAAGATAAAATTTGCTTGAAGAAAACCACAGCAGGCCCTTTTAGGAGAGATGTCTCTCATCTTAAAAAATATGGTGAGTCCTGGACAGTGTTGCTCAGTTGGTTGGTCATCTTCCCATGCACTGAAAGGTTTGCAGTTCAATTACCAGTTAGGACATATGCAGGGATAGGGGTTTGAATCCCAATAGGGAGCATGTAAGAGGCAGCTGATTGATGATTCAGTTTCACATCGATGCTTCTCTCTCTCTCCCTCTCCTTTCCTCTCTCTCTCTAAAAGTCATACTATATATCTAGTGGACAACAGGGTTGTGATTTCTATAGGGAGGAGGATATAATGGGGATAAATGGTGGTGGACAAAGACTTGACTTGGGTGGTGAACACACAATTCAGAGTACAGATGATGTGCTATAGAATTGTATACCTGAAACTTGTGTAATTTTGTTAACCAGGGTTGCCTAAATAAATTCAATAAAAAGAAGACGAAAAGAAGAAAAAAAATACAGTGTGTTTTGGAGAAGCATAATGTGTGACTATTAGGCACATTTAAAAAATTAAATGAGAATTAAAAAAAAAGTAGGTGTTTCATTTGGGTTAAAAATATTAGGTATATGATTTTACATTTTGATAAAATATACACAACACTCTATACAATAGCAAATAATTAATACTCTAAGTTTTTTTTTTTACATTTTACATAAATACCTGAGTCCCAAGGGAGCCTCCACTTCCAAACGTGCCGCTATACAGATCTATAGAAGTTAGTACTAATGTCCAATTACAGTCACACTGAGAGTCCCAAATCAGCATGATTAATAGCAACCAACAGAAGAAGCTGTGCTCTTATCAGACTCTCCATGCCCCCTGCACTTCCAATGCAGTTCAGTGCTTCACAGACCTGAGGGCCGTTAATAAAACACTGGCAGAGTATGGAAGTAGGACAACTGGGCAACTCCCTTATACAATCACTCATACCTGTAAGCCATGATTATGGGAATAAAATCCATATGTTAAATATGACTTTTAAAATGTTCATGAACATTTGTTATATGACATTTGATTAACTAAATCTTGATAAATAGAATTTGTCTCTATAATCCAATTTAAATTACATTATCTGATATATATATATATATATATATATATATATATATATATATATATATATATATTGAGGGCCCTAAAATGTGAGATCTGGCAGGTTTAAATTCCAAATACTTTGTCAGATATCAACTAGGAGTCTGTTTTATTTATTTATTCATTGCTTATGAAAAAACTAGAGACCTGGTGCATGGGAATTCATGCAACGGGGGAAGGTCCCCTCAGCCTGGCCTGTACCCTCTCATAGTCCAGGGCAGTGTTTCCCAAACTTTTGACATGCGTGTACCCCTTCTATAATTTTTGTAATGCTGAGTACCCCTCGTCAAAAAAAATAAAAGGATGTATTTGAATAACAAACAAAATATATTTATTTATTTATTTTTTTGGCACATACACAAAATAATAATAAACGAAAAATAAAATTATTCATAATAAAATATAAATAAAAGTTATATTATAAATAACATTTATTTGCACACCGGACCATCTCACGCCTCACAAGACTGTCTTGACTCGACTCACGAGAACGTAGAATTAGGCGCAGCTAAGCACAGTGCAGTGCATATCCCCACCAAACTCCGGTGCAACATGTACCCCACCAAACACTTCCCGTACCCCTGGGGATACGAGTACCACACTTTGGGAAACACTGGTCCAGGGGATGTCTGCCTGCCAGCTTAGGTCCGTTCCAGTTGATAGTTGGAAATCCCTCTCGCAGTCCGGGGCCCTTCACTCCTTACTGCCCGCCTGCTCACTGCTCCTTACCACTCAGCTCGCTGCTCCTCAGCGCTGCCATGGGGGCAGGAGAGGCTCCTGCCACAGCCATTGCGCTCGGCAGCCAAGAGCCCTATCTGTCTGTGTAGTTGTCTGTGGGCCAACTGCTCTCTTCCTTCTCACTTAGAGCGAGCAGCACGTGAGGGCAGAGTACACTGTCGTGGAACGCAGAGGGCTGCCCAGAGCTGAGGGGAGTGTCCGGGTCCACGGGGTGAGAGGTGGACACAGAGGATGCTATCTCACCCAATTATGGGGTGGGCTGGTCGGCCTTCATCTGCCTGACCCCACCCAGGGAGGGACCAAGCAGGGTGTCCGCCTCTCCATTCTCCATCCTTCCACCTGTGACACCTGTCACCCTTGCCAGGCCTCCCCCACAGTGAGTTCAGCTCAACCCCTGAATGTAAAAGGGCATGGGGAGAGGGAGTTCCACTCCAGTGCCCCCTGGTTCCCAGGGACAGGACCACCTGGTCCTAGGACGGGAGCCACCGCTGCACAACATCGATCCGTTTCAAGAAAAGTTGGGAATGCAGAGTTTCGTGTGAGCCCCTATTCCAAAAGGTGGCAGTTTATTCACATTGTGGCAAAGACACTTTCAAGTGTAACATAAGTGGGCAAAGTCAGGGTCAAGTGGGCCATTTCCTCATCCCATCTCTGAGAACCAAGTCTCAGCTCTTTGCAGGACACTTCTGGTTGTTGTTGTTGTTGTTGTTGTTGTTTTAAGCCTAAAGGACATTAGTCTGTCTCCATTCTTGTTCTTAGGGATTTTTTCATCCTCAGATAAAGGGTACATACATTGGAGCAATCCTCTCGAGATACAACATTCCAGTTGCACTCATGTGATAACAACAGTGTCCCTCAGAGGGAGGGAGCTGGCAGATGGGGAGCAAGGGATTCTGAAAACCAAAGTGACGACAGAGATGCTAAGCCTTTCCTTTATGTGTCTGACACCCCTCTTCAGGCGGCCTACAGGCCGGGCATCTGCTGGACCTTTACCACTTGATGTGCTGGCAGGTGGCCCTGGGCCCTGCTAGGTGGGGTGCAGAGCTACCTGGGTCTGGGTCCCCCCAACCCAGCCACTCCTGGTACAGCTCCTGCACATGGGCGCTGGTCTCCGGGGACCATACCGGGATGGCAGTGTAGATGCCTCCCATCTGCCACAGCAGTGTCCTGTCTGCACGTCCGGCCTCTGCCTGGGCCTGGCCCCTGCTGCTTAGGCATCCTTGGCACAGACCAGGACCTCCACGAAGTGGCAGGGGAACTTGCCCCTCTATAGCTGCAGGACCACATCTGGACGTTCCAAAAGCCATAGCAGCCTCAAAGCTTAGCAGAACCTCTCCGTCCCTTTCAAGGGTGACCTCCTGGAAGTCTTTGTTCCTCAGGGTGCGGTAGGTGAGCACCCCACATCCTCGTTGAACAGCTACTTGGCCATGGGCCTGAAGATGTGCGCCAGGTGCCCCTCAGAGCTGGCACCCTTGTGGAGCTCACCCTCTTTTCATTTATCCAAACAGTGTTCACAGCAGTGTCATTCAAGGTGAGGTCACATTGCTCCATTATCTGGACAACTTCACCTGAGGTTAACACGCAGTCAGCACCCCGGGAACTATGAAAAGCTGTGGGAACATCTTCTCAAAGTGCCTCCAGTTTCTTGTCATAACACGGGGCCACAGTGATGTGGAAAATCATGTCTGGAGACAGGTTCTGCCATCTGGTGAAGTAATCCTTCACCAGAGAGCCCATGATCTGCTGGGTATACTTGGCTGTGCAGAGGTGGGGTGATGGGGTGACCCAGCACACGCTCTGCATATCATACCCAGCCGGGGCAGGCAGAGGTCAGCATGGGTAGCCGGAGCCCTTCCTGATGGTGCTGACAGTACCGACACACAAATTCCTTCTGACTCTCCAGGATGCTGAAGTTGACAGCCATCTTCATGTCAAAGACAGTGCACCCCAACCGAAGGCTTTTGAGGAAACACAGAGGCTTCTGGGTGCATCAGTGACACTGAGGCTGAATTTAGCAGCAGAATAAGGCAGAGACTGAGGGCACACGAACACTTCCAGAACCTTGTGCTGTGAGGTATCACATTTCTTATTAAGGTTCAGAACACAGAAGGAGTCCTTGGTGTTCTGTTGAGAAAGGTGGACTCCTTCCTCTGCAGTCACACAACTGTCACACGCCAGGCAGTCATTCAGAAGTATCTTGGCATCAGCCAGCTTATGGAATTCTCCCTTCTCTCCGTTCTCCTGAGCCGGACTCAAGGCGTTGACTGCAGCATTCTCTTGGTCATCAGTTTTTGTTTTAACACTACATTCCTTCCGTGTGCAGTGATCACACTTCATCTGGAGCGAGGCGGGTGGGGGCTGGCTCCAGTGACCTGGAGGAAGCACGGAGAGAGTAGACGATCACCGCTGGTGGCCCCTGGCACTGCTGGTGGCATCCTTTCTTCCTTATGGAGCGTCTAGGGAGGAGAAGCAGCCGCAGTGCCCGAGGCCGAGTTCCAGGAGGCTGGCAGCAGTGTCGGGATTGTACTGGAGATGCTGGTCCATTGGTGCCTGGCCTGTCCTCTGGAGATTGTACCTGCAGAACTACCCTGTTTCCCCGAAAATGAGACAGTGTCTTATATTAATTTTTGCTCCCAAAGATGTGTTAGGCCTTATTTTCAGGGGATGTCTTATTTTTCCATGAAGAATATGGTACACATTTATTGTTAAATGAAAATAAAGGAAATTTATTACCAGTATACAGTACGGTAGTACAGTAGTTATCAACACAAACCAGACAAACTGTGAATCCTACAGTATCAAGAATTTACTCATTTATTCAATGGCAATCATGTCATCATCTTCTGGAACATCATCATAACAATGCAATTCCTGAATTTCCTGGTGAATTTCTTGTCACTCCATTTCTTTCAGAATCAGTGGACCAAATCTCTCCTGTTTAGCAATAGCACTGTCTTTAAATGAGTACTTCTTGTCAAGGTAGCCTGCTCGCAGTGCATTTGCAATGCAACTCTCAGTGATTTTCTCCCATGAATTCTTCACCCAAGTCATAACTTCTTGCAGTTTAGGTTTCACAAAGTTTCCACGTTGATTTCTCTCCATTTACACAGCAGTGACGTCAGGACTCCGCGTAAGGTCACTAGTTGCTAGACGCCAGTTGGGGCGGGCCTAGCGACCAGTTTATCGTAAATTAATTTTCATTCTGAGACAGAGCCTGGGGGCCTTATTTTCGGGGGATGCCTTATATTTCACCCAGAAGGAAACCTGTAAGTAGGTCTTATTTTCGGAGGATGTCTTATTTTTGGGGAAACATGGTACTAAGGAAACCAATTCCCAGTCTGCCCTGCCTCTGCCACCGATTGATTCGAGTCTGTGGGACAGGAAGAGGGACGAAGAGACCTGCCTTCCAGTTGCTCTCCAGTTCCAACCAAGCCCCTCATTCTGGCTCCCAGATAGCCACCCCCTGATCAATGGGGGCCTGCGGGGCGGGGGAGGGACCAAGTGGTGTGCCTTCCACTGGCTCGCCAGGCACTGCTGCCCCGGATTCATTGGAGCCTGAGAGACCCGGTTCCTTGTTAGCCATCCCCTGATCAATGGAGCCTGAGGGCTGGGAGATGGACCAGTCATCCATTTGGTCATTATGGACCCGGGGTTGTCATAGATTAGAATTTTATGCAGCATATAACATATATTAACACGCAAAATATACATTGTATAACTAAAATATGTCTATATAAGATATAGGTTATAAAAGATACTTTATTGTAAACATGCTTACATGTGTGTATTTTATAGATAATTATGTCATATATATATATATATATATATATATATATATATATATAGTTTCAATTGTAGTTCTTATGAGAGAGTTTTTGCATTTTTAAGTACTCAGGCACATGCAACACAATAATTAATAACACAGAATTCCTCTGTGCTAAGATTTTACTAAGAAGTAGGTTTAGCAAGGGGATGATATGGTATAGAACACTAAGAAACATTAAGGATTTAAGAATTGTAAATCTTAATCTTGTTCTCTAGAGGTCCAAATAAAAAAGGTATTAAGGGAGAATTTACTAAAGAAATAAAAACAAAAAATGTATATTTGATTTTAGAGAAAATAACAGGAATTATAAGTAAAACAATAAGATTAACCTCTGTACAAAGTTGAAGTGTTGCATTTAGTGTATATCATGCAAAAGTTAAGATTTTTTCTAGCCTTAAAAGAACTTTGAAAATCTGCCAAAACCAATTTGGCTCAGTGGGTAGAGTGTCAACCTGTGGAGGGTTCAATTCCAGTCAAGGTCATGTACCTTGATTGGGGGCACATCCCCAGTAGGGGGTGTACAGGAGACAGCTGATCGATGATTCTCTCTCATTGATGTTTCTAACTCTCTATCCCTCCCCCTTCCTCTCTGTAAAAAATGAATAAAATATATATTTTTAAAAAAAAGAACTTTGAAAATTAGTGGGAATTTTGTTTTAGATAATTTTAAAGAGAAAATATCTGCAATAATTAGGGTAAAGATATTGTAAAGGTCAAAATGACATGTTAATTCTATGCTTTAAAAAATAGAATTCTCACTTTGGCTGGGTGGCTCAGTTGGTTGGAGCTTTGTCCATGCACCAAAAATGTTGCAGTTACAATTTCATGTCAGGGTGTGTATGGGAGGCAATTGATCAAGGTATCTCATATATACATATTAATGTTTTATTGATTTTTTTTACAGAGAGGAAGAGAGAGGGATAGAGCGTTAGAAACATCGATGAGAGAGAATCATCGATCAGCTGCCTCTTGCACACCCCCTACTGGGGATGTGCCCGCAACCAAGTTACATGCCTTTGACTGGAATCGAACCCGGGACCTTTCAGTCTGCAGACCGACGCTCTATCCACTGAGCCAAACCGGTTTCGGCTCTCTCTTATATTGATATTTCTCTCCCCCCTGCCTCTTCCTCTCTCTAAAAATCATTATAAGAAGTATCCTAAAGTGAAGATTAAAAAAACCCAAACTAGATTTCTCTTTGGGTGGGATGGTGGCAGAAAATAATTCAAAACAAGTCCTCCTTGAAACTGTGGAGAGATGAAAGAGGGTCCTAGGCTTTTTTCCCCACTTATTACCAAAATATTACAACCCGTTAACTAATTCTATTAAATAGTTGCCTTTTTAGGTATGCAAATTCAAAATGGAAGAAAGCAAAAAGAACCTGCTAGCTATCATTAAGGATCTCCTGAGCTTT
This sequence comes from Vespertilio murinus, assembly GCA_963924515.1. Taxonomy (NCBI): domain Eukaryota; kingdom Metazoa; phylum Chordata; class Mammalia; order Chiroptera; family Vespertilionidae; genus Vespertilio; species Vespertilio murinus. The sequence continues at coordinate 162,274,919 of OZ004705.1, forward strand.
CCCATCAAGCTGATAGGATTCTATAAAATATCATTAGAGACTAAATGCAATCTGGAACTAACAGAAAAGCTTCTGGTGCTAACGTGAAAATTATAAAATAATATTCATTTGCCTATAATCATCCACTAAAATGATGCCCTGAGGACAGCTGGAAAAGCAATATATTCCAAATTATTTACTTAGTTTATTGAAATGACTAGAGGCCCGGTGCATGAAATTTGTGCACAGGGGGTCGGGGGCGTCCCCTTAGCCCAGCCTGCACTCTTTTCAATCCAGGACCCCTTGGCGTATGTCCAACTGCCGAGTTAGGCCCAATCCTGATCCCTCTCACAATCCTGGACAGCTGACTCCTAATCCCTCACCTGTCTGCCTGCCTGGTCTCCCCTTACTGCCCCTGCTGCCAGCCTGGTTGCCCCCAACTGCTCCCTCCCTCCTGGCCTGATCACCCTCAACTGGCTCCCCTGTAAGCCTAGTTTGCCCCTCACCGCCCCCTCTGCCAGCCTAATCATCACAACTCCCCCCCCTCCACACACACACACACACACACTGACCTGGTCACACCTAACTGCTCCCCCTACTGGCCTGGTCACTTCTTACTGCCCCCCTGCTGGCCTGGTCACCTCTTACTGCCCCCCCTGCTGGCCTGGTTGCTCCCAGTGGCCTGCCTCTGCTGGCTTAGTCACCCAAAACTGCCACCCCACCAGCCTGGTTGCCCCCAATTTCCCCCTTGCCAGTCTGGTTGCCTCTCATGGCCTCCCACCGGGCTGGTCACCCGATGCAGCCCGTTGTTCTGTCGTTTTGTCATCCCCCTGCCAGCCTCGTCATATGTAGCCATCTTGTGAGGGCATGATGGTCAATTTGTATAACCTCTCTATTATATAGGATTCTTTTATGCATCATGAAATACACACAATTTCACCCCCTGAAAGAGACCTTTATCATCAGCTTAAATTAGTTCTTTAAGAGTTCTACTGGAAATAGAGTTTATTAAAGTAGATAACACTGTAAGGTGAGTTTAATGTATAATAATAATTTTTGGTAAATTTTCAAATTTGGAAGCTTTCTTTGCTCTAAGTTTCAGGTTTGTTAGGTGATTTTTTTTCCTTAGAAAAAAAGAATGTAACAAATAAAGGCCCAGAGGTGATTGTTTTCTTGTTTTGATTGAATGGTCCATCTTTTTTGGTGGTGTTGCTTGCTTTTAAGTGAAATAGTACTATGTATTGCTTCTGATTTCTGTGTCTGAAGATCAGTGCTTTCATTGGACAATGAAAGCTTCATGCAGAGGATCCAGGGATTGGCTTATCAAGGTTATCTCTGTCTTGTAAGTAATGTTCTCAAAAAGGACAATCAATAATGTAAATGTCACTAAGTCCAGCAGATACACTTCATTCTCTACTCTGCTTACTGGAAAGCAGCATTTAGCACAGCAGACTACTCAGTCTTTAAAATCAGTCTGTCCCAGCATGCAGAGACAGCAGAGGCTCTTAGTTCTCCTCCTATCCAACTTGATGACCCTTTTATGCTTCTCTTGCTGGCTCTTCTTACTCAAGGTAATTGTCAAGTAATAGAATTGGTCACTTTTTTTTTTATCTTGGTATCCTTTTATAATATCATTTGTCTTTTCTCAAGTTGATTGAATCTACTCCTCAAGTGATTATTAAAACTTATCTGTTTACACACAGTCCTCTATTTCCAGTATTCACCTCACTTCTGAGTTTTAGATTTACATATCTACTAGAAACCCTGCACACAGATTCGGCTAGCTTGCCCCCCATCAGGGCAATCAGGGCTGGGCCAGTAGTAGGGAGGGGATATGGGAGGTTGGCGATTAGTCACTCTAGTCACTTGGCTTTCATATATATAAATATGCACATTCAAAATTTTCATTTGAATGTATCAAAGGACCTCAACATACTGTGTTGCAAACAGATGTCAAATGATTATCCACACCTCTTCTTTCACCTACCATTTTCAATATACCCAATTTCAACCAATTCTGTCAGTATTCACTTATATACTTGAGCCAGAAAATTGACAATTTTCATTAACAACTTCCTTTAAGTCTCCCTCACCTCTTGTCTGATTGCATTACTCCACATTAGCATTATCTGTCCACATCTTTCCATATGTATTGTCAAAATGCAATTAAAAAAATGTCCTTTTTTTCATATACAGTTTTAGTCATTTAATTGGTCTCTACACATCCAGTCTATCTCCCATTCACTTCTCCATATCGGAGTTTAAGTGATATTAAGTAATTAAAATTCAATCATGTAATGCATGAAATTCAAGATGATGAAATAATTAAAATTTATTTAATTTTCTTAATTCAGCACTTATATAAAATGTGAAATTAAGTATATATTCATTAATTTTTAACTTAATATGCTTTTTGAACTTAAATTTTAATATGGTTTTTTTTAGTTCATTCACCTTGATTTATGATATTTTAATTTAAATGTATTCTATTGATTATAGCTATTTAAAGGAATTGCAGTTAAATTGATATTGAAATGCAGCATGAATATTTTGCTATTATACACGTGTATAAAATTTCTATGTATTAGGAAGTGAGAAATTTTAACTTTACTAGTAGTTGTGTTTAGTTTTTAGAAGCCATTTAAGGAAATATCAGTCAGTAGAGCAGCATATGAGTTAAAAAATATAGTATGTTCTAAAATCATTGTAAAGGTGTGAAATGTTGGATCATCGCCAAAAATCATGATTTGGGAACCAATCATGCAGAAAAGATGGAAGAAATACACTAAGAGGCCAGCTTATTATGACCTCTGAACACATAATAATCTGGCCACTCAGTATGTATATTCTATAAAATATCATTAGAGGCTAAATGCAATCTGGAGCTAATAGAAAAGCTTCTGGTGCTCATGTGAAAATTATAAGATAATATTCATTTGCCTATAAATCATCCACTAAAATGATGCCCTGAGGACAGCTGGAAAAGCAATATATTCGAAACTATTTACCTAGTTTATTGAAATTGCTAGAGGCCCAGTGCACAAAATTTGTGAAATATAGTTTGTCCAAAAACTAACTGAAGCACAGAAAGGTAGTGTTTTTAAATCCCTGGTATCTGGGTTGATAAGAGAGCAAAAATAAGAGCCATATTCAGTAACAATGGCCTCTTATAACTTAGCTTTATCATGGTGAGTTCTGATAATTTCACTTTTTAGTTTGGTTCTTAAATACGTACAGCCACTGATGCTCAAAATCACAATATCCATGATTTCCTATCTAAGAGTCTTTCCTTTATGAAGATGTTGGCCCTCCCCATCATTGTTGATGGCTATGATCATTCAGTAAAGCAGATGTTCTCAATTAGGGTAACTTTTATTTCCTGAGGACGCAGGCAAGGCCTGGTGACATTCTTGAGATGTAGGACTGAGGCCTTGCAATTAGCACCTAGAGAGTTCAAACCAGGTATATTGTTAACCATCCTGCAATGCACAAGAAAGTCACTCAAAAAAGAATTATCTGGTCCAAAATTTCAACAGCATATGGCTGATAAATTCTGCATTAGAGTCATTATTCTGAGTCATTATTAATCTTTTCAGTTATGGCCTTATCATCCACCCAGAGTGAATCAGACTGATTTTCAGCCATGGTAGATTTTCCTTATCTTCTAAAACACAGCTCCCTCTGATATTCTCAAGATCATAATTCCCTTAATATGGTTTCTGGCCTCCAACAACATTATGGCAGCCTGACATAATACCCCATGAGCAGTTGCTAAAGTCCCCACAAAATATCTGGAATGATTTCTTAATCCTCCATATATATATATATATATATATATATATATATATATATATATATTGTCTTTGAACATTAATGAGAGTCATGCAGTTTGAGAACATTATATGGATTTCAAAATACTGTGTGCACTTGCAGATTGTCTGTGTGCACTATCCTTTTTCCATAAATATACTTTGTATAACTCTGAATGGTTGCTGTAGGTAATATTAAGCCACAAATTCACACCTAAACACACCTGCTTAAATGTTGCTCAAGTTCCTTTTCCACTGTCCTTAAATAAATTTCATCCGAAGTCACATTTGATATATTTAAATAAGCATACCAAATTGTGGAATATCAGGCCAGTCACTACAATCTGACTTTTGTCCTATTCAGGCAGCTGCATTGAATTATAAACTTTTGAAATTGGTTTATATAATACACAAGCTTTGCTTTTCATTAGCATCTGTCCTATATGATTCACTGCTACTATTTCATAGGATCATTTAAAAAACAGTCAAATGGTAAATATAGGATATTAACTGTGACCCAAGCAGTAGCCGAGGCTCATAACTGAAGTCCTCAGAATATATTTTGTCTTTCTGTACTCCAGATTATGCAAGTAGACTATTTAGATAGAGTTTATAAATTAAATAGTCTAAATTTTCTACTCCATAGAAACTAAGTCTGTAGGTATCCTCTACAAAAGAAAAAAGTTGTAGTGATCACAATACCAGCTATCAAGCTATATTACAAAGCCTCTGTTCTCAAAACTGCCTGGTACTGAGCATTATTATGCTCAATAAATATTTAATAAAGGAGACAAGAGCATACAAGGGAGTTAAGACAGTCTCTTCAATAAATGGTGTTGGGAAAATTGGTCAGATACATGCAAAAAAAATGAAACTAAAGCACCAATTTACACTATACACAAACATAAACTCAAAATGGATAAAGGAGTTAAATGTAAGATGGAAAACCAGAAAAATTATAGAAGAAGCCATAGAAATCAAGTTATCAGACATATGTTGTAGCAATATCTTTACGAATATAGTTCCAAGGACAATTGAAAACAAGGAAAAAAATAAACAAATGGGACTACATCAAAATAAAAAGCCTTTACATAGCAAAAGAAATCATCAATAAAACAACAAGAAAGCCCACTGAATGGGAGAACATATTTGCCAATGTTATATCTGATAAATGTTTAATCTCCAAAATTTATAGGGAACTCATACATCTTAACAAAAAGAAGATAAACAACCCAATCAAAAAATTGGCAAAGGACCTAAATAGACACTTTTCAAAGGTGGACATACAAAAGGCCAAGAGACATATGAAAACATTCTCAAAGTCACTAATCATCCAAGAAATGCAAATCAAAATGACAATGAGGTACCATTTCACACCTGTCAGAATGGCTACCATCAACAAATCAACAAATGGACAAGTGGTTGCTAGGGTGTGGAGAAAAAGGAACCCTCTTGCACTGCTGGTAGGAATGCAGACTGGTGCAGCCACTGTGGAAAAAAGTTTGGAGTTTCCTCCAAAAATTAAAAATGGAACTTCTATTTGACCTGTAACCCCACTTCTAGGAATATAATTCAAGAAATTAGAAACACTAATCAGAAATGATATATGCACCCCTATGTTCATAACAGCACAATTTACAACAACTAAGATTTGAAAACAGCCCATGTGCCTATCAGCAGATGAGTAGATTCAAAAACAGTGACACATCTACATAATGAAATACTATGTTGCTGTAAAGAAGAAAAAAAGAACTCTTGCCATTTGCAATAGCATGGATGGTCATGGAGAATATTATGTTAAGTGAAATAAGTCAGTCTGAGAAAGAAAAATATCACATGATCTCACTCATTTGTAGAATATAATCAACAACATAAACTGATGAACAAAAATAGATTCACAGACAGAGAAGCATCCAACAGATAATCAAACTTCAGAGAGAAGGCAGGGGATGATGGGGCAGGTGTGTGGGTGTGTAAGAGATCAACCAAAGAACTTGTTTGCATGCATATAAGCATAACCAATGGACACAGGCACTAGGAGGGGGGTGGTGAGGGCATGTGTTGGGGGTTGAAGGTGGCCGGGAGAAGTCAATGGGGGGGGGGGAAAGAAGACATATGTAATCTATACTTATAATAGGGTGATATGCAAATTAGACAGGATGCCATCACAGTAACGACCAGTTTATCTATCTCCCCGACCAGGTTGCGGGGAGAAGGCAGAAGGGAGAAGGCAGTGCCTTGGGAGAAAGGAGAAGATGAGAAGGCCAGGGCCCAGGGAGAAGACAGAAGGGAGACAGTGATAAGGCCATGCATGAGAAGGCAGAAGGGAGAAGGTGAGAAGGCCAGCACCAGGGGAGAAGGCAGAAGGGAGAAGGAAACAGTTAGGCAGTTAGGGGGGATCCAGCCAAAAGGGGAGAGCAGTTAGACAGGGGGATCAGACCAGGAGGGGCAAGCACATAGGCAGTTTGAGGGATCAGGCCAGGAGGAGAGAGAAGTTAGGAGGATCAGGTCGTCAGAGGAGAAACAGTTAAGGGGATCAGGCCAGCAAGGTAGAGGAGTTAGGGGCATCAGGCAGGCAGACAGGTGAGTGGTTAGGAGCCAGTAGTTATAGATTGCGAGAGGTATCCCGTATTGGAGAGGATGCAGGCCAGGCTGAGAGATCTCCGTCCCCACCCCTATGCATGAATTGTGTACACCAGACCTCTAGTACTATTTATAATACTTTAAACAATAAAGAACTTTAAAAAATAGATCTATTGAAGTTATCTGTTTCTAATGAATGAGTTTTTATAGTTTGTGTATTTTAAATAATTGATTCATTTTACTTAAGTTATCAATTTGGGAACAAAAAACTGTTAACAGTATATATTTATTATTTTAATGTTCAAGGTACCAATAGTTATGACCTCTCTTCCATTTCCATTATTTGTGTCTTCTCTCTTTTTTATTAATCTCAATGGAAGTTTATCAATTTTATTTGTCTTATTAAAGAACCAGCTTTTTGGTTTGTTAATATTATCTATTGTTTTCCTATTTTAAATTTTATTGATTTCAGTTTTAATTTTATTATTTATTTCCTTCTTCTTGCCTTACACTTGAACTGTTCTGTTTTTCTCTAGTTTCCAAAGGTGGAAGCTCAAGAAAATTTAGATCTTTCTTGTCTTATAATTTGTATTTTCATGCTAGAAATTTTCTTCTAAATACTGCTTTCACTATATTCCACATATTTTAATAAGGTCTGATTTCATTTTCTTTTACTTCAAATGTTTATAAAAATCTTTTGAAACTTATTTGACCATAGGTTATTTAAAAGTATGCAGCTTAATCTATATATATCTATATATCTATATATCTATTTTGGTCTAAAGTTTTACATGAATCCCTTTTCCCCCAATTGACACCCTCCCCCCCAGCCATTCCCACCCTGGGTAAGCCCCACTGCCTCAGTGTCTGTGTCCATTGCTTAATCTTCAAATAATTGGGGGTTTTCCAGTTATCTTTCTGCTATTGATTTCTATTTCAAATCCATTGTAGTTTAACATTCTGTATATGACACCGTCTTTAAAACATTGCTAAGGTGAGCATTATTGCTCAGAACTCATTCTATATTTTTGAAATGTTCATGTCAGCTTTAGGAGAATGTGTATTATACTGTTGCTAGATGTTATAGTCTATAATGTCAATTACATCAACATGATTGATAGGGCTGTTCAGGTCAACTAACCCCTTGCTGATTTTCTGCCCACTTGATCCATCATTAACTGAAAAAGAGATGTTCAATTCTCTAAGTACAGTTTTGGACTGATTTTTCCCCCCCTACAGTCCTATTATTATCATGCATTTTGATATTCTCTTGTTAAGTTATGTTATTTAATGGTATAGTTATATATACAGAAACTAGAGACCCAGTGCATGAAATTCATGCACTTGGGGTGGGGGTGTCCCTCAGCCCAGGTTGCAAGAGGATACAGGCCAGGCTGAGGGACTCCATCAGTGCAGGATTGGGGCCGGGGAGGGACGCAGGAGGTTGACCAGCAGGGGAGGGACTGCAAGAGGACTCCAGGGCATGTCTGGCCTGACTTGCTGGGTCCCAATCAGCCGGACCCCAGCAGCACGCTAACCTACCAGTCCGAGTGTCTGCCTCCCTGGTGGTCAGTGGACATCATAGCAACTCATTGACTGGTCAACTGGCTGCCCCTGGTGGTCAGTGCACATTGTAGTGAGAAGTTGAGTGGCCTTAGCATATCATTAGCACATTACGCTTTGATTGGTTGAATGGTGGACCAGATTACCAGACACTTATCATATTAGGCTTTTAGTATATAGGATAGTTATGTCTTCAAAGATAATTAACTCCTTTATCATTATGTAAAGTCTCTTTTTTTAAAATTTATTTTTATTGATTATGGTATCACATAATTGTTCTTATCCCCCCATTCCCATCCCAACCCCCCCCTATACATTCCCCCACCCCCTGTTGTCCATGGCCACTGGCTAGGCCCATGTGCATGCACACAAGTCCTTTGGTTGATCTCTTCCCTTTACCCCCACTCTCCCCTACTTTCCCTCTGAGGTTTGAGAGTCTGATTGCTGCTTCTCTTTCTCTGGGTCTATTTTTGTTCACCAGTCTATGTTGTTCATTATTTCCTCTAGATGTTGTAAAGTCTCTCTTTATCCCTTAAATTTTCCTTGCTCTGAAGTCTGCTTTGTCTGAAATTTACAAAGGTATTCCAACTTTCTTTTGATTAGTATCACCAAGGCATATCCTTCTATAGCCTATTACTTTTAATCCATCTGAGCCTGTAGATCAAACTGGTATTATTTTAGATAGAATATATTTTGATATTTTTATTCATTATAATAATTTCTGCCATTTTACATGTGAATGGTACTTAAACCATTCACATATAAAATAATTATTACATAATTTTATATATATATATATATAACATGTTTTTAATTGTTTTATATTTATTGCATTTGTTCTTTGTTCTATTTCTCCTCCTTTTCTGCCTTTGTGCATTCAAAGTAAACATTTTATGTGATTCCATTTTATGTTTTTTTCTTAGCATTTCAGTTATGCTTTCAAATTTGATCAGTAGTTTCCCTAGTATTTAAAATGCACATTTTAATTAATCTATCACCTTCAAAGAACACTATACTCTTTCATACATAGTATAGATATCATGTAAGAGGATATTCTAAATGTTTTCCTCTCATCTGTTATGCTATTAATGATGTTCACTTCTCTTAGTCATATGGTATAATCACCGGATACAATGCAGTGCATATTTTGGATAATTTTTTTTAAATTAAAAAATTATAATTTATCTTTATTTCTTATATGGGGTTATCCCATTTATTATGTAGATCAAAATGTTTGAACATTCTCATTGTCCTTCTCCCTGGTTTTTGTTTATTTGGTTTTTAACATTTCTTTTAAAATAGTTCTTCTAAAATGAATTTTCTCCATTTTTGTTTGTCTGACAAATTATTATTTGCTCCTTCACTTTTGAAGGATCATACACTTGAATAATTCTGTAATATTATTTTTCCAATAGTTCAAAAATTTCACCTTACTTTCTTCTTGCTTGCACATTTTCTGAGGAAACATCTGGTCTAATTTTTTATTCCTGTTTCTCTATAGGTAAGATGTCCCCCTCCTTCCATCTTCTTTTAACATTTTATTTCTGTCTTTGGTTTTCTACAGTTTGAGCATTATACACCCGAGTGCAGATTTAAAAAAAAAATCTTTTCTTTTTCATTGCTAATTTTTAGAGATAGAAGAAGGGAGAGGGATAGAGAGGTTGAAACATTGATGCAAGAGAAACATCATCGATTGGCTACCTCATGAATGTCCCCTACTGGGGATTGAGCATGCAACCTCGGCATGTGCCCTGACCATGAATGGAACTGTCACCTCCTAATTACTCTGGGTCAATACTCAACCACTGAGTCACATCAACTGGATCCAAGTGTAGAATTTTTGGAATGTACTCTGCTTAGTCTTATCTGAGATTCCTGAGTTTTTGTTTTCATATTTATTATTAATTGTTAAAATTCAGCCACTGTTATCGCAAGTATTTCTTCTGCTCAGTTTTTTCTATTTTTCTCTGCTGGTATTCCACTTACGTGTTTGTTATAGCCTTTGAATCTCCTCACCCCCAATTCTTATGTTCTGATGATGATAATGATTTTCTTCTTGCCTTTTAGTTTTAAAAGTTTCTTTTGACCTATTTTCTTCTTCAGTGATGCTTTCTTAGCATTGTCCAGTATACTACTGAGCTCATCAAAGAAATGTATTAACCTTAATACAATAGCCCATAAGGCATTTATAACCTATGCTAAATTGTTTTATTCTATGATTTCTTACATTATTTGCCAGAATTTCCTTCTCTTTTCATTACTCACCTGTTGAATGATATCTACCTTTTCCTTTACAATATTCCTCACTTACCTGCAGTTTCACTTCTCATGGTTTTAGCTATCTGCAGCAAAGCGCCTTCTGAATATATTAAATAGAAAATTCCATAAATAAACAATTCATATGTTTTAAATTGCACATTCTTCTGAGTTGTTTGATGAAATCTCACATAGTCTTGTTCTGTCCCAAGCCTGGGGCATCTCTTTGTCCAGTGTGTCCATGCTATACATGCTACCTGCTGACCAGTCTCTTAGTACCCATCGTGATTATCTGATCCATTTTCATGGTATTGCAGTGCTTGTGTCCAAGTAACCCCTATTTTACCTAATGATGGCCTGAAAGCTCTAGAGTAGTAAGGCTGGCAATTGGAACATGTCAAAACAAACCTATAAAGTGTTTTCTTTAAGTGAAAAGGAGAAAGTTCTCAGCAAGGAAAAATGTACGCTGAGGTTACTAAGATCTTACGGTAAAAACAAATCTGTCCATGAAATTGTGAAAAAGGAAGTGAAATTTGTGCCAGTTTTGCTGTTGCAAGTAAAAAACAGCGAAAGTTACTGTCACAGTGTTTAACAGGTAAGTACTTAACATGTTTGTGGATGGAATACCTGAGCAAAGAGAGTCCTCATTCACATAACCTTTGTTACAGCATATTGTTATAGTTATTCTATTTTAGTATTGTTGCTAATCCCTTACTTGCCTAATTTAAAAATTAAACTTTACCATGGTAAGTATGTATAATAAAAAAAATATTTTTATATAGGGTTTGGTGTTCACTGGGGTTTTAGGAATCTACTAGGGCAGTGGTCAGCAAACTCCCTAGCCAACAGAGCCAAATATCAAGAGTACAAGGATTGAAATTTCTTTTGAGAGCCGAAAACCGACTTCTGCACATGGGCCATGAAGTTTCAGTTTGCAGTGTATGTGCGCGCCTGCATGTGGTATTTTGTGGAAGAGCCACACTCAAGGGGCCAAAGAGCTGCATGTGGCTAGCAAGCCGCAGTTTGCTGACCACTGCACACTAGGGTTTTGAAGCATTTACACCACAGTTAAGAAGGAACTACTATATAGAGCTTAACATGATAATCATAACTTTTTAATTTTCTGTGAAGTAATTCCAAACTCAGTCATATTTGAATCTACTTAGAATGATTACTTTGTATCTCAGGCTATATTCTCTTTCTCTCTCTCTCTCTCTCTCTCTCTCTCTCTCTCTCTCTTGAACATTTTAGCAAGCTTTAAAATTGTTTTTTGCATAAAGCCATATATAATATACAGAACTATCAAAATGTGATAGTCATTTAGTACGAGATTATGTTAATTGGGCCATGAGTTGTGATGTGTTTAATGTGCTATAGTTGTGCATGCCAGAGGATTTAAATCTATAGCTATTTGCCATCATTTTTCTTTTTCTTAGAAATTCCTTTTTTAGGCTTGCTTTACTCACCTCTTCTTGTTGTTTCTGAGCTTCTTTAGGAACTGTTCCTCAGACATAGTCAGTATCTTGAAGCTCTTTCAGCTGTAAGTTACATTTATTACACTGGATCTCTACTTGTGTGGTGGTAAAATGTGGGGGAAAGAATATATCTGATAAACTCTCAATCTCTTAGTGGGCCTGTGTCCTTCAGCTGTGAAATGCACATGAATTTCATAGCTTCTTTTCTTCTCCTTAGTATAAGAGGAGCATAGAGTAGCTGGATTTGAAGAAATGTCCTTCCTTCCAGTAGAATAAGGCTCTAGTAAAGTCTTCCCCCCTAGATTTATTCTTTCCTTCCCTTTCCAGAAACAGGTGAGGGTCTTTCTTGGCTTATCACCATGAAAATCTAGTGGTATTCATGGCTGTAAAACATTCAGAAGTGTGGGGTCTTCCTAGAAGTGTGGCCTCTAGAAGGCTCCTAATTTTAGGATAGTCCTCACTGGAATTCTAGAACAAGGGTGACTAACGCCCTGCCCGCGGGCTGTATAAGGCCTGCAAAATCATTTGGTCTGGTCCTGCCAAGGCATTAGGGGTGAGTTAATTAAATGTTTGGCCAAACATAGCAGGCTAGTTTTTAAACTGGTAATTTTGTATGTTATACATGTTGTTAACATGAATGATGTTATACATATCCAAATGGCCCTTGGCAGAAAAAAAGAAGTCCCTTACCCCTGCTCTAGAACTTCCTCAATATTAGCATTTAAGTATTCCTAAAGTGTATGGCTCCAGACCATCTCTGCTGTGACTCTAGTTGGGCAATGTCTCCAGATTTCTGGGCAGTGATTTGCCATGTGACACCAGCCCCCTAATGGGTCCAAGAAATGACAATGATTTTCAACTTGTTCAGCTTTTTCTTGTGAGGATGAGAATGACAACTCCCAAGTTCTTTAGATGTCAGAGATGGAACCAAACATATTACCCAAATACTTTCCCATCGTAAGTCATGATCTTCATAATTTCATTTGAAAATCTCCAAAATTAGGATGGACAGAACCAATTGGCTATAACACTTAATAGTCAAAGCGCTGATGAAACACCTCCATTTCCCTCAAATTTTATCATGTGATATCAACTTTTAAAATAGAAGTTCCAAGAACATCAATCTGTTTTTCAACTCATTTTTCAAAATCCATTAAAAACTCCGACATAATTGTACCAGTTATTATTTCTTCTTCTGTCTTCTCATTGTTTCCCTTTGTTCCCCATTCATCATGATGGCCAGTACCTTTTAGTTTCCATTAAGCAATCCCTTGTGCAGGAACTGAGAGAGCCTTGTGAGAATCCCCTTGGCTTCCAGAGAGAAAGTTCAGATAAAAAGTACATGACTGGGGAATCCTCTGAGCACAGTATACATAATTATATGCATCAATGGCATTAAGTTATTTTCTCCTTGTTATCAGAAATCCAGTTTAATTTCATTCTGTGTTCATGGCATCCCAAACCATGTAGGAAGGAGTAGTCAATTTATATGCTTTGGTGAGAAATAAGGATTATTTCGCCCAGAGAACACGGTCTCAAACCACAGCAAAATATTAGTTTCCTTACGATCAGAAATTGGACCTATAAAAAAAATGTTCTTCAGAATCAATCTTTTAAACCAAACGACAGTTTTATAAACCTGAGTGATTTGGAATTTAATAGCTACCCAGATTTGCCATTTTACAAAGCTAAAGACGATGATTTAGGGGGTAAATAGAGTTGTATCATATCCCTGGAATAAACTGTTCTGACTTTTATCAAATGAAGTTGAATTTCCAGATGTATTTATTTCCCCCGACATAAAATTCACAGGATCCCGGTTACCATTAGTTTTACTCTTTGGCCTGTGGCAACATGAAGTCCCCGTCTTCATGAGCAAAGCTCTCCACTAATCAACCTCAAATTCTGAAATGAACAAAACCAGCAACATGACTCATAGCAAAATAAAAAAAATGTGTAGTGGTGATAGTTAAAAAAGTACCTTTATGTTTACACAGATTGCCTTTGTCAGAGTAATGTCATTATTTCATGGATCTTTTATAGTTTTCATTGTCATATAAAATAATACAACACCACTGAATTATCAAAAGCACATGACAAAAACGTTTTCAGTAAAAAAAAAAAAAGGAAAAACATTCTAAATATATCTTGAATAAAAGTGATATCTTGGCTAAAATATATTTGCTTAATTTATTTATTAAGACTTTGAAACTGGGTAATTTATTTCATAGTTTAAAATCTGTGTATAATACATGGCTATAATTCTACTGGGCTATATTTCCCATGACTCAGTCTTAACTATGACCAATTATTTCTGTGTGGGTATAAAGGCTTGCATCTGTTTTTATGTCTGTGTGATTATGCACATGTTCACATCCAGTTGTATCAGATTATAATAAGAGTAAGCATTTGATAAAGTAAACAGTTAGTTTGAATTCATTTAAATGCAAAGCTTGGCATAGAATTTGGGTGTACTGCCTTCATTTTTAGTTACAGATTTTCCCTCATAACAGAGTTTCTATTTTATATAAACAAATGAGAAAATATCATTTTGAAAGGGTTATTACCTCATCATCTGCACCAGAAATGTTGAATCTTTTAAAATCACCTTTACTTATTCAATTGTAATATTTTCTGAATGACTCCACATCTTTTGATATTTACGCATGTCAGCTATGCCATAGTTATATCCATTTTCAAGGAAAAGCAATATGTATTTGAAAGATGGTAAATGTCAGGAAAATAGCAAAGAACAGTAAGAAGTCATCTTAAGTTTTTATTAAGATATTTTATAATAGATTTTCAACAATCTTGATTTAAAGGATGGATTTTTAGAACTGAAGGTTTCCCTGAAATATAGCTTAAGACTACATGATATCGCCAGGACATACAGAAGGCCAGAAGACATGCTCAAAGTCACTAATCATCCAAGAGATGCAAATCAAAACAACAATGAGGTGTCATCTCACACCTTTCAGAATGGCTGCCATCAAGAAATCAGCAAAGGACAAATACTGGCAAGGATGTGAAAAAACAAAACAAAAGGAACCCTCATGTACTGCTGGTGGGAATGCAGACTGGTGCAGCCACTGTGGAGAACAGTATGGCATTTCCTCAAAAAATTAAAAATAGAACTTCCATTTGACCCAGTAATACCACTTCTAGAATATATATCCCAAGAAAACAGAAACACCAATCAATAAGGATATATGCACTCCCATGTTTAGCAGCACAATTTACAATAGCTAAGATCTAGAAACAGCTTAAATGCCTATAAGCAGATAAGTGGGTTAGAAAATTGTGGTACATCTACACAATAGAATACTACACTGCTGTAAAAAAGAAGGAATTCTTACTATTTGCAACAGCATGGATGGAACTAGAGAGCATTTTGCTAAGCAAAATAAGTCAGTCAGAGAAAGATAGACATCAAATGGTCTCCCTGATTTGTGAAATATAATGAACATCATAAACTGATGAACAAAAATAGATAAAGCAATAAAGAAGCATCGAACATACTGTCAAAGTACAGTAGGAAGGCAGGGGAGGGCTGGGGGCTGGTAAGAAGGACTTGTATGCATGCATATAAGGATAACCAATGGACACAGACATTGGGTGGGGCAAGGGCAAGTGCCTGGGAAGGGGGAAGGGAGGCCAGGGGGAAAGTCAATGGGGGGAAAAGGAGACAAATGTATTTGTGATACTTTAAACAATAAAAATAATAAAATTAAATGGTGGGGAAATTTTTAAAATTGTTTTTAAAAGTCTTTATTTTTGTTTTTTACAGGACATAATCCCCAAGTAATATGAAAGTATGCCATACATTTTTTTTTTGTTTTTTGTTTTATTTGTTGCCCTTGGCTCACTTCAAAGGTTAAAAGGTTAGCAGTTACACATCAATAATAGCCTTAAATTTGATTTGGTTGAAGAAATTTGAAGAATATATTTAGAACTACAACTCTGCCCCATCATCCCCTTTCCTGTTTGTTGAACTATTCTCAGTAATATTGAAAATTTCAACTGCATGCTTCAGTCAAATAGAGAGTTATTACCTTATCAGAGTAAAACTATATGGGGAGTGAAAATAGCAAGCAAATACAAAAGAAGGTATTTGTGTATTTCCTTCTAGATACGTTTATAGAATGTGCATTGGCCAAATAAAGAAAACAGCATCTTACCATTTTTAGCCTAGTGGGAAAAGGGACCTATTGACAACCTTCGCTTTCTAACACTGAAGGGCAGGAAATTATTATTTTAATCTTGGAGGCTTTGTTATCTGAAACTGCCTAATCACACTTACTCTGCTGGGAAGGGGGCAATGTTGTTTTTGCACTAACCTGCCAATTCCTATTTGGAATGTCTTTCATGCATCCATGCATCGTGCACTGTGAAATCATGGTGATGGTATATGATTAGAGCTGTCAACGCTTTATGTGTTCTTTTGAATTTATAATTTACCCCTTTTTAACTTGACAGGTGATTATTCTTTTTCATATCTTTAAGACACTGATGAAAATATTTATATATTAACAAACCTCCACATTTCCCCAACACTTCTTACAAACGATGCGTACACAAAAGTGACACTGTGTTTGAAGTCACACATCACAGCACTTGATTCATCTTTTTTCAGTCCTTAGCCTTGACAGGTGCTGATGGTTTGCTTCCTATCTCAGCCACTGCTGCCAGCTGTCACATCTACTTCCAATTAATACATATCTGTTACAGTCCAGCAGCTCTAACAAAATGCAAAACTACAAAATATTTCTCCAACTTTCACTAACCAGGTGTTACCATGGCATCTGGTCTGGCAGGCAAAGTGATGTGTCCTGTTTCTAACGAGTTCGTTGTCAATCATTAGACCTCCATATTTTACTCATAGACAAAAGCCATCAGTGTAATAATAGAACTTTGATTTATAATGTAACTCATTCAAAACAATACAGAAAAAATAATCAGTAAAATTTTACATGACTCGACACTGACTGATACGAATTTGTCTATTTTTGTGTGTGACTCTTCAATTTGAAAACTTAGTCTTCAATAATATTATTACGTTTTCATAAATTCCAAATGGTATGCTTCTTCATATTATTTCCAGAGTATTAAAGAATCAAAGTTGTTGGACTTTTATCAGCATGTCTTAAATTCTGATTAAAATTATTAGAAAAATAGCTTAAAGAGGAATATTGTATTATTTTGTCAGAAAATTTCAAATAAATATATCAGGAAAAACAATGTAAATGGGTAAGTAGATGATAGATAAATACTAGATGATTTTTAAAGAGCATTTAACAAAATAGAAGCACTTAAATTATTTTGACTGACGTTCTATACTACACATTCCCAATAAAGAAAATATAAATTAAGCTCCTTATAATTAAAATGATTACTAGTAAGTTTCAGAAAAAGAAGTTAAATTAAGGAAAGATGACATTTTTTCATGTTGATACAAAAAGAATTGTTTATCTTGAAAATTATATTAGAATGGAGCAATAATGCAGAATAGTATTCTTTTTAAAATTTAAATTATTTATTGTTTGAAGTACTACATAAGACTCCTTTTTCCCCCTGACTGGCCCAACACCCAGCATTTGCCCTCACCCCCCAAAATCCCATCTGTGTCCATTGGTTTTGTTCATATGCTTGCATACAAGTCCTTTGGTTGATCTCTTACCCTCCTCACCCCCGCCTTCCCTCATAGATTGGACAGTCTGTTCAATGCTTCTGTGACTCTGGTTCTATTTTGGTTCTTTAGTTTATATTGTTCATTATATTCCACAAATGAGTGAGATCATGTGATATTTATCTTTCTCTGACTGGTTTATTTCATTTAGCACAATGCTCTCCAGTTCCATCCATGCTGTCGCAAATGGTAAGATAGCCTTCTTTTATACAGCAGCGTAGTATTGAATTGTATAGATGTACCAGTTTTCTTTATTTTTTTCATTTTTTTTCAGAGAGGAAGGGAGAGGGATAGAGAGTTAGGAGCATCGATGAGAGAGAAACATGCATCAGCTGCCTTCTACACACGCCCTACAGGGGATGTGCCTGCAACTAAGGTACATACATGCCTTTGATGGCATTGAACCTGTCACCCTTCAGTCCAGAGGCCGATACTCTATCCACTGAGCCAAACTGGTCAGGGCTCTACCACAGTTTTCTAATACACTCATCTGCTGATAGGCACATAGGCTGTTTCTAAATCTTAGCTATTGTAAATTGTGCTACTATGAACATAGAAGTGCATATATCTTTTCTGATTGGTGTTTCTGTTTTCTTGGGACATGTTCCTAGGAGTGGGATTACTAGGTCAAATGGACGTTCGGTTATTAATTTTTTGAGGAAACTCCATTCTATTCTCCACAGTGGCTGCACCAGTCCGCATTCCCACCAGCAGTGCAAGAGGGTTCCATTTTTTTCCCATCATTTCCAGCACTTGTTGTTTGTTGATTTGTTGATGGTAACCATTCTGACAGGTGTGAAATATTACCTCATTGTCATTTTGATTTGCATCTCTTGGATGATTAGTGACTTTGAGCATGTTTCCATATGTCTCTTGGCCTTTTGTATGTCCACTTTTGAAAAGTATCTATTTAGGTCCTTTGCCCATTTGTTGAATGGGTTGTTTATCTTCTTTTTGTTAAGATGTAAGGGTTCCCTATAAATTTTGGAGATTAAAACTTTGTTGGATATAACATTGGCAAATATGTTCTCCCATGCAGTGGGTTTTCATGTTGTTTTGTTGATGGTTTCTTTTTCTGTGCAGAAGCTTTTTATTTTGATGTAGTCCCATTGTTTTCTCCTTAGTTTCCATTGCCCTAGGAGTTGTATCAGTAAAGATATAGCTATGACATGTGTCTGCTATTTTGCTGCTTATGGCTTCTTCTCAGATTTTTATGGTTTTTCATCTTACATTTAAGTCCTTTACCCATTTTGAGTTTATTTTTGTGTATGGTGGTCTAGTTTCATTTTTTGCATGTATTTTCCAATTTTACCAACACCATTTATTAAAGAGACTGTCTTGACTCTCTGGTATGCTTTTTCCTCCTTTGTCAAATATTAATTGAGCATAATGCCTCTTGAACTCTGGGTTCTCTGTTCTGTTTCATTGGTCTCTAGTATATGTCTGTTCTTGTGCCAGTACCAGGCAGTTTTGAGAACCATAAATACTCTATTCAGCAAGGCTATCATTCAGAGTAGTTTTCTTAGCACACAGAAGTATATAATTGAAAGAGAGATATAAAACTGTTTAGTTCTCATCAGAGGAAGAGAACCTCAGTTTGATTGGCATAGCAAAATTTATTAATTTTTTCTGTCCATTGTGTCATAATCAGCAGATAAGCATAAGTAATTCTGTAAGAGAATGGCATCTAGAAACAGAGCTGACTGTTATTGTGCTTGGAAATATGAGGTCTGGCACGATAATGTCTGAGTGTATCATTTTCTAATTGGTAATATTTACTTAAACAGATGAAATGGAGTGGAAGAGGACATTAATACTGATAGGAAGAAGACAGAGGAGAAAAGGTCATATGACTTAAAATCTTAATATAGATACTTTTAAAAATTAATTTATCTTTATTGTAAAATGTATTACAGCTGTCCCTCTTTTTGCCCCTTTGACTCCCTCTTCCTTGCTCATTATAAATAGTTTTAATCGAGATAAAAAATAATACTAAATTTTGTGATGCCAGCAAACATATTTCACAAGTGATGTGTAGCTAGGTGCATTTTATTCAAGCACAGTGCAGTTCAGAAGCTCACACAATTAACTGTATTCTGGCACTCATTTTTTCACAAATACTTCAAGTCACTGTGATATTCCAGTCCCTGTGCTCAACACTAGCTAAATAGCAACAACATAACATAAATAAAACCTACTCATTCATCAAAGAGATAATACTCATTGACTTCTGTTTTAGACATTTTAAATATATCACTGAATATATCCAACAAAGGTCTCTTCCTTCTCACAGCTTATATTTGAGAATAAAGATGTAAACATTAAGGCTATCAGTCAATACATTAATCAATAAATAAGTAAATAATAAAGAATATTAGCACGCGTAATGCATACTGTGGAAAACAAAAGTATAAAAAGGTATAAAAGAAATAGTAGATAGTAAACTTGGATGATTTTAAAAAGATGAGGTGGGAAGAAAAGGTGATAGAAAGGAAAGGAGCAGTAAGGAAAAGAAGGAAGAAAGTAAATAAAAGAATGTAACTCAAAGATGAGTCCAAGGTTTTTGGACCAAATACTTGGGAAGATAGTTCTTCTGTCAACCAAGATAAAAAATGTCTGTAAATGAAGATGCTGTTTCTGAATCATTAGGAGTTCAGTTTTGGATACACTAATTTTGGCATATATATCCTATCTTTTAAAGAGGGAATATGCTAATTGACAGTCACACCCTCACAAAGATGGTGGCACTCACAGCCAATAAGGAAAAAATATACTAATTGACTTCCATGCCCTCAAAGATGGCTGCTCCCATGGCCACAAGAAGGATGTAACCAGTCCCCTCAGTGCGCCTGGGCGGCAGACACATGGCACAACTGGGCCTGGCCCTAGGTGGGTCTGGCCATTCCAAGCACCTGCCTCCTGAGTCCTCCAGTCCCCTCAACTCCCCAGTCACCCAGAGCCAGCACGAGGAGCTGGCAAGCCTGGATGGTGGCTGCCCAAGGCTCAGGTAATCAGGGCTAGCTGAAGCTTGTGCTGGTGGCAGTGGCAGCAGCAGAGTTGTGATGGGAGCATTGCCTTCCCCTGATTGCCCAGTGAATTTTCATGCACCGGGCTTCTAGTCCTATCTAATAAAAGTAATATGCAAATTAAACATCACTCTGCGACACCACAAGCCACACCCACCAGCCAATCAAAAGTGAGCATGCAAATTAATGCAACCAAGATGGCTGCAGCCATGGAGAGAGCAGGAGGTTTGGGTTTCCCCAGCAATGGAGGAAGCCAAGCTTTCCACACACCCCGGTCTGCCCAGGCCTCCACTCAATGCCACAAAATTTCAATTATAGAAGATAAATAAATCCTAACCAAAATGGCAGCAGCCACAGAGCTGGAGAGAACAAGAGGCTTGAGTTACCCCTGGCAATGAAGGAAGCCAAGCTTCCACAGCCCTGGCCTGCCTTGGCCTCTGCTCAAGGCTACACAGTTTCAATTATAAAAAATACCAAGGCCTCCACTTGGGTCTCTGGGGGGCATGGCCGGCCTGCAACCCACCACAGGCCCCTCGCCCATGCTGCCCCATACCTTGATCTGGAACATTCTTCAGGGAAAACCAGCTGGCCCCCATCTGTGCACCAGGCCTCTATCCTATATAATAAAAGAGTAATATACAGAGTGAGCATCACTCCAACACACAAGATGGCTGCCACCATGGGGTCAAAGATTCTGCCACTATGTGGACACAAGATGGCCATCACAAGACGGCCAGCAGGGGAGTGAAGTTAGGAGGGACCAAGTCCTCAAGGTAGGTCAGTTCGTGGGGGACCATGCCTCAGGGGAAGGCAGTTAGGGGTGATCAGGTCTGCAGGGGAAGGAAATTAGGGGTGCTAGGCTAGCAGTAGAGTTCAGTTAGGGGCAATCAGGTTGGCAGGGGAGCAGTTAGGCATCAACCATGCTGGCAGGGGAGTGGTTAGGGGGTGATCAGCTGGCAGGCAGAAGTGGTTAGGGGCAATTAGGTAGGCAGGCACGTGAGCAGTTGGGAGCCAGCACTCCTGGATTGTGAGAGGGATATCCTAATACTGCATTTTATCCAAAGTAAGGCTTCAGTAAATGCTTGTTGAATTGAGTGCATTGGATAAAAGAATAAAGTGAATTCCAATTGCATCACACAACAGTAACATTAAAGTCAATAAAATTAACCCGTTTATTTTTAAAACTATAACTACAATCCTCTGTTTTCTGCATATACCCTTCAAAGACTCGAGTAGTTGAGCCTATATAATGAGGTGTGAATACTGAATCTAATCAAATAGTTGAAGAAAGATTTTTTGTCCTGCTTTTCATGAGAAGAGAATTATATATGAGCCATATGATATTCCTGGCTAATTTTAAAATTTCAGTGTTTGGCTGTTTCAGAAAAGCTTAGGAAACATCTCAATGCATCAGAAATCTTTAAAATCCCAAGAGCTCTTGGGATTTTCACAGTTTGGTAAGTAGGATTTTCATAGAAATAACAAATAACATTTTAAATTCATTAAGCTTGAAAGTAGTTGAACTCTTCTGTGTAAAATTACTGAGGTAAAATAACTTATAAAAATAAATAAAGAGCTCCTTGTAAACTTTGGCAGTTAGTGAAGAAGATCCAGAAGTTTTTGAAGCTTATACTGCTCCACTTGCTTGATTATTAGTCTTACATTTTTTTATGTATAAAAGTGATTTTTAGCTCTGTATTACAAAATTCTGTTTAGAATATCACTTTTAAAATGCTCAACTACATTCCTAACACTTATAATTTAGAGATAATATGAATTCAGATGCATATTTTCAACTATAAAAATGATACATTATCACTTTAACCAAAACAATTTCCATAATAACTCATATGCCAACTATAGGGAGCATGTGCTTTTTGTCTAATATTCTCAAGTGTGAATGTCACAAATGTATAAGTGGTATATTTTTTCTGCAACTTCTTTTATTTTGCTGGTCTTAATTCCATCATAAGTCTGAAACACTCCCAAAGTGAATAAAACAATTATGAAATAAATAAGTAAATGCAAGAGAAATATATAAATTATTGGTCTCAATGTTAAAGTTTCACTAATTCTAAAGATATGTTGAGTTCTAAGTTAACATTTAAAGAATGTTTTTATTACTCATTTTCTATTCCAAATTTTAAATGTCATCTTATCTCTGCATTCATCTTCTTAGCAGCTTTTGACTTTTCTTTTACTGTGAGTTAGAATTACACATTTCAAAACATAAAAGATTTTTAGAACTAAAATGCAGTGCCAATTTTTAAATAAAGGGGCTTGACTATGTATGACATGCTTGTCAATTTCAAAAGTGCTATATAAACTAGTGACAAGTATGAAAGTGCAATATTATATATAAAGTATAACTAGCTCTATATCTTATTAATGTATGCATCTTAAACATAACATTTTAATCTATGGAAAATCCAGTCTTTGCCATTTGGTAACTGGTTGTAGTTGATATGCAATTAAGTCAGTATTTGTCCTTGTGGCTATATTTAAAAGGTTAAAAATAAAAGAGAAAATTATAAAATGTTAGTCTAAAATTTAACAAAATCTATGTTTATTTTTTCCAATATAATCAAAAAGTTATTGCCCTATTTTTTTCTTCTCTTCTTCTGCCTCCTTGTTTAGTAAGTAGAATGTCCTTACTGTAATGTCTGTGCAAACCATACACATTCCATTTGGGTGCTATAAGTATGGGACTTTATGCCTATATATAGGGTGTGTATGAGCTATCATCTAGGATATCCAGTTAACATTATTTCATGACCTGAATTTCATAAACCAAGGTGTTTCTGTCTCATGGAGGTAGGTTAACATTTTTGTTTCTGGTTCCCTATCATCTCGGCTGTGTGGCCTCTGCAATGATTCATGCCACTATAATGTGATCAAATTCAATTTCACTTTGACATCAACAATTCCTCTTAGCATGCTTTTGTATCTTCAAATCTGAATAATTTCTGCATGCAGATAGAAAAGGAGTTTATATCCCAGTAATAAAATAATAGTAATGGGGATCACTAGCATCATATTTCTTAAAATGTCTTCCACTTTTTTAACTTTGAGAAATTTGACTCAATGTAATATAATTATAGTGTCAGAATATTAATTCCCTTTACCCCCTACTCCTAATATCTGGTATTTCTCTTTTTATAAAAAAGGAAAGAAGGAAAACCAAATGCATCCTCCATTATATCATGCTGAAACTTAGTCTTATCTTTGAGGTAAATTTGTTGTTGTTTTTTTTTCATGGATATAGAGAGTTGTGTAAGGATTTTACTTAAAAAAATATTGAATTTATTGGGTGACATGGTTAATAAAATTATATGTTTCTTACATAATGCTGTAATATATCACTTGTACATTGTATTGTGTGTTCATTATCCAAAGTCAAGTCCCTTTCTGTCACTATTTATCCTCCCTTTACCTTCTTCTACTTCCCTCTACCACTCTTTCTCTCCTGCAATCTCCATACTGTTTTCTGTGTTTATGAGTTTTATTTTGTTTTGCTTGAATCCCTTTACCTTTTTTACCCAGCCCCTGATTCCCCTCCCCTCTGACAGCTGGCAGTCTGTATTTATGAGTCCATTTCTATTTTGTTTGTTCATTTATTTTGTATGGTACTTCTCTTTCTCTGACTGGCTTATTTCACTTAGCAGAATGCTGCCCAGGTTCATCCATGATGTCACAAAAGTTAAGATTTTCTACTTTATTGGGGGGCTGCTTTAAAATAATTATTATTGTAAATAATGTTGCAATAAACATAAGGGAGCACATGATTTTAGAATTAGTGTTTCAAGTTATTCAGATACATTCCCAGAATTGGAATTGCTGGGTCATAAGGCATTCTATTTTTACATTTTTGAAGGACTTCCATATTGTTTCCTACAGAGGTTGCACCACTCTACATTCCCACCAACAATACCCAAGGTTGGAAATAGAGGGAAGATACTCAACATAATAAAGGCCATGTATGACAAACCCACAGCCAACATGACATTCAATGGGCAAAACTAAAAGCATTTTATTTAGGAATATTACAGGGATTTCTACTTTCACCACTCTTATTCAACACAGATTGGAAGTCCTAGCCACAACAATAAGATAAGAAAAAATAAAGGCAATACTAATTGGAAAGGAAGAAGTAAAACTGTCACTATTTACAGATGACATGATACTGTAAGTAGAACCCTAAAGATTCCACCAAAAAAAACCTACTAGAGTTGATAAATAAATTCAGGAAACTACCAGGATACAAAATAAACATATAGAAATTACTTGCATTTGACAAAAATACAACATCCTCTCAAGATAAAAAGTCTCAGCAAAGTGGGAATAGAGGGGCTTAACCTCAATATAATAAAAGCCTTATATGACAAACCTACAGCCAACATCATACTCAATGGGCAAAAACTAAAACTATTTCCCCTAATAACAGGAAGAGGACAGGGATGCCCACTTTCACCTCTCCTGTTTAACACAGCACTGGAAGTGCTAGCCATAGTGATCAAACAAGAAAAGGAAATAAAAGGCATCCAAATTGGAAAAGAAGAAGTAAAATTGTCATGTTATTGTATATCTAAAATCCTAAAGACTCCATAAAAAAACTACTAGACTTAATAAATGAATTAAGCAATGTAACATAATACAAAATTAACACCCAGAAATCTGTCATTTTTATACAGCAATAATCAACTCACAAAAAGAGAAACAAAGAAAAAAATCCCATTTGACATTGCACAAAAAATTAAGATACCTAGGAATAAATTTAACCAAGGAGGTAAAGAACCTGTACTCAGAAAATTAATGGACACTGAAAAAAAGATAGAGGAAGACATAAACAAATGGAAGAATATACTGTGTTCATGGATTAGTAGAATAAACATCATTAAAATGTCCAAAGCAATCTATAGATTCAATTCAATCCCCACTAAAATACCAATGGCATATTTCAAAGACCTAGAACAAACTCTCCAAAAATTCATCTGAAATAAAAAAAGATCCCAAATAACTGTAGCAATCTTGAGAAAGAAGTACAATGTTGCAGGGATCACAATACCAGATATTGAACTATATTATAAAGCCAATGTTCTCAAAACTGCCTAGAACTGGCACAAGAACAGACATATAGACCTATGGAACAGAACAGAGAATCCAGAGTTCAACCCAAGCCATTATGCTCCATTAATATTTGACATAGAAGACAAGAGCATACAACAGAGTCAAGACAGGCTATTAAATAAATAGTGTGTGTTGGGAAATTGGACCAATACATGCAAAAATGAAACTAGATCACCAACTTACACCATATACAAAAATAACTCAAAATAGATAAAGGACTTAAATATAAGACAGGAAACCATAAAAATCTTAGAAGAATCCATAGGCAGCGAAATATCAGACATATGTTGAGGCAATATCTTTACCAATACAACTCCTAGGGCAATAGAAACTAAAGAGAAAATAAACAAATGGGGACTACATCAAAATAAAGTATCTGTACAGCAAAGGAAACCATCAACAAGACAACAAGAAAATCCACTGCATGGGAGAATATATTTGCCAATGTTATCTCCGATAAGGGATTAATCTCCATAATTTATAGGGAACTCATACATTTTAACAAAAGGAAGATAAACAATCCAATAAAAAAGGGCAAAATACCTAAATAGACTTTTCAAAAGAGGACATAAGGAAGGCCAAGAGACATATGAAAACATGATCAAAGTTATTAATTATCCAAGAGATGCAAATTAAAACCACAAAGAGGTACCACCTCACACCTGTTAGAATGACTATCATTAACAAATCAATAAACAACAAGTGCTAAAGAGGTTGCAGAGAAAAAGGAACACTTTTACTGCTGGTGGGAATGCATATTGGTGTAGCCACTGTGGAAGACAGATTAGAGTTTCCTCAAAAAATTAAAAATAAAACTCCTATTTGACCCAATAATCCCACTTCTAGGAAGATATCCCAAGAAAACAGAAACACCAATCAGAAAGGATATAGGCACCCCTGTGTTCATAGCAGCACAATTCACCATAGCTAAGATTTGGAAACAGCCTAAATTACCATCAGAAAAAGAGTAGATTAGGAACTATGGTACATCTACACAATGGAATACTACACTGCTATAAAAAAGGAACTCAACATTTGTAACAGCATGGATGGAACTGGAGAGCATTATGCTAAGTGAATTAAGTCAGTCAGAGAAAGATAAATATCACATGATCTCACTCATTTGTAGAATATAATGAACAACATAAACTGAGGAGGCAAAATAGAACCAGAGAGATAAAAGCATTGAACAGACTATATAATTTATGAGGGAAGGTGGGGGTGATGGGGTAAGAATTCAATCAAAGGCCTTGTATGCATGCATATGAACATAATCAATGGAGACAGATAGTAGGGGATGGGAGCATGTGCTAGGGGCGATGGCTAGGGAGAGGTTGATGGGGAAAAATGAGACTCATGTAA
Organism: Vespertilio murinus; assembly: GCA_963924515.1. Taxonomy (NCBI): domain Eukaryota; kingdom Metazoa; phylum Chordata; class Mammalia; order Chiroptera; family Vespertilionidae; genus Vespertilio; species Vespertilio murinus. The sequence goes on from OZ004705.1 coordinate 162,301,785, forward strand.
CACTTTAAACAATAAAGAATTTAAATTAAAAAATAAAATAAATAAATTTTAAAAAGAAATTACTTGCAGTTTTATACACTAATAAGGAACTATCAGAAAGGGAAACTAAGAAAACAATCCCATTTACAATCAGAAAATATAATATGCCTAACAATAGATTTAAAAAAAGATATAAAAGACCTGTACTCAGAGAATTATAACATACTGAAGAAAGAAACAGAGGGAGATATAAACAAGTGTTTATAGATAGGAAGAATTAAGATTATTAAAATGTCCATACTACCAAAATCAAGCTATAGATTCAATGTAATTCCTATCAAGATACCAATGGCATATTTCACAGAACTAGAACAAATATTAGAAATATTTATATGGAATCATGAGAGATCCTAAATAGCAGTGGCAACCTTAAGAAAGAAGTACACAGTTGGAGGAATCATGCTACTTGTTATTATACTATACTGCAAGGCCATAGTAATCAAAACAGCATGGTAATGGCATGAAAACAGAAATACAGATCATTGGAACAGAAAAGAATTCTATGAAATGAATCAATTTTCAGTATTGTATGTCATAGCCATCTAAAATATTTAGTATACTTAAAAGTACACTTGTAATTAATACTTTTTTTCTATTTTATTGCAGTTAAAAGTGGAATTGCATTTCTTTAAAATAGCAGGTGTGTATTAATGTTTAAACTTTATCTAAAACCAGAGGCCCCAAATTTGTGCAAAAGTAGTCCTTTGTAGCCATGGCTACCTGGATCCCTCCCCTGCAGCCGAGGCAGCTTCATCCTAGAAGGACATCCGGTCTAATTAGCATATTACACTTGTATTATTATATATAATATTCATAAACTGGTAGAAGTAAGTTTTAGAGATCTTGGGGTCATGTATACTACAGGGAAGATTCTGATTTTGCATTATCCTGAGAAGCACTTAAATTTCCAAAATACTTTTAATTAAAATAGGTAACAGAATAGCTTCCAAGAAAAAAAAATCTGCTCCAAAGTTTGTTCACATTTACCAAACAAAGAACTTCAAGAGACAATATCACCGACTATTATGTATATAGGTATTTCTATTCAAAAATATAACATGATACTGTAAATGACAACATATATGAAAAAATTGTTTTCAAGATAGTATACATCAGGTGATAAATGAAATTGATGTGTAAGAGAGGAGGAATACACATTGTGAGCCATTCAATAATACAGTTCATGCTCTTGAGACAGTTTCAATGATGTTGTATAGAGATGGGCAATACTTCACTCCACTGTCTTTCTTGCTTTCATGGTCTCTAAAGAGAAGTTAGATATAATTCTTATCTTTGCTCCTCTAAACATAAGGTGTTTTACCCCAACTTTGGCTTCTTCCATGATTTTTTTCTTTATCCTTGATTTCCTGTAATTTCAAAATGACATGCTGAGGTCCGGTTTTGTGGACATTTGTTCTGCTTGGTGGGCTCTGAGCCATCTCGGTAGATCTGTGACTTGGTGTCCGATATTAATTTGGGGAAATAGTCATTATTTCACATATTTCTTCTTTTTTTCTTTCTTCTTCTTCTGGTATCCTTGTTATGCATAATTTATACCTTTTATAGATGTCGCATAATCCTTGGACATTTTATTATTTTATTATGGTAATTGTTATCTTCGCTTTTCAGTTTTTGAGGATTTTATTTATATTCAAACTCAGAGATTCTTTCCTCACATGTGTCCAGTCTATCCTGGTAAGCACATCAAACCCATTCTAGCATTTTTATTTTTTGTGTTTGTTCTTCTTTTTTAGAATTTCATTTCTCTGCTTACATTGTCCTTCTGTAGAGCCCTTAGTCACAGTTGTTTTAAATTCCTAGTCTCATAATTCCAACATTCTTAACATGTCTGGTTCCAATGCTTGCTGTCTCTTCATACTATATTTTATGTCAGTGGTAAGCCTTGTGATGTTTTTCTTGATAGCTGGATATGATGTGCTGGGTAAATGGAATTGCTATGAATGGACCCTTAGAATGTGGTGGTGAGGCGTGTGAGGAAAGGAAACACCTCACCGTCCTATGATTAGTACTCAGTTTTTTGATGGGCATATACCTCTGGACTGTGAACTTCACAAGAGTATCTCAATGTTTTTCTCCTCCCTTAAATAGGACAGGATGGTCAGAGTGAGATGGAATTTGGTATTTCCCCTCCCCAGGTCAGTTTGGCTCTGGTTACCTAGTTTCCTCTAAGAGCAGGCTTTGTTAATGGTCCTTATCCTTCCTCCTGCCAGAAGAAGCCAGAGGGGATATTTTTTTTTTTTGTCCATTTTTTTCACTGTGGGAATCTGGCCCAATCCCTGCAGGTAAATCTTACTGTATTTTCGAGGCCTCTCTAAGACCGAGTCCAGCTGGGTATATTACCTTCATACTTGTCCACACTGAACCTCTATAATTCATCAATTACTGTTCAGGCTTTTCTGCCATAACTCTGGCTCCAAGCATGTTTTCACTTGTGAACATCTGCTCTGGTAAGTGGTGACTCCCTGCATGGGCCTGTCTTACTCTCCAATCCTGCGGCAGGAATTTGCATTGTGTCTTCCTATCTCTTAGGGATCCAAGAAGAGTTGCTGCTTTTTCAATCTGTTCAGCTTGTTATCTGTCGTTTGGTTGGACTTGCAATTTCCAAGCTTCTTACATGTTGGACCAGAAACTTGAAATTCCCAACTCACTGTTTATGTTGTCAGTCCTTTTAGAGTCTCTCTTAGGCTGCAATCATGACATTGTATAAAGTATAGCTGTTAAACAAACACACCAAAGAAAGCTATATTAGGTAAGGTTTTACTTTCGAGAAGGCTCCTGAGGTTGTTTGTAATACTAAAAATTCACATAGAAATGAAAACTATCTAGACAAAATTATTTAGAGTGGTTTAACACACTGGATTTCAAGACTTATTATAAAGCCACGGTAATAAAGGCATCATGGTCTTCAACTGAGATAAACACCTACACCAATGGAACAAAATACAGAGGCCAGAAACAGACCCACACTTATATGAACAAAGGGTTTTTGAGAAAGGTGCAAAGGCAATTTAGTGGAGAAATGATCATCTTTCCTGACAAATGGTACTAGAGAAATTAGAAATTCATATTCAAAAAAATATGAAACTCAAAATTATATTCAAGTATCATGCTAGTAACCTGAGGACATGTATTTGAAAAGCCTTTCATGCTTTACTTTTATGTGACATTTTTAGTTTGACCTTTGAACTGAATGAACAACTCTGCCTCTGGCTTAGTGTTCAGGTTTGGTCAGTTTAATGTTTAAGCTTTGTGGGTTCCTACTCTAATCTGCCTCAGAGGTATTTTTGCTGTTTATAAACGTTTAACTCTAGCACTAACTATATTAATACTTTATATAAAAATCTGTATGCACAGCTATAGATTTTTTCATTGTTATATTGAATTTCAATGTATTCATAGCATAAATAATGACAAAATAATTAAAGAATACTATAAATTTTAATCATCTCCTTGTGATAACCTCCATTATTTATTTTTTTAAAGTCACAAGACCTAACACTCTTAGGATCTCATAAGGCAATACTTAATTTAATGTAAGCCACTCTCTTAATTTAAAGCACTTAATTAAAAGTTTTCCTAATTAGATATAAGAACATAATTTTAACTAATTTTGAACATTAGGTATATGTATCCTAATAAATTTCATGAATACTTGGGTTTTCTGCCTTTTCTAAAAAGATTTTAAAATATATCTTTATTGATTTCAGAGATGGAGAGGATGAGAGAGATAGGAACATCAATGGTCAGAGAGAAACATTGATCACCTGCCTCTTGCATGCTCCCTACTGGGATTGAGCCCTCAACCTGGGCATGTGCCTTTGACTGGAATCGAATCTGGGACCCTTCAGTTCCATGCCGACTCTCTACCCACTGAACAAAACCAAGTAGGGCAGGTTTTCTGCCTTTTATAATATTGTAAAAAATATAATTTTGTTAAAAATATATTGTATTAATCAAATATATGTTGTTCAGATATGGCAGTTGTCATCATTTTCCTTTAAAAAAGATTCCAAATAAAAATTTGTCCTATGAAGCTCTATTTTATTTTTTTAAATATATTTTTAATGATTTCAGAGAGGAAGGGAGAGGGAAAGAGAAACAGAAACATCAATGATGAGAGAAACATTGACCAGCTGCATAACCCCTATAGGAATCAAGTCCACAACTTGGGCATGTGCCCTGTCCAGGAATTAAACCCAGAGCTCCTGGTTCATAGGTGGGCACTCAACCACTGAGCTACAAGAGCCAGGTGGAGTTCTATGTTCTTTTATTTAAAATATTTTAAGTTTAAATGCCACAGAGGTCATTATAACCACATATGACTTGTCCTATTACTTGGATGTAAGCATCTGTTTTGTCTGTAATATCATAAAAATCCTGAGCTTAGAACCAATATGTTATAAGATATAAAAAATAGTTTGCTGTTGAGAATAAGGAACAGAAATGGAAAGAAAATTTATTCATTCCAAATGCAAATTTACATGCATGTAATTCTCATTTGCATGAATGCAGTTCTGAAATGATTTTATGTATTTGATGAGGACAGACTAAGAATCATTTGGTATAGAGAGCATCTGCTACACATGCATAAGGATATTATTCAACTTGAAGAAAAATTTACTACATGCATCAAATTGACATAATAGGGGCTGTAAAACAAATAATAAGATACTATTGAATGAATTACATTTATTTAAGGATGCTTACAATGATAAATGTAGCCAAGTAAAAAATATTCCACTCATCTGCTTTTATTTAAATTTGCATGCACCCATATATTTTATTTTTCTTTTAGTTCCATGATTTTAAAAATGGAAAGTGGCAAGAAAATTAGACTTTATGTTGTCTTATACAAAACTATATTTTATATATTTGATTAGGGCTTTTATTCCTTAAGTCTTCCATCTCAAACTCTAAATATCTTACTATCTGCAGATATATCTGTAAAATGTTTGATTTCTTAATACAGGAAACTGCATTGCCAACTTGTTGGAATTAAAAATATAGTGCGATAAGTCAGGAAAAATATAAAGTTAAGAAAATAAATAATTAAATCAAATAATATCTAGGAAACAAATGTTATTTTTAAGGAATGAACTTATTACTTCTATATATATGTATATACATATATGTATATGTATGTATTTTAAAGTTACTTTGCAAATTATTAAAAACAAATATATATTATTTTTGTCACAGAGAGGAAAATATTAATGTAATTTTAAATTTATTTTTCAGCCCAGGTTACCTTATACTGTAGCATAGATGATTTGTGCAGATACTAATAGGCAATCAATGTGTACAGAGAAATATTAGAACTACAAAACACACTCAGCTGGAAAAAGATAAACATACATACACACAATTGCAAACTAAGTGATAACCCTGTTCACCATTAATATTTAGAGAAGAAAGATATCACTAAAAGCAGTATTGGTTTAAGAGTACAGAAAAAATACAATTCATCTTGTTCAAAATTGTAGGCAAATGCTGCTCTATTTCTTAACCTCCAATAACATGGTAAAACAGAACACTAGACTGAGAGTTAAAAATAAGTATTCTATGTTTAACACTATCCCATGTTAGAGATATAGATGTAGTTGTGGTACACCACCCAGAGTCCTCTTCAAAGAAGGACTTGTCATTCCAACTGGCATCTTCATTAGGGTTTGACTCATCTACAGTAAACCATTTCACCCAAGGCTATGCTTCTCCCGTGTTTACCATACGCAATGATGGATCAACCTAGTAATTCCCAATGTAGGGCAATTGACAGGACATATTCATTCCAGAGGTCCTCCAGAAATTGGCCAACAGTCCTCCAGTCATCAGCTTGAACTCCTCCTGTGCCCAGTGCTTCTTCCCACCTTATGTTTTTCCCCCAGGTGTTGATTCTTAATTAATACTCAGCATGTTAAACCCTGTCTCAGCCTCTCCTTCAGAAACAAACTAGAAACAGTAATTCTCAGGAATGGTGCAAGAAAGAAGGTGATGATATTTATAACTGGATCTCTTACCATTCTCCCAGCTAGTAATAAGGAATCAACTCTTCATTGGTGATGAGCACAAAGGCCTCTGATATGAGTTGCAATCCATTTGTTAAAAGTCATACAGGTAGTGAATTAGCAGAACATAACAGTCAAAAGAAATGTATTAGCTGGTGCAATTTACCAGAAATTTTAGAGGCATAAAGGAAGAAGTAAACTTAAAGAAAATGGGATAGAAGAGTGATTGCTCAGCACCATTAATACCCTGCAAAAAGGTAATGAAAAGCTGCAGGAGACCAATATGTAATTGAAAAGCAAGTGTGAAAACCAGAGGGTCCCCTTGGCAACATGTAAAGAGATTCTCATCTTGCAGCTGGAGGACAGGAGAGGCTAGAGGACAGGCCAACGACTTACTGGTGTGAATGGCTGAGTTCCAGAAAAGGTTAAAACACCCAACCAAACCATGTTTGCTATGCGAAGGTCAGGGCCATTGTGGGGGAAACGTATAACCTCAACTTGACATGTGGTCCCAAAATACTGATTCCTTAGATGTGTCTGGTAGTTTGGAGCCTGCAGAAGGTGCCCAGCTTTCCTCATTGAGAGCCAACACACTCTATTTATTTAAAGCCAATAAAGAGGCTTCTTCCCTGACAGACAGCTACTCCCCAGATTTTGGCAGCTCTTCAAAATGTTCAATGCAGAAGGAAAAGAGGGATCAGTAAAATGTATTTAAAATACTTAAAGAATTAAAGACAAGGTGATACTCACTTAGTTTGACATATTTTCCCCATACCTAAGCACTGTTAAAATCAAGACCACATATTTAAAATGGAGTCACTTATGCTAAGTTGCCCATCAACAATCTGAGACTTTATTACAGTTTCAAGTCTCCCCAAATGGAACTTTAAAATAGTCAATCTGGAATCAACTGATCAGTACTAGTTATTTAATCTGCCGGTTATACCCATGCCATCCCCTAAAGGAAATTAATGGCAATAACAAACTATGTTCTTCACTTAATATAACTTCCTTCTACCTGTAGAAGTCTTTCGTTTTCTAGAGTTCCTTGGAGCTTCTTTCTATGCTGTAGATTGAATTCTGTCTGATTAAATCACATTTTGTCCATATAAATTCTTAAAAAAATTATACTGGGACTATAAAACACACTCAGTTGTAAAAGATAAATACACATATACTTTAGCTCAGTGAGTAGAGCATCAGCCTGTGGACCAAAGGGTCTTGGGTTCAAATCCTACATTGGTTGTAGGTACCTCCCTACTTAATATCCCTTAAAACAAAGCCCTTAATTGTAAAATTGTATTCTATAGAGCTTCAAAAAATGTTGACCATTTAAAATTCCTAGTACATAAAAAAGGGTGAGTTTGCCAGGCTGTTAAGAATCAGACGCAAAATGACCTGTTTAGCTATTACTATATCTAATGCTCATCTTATAAACCAGAATAAAAAGCATCTTCAATTTGTGTTTGAAAAGAAAGAATAAACACATAATGCATGAGTTTGGGGAATTATAAAACATAAAGTATTTTAGAGACAGTTGGTCTTATAACAATAACAAAGATTCACACAGCTATGTTAAACTTGGAAGTTTGTATAATAAAATGAAAACGCTTTCTCAAAAATAATTTTTACAATATATAAGCAAGTTAACACTGTGAAGTGACTGAGTTCATTTTCTGCCAACTTAAAATATAGATGTAATAATGATTATCCAGGGCTCATTAGGAAAAAAATATTAAATATATTTTATTGATTTTTTACAGAGAGGAAGAGAGAGGGATAAAGAGTTCGAAACATCAATGAGAGAGAATCATCAATCAGCTGCCTCTTGCACACCCCTACGGGGGATGTGCCCGCAACCAATGTACATGCCCTTGACCAGAATCGAACCTGGGACCTTTCAGTCTTCAGGCTGATGCTCTATCCACTGAGCCAAACCAGTTTCAGCTCATTAGAAAATTTTTATTGAAGGCTATGAAGTACATATATATTTGGCCTCCCACAAGTAGGCAGAGGGTCTTATATTTTAATTTATATAATGGCTATCTAGTAAATGTTATTATGTACAAAATACTCAGCTTCCTAGTGAAATTTCTGTCATTTGATTCGTTTTTTATTTTCTAAGATTGTATTATATATATATATATATATATATATATATATACATATATATATTATATATATTAATATGTATATATGTATATATATGTATATTATTACAGGGATGAAGGGAGAAGGATAGAGAGTTAGAAACATAGATGAGAGAGAAATATTTATCAGTTGCCTCCTGCACACCTCCTATGGGGGATGTGCCCACAACCAAGGTACATGCCCTTGACTAGAATTGAACCTGGGCCTGTTAGTCCACAGGCTAACGCTCTATCCACTGAGCCAAACCAATTAGGGCTCCAAGATTATATTTTTAAAAAACCCTCAAATTTTAATAAAGGGAAAATTTGGAAGTAGAGATACATTAGTAAATATCCTAGTCTCTTGGTGAAAACATTTTTAAAAAAAGAAAGATAACTTATTTGAATAAAGTATCACATCTTATTTCCCCAATTATAATACAACATTTAGGTGTTAGTTTTAATTATATTTTTAGACCTCATAGTTAAAATTTTAATTACAACTAAAAATAGCAAATTAATGCCTAAAATGTTATTAAATATTTGTAAATTATAGTTTAATTAAGTCTAATTGCACATTGGGCAAGGAAAAATGTAAATCTTCATATTTCTTCATAGAAAATGGATTTATATCCTTTCTACAGTATCCAACCATACTACACAACTATCCTATAAAATAAAAGGTTAATATGGAAATTGACCCTAACTTGGAACAACCAGGAATGACTGGTTGCTATGACATCCACTGATCACCAGGGGGCAGATGCTCAATGCAGGAGCTGTCCCCAGGTGCTCTGTGAGCTTCCACAGGGGGAGCACAGTTTAGCCAGAAGCCGGCTCATGTCTGGCTAGCACAGTGATGGTGGCAGGGCTCCTGGGCTGCCAGAGAATGTCTGACTGCCAGCTTAGGCCCTATCCCCTGGAGGAGCGGGCCTAAGCTGTCAGTTGGACATCTCCATAGGTCCTGGACTGTGAGAGGGCATAGGTCAGGCAGAGGGACCCCCTCCCCCAGTGTACGAATTTTTGTGCACTGAGCCTCTATTTTATAAATAAATCTGTGCATGGGTACACCCACACAAAATAAGATGAAATACACTGATACATTCCTATCACATATCACGTGTTGTAAAAACATATCTTTAATATTAATGTCTGTGAGTGTGCTTGCGGTATTCAGAATTAAACATTATTAATATACTAAAACCTAAGAATGATTTTTACACAAATTTCCCATTTTATCATCAGCAATAACATACTTTCTCTTTTTACAAAATGTAAATATTTAACCTATTATAGTATACTAGTATACTAGTATACTAGTATAAATATAGTTTAGACATTTCAACACTGCAGAAAAATTCAAACTTGTCCTTTAGTGAAGTTCAACATATTACTTAAATTTCAAAAAGTAAAATGATAATGATTAGAAATGTTATGTGGGTTCTATTACTAAATCATATTATTAGATCAGTTTTTTAAACTATTATTATATTAAATACTTCTAGTAAATAAAGTGACAAAATAATAGGATTGAGACTCAAGATAATTTGTGAGATTCTTAGAGAAGAGTTATAGAATTAAAAAAGAAAACACTAACAAGGGTTGGTTTAATATCCAAAAGAAAACACCCATTCACAAAATTTCAGATCCTTCTATTCCAATATCACCTGTCATTTATAAGAGTTAGAAACCCTATTGCAAATTATTTCATATTATAAACATTTAAAGTATTGCAATAGAATAACCATTTTTAGACCAAGTTTTAAGTATAAATAAATCACATAGATAATTTTTGGTTAAAAAAGATGTCACTAAGAGGGAAAAAAAATGCTTACATTATGAATCACATGTATATGAAGGAGCCACGAGACACTGAAGATTATAACATTAAATATAATAGATGTAAGAATATATGTAAGTAGTAGATGCAGAGCTAATTCACAATATCCAAACATAAATATCAGGACATCTGTCGTTTTAATCCGGGGGCAAAGAAATAAGTATCTTTATAGACATTATACAGGGCAAAAACAATTAATAAGGCCCTGAGAGAGATATTAGAAAAGATATTACAGTTAATGCCCAAGTTTCACACCAGTAAAATTGAGAGAGTAATTGAATTTGGAAGTGTGAAAGGGTAGTTAGCAGGAAATTTCAGGAGTCTGACCTTGTCAGATTAAGTTTTAGATGGCAATGGGACATATAGGAAAATGTCACAGGCAAAGGTATAGAGGGTGAATTGAAGAAAGCAGAACATGTCCTCAGTAGAGAGACCAATGGAATTGAACTAGATGGGATAGTAATTGAAGACATGGGGAAAGATAAAGACCATTGGAAAGAGAATGGAGAGAACATGAAAGGGTAATAAATGATAACTATATTCTGTAGAGTGAGTTAAACTAAAAAAAGTTGGGGAAATTGCTGATATAACTGGAAGGAGAAAGGAAATTCTTTCATTGTGAACAGATATATGACAGAGGCATTTTTGAAACGGAGTAAGATGTGTTTGGACAACAGTGTAATGATTGTGGGGGATAGGGGTCAAAGAGGGCATAGAGGGGATAGATGGTGATGGAAAAAATAAAATTAAAAAAATATCTTTCTATTCTAAAAGAAAAAAAAAGATGTGTTGAGGTTTTTAAGTAGGAAGAATATGAAAATATGGTGAAGATAACAATGTGATGACAATGAGGAAGATCATGAGTAGGTATGTGCAAGGGGATTGAGAGTTTAGGAATGTATAGAACACATGGAGTAGCTAACTTCCTAAGGGCAGTAGCTGCTTTATGAAAGGAGTCTTAAATGAGAATACAGAGCTGAAAGTGTGTTGTTAGCGATCAAGATGAGAACTGGATGACTCAAAGGCTAGAAACTTTCCTAAACTGCCTCTTTAGGAATCATAGACAGAAGATAATAGCTGGAAAGGCATACGTTACAGCTGCAAAATCAAAGTGAGACTGACAATGGGGGAAAGCTGAGAGCAGTGGAAAAAGAAGCTGTATGTTTAAATATAGATGCCATTGAAAGGTAAATGAATGTATTTCTGAAGTTTAAAAATAGTGAAAACTTTTCTTAAGAAACTCCTTCTCTGTGACCTTGTTATTACTACATTTGTGTTTATTCACAGCTTGACATTGTTTATATTTCAGGATAATGAAAACCCCCTGCCTAGGCCAAGACACTCACTCTTTTCTCATTCTCTCTTCAAAAGAAATAGCTGGGGGGGGGGAAAGGAGGGGAGTAAAGCCAGATTTCTAGAGAAAAAACTCAGTCAAAAGTTACCTTTATTAATGGGATTTTAGAAATAACCTGTAGAGAGCCTTGTTGAAATCAAAAGAAACGTATGTAATCATAAACCTTAGGCTTTCTCTGGGATCTTCTGAATAATGGAAAAAAAATGTTTGGTAATTAAACGTTTATTTGGACCCTAAGTTTTTATTCAGAACATTCATAAATCAAAGTATTTGTGGAGAATACTACATCAAGTTCCTCATCAAAGTCAGCAAGCCCTTGCTTCCTTCACACCTACCAACTACAGCAATAATCCTCCTCATTTACCCAACTGGTCCACAACCACTTGAGTCTTTCCCATCTCTCCCCTCCTCTGTGTGCTCTCTGAAACTGCTCTCCCAAACCTGCAGACCTCGCTAGGTCCAAGGCTCTCTCCTCTTTCCTGAAGGAAATGAAACCAGAATCTCTCCTGGGAATCTGTCTCTCTGCAGCCTCCTTAGATGGTGAGTATTTAGATTCACACGATGGTGAGTATTTAGATTCACACGAAGCCTCAGGTTAGGAACTGTATTTGCTCCTTTATCCCGTTACTTCCCCACACCGGTATAAATACCAACACCAGTTCTGTTGAGTGGGGAGTCCTTCAGCTACCCCTGCTTTCCATTCTGCATTGCTGCTTCCTCTCTTCTTCCTTGCGACATAACTCTGTTCACCTCCTTTGAGCCCTGGCTCAGCTCTTGGTCATCTCCAACTCTTACCATTATTTTAAGTGTGTGTCACAAATCCCAAAGCCTTCTCTGTCAATATCTTTTCACAATCTCATGTCAATTGATTTATTTTTCCCCCTCAACTCTGTAATCTACGCCCATAGCCAGAATTTAGGTCACAATTATTAAATTACTGATTATTTTATTTTGTCCCAATAAATCACTCTATTTTCTTTACTTCCTCAAGTATGATGTTATCTTTTGCCTTTCCATAAATACTCTTGGTATTGAAGCTTGAACCTATCCCTAATTTAAAAGTAAGATTCATGGACACAGACAACAGGGATAAGAGTGCACATCTGCAAATGTGTATGTACATCCTGCACTTCTCTCTCTTCTTGTTTCAATTTTGGTAGTCGTTTTTGTTTTTGTTTTTATTTTTATTTTGTCTGGTTGTTTTCCAGAAATTTTGTCAGTTCATGAAAAAAAATGTGCTTTTGTTTTTTTTTAAGTGATGACCTTGTCAAGGTAAGAAACATTCAAACTTATAGAGATTTTTTTTTAAAAAAATACGTTTTTATTGAATTTTTTTTAAAACAGAAACAGGAAGGGAGGGTATGTGCCCTGACCAGAAATAAAACCCGAGACCTTTCAGTGCCTTTCAGTGATCAGGATGGTGCTCAACCAAATCACACCAGCCAGGCTGTAGATACATTTTATGAATTTATTGAAACCAAACAGAACAATTGCTGGAAAGCAAAATCTCAACCAATTGAGAAAATGCTCCAGAGAATGGCAGTTTTTTCACCTTATTTTATACATTACAATCAAAAGAGGAGGCAGGAGAGGGTCACATGAAATCCATTGGTGATAGATCAGGGAGGCAGGAGAAAACAAAGTGGGGAAACCTCTGGGGTGGGATGAAAAGTAAAATGATAGACATAAACACCTTTTATGTAGGTGGATACAGGATAGTTAACAGCCAACCATTTATAGCACAGCAACAACAACAAGGGGATTTGTGTGGTCTCTACTCGGGGCTGGTTGCTGTGCCTGGCAGGGTCTGGAATAAGGGAAGTCACCTTGATTTTCCAAAGGTATGTTATTATAGATGCAAAAAGACAGTAGACAGGCTCAGTTAAGGTAAAGGCTGACCTTTGCCAGAGAAGATTCTAGCCTAGGACATGATTACCTGCCATCAGCTGCTTTTATTTTACAAGTTTTAATTTTAGATCACCTCTGATGTGCTTACTTTAGGCTTTCCCTGAGCTTGCCATGCTTAGTATTTGGTTTCTTCTAGTCTACAACCTCTTCATCCTGTGCGATATACCGTAGTTAATTTTGTTTATATTTTCACTGATTCACATATGAGGCTTTTAACCATTTACTTTTCTTTACTTTTGTCTATTTCCACTTCTTTTATTACATATTCACATACATACTTCAGGGGAAAAAAATCCTACATTCTCAAACCCATCTTCTTATTTTTCCAACTCCTAAGCTATGAATCTACTCTTCTTTATACAATTCATGGTGTTGGACTTGGGACAACCCAAACCGATGTCTGTTTTGCCAGTTCCTCTGTCAGTTTTTACTAATAGAAGGTGGTTGGCAAACTTGAGAATGGAGAAGGGATTTGTGGCTTGTAGTTTTCTTCCTGCTTCTGTTTTGCTTCTTGTTTCTGTAAGCATCGCTCTGCGATGCTCCTTCGTCCTGGAGGTAGCAGTCTGTTCCTGTAACAGCCACCGGATCCATTTAGCCATTTTCCTATCTTTTTACAACCAGTCTTCTGTGGTTCCTTCAAGACCTCAATACCAGTTGACCAGTGCTCACTTCTTAGAAATCTTGACCTCAGTTCCTTTGGCCCTTTGATTTCAGCGACAACAGCAGCAGCACTGCCTCTCAAGAATCTGAATTGAAGCTCTGGAGGGACCTCCAGTAAACTCCTCTGTTTAGTTATTTCAGCTGCTCTTCCTCTTGCTTTGGTCACTATTTCTTACCTTTCTATAGTTGAGCCATTTCTTTAGTGGTGTTTGTTGTTGTTTTCTTATTTGATGCTTCCACTTAGTAAGCAATTTTTTTTTTCTGTTAACAAAAACTGTTATAGTTTTTGTTTCTGGAAAGTTATTTGAGTGATATTCACATACTTCCTTTGCTGACAACTTTAATACAAGGTGATAAGTTATCTCTTTCTTCAAGTAAGCCCTACAGAGGTCAGATCCAACAGTCCCTTTAAAACTATGCTCAGCAGTTGATTCCAAACTGTTGCAATTCCAGTCATAGTATTAGTATGTATTTTATCTTACCGTTGTAAATATGAAATTTATTATGATATGCTAACAAGAGAGAAGTTGCAAGTGTTTTGATGTGGGCAATAGTATTATATAAAACTCAGTGGTATACATGAATATACTTTTTCCTCCAATGTCAATTACCTACTTCTGAGTTTTTTGTGAAATTCTAAATGGAATGAATCATATCCATGTAAAGAATAATTAAAATCTCCTTGCTGGGCCGAAACCGGTTTGGCTCAGTGGATAGAGCATTGGCCTGCAGACTGAAAGGTCCCGGGTTAGATTCCGTTCAAGGGCATGTACCTTGGTTGCGGGCATATCCCCAGTAGGGGGTGTACAAGAGGCAGCTGATGGATGTTTCCCTCTCATCAATGTTTCTAACTCTCTATCCCTCTCTCTTCCTCTCTGTAAAACAATCAATAAAAATATATTTTAAAAAATCTCCTTGCTGGAATAACACAAATAGGGTGAAAATGCATCTTTAATTTTAGAAAAAAATGCAAATTATGAGCCATTTGCTGAGCTTCTATTTCTCAGTAAATGATTCTTATCATGTGCAAAACTCTCAGAGTGCAAACAGTTGACAATATCTTTTTCAACTCTGTAAATAAAAAAAAAAACACAAAAAAACTTCACATGGAGAAAAAATGGTAATTCCAGTGACAATTAACCTTTCATCTAGGTAATCTCATCTACAAAGAAAAAATACAATGCTAATTTCCAGGAAGAGGGTTTCATTTTATTTAAGAGTCAAATTTGTAGGTCAGACAAATGATTTTCACTGAAATGTTCAATAGAACTTTCGCTCTCTAATAGGAAATTAATCCTGTGTCATACTTGGTGATTCAATAGTTTCCTGTACCAAATAGCATTGATCAACTTTGAAATCTACTCTGTAAAATATGATGTTTATATTAACACTTGAGCAACTGTGTTTATAAAAATGAATTTATCTCATGGGTATATTTCTGAAACACTGTAAACGTAAGAATGAATCTTCATGCTTCATTATTGTTTAAGCGTGTGAGCAAGGCATTCTGAAATTATAGATTATAAATACTAACAAAGTAAAACACGTTTTCATTCATAATAGATTGGCCTAGAAAATACAAAGCTAACAAATATATGGAAATGTTCATATTTTTGCACTTTTGTCATTGAGAATGTATGGTAATACTCTGATTATTTTTTTAAAGTCCAGATATGTATTTAAATTCAGCATTACTCCTGGATAGGTATATGAATTCTACAATTTGAGTCACCAGGTAGGCGTCTGGACATTTACTTCATCTTTTGGGATTCTATAATAACTGGCAGAAGTTAAATGCCAAGGTGTTTAAAGATGCGGTGAGGTGAGAATTGTCACACACTGCTGTGAGAAGGCAATTTTCACAACTTCATTGGAAAGCAATTTATCATTATTTGGTAAATTTACAACACTCATTCTACTCTGAGATGTATGTCCTTCAGAAACTCTAAATACTTCTATATGAGTCCATATTCAAATCATATTTGTCACAGCATTTTCAGTAGCAAATATTAAAACAAAATCATGTCCATTGAGAGGAAAATGATAGATAATAGCATCACAAGTGGAATCCTAAATTGCAGTAAAAATAAATGGACTTGAGGTTGTGATAAAAAATAATTTTCAAAATATAATGCTGGGTTGAATGTTGCATTACCCTGATTATAATAAAGCAGAAGAAAAATAGAAGGTACTTTCTAGGGATATATTGATTGGAACACAGTTTCCCCAAAGAAATATGAAATTCCAAAGCAATTGTCCATGAAAATTGTAGAAAAATCTTCCTTTAATATGGGTGTAGATTTAGGCAAACTGATAGCATTTATCACTGGGATTAAGTTATATTTTAGATTGAAACTGATTTTTAAAACCTGATAATATTATTGTATTTGAGAATTGTTCATTTGAAAGTGTAAGTCTTGAGTTTGGATATATATTTCATTACTACCTATAAAGTATTCCATTACTACTTTATTAGCATCTGGTAAGTACCAAAAACTGGAAAAGTCATAGGATGATTGACAAAATTTTGTGATAAACATTTTCAGTGTTAGACCTTCAAAGGCTTGCGGTTTCTTTAAAGTGCCCTCTTGGAGGTTTCAGTCTTAACTTAGAGACATTAGTCTTTTTTTAAAGCTAGGTGCCAAGACAAAAAGATTCTGCTGAAGATGTGATATGGGAGGCTTTGCTGCCATTTCTGGGAAATCTTTTTGGGTATGAACCTGCCTAGAATAGAAAAAAGATTTACAACTAGATAACAACCTGCAGTGAAATGTCATTGTGACATTCCAAGTCTCATTAGAAGTCATTCGTGTTTTTATATGAATAGTAACTATGATGAATTTTAATGAAATTAAGAAAGCATGAGAAATAAAATAAATTCATTATAGTGAATATTTTAAGGGTAGCAACATGGAAAATATGCTTTAGTTGCTTGAGCATGAACAGTCTCATAGCTTTGGAAGGAGATAATTAGTCTCTACATATTAGCAGCCACTGAATGAATATGTGTGTGTGTGTGTGTGTGTGTGTGTGTGTGTGTGTATGTTGTGTGTAGCTAAAGAACTATATCCAGCTTTAATAATACATGGATATTTATCTGTGCTGAAAACTTCAAAATAAAATGCTTACAGTGTAATCATTTATTTTTACTTATATATGTATGTATTTCATTTCATTTTCCATCCAATATTATTTTGTATTTGTTTCAGATGTACAGCATAGTGTTTGGTCAATCATATATTTTCCAAAGTGATCCCCTTGATATTTCAAGTATCCCCCTGGCACCACACATAGTTATTACATTATTACTGACACATTCCCTGTGTTGTACCTTACATTCCTGTGACTATTTTGTGACTAACCATTTTTAGCTCTTAATCCTTTTACCTTTCTAGCTCTATTGCTCCATCAACTTTACAGGATGGCATGCATGGCAGCTTGGCCACAGAGCCTGGAGACTACACATAAAATGTTCCCAAGAAGACTTCTGAACCAGCAGTGAGTGGACCTCCCCACACTCCCTAAAACGTAGGAAACCTCACCTCTCTGCAGGAGAAACCTGCAGCCTTGAGATGGAACCCAACTGCAACAGCCACCACCAAAAATTAGCATGGGATGAAACTCCTTAATAAGGACAGAATTCCTTAAATAGAGGATGCATCCATGGTGTCCAAAGTTGATGTTTTAGAAACCCAGGTTAAGACATGGTGTGAAGTATGCTAAACATACTGTAAAGCTATTTCTCAATGGTAGAATTAGAAAAATCTTAAAGAGAGGGGCATGCTTTATATTTGAAGACTACAAAATCCTACATAATAAAAGCATAGTGTGCAAATTGCTCTCTCCACTGGAGTTCTTCCAGGAGTTACTGGCCGGGAAAAGGGAGGGAGGCCGTGGAGCTGGCAGGTGGTCAGGGGAAGGGAGAAGGTATCTGGCTAGTATCTGGCAGCCTCTAGGGACTTATCAGTGCACGGATGTCGTGCACTGGGCCTCTAGCGGTACTATAATAGGAGTGGTGACCAAAGTGATGGGAGAGTTTTAGAGTAGACATTTGTTAAGTAGGTCTGACATATCATGGATATGACTTTGCTGTAATATTTATCTGAATTGTGGACGTGAAAGAGGAGTGAATAAATCAGTTGATATGAAAATAGTGCCAACTATGAAAGTTAGCATAAGAGAACATTATCTAAAAAGAAATTCCTTGCCCATGTTAAGAAAGACTGTAAATTTAAGAGCAATAACAGAAAGGTTGATACCATAAAACATCGACCATACACCAGTTTGATAAAAACCCAGACTATGTGGATAGATTAATGCCCAAGTTTTAGTAGAACCCCCAATAAAAATAGTAATATCTGTTGCATCAAATTTTGATTTTTGTCTGCTCTATGAACACACTAAATCTGGTTTATAGGTTAATAGGGGTGCAATCCACACTAAACTAGTTTTCCATAAATGAAAGATTTCAAATGATTTTTTATGTATCTCTAATGATCTAAAGATTAAGATTTATTCTAAATGTTAAAGAAGCAAGCAATTTGATAGTGAAACCTGATCAATTAAAAACACAGACTATAGTTGCATTGAATCATGCCTGAAATCCAATTTATTATTTTCCCCCTGATTTGTTATATAGTTGTCTGTACTTATAGCCTTTGATTTGCATAGACAATATCTTAAGCTTTGAGCTTGCTAAGAATCTTTTAAACAAAATCTAAACTGATAGACTTTCAAAAATTGGCTTATTTATATGGCTGATAGATTCAGAATAATCTTATCACTTGGAATTTTCTAACATCATCATCATAATTTTCTATGAAATATTTGATAAAACAACAACAATGCTAAATTTAACATATACAAAGTCAATATTTAATTGTTTTATCATATATATATTAGAGTACAATTAATGACTGTAGCTTTCAGTTTTTAAAAGTTATAATATGTAACATTACATCATGAGCAGGATGACATAGTAAAATAGAATAGTGATTGACTTTGTCTATATAAAGAAGCCTAAGCGACTGTTACCTCAGAACAACCAGAATGTTTGGTCGCTATGATGCGCGCTGACCACCAGGGGGTAGACACTCAATGCAGGAGCAGGTGCAGGATGAGCGTGAGCAGATCCGCACCCAGCCCTGATTCAGGCTACTCCCTGGCCACCTGCCACTTGAAACACTGCTACATCCCCCGAGGTGTCCCAGACTGCAAGAGGGTGCAGGCAAGGCTGAGGGATATCCTCCCAATGCATGATTTTTTATGCACCCAGCCTCTAGTACTTATATATATAAAATCCAAATGACCAGAACGATGGTATGACCAGTCATTATGACACACACTGTGGTGGCCAGACAGACCCTACCCATGCACAAATTTATGCATTGGGTCTCTAGTCCTATGTAATAAAAGAGAAACATGAAAATTGACTGTACCTTGGCTATGCTCACCAGGCAATCAGGATTGAATATGCAAATCAACGCAGAAAATATGGTGGGTTAATTTGCATACACAGGTGCCAAGTGGCCTGGGTCCTGGGAACATCCTCGGGACCCAAGCCATTTCTAGCCTGTAGGCTGTGCATAGGCCCTGAGCAGCCCAGGTCCCAGAACACCCCTGGCCACTCCAGGCCTACAGGTGCAGGCACAAGTGGATGTTCCCGCCCCATGGCCACTTATGCATAAGCCAGTGCCAAGCAGCAGCCCAGGTTCATGCACCTTAGCCCAGTGCTCACAACATGGGGCTGGCTGCCGGCCTCAGGGATGTGCCCCCTCCCTCCCCAAAAGCAGCAGGGACAGACCCCTAGCCCAGTGGACACAACACAGGGAGTCCTCTGTGCATGATCTGCTGAGGAAACACCTTTTCTATACTTTATATATATATATTTTATTATTATTAAATTTTTTTACAGAGAAGAGAGGAGAGGGATAGACAGTTGGAAAAATCAATGAGAGAGAAACATCAATCAGCTGCTTCCTGCACACTTTCCTCTGGGGATGTGTCCCCAATGAAGGTACATGCCCTTAACAGGAATCAAATCTGGGACCCTTCAGTCTGCAGGACGATGCTCTATCCACTGAGCCAAACCAGTTCGAGCATAAACACCTTTTCTGGCCATTCATTAGCTAAGCTCCCTGTACACTGCCACTTGCAGTGTTCTGGATAACTTGGGTTATAAGAATCCAAGAAGGTGATTTAGAGTTTTCCCACCACTCTACTGGAGGAAAAAACAAAGGCCTGCTGCTGGAGGGGCTAAGGAATGTCATATCCTGTCCCATCAGGTTTTGCTCAGTGGATAGAGCCTCGGCCTTCCAACTGCAGGGTCCGGGTTCAATTCTGATCAAGGGCATGTATCTAGGTTACAGGATTTCCCCTGGCCGGGGCCCAAGTCAGGGCTCATGCAGAAGGCAACCAATCAAAGTGTCATTTTCACATTGATGTTTCTCTCTGTTTCTCCCTATCTCTTCCATACTCTCTAAAAATCAATGGAAACATATCCTCAGGTGAGGATAAAAAATGAAAGAAAGAAGGAAATGTCATATCTTATGAAAGACATATCTTGAAAAAGCCTAAAGAAAGTTGTAATTTTTTCATGGTGAAGGGACTAGAGCAGCCGTGGGCAAACTATGGCCAGTGGGCCAGATCCGGCCTGTTTGGCTGTTCTATCTGGCCCACAGAGCCGAAAGAGTGGAGGGTACTCTTGTTCTCCCCTCCGCTCATTCACCAGCAGCCCAAGATGAGAGTGCCAGCATGGTCCAGTTTAAGAACCCATTGTGGCCCTCTAGTCAAAAAGTTTGCCCACCCCTGGACTAGAGTCTGTTGATGAAAACACCTTGGCAGCTGTGGTGGCTGGCAGTGGCTGCAGCAGTGGAGTGATGGGGCTGGCGCCTTACCCTGATCCCACAGAGGGAGGCCAGACTATGGCTTAGGGCCACTCCCCCCCTGGGATTGGACATAAGCAGTCAGTAGGACATCCCCTGAGGGCTCCCAGTCTGTGAGAGGGAGCAGGCTGGGCTGAGGGACCCCCTCCCCAGTACAAAAATTTTGTGCACCAGTACCCTAGTGTAATATGAAAGACTATCTGTAAAGACATTTGATTTTTAGAAAATAATTTTCTGTGATTCCTTAAAAAAGTAAATTAGACATGCTTGTTTTCCTTGTTTATTTTTTTTTTTATATCTCTAGACCACTTTAATCCTAAAACTGCTAATTAACTGTCAATATAACAAACTCTCTTCTCCTTGTAGTGAGATCACATGTGACAGCTGAAACTACAAAGATAATAACCCAATAGGCATTAAACTACAATTGAAATGGGAAGGTTGAATCAATGTTTAAAAGGTTGTGATAGCCCTAGCTGGTTTAGCTCAGTGAATAGAGCATCGGTCTGAGGACTAAAGGGTCCCAGGTTTGATTCCTGCCAGGAGCTCATGCACAAGTTGTGGGCTTGATTCCCCCTCAGTAGGGGATTTGCAGGAGGCAGCCAATCAATGATTCTCTCTCATCATTGACTTTTCTATCACTCTTCCTTCCTTTCTGAAATCAATAAAAAAATATATTAAAAAATAAAAGGTTGTGATATTTTGATTTTTTAAAAAATATTTAATATCAGGTAAAATATCAGAATGTTGGAAATCAAGAATATTATCTGAATCAAAATTATAGTTGATAAATAATATTATGGTTAATAAGAATAACTAAAACAATAATTTCGGTCCATAATTTCAGTTTTTAAAAATCTGAATAAATTTAGTCAAAAGGTGTATAAATGATCAAATATGTATAGAATCATATGAATTATTTGTTGTCTGTCATCTATTTCAATATTTATTATAATATTATTTTAACATTTAGTCCCTTATTTTGTTTTAGATAAAGGATGGTTTTCATGATTTATAATAACTTTAAAATGACATGTGAACAAAAATATGTAAATATATAAAAATGAAAAGTTTCCTTGCCAATATGAAAATAATTCTCCCTCATTATGAATGAATGTTATTGTTATCTGCCGATAAAGTGATATTAAAGAAATACTAAATTTATAAGTTAAATAATGAATTATTTTTAGTGTTGAATTGGAGTTCCTGATATAAATCCAAGTATACTAGTAGAAGACCATTGGCTGTTTAGGATAAATTGCTTAGCATTCAATATAATGTCTGGCCTAGAAATACTAATTTGGATTTATGCACACATAACCAGTAGAAAAACACAAGGAAACATAGAATTGTCTGCAGATGGTGTGTTTAAAAACAAGAGAAAAAGGTCAGAAATAATTCCTAGGATATAGCAATCCAATCTTTAGGGAAAGACTATAGAAAGAAAGTGAACAATGGTAAATAAGAAAGAAACAAAGAGTGACTTTTGGCCTTTCCATTTTTTTAGCTGCCTATCAAACAAGCCATCAGATGATGCTGTGGCTTCTTTTCTCTGATGTCATGGTGTATTGTTTCTTTTTTGAGGACCTGGTGATATCTATAGCTTTAGATATATCAGCTAACCACAAGGTCTGTCCTCCAGGAGTAGTTAGCTCCTGTTAGTCTCTTCAATCCTGAACTCCACCTACTTTATGTCCTGCCCTCTCTTGAGAAATTATGTTGTTATTTTTCCCTCATACACTACTATATGTTTTGCCCTATAAAACTCAATATGTGGTCAACACCAAAAAGTTAAATTGTCAACAGTTATAAAATAAAACACTTGTTGGGTTAATTTTATTACATGTGATATTGAACTCATTTTGTTTTACTAAATGGGAATGGCTGAGATCAAGACTATCTTTCATGTAAGAAGAGAACATACATTCTTCGGAATTAAGATAGGCAGAAGAAATATAACAGGGTATCACATAGATTTCAGGTGTCATAAAAAAAATCAATGAGGTCACCAGCTCAGAAACATATGGATATGGCCTCCTTTAAGTTGCATAATTTGAGAGTAAAATGCTTGAATCAATACTTGTTTTCACTAGATTTAGTGCATACTTTTATAATGTAACATACACTACTTTTTTTTAACAGGTGGAAAAATATTATTGATATAATACTAATTCAAATATATATATTAGAATCCCCAAAATATTTTATTAAGATCACTTATTTGGACATGATCTATTGAAGAAATATATTTTTAATTCATCCAAGACAAAGTATCAAACTCATTCCTGTCCATCTGTCACTAACTATAAAATATTTCAATTCATAACTTTATCATTCCTTTAGCCAAAACATGGATACAGACAATTATAATATTAGTAGAGGCCCAGTCCATGAACTCGTGCCTGGGTGGGGTCCAGCAGGCCCACCCCAATCAGAGCTGATTGGGCTGAGCTGGCTGGGGGAGGGGCTGCGGGTGGTTTGATGGCCAGCCCTGACCCCTAGTTGAACTCCTGGCGGAACTCCTGGTTGAGGGGATAATTTGCATATTAGCCATTTATTATATAAGATTGTTATGTTTCTTGTATTAACAGAATGCTGAAATGATGCATAGCAAAATGTGAATATCTCTTCCTTAATTATAAGAGTATAAATTTTAATAGAAGTTCACATCTAGAACTATTTAATAATAGAGTGGGATCCGGGTATCCTTCGGTAATCTACCTTGCTCACTTACTCTTTCTCTCTTTGTTTTTATCAATCATGCTGACACTTTTGGTCTCATGTATAAATCTTGATTCTATATGTAGGGTGGTTGAATTCCTCACAGTATGATTATATTCAGGGTTCTGTGTTTTGTTTTATTCTATCAACATTTATCAAAGACTTGGTCTTTATAGGAACTCAGTTAATTCATACTACATTTACTAAACGGGTTTTATTTTGGACATCAAAAATAAAGAACAGAGAATTATAGCCATTTTTCCCCCACTCACGAAAGTTAGTGCAAGTCTACATATAATGAGAATTGAACCTCAGATACAGAGTATGTTCAAAGACCATACATTTTAAAAAAATCTATTGTAACAGAGTAAAATGTTAATCCGAGAATATCTTAGTTTGACTTGTGTCATTTTCTCAGTTCTTTCAGCTAATTATTTTTTTCTCTTTTTCCTTTTCTCACATAAAATAAATAAAACAAAAAGGAGAATTGCTTAAAATTTGTCCTATTCACTTTTCTTTTATTTAAACTTCTCTCTTTGTTGTCCTGATTCTTTTTACATCCAGTAAATTTGTATCATATACTTTATATCAGCACAAACACTGCTTACTAATGATGCTATTATTGCTTTTGATTTCCCCTGCTCTTCACATATTAGCCTCAGAATAGAGGTAGATGTGTGGAAATAAATCCTTTTAGGTCTGTATTTTCCCTTAACAGAATTTCATCATACCAGGTTAGTTACATGAAATCACTATACCATTGTGTTTTACATATGTAAATGATGATTTCCTACAAAAGCAGGAACAAAAATTAATTGATGATGTATAAACACATTCACTTTTATTTTTAGAGAATCACATCATGCTTAAAAATAATTTCTTTCATGAATATACCTGTATACTTATTTCACTGGGGGTATAGAATGTATGTTAGTTATTATGAAACTTGTTGCATACTGTAATCATCTCTAGTGCTTTAAGTAATGATGATCCCAGGGTCTCACCAATTACCAATATTAGGAATTAAAAAGGGAATATAACTAGACTGCGTGGGCAATTAAAGCATAATAAGGGAACATTAAGGACAACTCCATGCTCATTGATTCAACAGATTTGATTAAATTGACCAATTATTCTAAAAATTGCAAACTTACACAGCTGAATTGAAACAAATAGCATATTCCTATATATCTTAAAGAAATAGAATTGAATTAAAATATTTGGGTAAACATGTATATGGCCAGTGAAGGTTTAAAGGATAAATTCTGAAAAACTTTTAAAGAAGAAAGAGTACTGATTCAACAATAATGCTTTCCTAGAAAATAAAAAAGCAAAGTGTTTTGTTTGGTGAGTAAACTCCTATACCAAAACCACACCAACATAATATAAAAGTAAAACAAAAGAAACAACAAAACAAAAACTCAAATAAGAACAAAAAACAAAACTATAATGAACAAAGATGTAAGAATCCCCAACAAAATGTTAGCAAATCAAAGCCAGCATTACATAAAATAATAATAAGCTATGACCAAGTGAGATTTATCTCAGGAGAGCAAGTCAGTTCAATATTGAAAAACCTATAATAAAATAGCCATATCCATAGTGTAAAAATATTACAAGGACATACTCATATCAATTAATGCAGGGAAAGAATCTGACAAAATTCAAAATTAATTATAATAAATACCTTCATCAATCTAGGGATAACAGATCTTCCTCAACATTTCAATGAATATCTACACAAACTCATTTTATTCCATTGTTTCTTCCTCTTTTTTTGTGTGTGAGAGAGGAAGGGAGAGAGATATGTCAATGTGAGAACATTGATTGGTTGCCTTCCATTCACATTTTAACTGGGAATGTAATCCACAGCCTGGGCTTGTGCCCTGACTGACCCTGGAGCCATGACCATTAGGTGCATGGGAGGACGCTCCAACTGAGCCACGCCTAGAACTGATAGCTCAAACTAGTTCTAATATTAATTCCCTTCAACTTAACCTATAATCCAGCAAGAATTTTGTACTCATTTATAAAGTGGCTCTAAAATTTAAATATAAACCAAAGTAGAATAGAATAAAATAGTTTAAAATAACTATGTGATTAAAGATTTGTTCTCCAGGAATAAAGGCTTTATGGTATTGGTAAAGAAGATAAATGACATGTAGATGAATGGAACAAATTAAAGGGGAAAAATATACTACAAGAATATGAGCAAATAATTTTTTGCAACAATGCAAAATTATTTCAATAAATAAAGAATAACCTTTTCAGAAAAGAGAGTTAGAACAATTGGACATAAATATTAAAAAAATAAACTTCAATCAGAATAACATATTGAAAAATTATTTCAAAATGAATTATGTTGTAAATATGTAAATTAAAACAGTTTTTTAGAATAAAATATAGGAAAAAGTCTTCACAAAAGAAATACCAAGTTCACAAACTATGAAGGAAAAAAGAAACTAATAAATTGAAATGTATTTACAATTTGTATTCTCCTAAAGACAATAATATGAAAAGCAATAAACAGATAATTTTTTTTGCCAAGAACATACCTGATAAAGAAATTATATACAGATAAGGATAAATAAATGAATAATACATACTTATCCCAATATAAATACAACTAAAAATGGAATTTATTTTTCAAAAATAATTTCCTAACACTTCCTACTCTATTTGTTTGTTTCCTTAGACAAGTTGTTTCTCTACATTTAATAATAAGATATAAATTGCACAAAGAGGTTTAAGTCCAATGAGTTAATCATATGGGCTTATTCAAACATTAATATCAAGGCCTTAATAGAAAAATATGACCTCCGTACCAAAAGTGGAAATTTTACCAGAGATTACCAAGGAACTCAAACTGCAACTCTTCTCTGGGTCTCCAAACCACAGGCCTACCTTGCCAAGGTCTCCGACTGTGACAGACAATTTCTTAAAATCAATGTGTCTCTCTCTTCAGCATCACTGTAGGCCAGCGCTGATGTATGATACACTGCTATGAAATTAGGTTCCTTATTATCTCTGGTAATGAGGGGATTTCAGCATAGCTCAGATTAAGTGGCAACACTTAACCGTGGTAGGATAGATGGATGTGATGGACAACAAGGCCAGAACCTAAACCCAGAGAAACTGGCCTACAGAGACCTGTGACAATATATTTTTTTAAATATATATTTTACTGATTTTTTACACCTAGGAAGAGAGCGGGATAGAGAGTTAGAAATATCGATGAGAGAGAATCATCCATCAGCTGCCTCTTGCACACCTCCTACAGGGGATGTGCCCACAACCAAGGTACATGCCCTTGACAGGAATCAAACCTGGGTCCTTTCAGTTCGCAGGCTGATGCTCTATCCACTGAGCCAAACCAATTTCAGCGACCTGTGGCAATATTAAATAAGCCATAGAAGCAAGAGAAATTTAGGTCCTATACAAACATTTCATGTAACCAGTGAGGCTCAAGACCTCTACCAGTGTCAATTATGAGCATTACAAAGCACTGTGCTCTGTCTAATTTCCAGATAAAAACAATTTCTGAGACCGGGAGCTCATTAATGTAATGGAAGGCCAGGTCCCCTTGGACAATGATCAGCAAACTCATTAGTCAACAGAGCCAAATATCAACAGTACAACAATTGAATTTTTTTGAGAGCCTAATTGTTTTAAACTTAAACTTCTTCTAACACCACTTCTTCAAAACAGATTCTACCAGGCTGTGGTATTTTGTGGAAGAGCCACACTCAAGGGGCCAAAGAGCTGTATGTGGCTCGTGAGCCACAGTTTGCTGACCACGGCCATTGGAGAAGGGCCCCATAATACCTAAGAAGCGCATTCTATGGTGGTCAATAACTTTTCAAATGAACTGACAGCCATTGTACCTAGTAACTAAATACTAGGAAAGGGAAATGCTCAGATCTTCCTATGGCTATTATATGCCAAGTTTGAGCTGACACTGAAGTGACATTACGGAATCCAAAAGCCATCATCCCTCCTCATCCCTTCACCCAGTTTAGGGTGATAATTCACCTTCTGGTCTCAGTTCCAGTCCATGTTAGAGTTTTTCCCACGACTCTGTGAACCTGGGTTATTCCTGTGATCTCTGAATGCATGAGAACGATGGATATACCTAAGGAGCTCCAGAACTCTCATGGTGGTTTCAGAGCCATTAGTAGAAAAGGCTTGCTGGGTTCCATGGATACCTCTACCACCATTCAAAATAGTATACCAGCAGCAACACTCAGTAGAATAGCACAGTGTAGTACAAATTGCATAGACGTAAGAGGTGCAGAAAATGGTAGTCCTGCCATATCCCCACTTAATTCAGGACATTGGTTTCTGCAAAAGCATATCACAGTCAATGACAGTGGTTTATTCTAATTTTAATTTGAAATAATCCCAACCATTGCTACTTTAATGAAAGCAGTGTCTTTACTAAAACATATCATACAACCAACCTCAGGCACTTGGTAAAGGGTATCAATGTGCATCACATCAGATAAGGAGTAACAGAAGAGGTATCAGAAGTAATTTATATTCCTTTAGGACAGAAGCAGTACACACTCACTAACTAGCCTCACAGCTATCACAACAAAGTAGAAAGAAGGCTAGATCCTTTGAATAATGTACACAGCATGATTTGTGTCTTTTATATTGATAATATAAAATCAATTTTTGAATTTTGACTTGGCTAAAGCCAGAGAGAAGCCTGTACCCATTTCAAATCATATTTTGAATATATCCATACTGAATGATGGGTTCTTCCTTTTACCAAATTTATTAGACCTCTTTTATAATAACCAATAAATAATTGTTGCTTTATTCATATACAGAATGAGACAAAAGTAGGTTTACAGTTGAATATAAAACAGAATTTATTCTTGTATTATTATTTACTAATTGTTGTATTATTTTCCATACAAACAACTGTAAACCTGCTTTTGCTCCACCTTATAAATAACAAACACTATTCTTTACTTTTATTTCTAAGTATTTTGTGATTTGTATTGTTGTTGAAATGGAGAATCTTTTCCATTACATTTTTAATTACTGTATAAACATATTTGTCTATATTTATGTAATCTATTGATATTTTAATATATATATTTTTTTATTTTGGAAGGTTGATTTCCTTAGGTTTTTTTTAGATAAACAAATATATATATATATATATATATATATATATATATATATATATATATATACATGTAGATATGATTTCAGTCAAGGGAATGTAATCTAATCCAATCTAATGCAAAATTTTAGGAAAGGGAGTTGAGCATTGTTTTTTTATGTTTCTAAGTAGATTATACTCCCATTGAAAATTATATTTACCCAAGGTTTTTTAGAGGAACACTTTCATAGAATGGCATTCTTAGCCTATTATTCCAAAATGGCATATATGGTACAAATAGTTTATTTAGAAATCATCCCAGGAACACAGTGAGGGACTGGAAGAGTGAGATAGTCATTCAAGAGTATGTTAATAAGTGAGTTAGCACACTGACAAATAGGGTTTTATCTCATTAGTGACCCTCTGAAAGACCTGTATTAATCAATTCAGATTTATCTCACCTAGAGTAAAAAATGTTGTGGTATTTACCTCCTTCCCTTCATTATTTGAAGCTGCTTCTGGGATTATTAGTTCTCAGTCACTTAAAAACTATACTTTCATGGGCAGAGAATGCTCTTTAATGGGGGTATCTGCAGAGACTAGAGATTGAAAGCCATCAGTATCTATATATAATGAGTGCTGTTATATTTCACCTCATGCAATATTTAGATCTACTATTTGTATTTACTGATTCACTAATTGTTGTAGCTAGTTGAAATTAAATTTATTACTTTAAATTTATTTCATAGAGGAAGGAAGACAGATAGAAACATCAATGATGAGAGAGAATCATTGTTCGGCTGTCTCCTACATGCCCCACACTGGGGATCGAGCCCACTAGCCTTACATGTGCCCTGACCATGGATGGAACCAGGACCTTCTGGTTTATAGGCTGATGCTCAACCAGTGAGCCTTGCCAGCCCAGCAGAGTTGCAGTTTTAAAAAGAGGAAATGAGGAGATAGTTAACAAGCTACAGTTCCCTGTACGGAGTTCATCCTGTGTCCATAGTTCATGCATATCACCTCTCGCTCCACCTCTCATTCTAGATTTCTACAACCTCAGTAGGTACCGTTGCTAATAAAAGCAGCTTGCCCATTAATATAACCCTGACTCTTATCTCCAAAGTAATTGTTTTGGTGCCAGTACATGGTTCCTATATTTCTCTCTTCATAGTCATCTTCATATGTGGAAGCACAAATACATCACTGAATTTCCCAAGTTGCAGCCATATTCTTCTTTGTCTTTATTTTACAGCAGTAACTCTATTTCATTATAATAATCAGAGTCAGGTACTCCTACCAATATAAAAGCAACTTTCTATGCCCTCAGATGTTTTTTTTTGGGGGGGGGGCACAAACAGCTCAAAGTGACTAGACATTGAACACAGTGTTAAGTATTAGGTTTAGTTGAACCCTTATTGTATCCCTAAATAGAAAGGCCCTTCCCCCAAAATTCATGACCCCCAAAATAAAAAAAAAAACTAAGAAATTAAATCAAAATAATTTTAAAAACAAGAGTCTAAAAATTCAAGATATAATTTCTGCGCTGACATGTAAATAGTGTGGAAGCTAATATTCCCATCCTTACTATAAGAGAATGCTAAATAAACTGAAACAACTATTCAGAGACCCATCAGAGAATTGGGGTCACAGGGTAAAGTGCTGCCCCCCAAATTGGAGAGAGGCAGACACAGAGAATAACAACAACTCACCTGCAACAGAAGCCACTGCTGGTGCCAGTGCCAGTGGACACACTTAAACCACCATTGACGATCTGCTGGCAGCTCACTGTGGAGTATTCTGAGTTAAAAATCTCTGGGTAACCAGTCATAGTAACCGCACATTTCATGATTTTCACCTGCAGAATCTTCACTAGCTTCTCACTGTGAAAAACAAAGGAAAACCTTTAATGAGTTTTGCATATTGTCTTGAATACTGTAACTTTATGAAAAGATTTGAAATTGGGTATTCTGAGTATTTAAATTTAAATATTTCCCTCTTAATTCTGAAGAATAGTTATTGCTCTTCAAGTTCTTTTGTCTTCCCATATAAATATAATTAGTTTGTCACTATATCCAACATGATGGAAGGATGTGACTTAAATTCCATTGGATATAGAGGGGTAAAATGGGGGAGATAAACATATTAGCAATATTGAATCTTTAAATTCACCAACAAAGCTTTTATCTCCATTTGCCCAGGTGTTCTTTCATTTATTTCATTTGTGTTTGCAATTTTCTTTCTCCCTGCCCCAAGTTTCCCTTCCCTACATCTTTATTGTTGAAAATATTGCATATGTCCCCCTTTTCCCAAACAATATAAACTAAACAAGAATAGATCCAGAGACAGAGAAACATCAAACAGAATGTTTTATTGAGATACAGTTGACTTTGTATATTGTATAAGTTTGTGTACAATACAATTATTTTATATAGTTATAAAATTTTTTATTCTTGTGGTGAGAACTTTTAAGATACACTCTTAGCAACTTTCATATAAATGCAATAGATTACTGTTATCTATACTCATCATGCAATACATTTCATCCCTAAGACTTATTTATCTTATTACTGGAAGTTTTACCTTTTGACCACTTTCACTCCATTTCCCTACCCCTCACCCTTTGGCAACCACCATCTGGATCTCTGTTTCTGAGTTTGGGTCTTTAAGATTCCACATATAAGTGAGACCATGTAGTCTTTGTATTTCTCTTTCTCACTTATTGCACTTAGAATAATGTCCTCAATGTCCATGCATATTGTTACAAATGGCAGGATTTCTATTTTATGGCTGACTAATATTGATAGATAGGTGATAGATGATAGGTAGATAGATAGATAGATAGATAGATAGATAGATAGATAATGTGCATATATTACATCTTAATCAATTCATCTGTGGATAGTTTTAATGTTTGTTCTATTTTTCTTGAAAGAGCACTAACAACACTCCTTCCAGATCTATAAAACCATGATGGAAGATGTCTATGAATACCTTTTAGTTGGTTTACGTACCAAGATTGAAACATTGATGTAATTCATAAACCATGTATAACTGGATTCAATGAATGTTGTCTGTTATAGTAGGACAATATTTTCCTTTTGTTTATTTTTGTATCTAATTTCTCTCATGAGCTTCAATGATATTATTGTAACATCTTATGGTTTGTAAAATGGAAAATCTATTATTAAAATATTCCTATATAATAGGAGTATTCTCCTTTTTAGATGAAGAAATTTATGCTAAAGTAGAAAATAGTTTTGACTAAATTTACCAAGAATATATTCATTAAAGTTTGTAAATAAACCACATCTTCAAAAATCATGCTTTTGTTCCATACTTACTGTATGTTCTATGTAATATTGCATTGTAAACATAAAAAAAATATAATTTTTATATAACATGTTTATAAAACTGATTAACATACAGATAATTAACAATAAGACTCAGTGTAATGAGTCATTTTGGAATATACTATTCTTCATGGATGAGAAATTATCTAATCTAGATATTAGAGCACCCTTCTATGTAGCATGAATAGTGGTCTCAAATATGATACATTTATATGAATGTCTATCAATGCGAACTATTTTATCATTGAAAAGTGATGGGCTCTCTAGGAGATTAGTATTTAGGAAATAAAAATAGAACTTTAAAGACCTTGCCTTTTTACTAGCAAAAATAAAGATTGAAGCAAACTATATTAAATTCTTGATTGCTGAATAGATTTATTACCACAAATAAAAAATGTTCTTCCAAAGTGAAAATATATTACTGTGCTTAGATATCAAGCCAAGCCCTCAAGAAAAGCACTTAACAGCTTCACATTTCACTGACTAGTGTTTTAGATAGTTACTTTGAATCATAGCAGGATATTTGGAGTTAAATGGTTTCATCTAGGGTTGAGAATTAACCAACAGCTGAGTACTTTACCTGCAATCTCATTCAATGTGATTTGAATGCACTAGCTCATGGTGGGAAAATGTCATCACAATTAAAATGAATCTTTTAGGCTTATGAATCCTTGTGGAGACTAACTCAAGAAGGATATCAACAGAGATTACAGAAAAATATTTCAAACTTGAAATTATCTGAAATATGTGGCAATAGGAATTTGAATTTTCTAGATGTTAATTCAATTTTTGACTTTTCATCATTTTTGTCCCTCATTCATAATAATAGGTTTTAATTGTACAGAAGATTCAGAATTAAAACAAACAAAACACCTGGATTACATTTAGTCATTTGCATTATTTTTAGACAGTGTGGAGCATTCAAGGGTCTGATTCTCAGAATAGGTTCCTTTGGAAAACGTTTCCAAAATGATATACTGTATAATCTTTGAAATCTTGTATTTGTTCTTTTAGTAGGTAGAATTGTAAGAAAAATAAAGAAATTAACCCCAAAGATATTTAAATGGTTAGTAATAAAATAGGTTGATGTATTGAGATGAATTAGCAGTATTTGCAAGTTAGCAACACATTTGGAGAGTTTAAATAGAAAAATGTAATACAATAAGAATTTCCATACTGGTATATGATCACTGATTTCTATTTGTATATGTAACAATACTCTGAAAATATTATCTTTATGTCATTCTCTATATCACTAAAAACTTAATGTAGATTTGCTAAATGACATACCCTATTCTAATTTTGAAAGGAAAATACAGCATTTTTGACTGGAAATATTCTGAATTTATTTATAAACATGACAGCTTTATGCATTATCTTTGTAAACATCTGTTCAGACACATTTTGCCTTTTTATTAATGTAATCCATAAAGAAGACTAGCATCCTATCTAATAAAGAGGGAATATGCTAATTGACCCTCACACCCTCACAAAGATGGCACTGCTCACAGCCAATAAGGAGGTAATATGCTAATTGACTGCCCCATTCTCAAATATGGCAGTGCCCACAGCCAATGAGGGAATATGCTAATTGACTCCATACCCTCAAAGATGGCAGTGCCCACAGCCACAAGATGGTGGTGCTCAGTCCCCTCAGTCCTAACAGGTGGCATGTATGCAACAAGGATGGGTCCAAACTTTCCGTGTGCCTGTCTCCAGAGTCCCACAGCCTCTCAGTCCCCCAGTCACCCAAAGCCAGCACAAGGTGCAGGTAAGCCTCAGATGTTGGCTGCTCAGCCACCCAGGGCCAGTTCAAAGTGCAGGCAAGCCTACGATGGTGGCTTCCCAGCTGCCCCGGGCTGGCCCAAGGGACAACCAAATGACTGAACAAGCAGGCTGTGTGGAGTGACTAGGTTAGTGGGGTTGGGGGGGGGGGGCTGTGAGGGGAAACCAGGCTGGAAGAGGAGACAGTTGGGGGTCAACCAGGAAGTAAGGGCAACTATTGGTGGTGACCAAGGTGGCAGGGGGGGTCAGTAAGAGGCAACCAGGCCAGTGGGGGAACAGATGGGGATAACCAGGCCATCAGGGGGACAGTTGGGGGCGATTAGGCTGGCGGGGGAGTGGAGTGAGGGGGGACTAGGCCAGTGGGGGGCAGTGGGGTGACAAGGCCAGCAGGGGAGGCACTTAGGGGGACCAGGCCTGCAGAGGGGGGTAATTGGGAGCAACCAGGTTGGTTGGGATCCAGCAGTCCTGGATTGTGAAAGGGATGTCTGACTCCCCATTTAGGTCCAATTCCTGTGAGCAGTCGGATATACACTGAGCCTCTAGTATATTATATATATCATACTATCAGCATAAATCATACTTATATCTGGTTATACCAATGTCATATACTTAAAGAAAATCATATGAAGTTGTTTTTTATGATGCAATTTGCCAATTGATTAGTCCCTTTAATAAAACATCTCACATACTTAAGTTGTTTTGTGTGTGCATGTATGCTTTTGTGTGTTTCTGGGTGGATCAAATCAATTAGGTAAGTTTATTTGAGCATAACCTCTATTATTCTGTTTTAGCCAAAGAAAATTTGCTGCCCTTTCAATTCAAATTGTGCTAAAATAGGTTTCATATAACTTGTATCAAATTCACTTAAATATTTTGAAGATATTAATCTACTAAATCTGACACTCAAGGAAAATCAATTTATTTTAATGGGAGACTAACTCTTATTGCTCCCTTAAATATATTACTTAACCATTCCTTTGAGAACAAGACGGGTAAGACGAGCTGCCCCTAATTTTATTGCCCTGGTTCTAGAATACTCCATGTTATTACTCTGTTTGGCATTCCAAATTTATTTTCCATTACTCTCCAAAATTGTCCTTTCGTCATACCCAGGTAAGTCTGTTCATTTTCCCACCAACACACCTCAGTAATTTCTCTCCCATTTCTTCTTTTCCAAGTGCCACTTTCTCCATGATTTTTTTCTTTTTTTCTTTTTCTTATTTCATATTACTGACTCCTGGCCTTACTAGCAATTTTCAGTATTCTTTTCTTTGGGTGCTATCTATGCAGTTGTATTCAATTTTCATACGTGGAGCAATGTCTCCAATGAAACTGAAATATTATAGCCACAGTGATCAGTTGTGTATTTCGGAGTCATTCAAAGTTACAGAAAATAATTTAGTACCATAAAAATCTTGCTTTTTGAAATAATGACTCACTAATGCTTTTTTTTTTTTGTAGCCCAAACGTACCCTT
Organism: Vespertilio murinus; assembly: GCA_963924515.1. Taxonomy (NCBI): domain Eukaryota; kingdom Metazoa; phylum Chordata; class Mammalia; order Chiroptera; family Vespertilionidae; genus Vespertilio; species Vespertilio murinus. Next base: position 162,337,076 of record OZ004705.1, read on the forward strand.
TTTTTCTAAATACAAACTTCTAGTACCTACAGCATGAAGGTCTCTAGCTAACTGGTCGTTCCTGAGAAGCAGGGCTATATTTCAAATTGCTGTTTTAACAGAGAGTTAAAATAAAGGGAGGATGGGAATAAAAGTTTCATGTGCAGCAATTCCTTTTCCAACTACTCTGCTTGCTAAACTTACAGTCTCAAGACTGTAGGCCCCCAGGGCAACGGCTTGTCTTCTTTATGCCTTTTGTGTGGTTACAACAAATGATAAATAATAATAAATCTCACATTATAGCAACACAGTGCATTTTTACAGAACAGGGTTTTTTCAATCTATATACTTGACTTTAGCCAAAATATTTTTCTATTAATTTTCTTTTCAATTAGCTCTGTTTTAATGAGCTATGCGGTGAAGTTAGATGAATTTATTTTTTATCTTTTATTTAACAAGGCCCTCGTTTAATGAACTTTTAATTTGCAAATAAAAAATAAAACATGGGGAAAACAACTTCCCTTTTATAATTGCATTAGAAGAATTCATTATAGAAAAATGCATTGGTAGTAAACTAATATAATTTTTTTTTCTTATTGACTTTTACTGATTTTTCATTTAATTGCAATTAGACATGATTCTGCAATACATTGTGTGATCCTTCTTATTTTCCTGCTTTTAAAAGAAATTTAGGTCTTCCCCATATATAACTACTAGAGGCCTGATGCACAAAATCTGTGCAAAAGTAGGCCCTTCTTCCCCTGGCTTCTGGAACTGGCTTCCCGCTGGCACCCGGGACCGGGACTTCCCTTGCAGCTCCAGCTTTGTTTGGAAGGTCATCCAGAAGGCCGTTCGGTTGTCTGGTCTAATTAGCATAATAAGCTTTTATTATTCTAGATATTTGTCATTTACATGGAATACATGTAGAGACTTTCAAAATTTCACTATATATTAATTTAGGTTGTGGTTCTCAGACATATGCTATTTAGGGAATATTTAGGAAATTTGTTTATGTTAGAGGTTTTTTTTTGTTTGTTTGTTTTGTTTTTAAATATATTTTATTGATTTTCCACAGAGAGGAAGGGAGGGGGATAGAGAGCTAGAAGCGTCGATGAGAGAGAAACATCACCAGCTGCCTCCTGCACACCCCCCACTGGGGATGTGCCCGCAACCAATGTACATGCCCTTGACTGGAATCGAACTTGGGACCTTTCAGTCTGCAGACCGATGCTCTATCCACTGAGCCAAACCGGTTTCGGCTATGTTAGAATTTTACATTAAGAGGTGGAAATAACTTTCTTTATTTCTCATTTATTATGTGTTCTTAAAATAGTGGATGAGCAAAAAAATATTTTGGAGCAAAACCATGTAGCTATCAGGTGCCAAAATAAAGACCACTTACAATGTATATTGATGATATTAAAAATGCTAGAAACATAAAGAGAGGGAGTAAATAATAGTCTATTCAAATTCTGTGTTTTTCCTTTAGCCCCTTAGCTCCAGTGCATACAAATGAATAAAAGCAAACATACCTCAACACAAAAAGTAAACCCCAAATTTTAATTCTATAACCAATGCATTGTTACTATTTAGTTCCCTTGTATTATCTGTTCTCAACCCTTAGCCTAGTTTATTATCTAATTATGTCCCTATGAGGCCAAACATTAAATAGAAAAAAAAAAACAGTCTGTGCTCAAATAAAATATGGCTGACAGGAATGCTGCCCATCATAACTAAAACTCTGAGTTTTGCTAATTGGTTGGCTCACACTAAGCCCTCATGGGATACTTTTATGACTAGGATATACCCCTCAAGAAGTTCAACATCCGAGACATTTAATTCTGTATAGCACAACAAAAATTTAGGGAAAAAGCTAATTATGCAAACAAGTCTTTACCAGTAGACATATCCCACCATACATGCATCTTTAATATCAAATTGTTTTCATCTGCATCTAGAAACATATTTTCCCATTCATTAGTGGGGCAAAGGAATATGATAAAATTCACTGAAATATATTATTGTGTTCTCATTTCTGAGTAAACTATGTATGTCATGCTACCTGTCAGTCTATTTAGTGTTGTTTTCTCTCAACGGCTTTGGTTTATAAGTACACAATAGGTTTTTAAGATGCTTTGCTTTAAAAACAAACAAAGCCGTAGCAACATGCTGAAAACAAATTTGCTCTTTGTGTTTATTTTCAATTCTCATCCGGCCAACGAAAAGTCCTCCTGTAGGAGAGCAACAGCCGCAGATGTCCTGTGCACCACGGATCAAAGAGCACTGGTAAACCACACCACAAACAAGCCAGTCAGCAGAGTCTACTGTGCTGGTCTGGTTTCACTGCACCCTGCAACGTGTGCTGTTTATTCCTTTGTGGATTCTCTCTTATTTATTTTATGACCTGATGAATCATTTTTACACACACTGACAAACAAAGTTTGTGCACAAAGGCAACAGAATAAAAACCTGATCCTGAATGCTAAAATGCAAGTTTCCCAAGACTCACATTGCCTTCAAGGAAATGCTTGGGAAAATAGACAATACACATTAGCATGCAATTAGGAAATGATGGAATCATTTAGTATTAGGACGACATAAATGGTATTGCAACTAGAGAAACCTGTCCCTCCTTTGCAAGAATGGTTGCTTAAACTATGGCCAGGACTATATTGTGACTCTAAGGAATTTGCAGAAAACAGATAAGTGATTTCCAGGACTAAAAACTAGGATGAAAATGCTGAATAATACTGACTCTCTTAGCAGTTCCATTTACAGGAATGGATACTTATAGTACTATAGAATTTCTTTAATACTCATAACAAACAATAGATTATTGTAAAATAATTGGGGTTATCCTGTATATGTCAAAACTTTCATAGTTTAAATCTATTCTAGCTGACATAACTCTAAGAATGTAAATGATCATTTAAGGTTTTTCTGATTAAATTATAATTCTATAAATTAGACTGCATTATTTTCTATTGATCACACATTGAAATTTTGAGAAAAAAAAGCCAAAATAATGTATAGCTTGTGTTACCTTATGGTCAAGATTGTTGTACTGCACACTATTTGATTCCCACTTCTATCTTTTTTTCATTGACAATCAATTTTTAGATGAGGCAAAGACTGGCTGAAAGCTCATTTCTATTTTGTAAGATTCTGTTTTGATGCAAGGGCAAAGTGTTTTTCAGGAACCAGAGAAAGAGAGATTAAAGTATTTCAAGTGAAACTATTGTCTTATCACAGTTTATCAGCAGTAGGACCAGACAACCCCAAAAAAGTATTTTTAGGGAAATGGTTAAAACCACTATATTGATTTACTATTAAATCATGGGAGGGAAAGTATTAAAAGTTTTTCAGTAGATAACTTGATTGTTTTCATATAAAAAAACAACCTTCTTATTGGCTATTACTACCACATTTTGCTTGTAGCTATAATTACTGGGTAAATCATGCTCTCCAAAATTTCTATTCACTAAATTCCATAAACTCTGCTTTCAAAATACATGTTGAATGCTCTGCACCACACCATCTTCAGGTCAAACCACCAGAAAAAGTGTGCACCTATTCTTGACATGGCTATAAACAAATAGCCTCCTCACTGGCCACAAGTCCTCTCTTAATTCGTTATTATTAATTCACCATTTAACAACCTGCTCAGTTCAGTCTAAGTTTTATTTGCATAATACTCACACTATACATTTTTATGTCATACCATTGTCTTAGGGTAAATTCTAGGACTCTTCCAATTACCCCAGCACTGTTTTCTATCATTTTCCCACTCTCAGTACACAGTATTCTCACACTGGCTACTTCTCAGTAGTAGACTTGAATGTGAATTTTACATAACACGAGTTTTGCTCCCTTCCCCTTACTGGTATAATTATTTTACTGCCAATTACCTATACGTTTCTTTGTAAACTCCTACTCATATTTTATGTCTAAATTGAAATGGTGTTCACAGTGACCCTGTTCTCCAAAACTCACAATAACATACATTTCATTTTAGCACTCATTACAATATTAAAGAATGAATCACTTGTTATATGTTTTCTATTTTGGATACTACATTCTCTGGTCCTCCTCCTCTCCAACTCTGTGTGTGTGTGTGTGCATGTGTGGGTATTTTGCTCTTTGCTGAGGAGACATATAAGGCACAGAGTCACTATAATAAAAGTCAATTATAGGAATAAATTAAAAATAAAGAACACTCACTGTAGACAGAAAGTATAGAATATTAATACTTTATGTTTTATACTCATAGGGAATAACACAAATATAAACATTGGTGTAGGAGAAAGTTCATTGTAGTAGAAGTTTCCTCAGGAGATAATTTCATAATATAGAGACATACTAAGGAAGTTTTTGCTAAATTTTTTATTTAAAATTAACTATAATCTTAATGATAATAGTAACTATAATATACTCAGCACTAAAATGAAATATACATTGTACTTATTCCTCTATATAGTCTTTGATTTAGAAAAAGAAAGTTCCTACACTTCTAGGAAAAGATTGCCTTATAATCATGATACAAGTGGCAATCTAAATCGGTTTTAAGCCTATTTATTCAATAAGCAAAATACTTCCTTGCTACACATGCTTTTGCATACCAACCTGTCATTTACAGCTCTTTATTAAAGTTATCCAATCATAGACTCTCTCCACTAGGTGCACCTCTGAGTGCCAACCAATTAGCAAAAGTCCTATTTGAGTGATCACATATCATTGGATGATATCATCCCACTGATGCTTTTGGAAGTTCACAACCTCTAAATCCTGCATTGCTAAAAATATATGCATGACAAGAAGTCTATTCTCAGATTCAGAGAGACTGTACCTAATGGCATAGCTCTTGCTTAATATAACAAGGAATGCATTTAGCTGAGTCTTTTTATTGCAGTTAGTCAGTGGTAGTCTCATCATACTTTGACACTCCTAAATCACTTATTATGATATTCATTTTACAGAAGAGTACAATGAAGATCAGGGAAGATAAGTGATGTAATTAAGGTTGCAGGGATAATAATATATCAATATGGGAATATTGATCATACTGCAAATACAATTATTTAATCACTATAATATATTAATATAGCATGCCCTTGATAAATGCACTTTATCTAGGATTCTAAAAGAAAGTTGTCTGTAGGCCGCATCATTTAAAAGTATTTGATAAATGCACTTTAAATAGGATTCTAAAAGGATATCTACTTGGTACATCACTTAAGAGCATGAAAGCCAACAAAACAGAAGAGATAATAATGGAAAGAAATATCAAGGAAACATACCAAGTAAAAATATAAGGGCATTGAAATTATAAATAAGTATATTTGCTCTAAAACTTAATATAAAATATTTAAACTTACAAATTAAAAGTGAAATAACATTAGTGTTTCCTAAGTAGCACATAAAACCACAGAATACTTAAAAGAGATAAAAAGATAAACTTGCAATAGGATTAAATGGTAAAATAGGCACAGTTGGTGGAATGAAATAAATAAATTCAAGGAGATATTAGTTTGAGATCATTAGAAAATTGTGTTAATATACATATCAATGAATATATTATAATTATAAATGTTCAATTTAAAAACAAATAAATATTTTAAAATTTCAGGACAAAAACTAAAGATACACATGTTGGACATACACTGAGTGGCCAGACTATTATGATCTCTGAAGGTATAATAATCTCGTCACTTGGTGTTTATATACTGAGGCCTGGTGCATGAATTCATGCATGGGTGGGGTCCGGCCAGCCTGATCAGGAGGAGGGGACATGGGCAGTTGGCCAGCCTGCCTGCTGGTCGAACTCTTGGTCGAGGGGATGGTTTGCATATTAGCCTTTTATTATATAGGATATACACTGAGTGGACAGATTATTGTGAATTCAGAGATCATAATAATCTGGCCACTCAGTTTATTTTTGTATTTTGATTTTGTATATGAGTGAAAAGGGTAAATGGTTAAGATGTTAAATTATAAATAAATTAGTTTCTAGATAATTTATGAATAATATAAAATTGAAAATGTCAAGTTAAACATTTAAATTGGATACAGAGGATTATCTCTACTCCTATAATTCCAATAAAAACAAAATTGAATAGATATAAAATAATATATCCACAAGGATAGATATAAGAAGCAGAGATAACCACACATCAGAAATACCAATGGAATTTGAAAGAAGAAAAGTACTTGTACAAATAACAAATGACAGTGTTTACATACATCTCTCTCTATCTGATAAATTCTAAATTAATGGCTAGGAGTGAGTGAAGTTTAGTCCAAGAATCCTGTAGATTTCTTGCACAGAATTCCCTGAAAATGCTCAGTGATCTGGGACCACTGCATCTCTCTGAAAGCATATGTGCAAGGGAAAGATGCTGTCAAGAGGACTGTCTGAAAGTGGATGAAGGGAATCGGTATCTGTCACTAGCTAGCTGAGGGATTGTCCTCCTGTACTCCTGTTGGAAAAGGAAGTTTACTTCCTAGGAAAGGTGAAAAAGAGAAACTCTATCTTGGTGCCCACTAAACCCTCCTGCAGGTGGGAAGAAGTGCCTCACTTCCTTCAACTCCCTTTCTACACCTTAAACTCACAAACCACATTTGGCCAAACTTGGAGTCCTCTTCAGGAAACTGACCAATCCAAGAGAAAAAAAGCCTACAGATACAGATTTGGGGGAAGATGCAGATGGGATTGGATGCTCCACATAAAGCAGCCTGGTCTCCGTGTGCACAGTGGGCTTACAGGCTTGTGGGTGGACTAGTCATTCCATACGTCTGAGCGTTCTGTCAACATTTAATGCCTAACTTATAAGCATGAAAGAAAATCACCAAGAATCATTAGATGTCGAAAATAACCTAAAAAAAAATAGATTGACACAATAAAACACATCACTCATTTGAATAATGTATTTATGTGGCAACTATAGTCCTGCATATATCCTGATAATAAGACTAATTATATGGTTGGAGACTTAACAACACTGTTTTAAAGCATATCTCATATACCACAAAGCTGAAGAAAGATCATAAGTGTACTTTGTACTTTCAAAAGCCACACCATGAAAATTCATTACATAGATTGAAATCGTTAAGACCTATTGGACTGAGGTTTCAAGAATACATTTTGACAAGTTCATGCTATTCATTATTGCATGATGTATCAGGATGTTTCTGTCAGGTCTGCTAGCAATATTCATTATTCTCATTAGCAATCAATAACTTGACTGGCAGGCAACTTCCAGAGAGAGATGGCGGGGCCGGGGAGAGGGGGGGAAGTAGTTAACTGCCTGCTTTGCCATGCCACATCATTTAGCTTTATCTGTCAAGCTCTTTTAATATGACAGCACAGAAAATGCCACAGAACAGTGCTTCATAATTAGCTTCCTATTTCCTTTCGATATTTTTGTTTGTTATGAGAGGCAGTCTATCTTGTTACAATATGCCATTCTAAAACCCTTTAGCTTGTTTACGATTTTAAGATGTATTTTTCTTTCTACTTTAAGATATGGAGGGAGGGTAAGATACATTTTCAACATAATTAATAATTCCCAGACCCCCCAAAAAATATCTGCCTGTTATTGCCAAATGTCAGGTCATAATGTTGATTATTGCCAACATTCAATCAAGTCATGGTGTTGTTAGGAAAAAACGTTTTACCTTTTTATATATTCTACATATTGTCACAATGCAATAGGTGAGCCATGGTATCATTTTGTTTTGCTTGCTCCAACTCTAACCCAGAACTCAACATTGAAAAGTCCATATTTTGTAAATCAGATTAAGTATTTTTCTTCAGAAATTTGATATCAGAAGGAAAAAAATACTAGTATCCAAAATCTATTGCTTATAAGTCTGGGTTAAGCACAGTTAATGGAGGTATGGATTTCCATTGGAGAAATATCTTATAAATCAAACTACTCAAAATCATTTGTATCTTAGTTAAATGGATGCAATTATGAAAAAAATATCCTAAAATTATTAGAAAATCCCAAAGTTGAAATAAACTCAAATGCAGAAAGTAATCATGCATCAAAATAGTATATATAAAGATATAAATAAAAATGCATTTTGGATTACAAATATCTTAACATTTCCATAACAAAAACCTTAATGTGAATTGTGTTCTTGCTCATCCAAATGACTCTCATGTCTCCCCAGCCTCTATGTTGGCCCCTACAGAGACCTTTCATCAGTAGCCAACTTTTCATTATGTTAAAAAACAAATTCTCATAAAGATCTAATTGGCTTTATTAAACAGTTCATGAATGAGACGGCAGCAGCCCATCTAGCAACTCTGGGAGGTTGTATAAAATGGAAGGTTTTTATAAGAAAAGGGGTGGGGAAAAAGTGCCAGAAGCCAATTCTGGCATGTCAGCAGGGCTGAATCATCTGGATATGGCTGAGGGCATTTCCCCAAACCTGAAAAATATTTGCATAGATGATTGCTTGCTGCCACACAGCTAAGGACATTTCAATCTACTACATGTTATTGCCTCCTGCTGGCTAACCACCTGAACAGCCGTAGTCAATTTCTACAATCTGTCAATGGATTCTGTGTACCAAACCCTGGCCTTGGAGGTGTCTATTAACAACTTGTGTTAATAAAAAGCAAGGGGTCCTGAAGCAAGGAGAACTTGGTTTCTTTAGCCAAGCTCCTCTGGCCCCCCAAATGCCTTTCAGAATTATATTTTGTGTCTGGACTCTTAATTTACACACCGTGTTTCTCCAGATTCCTGGACATCTAGGATGCCCTCCTAGATGCTGGATTAAGACCACTGGCAAGAAAGGAGCTATTTTAAAAAGAAAATAAATGTTTAGTTTTAGAGGAGGACATCTTATGGGGTGAGGGAAAGGCAGACGTTTTATCGTGCAGATTATCTCTTCTCTCATTGGGAATGGAGAGGAGCCATGTTACTGGTGCTTAATCAGAAAATTTTAGACTGGTTTATTAAGATTACATTTCTGGGAGAGATTAAAAGTACAGTTAGGTCAGAATTAGGTCAGATGTTAAATCTAGATTGGGCTTTTAGCAAGAATGATGCTATTTTGGGCCTCTGAATTTCTCTTTAACAAATATCAGATCATATTACCCTTTTCTTTGAATTTACCAGTATATTTCCATTAAAAATTAAGTAATACATTCTGTTGTTCCCATAGACTTCAAGGCTTTACAAATAATTTGATTTCCATCTTCCATTCTCTCCCCTATTCAGGAAGCACATCCACTTTGGCTTCCTTCTGCCCTTAGATCACAGCATCCATGTTACTTGTGGGAGTGGAGTATCTACTTGTGGAAGTGGGGAATCTCACTGGATCTGACCTATCTGATACTTATATGAGAGGATGAGTGATTTTTATTTGCATGCAATTACATGCACATTCTTATTTGCCTTAATGCAACCCGGGAAGATATGCTGTTGGGGATTCAGCAGAGCTAGGAGCAAAGCCTGTGTCCAGAGTATCTGTACCAAGGTGGATCTGGGTCTGGTGTAGCATCAGGCTAGATGTAGTCCATTCACACATTGTGTGAGACCCACATAGCCTAAGGCTGTGTGGGAAAATTCAGGAGCATGAAAGCTCCTCAGGCCAGGAGCGTGAACCAAGAGGCAACAGCAAGGGTTGGGACTCTTTTGTACCTCAAATCTTCCTGTGCTTGCAGTGGCCATGCCTACTCTGGCCAATGACTTGTTCCCACGTGTGTGACAGACAAGTACCTTCCCTATTTCACCCAGAATTTACTGGGCATTTGTTAGGTAGGAAGTTAGACATGAGCATCTGGGGTGGGCCTGCCTTGGTGTCCTGAACAGGTATCAAACCAACATAGTGTTCAGATCACCTCTCTATGGACAGCTGAGCAGCATGCTAGAGACTGCCAGGAGGTGGGTTTGGAGTCAGCCATTTTTTGGTGCAAGCTCAGAGGAAAGCAACATGACCTCAATGTAACCTTACTACGGTCCTGGGTTAATGATAATAAAATCTGCACTTCAGTTCTGACCCTGACCCCCATGGGTTTTCTACATGCATTATGGGTAAGGGAATGCCCAGAAGAAAGATTATTTCTGTCAATTATCCCTGAATGCAACTGAAAGTTTCCATAAACCCCATTTTGCTTTACTTTCATTTTTATTGACCTTAAAATCTTTTCTGTGCCATCCGATAAGGGTCTAATCTCTAAATGTATAGGTAACTCATACATCTTAACAAAAAGAAGTTAAACAATTCAATAAAAAAATGGGCAAACAACTTAGACACTTTTCGAAAGTGGGCATACAAAAGGCCAAGAGACATATGAAAACATGCTCAAAGTCACTAATCATACAAGAGATGAAAATCAAAATGACAATGAGGTACCATCTCACACCTGTCAGAATGGCTATCATCAACAAATCAACAAACAAGTGCTAGAGAGGATGTGGAGAAAAGGGAACCCTCGTGCACTGCTGCTGGAATGCAGACTGGTGCAGCCACTGTGGAAAATAGTATGGAGATTCCTCAAAAAATTAAAAATGGAACTCCCATTTGACCCAGTCATCCCATTTCTAGGAATATATCTCAAGTAACCAGAAACACCAATCAGAAAAGATATATGCACCTCTATGTTCATAGCAGCACAACTTATAACAGCTAGCATTTGCAAATAGCCTAAGGTCTCATCAGCCGATGAGTGGATTAAAAAACAGTGGTATATCTATACAATGGAATACTATGCTGCTGTGAAAAAGAAAGAACTCTTACCGTTTGCAACATCATGGATAGACATGGAGAGCATTATGTTATGTGAAATAAGCAAGTAGGAGAAAGATAACTGTCACATGATCTCACTCATTTGTGGAATATAAAAACAACATAAACTGATGAACAAAAACAGATCCAGAGACAGAGAAGCATGGTTCAGACTGTCCAACCTCAGAGGGAAGGCAGGGTAAGTGATCAATCAAAGGACTTGTATGCATGCATACTGGTATAAGCATAATAATGGACTCAGACACTAGAGGGTGGGGAGGGCATGTGTGGGGGAGATGGGAGTGGCCAGGAAGAGGATAATGTGCAGGGGGGGGAGACTCATGTAATACTTTAAACAATAAAGAATTTTTTAAAATTCTGTGTCAAGAAGGAGAAGAACTTATGTCCCAGCCTGTAACCCCAGTCGGCAACACATGCACCTAAATTGCAGCTTTCTGGCAAATCTGCACGATGGCATGTCTATAAACTTGGCCTTCCCTTTGTTCCTTTCCAGTTTTTAATAACTGGGTTCATTAACATTGTATCATTTGTACTTGCTCTTTTTTTTTTCTGCTTGTCCCCCTCTCCCCTCCCAGATCTTAGCATATTTGCTTCAGTTTCATATTTGGGGTCTATGTTCCAAATGTATATGCTCCTGCCATGAAGCTTTACGATAGACGATGCACTCGGTTGCAGCAAAACTATAAATAACCTTTCTTACTGTCATTACCATCCAGGAGCTCTGGAAAATCATCTCTACCTCTCTTCCGCTTGTCTTATGTGAGTGAAATTAACTGGCAGAACCTAAGTGATATCCGAAATCCTAGCAGCAAAGGAATCTGTAAATGCAGCATTTTAGCTTTACAGTTTCCCTTACTGAAAAGAGAGGCATAGGCGTTGAGCAAATACAAACTATATAGATGTGCATATAAACATATGAGGATAGCTGTTGATGACGGGTAGATTAATTGAATGACAGATAAATAGATGCTATGAAACACTGTGCTGAAAATAATGCTGCTTAGCTACACTCAAGGCTCTTAAGTGAAAAATCAGGCCTCTGGGAATTGAGGAAACATGTTCAGGACAATCCCTTCTTACTGGATCTGAAAAGAAGTCAAGTGATTGCTTTTCTGCATGACAAATTGCGTTTCTTATTTGCATTTTCATATGTCCCCAAGGAGGGCAAAACATGGCCTCTTGATGCTAGACAAACATTATTCAGTTAACTGGAATTCCTTTGCTACTATTTCACTGTCTAAAAGTTCCTAGACAGCCGAAGCCGGTTTGGCTCAGTGGTAGAGCGTTGGTCTGCGGACTGAAGGGTCCCGGGTTCGATTCTGGTCAAGGGCATGTACATTGGTTGCGGGCACATCCCCGGTGGGGGGTGTGCAGGAGGCAGCTGGTCGATGGTTCTCTCTCATCGATGTTTCTAGGTCTCTATCTCTCTCCCTTCATCTCTGTAAAATATCAGTAAAAAATATATATATTTAAAAGTTCCTAGACATACTTTAAGATATTTTGTTTGTTTGTTTGTTTTCCCCCTCTGTGATGCTTTTAGCCTCATAATAAAACCTCTACAAAAAAGTTTCATCTCTTTCAGAAATATTATCAAGGATATCGTACATTTTAGTAATTCACTTAATAATTTTCCTTTAACAATTTTTTTTACTGTATCCAACTTGTCGGATACACTGTACTAGCACTAGGCTCAGTCCATCAATGGGACAGAGAAGTGAACTGACATTGCATTCTACAAAGTAAATGCCATTTTTTTATATTTTCAGAAGCAAGAAAGTGAGCTATTCACACTGAATGGGGGTCAGGAGATCTGGGCAAGGACAAGAATAGTCAACTTAGCTCCAAGGCCCTGAAGATTAGTTACCTAGGAAGAACTAATAGGAGTTGGAATCTTTGTATCTTCAGTTGCTATTCTCATTCTTAACACATACTTTTGTTTATGTGATTGAATGAATGCACTTGTGTAGAGATGTGGGGAATGATTGTGTTTATATGAGTTTTTGAGAAGCTTTAGGCTTGCCTAAGTAAATGTTAATAAATGATCTAGGCGAGGATACAATCAACAATAATTCTCCTGAACTGTGAAGTGGTCTCTGCAAACTTATACCTTTTTATCTCCTCTCCAACTGCCTATCCCTGATTGGTTCTTTAGTCTCTCCCATCACCTATGTAACCATTCCAAGTATGTTGAAAACACAGATAATTCAGTAAAAGAGGAAAAAAAAGTATTTTATAGAAGACCAAAGCCACAAAGTAGTTTGACAGTATGTAAAATTAATGTAAAGTTTACAAATATTGTAAAACTTGGAGAATATTCAGTTGACATCAAACTTAATGCGGAAACACCAAAAGCTCTTTATCTAACATCAGTAGCAAGACAAGGATACAACCTCTAGGCAAGTTTGCATTTGACCACCAAGACCTCTGTATTAAAGCAACAAAACTATATGGAAGTCATAAATATTTAAAAGGAAGCAGTAAAACTATCTTTATTTAGAGATGGCATGATTGTATCACAGAAATTTTAAGTGACCTGTAAAATTACTAGAATTTATATGTGAATCAAGCAAGACTGCAGGATAGAGGGATACATTTAAAAATACAAATTTTATACTATCAGGAAACAAAAAGTAGATTTGCATTTGACCCTTGAACAACACAGGATTGAATAGCATGTGTTAGCATATACTTGGATTTTTTTCAATGGGTACCTGTACTGTTTTTTATCTGAGGTTAGGATTCCCTGGATGCCATTTTAAAAAAATATATATTTTATTGATTTTTTTACAGAGAGGAAGGGAGAGAGATAGAGATAGAGAGCTAGAAACGTGGATGAGAGAGAAAGATCAACCAGCTACCTCCTGCACACCCCTTCCCGGGGATGTGCCTGCAATCAAAGTACATGCCCTTGACTGGAATCGAACCTGGGACCTTTCAGTCTGCAGACCAACGCTCTACCACTGAGCCAAACTGGTTTAGGCTGGATGCCATTTTATATAAGGCATCTGAGTATCCTTGGAATTTGGTATCTGTGGAGGGTCCTGGGACCAATCCCCTGAGAATATATAGGGACAACTAAGTGTTAGTGTAGTCAAAAGTTGTACATAGATTTCTGATGGCGTGGGGTGGGGGTTGGCAGGCTCAACCCCACATGTTGTTCTAGGATCAACTGTATTGCAACAGCAATGCACCCCAAAATAGGAATAAATTTAATGAGAGATGTTCACAACTTCTTCACTGAAAGCTGTAAAACATAACTGAGAGAAACTTTGCTTGGGTAAGGATTTAAAAAAAAAAGTAACAACAAAAAGACCGGCCATTGCTATAGCAACCCTTAAAAAAAATCCCACAAAAACATTCCTTCTTATTCCCAACTGACTTCCTCAGGTCTAATTCTGCTCCTCAGAAGCAGGAGTTTTGTCCAAGCTTCAACTGTCAATATTTGATTCTCTAGTTTCTCACTCCTTGTAAACATTATAATCCTATTACAAAAATGAATTTACCTTAATCCTTTTATTATCAGGGATTCAATAACCCTAGACTATCCCCCCATAGCAGTTTCAGCAAAGGGCTTGCTCTAGAGTCAGCTGCTACTCAAGCTTATGTACCTTCTCCTTTTGTTTTATTCTGCACAGCACCTCAGGAGTGGGGTCCTTGTATCCCCCATGATGGCTAATGATCCAGCATCTACGTGAGTACAAACTCGTCATAACTAAACTCTATGTAGTTTTACCCAAACTACATAGGATCTACAGATAGGATCAATCTGCCTTTGGACACTGCAGACAGGACTCAACCATTTTCTTCCTAAATTCTGAGCTTTAGGCATCTTGATTATATCTTGGCTGCGCTGTTCCTCCTTGCTTGTAAGCATCAGGAGAGGATTTCCATGTGAATGGGACCGAGTTTCGGATCTCATATGGACTGCCTTCTCCCCGCATTTTTATCATTGCACAAAATGAATCTTTCTCCTTTTCTTCAGGATCAATCATTTTCACCGAGGCAAGAGTTTTTTGAGACTTAACACTACACAATGAAATAAATGACAATTTTTAAAAATCATTAAAGATACTCTAATTTAAATATATGTCACCCTCACAGACAAATGACAGACATGGTTAGGAAAAACGGTTCTGCCTTTCTGGTCACAGCCCTGCATCCCCACCTATCTTGGTGCCTAATGCAGTCTCCATCACATCCTGCGCTGGGCAGATTTGTCAGCTTCCCTGTAGCAGAGATTCCTTAATGACTGCAGAGACTTCTCAGCTCCTATGACTGCAGATGCTACTCCACATCCACACTTCCACTATCTTCTTTTTCCGGATATTTTTATATTTTTATACGTAAGAACTGTTTCTGCTAGCAGTCGCTGAGATCCTATGCAGTGTTGTAAGAAAAGCCACTATTTTTCTGATGGTTTTCAAAAGTGTCTGCCCCTATTGTTCCAGAGATGGCTTCCCTCTCTTTGCTCCCTGCTGTACTGCTCTGCTGATTTCTCTCTTTCTCCCAGTTCTGCTGTGGATTGGAAAGGTTATCCAAGAGTCGGTTATATTTTGATTAGAAAAGTAAAAATTTCTACATTTAGAAATGTCAGAGTTGCCACAGTCAGTGGTGATATGACAATAGTATTTGTTAGACACTTAAACATACTTTGGCTTTAAGCAGCCTATGGTTTTACAGTTAAACATGACTTGTAAGGTTTAATTTTCTGTTAATAAAAATCCTACCAGTGTCCTTCTACTTACTGAAATTCTTTTTTTAATTTATCTTTATTGCTGAAAGTATCATCCAGTGAAACCCCAATAAATTCATTAAAAAAAGAAAAATAGAAAATGAGAAATTACCTTGGCCTTCTAAGTATAGGGCAGACCTTCTAAGTGAAGATACTATTCCAATAGTCTCTTTACACATTTGTCAATGTTCTGCAATTATGGCTACCAGATTTGGAAATATGATCATAGTGCAATGTAAGACTTCACTAAGCTATATAATGCATGCATTATAACATGTTGAACTAAAACATCAAACTATCAGTCAATAATTTTACTATGGAGAGATAGTCTAGTAAGCTTGGTTTGGAAAAGATCCTGAATTGTTAACACAAAACTTTGTTTGTGACATTTGTAATTCATATTTGCATTTGACATTTATAATTTGTACTTGGCATTTGAAATTTACATTTCTTTCTATTAAACACAAGCCTAAGTAAATAATGCAAAAATTACCTGCATATATAAGGATTCAGCGATTCTTTCAATCTTTTTTATTGGCCCCCCCGAGGGCAAATATAGTTAAAAGCATAATGATAGTGAGACCAACATAAAGATGTGAATATTTTTAAGTTTATTGACACCTTGTAGTTTAGGAACATTTGATGGATGGCAGGAGGACATCAATTTTTTATTGTCATAAAATATACATAAAAATTTATTATCTTAACCATTTTTAAGTATACAATTCAGTGGTATTAAGTATCCTTTAAAGAGCTAATATGCTAATTAGACCGAACAGCCAAACGACCTTCTGGACATCCTTCCAGATGACCTTCCGGATGAAGCTGAGGCTGTGAGGGTCACCCAAGGCAGCCGTGGCTGCAAGGGCCGAGCCCCTTCATGAATATTATTGTGTAACCGTCACTACTATGCATGACCAGAATTTTTTCATCTTGCAAAACTGAAGCTCTGTCCACTGAACAACAACGTCCCTTCCCTTGAATCCCTTGGTCTGCCCTCAGACCCTGAAAACCATCATTTTACTTTCTTTCCTTCTTCTCTACTTCTTTTTTCTAATCTCTCCATAATCTCTGGTAACCACCATTTCTGTTACTATAAGGTTAGTTTTTATTTTATTTTTTTGACTTTACATATATGTGAAATCATGAAATATTTACCCTTTTCTTTCTGTTTTTGGCATATTGTACTTTAAACTAAGGTCATCCAGATTCATTTATATTGTCACAACTGAAAAAGTTTTCTTCATATTTTATGGCTGAATAACATTCCATACAAACAACCCAAATGTCCATTGACAGATGAACAGTTAAAGAAAATGTGGTATAGATGAAAGAGAGAGTGAAAGAGAAAATGGATATATACCTAGAGAGAAGAGCAAAAGTAAGTTTACAGTTCAGTATGCAAAACAGTTTATTTTTGTATTAGTATCAATTATTTTATTAATTTCCATATGATCAGCTACAAATCTATTTTTGCCCCATCCGATATAGGTTTACCCTGCTCTCCAGAAGCAGTATTCTTATGAGAACTTTCATAAGCCAAAGTGGCATAAATAAAGAATTAACGTTAATTTATATTGAAAAAGTCTTGAGTTTTCACATATCCCAGACACAAAAATATCCAATCAAATCATGCCAAATATGATCAAATGGATCCAGTTTTATGCTAAGCATAACACGCTCAGAAACTCTCTTAGGCTTTTATTTTTAATATAAATATATTTTATTGCTTTTTTTATAGAGAGGAAGGGAGAGGGATAGAGAGCCAGAAACATTGATAGAGAGAAACATCAACCAGCTGCCTCTTGCACACCCCCCACCGGAGATGTGCGCGCAACCAATGTACATGTCCCTGATCGGAATCGAACCTAGGACCCCCTCAGTCTGCAGACTGATGCTCTATCCACTGAGCCAAACCAGTTTAGGCTCTCTTAGGCTTTTCTGACACCTCAGGACATATGTTGACAATGGATGCACCAAATAAATCAAAATAAAGAAAACCTCACACTCATAGCTCAAAGCTATGGCAACCTGGTGCTTGGAAGGAGTTTGGCAGTGCCTCTTGCTGTGTGGGGTGCACACTGCCTTCATAATGGCTCACTGCAAAACAAACTCTCAATGCTTTTTTCATCTTTATTTAGTAGAGGCCTAGTGCACAAAATTCGTGCACTGGGTGGGAGGGAAATGTCCCTCAGCCCAGCCTGCATCCTCTCCAATCTGGCACACCTTGGGGGATATCCAACTGCTGGTTTAGGCCTGATCCCAATTGCTCACCTGCCTGCCTTCCTGATTGCCCCTATCTGCTTCTGCCTGCCAGCCTGATCACCCCCTAACCACTCCCCTGCCAGCCTGATTGACACCTAACTGCTCCCCTGCTGGCCCAATTGCCCCCAATTGCCCTACCTGATGGCCTGGTCACCCCCTACTACATTTCCTCTGCCAGCCTGGTCACCTGCAACTTCCCTCCCCTGCCAGCTTTGTCACCCCTAACTGCCTTCTCCTGCAGGCCTGCCCCCCCCCCTAATTGCCTCCCCTGCTGGTCTGATTGCCCACAACTGCCCTCCCCTGCCAGCCATCTTGTGACCAGATGAGGCAGCTATCTTGTGACCATATGGGGGTGGCCATCTTGTGGGAGGGCGTGGCAGTCATTTGCATATTACCTCTTTATTATATAGGATTTTTTAAAAAAAGAAAAGTTCTTTGCTAATTTCTTTAGGATAAGGAAAAAAGGTACTAATCTAGGTCTTTCATAAACTGAGGTAGCATAATATGGAATTTCAAAAAAGCAGCATATACCTGTATATCCATTCTTTATTTAAAGATGGTAAGAGAAGGTGACTACAGAGAAACTCTGGTGATACTAAAAATACTAATAAAAATAATTTTTTCAAAACTGTGTGTTTATTCATACAATATTAACAGTGTGCTTATTTCTCTCTGCCAAATATTGCGGATTTTTAAAGTATAAACTCAGTTGCCCTATACTCATGGAGAGAAACATACTCAGAAATAAAAATCTTTTTATTTTGTAAATAAAACAGAAATAATTAAAGAACAAACATAAGATATTTTTGCATTTTTTATATCTTTTTTTTTTCTTTTAGCACAGAACTTGGGAATGGCTTTTTCACATAGAACTGTTGTTAACTCCAGATTTTGTTTGTTCATTTATTCATGTACTCAAAATCTATATACTCACTCCTTGGTTTTAAAGTAATGAAAGTAATAACTTGGATTATTTTTATTAATAAATGTATGACCTGTTTACATTAACAATAAAAAATATATATGCATTAGAGTTGTAAAATGTTTGGAAACTTAGAATTTGTACTTGGATTACTATAGCAATGTATAAAACCTAAAGAAAAAATTACAAAATAGGAATGTATGTATTTGTATGGATTAAATATCTAAACATTTGTCTCTTAATGTATATATCATTTAAGTTATAATAAAAATACATGTATATCATCTTAAGAAGCATGTTGTCTTATAATCATCTATATGTATAGGATATTAATTTTGTGATATTTCTTCTCTATCTTAATGATTTAAGTGTGTGTATGTGTCTGTTTATATATAAATATACATGTGTGGGAGTGTACGTGTGAGGTTATTCTATTATATAATCTAATCTATTATTTATTTAATCTAGTAGCCAGAATATTGCCCAACTCAGGTATGCAAGCCTTGTATAATCTGATGATATGATGAGCATATTGTTAAAGTATTTCTGAATGTCTTGCTTACTTTTGTGCTAGTATAATTTGTGGGCATAAATATATATAGCAGTATTGCTAAACTTTCTAATATCATGGGTAGGACTGAAAATTGTTCTCAGGCACTTTACAACACTTGTTTAGTATATTTTATATAAAAGCTGGTCTATTTTGTCTCTTATTTATTTATTTTACTGAAACCAACATAGGACTCTAGTATCACTATAAGAAATATCAATATGACCCTCTCCTGTGATTTGCCTCCACAAAAGCAAAGCACTTACCACATTAATATTCAAGTCTAGTATAAGTCTTAGTGAATCTCTCAATCCATATAATTATTTTGTTCATACCCAGACTCTTGAAATGGACTTGGCAGATAAGGCTAAGAAAGACAAAAGAATAGATTTGTTTATATAGAGATTATTTTAAGCTTGCTGGAAGCAGTAGACAAATCTCAAGGGAGGAAATAAGCAGACAGGCAATCTGCGTGCCTCTCATCTTCCAGCAGTTCCTAGAGATTACCTCTAAGAAGATTAAGAAGCAAAACAGAATTACAATTGAAAAGCTTTCTAATGAAAACACATTTACAATGTTTGATTGCTTATATTTGTCATCACTTTTTGACAACAGCAAAATATTGAGAGATGATTCAATACAATTGAATTATTTCCTATATAAACAGTTTGATTGGAACATATTGGTTACTGAGAGACACGGCTAATGTTTCCATCACAGTTTTAAATGACTATTTTAGTGCCCAATCTTAACTTAAGAAAGAAAGGACAATAAATAAAACATTGTTTCTAATAAATGCAAACTCTTGGTAGATAATTAATTTTCTCTGAATGTTTGACATAAAAATATGCAGTGCAAAACTTTACATATGTTAAGTATTAATGACTGACTTTTTCTGATTGTATGTTTCAGGCTGTACAATCATGTGTTCTTAAATATTGATTAATTTCCATTTGGTAGTACACATTCATATGTGGGCAATCAATAAGTGTATACTTAACACTTGTGTGGTTTTATTAACCAATGCTACCCCAATTAAGTCAATAAAAAGTTAAAATAAATTAATAAAAAAAGAGTGTGGTCATTGGAGTTGGATCAAATGTCCCAACCAACATTTTTTCTTTGTAATCTAAGGAAAATTACTTAAATCCTCAAAAAGTAGTCTCTCCTCTGTAAAATAAGAGCATCATAATATTTTCATGTGGTTTTTGGAAGTTCCAATGAGATAATAGTTTTAATGAAATTAGCAGTGTTCACTGTGACCAGTGGTTATTAATATTAATACCTTCATATACTATGTATTCTCTTCATCAGGACTTAATTTGAGATCATAAGAGATGCTGAATCTTCTACCTAATATTTTGGACTCTGCTCACATATTCAAACTCATTTTAAGAATTTTAAATTCAATAAACAATTTATTAAATACAACCCCAAATAATAAAAGATTTGCCTGAATTTCATTTTAAATAGAATGTGCAAGCATAGCTACACTTGAACAGAATCACTGCTTTGAAGTGAAGCAAGATTCACAAACTTTTTAATCTACATATGTTTTATTATATTTTCAAAAGATTGGTATGCATGTATGTAGCATAGAAATAGAACCACATATAAATTTATTTATCTAGTCTTCTATATTGTTCATTCTCCCTCACCCCCTCCCCTTTTGGTATCAACTTCTCAGCAAGACGGTTGCAATAGCTAAGGTTTCTGCATAAACTTAGCACAATGCAACATTCTCAATATACAGATTTATATCCATAGGCAAAAATGCGAAGGTAACTACTGTGTCTCAGCATGTGAAACATTCTTTTACAGCACAGCGATACACATCAATCTCTTTTTAAATAGCCAACAATAACTACTAAAAGCAGCATGTGGTCATTCTCTGAAACTCTCCATAGACACAAAAGTTCCTTGGTTTCCACTAACATATATACCTCCTCATTACATTCTACTAAGGTAGGTTATGCATCAATGCACGTAATTTCGTTTTTGATTTTTAAATCAGGTAACCAAGGTCTAATTTACTAATGATTCCTGAATGCCTTTTTTATTTATGGCTTGGGGCTATTTGCATGGCAGTCATTTAGCAAATTAATGTAGATGAAAAGCAATAATTTTACAGATGTTTGTTGCAATCATGCTGTCATCCCATACTTAAAATGCTAATCTATTGGCATCTACTCATTAGAGATGAGCTCCACTTACTTTGTAACATTAGTATTTTATAACCTGGGGCGTTTTGAAGTAGGCTGAAAGTCAAATTTTTAACCATCCCACTCAGAAGATATTTTTGAAGGATACATTGCTTTTATTCTTCAGTACTTCCAAACTTTTCTCCCTAAACTGCCATTATACAATCTTGGATTAACTCTTTGCACATTGCCCAATACTGCGTAGGTGTTTATATTAATTTTGTGTTTTAAGTGAAAGAAATCGAACTAGCCTCAGAGAAATGAAATGGGCTTTCCCTTGGCTGACAATATGTAGTGGGACCCAGAAAGGACTATGATTAAGAATGAATGCCACCACTTTGCGGTTGTTTGTTGTTTTAATAGGAGCATGGTGATATAACAATTTGCATTTCCCTAGTGTCATGTGATATCTAACATCCTTTCATATGCTTATTTACCATCTGCATAAATATCTTTATATATATATACATATATATGTATATATATATATATATATATATATATATATATATATATATATAATTGATTTTTCACAGAGAGAAAGGGAGAGGGATAGAGCTAGAAACTTCAATGAGAGAGATACATCGACCAGCTGCCTCCTGCACAACCCCAACTGGGGGTGTGCCTGCAACCAATGTACATGCCCTTGATTGGAATCGAACCTGGGACCCCTCAGTCCACAGATCGAAGCCCTATCCACTGAGCCAAACCAGTTCCGGCTGCATAAATATCTTTAATGAGGTACCTGTTCAGGACTTTTGGTAACATTTATTCAGATTATTAATAATTTTTTTCTAGAAATAGGCATATTAATGACAGTTTTCTTTTTCTTACCTTTGATGCTACCGTGTCAGAAATGTGCTTCGATATGACACATTGCAGAAATTAGAAAGGCCAGCAGGTTATTGCAAATGCTGGAGAAATTAATTTTTAACATTTTTCACACTTTATAATTATAAAAATAGTATCTTCATATGTCAAATATTTCGTTGCATATTTTTGACCCTGAGAATGTATCTGCCAAGAAAGATTTCTTGGGCTTAATCAGGCCCAAATTTAGAACCAGAGTCTAGCCAGTCATTGTTTACAGAGTCCTCGCGTGTTCACTGCATTTCAGTGCGAAGCCACAGTCTGAAGCCAGCCTCTTGCTCCATGCTTTGCAGGCTTGAGCCCACCAACGTAAGGGAGCTCCTAGGTTTGACGTTTGACCAGTAGGACTGTGAGTTTAGTTTAGTAAGAAACTGCCAAACTGTTTTCTAAAGTGGCTGTACCATTCTGGGTTCGCACCAGCAATGAAAGACAGCTCCTGTTACTTCATCCTCAACAACAGTTGTTGTTGTCAGTGTGCAGATGTTTGTTGCTTTAATAGGAGCATGGGGGTATAACAGTTTGCATTCCCCTAATGACATGTGATGTAGAATATGTTTTCATGTAGTAGGATGTGGAGCCTGCAGCTATATTCTCATTTGCATCTTCACCAATCAATCAGAGTGGTTCCATTCCACCCAATCAGGATGGTGCTCTATGCGTCAAACTATGTAGATTTGGAATCTTCATTTACATAGAAATGGACCAATGAGGGACCCTGGTCAGGGATTTCTTTCTATATAAATAAACCTCCCCCTCTCTCTGTGGAGTGCACTTTTGGTTTTCACTGAAGAATGCATTTACCCTGTGGGAGCTGTACCCCCAGAGTGGAGCATGACAGTAACCATGTGAAGTCTTAGCTGATGTCAGCAGCAACAGATGGTGGAAAGATTAATACCTAATTTTAGTTAGTGAATTGCACTATGGAGAAAAATAAAGCAGAATATAGGGATAGATAGTGATAGGACTGTGCAATTTTAGACAGTATAACTAGAAAATTTTTAACTAAAGAAATATCTTCAGAATCAAGAAATATTGAATAGAACTTATTTGATATTTAGACATATGGAAGAAGCATTATATAGGAAGATGAAACAGTAAGTTCAAAAGTCCTGTGGTGCAACAGTGTTTGGTATGAGTTCTAAGACCAGCAAAGTTCAATGTGATTAGAAGGCAGTTAAGATCAGCTTACGTGCCGCCCTACATGTGTGAGAAAATTTGGATTATTATTTAAGTGTAATGAAAGTGTTTGGAGGATTTTGTACCAGGGGATGCAATGACATTTTTAAGAGTTATCTTGGGTGCTGTATAGAACATTTACTGTGGGGGTCTGTCTAATGGTGGAAGAGTGGGATCATTTAGGAAAACATTATAATAGACCAGAATGCATATGATGATAGCTTATGCAAGAGTGGTTATGATATTGGAAACATTGGTGATTTTATGTTAATGGCTCAAATATGTATGTTAATTGGGTAGAACAGTTTGTGGGTGTTTAGAGTTTGGGGTGTGAGAATAAAATATAAGTATGAGATAAGTCTAAGGAACTTTCCCTGAAAAAACAAAAACAAAAATGGGTAAATTATATTATTGCTTATTGGCACTTGAGGGAAGAGCAGTATGAAAGTGAGAAAGGAATTAAACTTGACTTTTACAAATACTGGGCTTGAGTCATCTCATACATGTCCAAGTGGAAATGTCAAGAAGGCATTGGGTGCTAGGTTTTCAGGGCAAGGTTGGAGGTTAGATGATAAAGTCATTGGGAGGGGTAATATAGTTCAGAAATTATTTAGATGCTTTGCTATAACTCTGATATTGAGAGGTAGAGAGACAGGGGGAGTCTAACAAAATAGTCTGAGGTGTTGTGAACTGCACCAGAGCAAAAGGTTTAACCCGGGAAAGGGCATGGGAGAATGATGACTCATACTTGATTTTTTTAAAATTGTTTTCATTTTGGTTTCCACTTAAACCAAGAAATACAGAGGTTAGAACAAAGGCAACATAAGAATGTAAGTGAGTGGATGCAGACCCTCATTAGTGATACCTCAGATCCTTCTGACAGTGCATGTATATCTAAACAGACAGGACGCTGTCTGCAGGGAATGAGGGACTTCTGAGGTTGGAGGAGCCAAAGAACCGGAACTCTGGCATTTATAACATTAGACAAGACGTACTCACATCGGTACCTAAGGATGTAACTCACATCAAGAAGGGGAGTTACTCAAGGCTGCAGGGTTACACATTTCTGTATTTCTGTGATATTTCACATACTCAACTATTGGATTTCCTGCCAAAGCATGCTGTTAGTGACCACTGCAAAAATTAAAAATAAATAAGATAAATAGAAAATTCAGGAATACATTGTGTCCCAGAAGCCAAGTGAGAATATTTTAAAGAGAACGGCATGATTGAATCTTCTAAGAAATATGAGTTATGCATTTGACTGTGTAAGTTGGCAAAGTGGAAGGAAATATAGGGGAATTTTCTAAATTTACTAAACCCATATCACTCACTTTTGTACATGTATTTGCACACACACAGCTTAAAATTCTACTGGAATGAATTAAATTTTGATACAAACTAGGTAAAATAAAACAGAAGCTGAAGTAATTTGAGAGTAATTAAATTGTATAAAATTACTAACAATAGCTATTTATAAATATATTAAATATTCCATTTGAAGTAAACATTTGGTCATTAATTATCAAAAATAAAACTAACAAAATTATAAAGGATGATTTTAGAGACGTGGTAGAATTATTGAGCATAAAATACTAAATCCAAATAACCTTCATCTTGGAAATAAGACATTTTTTAAAGTAAAAAGTTATAAATAATAAATATAATATTTTGCATTTAGTTGGGACTAATGCAAATATAATACACTTCTCTGTGGAATTGGTCCTAATAACAGATCAACCAGCCCATAATTGAGTCACTAATTATGGTATATTTGTGGTGAAATAAAATGAACATTTTACTTGCCTATCTCTAATTTGTTTTAATGAGTCAAACAAATATTTTAATTAAAGAACCTTAAGTAACACGATGAATCAAAACTCAATAAAAGTTAATTACAAAAATAATGTGATAAAATTAAAGTGCCTGCATTAAATTAGAACATGTCCAAAGGAAATACATGCTTCGTAGTTACAAAGTAAAATTGATATTATAACGACATTATGCTTTTTTAGAAACCATGAGGATTTAAAGAAAAAGCCTTATATAAGCCAAATAACCAATATTTAAGATGCTTTTTAAATTATACTTAGTAGCTACACACAAAGACTCTTGTACAAATTTAAGAGATTTGTATGAAAATCTAACTCTCAAAAAGTGTATACATTTATGTTAGTTTTTTTCACTGGTAGATATACCAAATGTCTAGAACAATTCCTGGCACATAATTAATAGTGTTACTTAATAATATATGTAGAATTAAAAAATAAATGTTTCAAACAATAAATATGAAATGAAATAAACTTCTACACTATCTAATAGTGTTTAATGATTTATCCGTATAATTTTAAGTTTGTTTGTCTGCCAGCAGAGAATGATAAAATAACTTTTACTAAATAAAGATACTTCTGGAATATATTCCAAAAAAAAAAAATATATATATATATATATATATATATATATATATATATATTCAATTTATTGCCTCAAAGTTTCCTGAAGGCTTTCAACAAAATGAAGAAAGATCAGCAATCAAATGTATTGCTCCAAAATGGAGAAATGAAAATTTTGAAAAAAATTCAATTAAATATTAATTTATTTATTTGTATTTAATTTTTTTGTATTTAAAGTATTTGCAAAAAAATTACAAAATGCAGAAATATCAGAGAAAACTAAAATTACTTTCTTGTTTTTAAATGTAACTTTATTGATTTTAGAGAGAGAGGAAGGAAAAGAGAGAGAGGGAAAGAGAGAGTAACATCTAGGCATTCTCCCTAAACCAGATCCTTTATGTTCATCAGATGATGCTTAACCAACTGAGCCACTTCCGCCAGGCCAAAAATCACCTGTCTCACTACCCAAAAATAGGTACTGATAACGTTTTAGTATATATCTTTTCCTTTATAATTTTCATGAAGTATTTTTAATTAAATTTATTGGGGTGATATTGATTAAAAATAACATTGTATAAATGTCAGTTTTATCCTATATAACAAAATCATAATATGCAAATTGACTGTTACTACAACACACAAGATGGCTGTCCCCATGTGGACACAAGATGGCCACCACAAGATGGCCAACAGGGGAGGGTAATTGTGGGTGATCAGGCCAGCAGGGGAGGGCAGTTTGGAGGGACAAGGCCTGTAGGGGAGGACAGTTGGGGGGGGGGAAGGCCTGCAGGGGAGGGCAGTTAGGGGGAACCAGGCCTACAGGGGAAGGATGTTGGGGGTGATCAGGCCAGCAGGGGCAGGCACTTGGGGGCGACCAGGTTGGCAAGGGAGGGCAGTTAGGAGTGACCAGCGGGCTCCAGGGGAGGACAGTTAGGGGTGATCAGGACAGCAGGGGAGGGCAGTTAGGAGCAATCGGGCCAGCAAGGAAGGGCAGTTAGGGATGAACAGGCTGGCAAGGGAAGGAGGTTAGGGATAACCGGGCCAACAGGGGAGAGCAGCTGGGGATGACCAGGCCTGAAGGGGAGGGCAGGTCGGGGCAACCAGGCTTGCAAGGAAGGGCAGTTAGGGATAACTGGGCCAGCAGGGGAGGGCAGTTGGGGGAAATTGGGCCAGTAGGGGAGCAGTTAAGCATGGATCAAGTGGCAGGGGAGTGGATAGGGGATGATCAGGCAGGCAGACAGGTGAGTGCTTGGGAGCCAGCAGTCCTGGATTGTGAGAGGGATGTCCAATTGCCCAATTAGGCCCAATCCCATTGGGGTCCCAGATTGGAGAGCATGCAGCTGGGATGAGGGACACCACCCCACCCCCATGCATGAATTTCATGCACCGGGCATCTGGTATTTTTATAACATGACATCTGTATATTTATGGGCCCACCACCCAAAATCTAGTGTCCTTCTGTCACCATATTTTTTACCTTCTTGTGTTTCCTTCTCCACACCCCTTTCCTACTGGTAGCAACTATTCTGGTATCTAAATTAGTAATAGATATGTATGCTTTAATAATATAGCAATGTAAATATGTGACATATATTTTGTTTTGATTTTTTATTGAACATAGTAGGTGTTATATTTTATTGTAGAAGCCAGTCAAAATATGAGAGGAAGGAAATTGAGTAAAAAAATTCTGTAACTTGCTTATGAACTTATTATATTTTAAACTATTTGGTCTGTAAGAATCATATGGATAGACTCTCCTTATATCATTACTTTATAGGAATATTCTCCAGTAACTCTTGGAGGTTAGTAATACTTCCCAAAGAAAGTATTATATAAAAAACAAAATTAAGCACCTCTTTGTTACTGAGTTCTATGCTTTACAAAATGCATTATTTGAGGCTGATTTTCAATTTGAAAATGTATTAATGTATTTAAAAATGTTTCATATACATATTAATATAAGTATATTAATATAAATATATTATTATAATACAATATATGTATTTACTTATATTACATATTTATATTTTAATATAGTTATTTACATTTAGATTTTTCATGATTATTCTGTGGCCCTGTATCATTTCATTTCTAAATAAGCAATATTGCAGAGTAAACAGTAGGTATCTGGAAGAATCTCCTCAAAAGAAAATACATCAGTTGAGGTTAATTATAATAAAATCATTTATTTTCTGTGTTCTAAAATGTATTTGTATTATTTGTTTCACCTGAAGATTCTTATTTAAAATTTGGATTTCAAACAGAAAACTGAAATTTATGGCTATAGAAAGAAAACTGACTTTTATAACTGTGCTAGTAAGTTCTACTTTATAGTCAAGTATTTTTACAAGTGATATTCCCTTATCCATAAAATTTACATATTTATATTCTTTTGAAAACAAAGCAGAACTTTCCTTTTATACCTCAGTTGGTTTAGTAAAAATTTAGGTACACTGACTACATCACGCATGCATACACTTAGGGAAAAAGAGAATAGTTATTAGTAATATTATTATATTAAATTAATATGTTACATCAATAACTACATCAGTTATATTAATTCATGTATTGTAGCACAATCTATAAAATGAATTGTCAACAGAAATTAAGTTACTCTATAGACTTTCACTTTAATGCTGCAATCTAAATATTTAAGACATTAAATCTTTTTATTTTAATTGATATACCTGAATCTCATCTAATCTACCTCCTTTTTACCTTATTCATTCTTTACACAGTTGTCAGAAAGATTTCTGGATTTAAGAGATTTGCAGATTTTTCTTTTAGAAATTCTTCAAAGTCACCGTTTGCAAGTCTTTCAAATGCATTAGCATGAGATTTATGGCCTAATATTTATTCTGGTTTCCCTTCCATAATATTACTGCTTTAACCTAGATATAAACTTTACCAGCACCATATTAACAACTGATAGTTCATAATTTACAACCTTACATGTCCTATTATTTTAAAGATGCTACCATTCTAATAAATATAACATTTCCTTTATTTACACATGAATTTAATTCCCCAAATTTCATACTTTTGAAAATTATTACATTTATTCTGTTGATAATATTATAACATATCTCTTGTATTTTTTCTGATATCTAACATGTTGATAGAGCAATAGAGTCATGAGGATATTTTCTATTACTGAATAGAAGGGTAAAAGTGGGAATCTTCCTGACAACAAGCTCTGTAAGCCAAGGAAGGACCATAACAAAGAAATGGAAGTGGCTTGGATGAAAACAGAACTATTAGCATATGGGGTTATTCTGAATAAAATTAGAACATAAAAATTAACATGAACATTGGTAATGTCCTAATCATTAGCTAATGCAAAAATCCAGAAAATTGAAGCATTTTCCCCTCTGAATCATGCAATGCAGCTGTGTGTACAGGTCACAATAAGAAAACAGTGTGTGTGCATTCTTTTAAGATTCATTTCTTTTCCTTTCACAGATTCCCTAATGTACCTTCTGCCAAAGTAAATAAAACACTTTGCTTTTAATATGCCTCATAAGGGAAAACATCTCTTCTAATTAAGCTTGCAGAGCTAGGTATTCTCACTTAGCGAGGAGGTATAGCAGTTATGCAGGTAGCTTGGCTGTAGTTATATAACCAACATTCTTATTTTATTGAGTAACAAACTTGGAATTTAAGTGAACTAGTTAAGTGGCACATAGATGGAGATAAAACTTGGATATCAACACAATAGTTAGAAACCCCTCTGTTTCCAGTGTCTTTTCAAAAGGTAAGTGTCTGCAGTTGTGATCATTTAATTATGGGTGTCTTGGCTTCCTTACACAAATCATGAATACTCTTCCAGCAAACAAGCCAACTCCATGGACGCATGTGAATTCCCACACGTCCTAGAGTGCAATTAACTCGACTTCTAACCACGCTGTGGCACCTGCAGACAATGCAGAAATCTGTTACAAGAACTATTTCCACAGCATGAATATGCAAGCACCAGAATTAGTGTAATTCATTCAGCTGTAGATTATCTAGACTCCAGCCACAATACATTTTATTGCCATGTGTCAGTTCACTGACAGCTTCATAAATCCTGCTCAATAAACAGAAAGTGTTTGCTTTCATTGTCTAGCAAATAGAGAAGCCTGGGAAAGTTTTCTCTGATAGAGCTATGTTGCATTCAGACAACAATCAGAACAATTCTCATCCAAACCTGGAGGTAGGATGTAGGTGTGTATATTTTAAATGTTTGACAGGAATGATTCGGAAGAGGAAGCCTCTAGCTGTATATAAAAACCACCCCTTAAAAAAATAAAGCTTGTGTTATATTTTCCCTGTAAAATATGAGTTTGAGGTCTGTGTCAAAATACAATACATATGCTATAGCAGATAAAAGAGATGAAAAAAGTAAGTATTAGCATATTTGGTTTTAAACTTAGCTATTCATGATTCAATTTCCGCTCAGGATATTAAAACTCTTTCTCTCAGAATTGTTATTTTTTACCCCCAAAGGCTTAATTAAGTGAATATCATGAAATAATATACTAAAAATAGATGTGAATGGATTTTCTGTTCACAAATACCTCAAAATCAAATATAATGTAGTCTTTTCTATTTATTTCTCCAAATGTGATGAATGAATCTAGACCAGCTCCAGCTGTGAGGCAGCTGGAGAAATACTGACTCTCTTAATTCTTAATGAATTGATAGTTGTTGGTCCCTTGTATGGATTAGTCTGCATGCATGGGAACACTTAGCTGAGGCCTTTTCTTTTTGTCTTCCTCAGGTCCTGGTTTGTATTTTACTCAGTGCTTCTGTGCATTCACCAAGCACATAATCATCTTTGTGAGCCTTTGCAGGATAATTTAAGGCTTACTTGTTTTGACTCTCAGAAAAAAAAACCCTATAAATTACAATATTGAATGGTGCAGGGAAGTACAGTCTTCTACTGATTCCATGATGTTTCCTCATCAACAACATTGTCTCTTTCCTGGCTCCATTTTCAAAACAAAGCAGCACTCTCTCAAGTGACTGAATCTCTCGCTGTCAGAAAGGACATTCACTAGTTCCTAACTCGGTAGAAACTCATTGTGAAAAGTGAGTTATAGGTGGGAGGAGATGAATGTATCTCCACTGTTTCATGCACAGAGATCATTCTCCTTTCCACTTGTGTGCCAACCGGGACTATGGGAATTAGAAGGAAAGAGTTTTGAGGTCTAAAAGTGAGAATTTTAGTGCTATTTGCTGAAATTGCCCTTTCTCAAAGCTCTATGGGAAAGTGATTAGATCCACAGTCTTACATTTTCTGAATTGATAATGTAATGCAATTAACACAATTAACTCCAAGTCATTATTCTTTTTAAAAATATATACATTTTATTGATATTTTACAGAGAGGAAGGGAGAGAGATAGAGAGCTAGAAACGTCGATGAGAGAGAAACATCGGCCAGCTGTCTCTTGCACACCCCTCACCAGGGATGTGCCCGCAACCAATGTACATGCCCTTGACTGGAATCGAACCTGGGACCCTTCAGTCCGCAGACCGACGCTCTACCACTGAGCCAAACCGGTTTCGGCTCCAAGTTATTATTCTAATGGATTCACGTGGTCTTTCTAGAAAAAAAAATTGCAAGATGGATAGATATAGATTGTGTATGCAGAGAATATTTATAGGAAAAAGAACAATAGTTGCCTATTGAAATAAAATAAAATAGGATCTTATTTAATGAACAATTCCTTTTTTTTAATGCTTGTTGGTTTTTTGAGAGAGAGCGCAAGGGAGAGGGAGAGAGAGAGGAACATCAATGATGAAAGAGAATCATTGATAGGCTGCTTCGTACACTGGGGATTGAGCCTACAATCCAGGCATGTGTCCTTGACCAGAATTGAACCAGCATCCTTCAGTCCACAGGCTGATGCTCTATCCACTGAACCAAACTGGCTAGGGCTGAACAATTCATTTTTAAAATATGCTCTTACTGCCTTTTAAATATACTAGTTTAAAATTAACTAAAGGGATAAATAAAATATGGCCTTATCTAGTGTTTGGTATCATATTATTCTAATTACTTATTAGTTTTTCATTTGACATATCATCTTCAAACAACTATATAACCATTAAAACAGTCAATTTTAAACAGCCATTTTCCTGATACCTGATAGTAGCTTTATAAATGGAAAGAGAAAATATATAGTTTTTTAGTCTAGTTTGTTCTTTAATCACAGAACATAACCTAAAGCCTGAAGCATAAATAAGTGTGAGTGCATTTTAAATCTGAAATTTAAGAATAAAGTGTCAAGGAAATGGATGTATGGAAATCACAGAAATGGAGATGTGTGGTAATCTTCCTTTACTTCAAGCTCTGAGTTTGTTAGCGGAGAGAAAATCCATTAGCAAAATATAAAGCATGATCCAACCCTCTTCATGTGACAGATGAAGAAAGTGCTTATCAAATATACACAGACATTCAATATTTCATTCCCAGTGCTTTCATATGCAGTACCTATCCCTTAATTAAACCAAGTATCTTTCTCAGCAAATCTTATTCTAGACTTCATAGAATTCAAACATCAATCAACAAAACACATTATTTACATTTGCTTCTAACTCTTTAAGGACACCTGGAAAACAAAAAGAGTTTCAAAAGTTGCTATGAGCCAGGGAGATGAGAACTCTTATAATGAAATTATGTGGGACACAGAATGACATTCAGTAATGAATAGAAACTCTGATCCATTATTGTGTTTGTAAGATAGATTGTAACATTGCATTATTCCTACTATATCAATGTGTAAATCCTCATATTGTTTCATATTTCACATACTCAATCTTCAGAATACATATTTACAGTGAAAAATCATGCACATAATATATTCAGTTGCTTATATTTCAAGTGGTCATGGTTTGTGTCCTATACACATTGTAGGGAATAGTCTATATTTGTGTGTGTGTGTGTGTGTGTGTGTGAACACTGATTTTTTTTCTGGCCCAGATGATGTCGTTTTGAATTGCTATTTTTTTAAATTTGGAAATATTTGATATATAGAAGGAGCATATATAATATATGTGAAAATAGTAAAGGAGGTATAATAAGAAACAATACTGAACCTAAAACCTCCCTCCCCCCTAAAGAAAAGTAATGTAGCCATGGTGCATGGTCAGAATCCCCTCTTCAGAACATATGCAACCAATAGTAGCATTCCATTATATAGATATGCCACAGTTTGTTAAGCTATATAGCTTTAATTAGTATGAAAGAGATGTTTCCTTTTTTGGCTATTAGACATAATCAACTGTGTGTGTGTGTGTGTGTGTGTGTGTGTGTGTGTGTGTGTGTGTTCATTTAAAGTTCAAAAAGGTAGATAGGTTTCCCTCCAGTATTTTATAGGTGCCAAGCCAGTACCTTCTGGGTTTTATACTTTGATGATGAGAATGCAGCCTTCATTGATACTTTATTGTCTTGAATTTTATGAAGTTCAAACAGCTTAGTAATGGCATGTGTATCTTAGAATGAGTCACTCATGGTACCTCATATGTAGGTTTCTGAAACTCTTGCTCTGAATAGCTCCTTCTCTAATATTTCACTTCACAATCCAGGTACCCCAATGTCTGTGAATTATAACTTCTGTCTTCTCATCTCAGGAGAAAAGGTGCCTTACAGGGACCCCTTCCCATTTCCAGAGTCTCATAAACACCTCTGGATTAAAGGCAGAAAAATCATAGGACTCATTTTTTGTGTGTTACATTAATTCAGGGATTTATACCCCTGATTGACTTTTATTCAATGTCTGGAAACATTGTTTTACATATTTGCCGATTTAGCATTCTGTGGAGGGAGGGCTAATCTAATTCCATGTGGTAGGAAACCCATCTCTATCAATTTTAAATGCATATCACTCTGATTACTAATGGGGTTGAATATATTCTCATATAAGGCCTTTCTCAAATATTTTCTGTAAAATAGGGATGTAATATATGGTAACTTTAGCTATTTACTATATTGCATATTTGAAAGATGCTAAGAAAGTAGATCATTAAAGTTCTAATAAAACAGTTTAGTAAATGGTATATGCATCTTAGAAATAAGTCAATCAAGGGATTCACACACACACACACACACACACACACACACACACACACACACTGAGTGGCCAGATTATTATAACCACCTGATGTTTGTAGGCAAATTAGCCATATACTGTATTGTATGGGATATGGAAGTCAAAGGCCTGTTTGAACACCTTTGCTGTCTACAGTTACCAAGATAAAACATCTCTAATTCACACAGGAATTCAATGATTGGACAGTTGAGCATTGGAAAAAAGCCATGTGGTCCGATGAATCACGTTTCCAGATGCATCATGCAGGTGGCAGAGTGAGAATTTCGCAGAAACAACATGAAAGCATGCACCCCACATGCATGAGTACAACCCTTCAAGCTGCTGGGGGCAGTGTTTTGGTTTGGGGCATGTTTTCCTGGCATGATTTGGGCCCTTTAATTCATGTAGAATAACATCTGAATAATACAATATACCTAAGTATCATTGCTGATCAAGTTCATCCCAGTGGGGATGGCTTCTTCCAACAAGAAAATGCTCCATGTCACGGTGCTCATATTGTGCAGGAGTGGTTTCAAGAACATGAGGGAGACTTTACCTTGCTTAGGTGCCTCCCACAATCACCAGATTTCTATTCAACTGAGCATTTGTGGAATGAAGTTGAAACAGCCATCAGGCAGCTGGTCCCACAACCATCAAATCTCACAGAACTGGACAGTTCTATTCATCAGGCATGTTGTCATATTCCTTGCATCACCTTTCAACATCTAGTGGATTCAGTGCCAAGAATTGTTGCAGTATTAAAGGCCAAAGGTGGCCAATGAAGTACTGATGGGGTGGTCATAATAATCTGGCCATTCAATATATATATATATATATATATATATATATATATATATATATATATTCCTCTGGTTGTGCTTTGCCACTTTAAATTTTAGGGATTTTATACATTTGGATAAAATATTTTATTTTTATATATGTTATAAATAGTTTTTGTACTTTAGGTGGCTTTTTATTCTCCCCCCACTCCCTGTGTAAAACAGAATGTCTACTTCTAATTCTTTTAATTCTATCTTTTAATGCTACTTAGTATCTGTGTACGCCTCACCAATAACATTGTTACCACCCTAATCCAAGATATCAGAATTATTTCAATACCTCTCTGATTTTCCTGCTTCCATGTTTGTTCCTATAGTTAGAAAGTCCATCTCTCTTGATTTTCTGGGGTCCATTTTTTTAAAATTATTAAGTACTATAATTTTTACTCTTAATATGGATAGCTTACCTAGATAACAAATTATAAAAGAAAAAAAAAAAACACACACAACAGAACTCACTTGGCTCTAAAGTCTATATTATTTCCCCCACATCATCACAAATTCTTCAAATATAAAAGTTGAGGAAATGGTAAATATTAAAAGTAGTTTAGAACGTACCGTAAAGATAATTCTTATTTGAGAGTGTAATGTGATAAAAAAATTTCTTCACTGGTCTAGTTGTTATGTGATAAAAATAAATAAAGTAATATACTTTTAAAAAGAAGCAACTCATAAAATTAGGAGTGAAATAAAATATGCCATTGTATTTCAAGCTTTAATTATACATAATCACAGTTATATTAGAATAAGAGAGAGAGCTTTTATTTAATTTAACATTACTTAACATTTGGTTTGTTTGTTTGATATTTTCTTCCAAATACAGATTATTGAAAATAGCAAAGTGGGAACTAAAAGAGATGTTTAGAAAAATGTTGAGAGAAAATTTAATTGTTTCTTATTTTCTTGATTACTTCGAAGAATATGACTCATTGTCAGTTAATTACTAGGGGCTTCAATATTAGGGTTAGTGTTCAGTCTTTTCACTGTTAAGTAGAATACTTCTCACCAATATAAAGGGATATCTTCATAATACATGCAAAAGTATGGATAAGTCTCAAAATCATTATACTAAACAAAACAACCTGAGTGAAATTGACTACTCTTGTCTTTACAGAAATCTATCTTCCAAGAACATCTGTTTCAAAGTTTACTCTTTATTAATTTAAAATTTTCATACACAATTTATATGCAAGAATTAGATCATATATTTATGTACTTAGTGAATTATTTTTTAATGACTCACTAAGGTCCTTAGCTAGGTTTTAAGAACTAACTTGAATATGGAAAGTTCCTTGATGTGCTCATAGTCTATTGACAGAGACAGATACAATTAGAAATCACTGTGAAATGAAAATACAAGGTAATTTACAAGCTGAACAAATATAGCAATTAATAGAAATGAACATAGAATATCCTGGTTCCCGTAATAAATGAGTGGGAGGAGAATCAAAATGGCAGCCAGCAGGATGGCAGTGAGGAAGAGAGAGTGAGCAAAAGGCTAGTGTGTGGATGTGTGTGTGTGGATGTGTGACAATTAGATCTTGCAGTAGTCTTGGGGACTTGAAGACTGGGCTCTCCTAGATGCTGAACCCCTGCTACCACTGAAAGCACTCCTGGGGAAGCTGGCTCTGGCACAGAAATAATGCCATCTTGAAGGGGAGAGCTGCTGTGACTAGGAGCCTAGTCTCACCACCACACAGACTGACCTTAGACAACATATCAGACCCTGTAGCCATCTTGGCCAAAGACCTGCTACCTCATCTACAGACCCACAGATGCTGGGACTCTAGCTTTCCCAGAAGTAGGCTCCTGTGAGCCCCAGAGTGTGCTCCCCTTCCACCAGCCCACCACTTAAGCTACTGGCCCCACACTACCTGACACCTAGGCCTTCCAGGGAGTCTCAGAAAGTGTTACCCTCCCACCAAGCCTGCCACTTTAGCCACAGACCCTCGTGACCTGGTACCTGGGCCATTTGTTGAAAGCAAAAATGGGGAGACAATAAAACAATCCCCAAAGGAAAGAAACAGAGCAATCACAAGAAAAGGAACTAAATGAAATAAAGGCATGCAATATGTCAGAAAAATAATTCAGAGTAAGGGTCATACAGTTCCTAAATCGTCTTGATGAGAAAATCAACTTATGTAATAATCAAGAGGAAATGAGTAATGATATAGGTACAATTAAAAAAACCACAATAGAAGGTTTCAACAGAAGATTAGAAGAAGCAAAGAACTGATTTATCAAGTTATAAGCCAGGGCAGAAAACACACCCAATCTGAACAGCAATTGGAGATACAAATTAGAAAGCAGGAAGAAAGCCTAAGGGTGCTTTGAGACAACATGAAACAAAGTAATATTTGTATAATAGGAATGTGTGAAAGACAAAAAGAGGAGCAAGGATTAGAAAACCTATTTGAAGATACAATGATAGAAAACTTCACTGATTTGGGGAAGAAAAAATCACACAAGTATAAAGAGTCCCAAACAAGATGAACCCAAAAAGACCCACACCAAGACATGTCATAATTAACATGACAAACATTAATAACAAAGGGAGAATTTTAAAGGCTACAAGAGTGAGAAAGAGAGTACCTACAAGGGATCTCGCATTCAATAACTAAATGATTTCTCAACATAAACACATCAGGCCAGAGGGAATGGAATGAAGTATACAAAGTGATCCAAAGCAAGGGACTGAATACATGAATACTCTATGCAGCAAGGGTATCAATATCTGCAAATCAATAAACATGATTTATCACTTAAACAAATTGAGAGACAAAAATCACATAATTGCCAAAACCAGTTTGGCTCAATGGATAGAGCGTTGGCCTATGGACTGAAAGGTCCCAGGTTTGATTCTAGTCGAGGGCATGTACCTTGGTTGCGGGCACATCCCCAGTGGGGGGAGGGGTGCAAGAGGCAGCTGATCTATGATTCTCTCTCATCGATGTTTCTAACTCTCTATCCCTCTCTCTTCCTCTCTGAAAAATCAATAAAATATATTTTTAAAATCACATAATCAAATCAATTGATGCAGAAAAAGCATTTGACAAAATCCAACACCCTTTCTTGTTAAAAACTCTCAGCAAAGTGGGAATAGGAGGAGCATAACTCAATATAATAAAAGCCTTATATGACAAATCTACAGCCAACATCATACTCAATGAGCAAGAACAAAAGACATTTCCCCTAACAACAGGAACAAGACAGGGATGCCTGCTTTCACCACTTCTGCTCAACATAGTACTGGAAGTGCTAGCCATAGTGATCAGACAACAACAACAACAACAACAACAAAAAATAAAAGGCATTCAAATTGGAAAAGAAGTACAGTTGTCACTATTTGCAAATGACATGATATTGTACATAGAAAACCCTAAAGTCTCTAACAAAAACCCACTAGACTTAATACATAAATTGGCAATGTAGCAAGATAGAAAATTAACCCAAAAATCAGGCAAAAGACCTATTTAGAAAACTATAGGACATGGAAAAAAGAGATAGAGGAAGACATAAACAAATGTAAGAATACACAGACTGGTAGAATCAACATCATTATAATGTCCATACTATCCAAAGCAATCTTTAGATTAAGTTGCAATCCCCATTAAAATATCAATCTCAATGGCATATTTCACAGACCAAGAACAAACTCTCCAAAAATTCATAAGGAATAAAAAATACCCCTAATAGCCTGAGTAATCATATAAAAGAAGAACAAAGTTGGGGGGAACCTCAATACCAGATATCAAGCTATAATACAAAGCCAATATTCTCAAAACTTCATGGTACTGGCACAAGAACAGATATATACTACAGACCAATGGAACAGAACAGAGTAATCAGAAATTGACCCAAGCCATTATGCTCAATTAATATTAATAAAGGAGACAAGAGCATACAATGGAGTCAAGACAGGCTCTTCAATAAATGATGTTGGGAATTGGACAGATACAAGCAAAGAAATGAAATGAGATGGCCAACTTACACCATACACAGAAATAAACTCAAAATAGATTAAGGACTTAAACATAAGGTTGGAAACCATAAAAATCTTAAGAGAATCCATAGGCAGCAAAATATCAGACATACTATATCATAGTAATATCTTTACTTATACAGCTCATAGGACAATGGAAACTAAAGAGAAAATAAACAAATGGGACTACATCAAAATAAAAAGCTTCTGCACAGCAAATAAACCATCAACAAAACATCAAGAAAGTCCACTGCATAGGAGAACATATTTGTCAATGTTATATCCCGTTAGGGTCTAATTTCCAAAATGTATGGGGAACTCAGACATCTTTAAAAAAGGAAGATAAACAATATAATTAAAAATGGGCAAAGTACCTAAATAGACACTACTTTAAAGTGGATATAGAAAAGGCTAATAGACATATGAAAACATGCTCAGTCACTAATCATCTAAGTAATGCAAATCAAAACGACAATGCGGTACCATCTCACACCTGTCAGAATGGCTATCATCAATAAATCATCAAACAAGTGCTGGTGAGGATGTGGAGAAAAAGGAACCCTCGTGCACAGCTGGTGGAAATGCAAACTAGTGCAGCCACTGTGGAAAACAGTATGGAAATTCCTCAAAAAATTAAACATAAAACTTCCATTTGACCCAGTAAACCCACTTCTAGGAATATACCCCAAGAAATCAGAAAGAACAATCAGAAAAAAATACATGCACCTCTATGTTCATAGCAGCACAGTTTACAATAGCTACGAATTGGAAACAGCCTTAGTGCCCATCGGGAGATAAGTGGATCAAAAAACAATGGTACATCTACATAATGGAATACTATACTGTTGTGGAAAAGAAAGAACTCTTACTGATCCCAACAGCCTGGATGGAACTGGAGAGCATTATGCTAAGCGAAATAAGTCAGCTAGAGAAAGATAAATTCCACTTGATCTCTCTCATTTGTGGAATATAATGAACAACATAAACTGATGAACAAAACCAAATCCAGGGACAGAGAAGCATTGAACAGACTGTCTAACCTCAAAGGGAAGACATGGAAGAGTGTAGGTGGAGGCTAAGAGATCAACTGAAGTTCTTCTATGCATTCATATTAGCATAACCAATGGACACAGGCACTAGGGGGATGAGGGCATGTGCTGGGGTGGGAGTGACTGGGGAGAGGTCAAGGGGGAAAAAGGAGACATATGTAATACTTTAAACAATAAATATTTTTTAAAAAATAAACATGAGTGAAGGGCTGTTAGGACTTCCAAAGTACAGATGAGAAAATGTAACTCTAGGCTTTTGTGCTTGTTAATTATAATAGCTCATAGGGAATATAAAATCGTTTAATCAAATTAATTCCCAATAAGAAAATATGTAAAAGGAAAGTATCATCATCTTAATTCCAGTGAAAAGTTAAAAATAAAATATAGTTTCCTATGTATTCAATGTGAAATGACAAGATCAATTTTCTTTTTTAAAATATATTTTATTGATATTTCACAGAGAGGAAGGGAGAGAGATAGAGAGCTAGAAACATCGATGAGAGAGAAACATCGACCAGTTGCCTCCTGCACACCCCCCACCGGGGATGTGCCCACAACCAAGGTACATGCCCTTGACCGGAATCGAACCTGGGACCTTTCAGTCCAAGGACCGACGCTCTATCCACTAAGCCAAACCGGTTTCAGCTGACAAGATCAATTTTCAGAATTCACATAGAAAATGGATTGGGAAGTGGATGCCTGGGATTTGGGGGGGGGGGTTCTAAAAGGAGACTATGGGGGGGGGGCTTTTGTAAC
The DNA here is from genome assembly GCA_963924515.1 of Vespertilio murinus. Lineage (NCBI taxonomy): Eukaryota > Metazoa > Chordata > Mammalia > Chiroptera > Vespertilionidae > Vespertilio > Vespertilio murinus. The sequence continues at coordinate 162,377,628 of OZ004705.1, forward strand.
ACTTTCAACAATAAATATTTTTTAGAATATTAAAGAAAACAAACACTACCCTGGGAGACACACTTCATTCTGCACCTCTTCCTAGAGTTGTTCATGTTGTGATACAATTATGTACTGCTCTGTGCATTTCCACGTGTCCCGCTTATGCCAACTGTCTCAGCTACTGCTTCCAATTTCAAACAACCAGTGTGAGCCGCAGGAAATGCCAAAGTGAGTCAGTGGGGACCCTACTTTGTTTCTGAACAGAACACCTCAGTAACTGATCTGGAAGACCCATTTTATTTACCATCGTTCCACTTGACTTGTTCCACACTTTAAGTTCTTAAGGACATTCACACCATTTTGTTTTACATTTGCCTCTTTACTAAGCAAATTTCAGAACTAATAGGCATACCAAAATATGATGAAATAGCATGAGTTTTCTTTATCTCAGACACTACCAAAGAAGATGATCTTCATTTATTTTAACATCATGTTCCCAATTGCTTTATTCAAAAACCTGTCCAATAATTCCACAGTCTGACAGCAAACCCTATTAGCTCTATCTTGAAAAAATATATTGCCAAAAGTGAGTGCTTCTCACTGCCTCCACCTCTGCCAGGCTTGTTTTAAGCCTCCATTATCTCTCATATCGACTGTTTAATGAGGCTTGTACTGGGTTTCTCATTTCCTCTCGTGCCCTCCTACCGTCTGTTTTCCACAGAGCAGCCAATGTGATTGTTTTAAATCAAAGAATTTTATTCCTCTGCTTTAAATTATCTGGTAGCTTCTCATCTCTCGCAGAATAAAGTTTAAAGATTCTAAATGACCTGCACCCCTGCTACCTCACTGAGGTTGTTTCTAATCACTGTCCCATTCCAGTTGCTCTGTTCCCACCACGCTGGCCTCTTCTTTGCATCCGGAACATGCCGAGCTTACTCCTGGCAGGCCCTTCCCATGGGTCAAGTGTGTCTGGATGGGAACTTCTCCACAGGCATCCACAGAGTGCACTCACTAGTTTTATGCAATCTTTGCTGGTATTTCATTTCCACAATGAGTCTCTGCTTTGTTTTACTTTGTAACAATTATCACCATCTAAACATTTTGTATCTATTTGTTCATTCTCTTCCTGTCCCCTTTCTCCATTCATTAAGATTAAGCTCCGTGAGAATTAATATGTTTTTCCTGTTTTGTTTATTCCAAGTCCATTATGTCACTGTAGTCTTGGTCATTACTTAAATCTCTGAACCTCAACTGAATTAAGTGTAAAATATGAATTTGTTACTACCTACAGGTATACCTTAATCTTATTATAAGAAATAAATGAGATGTGGCACATTATTCTGTTAATAAATGGTGAATTGTTATATGAATCTTAGTTAATATTATTAGTGGGATAACTTATCTTTTTAAATAGCCTTCTTGAGCCCCACTCACACTTTGCTATTAGTCAAAGAATCTAGGGCTTATTAGGATAACAATATAGAAGGTGCTATTGTTCACCCTTACCTGATACTCTTATCTAGTACTCTTATCTAATTCTTATATTAGCACTTCTGTCTCAAGATCCCTTCTTGACAGGATCATAAAAAAACTCACCAAAATTCAGTTTCTGAACCAATTGTCTCATTTTAACTTGCTTATATTTTTTATAGGTGCCAGGTTTATCTAATTTTCTTTGTTACTGGGAAAGCCTTGGGACAGAGCAGTGAATTAGTTATTATAGACAATTACCTTGTCAGAATTGTCTAAAATTTCCTATCTTATATAATAAAGAGGTAATATGCAAATTGACCATCACTCCAACACACAAGATGGCTGCCACGAGATGGATGGCAGGTGATCAGACCAGCAGGGGACAGCAGTTAGGGGTAATCAGGCCAGCAGGGGAGCAGTTACGTATTGATCAGGCTGGCAGGGGAGTGGTTAGGGGGTGGTTAGGCTGGCAGATAGAAGCAGTTAGGGGCAATCAGGCAGGCAGGCTAGTGAGCAGTTGGGATCCAGATTATGAGAGAGATGTCCCAGATTAGAGAGGGTGCAGGTTAGGCTGCGGGACACCCCCACCCCCCACTCCCATGCACAAATTTCGTGCACCAGGTCTCTAGTACTTACATACATTTGTCCAGTCCTGAGGTTGATCAACCCCAGTTCTGTGTTACTATTCACAGACTCAAAAGGAATATCATTAGGTAAATTAAGACATAAAATTTTAAGTCATATTTAGTTGGTCACATCAGGTTTGTGGTGCTTAACCTTAAAATGTAGGTGATTTACTTATCTCTTTCAACATATTTGTAATATTAGATAATGATTGATACATATAATATTTTTAAGTACCAACTATTATTCATACTGCACTTCTCTTTATTTTTTATGTGTAGTAGGATAAAAGACAGTTCTATCTCCATTAAATATGCCAAAGTCTCTTTAACTACTTGAAAACTGTGGCTATTTTTTATTTCTGGTTTTATACAGTATTTTCACCTTTAAAACGTTATGTGTTTAATACATTCCAAAAGTCATTGCCCCAAATATTTATGTAACAAGGATTATATATCATAGTAAATAATATACTATTTTATGACTAATTTTGTTGGAAGCTTAGATTTTTTATTTCTTAAAGATACATACAATATACCCATGTTATGGATCCCAAGTGGCCTAAGCCAATGAAACATTACATCTCCCCAGAACTGGAGCCACTGCAGGAGGTCACAGCACACACTGCTGGGGAGGCCGATGCAGGGTTTGAGCCAGATAGATACAAGTGCACAGCCTCAGGCATCATTTGCAAATGAACTGACCAAGGCAGGCCAGCGACAGGAGAGAGGTCTGAAGCTGGGCCCATAATCACTGTGGGGCCCTGGCTGGCGGCATGCACGATCATGGCTGGATGATCTCGCCACCTGCATACAGACAGCAGTAAAGGCCAGTGGCATGCAGGCGCACAGCTGCAGGGACTGTCCCTTGTTGCCTGCGTAGTGATGGGGGTCAGCTCTTGGTTCCTGTGCAGCCACAGAGGCCAGGGCTGGTTGCCAGTGTGTAACCCAGTCTTTGGCAGAAGGGAAGGGAGGGAATGGAGAGGGACTGAGGTGGCTGTTAACTGAAAACACAGACATCTGGGGTGGGGGAGACTCTCAGTGGTAAGACCTGCAGGGGTCCGTGGTGGCTGTGCTGGCCATTGGCTTCTTCAGTAGTGAGAGCTCCCAGGGTCTTTTGCAGAGCAGGCTCTGGAACTGCAGTTGCTACTGCTCTGTGGTAGCTATCACTAGACCTGGTCTCTCTTCCTTATTCTGAGATTTCTCTGTACATCTCAGATTTGCCAGTGTGGGAGTGGGTGACGCTGAAGCAGGTCCATGGAGTAGGGTTCTAAAAGACTAGTGATGTTGGTTGCTCAGCTCATTCTCCCTTTCCTGGCTAGGGAGCTCAAGTGAACCAGGGAGTTCCCTCTTGATTGTGAGCAACGCCAGCCACGGGAATGGTAGGATGCAGGCAAAACGGGACTGTACTTTAAGTTTTTGTGCAGTTACTGTCAGGTTTTGTTGTTGTTGTTGTTGTTGTTGTTGCACTCTATTATTGAAGTTTCTTATGTAAACTCCTAAGCTCTCCCAAAGCTATTTTTGTTTATGCATAGCTGCCTAATTATTGATTTTTATGGGGGAAATGAGTCTGGAGCCTCTCACTATGCCATTTTGGTGATATCTGAAAAAATGATGCTCTTATTTGTAAATGAAAGTGGGCATTACAATTATTATCTTTTAATACATTTCGAATATTGTGTTTTACATTTTATAAACTTTCTTCCTCAGGCTTAAAATATACATAAAGAGAAATAAAACTGAACATAACACAAAAACGAGATTCTATAATTTAGAGTCCCTAAAATATGCATTAAACTAGATAAAGAGTTTAAAGTTTTCCAACTTCACAATCATGAAATCACATCATTGTTTGAATCCTAAATAGATAACACTCAGCTTTTATGTAGCATATGGGGTTGCTTTGGAAGTCCATATGCTTTGTAGCAGTTGGTGTTCAAATGAAAATGTGTGAAGTCAAATAACAATATGGCCCAGAAGACAAAACCTAATTAGCAGCAGCATCAAACTGCAGGCTTTCTTTCTACCTACCTACATCATTTTTTTTGTGAGGATCTACAGAAGTTTCCTTGGTAAAACAGTTTTTGACAGACCTGTAGACTATCCTATCTAATGAAGGGTGAATATGCTAATTGACCCTCATACTATGGCAAAGATGGTGGTACCCACAGCCAATAAGGAGGGATATGCTAATTGATTGTCACACCCTCAAAGATGGCAGCACCCATAGCCAATAAGAAGGGAATATGCTAATTGACTACCACACCTTCAAATATGGTGGTGCCCACAGCCACAAGATGGTGGCGTCCACTCCCCTCAGACCCACTGGGGTGGCAGGTGCATGGAGCAGCCAGGCCTGCCCCCCAGGCGGATCTGGCCTCTCCATGTGCCTGCCTCCAGAAGTCCCTGTCCCCTCATCCCCTCAGCCACTCAGGGCTGGCTCAAGGCAAAGGCAATCCTTGGATAGCAGCTTCCCAGCCCCTCAAGTGCTGCCCAAAGCTCAGGTAACCAAAGTCGGCCAAGGTTTGTGCTGCCTGCAGTGGCAGCAACAGAAGTATAATGGGGATCACCTTCCCCTGATTGCCAGGTCACCTCCCACCTCTAAGGGTTCCCAGACTGTGAGAAGTGGCAGGCCAGGCTGAGAGACCCCCTCCAGTGCATCATGAGTTTTCATGCATCGGACCTCTAGTAATAATAAAACCCTCTTTTTATAAAAGTAAACTGCAAGATTACAAAATAGTCAAGGGGATGTAAATACAGTAGAGGAAATATAGTCAATAATATTGTCATAACTATGAGATGTACCAGTTAATAATAAGATTTTTTTCCCAATAAATGGAGTAAGACATGTGTTGATATATATGCGATTTGATACGGATGCTATTTTGTTGTATTGCTGAAGGTGTTAACAACATAGATATTTTTATGCTTAAAAATGTTGAATTTTGTGCCAAAAAAAGAAAATTTGCTGGAAGTTTTAATTCATTACTTTATTTTGAAGAAAAAGTTATTGTATACATCGGGAAGCTTATGGTTTACATGCTCCATCTCAAGATCTGGTTTAAACGCTTTAAAAGTGATGATTTCCATGTGAAAGACAACATCCAGGTCAACTGAAAACGTTTGAAGATAAACAATTACAAGCATTATTGTATGAAGATACGTGTCAAACTCAAAAGCAACTTGCAAAGAGATTAAATAGTGCTCAGCAATTAATTTCTGATTGTTTACATGCAATGGGAAATATTTGAATGAAAGAAAAATGGCTGCCACATCAACTGAATCAAAGACAAATAGAAAACCAAAAAGTTATCAGTAAAATGTTGCTTTAACAGCATGAAAGCAAGTTTTCTTTGCATCGAATTGCCACTGGCGATAAAAAGTGGATTTATTTTGAGAATCCCAAATGCACAAAATCATGGGTTGATCCAGGTCAACCATCAACATTGACTGCAAGGTCAAATCGCTTTGGAAAGAAAAAATGCTCTGTGTTTGGTGGGAACAGGAAGTTATAGTGTATTATGAGCTTCTAAAACCAGGTGAAACCATTAATCACTACTAACAACAAATAATCAATTTAAACCATGTTTTGATTGTGAAACGACCAGAATGTGCCAGAAGACACAACACTGCAAAATAATTTTGCTGCATGATGATGCACCATCATACACTTCAAAAACAGCTAAAGACACATTAAGAGATCTTGCCTGGGAAGCATTAACCCACCTGCTGTATTCACTGGACTTTGCTTCTTCAGATTACCACTTGTTTCAATCGATGGCACACACACTTTCTGAGCAGCACTTCAAAACATATAAAGAAGTGGAAAATTGGGTCTCTGAATGGTTTGCCTCAAAACATGAAAAGTTCTATTGGACAGCATCCACAAATTATCTGAAATATGGGGAAATGTGTAGCTAGTGATGGACATTACTTTGAATAAAGCACTTTTGATTTTTCTCTTGAAATTATCATGTTTTCTTTGATTACAAAATCTGCAATATTAACTGGTACATCTGTATATGGAGGGTGCCAGTTGTACTGGATATATCAGAGGGATAATTTTTAAAAGAATATGATTGCCTAACCACTATGCTGTAAACCTGAAACTAATGCAACATAATATTGAATGTAAATTGCAATTAAAATATAAATAAAAATAAATATAACTATCATTCTAGTTTTAATAAGCACATTAATTAAAAATGATGGCTTTCTTCTTCTCTAAGAACTATCCTAAGGCAATGAGGCAAATAGAATAAGAAATACACAAAGCCATCATTCATGAGACTAGCAAGTATCTGAAATTCAAAGTTCATACACATAACCATGCATGTAAGTATGTGTACATATACATAGCTACACACATATACATCTATTTCAGGTATGCAGAAGACACTCCAAAGGGATAACCAAGGCTATTTACATAAAATAAAGCAAATAAAACACTCTTCTTTAAAATAAGTTGCAGAATTCAAAATTAAAATCTAATAATGCCTCTTTGTAAACATAAAAACATACATGCTGGCCAGCTGGTACTTTTTTTTCCTGAACCAGATTTGGTACGTTTGAGAAGTAAGAAAGATAGGATTTTAAAGGGGCTCTTATGAACAGTAACAAAAAATTGTGGGAATGATGGGAGGGAAGATAAAAATACATTCTGCATTATGAGTAGTCTTTGTAAGTAACATTTTCTGATTGTGATGATGTGAAAGTTAAAAGAGCTCACACTAAATAGGATGTTGCAGCAAGAAATCTGCTCATTCTTGGAGATATATTTGTCCTGTTATGACATCAGTATCCAGAAAATAACTTTTCCAAAGAGTATTAATAATCGTGCAATGAAATAAAAATTAGGTGAGGATCAATACGTATCTACCAGTATATAATAAAAGCCTAAGCAACAGTTATGGCAGAATGACCAGAACAACCAGAGGCTACAATGAGCACTGACCACCAGGGGGCAGACGCTCAACCCAGGAACTGCCACCTGGTGGTCAGTGCGCTCCCACAGGGGGAGCGGCCACCCAGCCAGAAGCCGGGCTCATGGCTGGCAAGCTCAGCGGTGGTGGCAGGAGCCTCTCCTGCCTCAGTAGCAACACTAAGGAGCAGCACGCCAAGTAGTAAGGAGTGTGCAGATGGGCAATAAGGAGCGAGAGATCCTGAATAGCGAGAGGGATGTCTGACTGCTGGCATAGGCCCAATCCCAGCGGACATCCCCTGAGGGGTCCAGGACTGTGAGAGGGCTCAGGCCAGGCTGAGGGACCGCCCCCACTTCCCCCCACGTTTATTATAAGACTAGAGGCCCAGCATGTGTAATCACGGATGGTAGCCCACTGGGCTTGCAGCCCAACCATCATGCTTGCAGCCCTGCCCACTCGCTGGCTTCACTCGCAGCCCCACCCACCAGCGACTGCTTGCCAGGATTGCCTCCCTGCCTACCCTCACCGCTGCCCTGCCATGCTTGCAGCACTGCCCACCAGCCCGCCGCTGCTCCTTGCACTCACTGCCCTGCCCGCCCTTCCACCACCTGCCTTACTGCATGCAGTCTGAGCCTGTGGACTGTGGGCGAGGGACTGAGAGGTGCTCAATGCACCTCATGGTGACTGGTCGTTTGGTTGTCCTGACACTGGCTTTTTATATAGAGAGGAAGACAAGAGAAGAAGAGTGGGGAAAAAAACAACAACAACAAACTGATAACATTTGAAGATAATAAGAAGAGGTGGCACAGATGAAGTGAAAAATTTTGACTTAATATATTAAAAGAATCTCTGCCCTAACCGGTTTGGCTCAGTGGATAGTGTCAGCCTATCGACTCAAGGGTCCCAGGTTCGATTCTGGTCAAGGGTATGAACCTTGGTTGCAGGCACATCCCCAGTAGGGGATGTGCAGGAGGCATTTGATCAATGTTTCTCTCTCATTGATGTTTCTAACTCTCTATCCTTCTCCCATCCTCTCTGTAAAAAAAAATCAATAAAATATATTTAAAAAAAAAAAAAGAAAAGAAAGTGCTAAAGGAAAATGTAAGATGAAAGAGTAAACAAAAATTGCAACTGTTAAAAATAAAAAGAGATAAAAATTCACCCTTCTGTTCTTTGTGAGAGTGTTTTTCTACGTAATGACCCTTTCATGTTTGTGTGGCAAAATATCTACTAAACATTTCATTGTCCCCAGTCTGTAAAAATGTCTGATTCTGTTGCTTTGTCTTATGTGTCATTCATTAACTGTTCCATCTGTATATGTTACTTTTGCTTTAAAGATACATTAATTAAAGTTTTATGAAAATGCGTATATAATTATTTTGACCTCAATTTGTACAGTTACAATGTAAGCACTGTTTCTAATTATCTATGTAAAATTAACTTTCTTTTTAATTTGAAAAATTCAATAAAAAGGATATTTATTTAGAAAGTTGCTGAGAGCTTAATAAAATTTCTGATTTGAGGAGCAAAATGTCATTTAAAATACATTGAAATTATAAAAATAAAGTGCCCTGGAAGAGAGAATCTAATAATGGAAAAATAAAAAAAAAGAAAATTTATCAAAAATGAGTGACTATTAAATTTGAGTTTTAAATTTCTGTATCTCTGGGAAATTGGTATTCAAACTTCAAAATAAATACAACACTATTTTAAGGTGTACCTAGGAAAATAATCAGAGCAACTCTAAAAGGTTTTTAAAAAGTTGTATGGAATATAAATTATCCACACATATATATTAGTGTGAGGAACATTAGTGAGACCCAATTTAAATACTGAACACTAGAATTTCACAGTGGAAGATAAACATTTTTGTGCTCTCATGGCCACCTCAGGCTAATGGGCATGTTTAATTACTGAAACACCATGGACAGCGTGGAGAAGACTTGTATTAATTATGTTTTTTCCTTACCTTTGCATTTGTAAAATGTCTAATTGTTAATAATGTTAAAAGCCAACAAAATAAGTCAAAAGCAAACAAAGCATTAATCAAATCATAGTACCTATTCTCCATTAAAAATAATTATCTTAATTATTAGAAATAATAAAACAAATAACTTAGATACATAAATATAGTTTAAAAATATCTGAGTACTTCATTTCTCTGTGATAAAGTTTATACTAATACAATCCTATCTAATAAAAGGGTAATGTGCAAATTTACTGTCACTCCGTCAAAAATATGGTGGCACCCATAGCCACAAGAAGGTGGCACCCAATCCTCTCAACCCAACCGGAGTCCCACAGTCCTGGGGCTGCGGCTGCTGAGAGGGGGCAGCATGAGCAGCCTGGTGGAATGCTTGCTTCGCCATCGCAGTGATGAGGCAGGCGTCCTGTGCCCAGCCACAGATGGGCTCCTGTGTCATCCCTGTGACTTATCCATTTTAATTGGAGGGAAAGCAGTGTGCAGGCTAGCAGTGCTGGAGGCACAAGGAGCCTCCACTTGGGGAAATCCGAAAGACTTGGCTCAGGGAGGCACAGCCACTCTGGGCACTTCAAAAATGAATAGGGTGTTTTCTTCTCATTCCTGCAAATGCCAGAGCCAAGACTATATAACACAGATAAAAGGGATGGGCTTCTGGGAGCGTCCAGGCTCTGCAGAGAGCTTCTGGTGCACAGATTTGTGCGCAGGGCTACTAGTATAGATATAATTCCAAGCAAACTGGTATACTAGGGCATGCAGAATGGACATATTTGAAATGGTAGGTAGTCTAGGAATTTTTTAAAGTTCCCATCAAATATGTATTTGACATCCATTGATAGCAGAGAGTGTGGCTGAGAGATATGTAAATATACCCACTTGTCACTCTTCTGCAAGCGGATAGAAGATGTTAGGCTAGTGACAGTGTTAGGCAGCTGGGGCTGTCGATAGCTTTCTAACAAAAAATAAAACATGGCAAAGTACACATTTTTTCTTATGCCTGCTCCATCAAAGTCCAGTGTGACACCGCAGAGGAAAGATGCTGCATGGCTTTGGATTATGCTCATGCTCAAAAGCGTACTGGCTTCTGAAGCATAGCATCGCAGTGAAAAACTGGCAGAAATAACCACCCATGCATATTGATATCTTTAATAGTAGAATATTAACTGCTCCATGAACCGGATTTCTTTGAACGTTCTATTATTCTCATTTAGCTTAAAAAATATGGGGAAATGTTAATTAGTGTCCTTTAATGCTTTAGACAGCGGCTAGTCCAACAGATAGAGTTATAGATCCCAACTGTGCACGCTGTAGGTGAGAGCTATTTAAAAATTATTGAAACTCCCTAAGCCTCTGTAATCTTCTCAGAAGTAAGGATGAAGGATAATTATATGTACCTCATGTTGTGGTAATGAGAATTAAATGATTTAATGTATATAATCTACCCAATAGAGTGGCTGACGCACTGTGAGCTTTCAAGAAATGAACTATGCTGATAAAAGAATGTACTCTCCCCGCAGCCTGGCTGAGTTTAAATCCTTGCTTTCTCATTTATTAGCTGTGGCACCATTCTCTAATTGGTTAATGATTCAGTCTGACTCAGTTTGCTTTTCTGCATTATTGGTACAATGAGAGCAAGTGCTTCTGGGGATTGCTGAAATAACTTTTGTATTAGCAGACACATATACATGAAGATGGCTTAAAGGAAGGCCTGACAGTTAGTAAGTGCTCATTAAATATCTCAAAATGCATTATTAAATTTTCAATTGATGTTTCAATTGATGTATATTTGATTCATACATTTGACTCTTGGATCCCACAAGAAGTTCTAAAGTAAGTTTAGATAGTTTCTAATGACTGCCATAATTAAATAATCCAAAACAGTTTTCTAATTATTGATAAAATTTTAAAGCAAAGTGCAAATCATACCTTGAAGATATTCAGATAAGGTTCCAGACCATCCCAATGGAGTGAATGCCTCAGTAGAGAGAGTCATACATAGTACTTTTTGATTTTCCAATGCATATAAAATTATTTTTATACTATACTGTAGTCTAGTAAGTATGCAATAGCATTATGTCTGATACTTTAAGTTCAAAAATAATGTATTGCTCAAAATGTTACCATGACCTGAGTCTTCAGCAAATCATAATATTTTTTCTGGTGGAAGGTCTTGATTTTTATTTTAAAAATCTTCACAGCAATAGTAATACCAAGATAACTAATCACAGGTCACCATAAGAAATATAATAGGGACAAACAAGCTTGAAATATTTAAAGAATTATTAAAACGTGACAGAGAGGCAAGAGTGACCAAATGTTGCTGGAAAAAAATGGCACTGATAGATTTGTTAAAGCAGGATTGCCACAGACCTTCAATGTTTTATTTTAAATTCAATAGCTGTGAAGCACAATAAAGCGAATTATAGTAAAGCGATGTATGTCTATAAATAAATTTAAGACAATGTAAAGGCAAAAAATAATAGAGATTAGTAGAAATTAGAATAACTTCTCAAAGTACCAGGTGCTATTATACAAAATATTTACCTGAGAAATCTAAATAAAAGAGTCTCCTCAGATCAGATTCATAAAAGGAAAAGACAATTTTATGGTTTTATATAAGTAACTTAGTAGTTGTCTATCATGTAATTATTAATATGTATTTTCTTGAAGTTCCCATCAACTTTAAGGCAGCTGGGGTTGTGATTATATGGGCTTCTACAGATTGTTAGTTATCATGCAACACATTTTATATTATTATCATGGTAAAAACTCCATATTGCTCGTAAGGGAAATGTCTCACATTGTTTATTTTTCATTACAAAGAACATTTAGCTATTCTCAGAAATCCTAAAGCATTTCTTTATTTTAAAAAGAAATAATTGTTTTTGTAAAATTCCCAAAACAAATAAAATAAATATTACAACTAACTATGTTACGTTACTTATATATTAAGTTTACTGCTTTAAAAGAACATAGAAATGAATACCTCATTCACAACAAAGGGCTCATCAATCACATGGGGAGAAGCATGAAGTTGGTATGGCTCTTCAGAGTGGTCCCAGGTGAAGGAAGAGGGCCAGGGCTTCTAGTAACCCATTCCCATGCTGAATTGCCACTAAAAGTGGGCTTCCCCAGGTAACAAGCATATAATCTAGAACCATGGTCGGCACACTGGGGCTCTCAAGCCACATGCAGCTCTTTGGCCCCTTGAGTGTGGCTCTTCCACAAAATACCATGGCCTGGGTGAGTCCATATTGAAGAAGTGGCATAAGAAGTTTAAGTTTAAAAATTTTGGCTCAAAATTTCTCTCAAAAGAAATTTCAATCAGTGCACTGTTGATATTTGGCTCTGTTGACTAATGAGTTTGCCGACAACTCACCTAGAACATGGAAACTGCCAAGGTCAGGGTCATTTTATAGGGAACCTAAGTTGACAACATACCTGGCAGCTGAGAGGTGCTGAAGTGTAAGTCTGGAGCGACACAAATAACACTCTCAGCATGAAATTTAACTGTTCATCATTTAGAAACCAACTCTGATAGAAGCTGGTGCCTGGAATGGCAAGACAATTCTGTAAAAGATGGTATCAGTTTTGAGATTGTGCAGCAGGTGGTGAGAAATTATTGGAGGTTATATAGTTATGTGATTTAGTGCTAAATCATAATGCAAATTTCATCTGCTATAATTTACAAAGCAGACAAGCGTTGCTGTAACTCTAAAGGGGGGAGTTTTAAAATAGTAAATATTGTATATTATTGAATAGATTTTGGAAGATATTAGCGATGAACTCAGAAAAGGACTGAATAATTTCTAAGTAGGAATAAAAGGTAATAAAGGCAAAATGGAATATGAGTTCCTTACAGGATTGAAGAGTCCAAATAATTCTAGATCTCAAATAATACAAGTAGATTTACACAAAAACCTCTGTAGTAAAAAATCCAGTAAACTTAAGTAATGTAAGTATTTAAGACAATGTCCTGACTAAGAGAGCTATTGAACCATGTAGCAAAATGGATTGGCTAGATCTGAATCTATATTTTTAGTAATGTTGCATTGTCAATACCAGCCAGACCAAAATTTTTCTAATTGTGCAAGAAGTATACATTATTAGAGACATATCTTACCTGAACAGGAGACAAGTTGCAAAATTATGCTGTCCTTTAGGAATGGTCTATTCCCCAACCTTTAATAATAGCTGATAGATGATGATGATGATGATGATGATGATGATAGATAGATAGATAGATAGATAGACTTTTATTGCAGAATTGTGTTAAGAAAGTACTAGAAATAAGCTGGTTAAATAAAATATGGCATATGCTTAAATATTGAATGCTAGGAAGTGGTTGAAAAATGAGACATCTTTGTAAGAAAGGACATAAAATATTTACCAAAATAAACTTTAAAAAAGTAAGTGCTATATTTGTAAAGGATAATTCATTGCCTTCTTTTGTAACTTGCTCTTGAAAATTTGTTGGATAACAAATTTTCAGATAACATGAGGATATAATCCATGATTTTAAATAAGTAAATAATAATACACCAGTGTACATTCAAAATTACATTAGTAGATTTATGATTTTTGAAACTCATTTTACTTTATTCTTTTTATTTATATATGTATATCATTAGACTGTAAGCTATAGCATCTTTATAAACTGTTCATTCTAGAATATTTGAATGAAGCTAATTTGACTAAACTTTTTTTCAGTCTTTGACTCTCATGGGTTTAGAAGAATAAGCTTTTAGCCTGAGATAAGTATGAAATAATCCAAAATAAAAATGCTACTACAAAGACATTAGAATTTCATGCCACTAACAATATATTTTTTTTAAATATATTTTTATTAATTTCAGAGAAGAAGAGATAGGGGGAGAGAGACATAAACATCAATGATGAAGAGAATCATTGATGGGCTGCCTTCTGCACACCCCTCACTGGGGATGGAGTCTACATCCTGGGCATGTGCCCTGATCCAGAATCAAACCATGATCTCCTGATTCATAGATCAGTGCTCAACGACTGAGCCATGCTGACTGGGGTAACAATATTATTTTTATGCCAGGGATATAACCTCTTCCCCAAGCAGACACCAAATTGCTTGACTGAAGCAAAAATGTTGAAAAATCTGGCTCATGGCTATGGGGCTATCCTCCTTCTTTCACCTGGCTGGTGGGCAACTGTTACCACTGTGATAACAAACCTGTTTCGCCTTATCGCTGACTCACATCTGGACTAATTTTCAAATCTCATTTTAGTATACTGCATAATATGACATAAGCAGAAATCACGTTTGCCACTTCATAAAATTATCCTACATGTGATCTTCCTACTCCTACCTTTTCATTGCCTTCATGAAGATCAGAATGGTAGACTTGAAAGGAATAAACTAAAAAATTAAGGGAGCTGGGTGCTCAAATTACTGCTTGGAGAAGAAACAATCATGGATCAGGAGCACTGAAGTGTTATTTTTTATTTCCAAAATCTTCCAATATTGTTTGGAGGCTGATAGAAATTGGATTCTATGTGTGAATATGTATATGGTTGTGAATATGTATAATATGTATATGATCATATACATAATCATATATATATGTGTGTGTGTGTGTATATATATATATATATATATATAATCATAAAGATTCTTACCAAAAGCACTCCTTGAAATTATTTTTTAAAAAGCTTTTATGAATAATTCATAGGAAAAGTGTGAATAATTGTTTGAATCATTGTAGAATGACAAATATAATTTACAACAGCAATGAGCTGACAGATTTCACTTAAGCAGCACTAGAAAAGCCAATGATATTTATTATGACAGTAAATACAGGACCAAAAAGTAAACCTTTACAGATTATTTTTGAATTGTAAAATGGGATAACCTTTGAAAAAGGAGTTAATAAAACATACAAAAATATTTTAAGTGTATATATTTTTTTCTCTCCAGAAATCCTAATTTACAAACACTTCTACTAAAAGATGCAGATAGTAAATGTAAAAATTCTTAGAATTTAGGTGGAGATAAAGTCAAAAGTGGGTAAAGAAGTTTGGCTAAAAATAGGTACAGTTTTTTTCATTGAGCCTGAGCAGGGACAGGTATTGACATTGATAAATTGAGGATGTGAAATATCTAAAACAATTGCCTTCAGGAGAGGCCTTTCCCTTGTATTTTTTTGGAAATTAAAAATAGTGGTATGACAGATTTGCACTGAGAATGTTAAACATTCCTGTGTATATGTGTGTATTCATCTGTTTTTGTTTGCATTTTGCAAAGTCCCTCATATAAACTATGAAAAATTTATATGCAATTATGTCAGTAGTACTGTTACCCTAAAGGTGATTCATTTTACAAAATTCTCTTGTACTCAAGGTCCACGGAACAAAGGTAAGACGACTCAGGCCTATAGCCTGCAGGGAGTGATTCTGTCTTATGCCTGAATAAAGAGGTAGTGACAAAGCCATTTGTCTCTGCTGCCCTCCTGGATAAAAGAAGATACTAAAATTCACTATGATATTCATCTTCACCCATGAAGGTTCTTTGAGAATACTTGCCAGCAGTGAGGAATGCCATCCTATATATGAAACATCTTTTATAAAACACTATTTCAAGGCCATAGTAATCATCAGGAAATGATGCTACAAATCGTCCAATTGCAGTGAAGTACAAACCTATTAGATAAATTTTATGAAAGAACTGAAGCTGGTTTTCTCTTTTGTAAAAATTATTAATCACAACTTTCATTTTAAAAATATTTTAATTTTCAATTCAACAAGCATGCACCAATAGATGGATATTGCATATACAGACAATTTCGCATCTCTATTAATTGGGAACGTTATATTATACTAGAGGCCCGATGCATAAAATTTGTGCAAGAGTAGGACTTTGCGGCAACTTCCTCAATCCCACAGCTGCAGCTCTGGCTTTGTCCCAGGTGGACATCTGGTCTAATTAGCATATTATGTTTTTATTGTTATAGATAGAATTTATATTTTATTGTTGAACTACTTTGTCACTAATGTCATTAAGTAAATTTAGTGGAGTTTGCAATTCGATTTGTTACATTAAAACATGATTTATATTCTTTCCAATACAACTATAAAAATAAAGTTTTACCTAAGGTATATAAAAATCAACTATGTTTTCTATTCTTTATAATTGCTGAATTTCACCTTAGATTTCATGGAATGATGAATTACCAAGGGGCTAGGAAAATAATGGTTGATTTATCCAAGTATACCATTTTTCACTTTCTCTTCAGACACCAACTCCTTTATTCTTAAACCACCAGTCAAATAATATAAATTATACATTATGTACATTATATTAGCTGATCACATACCTAAACTATATTCAATCTCCTTGCCCTGAGAGTGTGTTAAAAGCCTCTCTTCCTTCACACCTACTCAGATTGTCCCCTGATATGCTAGATCATAGCTATAACCAAGACCTTCTTTCCTCCTCCACTCCTCAGATTTTGCTTTACTTGAGATAATGCAAATGTTTAATATTTCATATCATTCTAAGGGAAAATAAAAGTTATATCTCTGACATAATAACTTTCATATGCAATATCTACTGATTTTAGAAATCCAATAATT
Source organism: Vespertilio murinus (assembly GCA_963924515.1). NCBI lineage: Eukaryota > Metazoa > Chordata > Mammalia > Chiroptera > Vespertilionidae > Vespertilio > Vespertilio murinus. The sequence goes on from OZ004705.1 coordinate 162,394,211, forward strand.
GCTCCCAAAAACCTTTAGTCTAATCAAATATTTATATGTCTGATCTTTCTAATTTAGGATAAACCAATGTTTTTGTATTTTCTGAAATTTCATTAGTAATCTCCTTTTTAATAGTATTATTTTTAAAAAAATATATCTTATTGATTTTTTTACAGAGAGGATGGAAGGAGATAGAGTTAGAAACATTGATGAGAGAGAAACATCAATCAGCTGCCTCATGCACACCCCCTACTGGGGATGTGCCTGCAACCAAGGTACATGCCCTTGATCAGAATTGAACTGGGGACCTTTCAGTCTGCAGGCCGACGCTCTATCCTTTGAGCCAAACCGGTTTCGGCTTAATAGTATTCTTACTCTAACAAGAGTATTTTAAGTTTTAAGGTGGATACTTATATTGATTTCCACTTTTTCAAAGTATGTGAAAAGTAGTCTATATTAAAATGACAAAGATATATCTTTATTAGATTTATGTTATAGTGCACATTTGCTTCTATTTACTCTGAAATGAATCCTTGAAGAAAAAGGTTTAGATTACAAAAAAAACAACAACAACAGAAAACAAACAAACAAACAAACAAACAAAAACCCAACAACAACTATGTGAGTCTATTGGTTAATAACAATTAAAAGCAAGGAAATCCGCCGAAACTGGTTTGGCTCAGTGGTAGAGCGTTGGTCTTCGGACTGAAAGGTTCCGGGTTTGATTCCAGCCAAGGGCATGTACATTGGTTGTGGGCACATCCCCGGTAGGGGGTGTGCAAGAGGCAGCTGGTTGATGTTTCTCTCTCATCAACGTTTTTAGCTCTCTATTTCTCTCCTTTCCTCTCTGTAAAAAAGTATCAATAAAAAAATAAATATATTAAAAATATATTTAAAAGCAAGGAAACCCTGATCAATTCAAAGACTACAGGTTTTATAAACATTGAGTAACATAAATGTGTTGTTGTTTTATAAACTCTACGACATTTAAAATATTGTATTAAATCCAAATGTGAATGACCCATAAATTTGGGTTCATAATGTTATACTGAGAAATATATAAAGAGAATATAAGGGAATCATTTTTATTAGAATTCCAATAACATGTGAAGCACTCAAAATTTCTGCATAGTAGCTTAATTTCTTTCTGTTGATTGAGCAATTGCAGTCCTCATAAATGCCTTATGATCTTTTGATAACTGTCCTCATATAAAGGATGATTTCACTAATTACACATTTCGTCATTTGATTTTGTATCTTATTGCTGACCTTTTATGACCACATATTTATATTTAATTATTTCTCATAAGCACTACTCAATACCTTATTCAGGATTTTGCACACACAAAAAATGAATATTTGAACATAAAAAAACGTTTATTTCATAACAACCGGACTATGAGAGTGCACACATCCAAAGTGTTTTCTTGACAGCATTCACTTAACTAGGCTCATTTTCATATTTTACCTCCTTGGTGATCACAGAGTTCTCTGCTAATATGCAAAGGCTTATATTATCTGATTTTCTAGTTGAACCAACTACTGGAAATTTGTGGAGAAAACCCTGAAAATGTTAGAAATGTAATTTCAACAGATCCTAGCATGTGCACTAATAGTCTTTAGGTCTAAAGCTTTGAAACTTAAGCAGATCTGTATCCAACAAATAGCTGAAATGTACATTTATTATTCCATCCAATGGGTTGCCATAGAGATGTGTGTGGAACAATTTGCCTATCTTTTGATTCTTCCAAGTCATTCTGTTTCTAGATCCTAAACTAGATAAGAAAAGGTGGCTGTCTTATTTGCTTTTGGTTTTGTATAACTATGTTAGCATCCTATTGTGGCTATAACAAATACCAAATTTAGCAGCTTAAAAAAAATTATCTCAGAGTTCTTTGGGTCACAAGTCGAGCACGGGTCTCACTAAACTACCAGTGCACTCATGGTGTTGGCAAGGCTGTTTTTCTCACTGGAGACTCTGGGTTGAACCGAATCCCAAAGTCACTCAGATAGTTTGCAGAATCTGCTCCTTGTTGTAGGTCTGAGGTCCCTGTTGCTTTACTAGTTGTCAGCTGATGGCTGCTTGTAGATTCCTGAGGCCTCTCGGTTTTTCTACATCACTCCCCCCACTGCATCTTAGGGCCCATAATGGCATGCTGTGTTCTTTTGACACTTGGCATCTCTCTGATTTTTCCTTCTGCGCATCTATCTCACTGACTTCCCTCTTCCTGCTACATTTCTTTTTCTTAATTTTTTTTAAAAATTCTCACCTAAAGATATGTTTAATTGAGAGAGAGAGAGAGATGGGAAAGAAACACCAATAAGTAGTCTCCCATATATGCCCCAACTAAAAATCAAGTGGACTGCCCTAACCAGTTTGGCTCAGTGGATAGAGTGTCAGCCTGCAATTGAAGGGTCCCAGGTTCAATTCCAGTCAAGGGCATGAACCCTGGTTGCAGGCACATCCCCAGTAGGGGGTATGCAAGAGGCAGCTGATCGATGTTTCTGGTTCTCTATCCCTTTCCCTTCCTTTTTGTAAAAAATCAATAAAATATATTTTTTAAATGAAAAAAATTGAAAATCATGTGGAAACCTTTTGATACAGAGAATGGGACTCTAACCAACTGAGCCAGTCTATCAAGGTTACATTTCTTTGTTTGTAAAAGTTCATGCAACTAGATTTGATCACCTGGATAATCCAGTATAATCCTTCTGTTATAAGGTCTGTGACTTTAATAGTATCTGCTAAATCTATTTTGCCTTGTAATATAACATTTTCACAAATTCCAGGGATTAAGTCATATCTTTTTGTGATCATTCTGCTTACCACAATTACATAACATTTCAGCATACATTCCAAATTTTCTCTACAGTATAGGTAAATAAAATAATACACTATTTGTAACATAAAAATTATTAAATTATATTTCATTTATTAATTAAACTATTTTATTAATCCATTCACAGATGGATTTCTTACTTTACCTAAAAGTAAAATTTCCTTGAAGTGAAGGTATATATATATCATAAAGGTTTCTCTTATTACCTAGAATATTTTATTCTTTTTAAATTCAAATACCGAAATGTAAAGGGGAGAGAAAATTCATGCTTTTGTTACTAAAGCTATTCCATAACATAAATATGAAGTTTTCCATTTTTAATAGCACATTGTATGAAATACCTAAAACATTATGTTATGTATCAATGGCCTGGTGTTAATCTGATTGCCTCAGATAAAAGTCAAATTTTATCCTGCCCTTATTTATCTGATCTAAATATTTTGTACCCCCAATTTTTGTACAAAACAAGATTAGAGAGTACAGAAACAACAAAATTACAAGGATATTTGGTGTGATGAGAAGAGGAATAGTATAATGCTTACTGTAGGGGGAAAACATGAATACAATATTAAATTGATCAAACCAGGATTATGGCAAAGGATGATGATTATTTTATAAATCACTGAACAAGTGTAAACATTATGAATTATTCTGGGCAGTGCCCACCCTTGATGATCCCGGACCTGTCTCTTACTTCAACAGTGTTGGAAGGAGGAGATCCAGGGACACCACTTCTTCCAGCATCCTGCCATTCTCCTGCATCTTATCCAGCCACCACCTTCAGAACCACCTCTGGAGTGTTTTATCTACCTTAACTCCTTATTGCCGAGCAACCATGAGCTCCCAAATTTGTCAGCATTATTCCCCTAAGGTGGAGGCTTCAGTCAACCCCGTGGCCAACCTGCACTGCATGCCTCCAGGACCTACCTCTCTCTGGGCTTCTATTTCCATAGAGATGTGGCTTTGAGGGCAGGGCGAGTTGGTGGAGAAGCAGGAGATACTGAGAGGCTCTTAGAGTTGAAAAACCAGTGAGGTGGCTGCATTCTCTTCCAGGACATGCTGACACCTCCCAAGGTGAGTCAACAAACTCAGGAGAGGACCCTGAGCCAGGCCTTTGTGGAGCTACAGGCCCTAGCTTCTACCTGCGCAGGCCCTCAGCTCTGTGGCTTCCAGAAGAACCACTTCCTGGGTGAGGAGGTGAAACTCATCAAGAAGATGGGTGACGCCTGACTAAGGTCTGCAGGTGGCTGGTCTCTGGGCTGGGCTGGGCGAGTAACTCCTGGAAAGGCTCACTCACCCTCAAGCACAACCAGAAAGGAGTCTTTGGAGCCCAGAGGCCTCTGAGGGGACCCTCTGCTTTTACCTGAGCCTCTCCCCGAAACCACTAGCCATTCTTTTCACCATCTGAAGCTCTCTCCCATGCATTGGATCAAATGAAACAAAGATTTTTGCAGAAAAAAAATCTGATTATTCTTTCTATCTTCCACTGTTTCATCAGTCAACTGTTATATGCTGTATATTTTATACTTACAATGCACCAGATGCAATCATAAACTTTGAGGGAGGAGATGGGGGAAAAAGACAATCTTGACCTTTAATGTGGAGCATGTATTCTCATGAGGGAGTATTAAGAGCTTTTAGGAAAAGGGATTTTACATGACTAAAGTTTTCCACCTGGTGTACAATGGAGAGTAATAAAACAGCAGCACCATGGATAGCAGGTGCTTAAGGGAAACACTCTATTTAGAAGACACCCAAAAGAAAGGACCACTGTAGAAAACAAGGAAAAGAGGTGAGTAGGATGAGAATAGAAAACAATGGTATTGGAGGAGCTGAATTTGGAACACATTTTACAACATAGAAGTGAGTATTGGATTTAATAAATTAAAATATTTCAAAACTCAACTATCAGAAAGGTCATGGCTAAATGGATAATTCATATAATTCTGGTTGTATAACCTCTTTGAAAGGCAACCTGTTGATACTTATTATTACATTTTTTCAATGTCTTAGGAATCCACAATTTATATATGAGTACAGAAGAATCTTATTTTATGGCAATTACATTTTAATATTTAGAAGTTGTCTATACATAACAAACTTAAAAAGAAAAAAAGAATACATTATGTATTATAAAATGTAGTTTTTACTCTATATATATGAATGCAAAATAGACTAAACCACTTTTTTTAAATTCCCTATATACCTAATCTTCTGCACCAGTCCCAATACATGTACTCCTCCCTAAAAGACAAACATCCAAAAAATATGCTAAGTCAAGGGAAAATACTAGCCCTCTTTCTTTTTGTTTCTCTTTGTGTTAGCAATTTAACAATTATTTTTTAATCAGTTGGTCTAAACTAAATAATGTGACTTTCAGTATGTCCCATTCCCCTTTAAAAGCTGAGAACCTTAGTCACTTTTTTGTAGTTCCATTATTTAATGTTATGTAAAGTAAGGAAATGATCAGGGAGATCTAAACTATTATTACCATAACCCATAAGACTTTAGTCAATAATCAGCAAATCATTTCACTGTGTAGTGTTAAAAAGTCATACTAAATAACATTTATTTAGCTCTGTGGATGTTTTCACTATTGTTTAGTTTTGAGTCAGAGAATTAGTACATGAGAGCACAGATAGTATTATATTTTAATTCAGTTATATGGATGAATATATATATATATATATATATATATATATATAGAGAGAGAGAGAGAGAGAGAGAGAGAGAGAGAGATACATTTAATATTGTGCTGCTATTATATACATTTAAACATAAATGCTTCGAAGTACATATTCCAAGAATCTCTAACCATGGTATAATTATCAAAATTATTAATTAGAACACTGATACAGTAATTTTTCTAAATCAATTGTGCACATTCAAAGTTCATCAATTTCTCCATTAATGTACTAATTAGCTTGTTTTGTTTTCTTAGTGCTGGCTCCAAAACAGACCATTTATGATGTTTGCTTTAGTTCTTTAATATCCTTTCATCTAAAAGAGTTCATTTGCCTCCTCTTAGTTTTCATGAACTTGACATTTTAAAAAAAAATGGTTTTGATTCATGCTTGCTAATGGTTCCATTCAAATGATGCATTTTTTGACAGCATTATCATTGAAGTGAGGCTGTGTCCTTCTCAATGACTGATAAAGGGACACATGCTGTCAGCTTGTACCATTAGTGGTGATGTTAACTTTGATGATTTGCCTAAGGTTATTTTCACTAGGTTAATCCACTGTAAAATTACCAGCTCCTTCTCTCTCTTTTTTAAAAATACATATATACATAAAACATAATTTGTGGGAACTTATTTTGAGAATATGTAAATATCTTGCTCTTCATTAAGCTTTTACCCATAAGTTTAACTCCTACATCGTGAGTTTGTCTGATTCAATTATTCTGATAGTTGCTAAATGGTGTTATTTCTAACTCTACCTCTTCTTCTGTAAGTATGAGTACTTGGCCAAGTTATTTTCAGCTGACTGGGCCAGTTCAACGCTTATCTCCAGGGAGGTCTGGAAGTTTGGAACTAACTTTTGACCAAAAGAAAAACGAGAGTGCTAACTAATGATTTATAATGTGCTATTTAAAGTTTGAGACTTCTCAGCTGTCACCAGGCCAGCTGGCATATTGATCACTTACAATCACTTGCGCACCTCGGGTTGGCTATCTGACAAGTAGGGCACACAAGATCCCCCTGGGAACATTTGGGAAGCGCTTCTAAAACCAAGATGCCCCACACAAGTTGTAGAAGTCCATACCCCAAAGACAAAGAACATTGTGTGCGAATAGGGATGATTCTGGGCAACTGTGCCTGGAAGTCTATCAGGCTATTAGAGGATTGTCTGAACAGTCTTTCTATATCCTTTGATTTTATTAAGACGTTTCTGAATATGCATTCGTTCAAATGCTCAATCCTTATATACACAGACAGTACTTTCCTGATTGCTATCCTATAAAATGGTGAAAACTAACTGCTAACCAGACTTCCATTTGAAGTTATAGTTATTTGTGGCTTTAGCCTGAGGAAATATAGAAAAACATTGTGCTTAACACTTAGGTTAGGCCCTTTTGTACCCTTTAGTATGAATATGCTATTCTTTTGCTTTTGTTTGTATCCTATATCACTATTTGTTTCCTTACCCAAGTTTATTTTATTTTAAGATTCATAATCACATTGTTCCCAAAGTGAAAAACTGCAGATCTACCAGAGAAGCATCCCTCTATCCTGAGTGCCTTTCATCCTGCTCACACCCGTCCCTCTAACTGTTGTGCCATTTTGGATTTCCTTCCGTCTGTTTTCTCACTGGCCTGCCAGCAGAGTTTGTTGTCAGGTAGGGCAATTTTTCCAGTTTTAATAGGTGATAAATGGAAGTTTGGTTTTTTTTTTAGTTCTGATTTTTATTTCTCTCATTGTTAGCAAACTTGAACTCATTAAAAAAAATAATCAAGTGATCTTAATATGATTTTGTTTTGCCTACTATTTGTTGTTGACTATATTTTCTCAGTTTTTTTTTCCTCTTTACCTAACATTTATAAAGTTATATTTATATATTAACTAGAGGCCTGGTACATGAAATTCCTGCACCGTGGGGGTATCCCTCAGCCCAGTCTACACCCTCTCCAATCTGGGACCCCTCAGGGTATGTCCGACTGGATCGGGCCTAAAACAGCAGTCAGACATTTCTCTCACAACCTGGGACTGCTGGCTCCTAACAACTCGCCTGCCTGCCTGACTGCCCCTAACTGTTCCCCTGCTGGCCTGATTGATGCCTAACTGTTCCCTTGCCAGCATGATTGACACCTAACTGCTCCCCTGCTGGCCTGATCACCCCCAACTGCCCACCCCTGCTGGCCCAATTACCCCAAATGCTTTCCCCCGCGGGACAGGTCACCCCCAACTGCCTTCCCCTGTCAGCCATCTTGTGACAATGTGGGGGAAGCCATCTTGTGATGAAGTGGGGGTGGTCATCTTGTGATGTGAGGTCATGAGGATCAATTTGCATATTACCTCTTTATTATATAGGATGATACCATGTTTTATTTGTGATGTTTTAACTGTCTTCTACAATTTATAGTTATCTTTAGACCTGTGCTAAAATAATATTTCATGCAAAAGTTTGAAGTTTATTTGAATATATTTTCTTTTACTCTTTCCTGATTTTATGTCATATACAATGTCTTCCCCTATACCTAGAATATATAAAACTTTACCTGTGTTTTCTTCTTCTACTTATCTTGTTTGTTTTGTTAGAGCTCTACAATATTTGGAGCTTATCTTTGTATATTGTAATGTATCTTATCTTTTCCCAACTGGCTGTGCAATTATCTAAACACCATGTATTAAAAAATCAATATGTGTCCTAGCAATTTTAGATGTAATATTATTTTACTTTTTATTAATTTATTTTCAATTACAGTTCACATACAATGTTATATTTGTCTCATGTGTAAAACATGATGATTAAATACTTATATACCTTGCAAAGGAATCACCTCAATAAGTTTAGTACCCATCTGACAGCACACATAGTTATTAAAATATTATTAACTATATTCCCTATTCTGTACTTTACATTCCTAAAACTATTTTTATAACTGGAAATCAGTACTTCTTAATCCCTTTCACTTTTTCACTCATCTTTTCATGTGTTTTGGCCATCTGTTTGTTCTCTGGATAAATGTCTATTTTTGTCCTCTGCCCATTTTTTAATCAGATTTTTAGTTTTGTTTGATATTGAATTATTTGAGTTATTTTAGATATTAATCTATTTTCAAATAGATCATTTTTAAATATCTTATCCCATTTAGAAGGTTGCATAATAACCACAATGAATGATTTAATGTTTGTATTGTATTTAATTTTTTAATTGTTCATGGTTTATTTTGTGGTGTAAACTTTATAATATAGATGATATCCCTTAGCATAGATTTATTTCTGAACTTTTTATCCTCTTTCATTGATCTATTTGTCTGTTTATGCACCAGAACTGCAGTATTTTGAATAGCATGACTTTAGAGAATATTTAATATTGTGTATCTTGCTTCCACTTCCATATTTCCAGTTGTACTATTTAGTCTTACAAAATTGTATCAGCGTCCCAGGGGGCCAAGTGCCCCGGGTGAGCCGTACCCCCCAAAGGGGAAGGGTGTCCCTGGTGAGCCGTGTGTCCCAGGGGGCCGAGTGCCCCGGGTGAGCCGAGTGTCCCATGGGGCCGAGTGCCCCAGGCGAGCCGTGTGTCCCAGGGGGAAGCAGTGGGACCCAGGGGAAGGGGCGGTGAAAACCAGAGGAGCAGCAGACTCTATTCATATGGTCCTGAGATAGTCACCATAAAACAAGCAGACTGCCAAATGAGGAGCGACTCTATTCATGGGGTCCTGAGATGGTCACCATAAAACAAGCAGATTGTCAAATGACAGCAGGGAGAGGAAGGAGACCTGGGGGGAGATAGGAGAACAACCGAGGGACTGGTATGCATGAACATAAATACAACCAACGAACACAGAACTCTGGGGAGGGAGGGCATAAATGGGAGGTGGGAGGGGGCAATGGTAAGCTATGTACACAGATAATACCTTAATAAAATAAATTTTAAAAAAATTGTATCAGCTTGTCTACATCCATAAAATTTTGTAAAAACATTTATTAGGATTGTGTTAAATTCATAAAATTACTTAGGAAGATGAGTCATCTTTATGATGTTGATCATTCTATTAAAGAATATCACATTTCTTTCCATTTGTACAAGGCTATTTTGTGTATTTCAAAAATAGTTACAAGTGTGTGTTTTTTTATAAGTTAGTTTATATTGGTGTTGCTATAGTAAATATTTTTATATATTTCCACTGATTATTGTTTATGAACTAAGAAGTCTTTTGATTTCTGAATGGTAATATTATACTTCTTTACTTTTAAATTGTTTTATTTTTGAGCCAAATTTATTATTTATTCTTTGAGCTTTCCAAGTATATTATCTAAGAAATACAAAGTTGAACTTCCTGTTTTCCAGTTGGGGCCCTAATTTATATATTATTTCTAATTGGATTGGCATGCATTTCCAATACATTATTAAATATAAGAGTCTTTAATTTATAGCATTTTTAATTTGTATTGGATCTGTTTTCCTGTTAACTAAAATATTGTTTTTATCACTAATTTGTTTTTTATCATATTAAAGAAATATGTGTGAATTTTTTATATTCTTAGCTATCTATGCTAATAAAAGCTTAGGTGGCATCTCTCCTTCGCATCATCATAAGATGGCCACCCCCATGTCATCACAAGATGATCACCACAAGATGCCCAGCTCGGGAGGGCAGATGGGGGCACCAGGCCAGCAGGGGAGGGAAGTTAGGGGCAACCATGCTGGCAGAGGATGCAGTTCAAGGTGACTGGGCCCACAGGGGAGGAAAGATAGGGGTGATTGGGCTGGCAGGGAAGGGCAGTTGGAGGCAATTGTGCCAGCAGGGGAGGAGAGTTGGGGGCAATTTGGCTGTCAGGGGAGGGCATTTGGGAGTGATCAGGCCAGCAGGGGAGCAGTTAGGTGTCAATAAAGCTGTCAGAGGAGTGGTTAGGGGGTGATCATGCTGGCAGGCAGAAGCTGTTAGGGGCAATCAGCAGGCAGGCAAGTGGTTAGGAGCTAGCATTCCTGGATTGTGAGAGGGATATCAGACTGCCAGTTTAGGCCTGATCCTGCAGGGGTCCCAGATTGGAGAGGGTGCAGGTTGGGCTGAGGGACACCCCCACCCCCCAGTGCACAAATTCCATGCACCAGGTCTCTAGTCCTATATAATAAAAGCCCAATATTCAAATTGACCAAATGGTGGAACAACCTGAGGAACAACTGGTCACTATGATGTGCACTGAACATCAGGGGGAAGACTCTCAATGCAGGCCCCAGGGCAGCCAAGGCAGGAGCCAGCAGGGCTCCAATCAGCCTGCCTGTTTCCCCACAGAGGAAGGTGACCAGTGGCAGTGGGCAAGCCAGCAGTGGCAGGGGCAGGACCAGCAAGCAGGCAATGCCAGGCCAGCCAAGACAGGTGCCAGTGGGGGCCCCTGATCACCCTGCTGGTCGACCCACAGATTGGCCCTAATTGCTGGCCAGGCCTAGGGACCCTGCCCATGCACAAATTCCATGCATCAGGCATCTAGTATTTTTATAAGAATCAGTTATCTAATTTTCTTAAAGACTTCATCATTTTTAGAAATAGTAGTAATTATGTTTTTTATCTCCTTAATAAATTAATGGTATATTATCTTAATTGACTTCCAAATATTGAATTAAGCTTGTGCTACTAGAATAAATGCCAATTGTTTATCATATATTACTTTCTTATAATGATGTTAAATACTGCTTGTTAAAAACTTCTTTAGAATATTGTTATTGCAATGATTAATTTTTGTAAAAACTTGATTGGCATAAGAGATGCCCAGATAACTTATAAATCAATATTTCTGACTGGTATTGTGAGGGTGTTTCCAGTAGAGATTAACATTTGAATCAGTCAACTGAGTAAAGAAGATTCACCTTCATCAATATTGGGGACCATTATCCAATCTGTTGAGGGCCCAAATGGGACAAGAAGGTGGAGGAAGTGCAAATAGTCTTTATTTCTTCTTGAGTTGGCAATCCATCTTCCCCTGCCATCTCATACCCAACTCCTGGTTGTTGGACCTTTGGACTCTGGGACTTACACCAGCAACCACCCAGTTTCCTAGATTGTTGGCTTGGATTAGAGTAACATCAATGGCTCTCTTGGTTTTCAGGCCATAGGGCAGAGAGGGCTTATAGCACCTGCTTTTCTGGTTCTTCAGCTTTCAGACAGTATATCATGGCATGTGGCAGCTTCCATGTGCTGTGAGCCAATTCTCATAACAAATTATCTATCTATCTGTCTGTCTATCTATCTATCTATCTATCTATCTATCTATCTATCTATCATCTATCATTTCCTGTTGGTTGTTTTTCTGGAGAATCCTAAATAATACAAACATTAAATCATTCATTGTGGTTGTTATGCTTATCTTTGATGTTTGGAGGAGGGAATGTGCCAGCTCTGGTATTTGTGTTTGGGGTTCCCCTTTTTCTCTGTAGAACCTCAAATTCCCCAGTGTTGCACCCATTTCCATTATCACTGAATATTCAAACATATGTCACACCTTCTCTTATACACTCCCCCCACCAGCCATTGTGCCTTTCAAAGCTTACAACCATGAATGTGCCCCCTTTCCATTCCTTCCCCTTCTAATCTTCTGAAAAAGCCACTTTTTTTTTTAGAATTTTTACACTTATGGTGGAATTTTATTTTTTTGTGGCAGTGATTTTAAGTCAATCTTCTTTGATTCCTCTTTTCTCTTCTTAGAAATTTTACTGTATAGTGCTGCTTAGTTTGAGAAATAATTGCATTAAAATTTGGCTTACTCTTTTTTTTTTTAATTTACAGATATTTTGATTGTAGTTTTTTTCCCTTCTTTTTATTTTTCTTTTTGATGTTCTAAGTGTGAGGTCTTTGAAATGAGTGCTTATGGAGGATTAGCATTGTTTTGTTGTTGTTTTTAGAATGTGTAGAGTGATACAGATATTGTTAGCCACCACTTTCCTTGGTCACCAGCATTCTCCTGAGTATTTCTGCATGAGTAGTTGTTACATTCAAGTTGAAAAACACATCATATATATGTATAATTTACTCAGAAGAATGCATATTGATAGATTTATATGGAACACAAAAGAAAGTATGTAATATGTGTGGAAATCTAACCATCTCACTATATAAGTTTCTCATCTGTTTGTTGACTTCATTAGTGGGAATAGAAGATTCAACCCAGCCTATTGAATATCAAAAAAGAAGAAGGAAAAGAAGGAGATGAAGGGGGAGGGGCCAGGGGATAGGAAAGGGAGGGAAAGATGCTCTCATAAGAATTGAATTATTACCATATAACCTAAAAGAGTCCCAAAACATAGCTTCGGAGGACATTATAGCCCTATTAAAGGATTAACATTTAATTGTGGTGTTGAAATAAAGGGCATCTAATTAACATCAGCTTGAGCTTTTTTTTTTTTTTTTAGGAAAAATGTTTCAAACACATTTATTGAGGTTGCCTCTGGGACTTCTCTCAGATGTGTAGTAAGAGAGTGTTTATAGAAAAAAACATGTTCCATGAGATCAGTTGCTCCTCTCTGGATTTTTCTGTTGTTTTTTGTTTTGTTTTGTTTTTAAAGATAAGTACTGCATTGAATGTTGACATAAAATTCTTTGAGCATTATTCAATTATTCATTTTTATTTTTCATTCGAAATATTTTTGTGCCTCATCTATAAACTTATTTATATATGGTACTAAAATGTTGAGAGCAATGGCAACTATATTCATGATCTCCATCTATGCAGGAATGTATAAATAACCATTTAACCTTTAAATATCTTGATAATTATTCAGCAAGTCAAAGGCATAGATGTCACCAGTTTTAATGCACACACTGATTTGCTCTTGGATTTTATCACTTACAACCATTAAGGATTGAAAGGATAATTTATCTTGAAGGTTGAAGCATGTGTCTTTTAACTAAGTGTTATCTAGGGACAAAAAAAGAACCATAAACAGATGGATTAGTTCTCTGTGTACTAAATCTCAAAGGGTACTGAGCTGCAGGATACGCTCCTTTTGTTTTTGTCCCTAGCTCAAGGTCAAAAGTGGAAAATAGTAACCCTTCTCTGAAAATCTCATAACCTAGAAAGGTAAATTTTGTTATGATTATGTTATCTTTATATTAATAGTTTTGGTTTTCTTCAATTATGTAGAAAATTGTATCAATTATATTTATATTAGTTGGTTGTTTATTCCATATTGATGCCTTTTTAAATGGTTACTTTATTAAAATAATATCAAATAAAACTAGGCAAATACATAGTGCTAGGTAGGATAAGAAACAAAAATAGCCAGAACCGGTTTGACTTAGTGGATATAGCTTCGGCCTGCGGACTGGAAGGTCCCGGGTTCAATTCCAGTCAAGGGCATGTACCTTGGTTGCAGGCACAAGCCTGGTGGGGGCTGTGCAAGAGGCAGCTGGTCGATGTTTCTCTCTCATCGATGTTTCTAGCTTTCTATCCTCCTCCCTTCCTCTCTGTAAAAAATCAATAAAATATGTTTTAAAAAAAGAAACAAAAATAAGTAACATTTATTGAGAACATATATTAGATGTTATTTACTTTATATAAGTTGGCTAATTTAATACCTATATTGCTCCTATAATTTATATAATTTATGACAATTTTAAGAGTAGAAAATAAAGGTTATATCCTCTATAATTTGTACAAAGTCATAATTTCTCTATTAAATAAAATACCCCAGATTAAATACCAAGTTTATGTGGCATTTCCTATAATTTGATATCTAGTAGAATATTAAGAATCTACATGAAATTTATATACAATGCCAATATTTATAAATCCATTTACCATGCATTATACACTATTATGGGTGTGCTAATGGCAAAGAGATAAATCAATGGAACAAAATATGAAATCCAAAAATAGACCCATACATATATAGCTAAGAGATTTTAACCAAATGGTAAAAGCAATTAATTAGATAAAGGACATCCTTTCAACAATTGATGCTGCAAGAATTGAACAACCCTAAACTAATAATCAAAGTTGATCTAAAACTCATATCTTGAAAAAATAAGTCAGAGTGGATTATAAATGTATCATTTAAGATTATAAAACATTGGAGGAAAAAATAGGAGAAAAATCTTTCTGGCCTGGTGGTAGACAAAGAGCTTTTAAATGTGACAGGAAGCAACAGATTAGAAGAGAATATTTGAAAATATCATATCAGAAAAAAAATTGTATCAGGAATACATAAGGAACTGTCAATTTACAACAAAAGGAAAACAAAAATCCCAATTAAGTAAAATGGTACAAGACCTGAATAGACATTGCATCAAGGAATACATATAAAACTTAAAAAGGACATAAGATAGGGAAATGCAAATTAAACCTATAGTGCAAATTAAATAATAGCACATTTTAAAATAGCTAAAGTAAAAAATATTGACAATATCAATTGATAACAAGATGCAGAACAACTGGGACTTTTATACATTGCCAGTAGTTGTGGGAAATGATACAGATACTCTGAAAAGAGTTGGGCAACATTTTATAAAGATAAACACATAGTTACCATATGGCCTAGTAATCACACACACACACACACACACACACACACACACACACACATACACACACACACACACACATATATATATATATATATATATATATATATATATATATATATACCCTAAAGAAGTAAAAACTAGCCTTTAAACAAAAACCTGTACATGTGTATTCACATAACTCAGAGTTACAAAAATCCTATAAATAATCTAAGTATTTTTAAATATGGATGGCTCGCAAAGGCACCAAAGAGGCTAATCTCAAAAGTTCACAAAGAATTTGCTTTTATTTATATGACATTCTAAGACGACACATCTGTAGTGACAAAGACGAGAGAGCCATGGGGTGACTTAAAGCATAAGAAGGTCGTGTCTTGGAGTAACAGATCTGTCTGTCCCCAGATTACTGCGTGGTGACATGTATCTGTACGTGTTTTAAAATTCATAGTACTGTATACCGAACACTACATTGTAAAAACCTTTGCTGGCCCTCAGAAAAGATTTAATAATGGTGTCAATGATTTCAAAGCTATGAATTATAAAATGCAATTTTAAATAACATTGCAGGTTGTTACATGAAAACGTAATTCCATACAGAAAAAAATATATATATTGCCCTCTGAAATATATTGAGAGGGTTAAAGTGAAAGGCAGGAGTCCAGTGGGAAACCAAGGCAGGTGGACCATAGGCTGGGGCAGCCATGGCCGTTTGGGCAACCCTAACCACAGTCGCCAACCAAGCAGAAACAATAAAATGTCTCTGGACTCAAAATGAGAGACCAAGGGAAGGCCTGCAAGAATAGGTAGAAACAGGAAGTTCAGCATAGGAACGGAGGAAGAACACACAGAAGCAGGGAGAGTTCAGATCCACGGCTGGGCAAAAGCAACTGAGGGAATCGATGAGGTGGTAACACAGGTAGACACAGAGCAGGCTTGGAGCAAATACTACCCCCGGGCCACAATGCTTTCAGGGGCAGCCCATTATTGGGCCCCTCCCCACTCAGGGGGTCGGAATTTGCTTGTAAACATTTCCCACACGTTTGCTTAAATCTTCTGGCCGGAGGAGCTCATTCTTCCGCTCTGTGAGACACGACCCGGGGAAAACACCTCAGCTCACTGGCCAGGTTACCACTCTCAGCAACAAGGCACTAGGGACACTTGAACCCAAGAAACCAATGAAGTACGTAAACACAAGCCCATAGAAATTATTCTGCTTATGTTAATTTTTAATGTTTCAATAACCCAAACGAATAATATATTGTTTTCTCTAATGTATTCAATTGACCCATAGATGTTGACATTCAATAATTTTAAACTTAAAGTACCACCTATTCATGTTTCACTTAACTAAACATATACCTTTTTTTATTGTTGTTCTTTTAAGAAATTTTATTTTTAAAAATAATTTTAAGCATACCATAAGCATTGTAATGCATTCAACTTGATAATAAAATCCATTCTTGGACAATAAAAAGCAACTTAAAATAATATGTTATTTTAACTGCTTAGCACTCTCACTTCAAAGGAATCTTGGTTTGGACAAGATATTATTTAATCTATATTTTAAACATTAGTAGCTACCTAATTTCTTATTATGTCACAGAGCATTTACTCCTTTTTTGGACACCTTTCCTTTCTTCCATCCATCAGCTAACCCTCTCTCTTCACTTGGCTGAAACCCAGCCCTTCTTTCTCCTGCAGTACTTCCTTTCTCTCTCTCTCTCTCTCTCTCTCTCTCTCTCTCTCTCTCTCTCTCTCTCTCTCTCTCTTTCTCTCTCTCCCTCTCTCTTTCTCATCCCTTCTAGATCTCCTTTGCACACCCTTGTTGGCAATGACCAGTTCCGCTTACTCACATTTTTTTCCTATCTCGAATCTTTTAAATAATTCAGAATTCCTTTGAATAAAAGAAGCATTTTATATTTCTTTTGTACAGAGGTGCAATAATGTATCTAGCACATTGCTTATGTCTATATAATGTTTGATGAACTTGTGATCGTTCACCAATTAACGGTGGGTATAAGATTAACCTTTTTCTGGAGATGTCCCTTCATAAATTAGAAGGGGGAAAATATAGGAGGTTGCAGAGAAAATGCTGCTGTACTGATATCCAAAATGTGTGTCTCTTCCAAAGTGTGCTGTGATATTTAAAAGAAACAGATGAGCTTACAAAGTTAAGCTCCCTGAGCGCTGACAGCTGCCCTGGCCTATTAGAGAGAGATTTCTTGGGCCTGCTGGAATAAGCCCTGAGAGTCTGCAGACTGACTCGCTCTTGTCACGAAGCAATTGAGCAAGCTCTCAGGTAGGAGACATGTCAAATGACAAGGGCATGCACATGCCCACGTGCCCAGTGTCCCAGTGTAGAGTGACAAACATCATGGGAGCTAACAAGGAGTGGCCGTTTCTATGCATATGCATGACTTTTTGTTTGATGGGAACAAAGGAGAGATTCTTGGGTGAGGAGAAAAAGGCTTGAGTTTACATATATACATAAATCCATAAAGTTTAGATAAATCCATAAAGTTTAAGTACTCTCTAAAAACAAGTTAGTGCCAAGGTCGGTTTGGCTCAGTGGTAGAGCGTCGGTCTGCGGACTGAAGGGTCCCGGGTTCGATTCCGGTCAAGGGCATGTACCTTGGTTGCCGGCACATCCCCAGTAGGGGGTGTGCAAGAGGCAGCTGATCGATGTTTCTCTCTCATCGACGTTTCTGGCTCTCTATCTCTCTCCCTTCCTCTCTATAAAATATCAATAAAATATATTAAAAAATAAAAATAAAGATTAAAACAAGTTAGTGCCTGTGCTGCCTAAAATACCCAGCCTCCTTCTTGGCTGTAAATGTCTACCTTCCATTGGTAAGCAGCTGACTTAGCAGCAGCTAGAGTTTACCGAAAAGAGGGAGGAAAAGCCTGAAGATATTCGAGACCATCCTTTTAGATATATGCATGTATACTGAAATGCCATGCATTTATTTGAAAAGTCCAAAGTCCCTTGATACTGGTAACTATCCTCAAGCTTTCCAATACTTTGCAGCATTCTATGCAGAGAGGATGAAATTTTATTAAATGGATGTTATAAATAAAGTATCATTTCTAGGACTTGACTATGAAACTGAAAATATCAAATAAATAAATTTTAACTCTTGCTCTTCAGATCAAAGTGTAAGCATGTCCTGGGAAATCTATTATTCTAAGGCAGATTTTGAAATGTACGAAACTGGGTGGGAATAGGCAGAGTTTATGATGAAATATTTTTGTACTGGTGGACACAGTAAGTGATGGTTTTGAAGGGAGATTAGAATACTAAACTGTTAGGATTCAGAAATGTGCTATTTTATTTGGCTTACAGTTATATTTACCAGGTTAAACTATTTCCTGGAGCAAGTCATTACTTTTGCTTTAAATCAGATTATTCAATACAAAGACATGTTTTCTGAAACATGCCTGGTCACAGAGTTGTTTAACACAGGACAGGAAAATATATTTGGGACCAATATTGGTTTGGATAGTGTTGGTTTTAGTTTTTATTGTTATTTTCACATTGTTGCTTCTTATTCCCCTGCTCAGCACTCACTTTTTGAATCTCCATTGCACCTTTGTTAAATTTCTCCTACACGTTCCCCTGTGTCTAACCTTTCATGCACTATCTTTTTCTGTGACTCATTTTTGTGTTCCGAAAATATTTCTTGGCCTAAGGCTCACAATCAGGAAATCTATTTTCTACAAAATTCTATGTGTTATCTACTGTCTCTGCAGCATTTTTAAACCCTGTAATCGTGTTTTTTTGTTTGTATTTTCGAAAAATAAAAAAATGTTTTGTGATGATTTTGAAATGTTTTATTAAGTAAGCATGTTTATGAAACTAATAAATAAATTACAAATGTGTTTCAAATATGTCTTACTAACATCACTGCATTGAATTTTTTTTAAGTGTACTCTTTTCCTTTAAGTACTGAGGGGAAGGAAATAATTACTAACCTAGCACTGTTACATTTCCATTATACTAGAGTGCACTGCTTTCCAATTTTATTTTGTCCCAATAGAGCATCTCATTTTATGGCAAGTGAAACCTGTGTCACTATTTCTTTCTGCCCCTGAAAGCTGACTGGCTTCATAATGCAACACGTTCATTCTCGTGGGAAAGACGACATGTATTAATTGCTTTACTTCTAGGGAAAGCAAACAAGACCTATGTATTGAACTTACTCGGTTGTTTATAAAGTGGAACAAAGGCAACAATATGCTGAATTATAACACCACATTCTCAGAATTATTAGATCACATGGGTGATTATACTCAACTAGAAATTTTCTGAAATAAAACAATTACATGAGGTCACAGGGGATCATCCCATGATGGGATTATTGCCCTTGTAAGAAGATGAAGAGATTCTATTCTCTCTCTCCATCGCAGGAGGACAGGTGAGGATACAGCAAGGAGGCAGCAGTCTACAAGCCAGGACGAGGGTCCTCACCAGACACCAAATTATCAGGCATCTTGAATTTGGACTTCCCAGACTCCAAAACTTTGAAAAATAAACTTCTGTTACTTAAGCCACTAAGTCTATGATATTTTGTTATGATAGCCCAAGAAGGCTAAGATGGCTGTATTACTAATAGCATGCTGTCTTAATAACACTTTTTTTGTGTGTGTCTTAACTGAAGGAAATGAAGAACAGGTGTAGGTCAGCTAAGGCACTTAACTATTAAAAATGTTTGTTATAATGGTATATATATACATATATATATATATATATATATGTATATATATATGCACACATGTACACAAATACACATTCAAATACATGGCATCCTTATTTATATATACAAAATCCAACAATGAGAATGGCAGAACGACCAGAATGACCAGAAAGACCAGTGGCTATGACATGCACTGTGGCAGCCAACCAGCCTGATCTGGGTTCCGATTGCTGGGGGTGGGGCGGGCTGGCCAACAGTCCCCCATTCCTTCCCCCCACCAGCTGACCTGATGGGCCCCCATTGGGGTAGACTGGCTGGACCCCACTCATGCACAAATTCATGCACCAGGCTGCTAGTATATTTATATGCTTAATATATGTGGAAGTATATTTTAAAGCAGTGTTTCCCAAACTTTTGACATATGTGTACCCCTTCTATAATTTTCATAACGCTGAGTACCCCTCGTAAAAAAATGGATGTATTTTAATAACAATCAAAATATATTTATTTTTTGGTACATACACAAAATAATAATAAATGAAAAATAAAATTATTCATAATAAAATATAAATAAAGGTTATATTATAAATAGCATTTATTTAGATCAATGAGAAGGATGAAATTGACTTGACTCATGAGTATGTAGAATTAGGCGCAACTAAGCACGGTGCAGTGCATAGCCCCATCAAACTCCGGTACAACGCGTACCCCCACCAAACTCTTCTCATACCCAGTTAGCTCAGTTGTTTAGAGTATCATCCTGATATGCGAAGGTTGTGGGTTTGATCCATGGTCAGGGCACATACAAGAAGCAATCAATAAATGGATAGGTAAGTGAAAAAACAAATCTTTCTCTCTTTCTCTCCCCCTTTCCTCTCTCTCTAAAAATCAATAAAATTTAAAACACTACAGATTATTATACCTTTGGTTTCACTTTTCCTAACCAACATGAACTGTATCCTATCAGCCTAATATTCATCATTTTGCCTTCTTCTTTTATGTGGTGTCAGAAATTTGCTAGAGTAGCAGGTCCCTCATCCATAAGGACTAGATTCCAGTTTTCATAGACAGGCTATTAAGTTCAGAAACTATGGAGGTTGTGGGGAGGGGCTGGAGTGGGGGTGATGAATGTTCACAGTGAGGAGTTAGCTGTTCTTTTCTGCTGGCTTTAAATTGCAGGAAAATGTTTAAATGCTTTCCATCTTTGACTATCTACTAAATTTACTTTTCTTCCATCAAAACTTTCTTTAAAAGTTTCTCATTACAGAAGCCCAACTTGGGAAGACATTTTCCCCTATAATTGCTGGACAGTGAATATAACAGAAATGTAGTTTACTGAAAGCTAAACTTCAAAGAATTACTTAATCTACAAAATGATGAGTAACAACTTTCTGTTTTTACTGAATCAGCTAAATTAAATTGAGGGTTCAGATGATTCAAATACACAAGGTTTTTTTTTGTGTTTTTTTTTTACACTGGGATTTTTTATACTATTTAAAATGAACCACTCTATTTTTTTTCTTAGCATCCTTCTTGTTATGAATGTTATATTTTAAAGTTATATTTATTGGTTGGTATAACTTACAAAATTCCTGCCAATAGTGGCTTCTTCAGTCAGAGTCAGTTCAGTCACATCCGATGTGTTACCCTTTCTCTTCCTTCTCATCCTCGTCTTCCACACATTAGTGAAATAATATAGTATTTGCATTTCTCTGTCTTTCTTATAGCACTTAGCAGAGTAGGTATTACTGTTGCAAATGAAAAGTTCCATTGTCTTTATTGCTGCATAACTATCCCTGTCTACTTATTATATTAGGCTTTTCAGAGTAGATCAATTTTAATTGTAAATATAATATTCTGATAAGCATTCAGCTATATGATGATGCTTTTTATCATTTTGAGCAAGTAACATTTGATCCAGAAGCACCAGTAATAAATCTAGTTGGTCCAAACAAAGCACTCAAATAAGAATCTAAAAGTAGACATGAGATGGCTGCAAATTATCCACTCTGTTCTAAGAAATAAATGAGTATTTTATGTATATGAGACGTTATTTGTTTTTAAAAAGACAATGATACCATGCCTCCAAGTTTAATCCTTAAACTTTACTTTTTTCAGAGCACACTTTCCTTTTCACAACAAATATCCTAGTTATAGTGATTGAAAACTCAGCAAATGCATTGATTTAGTCAGTTAGTTGTTCGGTTTTTTTTAAGGAATTTACTTCCTATATGCTTGACCCTCTACTACTGAGTTGGAAAAAAAGGCACATAATTTATCCTTTTTTATTCCTGGAAAAAGAATGAAAAATGTGGTTTAGTATAAGTCAAAGGCCACCTTTCCAACACTAGCCAGAAATTGCCCTGACACAAATGGAAAGCTCTGGGCAATAGAACTAAAATGATAACCATGTCATTTTGTAGAGTATTTCTCTGTCCACCGGTGCATTGATTCACCGTATTTTTGGCAAATTTAATTATTTCCATTATCCAACATTAAAACATAGATTTACCCTATACAATAAAAGGCTAACATGCAAATTCACTGAACAACAGAATGACAGGTCGCTAAGACACGCACTGACCACCTGGGGGCAGACATTCAATGCAGGAGCTGTCCCCTGGCTGTCAGTGCACTCCCACAGGGGGAGCATGGCTCAGTCAGAAACCCTGAGCCCGGCTCATGGCTGAAAAGCTCAGTGGTGATGGCAGGAGCCTCTCCCACCTCCACAGCAGTACTAAGGATGTCCAACTGATGGCTTAGGCTTGCTCCCCCTGGGAAGGGCCTAAGCCATCAATTGGACATCCCCTGATTTCTCCAGGACTGTAAGAAGGTGCAGGCCAGGCTGAGGGACCCTCCCAACCTCCAACGAGTGCACAAATCTCAAATATCGTGCACCGGGCCTCTAGTATAGTATATGCACTTAATTTTCAAGGCCAGTGTTCTAGAAACTTGGTGTATTTAAAATGTAGTTAATTCTGAATACAGTAAACTCTCAACTGAAGCTGCATTTGAATAAGTAAAGATGCCTACCCAAAAGCATGAATAAATAGAAAAAAACAAAGAGGAACATAACCCATTTTGCAGTATAAAATTATAATCATTTGACTATATTCACCAAAAAGTATTTGGTTGGGTCTTTTAACCTTGAGATTATAATTCAAATAGTCCTCCAACTTCAAAAGAGGATGATGGACTCTGTGACTTAGATGCAGAGCAGCAAGGGAAAGATGCCGAGAGAGCATGCACAGTCTGGGGTCTGTTCTTGTCCTACTGAACCAGATTCTCCAACTGAATCAAAGGAAGATGCTTTCTTAGAATATTAACTGATGTTGCAAATTTAATTTAGAAACAGAGATATAGATGATCCCCTGTCCCTCCTTTTTTGCACGAATAATAATGTGCCACAGTGTGGCTTAGGTGCTACATATGGAGAAATCCTTCAACTGAAAAGTACAGTCCTGGGGCTTCCTTTTCTTCCTTCCCCTAACAGTAAGATAGACACAAACATCTAGCTGAGGCATCCTTTCACAGATCAGATGCCTGTGCATACTTGTAAGAGTTCTTGAAAATCTCTAGGAGAGATATTTAGTAAACAGAAAAATTACAGGGGTGGTGGTGGTGGAGGGGAGTGGCGCAACTCAGACATCCTAGGGATGTTCATAATCAGAGCCAGCCTTGGCACATCAGGGAGAGAAACAAGCTCAACAAAACATGGTTTATACAGGGCTCATTTACATATATATTAAATATATATTACTTCCTGGGAGATAATCACAGTTTTCAATATTTATGGTTTAGAATCAATGGCAACATCACACACTGTGTACGGCAACAGGGCAAAAACTGCTAATTAGGTGGAGTATCCTCAAATTAGTTTTATTTCGCTGACTAGCTACAGGATAATTGGAAAACACATGATGGAATAGAAGCATTTATATTATGTGAGACATCTAACGCTGAAGCAATGAAAAAGAAGAAATAAGCAGGGACGACAGAATGACAGTGCTGACCTACCTCTCTGTTGTGGCACAAGCACACCATCTACACCTATGAAACGAAGAAGATTTAACACTCATGGTAAAAGAGCCATGATTTGAGTTTGCCTCCAAATTCCAAACACCTTGAAGGTAGTGACTTTAAGGTGAACAAACCTATCATGTAGTGATTAAACAAATAAACTTTGCTCTGTTACAGGTTAAATTCTAATCGCCCCACCCAGATCAGGGCATGTGCAGGAGACAACCAATCGATGTGGCTTTTTCACATAGCTCTCTCTCTCTCTCTCTTTCTCCCTCCCTCCCACTATCTTTCTAAAAATCAATGGAAAACTATTCTTCCATGAGAATTAACAACAAAAAAGTGTGAGCTCTGGGATTAAATCCTCTGCATTCTGATATTATTATTACTGCTTACCAAATATTTGGTGTTGGACAAGTTACTTCCTTCTCAATGCCTCAGTTACTTCATTTATGAAAGGTCCATATTAATAGTATTGACTTTATATAGTTGTTCTGAGAGTTAAATGAGCCAACTCCCCTATAAAGGACTTATATTGAATTTGGCAAATAGTAAGTACATAACTAATGGGGTCTATCAGCGTTAAGCTCTAAAATGCATTCCACTTTATTTTATGTTGGTCTTTATTTGTTTGTTTCAAGTTCTCTAAAATTACAGTGATAAATAATAAAAATATATAGTCATCACAAACTCTTTTGCTTAAAAAATACGTAAAAATTTATTTTATAAACATTGTCATGCTACTTTAAGATTTCCTTTTACTAGAACACTCTTTGTGTAGAGTCATATTGGTTTTGTCATAGACAATAAATGAAAATACCACAGGAAATCCATATGGTATTTAAGAGAATTCCATTTCAATTTAGACAAAGATACAGTATTACCTACTTTGAGAAAAATCTTCTCTAATAAAAGAGTAATATGCAAATTGACCATCATTCCAATGCACAAAATGGCTGCCCCAATGTGTACACAAGATGGCCACCACAAGAAGGTCAGCAGGGGAAGGCAGTTGGGAGGGACCAGACCTGCAATGGAGGTCAGTTGGGGGCGATCAGGCCAGGAGGGGAGAGCAGTTGGGGGGGGAGAACCAGATCAGCAGAGGAGGGAAATTGGGGGTGACAGGGCCTGCAGGGAAGGGCAGTTGGGGATGACCAGGCCTTCAGGGAGGCAGTTAGGGGTGACCAGGCCTTCAGGGGAGGGGAGTTAGTGGTGAGTGACCAGGCCAGCAAGGAAGGGCAGTTAGGGGCAATTAGGCTGGCAGGGGAGTAGTTAGACATCAATCATGCTGGCAGGGGAGTAGTTATGGGGTGATCAGGCTGGCAGGCAGAAGCAGTTAGGGGCAATCAGGAAGGCAAGTAGGCAAGCAGTTGGGGGCCAGCAGTCCTTGGATTGTGGGAGGGTTGTTTAGGCCTATCAGGATCAGGCCTTAATGGGCAGTCAGGCATTCCTCGAGGGGTCCCAAATTGAAGAGGGTGCAGGCTGGGCTGAGGGATACCCCCCATGCACAAATTTCGTACACCAGGCCTCTAGTATAATTATAAACACTTTTAATGGTTGTCTAAAATTGGAAGAATGAGATGCCAGTGAGAAATTGACTCTGCAAAAGTCATCAACACAACTTTATGCGAAGTACTTCACAGACAATTTTAACTACATAGGTAAGTAAGAAGTAAGGCTTTTTGTGCAGATACTTCGAGAGAGAGAAATTGTACACAGCAACGCTACAACAGATACTTGGTGACTGATCTTCAGTAAAGATGGAAGTGTAAGGACACAGCAGGTTAGAGCAGAGCATTTCATTTACTATCAATGCAGGATGTAGTCCTGCTTCATACCACAGACTCTGAACAATAAATAGTAAACAACAATTAAACGTCTATAATTCACAGTGGATTAAGGAATTAAATACACAGTATGCATTTTATGAAGCTTACAAGGTATACAGGATAAGTAGAAGATCTAAAGGACCCTACGGAGCAGGTCCACCTTGAAGGCTGAAGGCTGGATGAGCCCTGGAGGAAACAGAACAGACCATACAGAATGGAAGGAGTGCTTAGGAGGTAGGTTGTCATTTGCCGTTTGGTTCAGATCCAAGAGCTTTCTTATTAGGGATATGTCCAGAAATGAAGATTAGCAATAAAACAATATATAGCAAAAATCATATAATGCCTGGTGCTATGGATCAATATTGACAGCATTAATCAGCCTACTAAAAATAAAAACCCTTAGGCCAATATCATACGCAGGTATGGATTTTATGTGTACATTATCTATAGGTTATGAGAAATGTAATATGAGCTCTTAATACCCAAACTACCCTAGAATCCCGAACTATTCTAGAATCACTAAAACACCTAAAGCTACTGACAAAAAAAAAGAAAAAAAAGAAAAGAAAAAAAACCATTCTAGTCTCTGCAAATAATTTCACAAGGCCCATGCATTGCAGTGTGTGTATATGTGCATATCCATGCCCACATGTGATCTGGAAAGCAATGACACAAGTAAATGAATTGATAACTAAGACAATAAAGAGGAAAATTCCTGCAGGTCATTTGCTAGGAGTACCATCAATTATTTCTGCAAGTAAATGGGGATTCTCAAATTAAGCCAGAGTCTATAATATAATGAAAAATCATATCATCATAACATTGCATATTAATATTGATATTAGAAAAACAGACAACATGAAAAAGGATATATAACTATGAACTAACTTGAAACCACTTTAAAAATAGACCTATATTAAAATAGCCATAACCAGAACTTACAAGATTATTTTTTAAAATTTGATAAAATAATAAAAATTTATGAGAAGAAATTCTGATTGAAAAATTCCCATTCATTAATGGGAGAGGATTTCCTTCTTTAATCTGATTAGACTTTCCTGCAACAAAGTTTTGTTTTCTCTCCTTCTTTTCTATCTCTATCTCTCGCATGCATTTTTTATTGAGAACAACTTTACATGGTCTTTAGAATTCTCCTGACATTGTCTTGTATGTCATATTGATCTTTGTTTCTCAGCAGTCCTTTTTTTTCAATATTGTGGTTTGTGGTTACAGATACATACTAAATTTGTATAAAAATAAGTTGCCTTTCTAATTTCTCACTCACCGTGACAACTGGGTTAATTTATGAGAGAGAAAAAAGGATAAAGATATGCCTGTTCTACTAAATTAGAAATAGAAATCTCTTGCATGATTTCTGAAGAAAACATTAAAAGGAGATCAGGCAATAGTGAGAGAAAGACACCATTATCCTTGCAGTCTTAGGAGGGTGCTTCAGATATAACCAGCAAGATAAAAACAAGCACTACAGTACTAGACAAAAAGTCTACATGCTTTTTTTATATAGTAAAATGAGGTCAGAAGGATTAAATGTTCCTGAAATAAAGACCTTGTTATGAAGAGCCAAAGGATGCAGCATACTTCACTGTAATCAATAAAGAATAAACAACATGAGATTTGTTGTTGACATTTTGAACAAGGAGTTCATAGGTACTCTGTAGAACTGTACCATGTGATCTTTTATTTTTTCTTTATCTGGCTTTAAAAAAAAACACTCTGAGAGTGACTGTTAGGTAACTATAGATAGATAAACACTCAGGATTCATGGACAGTGTTATGACTTGTGAGTGGGTGGAAAGTCCCATGGGGATGAGGAAGCAAGTTTCTTATCATTGAAGTGTTTGTATTGTATGGAGGCAATGAAGCTTCAGTAATAAAAGAATCAACATTTAGTGTATAGCTGTTATAAGGAAAGTTCTGCTAGTCTTCTTTTTTAATTTAAATTTTATTTTGTTTAAAAATTATATTTTCAGGTTACAATACTTTTCAGGGGGAAAGAGTTGCATCCTCCAAAGGGCAAAGAATATACAACTAGGAAAGGATGGTCTTTTCTTTTCTTTTTTTTTTAAATATATTTTTATTGATATTTTACAGAGAGGAAGAGAGAGGGATAGAGAGCTAGAAACATCGATGAGAGAGAAACATCGACCAGCTGCCTCTTGCACACCCCCCACCGGGAATGTGCCCACAACCAATGTACATGCCCTTGACCGGAATCGAACCCGGGACCTTTCAGTCCGCAGACCGACGCTCTACCACTGAGCCACACTGGTTTTGGCTGGTCTTTTCAATAGTTGGGGAAAATGGATAACCAAATACAATGTGTGGAACTGGATCTGTATCGTTTGCCATACACAAAAATCCACCCAAAACATATTAAATATTTGAACGTAAGACCTGAAACCATAAAACTCCCAGAAGAAAATAGGGGGTAAGCTCCTTGACATTGGTCTTGGAAATTATTTTTTTTTTAATTTAACACCAAAAGCAATGAGAACAATAGCAAAAATAAACATGTGGGATCATCTCAAACAAAACAGCTTTCACAGCCAAGAAATCCAGCAACAAAAATGAGATAATGTACACATAAACAGACAACCTATGTAGAATATGTGGATGTGGTTGTAAATCATATATCTGATAAGCATTAATATATGAAATAAGTAGATTCACACAGTTCAACATTAAGAAATTGATTAAAAATGGTTTGGCTTGATTTCTGTGTTCTCTATCCAATTCCATTGATTTGTATATCTGTTCTTGTGCCAGTACCAGGCAGTTTTGATAACAGTGGCTTGGTAATATAGCTTGATATCTGGTATTGAGATCCCACCTACTTTGTTGTTCTTTCTCAGGATTGTTGCAGCTATTTGGTGGTCTTTTCTTTTTTTTTTTAATTCCAGATGAATTTTTGGAGAGTTTGTTCTAGGTCTGTGAAATATACCATTGGTATTTTAATGGGGAGTGCATTGAATCTATAGATTGCTTTAAATAATATGGACATTTTAAAGATGTTGACTCTACCAATCCATGAATACAATATCTTCTTCCATCTGTTTATGTCTTCTTCTATCCCTTTTTTCAATGTCCTATAATTTTCTGAGCACAGGTCATTTAAGTCCTTAGTTAAGTTTATTCTTAGGTATCTTAATCTTTTTGGTGCAATGGTAAATGGGATTATTTTTTTTAAACTTCTCTTTCTGTAAATTCACTATTGGTGTATAAAAATACTATAGATTTCGGGGCATTAATTTATACCATTAATCTATGGTATAAAAATACCATAGATTTCGGGGCATTAACACTGCTACATTGCCAAATTCATTTATTTGACAAAGGAAGCAAGAGCATACAATAGAATCAAGACAGTCTCGTCAATAAATAGTTTTGGGAAAATTGGACAGATACATGAAAAAAATGAAATTAGATCACCAACTTATAACACACAAAAAACAAACTTAAAATGGATAAAGGACTTAAATGTAAGACAGGAAACCATAAAAATCTTAGAGGAATCCACAGGCAACAAAATCTCAGACAAATACAGCTCGTAGGGCAATGGAAACTAAAGAGAAATAAATAAATAGACTGCATCAAAATAAAAAGCTTCTGTACAGCAAAAGAAAGCATCAACCAAACAAGAAAGCCCACTGCATATTTGCCAATGTTATCTCTGACAAGGGCTTAATCTCCAACATTTACTGGGGACTCATACAACTTAACAAAAGGGAGATAAACAATCCAATCTAAAAATGGGTAACAAACCTAAATACCGTATTTGCCGGCGTATAAGACGATTTTTTGGCCCTGAAAAATATGCCTCCAAGTGGGGGGTAGTCTTATACATCGAGTATATAACAAACTCTGTATTTTGAGTGGAAATGTTAGGGGGTCGTCTTATACACCCAGTCTCTTATACGCCGGCAAATACGGTATTTTTCAGGGCCAAAAAATCGTCTTATACACCGGCAAATACGGTAAATACCTTTTGTAAGAGGACATACAGGATAATAGACATTTGCAAACATGCTCCAAGTCACTAACCACCCAAGCGATGCAAATCAAAACGACAATGTAGTACCATCTCACACTTGTCAGAGTGGCAATCATCAACAAATCAACAAACCACAAGTGATGGTGAGGATGTGGAGAAAAAGGAAGCCTCGTGAACTGCTGGTGAGAATGCAGACTGGTGCAGCCAGTGTGGAGAACATTATGGAGTTTCCTCAAAAAATGAAAAATGGAACTCCCATTTGACCCAGTGATCCCACTTCTAGGAATATATCCCAAGAAACTAGAAACACCAATCAGAAAGGTTATATGCACCCCCGTGTTCATAACAGTACAATTTACAATAGCTAAGATTTGGAAACAACCTAAGTGCCCATCAGCAGATGAGTGGGTTAAAAAACAGTGGTACATCTACACAATGGAATACTACGCTGCTGTAAAAAGGAAATCCTACCATTCCCAACAGCATGGATGGAGCAGAGAGCATTATTGTAAGGGAAATAATCCAGTCAGAGGAAGATAAATATTACAAGATCTCACTCATTTGTGGAATTTAATGAACAATATAAACTGATGAATAAAAATACATCCAGAGACACAGATGTATTGAACAGACTGTCCAACCTCAGAGGGAAGGGGAAGAGATCAACAAAAGACTTGTATGCATGCATGTAAGCCTGACCAATGGACACAGATACCAGGGGTGTCAGGGCATGAGCTGGGGGTCGAGAGCAATGGGGGTATAAGGACACATATGTAATACATTAATTAATAAAGAAAAAAGAAAAAAATCAGCCTGATTAAAAAAAAATGGGTCGGAGGATCTGAATAGACATTTTTCCAAAGAAGATACACAGATGGCCAATAGTTATGAAAAGGCGCTCGACACCATCTAGCATCAGGTAAATGCAAGTCAGAATCACAATGAGATAATATTTCACACCTCTTATAAAAAAATAAGTGTCTATGAGGATGCAGAGAAAAGAGAACCCTTGCGCATTGTTCACAGCAATGTAAATTGGTGCAGCCACTATGGAGAACAGTGTAGTGGTTCATTAAAAAACTGAAAATGAACTACCATATGATTCAGCAATTCCACTTCTGGGTATATAATGAAAGGAAACAAAATCACTATGTTAAAGGTATACCTGCAACCCTTTATATATTGCAGCAATATTTACACAAGCCAAGATATTGGAACAGTGTGTTAACAGATAAGTGGATCAAAAAAATGTCATTTTACTTCAGGTAGCCTAATATGAAAGTAGGGCATACTCATACAATACAAATGACTTCTATTTACACATAAAGCTTTAAAAGTATTAATCTAAATAGCACCTTCAATTTAACTGATTTAGTTTAGAATTTCCTATTGCTTGACAGGCTAAAACCTACAGAAACCCTATGGTACCCTTCCTATATAGAAAATAAAGCCCTTTTATTCAATTCATACTCAGTCTATGCTCAAATATGACTTCCTAATGCATTTCCTTAAAAAAATCTAGTTCTTATATATTTCCCAGTATGTTTGAACAAAACAAAATTTCTAGACACTGGCCTGATAAACAAACTTCCGCAAAGCTACTTACAAGAAATGAGTGGGACAAATTGAAAACCTTGCTTTGGTTTAGGAACATGGTACAACCAGGGAACTTTAAATTTGACTGTCACCGTTACATTTAGATGCCTTAGCTATGTCCCCTCCTCCTGTGCTCCCACTCTCTCAGATTACCCACATGAAAGCTTTCTGTGTATTCCAGTTACTCTTTTCCTCCCCTGAATCCAAAATGCTGTGCCTGCTATCATAGTTTGTTTCAGAAAATAACAAAAGTTAAAATGAAAGAATTAGTATCACATGCTGAGAATAAAAAACAAACAGACAGGAGAACCATCAAGTACTAAGACCCCATTTATTTCTGTGTTGACAGTCACATTAGGGAGAACAGCAGAGAAAACAGGTGGAAAGCAGCAGAGGGCAGGAAACAGTTACATTGGATTTTTTAAATAGTATGTCTGCATTGAATGTATTTGGACATTTTCTGAGGAGTGTCATAGTTTGCCTAAAATATTTTTTAAGTATTGCTTGTTAGAATTTAATCATAG
The DNA here is from genome assembly GCA_963924515.1 of Vespertilio murinus. NCBI lineage: Eukaryota > Metazoa > Chordata > Mammalia > Chiroptera > Vespertilionidae > Vespertilio > Vespertilio murinus. The sequence continues at coordinate 162,425,889 of OZ004705.1, forward strand.
TGAATGTATTCACCCTTTAGAATACCTAATACATTAGAGCTGTTATTGAACTAACAGATAAAAGACATATATTAAATTCCCTGACACATATATTTGTAAATATGTTCATTGGTTCTTTTTTTTTTACTATTAGTGACATAAAAATCAAGAAAAAATTAGTCCAATATAGAGGTTTCAGTTACATAGAAAATAATCAAATTTTGTGGTTATTTCTTTTGATTTTTATTATGAGGTGAAGGATTTCTTATATCTAATTCATGATTTAATAGAATATGTTGGCATACACCATTTCTTATATCTAAGTCATGATTTAATAGAATATGTTGGCATACACCATTTCTTGAGGTAATTTATATTCTACTATTGAATTAGAAAGTCTTAATTTTGCCCTAATTAGCTCTTAGTCAGAATGTATACTGCTGAAACTCAAACATTAAAACATTCCAAAATGAACCAAAAGAATTACTGTCATCAGAGTTTCTATATATATGTCAGAGATGCAGAACAAGTAAAATAAATTAAATAATATAGATCACCAACAATGTAATAACAAGTTAACATTTAACAAAGATTTTCTAAAGACATTATTCTTGACTGAAATTCTGAAGTATGGTATACATGTATGTGCTGTTTAGCCTCCCTCCCTTTTAAATGTTTTACATCCAGAAAAACACACACAGATTCGTCACTGATAGGAAAGAACTTTAATGTGGGTAATAAAGAGTAGGAGTAAATATCCACTGCAAACTATAGAATGTTTAATGGTGATATCTAACAGGTTACAGAATTGAGTTAGGTATTTATTAATAGTTTTAGAAATAATCAAAAAGCCTGCACAATCTTCATTGTGGGAGGTCATTTTGTGAAATGTGCATGCTATTCTTTTCTTTTTTTTAAGATTTTAAAAAATATATATATTTTATTGATTTTTTACAGAGAGGAAGAGAGAGGGATAGAGAGCTAGAAAATCGATGAGAGAGAATCATCGATCAGCTGCCTCTTGCACACGCCCCACCGGGGATGTGCCCGTGACCAAGGTACATGTCCTTGACTGGAATCGAACCTGGGACCTTTCAGTCAGCAGGCAGACGCTCTATCTACTGAGCAAAACCGGTTTCACCTGCACATTATTCTTTAAGCAGCTCTTCACTTTGCTGGCATAGCTGTTCAGAAGGACATCAGAAGGTCATCCATGACTTGTTGCTCCTATAATACATTGGCGGTGTGGAGCTCTGTATTTCAATGTTTTCCTTTTAATTTTACACTTAACTTATTGGTCTTGGTTTAAAGCAAATATCTTAATTGAAAACAATATTAACCAACTTAACATTTTTGCATTTCTAAGTAAAAATCACTCTACAAGCAAAATCTCAGAAGAGTGTTCAATGTGAAAAATACTTTACTATATGAAATGAACATACTTATTTTAGTGTGAAAATGGATTTAAAGCCATGTTAAGAAATTTCAGTTGTGTAATTTATATAACGTAAAATGCACAGAATTTATGTGGCCTCTTTCTCAAGACTTAATAACCATATATTCCATGTCACTACCAATCTAAACAGGAGATAGAATATTTCTGTCACCAGAATGTCCTCTCATGCTTTTGTAATCAGTCTGAGCCTCCTGCCACTACTTTGATCCGCTGGTAATTCATTTTATCTCAATATTATATATTTTTTGTTTTAGATTTGTTCATCCTTTTGCTTGTATTAATAGTTAATTTTTAATGATGAGTTGCAGTCAATTATATGAATATATTTTAAAAATGCTCATCACCTATTGTTAATTATCAGAGTTGTGTCAGTTAGTAAGATTATATAGGTTACAAGTGTACAATTCTATGATACTTCATCTGTATATTGCATGTACATTTGGGTTGTCTCCAGTTCTGTCCTTTAAAATCAGGATGTTAGAAACTTTGCTGTACAACCCTTTGTGGAGTCATATATTGTTATTTCCCTGTTTAAAATGCCATATGTACAATGAATATTATAAGAAACAGATAAATGATCCTTCAAAGTGGCAGTATTTTACACTTCCACCCGCAATTCATGAGATTTCCAGTTCCACATCCTTGTCAACATATATTGTTATTTTTCAGTTTATCAACATAGTTTCATTACAGAAGAATAACATAATTTTAAAATCTCCAAATCAACCTATATGTTTTATAATTAATTTTATGCCATTGAAAATTATATTTTCTGATACAGTTGGTACTATTATTAATCCTTAAATATTTTAATTACATTTTGCTTAGTACTCAGTGTTCAACTCCCTCGCCTCCACATCAAAAGCTTTATTCATTCCCTAACCTGTTTGCTCAGTGGATAGGGCGTTGGCCTGCGGACTCTAGGGTCCCAGGTTCGATCCTGGTCAAGGGCATGTACCTTGGCTGCAAGAACATCCCAGTAGGGGCTGTGCAGGAGGCAGCCGATCAATGTTTCTCCCTCATCGATGTTTCTGACTCTCCCTCTCCCTTCCTCTCTGTAAAAAAATCAATAAAATATATTTTAAAATAAAGTTTTACTCCTCAGAGGCTCTGTTCATATTGAATTGAATTTCAGTAATTTTCACATCTTATTTTTTTCAAAAATATTTTCCATTTTAATATCAAGTATTTTAATAATTAATATGTAATGAATAATACATTTAATAATTAGTTTTAAATTAGATAGAGCGTATTCATGACAGCATTGCATAAATATTTCATAGGATATTAAAATGAAGTCTGCATCTTAATTACTTTGCATAATGATATTATTTCAGAAATATTAAAAGTAAATTTTTAGAAGTCAAATTATACAATAGAATGTTTAGGGTCTTTACACACTTGTATTGTTAAATATATTCTTCCATATTACTAAAGGGTCTAATTCCATTAACTATTAATTAAATACATTGTATATCATATCTATTTGATTCATCCTAACTTCAACATTATAACATAGATAGTAGAAGAACAAAAAATACCATGTGTGGCTCTGTGTGGGAAAAGCAAACATAGATATGAAATGGGATGAAAAAAGAATAAGAATTCTCACAATTATTGACAAGTTAATCCTTTGTGTTTTGGACATGTAGTTAGCCAATTTAAAGCTAACCAAAAACCTAGATGTAATCCTTGTGACTTGAAGAATAACATATGTCCAAAATAATATCCCTTCCATTTCTTAAATTTTAAGCTTAAACTATTCCTTGTCCTGTTTCACCCACACCAAATTGTCTCTCACATGCATATAGCTTGATTCTATAATTTTTTTATTATAAAATTTGGACTCCACCTCTAATACTAATCTCCTTAAGCTTCATGTCCTATTTCCTTATGCAAAGTTCTATCTCTTTCCACTAAATATGTATAACACCCATTGCTATAATAGATTTTATGCAAATTATTACATTGTATTATTATAAGTTATTTATAATGATCTTACTTCTTCAAATTGTTTGCCATTCCCTTTGCATACCTTTTGGTGGTGAGCATAGAGTCTTATATGTGTGGGTAAAAACTCACTCATACTAAAGAGAAAATGTAAAGCATTTAGCTTAGTTTTGATATATGTAGCAAATAAAGTATAGGCAAAAAACGTAGATGCAGTTGAAAGAATGGATGATATTTAGAAGAAGATTTCCATGGAAAACTTAAAAAAAAAATGGCAGACCAACAGGTAGAATTTCACTCAGGTAAGAAACCTCTGACAGTGGAAAATATTCCAAATAAGGAATTTTACCACAAAATTAGAATTCATTAGTCAGGTGCCAAGGAATTTTTTCATTAGGAGTACTGAAGAATTTAATAAATTGAGCTGTAGGTCTCTGTATGAGATTTATAGTTTAGCATTATTGTACATATGACATTTCTAATTCACATCAAGACAGAAAGCAAGTATTAAATTACTCCCCATTTCTAACAGGTCAGAGTATATTGATTTGTAGGCAGAACAGTTATGTGGATTTGGACCAGATGATGACCTCTAAATATTATTTAGGCATCTCATGAATTCAGTAGGTAATCAATTTATGCCAACCACTATCTATCTTGTATATATAAAGGGATGAATTTGACACTAAAATGATTACTTTTTTTCTGTCTAATGCTATTTACTATAGAGAGAAATTTGGTATATGTGTGTTTTACATGTATCTCAGACTTGTGAATTTGGGAATTAAAGGGCCTCATTTTAGGATAATTTTTCATAATGGGTCCTGCTGTCAATACTCGAGGGGAGTTTTGATTTTAGATTTTCTCATCATCTAATGTGATTTTAGGATGAAACTTAATTCTTTATATTATGGGTATACAGAAACATTTGCTTCCATGATTCCAAAGGGATGACTCCATGGGTTGATGGACAGGAAGCTTTAGGCTCTGTCCTCCTTAGGCTGTAGGATCTAGGCACTTAGTTTATCTTACTGACATCTCTATTGACATGGCTTATTAACAGAGCCAAAGTCAATTATGTTGATTTCAGAATTATAGGAGTGTATTTAGCTACCTTTATCTAATCAAAGCATTAACTATTGAGCTCTTCATCCTTTCCTCCTTTCACTCCCTACAAATAGGTTGTGGAATGAACATTTCCCATATATGACAGAAACCTATATAATAATTCAATGAACATATGTTCAATGTGTTCCATTTAAATGAATAAAATTCATTTTCACTAATTATTTTTTTTCTAATCCAAACCTGAGTATATTTCTCCATAAACTTTTAGAGAGAATAGGAGGGAGGGGCAGAAACATCGATATGAGAGAGACACATCGATTGTTTGCTTCCCATAGGCACACACACCATGGCTGGGGATCGAGCCTATAGCTACTGTATGTGTCTTTGACCAAAATCAAATCCAGGACACCTGAGTCTACAGTCCTACATTCTCTCCATTGAGCCAGACTGACTAGGGCTCACCAATTTCTTTTTATTAACCACTGGCTGAGATATTTGACATTACAAGGTTTTTATATAAATACCTCATCCTTATGAATTATCTTTTATTTTTAATAATTGTTCTTTATTATTTAAGGTATTACACATGTGTCATTATCTCCCCATTAATGAATTATTTTTAATGTGTAAAAATTAACCAAGTCTCTCTCCTTTATCATTGTACAGGCACACACATACACACACACACACACACACACACACACACACACACATACCCCTCATCAATTTAATACAGATAAATTATACAAACAGAAGAAATACAGGTTTAATTTTGGCCATTATTGCTCTTGGGAATTACTAACATTTCATTTCATTTCTACAGTCTTAATTGTCCAATATATATATAATCTTTCTCTTGCTTTTGTCTTAATACAGGTTTCTCAAAAATTTTAAAGCCTTCCTCTGCAACATTCTTTAAATAAATAACAAGTGTATTGAACCATTCCTGTCTTCTCTATAAATTCTTACTATCACTCTGCAGCACTCTCCTCTGTAAGGCATTACAGCAGAAAGCTAAGAGTTTAACCCCTGGAATGAGAATGCATGTTATCAAACCTCAGAGCCATTCATTTGCTACCTCTTTGATTCTGTCATTAAAATATAGGAGTACAATGTGTGATAAATAGGTGATAGATAGATGATACATATACACACTCGCATATATACATACACAGATGATAAATAGAAAAATAAATACATGAGAGCAAGAGAAGGTCATGCATCTTTTAGGGAGAATGAGTTAGTGTTAGTTCCTCATCAGAATGATTTATTGGAGAATTATTACATGCAAATTTGATGTTCTATTGTGCATAGAATGGAATTGAGAGGAACTGGTATTATTTCTGGCTTAAGTTGAAATTTCATCAGAAAATATTCTTTTTTACAGGAATAAATATTACTACATAATTCAAATTAAAATTCTCAGCTTAAAGTTTTTAAATATATATGTTTTAAAGCAATTATAAAATATAGCAATTTTGTCTTTCATTTCTGAATCAAAGATTGAACCTTTTACTTTATATCCTGAACATGAAGTTCTGTAGGGCTGCTATTAATTTAGATTGGTTACCTTGGAAACAGAAGCTCTTTTTTTTTTTTTTTAACCCATCACTAGTGTCATCTGTTTCTATAAAAGAAAATTAAAATGGCATTTTAAAAACATAATCTGCATTTATTTCCTATTTGTCATTTTGGACAACAGTTAAAGCATACATTGTAAAGAAGCAGAATAATATTAATTAATAACAAATTGTACAGGAGTATTTGATACAGTCTTCTCAATTTTTAAAAAATATTTTTATTGATTTTTCACAGAGAGGAAGGGAGAGAGATAGAGAGCTAGAAACATCGATGAGAGAGAAACATCAACCAGCTGCCTCCTGCACACCCCTTCTTTTTAAATGAAGGGTAAAACTCATATTATCTTTCAATAGAAATAGTATGAGCATTTGATCAAATTCAACACCCATTCTTTTTTAAAAAATATATTTGTTATTGATATTTTACAGAGAGGAAGGGAGAGAGATAGAGAGCTAGAAACGTTGATGAGAGAGAAACATCGACCAGCTGCCTCTCGCACACCCCCTATCGGGGATGTGCCTGCAACCAATGTACATGCCCTTGACCAGAATTGAACCCAGGACCTTTCAGTCTGCAGACCCATGCTCTACCACTGAGTCAAACCGGTTTCAGCTCAACATCCATTCTTGATAAAAAACAATAACAACAAAAAAATAAAACAAAAACTCTCAACAAACTGGGTATAGAGAGAATGTACCTCAATATACTAAAGATTGTAATATAACAGGCACACAGCTAACATCATACTTAATGGTGAAACAAACAAAGCTTTTATTCTAAGATGAAAAACAAAACAAAGATGCCCACTCTTACCACTTTTATTTAAAAGTAGAGGCCCAGTGCACGAATTTGTATACAGTGAGGTCCCTTATCCTGGCCTGTGGGATCAGGCTGAAACTGGCTCTCTGATATCCCTTGAGATGTCCCTGATTGTGAGAGGGCACAGACCAGGCCAAGGGACCCCACTGATGTGTGATTTGAGCCGGGGAGAGACGCAGGACATTGGCCAGTCAGGAAGGACTACATGATGGTTCCAGGACAAGTCTGGCCCATCTTACTCAGTCTCGATCTGCTGAACCCCAGCAGCAAGCTAACCTATTAGTTGGAGCGTCTGGCCCTTGGCAATCAGTGTATGTCATACAGACTGGTTGACCAGTTGACTGTCTACCTCTGGTAGTGAGTGAACATCATAGCGAGGAGTTGAGTGAACTCAGCATATCATCATCATATTATGCTTTGATTGGTTGAATGACCAGCTAGTCTACCAGACACTGAGCATATTAGGCCTTTATGCTAGGACTAGTAGCCCGGTGAACAAAATTTGTGCATATGGGGGAGTAGGGGAGACTAAGGGGTTCCCTCCGCTCAGCCTGCACCCTCTCCAATCAGGTAGTCCTTGAGGGATATCTGACCACTGGTTTAGGCCCAATCCCTCTGTGGAGTCTCTGGCTCCTAACCACTCACCTGACTGCCTGCCTAATTACCCCTAAATGCCTCTGTCTGCCTGCCTGCCTGATTGCCCCTAACCCCTCTGCCTACCTGCCTGATCATCCCTAACTGCCTTCTCCTGCTGGCCTGATCTTGCTCCCAGCTGATCTGCTCTGCTGGCCTGATCTCATCCCCAATGGCCCTGCCAAATGGCCTTATCTCACCCCTAACTTACCTGCCCTGCTGGCATGATTGCCTCTAATGGCCTCTTCCTTGGCCCCCACCACCATGGCTTTGTCTGGAAGGAAGTCGGATATCTAGAAGATGGCCAGTCGACCTGGTCTAATTAGCATATTACCCTTTTAATAGTATAGATATATTATATGGGATAGAATTGCTTAAATGGGGCTGAAAAGCCTTTTTTAGCAGGAAGAGGTAGGTACTCTTGGCAGACAAAAACACATAATCTCTGTATCTTGACTGATAGTGAGTCATATGCACTATACTGCCAAACTAGTCATTAAAAAAATTGAACCACTTTCTTACACCTTACACCAAACAGCTGTTGCCCTTAAAATTCCTCCCAAGCCCCCGCCTTCTGCCTTCGTAGTTCACCCAGATTAGGTTCTAATTGGTCGGTTTCTATGCCAGTCAGCTTCCAAAGCTCTGCTTTCTAGGCAGCCATTGGCTCCTCGCACTTCACCCAGATTTGGTTCTGATTGGTTGGTTTCTATGCCAGTCAGTGTCTCTGAGCCTATAAACAGCCTGATCAGAGAGGCAGGGCTGATCAGAAGCCCCAGTGGAGGCCCATTGGGCATAAAAAAGAAATAAAAGAAAATCAAATCAGAAAAATAAAATTGATTATATTTATAAATGGCCTGGATTATTTATATAAAACCCCAAAGACTACACACACACACACACACACACACACACACACACACACAAAAAAAAAAAAAAAAAAAAAAAAACATGAAAAAAAAACAAAAAAACACCACACACACAAAAAAACCCCCAACTCTTAAAAATATAAAGTCTTTCAGGAAAGTTATATAATGTAAAATCAGTATACAAAAAAATTTTGTCTCTATACACCACCAACAAACTATCAGAAATTAACATTAAATAAAGAATACAACTTACAACATCAAAAATATAAAATACCAGGCAGTACATTTAAACAAATAGGTTAATGATCTGTACTCTAAAAACATTAAGTTATTATTGAACAGAATTTAAAAGGACACAGATAAAAGAAAAGATATTCCATATTAATTCATTAGAATAATTAATATTGTTAAAATACCCAGACTACCCAAAGCTACCTATAGATTTCATAAAGAGTCCTTATTGAAATTACATCAGCATTTTACACAGATGTAGAAAAAGCAATCCTACATAAAAGCCTAATATGCAAATCGACTGCATGCAGAATGACTGGTGGAACTACCAGTTGCTATTACATGCATTGACCACCAGGGAGCAGCCACTCAATGCAGGAGCTTCCCCCAGCCCCCAGACCCCAAACCAGCCAAAGTAGGTGCCAGAAGGACCACCCCCCCCATCACCCTGCCATTCATTCACCTTGCAGAGGGAGGTGACCAGCGGCGCCAGTGGGTGGCAGGGCTGGCCAGCAAGCTGGTGGTGTGGGAGTGGGGCTGGCCCATGAGTGGGCCTGTACTGCCCCCAATCACCTGGCTTCCTGCAGCAGAGGCGACTAGTAGTGAGGGGAGAGAGCAGCGACTAGTGGTGGGGGAAGAGAGAGGGCCAGAGAGGAGCTGGCACCAGGCAGGCCAAGGCAGGTGCCAGTTGGAGCCCCCTGATTGCCCTGCTAGTTGCCCCACAGATCGGCCCTGATTGCCAGCCAGGCCTAGGTACCCTACCCATGCATAAATTTCATGCATTGAGCCTCTAGTACTAAAATATATGTGTAAACACAAAAGACTATGATAATCAAAGCAATCTTAGGTCACAAGAAGAAATCTGGAAGCTTCACACTTCCTGATTTCAACTACCGTATTTGCCGGCGTATAAGACGATTTTTTGGCCCTGAAAAATATGCCTCCAAGTGGGGGGTAGTCTTATACGGCGAGTATATAACAAACTTTGTATTTTGAGTGGAAATGTTAGGGGGTCGTCTTATACGCCGGCAAATACGTTATTTTCAGGGCCAAAAAATCATCTTATACGCCAGCAAATAAGGTATATTACAAAGCTATCATAAGTAATCAAAACAGTATGGTATTGGCATAAAAACTGACACATATATCAATGATACAGAATAGAGCACAGAAGTAAATACATGCATATATGATCAGTTAATTTTGACAAAAGAGCCAAGAATATAGAATGGGGGAAAGTCTTCAATAAATGGTGTTGAGCAAACTGGACACCTACATGCAAAGCAATGAAAATGAACCTCTATCTTATAACATACACAAAAATCAACTCAAAATGAATTGGATTTGAACATGAGAACATAGACCAGAAAACTTTTAGAAAAAAACACACAAAAAACAGAGGGATGTTTGACATAGATCATGGCAGTGGTATATTAGAGTTGACATCAATAGCAACAGAAACAAAGCTAAAATTAAAAAGTGAGACTACATCAAGTTAAAAAACTTCTATACAACAAAGGAACCCATCAAGAAAATGAAAATGTAACTTATGAAATGGATTAAAATATTTTTTAACTACATGTCTGATAAGAGTTTAATATCCAAAATATACCAAAAAAAATCTTACAAGTCAATAGCAGAAAACAGCTAAAGAATTTAAAATTGGACAAAATATCTAAATAGACATTTTCCAAATAAGATATACAAATAGCCAAGAAGTTCATGAAAAGATTAATCATTAATCAACAGGAAAATACAAATGAAAATCATAATGAAATATCACCTCACACCTGTTAGAATACCTATTAAAAAACAAACAAACAAAAAGAAATAACCAGTGTTGGCAAGAATGTAGAGAAAAATTAGCTTTTGTACATACACTATTAGTGGGAATAGCAATTAGAGCAAAACACTTGGGAAGTGTTTTGGAGGTCCCACAAAATATTAAATAACCAAATATCACATAATCCAGCAATCTCTCTTTGGGTATATGACCAAAGGGAAAAAATAATTATCATTAAGAGACATTTGTACCTCCGTGTTGAAATATCATTCGTATTACTAATAGTCAATATATGAATGGATCAACAAAATGTGGTGCATTTATACAATGGATTGATATTTAACTTTTAAAAAAAGATGATTTTGTCATTTGCCAATACATGGATAAGCTTAGAGAATATCTTGCTAAGTGAAACAAACCAGACAGGGAAATACAAATACCAATGGTATCACATATATGTGAATCTAAACATAATAATCATAAATAATATCATTATAATTGTTATAATAATAATAACATGTTTTAAGTCAGATTTATAGCAACCAGTAGTACTACATAGGTTTCCAGGACTGGGGAGTAGAGTAGCTAGATGTTGTAAATTGATACAGAAAAATAAAAATAAAACATCATGCCTTACCAATATGCTATTATCCACCTGGAATAATTGAAATAATTTAACGATAAAAAAATAAGAGGTGTAAGACATTTAAAATTCAATGTATTCATGTACTTATAAATCAGAATTTGCTAAGTCTGGAGAAGTCACTGGGGTTAAATAGAAAGAAAAACTGTAAAATATATTTACTTAATATAAACATTAATATGGATATATATTTTAGAGTAAATACATGTAACTTAGATATACATAAAAATCTTACGGTTATTAAAGGAAAGTCAACTACATAAAAGGGCAACTATTATGACTCCTATAGTGTGGTGCGATTTATTTTCTTAAGGTCTCTTCTGCCCACAAACACATAAATAAGTAGGGGCAGAAAAAAAGAGAAGGGGGGAGAGAGGAGGCGGAGAACAAGGAGAAGAAGGAAGGGAGAGAAAATGGACTATCAAGATTCATAAGTAAATAAAAGATAAACAAATAACCTCACCTAAAATCTCTAGAAGTAAGGGCAGGGGCTGGTGAGATATTTTGAAATCTATGCAGGATGCTTTTGCAAAATTAGACATCCAGCATTGCCTTTTGAAAACAACAACAACAAAAACCAAAACCAAAAACAAATAAACAAAAAAACACTGGAGAGCTAGAAGAAACAAGAAACAAATATAGATCTCCAAGGAATTTAGATGCCTAAATTGGTGTTCTATCTTTCATGTTTCCAAAATCCTTTATTTTTTTTTCTAGTTTTCTTAACATTCTTGGATTTACAGATAAGATCAAAGAAATGCATCAACACTATTTTTTTTTTCTTTTTGACTAAAGTTTAGTTACTTTTAAGGGTTTTCCCCATTCTGTCAGTAGAGCCATGCCTCATTTTAGGCTTGCTCTCGGACAAATCGCCCTTTCAATTTTCTCTCCCGTGGTAACTAGACACGCTCGCCCTAGCGCAGGAACTCACGCCCCTCCTAAAGTGCCCATCAGTCCATTGTTTCCTCCTCATGCTAACAGGTAACATTTCTTCATTTGCTCCTTTGTTTAAGAAGCTTTTCTTCCTGTGTTTAGCATGTGAGCCTGCTCCAAAAGAGTGCGCTGCCTCTTCCTACACCCAAAGTCAGCTACTAATTAAAATATTCAATTCAAAAATAAATGAATCCACTTCTTTGAAGAATTTTTGAAGGTTTGGGCTTCATACACCAATATGGAAATGGAATTCAGAAGTTCACAATTCTCTATTTTTACCAGTCCTGGAGCAGTTGAAATGATTTCTAGCACTGTTTACATGAAGCTAAAGCTGGACATTTCACCTATAGTATTTACTTTTCCCACTTGTATAGGAAAAGGTGACTGTACTTCACATTATAGAGCTTTACAAAAAGAATGGGGGGGGGAAATACCCTCTAGAAAATAATTTTCCACTGGCACATAAAGGCTCCTTTATCTCATTTTACTGATTTTTAAAACAATAAAAAGTGTTTTGTTTCTGAGGCAATCATCCATTAAAAAAAGGTAGACTAAAATTGATAAGGGAGCAAGACTTCCATTCTGGGTTTCTAGCTCATTATGATTTACTAAGATACATTCTGCCTTTGGTCACATCTATATCTCTCTTTCCTGGTTTCATACCCAACGAAAGTTATTATCACCTTTCTGTGGAGAGTGTGGAAGTTTTAAACCTGACATGAGCAATACAAAACAGGACTACCTCTCAGGAAACTCTCTGTAACTGTAATCATCCTTCTGATATTTCTCTCACACAATTCTTCAAACTACAATGTGCAGAGGATCTTTGTGAAGAGCAAATTAGATGACATGTACTAATGACAAAGAAAAATGTTGAATTGTTACAACAATGTGAGATATTTGAACATTAAATGGAACCTTCCTTCAAAATATACCTTTTGATTTTCACAGTGTTTCAACATGGTTTATATTTCATGAAATAGACACTGTCTTTTGTATGTTTGTTTTTCTGCTCAGTTTCCAAGCTAATGAAGTAAGATAGCTTGACTGACTTCATATGTATGTTTTTCTTATATAGCGACATCCTTTTGATTTGCTTTCTTTTGGCAAAACAGAACGTACCATGAACTACTAACCTGAGTCTCTCTGTATGCTTCACAAATTTTTCTGTTAACAATTCCTTTTAAAAGAAGTTAATCATGAAAATAAAAACCTTGCCAATAATTACCTACCATCTTGTTTTCGTAATGTACTTAAATATTTATACTTCTACTCCTACATTAAACTAATCAAATGAGAAATACTGCTAAAGAAATTGCCTTATAAATAATGGTTGCCCAGAAAGATGATAATCTACTTTTCAATGCCTCTGTAATTTTCTAACCAAATGGGTTTTTATTGCATTGCAAAATACTAGCAGATTACAAGTGACATGAAAAATGTGTCAGCACATATAAATGCAGGCTGGTACTAATGACTATTATTCATTATATTATTGATTCCCAAGAGATGATGTTTACAGAAAGTAAAGTTTGAACCAAGGATAAATAATATGTTTGAAAAATATAAAGCCCCTTTTCATTCTCTCATTAATTCTAGTCCTTTATAATAATAAAATTAATTTCATTTAGAAGTTACTGTTGGCTTAGATTTGTGTAAGTGTGTATAGACAAGTTTGAACACATCAATTAAAGTAAATTTTCTATTATTATTAGATATTCCTTTAGAAAAAATTGGGTTATTGTGATCAAATGGATAGAATTATATGTTTGAAAAGAACGAGGAGTTCATCTACATGTTTGATTATTTTATTAGTCCATAGCCACTATAATGCATCCACAGAATAGATATTATTATGAATGTTTATTTTTTTCTTCCCTTAGTTAACCTCGTTTCTTTACATATTTAGAAAAAAAATTTTTTAGAAATAGCCTGGGAGTTTGTCTTAATAAAGCAAACAAAGCATTGCTCTTTCACTGCTATAAAAATTTCTAAACTTTTTGAAGCTACAACATACATGTAACCTAAAATAAAGATGAACATTCAAAAATCTTGAACTTATATTGTTAAATATGTCCAATGTGGGCTTAGTGAAAAACACTGCACCTGGAAAATAGCTAGGTAAACTGAAAAGAATTCTTGACTACCTTATTGTTACAGTGAGAATATCTGGTTGATAAAATAAAAAAGCCAGAACATCACCAAAAATATACATATCTTCATGACCTGTGAAGGTATTTTAAGTGTTTTATAAGGATACCTGGGAGTTAAATCCTCAGAAAACATCTGTGGCTACACCAGTCTTTATTTAATCAACCAGAGGCAAACACTACTTCTCCAGCAATTTTTATCTAAGTAAACATGTGAGGTGTAGGGACCCAGCGGTGTCCTTTTAGTACTCTTATCTACTTGTCTTCTAGTCTCAAATGAGTTCCTCTCAGGAAACTTGCCTGTAATTCTGAGAAGCTGAGATTTCCTAGATCCATGGTCGGCAAACTGCAGCTCGTGAGCCACATGCGGCTCTTTGGCTCCTCGAGTGTAGCTCTTCCACAAAATACCACGGCCTGGGTGAGTCTATTTTGAAGAAGTGGCATTAGAAGAAGTTTACATTTTAAAAATTTGGCTTTCCAAATAAATTTCAATTGTTGTGCTGTTGATATTTGGCTCTGTTGACTAATGAGTTTGCCGACCACTGGCCTAGATTATGAAGTAGATGGTGACAGAAGAGAGTCCTTATTACTACTAAAGAATTCTTTAAGTTGTTCATTATTATATATTGCCACCCAGTCTAATGTATTTTGTAATGGCAACCTTACCTGATAAATGCAGTAATTTAAAGATAAGTATGTTCTGTGATTATGGAGACTAAAACATGGTATTGAGATTGTATGTCCATTTACATTGAGTTATTTATTGTTTGTACAAGTTACCTCATGAATCAATACCATATTTATTTATTTATTATTTATTTATTTTTAAATATATTTTATTGATATTTTACAGAGAGGAAGGGAGAGAGATAGAGAGCTAGAAACGTCGATGAGAGAGAAACACTGACCAGCTGCCTCTTGCACCCCCCTACCGGGGATGTGCCCCCAACCAAGGTACATGCCCTTGACCAGAATCAAACCCGGGACCTTTCAGTCTGCAGACCAACGCTCTACCACTGAGCCAAACCGGTTTCGGCTTAATAGCATATTTAAATAGAAGTGTCAAGGGCTCTCAAGAATAGATATTTATATAGGCCAGGGCACAAAACTACCTGGCCTCTAATGCTCTCTTTAACTTCTAAAATCTGTAATAATGTTTAGAGCATCACATTGTTCTGTCTTCCACATTTAAGCATTAAATCATAATCATAAAATAAATTGATTTAGAGAAATGAAGATAAATAGAACACAATTCCTCCTGACCACGGCTCAGAGAATGGGGGAAAGTGGTAATAAACTATAATCCAACTTAATAAGTGTGAATGACTATAGATGTCTTCTGATGAAGAATTATTGGGACCCAGGAAAGATGGATTAACTTTTTAGCATGGAGTTGTTCAAGTTGGGATATGTGAAATTGGCCTAGGAAAACTTTTAAATTTCTGAAATATATTATTACTTTGAGTGGTTATTTGTGTAGAAGTAAAAAAAAAAAATAGAAGTGGTAGAAACCCAATTCAAATTAGCTAATACAAAAAGGGTATTTATTTTAATGATAGTGGAATTGAAAGAAAGCTAAACACTTAATTCATGGGAAGGAAAAGTATGCAGTTAAAACCAAAGAAATATGTAAACAAGTATTATACTCACACATTTCCACAATTCTCTTTCAACCATTCATTATCCTACATAATAATTTATTTTCTTTTATTTCAGCATGTTTCCCAGAAAATTATGAAAAACAAACAGCTTAAGTGTTTTCCTCTTAGAGAATTAAAGAAAGACACTTTTTCTTGCTCTCTTTGAAAAGTTGAGGAAGCATTTCTCATATAAAGTTCCCATTTCTAGTAATATATCCCAAGAAATTAGAAACACCAGTCAGAAAGGATATATGCACCCTTATGTTCATAGCAGCACAATTTATAATAGCTAATATTTGGAAACAGCCTTAGTGCACATCACCAAATGAGTGGATTAAGAAACTATGGTGCATCTACACAATGGAATACTACACTGCTGTAAAAAAGAAGGAATTCTTACCATTTGCAACAGCAGGGATGGAACTGGAGAGAATTATGCTAAATGAAACAAGCCAGTTAGAGAAAGATAAATATCACATGATCTCACTCATTTGTGGAATTTAATGAACAACATAAACTGATGATCAAAACAGATCCAGAGACAGAGAAGCTTTGATCAGACCATCAAACCTCAGAGGGCAGGTAGAGGAGGGTGTGGGTAAGGGGGAGAATCAACCAAAGGACTTGTATGCATACATATAAATATAACCAATGGACACAGACACCAGGAGCATGATGGCATGAGTTGGGGAGGGTCAATAGGGGGATAAGGACACATATGCCATACCTTAGTGAATAGAGAAAATTTTTAAAATATCCAAAGGAAAATAAAATAAAATAAAGTTCATAGGTAGACCGAAACAAGATGGCCGCCTAGGTAGTCTCCTAAGCTGCCACCTCATCAACAATTTGGAAAAAAAACAACAGCTAAAATTGAAAGGGATTGCACCAGACCCACAGGAAAGCTGGCAGAATGGGGTGGCTACAACTAGACACAAAGCAAGGCGCCACTGCTGCTGCCATGTGGAGTTTAAAACTGCGGTGGAACCGGAGCCACTGGAGCTGCCACTGCCTGGAATGAGGGAAGCCAGACCTCGCTCCGCCCCGGGCCCAGGGAGTGGGCCATCCCAGCCATCCCACCGTGGGAGCAAGGGAGCCGATGCCGGGCCTCCGCCGCACCTTTTGGCTCCTGCCCAGAACAAGACGCCTTTGAGCGTGGTCTTCTCGCCTGCAGCCCTGCCTAAATGCATGCCCTGCTGGTGAGGTGCTGGGGTGGTGCCTGCTGTTCGCAACTCCTCTGCTGCCTCATGGCTGGGCCTAAGCTTCTGCCACTGCCGCCATGTGGATTTTAAAACTAGAGTGGAAATTGAGCCCTGGGAGTGACCTTCGCTGCCTCATCCGCCACCGCTGCGAATGAGGGAAGCACACCAAGAACAGAGATCACTCCGCCCAGGACCCAGGGAGTGGGCGGCTTCAGAACTTAGCCTCCGCATCCACAGCTGCTCCGCTTCCGCCCCGAACGAGACGCCTTTGAGTGTGGTCTCCCCGCCTGTAGGCATCTCAGCCTGCAGCCTTCCCAGGAAGCCATCTCAGCCCAGCCTCCGCACATGCTGTGCTGGTGAGGAGATGGCTCAGTGCCTTCCGTTCAAGGCCCCGGTGAGCCCTTTGCCTGTCAGGACCACCGCCACAAGGCTGAGCCGGAGCCTCTACCGGGACCCCAAGGAGGGGCACCATTGCCGCCATGTGGATTTTAAAAATACAGTGGAAATTGAGCCACAAAGGCCACCGCCTCCACTGCACCTGCCACCGCTGCGGTGAGTGAGGGAAGCCCACCGAGAACGGAGCTCACTCCACTCCGGGCCCAGGGAGTGGGCGGCTTCAGAGCTTGGCCTCCGTGTCCACAGCCATTCCCCTGAGACTCCTTGGAGCGTGGACTTCCCACCTGCAGCCATCCCAGCCCGCCCGCTGTGCTAGCCAGGAGCTAGCCTGGTGCCTCCAGTTCGAGACCCCAGCTCCCCAGAGGGGACGTGTGCCCCGGGTGACCCGTGTGCCCCAGGGGCCATGTGCCCCAGGTGAGCCGTGTGCCCCGGGGAAGCAGTGGGAGGGGTGGTGTGAACTAGAGGAGGAGCAGATTCTATCAGTATGGTCCTGATATAGTCACCATAAAACAAGCAGAATGTCAAATGACAGCAGGGAGGGAGGGGAAGGAGACCTGGGGGGAGATAAGAGAACAACCGAAGGACTGGTATGCATGCATGTAAGTACAACCAAGGAACACAGAACTCTGGGAAGGGAGGGCATGAATGGGAGGTGGGAGGGAGATGGCAGTGGTAAGCTATGTACATATATAATATCTTAATAAATAAAAAAATAAAAAAATTAAAATTAAATTAAATTTTAAAAAGTTCACAGACATCCCTAAGTTTCTTAAGGTTTGCTCCACATTGCCATCAAATGATATATTAGAAGCAGAATTTTCAGTGAAATTGAACATTATGAAGGCTCTTAATCTTGAAAATGGGTGTGAATAAAATTTAATGGCTTGAAGTTTGGGCCGTAAAATAGGTTGATTTGGGGCTAGAGGGAAGAAACTTACTGAGCAGCACAGCAACATGGAAATGATGGGTAGATCATTCATAGCTACACAAATATATCCACTCCCATCACCATGATCCAAGAGAGAATTTCTTTAAAACAATTCCTACTGAACAATGCAATTTATCCAAAAGAATAAAAATCCATATTGTAGTGAATTTGGTAATAAAAAAACTTGGCATTTGTATAATGACTTAAACATTTATATCCTTTCAAATTCAAAATTTCATGCACACATGGAAATAAATCACAAAAACTTCAAATATGTGATTACACATATCCCTTTCAATAAATACAACTGCAGTTAATGATTGAAAATACTAAGACAATCATTTGAAAGTATATAAATTAAGCTGCAGCAAATAATCTACTATATTAAAAATTATAATTAAGCCCTGGGTGGCATGGAACAGTGATTAGAGCATTGGCTCATACACCAGAGGGTCACAGGTTCAATTCCCAGTCAAGGGAAAATTCAATCCTGAGCCTGGTCTGGGTGTAACTAATCATTGTGTTTCACATCTCTCTCTCTCTCTCCCCCCCCCCAACCTTTTTACACTCTCTCTAAAAAAAAATCAATGGAAAATATTCTCAGATGAGGATTAACAAAAAAATTATAGTTAATTCAAGAATTGCATTCAAGGGGTTACTTATTGTCACAGACATGCTTGTAAATAAAGAAACTACACAGAAATACATCTCTGGCTACACCACAGTCCCCTTTTCTCAGAGCAAAGCAAAGGTCAACTTCAGCACATCAGTTGAAAATAGATGGAGAAATGCAGTAAGGTTTGGCATCAGATCAATAGCTTTAGGGGCCAGCTAATTCTAGAAGAAATATTTCCAGTAATCACAAATTCTGACATGAGTACAGGCTGGTCAGTGTTAGGATCATAGTTTAATGCATAAGGATGGACTACGATTGCTCCTAAATGAAGTATGGCTTGCATACACACTGAAATGAGTGGGAATTTAATGGGGATTCTTGAGTAGTAGTTTACATAAAATAATTCAGTAAGCAATAAAAGGAGCATTTTTTCCATTAAACATTTTGATTATTTTTTATGTTAATCCTTGAAAACTGGATGACTAAATTGCTGCTAAGAGATGGAAAACAATTTTTTAATTTCTGCAGTGCTTTTAAGTTAGGCGATTCCTGCTTTCAGTTGTTAGAAATTGAAATCTGGTTCTCAGCTCTAATAGCCCTGAGTTTCAATGTTATCCCACAGAAACTTCAAAAAAATTTTTTTACTGTTGATTTGGTTATATAAGTGATTTATACTGATATATAAAATTTTCAGCAAATCAATGATATATAAAAAGTCTATCATTTTAACTATAAGAAAGACTGCATGAAAAATTATAAGGTAAATGTATAAAATAGAAAGGTGACAGGATTAAAAACTACAAATTGGTAGTTACAGAATAGTTATGAGATGTAAATTACAGCATAAGAATGTAGCCAATAGTATTGTAGTAACTATGCATAGGTCAGATGCTTGAAATATTGTAGGGACCATTCTGTAAAGTGCATGATTTTCTAACCATTATTCTAAACAACTGAAACTAGTACAGAATAATATTAAATATAAAATGTAATTGAAAAATAAACAAATAAAGGTTTAGAATCTGATACCCATTAATTGGCCTTTGTATGTCTCATTCAGAGTAACCCTTTCTAAATGCAGATTCAAAAATAATAAATCGGCTTAAAAGTCCTTCAACATTCTGCATTACTCTAAGAAATATTGGCCCAAACCTTTGGCTAGTTGATTACATTTAGAGTTTGTGATGATTTCCAAATAGATAACCAAAGTGTTAAACCAATAGAACTAATCCCATTTTTAATTTAATAACTTGTAGATAAGATACAAGAACTTTAGTTTTCTTTCTGGCCTGCAGCTATGAAAAAGTGTGCCGTTGATTTATTTTTAAAAAATATATTCTTATTGACTTTTAGATAGAAAGGAAGGAAAGGGAGAGAAAAGTAGAAACATTGCTGAGAAAGACATCTATTGGCTGCCTCCTGCACACACCCTGCTGGGGATTGAGCCCACAATTTGGGCATATGCCCTACCTCGGAATGGAATACCAGATTTCTTAGTCCATTGGAAGAAAATGCTCAATTCACTGAGCACACCAGCTGGGCTGATTTCAACTACTCAGATAAGAAGATGATGTCTTTCAAGGAAATTATATCAAAAGAAGTTGAGTTGCCCCTGAAGATGTAAAATCTGAAGAGTTGGTTGGTTAAGTTGTATGGTGTAGCCAACTCATGAGTAAATAATATAAAAGAACAATGGAATTAAAAAGTGATTTAAAACTAGGGACATCATACATTTCACAATTAAGCAATAAAATACATTATTTATTTAATTAAGTTGTCTACTTACATTAAGTGATTGCTTCATTCTATAATGTTTAGTTCATTTACCCTAGTAGTCTAGAAAGAATGGGATGTGTAAATCACTGCCTTTGGCAACTCAAAAGGCCGCCATGTTTTGTTTTTGTAGATAGTTCTTCTTTTTTTAAGGTACAGGTCATATCATTTTTCTCAGAAAGGCCTTCTCTAATCCTTCTGTATAGAGAATCATCTACCTTTGTCACTCCCTACCACATTCACCTATCATTTTATCTTATAGTTTTCTTCTTTTACATTTTTTATTTATTATTCATATCTCATCTTCTACATATGTACAGTTCATGACAGAAGAACCCTTTATGTTCATTTTCATCATTAAATTCCTAACACCTGGAATATAGAACCTGCCTGCCACATAGTGACTTTTCAATAAAAATAATAATAATGCTTCAGGAAACAAGGAAATATAGTGTTTGGAGAAAAGAAATTGATTATTGCTAACTCTTGCTTATATTTTGGGGCAAATTTTCTAAAGTATTATCTTCCAGAGGTATGGAAGGGGAGTGGACTGATGATTGTCGGGGAAATGGGGAGTGGGGGGGTGGGAAGAGACTGAACATAAACTGTACCTATGGATGAGGACAATGGGGGATGGGGAAAGGGCAGAGAGTGGGATGGAAACTTGGTGGAGGGGAGCAATGGAGGGGTAAAAATGAGGAACATTTGTAATAATATGAACAATAAAGATTATTTTTTAAAAAGAGTGTAGGGAGGAATTAATGCCCATCATTAGTGACAGTGGAGATCCTTAAAATGGACAAGAATCTGCATGGTGAACCCCAGCTCTAAAGATGAGGAAATCTGCCATTAATGTTAACATCATGCTAATATCATTGTTCCCACAGATTGATATGATATGAAGACATGAATTACACACTCTTAAATATTAATTTTGGCATCTAATTTAAATAAAAATAAGATCATTTTAAGGCCTGTTAATTTTATTCACTGAATATTTCTGCCCATTCTCATTATGATATTCAAAAATCACATACAGATTTAAAATTGCATTATTTAAGTGAATTGTTTCGTATTAGAACATCAATAAAATGTTCACAATTCTTTTTCTCAGAATAAGTAATGAGCAGAATCAGAAATGCCTCTTTATGTTGGGTACAGACCTTCCAAACAGAGATGAATTTGTCTCCATGCTATCTGGTTCCTGAGCTCTATTTAAAATGATCAAATGTACTCATGATCATAGAAAATCTCCAATGGCGTTTTGTAGTCCATCAGTGCAAAAATCAGCATTTTTTTCAATTAGCATAAAAGACCGAGTGGCTGCATAAATTTATCTAATGAGAAAAAGATGACTGAATTAGCAAGCAAGCTGGTCTCTAGTGGGGAAACCAGATCAGTAGATGGTGTTAACTTCTTCTTTTATATTTTATATCACTGAAAAGTGAATCAAATAAGTGAATTGAGCTATTGAAATGAAATAATGCTAAAGGTATTTGTCTTGTGAAATTGAAAATTGGAATGTATCTGAATCGTACTTATTCTTTCTCTTACCTTGAATACACTATAACATAGACTGAGCCTCAATACACTCTATTAAGAACTGAGATTTATTGAGAAAAGCACCAAAGAATTTTGAATAAGGGTATCTGAGTTTGACTGGTCAACACAGTTACACAGTGCATGCAATTCTTGTAGGTTTCCAAGGGTGATTTAATAATTCCATCTTAAATATAATATCCAGAAGACTTTATAAGTGGTGCTAAAACTATTGCTACTATACTATGTCCATAACTTACACTAATCTATATATTAGAAAACTATTGTCCTAAATAGCTGCTTTTTAGAAAATAACAACTGGGATACTTTCATTTTGTCCATCTTTCTCTTTGCCCAACTAAAAATAAAATTCACAAGGAACTTTTTTATGCACTACCATTAATAGTCCTTTAACTTTCATACTGAATCCCCATTTTTCTCATATTTCCTTTCCACTATACCCATACATTTTTCTCCCTCATTTGCTTTTTACTATTTTTCTACCTAGGCTCCTTATATTTCAATCCCACTGAGAAATGCAAATATCTTGTTATCTTTATTCATGCGTTTTTTTACTCTAGATTAGATCAGGGATACTTCCATACAAGGAATATAGTGATCCACTACACAGGAGACTCAGCAGTAGACAGTAGGAACAATTCTTCTGGTAGGACTATCAGGGAGTTTTGCAGCACAAAATCATGGAGGCCTTGTAAGATAAGCTATGGATGAGACTGTAAAGTATACAAGAAATTAGAGATTTGGGCAGATATATGAATCATGAAATCATTGTAATACCATGGAAACTCACTTGAATGGTGTTAGCACCTAAGATATTTTATAGTTGCTAGAGTGAGCCAATAGCAACATCTGGGCATAGAATTAATGCCTTGCTTGGTGGAAGAGGTGGATAACGAGATTAAAATAAAGGGGTCAAATAGCCGACCAGTTCGGCTCAGTGGTAGAGCATCGATCTGCGGACTGAATGGTCCCAGGTTCAATTCCGGTCAAGGGCATGTACATTGGTTGCAGGCACATCCCGAGTACGGAGTGTGCAGGAGGTAGCTGGTCGATGTTTCGCATCAATGTTTCTAGCTCTCTATCCCTCTCCCTTCATCTCTGTAAAAAATGAGTAATATATATTTTTTTAAAAAAAAGAGGTCAAATATACGACGAAGATATAAAATATTTTATATAACTGGTTCTATAATAAGGACATAATGTAAAGCCTTGAGAAAAAGGATTAAATCACATTTGGGAGTACAATTAGCAATCACTATCAGAGTAAAATCATAAGCAAATCTGATCCAATCAGATTAAATGTTGAACTAGTGATATAAGGCTCATTCAAACTAGTGATATAAGGCTCATTCAAAGTAAACAAGGATTGGTTCATTCTCTGACTAGCTTATTTTTTTCAGCAAAATAATCTCCAGCTCCATCCATGCTGCCACAGAAGGTAAGATTTCTATCATTTTTACTGTTGTGTAGTATTCCACTGTGTAAATGTATCACAGTTTTTTTATCCACTCATCTACTAATGGGCACTTGGGCTGATTCCAGATTTTGGCTGTTGTAAATAATACTGCAATAAACATGAGGGTGCATATTTTCTTAAAATTTGTGTTTTGGGATCTTAAGATATATTTCCAGAATTGGGATTGCTAGGTCATAAGGCAGTTCCATCTTTATTTTATATTTTGAGGAAGCTCCATATTATTTTCCACAGTGGCTGCAATAATCCAGTCAGAGGACACATACATATGATCTCCCTTTTATGTGGAATTTAATGATCACTCCTAAAATAAATAAACAAAATAAGTACAGAAATATGAATACATGTCAGAGGGGAGGGACTGGATGAAAGCATGTAAAGGAATTAGCCGAGAGAGAGAGAGAGAGAGAGAGAGAGAGAGAGAGAGAGAGAGAACAGTGTAGTATAGTGGTGGAAGTGGTCAAAAGTTGGGGAATGGGAATGGAAAAAGACTTTTCTTAGGACAGTGGGTGTATGATGCAGTGTGCATATCATGTTTTACTGAATTGACACTTAAAATCTGTATGGTTGTGTGAAACAATGTCACCCAAAAAATTTAATTAAAAATGATTGGTCCAATACAGTTTGCACATGCTTTTATCTCAGCCTTCACATTTCTTTTCCCTTAACCCTAGTAATTCCAACACACCCCTCTGGTGCATAAAATTATTTTACTACCAGAGACCCGGTGCATAAAATTCATGTGTGGGGGTAGGGGAGGTCCCCTCAGCCCAACCTACACCCTCTCCCAATCTGGGACTGCTAGCTCCTACCTACTCGCCTGTCTGCCTGCCTGATCCTCTCTAACCATTCACCTGCCTACCTAATCACCCCCAACCACTTTCCTGCATTGATCACCCAACCACTCTGTCTGCCTGATCACCCCTAGCCACTCACCTGCCTGCCTGATTGCCCCTGTCTACATGATCACTCCTAACCATTCTGCTTGCCTGCTTGATAGCCCCTAATGCTCACCTGCCTGCTTGCCTGATAGCCCCTAACTGCCTCTGCCTCGGCCGCTGCCATGCAGGCTTCATTCTGAAAGATGTCTGGAATGACATCTGGAAGGTCATTCAGCTGCCCTGGCTAATTTGCATATTATGCTTTTATTATTATAGGTATTCAGATAAAGTCTTACATGAAGCCCCTCCCTCATGCAGAATTATATAACTATTTCCTAAAATTTCAATAACACTTTTATAATACTTAATACATGGTCAATTTTATGCAATTTTCACCTAGGTAAATGAAGAAGAAAAAAGGTTTAGGGTAAGTATAATTTGCAGTTGAAGTTAAGTATTCCATGTCAGGGACAAAGAAAAATTACTGAAATAACAGAAACTATTATGCAAATAATTCCATAAAATTGCATTATTACCAAAAGATAAGAAACGGATATAGGTAAAAATGACAAATTCTCTATGAGTCTGAGTTTATTTTCAGGATGAAGAAACTCCTGAAGTTCTTCTAAGCAGAAAGGGACTTTATATGTGAACTTGGTTCTTTCAGAATTATTAAATGGATTGGAGAAAGTTGAGCCAACCACAGAATTCTGAAAATGTGTTTTCCCGAGGCAATCGATAAGGGAATGAAAAATGAAGGAGGAGAGACCGGATGTATCAGAGATATTTCAGTTAGAAAACAGAAACTATAGGAGCTATTTCAAAAGAGAGAATTTGTTGTAAGAAGTTGTTTAAACAGCTTTGCAGAGTTTAAATGGCAAAAGGAGAAGGAATGAATGTAGGGGTGATAACTGAAGAAATGGGTATTGCCTTTAAAAATGGGAAAATATTGGGATTTTCAGAACCAAGAGATCAAGAGTGCAATCTGCATAGACTTGAGAATGAGACATAAGAAGTTGTAGTATCACCCAGCTACTCTGGTAACTCAGAGCCAGGTAGGTAGGGTCCTGTGGACGATAACTCAGACCTCAGAGTAAGTGTGCTACTTAGTATCTCGGAGGGTCAAATGAAAGGTCCCACAGGGCCAGGGTGGAAACCTTCCCAGGAGATGGCATCTGTTCAGAGGAGGGGTTTTGTAGAGCTGGGAGTCAGTCTAGTCCTGCTAAGCCCCTGGAAGAGAGAAAAGGGTGATGAGGATGGTTCAGAAAGAGCAAATTAATTATAATGTAATTTGTTAAAACAGATTGGTCTCAGTCCTTTGAGAGCTTACAATAAATATGATAGAATATGCATTTAATAAATTATGGATTCATAATATGTTGTTATGAATCAATGATAAATTCTACCACTGGTTATATTGTAACTGGGGAACCTATGTGTATGCATATGTGCATATATGCATAACCCATGGACACAAGGCCTGGGAGAGGCAGGTGCAGAGTGGAGGGGGTCAAAGGGAAAAAAAAACAAAGGGGGCATTTGTAATACTTACAACAATAAAGATAATTAAAATAAATAAATAAATTAAATATTTACATCTCAAAGGGGCCAAGAGAGAATTCACAATTAGAAGTTATCTAAAGAAATTCCTTCAAAAAGCAGGAGTCATAAGAAACTTGAAAAAACAATCAGAAAGAATATATGCATTTCTATGTTCATAGCAGTGCTATTTATAATCTGGAAATAGCCCAACTGTCTATCAGTTGGTATATGGGTTAAAAACTGTGGTACATTTACACAATGGAATACTATGTAGCTATAATAAAGAAGGATCTTTTACTTTTTGAGATGGCATGAAGGGATCTGGAGAGTATGATGCTAAGCAAAATTAGCCAGTCAGAGAAAGATAAGCATCACATGATCTCACTGACTAGTACACATGGAACCTAATGAACAAAATAAACTGATGAGCAAAATAGATCCAGAGACATGAAAGCAGGGAACAGACTAAGAAACCTCAGAGGGAATGGGGTGAGGGTGCAAAGAGATTAACCAAAGAACTTATATCCATACTAGAGGCCTAGTGCATGAAATTCGTGCATGATGGGCCTGTCCCCTGCCCAGCCTATGCCCTCTCACAATCTGGGACCCTTCGGGTAGGGTCCCTAGGCTTGGCTGGTAATCAGTGCTTATTAGAGATTTCCTTCCCCTGACTGCTGCCACTGCTCGCCATCTGTTCAGGGCTGCCCCCACTCCCCAGCCACCAGTAGTCTCCCTCTGCAGGAGAAAGACACTGGGTGAGATCTCTTAGCTGGCCTGGGCCTCCCTCTGCAGAGCTATCGCTGGCTGGCCCCATATACCCGCCACAGCTTCAGTGGCCAATGGCCTGGGCCTCCCTCTGCAGAGCCATCGCTGGCTGGCCCCATATACCCGCCACAGCTTCAGTGGCTAATGGCCTGAGCCTCCCTCTGCAGAGCAATTGTGGGGCGATGGCTGGCCCAATCACATTGCTCCTGCCTTGGCTAGCCTGGCACCAGTGCATGTCATAGTATGGTTGCCCAGAAGTTCATCCAAAGGTTGTTCTGTTGTTTAATCATTTGTTAGATTTGCATACTATGCTTTTATTATTATAGATGTGCATATCCCATGAACACAGATAATAGTTCAGTGAAGGCATTGAGGGTAGAGGGTGGGGTGGTAAAAAAAGAGACATCTGTAATACTTTCAACTCTAAAGATAAATTAAAACAAAGCAAAACAACAATAACAACACAAGGGAAATGGCCCATTATCACAGAAGTCATGGCATAGGTCAGGAATTGTGAGCAGAATAGTGTAGAGAAAAATTTGGGTCATAGTAATAACTACACAATTTAGTTTGTCAACTGCCAAAATGACTGCAGCTAAAGAAGTTCCTTCACAATATCAAGCCAAACTTAACAACTATATATATATATATATATATATATATATATATATATATATATATCTTTAATAATATAAAATATTTTTTTCTGGTGTTTCATTAAGGAAGATTGTAGAAAATCAATCTATTGTGTAAAGACACTTTTAGCCCAGTGAGAAAGTCATTAAAAGTTGAGTGAAGCTTAAAATACATTTCTCTAGTACCCTTCCATCAAATTATAACACAGAACAAACAACACTACAGCCCAGCAGGTTTGGTTCAGTGGATAGAGCATCTTAAGAACTGAAGGGCTCCAGGTTTGATTCCTGGTCAAGGGCACATGCCCGGGTTGCAGGTTCGATCCCCAATGTGAGCCATGCAAGAGGCTCATTAATGTTTCTATCTCTCTCCCTCTCATTTCCTCTCTGAAATGATTATATGTATATATATATATATATATATATATATATATATATATATATGGCAGCACAAACAGAGTTTGGTACTTCATGCACTCCACACATTTTCAACACAGTTAATAAAATACTCAACGGCAGTTATATTATGCCATTTCAATGATCTGCTAGATGATATTGCTCAATAGGTCAGATTGCTTCTAAGCTGTTACAGCCACAAAGTCATTTTTTGTTGTGAATGACTATTTGACTCAATTGGCAAGGTACTAATGAATAATTCTTGAACATCAATTTCTAAAGTGCACTTTTGTAGTATTATTTAAAAATATTTAATTTTGCTATAGAGAACAAAAACAAAACAAATAAAAAGTGATAATAGTATCCTAAAATGCTAATTATAGATATTAAATGGCCTAATAGCTTGTGATTTACAGGCAGAATTCATAAGATATATGAAATATAGAGAGTAAGTCAGAAACTTGTAAGATTCATTAAAGGTAGCATAAATGAAATACTTATAATTAAAACAATAGAGCAAACAACAAATCTTACATATAGATGGAAAGAGATGGAAAAAACACATCATAAGGTACAAATCATGTTACTTTCAAATTGGTAGCTATACTATCTCTAAATTGCTCCTCTCCCCCATCCACTGGTGACAACTGGTATGATCTTACTCTGCCCCTGTACCTATTAATCCTCAGAAACAAATAAAAGAACATGACTGTTCATCTGGCTATCTGAGGAGCTACAGTTGTGTGGCAAAGAGTAGTTAGCTGATCTGAATCACTCAGAATATGTGTTTGTTCTGTGCGTCTTCTGTCTGCTGAACCCCCTTGTTCATTCATAACTTTGGGTTTTGTACATGTCATCAGAGGAGGTATCTGATGTGGAGAGGAAGAGAAGAGAAGAGACAGGTGGTAAGGCAGGGCTGAGGGGACTGGGCGCCGCCATCTTGTGCCTGTGGGCACCACCATCTTTGAGGGTGTGGCAGTCAATTAGCATATTCCCTCCTGCTTTGCTTCTTTCCATCTCAAGAAGGAGGGTTGGAAGGAAGCAAAGCAGGAGGGAGGGAATAAAAGAGCATTGGTTATTACAGGATTAAGGTAGTATTCTTTCTACCCACTTTCATCCTGTCCTAAGTATTAATCAACCCCTTACCTGCCCCTTTGTTGCTTGCTGTGTTGTAATGCAGTGTTAGAAGCCATGTGTTTGTGATCCTGTCTTTGGGATAATTTGCTTGTTAATGTACTTGGAGGCTACTGCAACATCAAGGGAACTTTCCAAATGACACCTGGGTGTTCAACAGAGTAAAAGGAGCTCTGACAAGAATGACATTTTCATCTTCTAGACATTTGAAAAAAAACTTCTTCAAATATTCAAAATCTATTTACCAAGGGAAATTGAAAATGGAATTGCCATTTGGGTAGTGAACTTGCATAGGTAGACTGATATATTTATGCCTGATTGGACAGCTCTTCTTAAAATGCCACAGGAAATAAGAATTGTCACATGTGGAAACATTTTGGAAGAGAAAACTATTATTAGTGTATTCTGCAAGGTCAGAATATACTGAATAATTTGTTTTATTGGAATAACACTGCCTTTCTGAATATTGAGCATAATGCATGTCAATCATCATGGCATATTATAATGACAGGTCTATTTTTTAAATATAAATTAATATAGAACATGTCTCTGTTATGACAAAAATTTATAAAGAGTGGACATACAAAAAGAAAAAGGTATTTTAGCTCTAGCTGGTTTGGCTCAGTAGATAGAGCAGGGTTGGGCAAACTTTTTGACTTGAGGGCCACAATGGGTTCTTAAACTGGACCGGAGGGCCGGAACAAAAGCAACCTGACCATGCTGGCACTCTTATCTTGGGCTGCTGGTGAAGGGGCAGAGGGGAGAGCAAGAGAACCCTCCACTCTTTCGGCTCTGTGGGCCGGATAGAACAGCCGAATGGGCCAGATCCGGCCCCTGGGATGTAGTTTGCCCACGGCTGAGATAGAGTGTCAGCCTATGGACTGAGGGGACCTAAGTCTGATTCTGGTCAAGGGCACATGCCTGGGTTGCAGGCTTGATCCCTGGTAGAAGGCATGCAGGAGGCAACCTATCAATGATTCTCATCATTGATGTTTCTATCTCTTCCTCTCCCATTTTATACTTTCTATGAACCCAGGTTTATATTTCCTCTTAATTAAGATTTAAGAAAAAAAAAACACATCCTGAAATAATGCATATTATCCTATATAATAAAGTGTGATATGCTAATTGATCCTCACACCATTGTAAAGATGATGGCACCCACAGCCAATAAGAAGGGAATATGCTAATTGACTGCCCACCCCCAAAGATGACAGCACCCACAGCCAATAAGGATGGAATATATTAATTGACTGCCACATCCTCAAAGATGGCAGTGCCCACAGCCACAAGATGACGGTGCCCAGTCCCCTCAGCCCTGCCTTGCCATTTGCCTCCCTCCAGAGCCCCAGTCCCCTCAGTCCCTCAGCCACCCAGGGCCAGCCTGAGGCACAGGTAAGCCTCAAATAGCAGCTGCCCAGTCACTCAGGGTGCCTGAGGCTCAGGTAACCAGGGCTGTTCAGCCTGCACTGCTGGCAGTGGCATCACTGGAGGTGTGATGGGGGTGTCACTTCCCCTCATTGCCAGGTCACCTCCCACCCCTGAGGGCTCCTTGATGGTGAGAGGGGTCAGGCCTGGCTGAGGGACCCCTCCTCCAGTGCATACATTTTCATGCATCGGGACTCTAGTTTTTAATAATATAGTTAATACAATTTAATTAGGCTAACTTTTCTTAAACACTAATAAAATTCATGATGACCTTTGAAACTAGATATAAAAATAACTTTTAATTTTACTATAAAATTATGACTAGGTGATTGAGATCATGAGCTACAAGAAAAATATAAGCTATCAAATAATATTTGGGGAAATTTGAGTTGATGTTAAAATTTAAAGCAAGAACTTAATGACATGGGGGAAATATAAAAACTATTTATATACTCATTATAATAAAATTGAATAGCCGAAACCGGTTTGGCTCAGTGGTAGAGCGTCGGTCTGCGGACTGAAAGGTCCCAGGTTCGATTCCAGCCAAGGGCATGTATATTGACTGCGGGCACATCCCCGGTAGGGGGTGTGCAAGAGGCAGCTAGTCGATGTTTCTCTCTCATCGACGTTTCTAGCTCTCTATCTCTCTCCCTTCCTCTCTGTGAAATATCAATAAAATATATTTAAAAAAAATAATAAAAATAAAAAATAAATAAAATTGAATAAACATAAGTTATATCATTTGTGTACTGTTTAATGATTTGCCATAGGAAAAACCTTTTTTTAAAAAAATAGTAAGATTCAAAATAAATCTATATGTAGATGCATGTGTATATACATGCGTGCACATATATAGGGTGATGGCATAATAAAATGAGAAAATTATTTACCCAAATGTTATCTGTTTTTCTGTTATTCTTCTAATTTTTACCCACATTACCTCCACTTAATATGATTTTTTAAAAAAAAAAATGTTTGATACTCTCCACACTGTTTTAAAAAATCATAAAATTCTGGGCAAAGTTGCTAATCTGTTAGGAGCTCTTTTGCTAGAACATGTGGAGCCTTCATTCAGAACTGGGCTGAGCTACTTACTCCACAAAGTTACACTCCAATGAAGGATTCTGAAGATATCTGGAATCTTTTATTTTAAATCGCTCTCCAGAATATAGCACCCACTGGGGGTGTGGGGTCACAACCAGACACAACATCTCCTACCTTAAATTAGCTCTCTCATTTTTTCCCCCACATGATCAAATCACCTAAATTATGATGTTAAACTCCTAAACATAAAAACAAAAAATAAGCAGAAGGGAAAAAACAAACACAAAAGTGACATTATGCTCTTCATTTAGAATAATAACTTAATATTATTCTAATTTAATATTTACTTAGTAAACAAGAAGATATAGTTGGAATGTATTTTTTCACAATCAACTTCCATTCCATTCTCCCCTCACCCCACAAAAAAGAAAAACCCCAAATGGAAGGACCTGAGAGAAGCAGATTTACTATACACTAAGGAAGAAAATAATCCCAGAAGTATCTCCAAAGTGATTTACTCTTTTCTAAAATACTTTGGATTATTTTACTTATACATGTATTAAAAGGGAGGGGGGGAGGCAATGTAATTCTACTCAGAGAAGGAAGATATGCTTCAGGAATATAAACTGTGGGTCATTGTGAATTTCTCTCACTAAAGAGAAGAAATTGGATACACTCTCATACACAAAGTATGTATTTGATGTCAGTAAAGCAGTGAATGCAATCTCAGTTGATGTAACTGTCATTCCATGCTCAGTCCCTCTACTAAAATGATTCTTTTGGAAGAAAATAAGTAGAAAATTGGATAAAACATCTACGCAAGAATTTCTCATTTGCTTGTAGAAATAGAGGAAGAGCAAGTCGGGATAATTCAACTTCATATTTATTCTCCAAATTTAATTTTCTGCTAATAACTCTTATTCTGTTTTTCTTTTATCCAAGACACAGAAGGACTTTGGTTTTAATCTCCCTCCTTATCACCTTCCCAACAGTGGTGGAGGTGTTAATGAGCAGTTAAATGGCTGAAAACAGACTTCAGGAGGCAGGAGAGAAAGAAGCAGGAGGTCTAGGTAACTTAACCAAAAATCCAGTCCCTTAAACATTCAAAATACAATATTTTTATCCACTATTGGTATCTTATTTCCTGAACTAAAAAAAAAGAAGTTGAAGTATGATTTATAGTTTTAAGATTCATCAACGGGGGAGTCCAATTAGACTTTCATTTATTAATCACTCAAAGCATAAAGATGTATCTACACCTCTGTCGATACTTTTAGAGTCAAAAGCAGTTACTAGTATTGTAAAGCCCACAACATCTGCAGTATTAGGCAGGCAGGTGAGTGGTTAGGAGTCAGTAGTCCTGAATTGCAAAAAGGATGTCTGACTGCAGGCAGATGGACATCCCCCGAGGGGTCCCAGATTGGAGAGGGTGCAGGCCAGGCTGAGGAAATACCCACACTCACGTGCATGAATTTAATGCCCTGGACCTCTAGTATATACAATGAGTGGCCAGATTATTATGATCTCTGAATGTATAATAACTAGGCCATTCAGTGTATATCCTATATAATAAAAGGCTAATATGAAAATTGTCCCCTCGACCAGGAATTTGAACAGCAGGCAGACCAGCCAACTGTCTATGTCCCCTCCCCCTAGTCATGCTGGCCAGATCCCACTCATGCATGAATTCATGCACTGGGCCTCTACACACACACACACACACACACACACACACAGAGTGTCCAGATTATTATGCATTCAGAGATCATAATAATCTGGCCACTATTTATATATATATATATATATATATATATATATATATATATATATATATATAATGCACTTTAAAAAGCAACTTATATTAAAAATGTGAGAACCCTTTGAAAAGATCAACTGTGGAACAATAGTGTTCTGTGTGCCTATAAAGTTTAAAGTTTAATTTATCTTTAAATCAGAAGGTGTTGTGTTGATGTTACTCGGCTTCTCAGCTTTAATCATTCAGGCTGGCACTACAGTTCAACCATTATTTGCAAATAACTAATTGGGGAGTGTGGAGTTATTACATTATGCAATATATTTCTCAATAAGACTTAACTTCTTTATACCATGTTCTACGTGGTTTTCAGGTTACCTTAGCTTTTAGAATTGGTTTTTATTTAATAATGCTTTTGCAATTTCAGGGTGACACAGAGGAGAATTCTTACTTTCCCATCTTCGAATCTGAATAATAACTGGTAGATTAAGAACTTTCTGATGAGGATGTATAAGCTGAGAAGACAATAGGCACCCTTCATTATTGAGTCGTGTGGTATCCTAATGAGAAGCAGAGCAAATCGGGGGTAACTGGGATTTCTAATTATTCAGGCTTTATCTCGGATTATATTTTCATTCTTATTACTAGCACCAGTAAGAAATGCTGAAAAAAATGTAATTCTAAATTTATTACTTTATAAAGCAATAATTAAAGATTCCAGACTCATGTCCTTGGGTCCTGTTAAATTTCTGCATTTGAATCCTGCCAAAGGACACTAGGAAACAAATTTCTCAAGTATTCTGCAACTTCCTATTGATTCTCTCTGCTATCATTCTACCATCATTTCTGACTATGAGTTAGATTGTTCACAAGTGGTTAAGATAATGAGTCTAGATTAGAATAAAAATCCTATGGACAACAGTCAGTTTCCTTGAATTGCAATTGTTGATAAGGAAGCCATAATCACTATTGTCCTACAAAAAGAAAACTATAACATAGGTGTACAATGGACTATTTTTTTAATATATACTACGCATGTCTATAATAAATAAATAAGTAAATAAATAATAAAAAGTAAATAAAAACAAAAACATGAGTAGAATAAAAATTTTATAAAATATGAGATTAACACTGTCTTGTCAAAATAAATCAACTTATCTCTTGGAAGGCAATGTGTGGCATCACAGCAAAAGATTTTTCTGATCAAAATAACTAATGAATTATGAACACGTAAAGAAATAAAAAATATATGAGCTGATCTTCATCACTGAATTTACTCAGAAGTTGTAAAAAAAAACCCACAAAACAACACAAAGCTATTTTGCAGCAAAAAAATGAAACTTTGCAAGATTCATAAGAGGTTCTGGGACATAAAAAGATCATCCTTCTCAAAAAATGATGAAATAGGGGGATTTTGCTTTGCTTCTCCCCTGTTCCTCTAGAATTTGTATGTCTTACCTTAACTCTTTTTAAGTATTCTTCCTCAGGAGTCTTGCATTCATATTCATTAGTGGCTAACTACAGTGCTACCAGTTTGTCATTAATTCTCTCAGGGACCAAAGAAGCACAAGAAAGCAGTGACCAGGATCATATACCCCAGCCCTAAAAAAAAAAACTAACTGTATGGCTTACTAAGGAACTTAATCTGCATGTGTCTCCTTTCTGCATCTGTTAAGAACAAGTTAATAAGAATATATTTCCGCTTCCAAAATTCTGAGTACTAAATGTCATTAAATCAAATCATACTTATTAAGCTTTTAGAACGGTGCTGAGAAAAGTGTGTTCTATATGACAGTATAAATGAAAATATAATGTTATGTATATGGTGAGTCCGAAAGCTTCCAAAAGTCCTTTTAAAATCAAATTTTACCCCTCAGACAATCAGCCTGGAATTATATTTGTATCACAGCTGCTACTTTAGACAGTATAATAAAAGAAAGCATGTAATGGTGACAAGGAAAAAAGCTTCTAAAATCAGGAAAATATGTAGGAGAATAAAAATGTTGACTGATGTAGCCTTTCATAAAAATCAAAACTATTTAGCATTATCATCCAGAAAACCTTGACTATATTGATTTTGATCACAGGCTTATGATGGTAAAGATTGTCTTTGAGATAAATTGTATTTTGTTTTTCTCTTTCAAGAAAAGAAAATAGCTTAATTTTAGTTGTTATAAATCTTTGTCCTTGCAGTCAGGGCTCCCATTTACATTGTGAAAGGGATGAAAAGTCAAGAATCAGAGATGCTGAAAGACATGAGTGCCTTCTGCTCTGTGAGGGGCCCAGAACTTAAACCATGTTCCTAATGTAGGTTCAGGCCTTCCTTCCTTCTTTCCTTCCTTCCTTCCTTCCTTCCTTCCTTCCTTCCTTCCTTCCTTCCTTCCTTCCTTCCTTCCTTCCTTCCTTTCTCTCTCTCTCTCTCTCTCTCTCTCTCTCTCTCTCTCTCTCTCTCTCTCTCTTTCTTTCTTTCTTTCTTTCTTTCTTTCTTTTTCTTCTTCCCCTTCATTTTTATTGAATTTATTGGGGTGACTCTGGTTAAAATTCAACCCATTTCAGGTGTACATGTTCGGGCATTTCTGTTGGATTTTCCCTAGTGTCTGGTGAGGCCCAAGAGGCATACTATGTGGTCTTATCTTGTCTAAAGATCACTGCATCAGTGAGTAATTTTGGTTCCAATGACAGCAGCACATCATTGCTACTTGAGTGACCAAGGCCAGTAATACTAGGAGGCATCTGTTACATAACTTCACTGATGTGTCACATCCTTGGGGATATAGGCAGTAGTGTATGCAGAATTTGAACATGCATGGGGCTTCTAAATCTTTATTCCCATAAACATTGAGGGCTATGGGTTATGACCAATGCCAACCTAAACAAAGTGGTAAACCGAGGAAAGTTCAAAATTGCCAAGAAGATGAGTTTATTCAGGAATAGCAGAGGAATTACAATTCAGAATAAACTTTAATAAACTTCAGGTGAATTTATTGATGGTTTGGGGTATGCTATATTTAGCAGGAGGGAATGTAAAGAGGGGAGACTTTAGAGTCTGTTATAAAAAACCAAACACACAGACACACACACACACACACACACACACACACACACACACAAACACACCTGAATTTATCCATCAGTTTGAAGGAGCTAAAAAGCAGACAACTTCTTCATCCAGCTTTAAGATGAATCTTCACTGTCCAGTACTTTGATTTCAGCCTGGTGAGACTTTGAACAGATCCAAATAGTCCACTCTGGGTCCTCCTTGTGAGATAATAATTTGTGCTGTTTTAAGTGGCTAAGTTTGTGGTAATTTATTATGCAATAAAAAAGAACTAATATAAGGAGTAGTAGAGGAAATCATAAATCTCTACTAGAAAAATAAATGTATTAGTCTCTTACAGAATTGTATGTTTAAGTTTCCTGTATGACAGGGATTAGCTATCCCAGAAAGATGAAAGGAGATGAATAGTTCTTTAGTTATTTGGATGTGACTATGTTTTTTGTTTTTGTTTTTGCCTCCACACTGATGTGAAGTCACTTATAAGCTATTCCAGAACATGGTTCTGATTTGAATTTGAGTCACTTGCTGATCCTATCATACCTACTCATTTGATGATAATTGGAGGAACAAATGTATCTCATGACATCTTGAACAATAAAAGTAGCAGCAAAGGGCTATCTTGAGTGATAACGTGCTCCAGTTCTGCAAAATACCTAGAATGGACTCAAAAGAAAGTAATCCATGCAATGGAGATGGTTAAAGACTACCTGCCCAATATGTCAACTTACGTTTAGACCACCACCTCTGTGTTTTCAAATGTATGCAGATTGTCTTCCCGTGACCCTTGTGTGGGCCATGTTAGAGATCAGTGAAGCCAGAGCCAGGTAGCTGCTCCATCAAACAAAATGCTGCTGTGTGCAGGGCCCCTACTGTAGCAAGTGCCTCTTTGGTTTAACCCAGCCAGTCTCCTCTTTAAAAAAAAATAACAGATTCAGATTGTAATTGTTCTGGTTTTGTCACATCCATAAAGAAGAGTCCTCGTTATGCTACATAGGTCAGAGGAAGTAAGGCAGGAGGTCTGTGCTGCCGAGTAGACAGCAGCTGAGGGCCACTGCAGGCTGCAGCAGCTACTCCCCCATCCCAGGCCCAATTACAATCGCAGAAAGTGTCAGAAAACATTTTAGCAGTGCTCCTCTTGGAGTTTCTGACCTTATTTGCATGTTGTTTCGTACCTAAATGATTGCCAAGGTCCTTTATCTTTTATAATATATTTCCTTGGTCATGTAAGTCAGCAAGGTTCTAAGTTCATACATCTGAGAAGGGGAAGTTTGACTGCAGCAGATGGGGAGGTTTATCCAGTATGCACCTTGGTGGGCCGTCTAAGTCTGTCCTCGGGATTCTCCGGAGGCCTATATTAGCCATCATGGAACTTACAGTTCAAATCAGGGTTTCCCTGAATCAAGTGAATACTACCTTTTCAGTGAGTACCACCTATTCAGTAAAAGCAATTCAGTTGCTCAAAAGTGACTGTAACACAGGATGCCTTGTATTTGGAACACATTAGTGGTTGACTGCATTTTCTCTTATACACATATGCGCACATTATATGTATTCCAATAAAAAATGAAAACGTTGTACAAATAATAAAGTCCAAATTTCTTTAAAAAAAACATCTGTAAGAAATTATTCTAAAACTAGTTTCTATACGCAGAGAAGATTCCACAGAGGTTGACACTATTGTGCATGGCTTTGTTTAAAGTTCATCATGAGGAAAAGGGAACATAGACTAATTACAAAACTTTCTATTGTTTTGCCTCCACTCTTCATTACTTTTTTTCTAAATTTCTAATTATCTGAACTTGAAAAATTACAGAAATGGGTCTTAAAATGTGCAGCATCTTCTTTAAGACTCTGAAATGTATGGGAATACCTGCTTCGTAGAAACTGCCTCACAGACATCAAAGCCTTCACCATTCTGTTTTAAGAAGTTATTAAATAGTATTATTCCAAAGAGAGAGATATAATGTAGCAATGTAATGTAACAATTCTGATTCTAACTCTCTTATGGGACTTAAAAGCTAATTTCCTAGCTTTAGCTGTTGTCTTCTTCAGTAAAATGAACACGAATGGAATGCAAACTTTAACATTCTAGTATACCTTTGTTGCTTTTGCTGTTAATTGAAGCATAGAATGACTGAAATGCAATCACATCCCTTAATCTCAGAGTTGCAGACTGCTGGAATTTAAGAAAAAAAGCAAAAAACCTTTTTGCACTTTTGATTGAGTAATCTGCCTGTTTATGGAGTACTTAAAAGAGATTAATGAAAAGCCAGCATGTGGAAAACTGAACTAACCTTATACTAATTAGTTTTTCTGACCTCTATGACTTCCACAAAGTGAATAAAGGCAAAGCATATAATGACAAATACCTTATTTTTTCCCTGGATAAAGCTTGATTTACATGTACTTGCTTTAAACTTTTTTAGATTTTCATAATATATATGCTAATAAAGAACAATTTGCAAATACGCAAATTAGTTTCAAATAGTTCTTAGTAGGCATAAAACAGGCAAAGTCCTATGTTTGTATTTCAAAAGGTAGGCTGAAATTTCTAAGTTTATTGTTATTGTCAAGGGCAGTATAAAATAAAGTATCTCTTAAGACTTTTATCAGGTGGCAAGAGTTTGAGAGGATTTATAGAATTATGATATATTTTACCCAGACATAATCATGGCTCTCTTTTTAAATCACCATTGTGGACAAATCTAAAGGTACTGTTTTTCAAAAGTTATGTCTTTGAAATACTAATAAATTTGTTCTTTTCTGCTACAGTTGATTCAAGTTTTCATACCTTTCATAAATTTTACTCTCTCTCTCTCTCTCTCTCTCTCTCTCTCTCTCTCTCTCTCTCTCTCTCTCTCTCTCTCTCGTTCATAGGAAATTCTATCCAGTGGCACAATACTGAAGTGAAACAAACTGAGAGAATTGGCAGCTTCAAACCACCAGAGAGAAATGTGAGGATCACTCACTTTATTTTCTAACTTTCCATTAGCTCTTCC
The DNA here is from genome assembly GCA_963924515.1 of Vespertilio murinus. Lineage (NCBI taxonomy): Eukaryota > Metazoa > Chordata > Mammalia > Chiroptera > Vespertilionidae > Vespertilio > Vespertilio murinus. Next base: position 162,465,205 of record OZ004705.1, read on the forward strand.
CTGTGAATTCAAAATCATACCTCCTCTAACTGTTAAAGGCACCTCTCACTGACACCAGAGAGGTGTTACCAGACAAGACAGCCCCTGAGCCAGTGGGAGGAGGTGGCCCCTAACAAAAATCCTTGTCTTCTATAAATGAATCTATACGAATGACCTTGATTACAATGGGAAAAGCCAATTTATTAAAGCAATTAAAGCATGCATCTTGCCGAAACTGGTTTGGCTCAGTAGATAGAGCTTTGGCCTGTGGACTGGAAGGTCCTGGGTTTGATTCCAATCAAGGGCATGTACTTTGTTTGCGGGCACATCCCCGGTGGGGGGTGTGCAGGAGGCAGCTGGTCGATGTCTCTCTCTCATTGGCATTTCTAGCTCTTTATCCCTCTCCCTTCCTCTGTAAAAAAAATCAATAAAATATATTTAAAAAATAAAGCATGCATCTTTATTTTTAAAAGCAAAGCAAGCAAATCTATACATCGGGCTTCTGAAGCACAGAAGGGCTCTCAGCTCAACTGAAGAGCCAGTTGGGTGGGGGTCTGAGCCTTTATACCCTTAGGTCTACAGGCTTCACATTTCCTCTGTTAACTCTTTTGGTGCAGATTAATTCTCCAGGCCCCTTCTTTTCCCCTCTGCTGTGGCCTTCTCAGAAATCATGAGAAGAACCTGGCAACTTTACCTTACCTCACCTGAGCCTGCTGGCTTCTCTGCTGAGGGAGTAAAACAGCCCCCTTTACCTTTCCCATTTCCCCCTCCCTTCCTGCCTTCTCTCCTTAGGGAAGCTTTTAACCACTTGCTCTGTGTCCTGGGCTGGGACAGATAATGACTTGTTAGTTACAAACTGGCTGCAAATTGCCCACTCTGCTTGGCCTTGTTTTAACTTTCCTGTCTCAGATTCGCTATTCCTCCTGCCCTGGAATCCTGTCACAAAACCAATCGTGAGAGCACACATAGATTAGATCCCATTTCTCTCACAAGGTACTATTATTACTTCTGTATTTTATCAACAGCATTTATTTCTTAAAGTTTTTATATGCCTGATACCGTCATATCTCCACACACTCTGAGTCTTAGGTATCCTTGGGGTCTTTCCAGAACTTTATCAAGACTAATTACTGTCACCATCTTTAAACTTTCTCCTCTTGGGTTTTATAACAGCCCCATGTTGACTATCTGATCTTAAGGGCTAAGATTTTGTTTGGTGATGCTACTTTCTCTGCCAGTATTTGGTGTGGACTTTCTCCAAATGAGATGATCTGTTTTCAGATCATATCTCCTTTCAATTTCTCTTAGAAATTTCATTCACATCTACTCTTCCAACAGTGATCTTAAGATAATGAGAACAAAATTTCTCATTAATACCAGCTTTTCTTTTGCTATCTATTCCATAATAAACCTGCCTTCTAGTCACCTCTGATTGGAATTTCCCCAAGCTCATTAATGTTTATTTGCACATCTATCCCGAGTCAGGCAGAGATATCCAAAATTGAATATATTTTTATCTTAAATATATTTTAACATTTTATATTATATTACTTTATAATATAAATTCTGTATCAATCTCTGATGTTGGAATAACATTTCTAACAATTATGTACCAATGGCTACACAGTTTCTGGAAAAATCAAAAAGCTAGCAAGTGCCTCCTGAATTTATAATCATCATATAAAAGATGGTTACTAAGTTTTCCTCAAATTCTCCTGCATTCTGTAAATATATATATTGATTTCAAAGAAGAAGAGAATGGGAGAGAGACAGAAATATCAATGATGAGAATCATTGATCAGCTGCCTCCCCAACCTCCACCCCCCCGCCGCCCCCCCCTCCCCGAGGATCTATCCTGAAACCTGGTCATGTGTCTTAACCAGGAATTGAACTGTGACCTCTTGTTTCACAGGTCAGTGCTCAACTATTGAGCCACACTGGCCTGGTTAGGCATTTTTTTTTTCCAGTACTGAAATAAAATCACTAGTGTGCACATTCCAGAATCTTCTCTCCTTAATATTTCTGAGCAAATGCAGTGTGAAGATATTAGTTTGACGGTGTTTTGAAAAGGTGTCCTTATCACCTACATTCCAAATTCCTGATACATCTTTAATTTTTTTCTCTTTTAAAGAGAAAAGTCTGGTAAAAGTGTTGGATTTTTTTTCCTGCCTTTATTCACCAAATTACTGATAACATTACATTCTGAAGGACAGCATAATTTTACTGAATATTTATAAATAATGGAGGGCAACTAAAGCTCAAATAGTATACTTAAAATGTATTATTAGACACCTGCAAATATAAGTTCATGAATTATTTCCTACACAGGAAAGTTCTCATTGGTGGCCTACTAAGAAACAACATTCATATATCAGAATTTATGTCTATCCCATAAATAAAAGAGAGAAAAAAAACACACACAATATGTCAGCCCTCATAACAAGAGAAAACAGACACTGTTGAGTCATTATATTAGTTGCCAAAGGCTGCAGTTAAAATCAAACAAACAACAACAACAATAACAAAAAACAGACACTGACATGAAAAAAATACCGGAACTGACGTGAACCAGAGACCAGATGACTGACAACAATAGGAACCCACACTCGCCCCGTTATTGAGGCTAGAACTGCAAAACCAAAGATGACACAGTTGGTTACTTTTGGAGTCACAGAGGGATAATCTGCTTCATATTTCTCCCCTAGCTTCTGGTGGTTGTCATCTTATACCTGCTTCACTCCAATCTCTAGGTTTACTGTCACATGAAATCCATCCTCTGTGGGTGTCACCTTTATGCCTCTGCCCAAATTCCCCTCTCCTTTCTTCTTTTTAAATTTGATTTCATTTAATTTTTTTCCATCATCATTTATCCCCTCTATAAGCCTCTTCTACCTGATCCTGCTGTTTCCTAATACAAAGACACCACTCACTAGATTAGGGCCCACTCTAATTAAGTCTGACCTCGCACTAACCTTTTTGACATATGCATAGTTCCTATTTCCAAACAAGGTCGCATTCAGAAATACACTGAAGTCATGTTCCTGAGTTTTACATGCTTGGTTCTCACAGTGAATATCAGAGGAAACCCCCTTAATGCTTCCAGGAAGGATGGTGGAAAAGGAACAGTTCCATAATACGCCAGGCTTTCTGCTGTCCTTTAACAAGGTCTTCCTTTAGGAGAAAGAAGGTACAAACGTCTGTGGTTTTATTAGACCTAACTGATGTCAGGGAAAGAAAATACTAAATTCTAGCCTGCTCTAGACTTACTGGAGGTGAAGGGAAATATCTCATTCTAGCCCAGTGAACCCATCCTCCCCTACCTGAGGTGTGGGCTGGGAGACTACTGAAATCCGGGTATGAAAGTCACAGTCTAGACACAGACCCATTTAAAAACTGAGACATATAATACCTTAATTAAAAAAATGAAAGCTGAAACAGGTTTGGCTCAGTAGATAGAGCATTGGCCTGTGGATTAAAGGGTCCTGGGTTTGATTCTGGTCAAGGGCATGTACCTTGGTTGTGGGCACACCCCCAGTAGGGGGTGTGCAAGAGGCAGCTGATTGATGATTCTCTCATTGATGTTTCTAACTCTCTATCCCTTTCTCTTCCTCTATGTAAAAAATCAATAAAATATATTTTTAAATGGAAAAAAAATAAATATAAATAAAAAATAAAAAATGAGACATAATCATATATAATAATAAAAGTGTAATATGCAAATTGACTGAACAGGAGAATAATGGTCTGGACAGCCATGCTACGCTATCACACACACTGGTACCAGGCCAGCCAAAGTGGGTACTATGCGATTGGTCAAGGGGCCACACCATCACCCCATGATCATCCCACAGTGGGAGGCCCAGGCCACTGACTGGCAGGCTGAGGCCAGTGGGTGGAGCCTCCCTCTGAGGGGGTGATTGTTCACTGGGCTGAGGAATGGCCCCCCTCTGAGTGCATACATTTCATGCACTGGGCCTCTAAGTAGGATCATAAAGTGCTGCCCCACCCACAGAACTCACCACCACATTGTAAAGGCCTGCTTACAGCAGGTCTCTTCACCATTACATCATACCTTGCTACCAAGAAAAGTATAACATCAAGCTACACTGATATAACAAGCCCCCACCCCCTACACACACACACACACACACACACACACACACACACACACACACACACATTAAACATAGGAAAGGGACAGAGCAAGCAATCAGAATCAAACTCAGAATCAAAAATATAGCAAGGACATTGAAATTATCAGACTGGAAATTTGAAACAACCATAATTAATATGCTAAGGGCTTTCAAGAATAAAGTAGACAGCATGAAAAAACAGATGGGTGGTGTAAACAGAGAGACGGAAATTCAAATAAAGAACCAAAAAGAAATGCTAGAGATGAAACACTAACAGAAATGAAGAATACCTTTAAGGGTCTCATTGTGGAATTGGAATGGCTAATGTGGGAACCATGAAAGGTCCGAGGATAGTCAGGGCCACTGGGAGCACAGAGGCCTCGTTATCAACACACCAGAATGGCCAGAAGCTGCTCTGAGCATGAGCCTAATTGGGATGTCCAAGGACTCTGAGCCTGGGAATCCTAATCAGACCAAGATACCACAAGTGGGTGCAAGGACACACGGTACACCCCGCCCTTCTGTAACCCAAATGATTGATGCCACTGTTGGCAAGTAGCCTTCTTTGTCTCTGGAGTAATACAGCAGTTACTGATCAAGAGTCGGCTAGGCAGAACAGAGAGAGGTGCAGAGCAGAGGCTGGAGAGCTCAGAGAGAGAGGCAGGGAACACAGAGAACGTAGCTCCTATGTGTGCAGCAGAGAGGAGAGCTCAGACGAGCTCAGACGGAGCTGAGAGCCGATAGTGCTACGATGTAAGGACAAGCTCACAGAGAGCTCAGATACAGCTTCCATGTTAACCAGCCAGTGTGCTGGGCAGGGGAGACAGGAGAAGCTGCTGAGCCAGAGAGCTTAGGAACCACTACGCTGTAAGGCAGTGAGTCTGGGACAGCACACACATGCTCAGATAGGGACTGTGGGAACAGAGACTAAGGCTGCTTTGTAGAAAATATATATACATATTTACCAGCCAGTGTCCGGCTGCCTGCCTGTATGGACTTTGCTGTGAGAACTGTTCTTGTCTGATGGCTATGTGGCCACTGGCTTCTGCAATAAAGACTCATTCTTATACACTCACAACTTCTTACAGCTTCTTTGTCTGCCTCGCCACCGAGAATTGACCCGTGTCTCTGATGCTTGGTGCAACAAAGGAGGAACTTGGAGTAAGTTCCCAGCACTTAGTACAGTGGGCAGAGTTCGAGAAGGGGCTTGCCCTGGCTGAGTCAGAAAGAAATGAGAAGAATATATGGACTCAGAACAGCTCAGACCAGCCGAGCCCAGAAGTGCTCCTGCTGGCTCCGAGAGCTGAGAAGAGCCCCTCTGAGCCTCAGGGTATCTCAACAGAAATTCCCTGAACTGGAAAACACAGAAAACAAAGATGAAGAAAAATAGAAGATAATGTTCAAAAATTCTGGGACAACTACACAAGGTGCATGTGTAATGGGAATACCATCACAAGAAGGGAGAATGGAAAAGAAGAAATGTTGGAAATAGCAATGAACAAGAACTTCTCCCAAAATAAGAACTTCTCCCAGGAACCTCAGAGAATACCAAGCAGGAGTTTGACATGCTTGGATAGGCCTGTGCACCGAAGGGTTGCTGATTCGATTTCTGGTCAAGGGCACAGATGTCTCTCTCACATCAATGTTCCCCTCTCTCTCTATCTCTCCCCAATCAATCAATTTCTCTAAAAATCAATGGGAAAATGTCCTTAGATGAGGATTAACAAAAGAAAAGGGGGGAGGCAACAAATAGGAAACAGTAACAAATATGGTAGATATTAATTCAACTATAGCAATAATTTCTTTAAATGTCACTGGTAAGTGCACCAGGTAAAAACTAGAGACTGTTAGACTGGATTAGAAAATAAGACACATCTCTATGTTGCCTATAAGAAACCCACTTTAAATATAAAGACATATAAAGTAAAATATAAACTGTACTTAAAAATGAAATGTAAAAACAACCAAATAGATTGAGACAAATACACTAATCAAAAGAAAGCAGGAAAGGCTATATTCATTTCAGAAAGAGCAGATTTCAGAATAAGTAAGTTATCAGGAATAAAAAGCTTTATCATTTTATGTCAAAGCAATAAATTCAGCAAGAAGACATAATAATCTTTAAAATGTATGTCCCTAAAAACTGAAATCAAAATATTGAGGCAAAACAGAAATGCAAGGATAAACAGATACATTCGCTGTTGTAGATTTCAACACTGCTCTATCAGAAATGGACAGATGCAGCAGGCATATAATCATTAATGACACAATTGAAATAAACAAAACCATCAATCAATAGGAAATAATTTACTATGCTGTCTAACAATTATAGAATTCTACAGACTACTTTGCCTAAGCTCACATGGAACATTTACCAACATGGACCACATTTTTAGCTAAAAAATTATCAAATTTTATAATAGAAGTTATACAAATTATACTCTCAGGTCACTATGGAATTAAAATAAAAATGAATTTGATAATAATGGAGAGATATCTGGAAAATCCTAAAATATATGAAGATTAGACAAAGTACTTTGAAATGGCACCTGAGTCAAATGTTAAAAATATATATTTGAATTAAATAAAAATGGAAATACAAATAGTCAAAAATTGTGGGATACAGTGAAAGCAGTATGAAAACTTATATAATTGAATGCACATTTAAAGAATAAGAAACTTCTCAAACTAATAATGTATCCTGAAATATTTTGAAACTAATAAAGGGAGAGAAAAAAAATTAATCCAAAGTAACTAGAAAAAATAAAAATTAGAACTATATCAGAAATTAATGAAAGGAAAAGTTAAGCAAAATGTTGCTTCTTTGCAATGATAATGAAGTTGATAAACCTGTAGACATGATACTAAGGAAAAGAGAGCATACATATTATTATTATCAGAAATGTAAAAGCGGTGATCACTACTGGTCCCACGCACACTGAAAGGATAACAAAGGAATATCATGGACAATGCTATCCTCACCATTTTGTCGTTAGATGAAATCAACCAACCGATGAAAGACAAAATTTACAGCAACTCATATAAAGAAAAGTAGATAATCTGAATAGGCATATATTCCTATACCTATTAAAGGAATTATATCAACAACTAATAATCTTCAGAAAGAGAAAGAAAGAGGCTCAGTTAGGTTCATCATAAGTAATTGCTCTCAAACACTTTAGGAATAAATGATACCAGTTTTCTACATCGTCTTCTAGAAAATAAAAGCAGAGGCAACACTTCCTAATTCTCTCTATGAGACCAGCATTAATTGAAAACTGAAACCAGAGAGAGACATTACAAAAAAGAAGCTACAGATTAAATTTTCAGGAACACAGATGTAAACACTAGCAAAGTAGTAGTAAATATAATTCAATAATGTGTAAATTAATTATATACCATGATAATGGAATTTACTTCAGGTATGCAAAGAAGTTTCAATATTTGAAAATCAATTAGTGTGATCATTTTGTTGAAAAACAAAGAAAAAATTGCATGATAAATTCAATATACCACCCCCCCAAAAAAAAGGCATTTGGCCAATTCAGTACCAATTCATGATAAAAACTGTCAGCAAACCAATAATATAGAAGAATTTCCTCAACTTTATAAAGATAATTCATTAAAAAATATATAGCTAACATGATACTTAATTATTATAAATTAGATACTTTCTCCCTAAAATTGGGGGGGGGGAGGCAGGATGCCCCCTCTTAAAACACTCATCCAACATCATACTAGAAATCCTAGCTAATATAATAAGACAAATAAAGAAAATAAAAGCTACACAGGTTAAGAGGGGAAAATAAAACTTTTTACAAAAGATATGACTATCTACATAAAAAAAACAAAGAATCAAACAAAAACAATCTTTGAACTACTAAGCAATTAGTAACAAGGTGCAGGATGCAAGATTAATATACAAGAAGAAATTGCTTTATTATATACCAGCAATGAACATTTGGAATTTGAAATTAAAACACAATACCATTTATATTAGCAACAAATAATGAAGTATTTATGTGTAAATATAACAAATGTAATATATGTCCAAGACCTGTATGAAGAAAACTATAAAACCTAGATAAAAGGAACTGAAGAATCTCTAAAAATCATGGATTCTTATCCCATGCCTTAGGAGAGGATCCCCTGTTCATATGGAGAAGAATTTAATTTTTCCATGATGTCACATCTTCCCTAGTCAATCTATAGCTTCAACGTAATTCCAATCAAGTTATCCTGTGGCTAACGCCAATCTAATTCCAAAGTTTATATAGAAAAGCAAGTCTCAGAATAGCAAACATAATAGTTAAAAAGAACAAAGTCAAAGGATTGACAGTCTGACTCCAAGATTAATATAAAGTTATAGTCATAAAGTCTGTGGCTTTGGCAAAAGAATAGACAGATTAATGAAATAGATTTGAAAGCCCAGACATAGGCTGGTACAAACATAGTCAACTGATTTTTGAAGAGAAGCAAAGGCAATTAAATGGAAAACGGATATTCACGTTAATGATGTAGGTTAGCAAATGAATATGCATGTACAAAAAAAGTTATTCTAGACACAAGCTGAAATCAAAATTTGCAAAATCTTATTGAGAACTTTGGGCCCATTGCCTCTCCACTATCTTGAAGTCATCAAATAACAAAAATTATACCATTTAAACAGTTTTGTGAAAACAATTTTAATTTTTTAAAAAAACAGAAAATGAAGCACACTTGAATCTATAAACCACATTTATGGTAAAAAGTTTTCAGGCTTATCAAATTTGTTTGACTACCACCAATTTATTTTTCACAGTGAAAAATAGGTCATTTCTCTTTTAGCCTTTTTTTTTTATAAAACTGATTTCATATAAGAATGTAAAAGGTCGTTTGAAGTCATATGAACATTTTGTTCATTTTTTAAAATCAGGATCCATTTACTGAAAATTACAGTGTCTTTATAATAGGGGATATTGCCATCTTGTCCTACTTTATCTTATAAAACCAAGAGACATAGTAAAGTAAGTACAGTCCTTTTTCTCCACAGATATCATGTAATGAAAAAAAATACATGACATTGGTAAAAAACAGCTCAATTACAGAGCATTTTTTCAATTGAAAAATTGCAGGACATTTACCTTATTACTTAATACATAGTACTGGACAGCTGTTCTACAAATAAATGATTGGCATGATGTTACATGGATTAATGCTGTTCGGATATAAATATAAAAACCTTTTCACTAAAACTACAGATTTTTGGTGACTTTTTATTTCACTTGTTAATTAACTCAGCATTTGGACTATACTTTATGCAAGGAAATCTGTTGTTCCTGCGGTAAAAACATAAATGTGATTTCTTAGCCAGGGCACTTGATGGTATCACAGTGGAAAGAAAAGCATCAAACATAATTCCAATAATACACTAAATGTTAGCAGGTTCCAACTTTGCCTGAGTGACAATTAAACTGTCATGTGTCCTATTAGTGTGTCATGAACTGAAAAGAGTATTATTCCACAAATTTGGAAACCTTAATATGTTGTTGGAGCACAAAAGATATGCTCAGTGTGGCTGGAACATTAAGGGGAAGGACAGCAACGGATCAACCTAAAAGAGTAAAGTGACCAAAGTATAAAGACATTTATAATTGGCTAACACTGACTCATTCCTGTGAGACTCAGGGATCCCAGTAAATGAACCATAAAAAAATAGTGCCTATATATATTGCCTTTGAAATTTCAATAAGATGTATGTATAAAGTGTTTAAAGAGAATTCTAAGATGTTAGTCACACTGCTAAGCACATGAGAAATATATTTTTTTTTACATGAAAACAACACTAGAGCTCCAAGAACCATACTTAGATGCTCCACTAAGAATTCTTTTTTCTGCCGAGACTGGTTTGGCTCAGTAGATAGAGCATCAGCCTGAGGACTGAAAGGTCCCAGGTTCGATTCTGGTCAAGGGCATGTGCCTTGGTTGCGGACACATCCCCAGTATGGAGTGTGCAAGAGGCAGCTGATTGATGTTTCTAACTCTCTATCCCTCTCTCTTCCTCTCTGTAAAAAATCAATAAAATATATATATTTTTTTAAAAAGAAAAAAGAATTTTTTTTCCAAACTTTTTGTTTGCTCATTTGTTTTTAGTTGCTATATTTAGAATTTTTAGAACCAATATTATTCACCACCCTTGAATGTATCGTCTGCTTCCTCCTTTAAAAACTAAAGTCTATGTTCTAATAGTTAAAATATTGACTTTATTAATATATTCATAAAAAGATGTTGCAGTTTGTATAATCAATTTTACCATTTATAAATGGGAATAAGGGTATTGTAAAGAGTGTAAGATCCCTGTCTATTCCTATCTGAAAATTCAGAAAACCAGCTACAACTTTAATATATGTGTTTGTAAAAAATAAATAAATAAAGATAGTGATTTCCTTTATATACACTGAAAGATGTAATTTAATTCAGTGACTTTGGTAAACTTTCAAAGAAGCAAAATATGTCTAACAAAAACAAACCAAACAAAATTATATTTTATACACATTTATGTAGCTTTTTAAAAATATTGAAATAGTTGCAGAATCACAAAAAGTTACAAAATAATAATATCAGGGTATCTCCTTCACTCGGTTTTCCCCAATACAGCCACATACCACTTCATGGTAGGGATACATTCTGAGGAATGTGTCATTAGGCAATTCCTCCTTGTGGGAACATCATAGAGTGTACCGAAACCTAGAGGACATAGCCTACTACACACTGAGGCTATATGGTGTAGTCTATTGCTCCTAGGGTACAAGATTGTACAATGTTATTGTACTGAATGGTAGTTGTGTATCAAACATAGAAAAGATGCACTAAAATATGGCATGAAAGATAAAACCTGTATACTCATATAGGGCACTTACCATGCATGGAGCTTCCATGACTGGAAGCTGCTCTGGATAAATCAGTAAGCGACAAGTGAGTGTGAAGACTAGGACATTACTGTAGACTTTATAAACACTGTCCCACCAGCTCTCCTCCTGTTTCTTCCCAACAGGGCCAGAAATAGAACATCAAAGCTGCCGATGCTGATCCATGAACAGGAATGTGGGCTGAACTGATTAGAAATATGGATTGCTGAGTTCGGTGTAGACTATCATAATGACTGTCAGGAGGGAGTAAAAGGAGCTCTAAGGATGAGTATAAATAATCTCCAAGATGGAGAGATAGAGACACATAGGAGTTGCCATAGCAATGTGGTTTTGGCTATTGCATGTTGCAGCAATGGTCAGATAAGGATCTTAGTGCTCTTCATTTAAAAATAAAATGTTTAACATGAAGACATCTAGAACTGAGGACTCAGTATTTTGACATGGAAATTTATGTTTTGTACCATTGACCCTCTCTGGCACAAAGGTCTCTCTCTGGCATTGAATGGATGGGAGAAATAAAACTTATCTATGTTTTATGTTTTCACCACCTGAAAATATTTCCAAAGTACAGAAACAGACTGGCTCCACACTGCCGCAGAAAGCTTTTACTAAAGTGGCTGTGGCACTAATGGACTTAATACCTGTTAAGGTAGCTACTGTGGACCTGTGTCCTTGTACAGGGTCTTGGGTCATCAGCAAAGAATTTACAGCAATGTCCTCTGAAGATCCTCGTGCTAGATCTGGGAGGGCTAGAGAGCCCTCTGAACATGTATTGCTGGGGCACAGGCTCCTCTGTGCTGAGACAGCTCAGTTGCTGACTGAAGGATTTATGGTTTTACTTGTTGGTCAGGCAAGTCATCAAACTTAAGGCTCTGGTAATAGTTTATTATATGGTTTTTATATAATAGAAACTTTTAAAATGGTCATGATACCAACTACAAAAAGTAGTATCGTTACTGTATGACTTATATCAAGAACTGAGTAAATATATCCTCAGGTAAACATTTATCTGGCAAACTTCAATTTTGAAGTTCAAATTTAGAAGTCAATCAATATAAAGAGGAGTTATGATAGAAAATAATATAGCTAACAAGGCTAGTAAAAGTAGTAAAAGTCTTGTGGAAATTCTTTAGATAATTATGACATAATAATTATATTTTAATGGGTGATTTTGAGAATAATAAAACAGAGAATATGTATGAAATAAGGGGAAGTGAAAAAAGAAGGAAAGAAAATGAGGAAATTAGAAAATGGCCATTAGAAAGGGAAGCAAACTTGTAGTTCCTGATAAATTGGGAGATATTCAAAATAAAGCCTCAGGACTTTGTCTTACTGCACTTTCTTCCCCATTGCATCTGACACTGCGCCTGCCTGCCACCTCTGGCATCACTATCAAAAGGAGAAGGAAATTGATTGGAAATTTAAAAGCCTTTTTCCATAGCCTATCAATTTATCTTCTGTTACATAAGATCATTAAACATGAGGTTTTATTAGACGTTGATGTGAAGAGTACCTAAATTAAAGGAAATTTTCTCCATCTCTTCTGCGTGATTTGGAAAAAAAAAAAAAAGATTAATGTGAGCCCCGCACATGAATTGCTGGAAATTAGTGTTCACACTTTGGTAAATGAGAGATGAACATATGTCACAGATAAGATGGAGAAGTATAATGTGCAGTGTTTTACAACTACTGGGTATTTTTGTTAAAAGTGAGAAAAGACTTGAAAATTTTAGGGTTTTAAGTATTTAAGATATTATTACAAAACATGTCTAATTTTCATAAAGTAAAAACCATTGATTAGTCTAATTATACAACATTATTAAACTATCATTATATATTTTTAATTTCAATTTGAAAATAACTTCAAATGTTGTAGCACATGAAAAGACATTTAAACATTGAGCTTTTATTATAATGCATGATTTAAAATGTCAGATGAACATTGTGCTTAAAAAATAAAATGAAAATAAAATTGAATTAAGAAAATGACACATTTTTTCTTCTGTTTTGATGATAAACAGAAGGAAGAGGAACGTCTTATTTTGACTTGAGTTACAGTCTTGGATATACATAGAAATGGAGTCCATATGTCTCATACCTGGAACCACAGGCAAGGAAGAGGAATTCTATTTTGGACACGAACAGATTGCTCCTACAGGCTTTATGCATGAAGCCTTTTCTAGCACCTCTCCGATGCACACCCACACTTCACAGTTCAGTGAACTCAGTTTTATCAATATTAATATGTCTATACCATGGCCTGTAGGCTAAAAATAAATAAAACAACCCCAAAAATAAAAGGGAAGAAAAGAAAACATCACTATACTTCTTAATATTCAAGCTAATCAATGTGTTTCAAATAAGTCTGCCTAAAATAAGCCACATGTTTAAGCACATCAATTAGAGTATCTATTAATGATAAATTGAATCTAAGAAATGTCAAGGTTTTCCCTCTTATAAAATCAAATATTTTTAGAGTCAATACCCAACATGGGATTAATTGCATTTACTGGGTTTTCATTAAGTTAAATTATAAAAGACTGAAATTAAATGCCTTTCAAACTTACTCAAAACCTAGCAGTAAAGTAGGTACTTGGTGGATTAATGAGTCCTTGGTTTAGAATTTGCTATTTGGATGAGGGGTCATAAAAGCATGAAACAGTATGTAACAAGGGAGACATAATTATAAAGGTAGCTATATTTTCTGCCCTAGCATAACTACTATACTTACCATTTAAACAAGAAAAAATATACATATGCATGTATATATGTATATAAAAAAGGAGGTAAAAAAATAAGTGCATTTTTCCCCCTGGAACAATATAGGAAAGCTAAGGACTTAGTATTGTTTTATCAACTTCTCTCATATCATGCAACCTACAATAATGTTCTAATCAGTCATGTCATTCCTAATTCTCAAACTTCATATCAATGTCAGGTACATCTTTGCAATGTTATTATGTAATAAAAAGCTAAAATGTAATAAAGTATCTTGGTTCATATTTCTTGAATTATGACAGATACAGGAAGTCTTCCTTGAAATAGGAGAAATCCTATGCTTTTATAAAGATTAATTTAAAATGTCATAAAAGTCTCACTGAAACAATAGTTTGTGAGAGAAAAAGAAATACAAAAAAAGATTCATGTGTTGATATTTATTTTTTGAAATTTCTTATTTGTTGTTAGTTGCTTTATTATAACAAGAGTAAACCCTAAGAGAAAAATAAATTTTAGAAAACTTTAAAAAATATGAACCCATTTTACATTAAACTAAAAAAATAAAATGTTTAGGTGGCTTTACTGATGCAATGATTTTTAAGTACAAGATATTTTTTAGTCTTCATTTTATACTGCATTGTAAATGCAAAACTGCTTCTTTCTAATGCCTTTTTTCTTAGTGACTTTATTATTTGAGATATTTTGTTACTAATTATAATAGTGTATTTGATCTATGTTTAGGAAAGGAATAATAGATTTCAAATGTATAAATACATTAATTAAAGACAATCAATAGAAATGAGGAAATTGGGAGAAAATGTGTGCTTGCAAGTGCTATTGTTGTCTGGAGGGTATAGGTTTTATTGGATGAGTATATATTTTGACAAGGTTTGGAAGTTGAGAAAAGTGTGAGTAGAGGACAATTGTTGACTCCATGGACAACAGAAAAACTTTGGTGATCTGAGTATCTGAGGATACCAGAAAGAAGGGAAGCTGTGCATGCATGGAAACAATGGCTGAGAGAAGGGGGCACTCTTCATCCTCAGGGGCAACAAAAAGGATAAAGGATGTAAACATGTGCAAAGGGGTAAGAATATCCCCCTAAAACTTCATGCTAAAGTGTTGGAAGGTATTTGGGATCCAAATGGTTATCTTGATTGTGTGTTTTTGTTTTGTTTTGTTTTGTTTTCTGTTTTTCCTTGTAGAGGTTAGTTCTCAAGTATAGAAAAGAGAAGGACAGGGAGGTCAAGTCACAGTTTGGATTTTAGATGGCAAATATTCTTTTTCATTTTTCATTTTTTTAAGGAAGAGGGAATTAAGTATCCTGATATGAACTGCATAGTGTTAGGCATATTCTGTACCTCTCCCGTGCTCAGTTTCTCTCCTGCACTCAGTACTTTTCCACTCTGCTCTACTCGGGCTCCTCCCTCTCTTCATTTGGTTTTCCTGTTACTCTCAGTTCAGGTGTCACAGGACACAGTTGGGTGGCCAAGAGCAGCTCTAGACCCAGCTCCCTGCAAACAACTGCACTTGCTCCAGCTTAACTGCCAGTCTTACCCCACATAAAAACAAACAAACACATATAAATATATCAACCTCACATTTAGGTCTCAGACTTGCTGTTCGCAGATGTAGCAATAAATTTATAAATTTTTGTTTCTAATTTAATTTGGCCAGGTTCCTTTGCACACTGACCTAACATGGAACAGAATTAAATATTTTGCAGAAAATAGAATATAGAGATGTAAAGATTTAGGTATTGAATCTATAATGATAGTTATTACTTTAATAATTTTTTTGGTTTAGATTTATAAATACATTACAAAGATAGTACAGAGGATTATCATTTACCTCCTATTCACTATATATATATATATATATATATATATATATATATATATATATATTTACTTTTTTATTGATTTCAGAGAGAAAGGGAGAGGGAAAAATAAATGCTAGTAGAAACATCAATGATGAGAGAATCATTGATTGGCTGCCTTCTACACTTCTCCTCACTGGGTACCAAATCTGCCCTGACTAGGAATTGAACTGTGGCCTCCTGGTTCATAGGCTGAAGCTCAACCATTGAGCCTCACTGCCTGGGCTACCTCACATATATTTTTACCAGTTATTAACATATTACATTCCTGTAGTACATCAAATAAATGATACCAGCTATCAAAATTACTTATCATTATTGATTTTGCACTTGATCACCTGGCTGAGGTAGTGTTTCTCAAGTTCTTTACTGTAACATTACTCCTCTCTCTCCCTTTTTATAGTCTGCTCTTTGGAAGGAAATCAGTAAGGGCAGTCCACACTGGAATGCTTCATTATGATTGACTTTCTTAAATGTGGAGAATTCTTCTGCACTAGAGGTTTGCTCTTCTCTCCCATGTATTATTTACTCAAAAATGTGTTTACATCACGTGGACTCCTGAATATTTATATTATATATTGGGTTATAATGTAATAATTTATTTTGTAAATAGTTCAGCCTTTGCCCATTGAGAGCTTTTTAAATTGGTTTCCTGTATCTCTTTGACACAGTCCTATCATTGTAGTGGATTTTTGATAGTTTGATAGCTTTTATTTATTTTAGCAATGATTTCTGGAACGACAAGATATCCAGGTCCATCTTGACTATTTCCGTAGGCCCAGAATCATTGATTTCTCCAATCCTTTGTTCTCACATTGGAGAGTGTTATTAGAAACCAACATATGGACACTAGGTGGGCTTGTTGCTGCTGGAATATCATTGCTTCCCAACCCTTTTATTTGAGAGAACAAGGAAAGGGAATATAGAAATAAAACATGTGTTTGTTTTCTAACCAGTGCATTTATAAATATTTCTATCTGTAACCATCTATATCTATATTTATCTAAATATGAATTCATATTAATGTCTCTAACTTTAATTTATTACTTCCTGAATCATCACAGCCTCCCGTCCTTGCTTATATGTGACCTTCCACTCCAGTAGCTAGAAACTTTTTGCTCACAATCTATTTATTTAATTGTCCAGTTCTAATATGCATGTATAGTGGTTTTAGAATTATTAACCCCTATCCCATGTGAAACTACTTTATCACCTGGAGTACAGTGTTTATGCACCATTCCTTTTGTCTTTACTCTCACAGAGTACTGTAATTTTTAAAGTGGCTTACGTCAGCACCATTTACTTTTCCCACTTTCACCAGTGAGGCCTTTTAAATTCTCATACTTGAAGGTTCACTCTGTGTTCTGTATGGTTTTAAGGGTTTGGAAAAATGTATAATGCCATGCACCTACCATTTACCATGTAAAAGCACAACTAACATGAAGAAAATGCATTTTTTTTCTTTTTCATTGCCATCTATACATTATACAGAACAGTTTCACTGCCCTGGAGAAATTCCCTGTGCTTCGCCTATTTAACCCTCCCCTCTCCAAACCCCAACGGGTATTGATTTATCGTCTGTCTCAATTGTTTTACCCTTTGTGGAATGTGTAAATTTTACTATATAGAATGTAACCTTTAAAGACTGACTTATTTCACTTGGCAGTATGCATTTAAGAGTCATCCAGGTTCTTGTGTAGACTGATAGTTCATTTCTGCTTATCACTGAATTACATTCTATTATATGAACACACCACAGTTGTTTTAATTACTCCTCACTGGAAGTCTCTTATTTTTAAAATAGACGTCCATGCCATTTTTCTCTTAATATCCCCTAATTCCACCAATCCTTCCTACTTACCATTTTTACACCCTCAACACACACATACACACACACACACACACACACACACACACACACACACACACACACATACCTATTAATAGTGAGAATTCATCAAAATAGCCCAAACCTCTATCATTTCTCCATCTCCATCTCAACTAATGTTCAGCTTTGCTGAACTCCAAGAAGCCATTCTGACCCTCCTTGAAAGTTTTACACTCTGTAATCTGAGAAAAATTCAAATCAGGTCACATTAGAACCCCTGCTTACAACTCTTCAAATGCTTTCTATTGTGCTCTGTATAAAAATAAAACACCATATCAAGTTCTTCTAAATATTTAAAAAATAGTTTAGACTTTGCCCATTTAGAACTTTTTAATTGGTTTCCTTTTGACATAGTCCTATTACTGTTGTGTTTTGTTGTTGTTTTTTTACAGCTGGATAGTTTTTTTATTTATTTATTTATTTTAGCAATGACTTCTAGAACTATAAGACTTATAGGCCCAAGTAATTTGGGACCACTATTAAATGTAAAATATTTTGAATACAGGTGATGACAAGAAAACCTTTGTAACATATTGTCAATATTTTAGTGAGGTTGCCTTTGAGACTCAAAAAAAATTTTAATCACATTTCATTCATAATGTAATTCCCTTATTGTCACGATCCCCTCATCTCTTTAGATATTGATGAGGTATTTGCTTTTTTGTTGTTGTCACACCTCCGTAAGCACTCAGGATTCTGCAATGCTTACTTGGCTTTTTATATTATATCTGTATTTGAAACAACTCTTCTTGTCCCAGGTGATGCTAAGGACTATGGCCTTTCCTCTTTAATTTCCACCAAAAGCAAACAAAGGTTATGTAGCAGACTGTGTAGTAGAATCTACTGGCAGTTTGAGGCCACAGAGTCATTTACATTTAATCAGCAAAACCAGTAAGAACAAAATAAATAATTAACACCCATGCCCTTCATAGTTCCTTTAAGCCTCTCTTTCGATTTATCTTCCTTCTCTGGCTGAAAATTTTTCTTCCCTTTTATGAGGGACACCTTCTAGACTCCTCCTTAATACTTGGTTATCTACTATTTAAAATTCAGAATAATTTATCTCAGCACGCTCTATTTAGTTTTTTGCATACCTGGCATAGTGAAACTTACTAAAATATCCTCCAGGACCCTCCTCTTCTTAAAAGTAAAGCATTGAGAAAAATTGTATTTGTCTCATCTTCAATTTCTAGAAGACAGTGTGAAGTGAAAGAATCAAGTTAGAGAATTAGTTACTGATCAACATGAATTATGACACTAGTTAAGATCAAATGACCAAAGGCAGTTTGATTCTATATTATGTTCTTTTCCTCCTTCACCAATATTAGATTGTTTAGTATAGTATATATGTCATTTTATATATAGAATGTCATTCTGTGTGTGTATCATATATATATATATATATATATATATATATATATATATATATTACCTTATATAAGTATTTTCTATAACTATACTATGATTTATTTATGGATTATAAGAGCTGGAATATACACTGGAAAATGTTGATCAAACTGATTAGATGTATAGAAAGTAAGTCTTGGGGGTTTCTGGACCCAATTCCAATGTGTGTGTGGCTGGGCATCCTCACATCAACAAGCTATTGTCAAGATACCTACAGGGTGTCTGAGAATTCAACTTAATTCTGACACTATCTACCTGACGATAGCATCAGATTCCACAGGTATGTGCTTCATTCTGCTTCAGATGTGCTTCTGATTGATTGGCTACAAATTGGAGGGTCCTGTGACATCCTCCAACTCAGAATGCCAATCACTAGTCCAGGTTATTGCCTGTACTCTTGACAGACTGGCTATAAATCAGAGGTTCCCACATCTCCCTCCTTGAGTTTAATTAATTTGTTAGATCAGTTCACAGAACTCAGGAAACCTGTTTACCCACTAGACAAGCAGCTGAAATTCAAAAGTCTCAATTCTACAACAGCCTCACTAATCTCACTCACCAAGACATCTGTCTACCTTGCACATTTCAGTAAGACAACCAATGTAAGTCAATCTTGCTTGAATCTTTTGGTAATAAATTGTCAAAGGAAAGAAAAAATGAGAACATAGCACAGAAGATACATAGACAAACACATGAACAACCACATATATGTATTACATATTCTCATTCAGGTTTAATTCAGTGTGCATATCTACCATGCAAAGCCCTGTGAATAAGATGTGGTATCCATTTCTCAAGAATAGACCACTATTTACCTCTACACAGAAGCTTAAAAAACATAAGAAAGAGATCTGGTTCTTGCCTTAGGCATTGATTAAATCAGAAACAGTAAAACAGAATTAGAACAATACAAATGAGTTCTGTTGAACTTGAAACAAAAATCTTTAACACATCCATACCTCTAAGCACAAAAAGATTTTTTTAACTAAAATATACCTGGTGCTGCATCTCCAACTAATACACTTTTTACTGAAAATCTTTCTTCAAAATAGGCGTTGTAATTTGTATTTTGGGGGATAAAGCTGTCCATGATGATGGTGGTAATATATTTAAAATAAAATTATTTTATATTAGAATATTTTATTGCACTTACCAACAGTTCTTTATCAGGACATATACTAGTAAATTAAAACACATGAAAGTAAATATTAAAATGTTAGACAATAAAAAATAAAAATATAAATAAAAAATAAAATATTAGACAAAAAGCTGGGACTATTTTTTAAAAGATTATATAAGACCCTGTATTAGTTACCTGAGCCAACTATAAAAATAGCATAGACTGTGTGACTTAAGCAACAAAAAAATTATTTGTTATGATGTGGAGGCTAGGAGTTCCATCAATGTATCAGCAGGTTTGATTTCTCCTGAGGCTTCTCTCCTTGGCTTTCAGATGACTGGCTGCCTTATTCATTGTGTCCTCACGTGATCAACTCTGTGTATGTTCAGGTATCTGGTGTCTCTCTGTGTTCTAATCTCATCTTATAAGAAGACTAGTCACCTTGTTTTAGGCCCACCATCACAACCCATATTAATGTATAATTACCCCTTTAAAGAACCTATCTTTAAATATAATCCCATTCTGAGAAATTAAGGGATTAGGGTTTCAACATATGAATTCATAAGGGACACAAATCAACCCATAATAGTGTCTCCTCTCTTTGTCTCTCTCTCTGAAAAGAAAGGTTATTTATTTTATATTTTTTCAATAAGCTATCATATATATAAATATATATATATATATGTGTGTGTGTGTGTGTGTGTGTGTGTGTGTGTGTGTGTGTATTATTGTTAGGTCTTCAATAAGTGGGTAATCATCCTATATAATAAAAGGGTAATATGCAAATTGACCAAATGGCAGAAGGACCAGTCACAATGATTAGCACTGACCACCAGGGGGCAGACACTCAACACAGGAGCTGCCTCCTGGTGGTCAGAGGGCTCTCACAGGGGGAGTGCCTCTCATCCAGAAGCCTGGGTCAGGGCTGGCCAGCATAGCAGTGCTAAAGAAGTCTGACTAATGGCTTAGGAACGAGGGCTCCTGGACTGAGAGAGAGTGCAGTCCAGGCTGAGGGACACCTCCCCCCACACATACCCAGAAGTGCATGAATTTTATGTACCAGGCCTCTAGTATCAGTATAAATTCTTTTCCCCTGTATTATTTTATTAGAATATTTTTTCCTCTCTGTTCTAAAGAGAACTTTCACAGTTTGCTTTATGGTTCTATGCCTGTCTTCCCCTCTAAATTCATCACATCACAGAAACAATTCATTGTGCTCTATTCATCGTTAGGCATCAAAACACAGCAGAGTGTTTTTACTCAGGAGGCTTTTCAGCTAAGGTATGAATATGGTTTAAATTTGAAGGCAATTAAAAA
This sequence comes from Vespertilio murinus, assembly GCA_963924515.1. Classification (NCBI taxonomy): domain Eukaryota; kingdom Metazoa; phylum Chordata; class Mammalia; order Chiroptera; family Vespertilionidae; genus Vespertilio; species Vespertilio murinus. Next base: position 162,486,554 of record OZ004705.1, read on the forward strand.
AAACTGAGGTAAAAATCAGTTATTATACTACTGTATGTTAAAAATATATAGCAGAGTAGATTGCAAATAGTAACTCTGATATATGTATAAGTATGTACATACACATATATGTGAACATGTATACATTTATATATAATTAATAGAAAAATTATATCTGCTTGATTAATGTTCTAGTTTTGGGTTCTGAGTTTCAAGGCAGTTAATGCCAAAAGGAGTAACTTCCAATTCCACATAGAATGTTTATTATACATTGTGTGCCTTAGTTCTCTCTGCTTCTAGCAATATTTGAAGTCTATATTGCCCATATGATTTTTAGCTTACTATTGCATTCAATTACTATAATTTAGCAATATTGTTACATATATTTATGAATTATTTTTGAATATACTGCCAACGGAGCTATTGACAGTATTAAATATACATGTGTCTGGTTAAAAAGAAATAAAAACTAAATTACTTCCCTTTTCTTTTCACATTATAGACAACTATTAACTGGCTTGCCCTTGACTAACTTTGTGCTATTGGGGATCTGTATTTTTTCTGTGAAGGCAGTACATGGATAAAGTGGGTTTGTTATCCATATGAAGTATTCCAATCAGTGCAGGTAAACAATTCATAATAATTAAATCGAATCTGATGTTAAATTGATAAATGAGTATATTATTAAAAAGTTTTATATTATTGATAACTTTTCTGTCTCATTTAAAATTCTTAATCACGCCGAAACTGGTTTGGCTCAGTGGTAGAGCGTCGGTCTGCGGACTGAAAGGTCCCAGGTTCGATTCCGGTCAAGGGCATGTACATTGGTTGCGGGCACATCTCCGGTAGGGGGTGTGCAAGAGGCAGCTGGTCGATGTTTTTCTCTCATTGACGTTTCTAGCTCTCTATCTCTCTCCCTTCCTCTCTGTAAAATATCAATAAAATATAAAAAAAAATAATAATAAAAAAAAAATAAAAAAAATAAAAATAAAATTCTTAATCATAAAACAAAGCAGAACAATGGATAATTTTTTAAAAAGTGATAAACTAAGCCAAAAAGATCAAGAACCACAACAAAAAGGGATACAGGTGAAGATTAATAGAGACAGTGTTGATAGATTAGGTTTAAAAGATTAAAAGCTGAGTGGAATAATTAGATAAAAAGAAAATCACAGAGACATCAGGAATATAACAACAAAGTATAGTACAAGACATAGTCAAAAATTAAATGAAAATGAAGGTAAATGTATTTTTTACAAAAAATTCAAAGAAAGAAATGCCAGTAAAGAGAAGAGAAGGATCAAAGATAATCAGATACATAAGGCATTCAGGAGAAAATTGAACTTGAATGCAGGTGAATATGTCAAATTACTTATGACGTTTTTCCAAAACAAATGTAACTCATTTAAAATAATAATATGAAATCAACCTATATATATATATATATATATATATATATATATATATATATATTTTAAATAAATCTTTATTGCTCAGATTATTACAATTGTTTCTCCTTTTTCTCCCCCATAGCTCCCTTCCACCTGATTCCCACCCCGCCCTCTGCCCTTACTCCCTCCCCCCACTATTGTCCTCATCCATAGGTTATACAATTTTAATCCAGTCTCTGCACCCCACACCCCTTTCACCCTGATAATTATCTATCCACTCCCTTTCTTTGCCCCTAATTCTATTATATTCACCAGTTTATTCTATTCCTGAGATTTTTAATTCACTTAACCTTCTTCCTCTTCTTAAGTAATACCTTTCAGCATTTCATATAATACTGGTTTGGTGGTGATGAACTCCTTTAGCTTTTTCTTATCTGTGAAGCTCTTTATCTGCCCTTCAATTCTGAATGATAACTTTGCTGGATACAGTAATCTTGGTTGTAGGTTCTCCCTATTCATCACTTTGAATATTTCTTGCCACTCCCTTCTGGCCTGCATGGTTTCTGTTGAGAAATCAGCTGATAGTCCTATGGGTGCTCCCTTATAGGTAACCAACTGCTTTTCTCTTGCTGCTTGTAAGATCCTCTTTTTGTCTTTTACCCTTGGCATATTGATGATGATGTGTCGAGAAGAATTTTTCTTTGGATTCCTCTTGTTTGGGGTTCTGTAGGCTTCCTGTACTTGTAAGTCTATTTCTTTCACCAGGTGAGGGAAGTTTTCTGATATTATTTCTTCAAATATGTTTTCAGTATTTTGCACTCCCTCTTCTTCTGGCACCCCCATAATTCTGATGTTGGTGTGCTTGCAGTTGTCCCAGAGGCTCCTTACACTATCTTCAACTTTCTGGATCCTCTTTTCTTTTTCCTTCTCCAACGGAATGTCTTTTGGCTCTTTGACCTGATTCTTGTGTTCTTCCATTCTGCTGTTGGATCTCTGCATAATATTTTCCAATTTAGTCAGTTTATCTATACTTTTTAGTTGGGTCTCATGAAATTTATCGAGCTTTTCTAGGATATTGTTGCATAACCTTAGAACCGTAGTTCTGAACTCTATATCCTCCATCTCTTTTGTTTGAGATCTATTTCCTTGTCTCGGCATTATCACTATTTTTCAGAGTTGGTAGGATGGCTTTGTGTGTTTGGTGTCCTATATAGCACAGTGGGTCAGCCTCCTCAGTTACCTGAGGTAGACACTCTTGGTGATCCCCTTTGTGGACTGCGTGCACAGCCTTGTTGTAGCGAAGTCTCTATTGTTGTGAATTGACCTTCAGGCCAATTGGATGTGGGTATCAGCTGTGTCTACTCTGGGATAACTTCTGTATTGGAGACAGTCTTATAGGATCAGACTTGAAAAACTGCAGAAGCCTCTGTTCAGCTTGGATGGGGCGGAGTCTCAGGGCTGAACTGACAGTCTTGGCTTCTGCCCTGCCCTTGTGCGCTCGCCTGAGTTTCCGCCTGACCGGCCCAGTTTCCCCAAGCAAGAGCGTGGGTGCCCCAGGGGCTCGCCCGGACTTGGGCTGGTCTCTGTAGTCTGGAGCTTCTGACTCCTTCCGCTACAGAGAGGCCGCCACCTTGTACAGAGAGGCAGCGGCAGCCTCCGCGGTCAGACCTGGAGCTTCTGACTCCTTCCGCTACGGAGGGGCGGTGGTCAGACCTCCGCACGTACTTGCTCGTGCGCGTGAGTCTGTAGACCCTGCAGACTGCGGCTCCGGTCCCCGGTCTCCCAGTCTCTGAGTCTCTGAGTCTCTGGGTGCCTTTCTCTACAGTCCAGACTCCACCCGTATGAGCCTGGGACCACGGAATTTCAGCCGGGGTTGGGTTCAGTACAGTCCGAAAGGGTTCCGTGCAATCGGGGATTCCTCCCCTCCCACCGCCAGGCAGGTATTCGACAGCCGCGTGCGCGAGCGTCTCCCTACCTCAGTGCTTTTCGGCTCCCAGTCCGATCCGTGAGCCTCTCTCTTTCTTTCTAGTTGTAGCTATTCCACTCCGCCAGCTTTCCTGACGTTTTGATGAAGTCCTTTTTGATTTTAGTTGTTTTTTTAATTAAATTGTTGATGAGGCGGCAGCTTAGGAGACTGCCTAGGCCACCATCTTGGATGTTCTCTCAACCTATATTTTTTAACCTTTCCTTTAAATTGTTTTTAATTGATTCAGAGAAGAAGGGAGAGGGATAGAAACATCAATGATGAGAGAGAATCATTGATCAGATGCCTCCTGCACGCCCCCTCTTGGGGGATCCAGCCTGCAACCTGGGCATGTGTCCTTACCAGAATCAAACCCGGGACCCTTCAGGACACAGGTCAATGCTCTATCCACTGAGCTAAACTAGCTAGGGCTAACCCTTCCTTTTTTATTGTGGTAAGAACACTTAATATGGAGTCTACCCTTAACAAATGAAGTGTACAACGTTGTAGTGTTCATCAAAGACATTATTTTGTACAAAAGATTTTTAGAATTTACTTATCTAGCATAACTGAAACTTTATACCTGCTAAATAACAACTCTCCATTTCCCACTTTCCCCACTTTCTGTTTCCTGCTTCTTACAAGTCTGACCATCATAGATACCTCATTGAAGTGGAACTCAATGTAATCCCAACTAAGAACCTAGGTGTTTTTGTTTGTTAGTTTTGGAACTAGGCAAGCTGATCATAAATTTATATGGAATAAAAAAGCATCAAGAGGAGCCAAGGCAATAATGGAGAAGAAAGAGAAAGGGGACTGACTTTACAGATCCTGACAGAGATGATCTGATGGTATGGAATTTAAAATAGTGTGGCAAGATGCAAAAATGGACAAGGTGACTGAGGAACAGGATTGTGAGTGTAGAAGGAGACAAAAGAGGAGACTCATGGAATACTGAAGGTAGAAATGGTTGCCATGATCATTCTGGGAGGTGATTTGGCAATATATAACAAAGCTGAAAATACACATTTCCTTGGAATTCAAAAGTTCTACTTCCCTGTCTGTGGAGGGAAAGAGTTGGTCTGTGCCTCCACTCAGCTATCTCCTGCTGGTAATGGAGCCTGCAACCTGAGCATGTGCCCTGACCAGGAACAGAACTGGTGATCTCCAGGTAATTGGGATGATGTTCAAACCAAGTGAGCCCCACACTAGTAAGGGCCATTAAATGCTTTTAAATACCATTTGGGTGGGAGGAGATGGAGAACAGTGTAGGGGGGATGAATGGTGGTAGAACACTTGACTTTAGGTGGTGAACACACAGTATGCAGGTAATGTATCCCAGAAGTATACACATACAACCTATATTATTTCACCCCAATAAATTATATAAAAATCTAATATAAGGTACCATGGATTGTACACTTGCTCTATTTCATGAACCAGTATAACAGCAAAAAACTGTCAACATATTCTTTCTTATAATTTAGAGATTTTACACTTATTGGGAGAACTTTTAGAATGATATAAAATGTTTCATAATATTAAATTATCCACAAATGAAAAGAATAATATAAATATATTTATGAATAATATAAATATATTTATGAAGCTATGCTTCATACCTTAACACATTCAGAGCCTGACTCTTCTGGATCACTTTTTGACTAAGAGACAGTGAGATATATAATAGGATATAATGTTCAGTTCAGCAGTAGTGATATTTTCCAAGGCACTGACACCTCTCTGTATACCTTGATGCTATTGCTTATTTGATCTTACTGGAAAGTAGGATAAAAGGTTTTCAGACAACAACTAAGATTCATATTCTTTCCCTTAAGTGTTTCTTTAATAATTGCTTGCATTTGTAACAGGAGCTGCGATTATACGGTTAGGCCATCAGGATAAACCATCAAGTGCATGCAGATGCTCAAACCAGTAGGTTAGCTTGCTGATCGGATCCAGCCAATGAGACTGAGCGAGATGGGCTGGACACCCCTGGAGTCCTCTCCTGGTCCCTCCCTGGCCCGATCATGCACTGGTGGGGTTCCTCAGCCTGGCCTGCACTCTCTTGCAATCGGGACCCCTTAGCGAATGGCGGGGAGACTGTTTTAGCCCAATGCCACAGGCCACTCTCCTAGGGAGGGCACCAGATGAAGGGCTCATGACTAGTGGGCACTGCTGTGGCAGCGGGAGTCTCTCCCAATCTGGACTGATTGGGCACAAGCCTGCTGTAGGCACAGTGGGGCCAGCGTGAGCAGGAGCTGTAGGTAGGAGCTTCAGGCGGAGTTGGAGTGCAGGTTTTGGCCCAATCCCTGCAAGCCATCCAGTGCAAATTGATGAACCAGGACTCTACTTATTTTAATAATATAGTTAACTGGAATAATTATAAATGTGGTGGAATTTTTATTGCTACTTGCCAAAAGTAGTATTCTATGGGCTATTCTGTAAACATTTACCCATATTGTGAAGTTAATTCTAGAAACATATATTTAGTTTAAAAAGATATTTACTAATTTTAAAGAAACTATGGATGTCTCTTGATAAACAGATGAAGGGTTTCTTAAAGGATTCCTGATTTGTAGCATGATTCTAGGAAGTATGGATGAAAGAAGACAGGTTCAGGTCTATACTGGATGTTGTTAAAAGTAATAGTTAAAAAAAAGGAACGTCACATAATGCAATATACAGATCATATATTATAGAAATGTATACTTGAAACCTATATGATCTTATTAACCAATGTCACCCTAATAAATTTAATAAAAATTTAAAAGTATTGATAATTTAATGATTAGCTATTTTATTATTATTCTTTTAATCAAAAGTCCAAAAGATTAAAGTGTGGCCAAAGTTGTCACTGTTGAAGAAACTAGTCACAAGAGAGATATGTTTAATCATTTTGTGACTGCAATGTGACTTGTTGGATCATCGTTTATGTTCATTTAGAAATTTACAGTTTGTATACAAGAAGAGCCATTTTTCATTTTCTCACAACTACCACTACCTATTCATAAGATAACAGCCATTATTTCCATCTTTACTTTTTCTTATTTTTATCTTATCCAGACACAAGGGATCTTTTTATTCAAAGTTGGGAAACAATACTGAAAAGTAAGTCTACTTAAAGAAAAATGGCATGATAATGGCGATTGATTGCTAATTAGAATTTCAAAATAAACTAGTAACTTAGAAAATATTAATTACAATTTAATCATTGTCAAAAAAAGACAACCTTAAACTTTCAGAATAACTACTATACTGTAAGCAAATTGTATATTGATTAAATATATTAATTCTTGAGGAACTTGTCACCTCTACAGAATCTCATGAATGTTTTTTTGAGGGGATTGACATACTTATGTGGAAAGTTCCAGAGGTCAGAACAACAAAGTCAAAGATAGATGAAAAGTAATCTATAATAATAAAAGCATAATATGCTAATTAGCCTGGACAGCCGAATGACCTTCCAGACTTCATTCTGGACGTCCTTTTGGACAAATCCACAGCAGCAGGAGCCTGAACAGAGGAGGTTAGCAGTGATTAGGCAGACAGGTGAGATGTTAGGGGTGATCAGGCAGGCAGGTGAGTGGTTAGGAGCCAGCCATCAGGGATCAGGCCGAAAGCAGCAGTCAGACAATCCCAAGGGGTCCCAGATTGCAAGAGGGTACAGGCCGGGCTGAGGGAACTTCCCCCACCCCTACACAAATTTTGTGCACTGGGCCTTTAATTTATCCATAATATTACTCAAGAATATGATTATTTAAATAGAATACTAAATTAAATAAATGTACTCATCTTTAGCTTTTATGTGTTATTTCTCTTGAAATTATTTTTTCAAATTGTAAATATTATGATAAATTAAAAGGATATGTCAAAATTTCTAATTAATCATGACATATTAATTTATGACTACACATAAACTTGTAATGTTTCACTCTAAGATCTTTGATATATTTCAATGTTTTCCCTCATAAGAGTTGTACCAAATTTACATTACCAACAAAAAGTATATATAAGTATATTGTTTTATCTAAAATCTTTATAAAATTAAGTGAAGATTTTGTGTGTTTTTTTCATATTTCACATATAGTGAAGATAGATAGATAGATAGATAGATAGATAGATAGCAATAGGTTAGAACAGAGGTATGAAAGCTGACTGAATATATACATTTGAACCTACTATATATGAGTATGAAAAGTTAAATTTTTTATAAAAGTATAATACTGTAAAACAAACATATTTTAAAACATATTTTTTTAAATAGTAGGCATCAATCTCATACAGAAATAGCACACAAAAAGAAAAGAAAAGGCAATTGTACTGCCTTGAGGAAAAATCAGAATGTAGAGAAAGATTGTGTACTATCCATCAGACACTTCATTGCAAGTCCTGCTGCTTCTGAATAATGCCTCAAGTGCCCATTAGGACATTCCAAAAGCCCCAGGATGTAAAAATACAGCTTAATATATTAAATGGTCCAAATAGTCACAGTCACCAGAAAAGAAAGTTATAATTAAAAACACAACAACTTTAACCACTAGCATACTTAAATGCTTAAAAGAAAATTCACTTGGATACCTTTAGAAAGGAATATCTAGTTGTGAATTTTAAATCTGATTCAATACTTTATTTTTGATATTTTTCACTAAACATGCCTGATACTAGAAAAGTATATGTAATTATGCAATACTTTTAATAATGCCATTTATAGATTATCAGGAAAAGACCACAAAAGTTTTATAAGTGTCTATTTTTCTTTGCCAAAGGTATAGAAGTTTATGCAAAAGAGGCATCTATGTAGATAAAAAATAGCAGTATATCATAGTAGAAATGTCTTCTTCTCTTTGGTTGCTTTGGCATGCTGTCCTTTGTATTATTGCCAGCATTAATATTTACCAGATTCTTCATATGTCAATGCTCTTTAATACTAAAATCAATGTATGTCTGTTTAGGATAACCTCTACAAATATCAAGATCTAGCTTCGGAGCGCTGTGTATAGCAATGATGCAATAATACCATTGGGGTTTTACAGTGGTACTATGCTTAGTTGCCTCTGGACAATATTCCTGCAAACTAATTTTTGAATATACTGAAAGCCTCCTGGAAAAAATTCCTGCCTCCTGGTGTTCTATGCACTACTGGTAAAAGCTCCGGGCTCTTTGAAAAAAACTTACATACAAAGAGATAAGATACTGAGTTCATTCCAAAGATGAAGAATTCATTTCCCAACATCAATTCTTAGTTTATGATCATATATTTATCTGTAAATAATTAGTACTTATAATAACTTTTTATAATTGGGCACTGATCAATTTCTATGTATTCAAATAAGTGAATATTCACCGAATCCACTTTATCTTATTGTGCCTTTTATGAACATTATCACAGAATCACTTCTTATTAAATGACTCTACTTAAGGTCCTCTACTTGAGAGTAAAAATTTCACTACTTTTTAAGCATGACTCACTCAAAACTATTACTGTCAGCAGACATGAATTAAAGTATTATTCTTTTTCTCAAAATAAGATGATCTTATATCTTATTTAATTATCTACTCTAAAATATCGATGAGTCTTATTGAAAAACTCTAAATTACTTTATATTTTAAATTTATTTTGTTTCCATTATGTAAATTTTAATTCTTAGTGTACTGAAATGCTGAGTATTTTTATACATTAATCTAGGATCTAGAAACCTTGCTTAACTTTCTTATTTAAAAAAATATATTAATTTGAGAGAGGAAATTTTTCAATTTTTTTCTGACTTCTTTCAGGAAAATGGAAAATGAATTGTGCATAGTACAGGAATATATATTTCTAACAAATCATCAAATTTATTCAAACAAAAATAATAATAAAATATTGACTGTGTAGAAAACTTGTATTAAAACTAAACTGGGCTGAAACCGGTTTGGCTCAGTGGTAGAGTGTCGGTCTGCAGAATGAAAGGTCCCAGGTTCGATTCCGGTCAAGGGCATGTACATTGGTTGCGGGCACATCCCCGGTAGGGGCTGTGCAGGAGGCAGCTGGTTGATGTTTCTCTCTCATTGACGTTTCTAGCCCTCTATCTCTCTCCCTTCCTCTCTGTAAAATCTATATATATATATATATATATATATATATATATATATATATATATTTTAAACTAAACTAGAATCTGTGAGTAGTAATCATACTAACTACTTAATGGAAAAGAAATGTGCTTACAATAAAAAGGGGGAGAAACTTAAATACAGAATCTTTAAGTTTAATTAATTTATTAAAGGTTTATAAATTATATTAGCAAAAGTCTCATGTAATTCTCTTGATACAAATATAACTTTGGAGACAAATTAGAATTCATGCTAAAGAATTAGAATGTCTTCTAGTTTACTATTCAGTATGTGAAAAGCCTGGAAGATGCCACTTTGTACTAAAAAGCTAAACAAAGTATTAAAAATTCTGCTTAGATGTGTAAGATAATTATGAGGTTAAGTTTTAATATGCCAAAGCATTCTATTCGTCTTAGAGGAGTCTGCCTTCTGTAGAAACTTTTTAATCACAGTATATTCCCCTTGGGTTTTATTAGAACCTAACTAACCTAAGGGAAGGGAAATACTCCACCCTAACCAGGTGGATGACTGAAAAAACCCAACCCCTGTTCCCTCTTGAATTACATGTGAGCGAAAGGAAATAACCATCTTTATCTCAGTGCAACTATCTTATTACACTTAATTTGGAGAGAACTAACAAAAACAGGAACTATTATAGTAAATATTGATCCAAGTATAGCAATAATTTCTTTGAATATTAATGATTTAAGTGCACCAATTAAAAGGCTGTTAGAGATTATCAAGAAACAAGGCATGCCGAAACCGGTTTGGCTCAATGGATAGAGCATTGGCCTGTGGACTGAAAGGTCCTAGGTTCGATTCCAGTCAGGGGCATGTATCTTGGTTGTGGGCACATCTCCAGTGGGGTGTGTTCAAGAGGCAGCTGATTGATGATTCTGTCTCATCGATGTTCCTAACTCTCTATCCCTCTCTCTTCCTCTCTGTAAAAAAATCAATGAAATATATATTTTTTAAAAAGAATAAAAAAGAAACAAGGCACAACTGTGTTATCTACAAGGCACTCACTTTAAATATAAAGACAAATCAAGATTAAAAATAAGTGGAAAGAAATAATACACCACACTAACACTAATCAAAACTGTCCTCTGAAGTCTGCTCTGTCTGGCTAGAGACTTATTGATTTTATTAAACTTTTCAAAGAAACAACTTTTGTTTTTTTATATATTTACTCAATTGATTTTCTATTTTTAATTTTATTAATTTCTCTTCTACAATTTAAAATATGTTTTTATTCATTTTTTTTAGAGAGAGAAGACTTCAGAGAAGGATAATTGTCATTTATTAAAATGATTCAAAAGATTCATTAGTTAATGATAAAGTAATTAATTCTGCAAGAAGACATGATGTTCCTTAATGAGTATGTGCCTTACCATAGAGGATCAAAATACCAGAGGAAAAAACTGGTAGAGTTTCAAACAGAAATGATACATTCACCATTGTAACTAAAGACTTCAGCCCTCCTCTATCAGAAATGTATAGATCCAGTAGGCAAAAAATCATTAAGGACATACTTGAACTCAACAAAAACATCAATCAACTGAAAAAAATTGACATCTATATACTATGCTGTCCAATAATTGCAGAATACACAGTTTTCATAAGCTTACATGGAACTTTCACCAAGTCCGACCACTTCCAGGCCATATAACTCACCTCAACAAATTTAAATAATAGAAACCATACAATGGCTGCTCTCAGTTCTCAATGGAAACAAACTAAAAATCAGCAGCAGAAAGATTTATAGGAAATCCTCAAATATTTAGAGATTGAGAAAAACACCTATAAATAACATGTGGCTCAAAAAAGAAATACCAAGAGAAATTTGTAAAATATTTTGAAATAAATGAAAATTCAACTTATCAAATTTGTGAGATGTAAGGAAAGCAATGCTTAGAAGGAAATAAATTATAGTAAATGCATATATTAGAAAAAAGAAATATCTGGAATTAATCATCTAAACTTCCACATGAGGAAACTAGGGTTAAAAACAAAAAGAGCAAATTAAATCCAAAGTAAGCAGAAGAAAAGGTATAATGGATAAGGACACATATGTAATACCTTAATCAATAAAAAACAAAAAGGAAAAAAAAAAGTTAGAGCAGAGCCCAGTCAGTGTAGCTCAGTGGTTGGGCATTGACACATTACACCAAGAAGTCACCTGTTTGATTCCTTCAGGGCACATGCCCAGGTTTCAGGCTCAACCCCCAATAGAGGGTGTGCAGAAGCAGCCAATTGATGTTTCTGTCTGTCTATCTATCCCTCTACTTTCTTTTCTAAAAAGTTATTAAAAATATATTTTTAAATGTTAGAGCTGAAATGAATTAAATTAAAAATAGTAAATCAATCCTATATAATAAAGTGCTAATATGCTAATCAGACCAAACAGCAGAACCACCTTCCAGATGAAGCCTGGGCTATGAGGGCTTGAGGCAAGCTGTGGCAACCAGGGCTGAGCCCCTTGCACGAATTTTGTGCATTGGGCTTCTAGTAGAGTAAATTAAAAAATTAAAACTATTACTATCCTCCATCCCCTTCCTCTGTGTCCTGCCTCTTCTCTTCATTTTAGCTTCTTCCATGATTTGATGGAATAGTTTTGTGTGCTAGGTGTTCTGGTAGAGCTCAGTAGTACAGCCTTCCCAGTTACCTGAGGTGGACAGTCTTGGTGTGGCCCTTTGTGGGCTGTGTGTGCAGTCTTGTTGTTAAGCCTTGCTTGTTGTTGGTATCACTGGGAAGCCTTGATCTCCAAGCCAATAGGCTATGAGGATTAGCAGTGTCTCAGCTAGGAGGGATTCTGTACTTTGCTTGGATGGGGTGGAGTCTCAGGGTGGCCCAGACAAGCTGTGGTGAGTCCCGCAAGATTGGTTGCAGGGGTGTACCTCTTTTGTATAGGTGCAGACAAGCTTTGGATTCATCCCTCCTCAGGAAAGTCCTATTCTAGGTGAACAAGAAAGCCAGCCTCAGGGAGGGCTTCCGTGATCCACCTGGATGGGCAGAGTCTCAGGGTGGTGCAGACAAGCTTTGGTTTCCCGTCTGCCCTTCTCTGAGTCCCGCAGTAATGGCTACTGGATTCACACACCTCCAAGAGATCTCTGCCCACTGCCTGACAGTCTGGCCTCTCCCTGGCTGGGGTTGTCTATCAGAGCAATAGGGTGGTTCTGTTTTCTTAAAAACAGTCTGGAAGATCACAGAAATCAAGACAAATATTTGGAAAACAAAGAGCCAGAGGACACTCATTCATAGAAGCAAGAAGATAAGAGAAGCCAAAAAGTTGAGGATAGTGTAAGAAACCTCTGGGACAATTTGAAGCAAACCAACATCAGAATTATGGGGGTCCCAGAAGAGAGAGAGCAAGATACAGAAAGAATATTGGAAGAAATAGTGACAGAACACTTCCCCCACCTGGTGAAAGAAATAGACTTACAAGTCCAGGAAGTGCAGAGAACCCCAAACAAAAGGAATCCAAAGAGGACCACACCAAGACACATAAAAATTAAAATTCCAAGAGCAAAAGACAAAAGAGAATATTAAAAGCAGCAAGAGAAAAGCAGGTAGTTACCTATAAAGGCATACCCATATGATTTTCAGCTGATTTCTCAACAGAAACCATGCAGGCCAGACGGGAATGGCAAGAAATATTCAAGGTGATGAATAGCAAGAACCTACAGCCAAATATTCTCTACCCAGCAAAGCTATAACTCAGAATCAAAGGCCAGATAAAGAGCTTCACAAATAGAAAAAAGCTAAAGGAGTTCATCACCACCAAACCATAATTATATGAATTACTGAAGAGGAAGAAGATAAAGATAAAAATTATGAAGAACAAATACATAAATATCAACAAGTAAAACTAAAAGGCAAGGGAATTAAAATTCTGATGAACAATATTAACTGGTGAATATAATAAAATCAGAGGTATGTAAGGGGAGTGGACTGATGATTCTCAGGGAAAAGGGGAGTGGGGGTGCAGGAAGAGACTGAACAAAAACTGTGCACCTATGGATGAGGATAATGGGCGGTTGGGTAAGGGCAGAAGGTGGGGTGGCAACCTGGTGGAGGGGAGAAATTGAGGGGCTGGGGGGAAGAGGAACATTTGTAATAATCTGAACAATAAAGATTTATTTAAAAAAAGAAAAGAAAAAAATTCAGTTAAGAAGAAAAAAATTTGTATCAATTCTCAACAATGTGTTTAGATGATAAAAACAGAGGAAAATTTTCCTAATTCATTCTATGAGGCCAGCATTACCCTAATATAAAAAGCAGACAAAAACACTACAAATAAAGAATACTATAAGCCTATATCTCTCATGAACATTGATAAAAAAAATCTTTAACAAAATTAGCACAAAAAAATAAAATCAACAATACATAAAAAGCATTAAATACCATGAATCAGTGGATTTATCCCAGGCAATCTATCATATCAACAGGCGTAAGAAGAAAATTCCTGTGATCATATCAACAGATGAAAAAAAAGAAAAAGAAAAAGAAAAAGCATGTGAAAAAGTTCAAGACCTATTCAAGTAAAAATATCTAAGTTAGATATAGTGATGAACTTTCTCAACCTGATAAAGAATATCTACTTAAAAATACAACTAGCATCATACTTAATATTGTAAAGCTTAATGCCTTCACTCTAAGATCAGGAACAAGGCAAAATGAGCAAGAGAATGAGAATACAAACAATGGCCTGGGAGACAATATTTGCAAACACAAACATAGCAAACAAACAAACAAACAAAAAACTATACAAAGAATTCTTAAAATGCAAAATTAAGAAAACAAATAAGATGATTGAAAAATTGGGCCAAAGGCCTTAAAAATACCTCACCATAGAAGCATAGATTCATTGCCTATTGCAAGTATCCTTTGAGGCCAGGGATCAAACCTGAAACCAGGTAAGTGCCCTTGACCAGGAATTGAACTCACAACCCTGCAGCGCCAATGCTCTAACCATTGAGAAACATTGGCCAAAGTCAAAGAAGATTATAGATAGCAAGAAAGCATGTGAAAAGATGCTCCACATTATGTGTCATTGGGGAATACAAACTAAAACAACAGCGAGTTACTGAGTTACTGGAAAATCTAAGGCTTGTTAGGATTAGGAAAAAAAGAATCAGGGAAAATATGTTGGACTCACATAGGATTAGTTTTATTTTCTTTCTAAATTTTAATCATTTTATATCAAGACCCTTGCAAATATGCATAATAAAATATATCATAATGTTAATGATACCATTTATGTAACAGCAAAATATAAGAGTATCCTAAGTGTCTGTTGCAATGCTAATTATATGCAACTTATTTATTTAATGGATTCCAATTTTTGCAATAAAAAGAAATGTGTGAGTCATTTGTCTTATAAGTTTATAAGTCGGTAATTCTCATAGTAATTCTTAAATGTTTTTAAGTCAAGAGGCAGAATAAATATACGCATACACATGCTTTGATAATCATTTGAAGGAATAAACATTTTAAATAAAATGTAAAGATATTTAAGGGAATTATAAAGAACATCTTTCTAGTAATTAGCTTTGGGAAGTTGGAAGAGTAATGTAATTGGAAAGGTACTCATAGTATTGCTAATAGTTTTTCCTTATCTTAGCTCTTAAATATAGATGTTTTAGTTGTATCACACTGTTTTTGTATAGTTCATAAGTATAAGTTATGTTAATATGAATATATTCATTATAATGTTCCTCTTACTGTGGGATGGATTAACAGCAATTCATGTCTAAAATATTTAAAAATCTGAAATTCAATATAGAAAATCAGAAATCAAAAGCACATGAAATGGTCCAATGATGAGTTGGAAGAAGAAGGCAGGAAAGTACAGAAGATAAAGGGAGAAAGAGAGAGAGAGAATTGTGAAGGATTAAGCAATAGTACACTTCTCATTAGTGACCAAAAAAGACAATTTGCTACTTGAAAGGATTTCCTTAAGGGAAGTCTTGCATGAAACAAATATATTTAATTGGAATTGCCAGAATCAATGCAAGTGCCCTTGCATTGATATAACAGTTGCAATCCTGACAGAACCAAAATTGCAGTACTAAAGTTAAATTATTTAGCTGTAAAATGGTACAGTATTAAGCTATTATGCAAAGTCTATGTTATTCTGAAGCAATGGAATGGGAAATTGGTGCCAGAGAAAAATCTAAGAGATCGTTATATACAATCTATTTTGGATTTGAAAACTCCATTAGAATATTCCTGGAAAAATATAAATAAGAATACTTTTTCAAATTATATCAGGTGTTTAAAATAGAAAAAAAATCACCAAATGCACCATGAATAACTAAAGTGTGAATACAGCGAGTCAAATAACATTGCACTCATGATGAACGTATTTGGAATAAAATCTGCTAAAATGACTCTTGACATGCAGTTATGGTTTTAACCGCCCTCCTGCTCTAATACAAGGATGGAGGTTAACTCGTGGAAGGCCTTTCATGGAAGGTGGCATAGAGACAAGAGAAAGCATGCACTCTTATACCTGCTTGGCTATAAAAAGCCATGGGAGATTAATCTCTATCTTTGCAATCTCTTAGCAGATTGCCTGTGATGTACATAACCCACTAGCTTAATGCTTATTCAATAATAAAATTGTTTTCTTTCTCTGCTGCCACTGTGGAAAGTTTTTCTGGGTTGAGAGATTTTTTTTTAAATGATATTTTCCTAAAAGTCACCACCACATTGAATATATTCTCTGCAATTCATTAAGAAAGTAAAAATTCTCCAACACTGAAATTTCTAAGTAACACATTGTTCACATTAAGAATGAAACAAAATTTAATTGTGACCTTTTTGTCCCCCCTATAATACCACAAGGCATTGATGTAGGAGACGTTTTTTAAAGAAGGTATCTGTCTTATATTTAATTCCAACTTGCAAAAACGTCCAGCCTGTACAAATTGCAAAGTTATTTATTTATTCATTGAAGTAAGTCATATAATATTTAAAATATTCTAGCTACATATTTAAATCAGAAATGATTGGATGTCTTTTCATAAGGTCCATGGCAGGGAAAAACTAGAGACTAAAAACTAATGTATCACTTCCTTTGTTTTGAGGCTCTATGTAGAATGACCATAAACTATTAAGAAATTACCCTCTCTAACTGCAGCGGAATTGTTGGCTGATAATGTTATCATAACTGTGTTTATCCTTCTGGGTATAGCTGCCTAACAGAAGGCTATTAATTCCTCATCACCATTTGTGAGAATTTGGAGAGAAAGAGAATGGACGAGCAGACATGAATGTCCCACCACCAGATGAGAGGGGACCATGATGGCTCTTCAGTGTCTACTTCTCGCCCCAGGACTATAAAGATTACAAATATTTTAAAAGATTGTGTATCTGGTTATCTAAACTCCATCAAAATGCATTTTGGCTGCTTATGTTAATAGTATTCTATGAAGTACTAATTTAACATAAACTATCAAATTATAGATGCAATTATTTGAACTTGCTGCCATACACCTTGTTAATCCCTCCTCTTCTAATTACTTGTAAATGAGTTAGGCCATTCAGTTTCAATTTAATTCATTCATTTCAGAATGAAATACTATTTCTGACCATCATAGAATGAGCTGTACAAATAAGATGCCAAATTGTTGCATTCGTTTCTAGCCATGGAGCAAAATGAATGGCTTCCATACTTTATTTTTGGCCATGTTTAAGAATACCATTATGCAAAATAAGTGTTGACCAAATTTTATGACTATGTCAGTATAAATAAATTTACTTTTAACTTTTTTAGGGAGGTTTAGTTAAGATAGATAAAGATTACATACAGAAAAGCAAAATAATGCTCTTCTTTTCAATTTAGAAGTACACCTGCCATAACTGTTGCCAATACTAAAATATAACATATAAGAATTAAAAGGCCAGCATTTTATATTTAAACATAAATTATTATGTTCTAAAATACCAAATGATTTTAGTGATTATAAAACTTTAAAATTTATAAAGATTCTGATGGTTTACTAGAAGACATACTAACACAAAAATATTAGTTCAAGAAAAGTTATCTTTATTATTACTTTTATATTGCATAAAAACACAAATATATACATATACAGGGTGTTGCAAAAATTATATACACTTTGAATGATTATAAAGTCAACATGTATTAACATATAGTTCATTTTAAAATTTTAAGAGAAAATTGAGTTATCTGTTAAAGTATGTATATATTGATTTGGGACACCCTATATGTATCCATACTTACTTTGACATTCTATACAAACAATTGGGTGAAATCCATATGTCCTCTCATACAAATACTCTGCTAGATACTAAACCTTCGATCTTATTCAAAAATTAACTTTAAAATATTAATATTGAGACCCAGAGGTATATGAAGTTTTCTTAGTTGTTTTATAAATTATAGTTCTCTTATTTCTTTTTTTTAATGGTCTGACTTTTTTTTCTTAATATATTTTATTGAATTTTTACAGAGAGGAAGAGAGAGGGATAGAGAGTTAGAAACATGGATGAGAAAGAATCATCAACCAGCTCTCTTTTGCACACTCTCTACTGGGGATGTGCCCACAACCAAGGTACAAGCCCTTGACCGAATGGAACCTGGGACCTTTCAGTCCGCAGGCTAACGCTCTATCCACTGAGCCAAACCATTCTCTGCAAATTATAGTTCTCTTATTTTTTATGCAACTCTCTTAGTCTTGTATCCTTTGCTTTTAAAAGTTGATATATGCTAGGTAATTCTGTAAATATTAGAATTTTAACCTCTGCCACAGAGAGTTTCTATTAACCAGCATCACCGTATGATCTAGTAATATGTCAGTTCATTTATTTACTTAACAAATACCTATTGAGAGCATCATATTCATCAGATGATCATCTATATACTCATTATATGCCAGTAGACAAGAGAGACAGATATAACTACTCCCAATGAAGCTGCTGTTTCAGCGAGAGCACACCAACAACACCCTATAGCTATAATAACTAAATTAGTACTGTACATCAGGAAATTAAAGAGTTATGGAAAAAACAAGGAGAGCAATGCCAGTGGGGTTAAAAGTTTTGAATAGATGATCAAGTAAGTTCTTACTAATATAACATTTAAGCAAAAACTTAAAGATGGTAGGGAATTAGCTACACAGATAATTTAGAACACAACATTCTAGGTAGAAAGATATGCTATTATAAGTAAAATGGATCTCCTTTCTGTTATATGGAGAATAGGTTGTAGGATAAGCAGGATAGTAGCACAAAGCAATAGCAGAACACAGCTAGGAGAGCAGGAAAGCTGAGAGAACACCATGCCTGCTGCAGGTTCGATTAAGAAAGACCTGGTAACTTCTGAGTGCAAGGCAAAATTAAAAACCTCCAGTCACACAAAGACTGAGCCCCCTGAAGGAATAATTTTTTATCCTGACCTCAAATAATTAAAAGCCTGTGGTATGTGAATCTATTAGAGAAAAAATAAAAAAAATAAACCCACAAAAAAACCCACACCTAGTTATAGTTTAAAGAACAAACTATCCTGACAGAGGAGAAATAATTATTTCAGTCTCTATAATATAGATAGTTTTCACACAATTACCAATATAAAAAAAGAAAACAAAACTGCAAGACATGGAAGAAGACCCAAAATTTGACACATTGTAATGAGATTAAAATATTCAAAAGAATCAGACTGAAAGAGTTCACATATGTTAGAATGACCAGACAGTGAAAATTTACTTTTAAAGTATGAAAATGTGTTAAAAGATATAGCAAAAAATCCATGGGACATATGTAAACAAATAGGAAATTTCAGGAGAAAGATAGAAGTTATTAAATGGAGCCAAATAGAGGTAGGAAAGTTGTGGTAACAGAAATAAAGATACTCACATATATCTCCTGCTCCCCACACTCAACTATCAGAAGACTAGAAAGAGCAAAGAAAATAATTAATTTGAAGACAGGTCAATAGAATATATCCACATTGACACAAGAAAGGAAAAAAAAAACAGTATCTGAGATTGGTGAATCAATACTGAATGTTTAAACATAAACAATTAGCGAATTAAAATGAAATTTTAAAAGTAACCTAATAAACAGAATAACAGTCATATTTACCAACATTTACCTTTAAGATTGCTGCTTTTGTGTATTGGACAGAAGTATGTATATGTGTGTTTTCTATTATCTCACACCTCTTAACTAGTCTTACTGCTTCTGATCTTGGCTCCACACTTTTTACAGCACAATTTCCAGAGGTCCCATTTTAAACCAGGTCATGTCACTCATCTGTGAAAAACTCTCCAGTGTCTCTCCATATCATTCAAAGGATGAATCCAAGATCCCTAATGCTATTTATGATCTGGATCTTCTGTTACCTCTCTGATCTCATCTCTCCTGCTCTCTACACTCAACCATTTGCTTGTGATACCCTGGCCTTCCCTTTCCCCAGATGTGCCAGTCATCCTTTCCAAGAAGTCCGTTGAGTGGAAAAAGGTCAGCATATTTTCATATTGCTTTAAGAAGGTATATCTTAGAAGATCATTACATGGCTAAATTGACTCAATTTCCCTACACACGTTTTATCAACTTTCAGTATTATAGGAAGAAACTAGAAATTATTACAATTGAAGGACGATACCATATGTACTTTGCTTTTCAATTCCTCCCATCAATTGACAAGTATTTGGAGTATTAAAATTAATGTTAAAATCTACATTGGTAACTTGTAATTAAAGTGGAAAATTGTTGCTAAAAAATACAAAATCTGTTTCACAACAGAAATCATATATGTATAACCTGCTGTCAGAATAATTCCAATTATTCATTTCAATTGGAGTAAGATGAAAATGAATTACAACATATAATTACTTAAATGCTCATTTTATTCATCCCACATCAAGTTAGTATTAGATTGTCAAAACTATTCAGTAACTGATTTTGTTAATACTTATAGATACATTAATTCTTCATTTCCAAAGTTATTCAGTTTAGAAGTAAATGGAAGTATAGTGTGCACAATCTTTCCATTTCTTTTGAGAAGATGGTGATTCTCATCCATTTTGAATAAAGAGAATTGCTTTTGTCAAAATGAAAAATTCTTCTCCTATTTTCTAAAGGGTTTTCAATGTTACTGCACTTATAGAATTATCCACGTATAAAATATCAGGAAATTTTCTCATCAGAGGGTTATAATATAGTAATAATTTTATTTAAAATGTGTTCATATGTAATGTGAATTGCTTTCAATAAGGTATTAAAATACATTTATAAATTCATATTAAGATGTAAGAATATTGGTTTTTATCAAACACTTTTCCTCCTAAAGTTTCTGTTCTATTGCACAAGGGAGATAATGAAGCATTTCAGAGGGCAGAGGAAAATTGTTATAGATGCAATGTTATCTACCGTAAATGACTAAGAAAAAGTAATTCGACTAGTGATGAAACCTTTTTCTCTGAGGCAGTTTTATAGCTCTTGTGAAACATCACAGACTACATTGAATAAAAGATCCAGAACTGATCGTTTTCACATAATAACCTATGTTCATTAGAACTCATTATTTGATAGTGAGACAATATGCCTCTACTTCAGTATTTCCAAAACTTTTGACATATGTGTACCCCTTCTATAATTTTCATAACTCTGAGTACCCCTTGTCAAAAAATGGATGTATTTTAATAACAATCAAAATATATATTTTTTCTTTTTTTGGTACATACACAAAATAATAAAAAATGAAAAATAAAATTATTCATAATAAAATATAAATAAAAGTTATATTATAAATAACATTTATTTGCACACCAGAACATCTCATGCCTTACAAGACTGTCTTGACTTGACTCATGAGAATGTAGAATTAGGCACAGTTAAGCATGGTTGCAGTGCATATCCCCACCAAACTCCGGTGCAACGCATACCCCCACCAAACCCTTCCTGTACCCCTGCGGGTACATGTACCACACTTTGGGAAACACTGCTCTACATAAATATTCCCTTATTTATTTAAAACCATTTCTCAATTGATAGACAATTAAGCTACTTCACATATTCTTGCTATAGAAACAATTCTGTACTGCACATACATCCATAAATAAAATTTCACTATATTTTGTATTCAAGGTTTTAGAATCTACATTACAAATAAGGGATAACACAGCTTTTAAGTTTTGATACATGTGCCTACTTTCCAGAAAGATGTAACTATTTTCAAGAGTGCTGAATGCTATGAGAGTCTGGTTCTCTAACACATCATCCAGGTTTTATCTTCTTATGAATTATTCTTAGTTTGAAAATATTCTTATTTTTGTTAATTTCTTCATGTTTTGTTATCTCTTTTAAGACTTAATAATCAATAAATAAGCAATATTCAAAAATGTTATTACATATGCTAACACTATATTGTTACAAATATTTAATTCTAGTCAGCCATTCTTAAGAAATGATTGTGACTGTAGTAAATAAATGTAAATAATCTCTTCAATCACCTCTGAGAAGTATCTCCACAGAAGAGTGATATGCAAGTTGACTTTTCTAATTATAGAAAGTCTATTTAGGAATAGTACATTAAGATGACATACAGAGTCCAAGAGGTGGAGTCTATTAATAAAATATTGAGGATTTTGATGTTTCCCTCTTCAGTCTGGTTTATAAATCTGCAGTCATAAATGAAGAAAGTAGGGTGCAGTTATCAAATTCAAAACACGGAATCACATTAACTGTCAACTGTAATGGAAACATTTAAAAAAAAAGAATTCAGATTCATCTGCATAAATTAACAAATTGACACATATGCTTAAACAATAACAGCATCAGTCTGTTTTTCTTTGTTTTCCCTCTTTGGATATAGATGACAATAAACATAGCAGTTTATTCCTCACTTAAGTAAAACAACAATGCAAATGATACTGTAAGTAATAACTAACAAATAATCTTGACTGCTAAGCAGATATAGCTCCACCTCATGTGTGTATCTGTCTGTTAATGCCACAGGTTCTCTGCCACGAAGGAACCCAGATTCAACTACCTTGATTTCTGTCATTGTTTTCTTCCCATTGAAACCAAGGATAGGGCATTTAAACATAAATTTTGTAATCTTAAATATTGACAGCAAATTTATAGCTTAAAATATTAGGTCAACTCTTACTATAAAAATCAAATTGGCCATGTCGGAGGGCCATGGGCTCCCAGTCATGCTCTGAGGACCCTCCAGCAAGAAAGAAACAATGCAAATGAAATCTTAAAAAGAGTAGCCCAGAGCTCACACCCAGATGATTTGGAATATGCAGGCATTGATTTTGGTGGGGAAAAATAAAGGATATAACGTTTGCTGTGCTAAAAACATTTATTACATAAAATGCTACACACCTTGCTTCATAATGCTCACAACACCCTGTAGTTCAAAATTTTAACTCCTTTTTTATAAGTAAGCTGGACCTTAAAAGTTAACTAACACAACTGTTTTAGATTAGGAAACACATGAAACAGAGGTTGAATAAATATATTTAAGTGTAACTGGTTTAAGTAATCCTTAGAGGCACTGCTAGGAAAGTGAAGAAGGAAGACAGAGGAGGGAAGGAATGGGTTCATGAGGAGGTAACCTGCATGTCCAACGAGGGTAGACTGTGCAGACTATATAATATGCCTCAGAATTGGTCATCCTGCCCCTATGCTCTCAAGGGACAAGGAAGCTGGGCTGTGTGTCCAGCACACCTGCCTTTCATTGGTTGAGGAGTGCTCCTAAAAACTGGGTCTGACACCTCTGACCTGACAAGTGAGGCTGCTGGAGAACATCTCTGTACCCAGGGATAGTCCTCAGGAAGTGTGTTGCAAGTGCTTGGATAATAAAGTCAGAGGCTTGTATGGGTATCCTGAGTGCCAAGTGGCTTGTATGAATATCCTGACTGCCAAATGGTCCCAACCATTTAACCTAATATGCCTAAGTATTTAAGCTAGGGATAGGAACCAAATCAGAAGGAGGAGCGAGTAAAAGAGATATAGAAGAAATGTTCAGATCATAGGCAAAAACTAGAACAATAAGACATTATAGAATTCATGGGTAGGTGGCATTATAGAATTCATGGGTAGGTGGAATAAGACATTTATAAAAATTAATAGTGTCAATTACATAAAAGTTCATTATATTCACTTTGGAAAAATAACAGAAGTTCAAATATTCTAGTCCCACATTGGAATTTCAAATATGGACCAAATAATAATTTTTGTCCTCATACAACTTGAAATTACATGTAAGTGTGGTCAACAGAAGAAAATAATAGATTGTACCAATCTTAACAATCTAGCTAAGGATTATAAATATTCCAATGTAACTGTTTTTCCTAAATAGGATATCAAGATATACTTTAATTTGAAACTTTTAAACACTATTCAATCCTAATTGACCTAGTGCCATGGTCGGCAAACTCTGGCTTGTGAGCCACATGCGGCTCTTTGGTCCCTTGAGTGTGACTCTTCCTCAAAATACCATGGTCTGGGCGAGTCTATTTTGAAGAAATGGTGTTAGAAGTTTTCGTTTAAAAATTTTGGCTCTCAAAAGAAATTTCAACCATTGTGCTTTTAATATTTGTCTCTGTGATGCTGAAACCAGTTTGGCACAGTGGTAGAGGGTCGGTCTGCGGACTTAAAGGTCCCGGGTTCCATTCCGGTCTAGGGCATGTACATTGGTTGCGGGCACATCCCCAGTAGGGGGTGTGCAAGAGGCACCTGGTCGATGTTTCTCTCTCATCGACGTTTCTAGCTCTCTCTCTCTCTCTCCCTTCCTCTCTGTAAAATATCAATAAAATATATATATTTTTTTTAATATTTGTCTCTGTTGACTAATGAGTTTGCCAACGACTGACCTAGGCTATCTGTTACTTTGTCATCTAACACACATTAACCAGTTTATTTTATATTCATTTTCAATATTTGTATCTGCTTATGTAAGAACCTTTGTTAGGTCCACTCACTCATTGACTTCTTTCTCTCTGTTTTTGTGTGGGGGTTTTTTGCAAAACTTTTCTGGAAATTTTGTTCTATTTTACTTATTTATTTATTTATTTATTTATTTTTAAGTTAAGGACTACAGTAAAGAAAAGGAGTAGCAATTGAATAGCTAGATCTGTATTGATTCCATGATAATCATTATAACAAACAAATATAAATCAAGCCAACTTTAGAAACACCAGTACCAGTATAAGTTTCTAAAGCATACCATGTTATACATTTTTGCCAATCAGCAATATAAGTTGATATTTGTGCACTCCATGGAGAGAACAGATGAACGACATTGATGGAGAATACACACAAAGTCTCAATAAAATTACAACAAAATCAGACCAGTTACAGAGATTTTGTACTATCTTGCTTTATTTTGTCCACACTTTTCTTCTTAAAAAGTAGGTAATGGAATAATTTTGCTGTCTTTATAAAGCTAGTTGATTTTTTTTTTCAGTTTCTTGAGTCCTTAGAATCTTTTAATTGAATAAAACTGTGTCCCATGTCTTGGTTTTATAATGCATGAAAATAGTAAAAGAACATTAGATCTTTAGAGAGAGAGCTGTTCCTTAGTAGCATAAGTTGCAGTGTCACTTTAGAAAATAAATATATATTTATGTGAAGCTAGATTCCCCAGCGAAGCAGTTTACACCATGCTCTGCAAAGTATTTATCTGGCTGTCAATAAGTGACAGTGATGATGGTGATCTGTTGGACTTACAAAAGCACCTGGAGGAGCTATCACACCTAACTGATAAGCTAAGGGGAAAAAATGGTGGGAAATAGAATTGGGACCATGAGAACTCCACTTGCTAAATTACCCAAAGCTCAGAATCCATGAAAAAAAATATTAAAGTTACTATTGGAGGTTGGTTAATTGGAGATGCCAAATAATCCTGGAATTCCTAAATTATTATTTCCCTGGTAAATAGATGTTCCCTAATGGACACTTAACATTTTATTTCTCAATATATTTACTGTTATTTAAGAAATGGTAGGAAAAAAATCATCTCCCAAAGCTCAACTCAATTCAACATAATGATATGTTACCAACATAAAATGACCAAAACCACTATATATTAAAACACTATGTAATAAGATGTTTTAGCAATAATGACAGTGAGAGAAAAATAAAAACACAAAATTGAAACTAAAATTCCTGGAACAATGGAAAGTGCTATTAAGATTAATGATGATGATCTTTACATATCAGGATGGAAAGTATGAGCTAGTATTTTATCAGAGGGTTTACCCTTAGGGTAACCCACAG
Organism: Vespertilio murinus; assembly: GCA_963924515.1. Taxonomy (NCBI): domain Eukaryota; kingdom Metazoa; phylum Chordata; class Mammalia; order Chiroptera; family Vespertilionidae; genus Vespertilio; species Vespertilio murinus. The sequence continues at coordinate 162,512,243 of OZ004705.1, forward strand.
ATACACTGCCTTACCTGGTGTGAGGCCTCATCAATCTGCAACTTGGTCCTGCATTAAATTTAGCAGGATCAATGGAAAGAAAGAGAAAACGTCTTACAAAGACAATCATATAGAACTTCACCAGGGGAAAGAAAGTGAAACAAGTTCAGGATAAGGCAAAGAACTCAGGGAACATAGTTGACAAGAGTTTCATCTATAAATAAAAGCAGCAATGCTACACTGCCCCAATTTGTTTTTGAAGACACTATTCTTTCATGATTGCCCATACAGCAGTGCCTGGGTTTAACTGCTAATAGATTTACAGAGCATTCCTCTGTACTTGTTCTATTCTCTGGGTAATGCTGCATTTCACGCTTCTGGATAACCTAAAGGAGCTTATTGACATTGACACAGTGAGAAGCCATTGTAAAATAGACCTGGAATGTTTATTTTCCTAAATACTCATTTTGAACATTTGCTTAGAGCGCTTTTTTATTTTCAGTTTCTCATAGAGTAGCATTTGGCTTTCCTTTCCCCATTGTTTTCAGCACTCACACCAAAGCAGAGATTTAGCTATTGTAACGGAAATTACCACCCTGAAAATGGATGCTCTAAGTACTATCCCTGACTTCACCTCTTTCATTGTTATAAAACTCTCCTCTCAGTTTAGATTAGCAGTGACCTTATACATAACACAGCAATAGAAATTATTTCACAACAATTATATAAAGTTAAGGAAAAGTATGAATCATGAAACATTAACAATTTTAACTGTTCTTACTATGTTGAAGTACATTAATTTTACAAATGTAGACCTCAGTAGCAAGACAACAGCAGTAGGGATATTTAAAACTAGAGGCCCAGTGCACGAAATTCATGTATGGGTGGGGTCCCTAGGCCTGGCCAGGAATCAGGGCCAATCGGGGCCATCTTGCCCAGTCCCAATCAAGGCCTGGCTGATTGCAACCAGGCCAATCAGGTCCTGCCAACCACGGGAAGGGACTGAGGGAGGTTGGCTATGAGAGCACGCTAACCACTAGAATTACCTCTTGCATTTAGCGTCTGCCCCTTGGTGGTCAGTACATATCAGAGTGACTGGTCAACCAGTTGTTCTGGTCATTCAGTAGTTATGATTGCTTAGGCTTTTATAAATAGAGATACTTTTGGAAACATATCCTCAAGGTAGACTTTCCTGTTTTCTAGGCAGAAGACATTTTCTATAAGAAGTATGAGTGCTGTATCAAAGTCCTTCACAACATGAGAAATGGGTTTTATTAATTGATATTACAGATGGTAATGCCAACAAAATGCATTCAGGATGTCATCTGACCTCTAGGCAGAAATCTTACAAAGCAAGTAAATACTGCTATAAACATATATTACCAGGTGATCCAGTGATTTCACTCCTTGTTATTTACCCAAAGGAGTTCAAATTTAATGTCCACAAGAATCCAACACATCCTATATAATAAAAGCCTAATATGCTAAGTGTCCAGTCATCTGGTTGGCCATTCAACTAAAGCATAATATGATAATGATATGCTAAGGCACTCAACACTCGCTATGACCACCAGAGGGCAGATGCTCCAAAAGATGTTAGCTTGCTGCCGGGGTCCGGCCAATCAGGACTGCACCAGATGAGCCCTGGAGCCCTCCTGCAGTCCCTCCCCAGCTTGCCAACCTCCTGCACCCTTCTCCGGCTTTGATTGTGTACTGGTGGGGTCCCTGCACCCTCTTGCAATCTGGACCGAAAGACCCCCCCCCAACCCCGAGTGCACAAATTTCATGCACTGGGCCTCTAATAAATACTTACAGAAGCATTGTTCACAATTTCAAAACTTAGGCACAACAAAGATGTTCTTTAGTAGGTGAGTTGGTAAACTAATGTGGTACATCCATTTAATGGAAAGTTATTCAGCACTAAAACAAAATGAGTTGTCAAGTCATTAAAACAAAATAGATCCAGAGACATGAAGCATGGAATAGACTGTGGAATCTCAGAGGGAAGGCAGGGGAGGGCCAGTGAGTCAACCAAAGAATTTGTATGCATATATGCATAATCCATGGACACAGACAACAGGGCGGTGAAGGCCTGGGACAGGGGAGGGGGAGAAGGGAGGTTGGAAGAGGTCAATGGAGGGAAAAAAGGGGACATATGTAATACTTTCATTAATAAAGATTGAAATAAACAAACTAAAACGGAAACGGGGTAACCTTAAATGCATACTTTTACGTAAAGGAAGCCCATCTGAAGAGACTACATAATGTGATTTGAACTATTTGACCTTTTGGAAAAGACAAAACTATGAAGATAATTAAAAAAAATCACTAGATGATAGGGGTTCCAGGGAAGAAAGCAGCAGAGGAGATGTTTTTGAATAATGAAACTATCCCAATGACACTCATTAGGTGGACACATATCATTAAACATTCGTACAAACTGCATATACAACAAGAAAACTTGTTACCTTAATGAAAACTATGCATATTAGTTAATAATAATGTACAAATATTGCCTCCTCTGTTGTAACAAATGTTACACGCTAATGCAAGATGTTCATAACAGGGAAGACTTGGGAAGAGGGTAATGTGAGAGGATATAAACTCTCTGAACTTTCTATTCAATTTTTTTATAAGTTGAAAAACACTCTAGAAAGATTTTATTAAGTAAAGAAACAAAAAATACAAAGTAGGACCCATTTTACCTATTTTAAAGAAAAACCAAAATATTTCAAATTATATCAGTGTTAAAAATAAACATCTTTATTTTTATTATTTTTATTTTTTAAAATAATCACCCAAGGATTTGTTTTGAATTTTTTTCGTTTTATTTATTTATTTGTTTGTTTATTTATTTATTTATTTATTTATTTATTTATTTATTTTTAGAGAGAGTTTGGAAGAGAGAAAGACAGAGAGAAATATCAATGTGGTAGAAATACATTGATTGGTTGCTTCCTGCACAAGGCCCATGACCCGGGCCAGGGAGGAGCCTGCAACCTAGATACATGTCCTTGATGCAGAATCAAACCCGGGACCCTTGGGTCTGCAGGCTGATGCTCTATCCACTGAGCCAAACTGGCTAGGGCTAAACATCTTTATTTTTATTAAAATTTAAACAAAAAATATTATGGAAACCTTTTAAATCACAAAAATTATTCTCAGGACTTCTGGAAAACTAGTTAATCAAAAATTTTAGAACAATTTGAATACGTAAACATGGGCACGTAAAACTAAGTACAACCACATCGAAGCATTCCAAGTTAGGGAATTTTTTTTTTTTTGCTTTTTTCAAATAGAAAGTATTAAATATATTCTGAAAACCATTACAATAGTTTGAAAGGATTATATAACTAACATGCTTAAGTAGTTAGAAATTGAAAACTTGCCAGCCTTCCAAAAACCTTACTTACACAAATGAAGTCTTTTGTTGTTTTTATTTTCAATTTTCAAAAAACATATAGTTTTGATAAAAAGCACATTTTGGGGAAATGGCCACTTTAAGTTGAGTTGAATTAATAGAGTTCATTTTTCTTGCTTTAGGCAAACCTATTATACCCACTCTCTAGGTTAGGATTCTCACTGGGTATAATGCACATAGAAAATGCCTTTGGTAGTGACTTCTAAAATGTTTTTCATTCTCTATTAAAAATAAATTAATTTAATTAAATACATTTAAATTAAATAGATAAATTTAAATAAAATAAATTTAATTAAAATAAGCTCTTTAGCCCTAGCCAGTTTGGTTCAGTGGATAGAGCATCAGCCTGTGGACTGAAGGGTTCCAGTTTCAATTTTGGTTAAGGCTCAACTCCCAGTAGGGGGTGTACAGGAGATAGCCAATCAATGATTCTCTCATCATCATTGAAGTTACTATCCATCTCTCCTTCTTCCTTCCTTTCTGAAATCAATAAAAACATATTTTTAAAAATAAATTCTTTAGACTTATTATTACATTTAGACTTATTAAATTATTTAGGTTTATTTTTTTTTCATTAAGGTTCTCCAAAATTTCAGGTTTTTGTTTTCCCCAGTATCTACTTTTGAATTCTGGGTCCAGACAGGCTCCACCAACTTCAGTATTTTAGTGGTCTGAATGTTTGCTGACCTTAGGGTTGCTGCAATGTGGTTTTATTTCTTTACAGACCAATATGCAGTATAATTATAATGCTTTTAGAGAAGAAAATAAGCAATGTATGTCTAGTTCATTGCTTTTATCGTTTGAAAATATAGCTCAATCGCCTTTAAAGGCATTCATTCTCTGTGCCTCTTCAATGAAATGGTATCTCATATAACACCTGAACAAGAGTGAATTGTTTCATTTTAGAAGATGAAGAGAAATAGTTATGCTCTATTGAACTTCTAATATAAACCAATTGCTCCTTGAAATACTTAACGATTACAGAAATACCTATGGGGAGCTTCAAATAATTCTTAGAAGAATAAATTTTTAAACAGACATGTAATTAAAAGCAAATTTAGTTCTTGGTTTCACTGTTCAGTGTGTGTGTTCACTAAGAATTAGAAGATCAGAGTAAGAATGCAGAACAGTAAGATGTGTGGTATAAGACATCCTACCCTGTTTTTCATTGTGATAATCTCAGCAACTGGAAATGTCCAACCTTTACTGTACTTAAATCCAATACAAAAGTTGTTCAGCCCAATATGACAGATGTGAGTTAAAATAGTGTGAAATCTGTGTGATAATAAGTGTGTGTTTTAAATTGCTTGTTATTTATAAGAAATATGTTTTTCATATAAGTAAGAATATGTCAGAAATTCCTTAGGGGTACATATTTGTAGATGAGTTTTCTTCTTTTCATTATTTTCCAAAATATCTAATAATTTTCATGCCAAGTCACATTTCAGATATGTCTATAAAACTCGTTGAATTTCCAAACGTTTTTCTTTTCTTTTTATTTATTTATTTTTTATTTTTTAATTTTATTTTTTTAATTCATCTCCCTTCTGCTCAAATACATCTCATCTATGTTTCACTCATGGCAAACTTTTCTAGGGTTAGAATGAAAGGAATTTTGACTTAAATTTTCATTTGAAAGAATCAGGTGGATTTGGAAATACCACATATGATTATGTAGCTTTGTACTGCCAAATCTATAAGTACCATTTACATATCAGTCTAATTTAATGTCTACTTCCCACTACCAACCCTGAAAGTCGTGCTGTGTAATTTCTACATCCCTACATGTTTATTCTGACTAGAATTTGTTATGTGACATCAGTTGTTGGGATCTTACCCAACATAATATTGTTAATTAGATTAGAACTTCAAATAACTTATTGCTAGATACTTATCTCATTTCCTAGCTTCAGTGTAACATTGATTGGATCAACTATTTATAAGAATCCAACTGAGCTGGTTTTCCAAAAAGGCTCTTTAAAGAAAGATGCTATTTTTTTCATGCTCCTTTTTTATGTCTATTTGAAGCATAGAGTTGATAGAAAAAAGAAAACATATAGAAAAACATATAGACCTGAGATGAGCTTGACAATAGAACAAAGCAATTAAAGTGATGGATGTGAGCGAAGGAAACTGGGACGCTGATGATTATCTTGGGCCTTCCATAATAGCTACGGACTCCCAAAATTGGAATTATTTTAGATGAGAAAAATATAAATTTTTATCGTTCAATATTACTTAAATGTTTTTTTTCTAGGAGATAAATACAACTCCATTTATACAGTATTACTTATATTTTAAATACCTGAACCAGTCAGTGATTTATATAAACACTTTAGTAGCCAGCACATACTGGGCAATTCACACATGTTAATCAGTAAATATGGAGGCTACTGATACAATTGGAGATGAGAGCTATTTGATAGTCATTCTTAATATTTGAAGCTCCATATTTCCCAGGAGAATTGGAAAACAAAAAATTCCCAAGAAACATTTGTGGCTCAAATCTTGCAAGAGTGTATATTCAAGGAATGTGCATTAGGAAAACTAATATTTAAGTTTTCAACCCTGGAAAATTATAAACCAACAAAACCTGAAAATTGCTTCAGTTTGCCATCAAACCACTTTAGTTTGTAAATCTCAAAGAGATTAATACCATATAGAGCATTAAAACTAGTATAAAAAGTTGGGGAGGGGTGCCCAGGCTTTTTTGTTTTGTTTTGTTTTGTCCTTGGTACCCCCTGAAAAGTAGCACAATTCATAATGGTAAGCGATAAGTTTGATAACACAATGAAAGTCATTTTCTTAGAAAAAATAACAAGTGATTTCTATATACATTATGAGGAGACTAAGTGATGATGATGATGATGATGATGATGATGAATTCACAAAAATTAGAGATAGAAATATTTAAATGTCTCAAGCAAAATGTACATTTACAAAATTTCACTACTTTATAAAAAGTCATAGCCTTACTGCTTTCTTAGTTTTGGATTTTGATAAAAAAAATGTGACTATTTAACAAGTGTGAATGCCATTCTATAATTTTAAAGTGTGAAAATTAAGTTTGGAAATATATAACTTGAGACATGGTACAATTATGATTGAATGATTGCTACAATTCTCTATACATTTCTGTATTTGTGCCTCATAAAACAGAAATTTCCAAATCTCTGTATCAAAGAACAGAGTTTACTACACCTTCATTCCTCAAATCTGAACTAATCAGATAACTTATTTTCACAATAGCAAAATTATCAGTGTGGCCTTTCTGAATTCAGGCCTTAAGGGTTCAGACTTCCCCAAACTTTGTCTTATACAATGAGAGCAAGTCATCAGAATGCTTATGCAAGAAAAATGCCATATGGAAGAGAGCTGAGGTACCTCTGCCAAGAACCATTCAACCATTCAGGTGCAAAGCCACCAGCCTTCTCCGCCAACCACTTAAGTGAGATGAGCAGGTACAAGAACTCCTCCCTCGTGGTCTATCTTTTAACTTACCAAGAACACTGTTATTGCTCTAAATTTTCTCAGTTTGAAAATATCATTTTTCACACAGTGATATTATGGCAGTAAATAACTAATACACAGCCTAAGTGATCTCATTATTATGATATCCTAAGAAAATGTAATTGTATTATAAGTTGGAATATAAAATTTTATTCAATATAAAAAGTAGAGGGAAAGTTAGTTTGGCAAAGAACAAGTGGGTTCAATGACAAATTTCATTAATTACTCTCTGTGTAAAGATCGAAAACAAATTAACTTTTGTGGGCACTGCATTACTCAGTGGGCACTGCATTACTCATCTATAAACTAGGCTTCATAAATTTACCCATTATCCTGTTGGCAAGAAAACCTGTCTGTGAAAAACAAAACAAGACAAATCAAAACAATATATAATTTTTTTCCAATGCTTTAGTGGCTGACCCACATGGAAGAACTATGAGCCAACATATCTTAGACATCTGACTAAATACTAGGAGTACTGGGTTAATAATGTGGATTTTTTTCAATTGATGGAGTTACACATATGTTGATATATATGCAATTTGATATGTATGCTATTTTGTTGTACTGACAGCTTCAAAACTTCATGTGTCAAATTTGCTGAAGGTGTTAACATCATAGATATTTTTATGCTTAAAAATATTGAATTTTGTGCCCCCAAAAAGAGCATTTGTGGGAAGTTTTAATTCATTACTTTATTTTGAAGAAAAGTGCTGCTGAAAGTTATCATATACTTCGGGAAGCTTATGGTGAATGTGTTCCATCTCAAGATACTTGTGAATACTGGTTTAAACACTTTAAAATGATGATTTTGATGTGAAAGAGAAAGAATGTCCAGGTCAACTGAAAAGTTTTCAAGAACAATTAGAAGCATTATTGAATGAAGATGCGTGTCAAACTCAAAAACAACTTGCAGAAAGATTAAACATTGCTCATCAAACAATTTCTGATAGTTTACAAGCAATAGGAAAGATTGTAAATGAATGGAAATGGGCGCCACATCAACTGAACAAAAGAAAAGTGGAAAACTAACAAGTCATCAGTAAAATGTTGCTTCAAATGCACAAAAGAAAGTCTTTATTTTGCATCGAATTGTGACTGATGTTTAAAAGTGGATTTATTTTGATAATCCCAAATGCATAGAATCATGGGTTGATCCAGGTCAACCATCAACATCAACTGCATGGCCATCAATTGCTTCAGAAAGAAGACAATGTTCTGCGTTTGGTGAGATCAGGAAGGTGTGGTGTACTATGAGCTTCTAAAACAAGGTGAAACTGTTAATACTGATCGCTACTAACAACAAATAATCAACTTGAACCACGCTTTGATCATGAAACAACCAGAATGTTCCAGAAGACACGGCAAATTAATTTTGCTTCATGATGACACACAATCACACACTTCAAATCCAGTTAAAGACACATTAAAAGATCTTGCCTGGGAAGTATTAACCTACCCATCATATTCACTAGAACTTGTTTCTTCAGATTATTTGATCTGATCAATGGCACATGTACTTTCTGAGCAGCACTTAAAAACATACAAAGAAGTGGAAAATTGGATCTCTGAATGGTTTGCCTCAAAACGAGAAAAGCTCTATTCAGATGGTACGCACAAATTACCTAAATATAGGGAAAATGTGTAGCTAATGATAGACATTACTTTGAATAAAGCACTTTAGATGTTTCTCTTGAAATTATCATGTTTTCTATTATTATAAAATCCGAATCATTCACCAACACACTTAGTATGTTGTAAAAATATAATTTTTATATTATTTAAATATTATCATAATTATTAATTAATGCAAGCAAAATTTCTCAAACTCAGTATATGGAAATTACTTTAATAATTATTTAAAGAAGGAAATATTTGAATACCAATTATTAAAATATAATACCATTTAAATTTGTTCCAAAGAAAGTGAAATACTTAGGTAACAATATAACAAAACATGTATAGGCTCTATATGCAAAAAAATTATAAAAATGCTGATAATGAGGAAGGTTTGATATGGTTAAGATATCAATTCTCCCCAAATTTAGCTTTAGGATTCACAAAATTCCTAATAAAACCTCAGCAAAATTATTCATACATATAATATATAATAAGAAATATATTCTAAAATTGATATGGAAAATTTGCCAAACCCGGTTTGGCTCAGTAAATATAGCATTGGCCTGTGGACTGGAGGGTCCCAAATTTGATTACTGGTCAAGGCCATGTACCTTGGTTGTGGGGACATCCCCAGTGGGGGGTGTGCTGGAGGCAGCTGATTGATATTTCTCTCTTATCAATGTTTCTAGCTCTCCATTCCTCTCCCTTCCTCTCTGTAAAAATCAATAAAATGTATATTTTATTATTGAATAAAATATATATTTTATTATTGAAAATATATTTTATTGATATTTTACAGAGAGGAAGGGAGAGAGATAGAGAGCTAGAAACGTCGATGAGAGAGAAACATCGACCAGATGCCTCCAGCACACCCCCCACTGGGGATGTGCCTGCAACCAATGTACATGCCCTTGACCGGAATCAAACCCGGGACCTTTCAGTCCACAGACCGAAGCTCTACCACTGAGCCACACTGGTTTCAGCTTATATCTTAAAATTGATATGGAAAATAAAAAGTACTTGAATATGCAGAACATTTAAAATTAATAGAATGATAGGAAATATGCTACCTAATTTTAGGACTTACAATGTATCCACAGCAATCAATACAGTTGGTGTTGAAAAAGATAGACAAACAGATCAAAGGAAGAGTAGAAAGCCAGGAAAAGATCCAAACAAATATGCACAATTGGATTTTGAAAAATTTATAAAGACAATTAAATGAAGTATGAGTGACTTTTCAACAGACATTAAAGCATGGTATCCAACAAACAATCCTTAACAAATACAGATAAATTGTACTTCATCAAAATTCAAAATTCATGTTCCATGAATGACCCTGATGAGAAGATGGAACAAGTCACAACTGGGTGAACATATTTGCAAACTACACAGAATAAGCATCTAAAACATATATTATAGATGCTTATTCTGTGTGCAGTATATAATAACTTAAAATTTAACTGTAGTGTCCTGGCTAGTGTCAGTAAGTGGTTAGAGAGTTGTATCATACACCAAAACATCACAGGCTTGATTCTCATTCAGGGCACATAGCTAGGTTGGTGAGTTGGGGCAAGCACATGAGGCAATGATTAATGTTACACACTGATGTTTGTTTTCTGTATGTGTTTTTTTCCTCTCTCCCTCTCCTCTGCTCTCTAAAATCAATGAAAAGACATATCCTTGGGTGTTTATGATTATTTCAAAATTATAAATGTTCTGAAAAGATCTCTTAGACTTACTATAATTGGTATCTTACTCTAAATCTGTAAATACCTTTCCTCACACCCGTATACATACCTCTGTACAAATACCTTCTATGAAACTTTTTTCTTTTTCTAGGAGTATATGCTCCTAACAGAATTGGAGTGGAATCGATAAGAACTGCTCTCAACATTTCCATCTCCTTATGTCAATGATATATAGAATAGAGTATACATATAAATTAGTTGATAATGACAGATTAAATGAATGAACAAAGAAATTAAAATATTTTGGAGACACTATCTTTTATGTGTTGACTGCTTAATTATCTGACTTAAGTAAGGTATAGGCTTAATTTTTAAATGAATCTTAAATGCTTTATTATGGCATTATTTTATTGTTGTTGCAATCTACTATAAAATCCTATAGACAATTATTTATTTGGTAAGTCAAATGATTAAATATTGATACAGTGGGAATATTTTAATGAATATTATAAATATAATTATAGCACAAGATACATCAATTTACTTTTATAGTTTTTTAAAGATAGTCATGTAAATAAATGTTCCCTAAACATTATTGAAAAACCCAAAAGCAATAACACATTTTAAAAATATATAATACCTCAAAAGTTAATTCTGAAGAGCATATTTATTGGGATATATTTTCTATTTAATATACATATTTCTTCTATTTTTATGTATTTACAATGACTACCTTGCAATAATGACTCTTTATCTTACTTTCATCTAAAAAATGCAAGTTTGATTCTAATTACTGTGAATTTTATGTAATTCTATATACTGGGAAATTTAAATTTGTAGACTATAAATGGAAAATTCATCAAGAAGCTTTGTTTTTTATTCTTCATTTCAATGTCTTCATTTGAAATTAGAAGAAGTAAATATCTTTTATTTTCCTGGAAATGTTTATACAGCAAGATGCTTTTTGTATTACCTGTCAACATTTTTACATTCCAATAGTTTAATAGAACAGGTAATAGGATTCCAATTATGCAAATTCATCTTAAATACTGTATTTTTGATAAACAAGTACAGCAAATTGTAACACATGTGAGGGGTTTTTTTACAATTGAACAGATGCTGTGATTACAAAAACAGATGATGGTAATAGCAAAATATTTGGGAAAAACATGTACTATGCAAATGAGTCTACAACAAAGACCGTTGAAAAGCTGGAAAACCTATGCATGCCAAAATGAATAAAAATATATACGATAAAGTTTGGCCTTTCCTCATCTATTCTTGTATGTATATCTGAGATTGTCTTTACATATGCATCATTTTAAGTGATGAGTAAGTAAACAAATATAACATCCATCGTGTAAGGATTTGGGAATGGCACAAGATGTTAAGGGGAGATCAGTTACAAAGAGTGTAAAGAAAACTTTGCAACATTTATGTACATACTTGCTGACTGAAATATTTTTTATTTGTTATTGATTTTGCCATTTTCTGATGGTAATGACTCCTGGATACTGTGAATGTTTGGCAGATCATAAAAAAACACTAACAGACTAAAGTTTAAGACAGGACCATATTTTAACTAAATATAGAAATGATTCTGCTTTAATTTAGTTCTCAGTATTTTCTGTCCAATTATGTGCAGGCTAGAATTTGAGGTTTGCCTTTTTTCATTATACTAGTTTCCCCATGCACAAAATTCATGCACATTAAAGGGGGATTAATTAGAGGAAATATTTTAGTATTGCCATTTGCCCTTCCTCTATAACAGGAGTGTCAGAGATGAAAGAAAATTAGTAAAATGTATATGAAAATCTCCCTCCCATTAGAGTCTCAGGCGTACATCAGGACTCAGAGTCAAGTCCCCACCCACCATCACAGCCCAAAATCTTGTGAGATCCAGACCCAGCTAGCCCCACCCTCACTGGGCCATATCCAGAACTAGCTAGCTCCACTCCTGTCAAGCCCCGCCAGGCAGAGGACTAATCCACCTGTTGATCACTCATAATGACCATTTGCATATTAGCTTTTTATTATTAAGACTAGAGGCCCTGCAGAAACCGGTTTGGCTCAGTGGATAGAGCATCAGCCTGTGGAATGAAAGGCCCCAGGTTCGATTCCGGTCAAGGGCATGTACCTTGGTTGTGAGCACATGAAATTCATGCATGGTGTGTGTGGGGGGGAGTGGGGGAGGAGGGCCCGTGTCCCTCAGACCAGCCTGCACTCTCTCCAATCCAGGACCCCTTGGGGGATGTCCAACTGCAAGTTTAGGCCTGATCCCACAGTTGGACATCCATCTCGCAATCTGGGACCACTGCTCCTAACTACTCGCCTGCCTGCTTGATCATCCCTAACTGCCTAAGCCTGTCAGCCTGATCGCCCCCAACTGCCCTCCCATACTGGCCTGATTGCCCCCAACTGTTCTCCCCTGTGGGCCTGATTACCCCTAACCACCCCTGCCTTGGCCCTGCTTTGTCCTGAAGAACATCAGGAAGGTCTTTAGATGGTCTCTTGGTCTAATTAGCATATTGCTTTTATATCAGTATAGATATGCATTACCTATGGACACAGACAATGCAGAAGGCCTGGGGTAGGGCAGGAACAGGGTGGAGGAAACATTGGAAGGGAAAAAGGGAGACATTGTAATATTCTTAACAATAAAGATTTTTTTAAAGCCCTAATGGATATAGCTAATGTTCCAATAAAACTTTATTTAAAAAGCAGATGGCACTGGATTTGGCCTGCAGTCTGTAATTTGCTGAACTATTTTATTTTATAGAACCTTATTGATTTTTAGAGAGAGAGAAAAAAGGTAATGAGAGGGAGGGGAGAGAGAGAGAGAGAGAGAGAGAGAGAGAGAGAGAGACATCAATTGGTCCACAACTAGTGCATGTGCCCTGACAGGGAATCTGGCAACCACCTGGTGCAAGGTACGATGCCTAACCAACTGAGCCACACCAGTCAAGGCTGCTGACCCTTTTTAAGTAACTTTGCAGTTCTGCTAGGATATTAACTAACTCTACGAATTTTTGTTTTGTTTTGTTTTGTTCATTCTCATAGTGTTTTTCCCCAAAAACAGCATTTAATTTGTATTTCACATGTGCCATATATTTTCCTAAGTCTGAATATAGGAATAATAGTTTACATTTAATGGAATAAAAAGTAAGTCAATTATTTTAAAATTGTGTGAAAAGTTTTTTATTAAACCAGGAAATTCCAGATTTAGTTCCTAAACCTGGTAGAATATTGCAAATTTAAATTTGGTGAAACTGTACTGTTAAGATTTAAGGCCTTCTGATAGTCTAGATATTCTATGGACAAATTTTATAAAATATTTCCCTATTCCTTCACAATATCTTATTCTTTCTTGATACTTTTTATATCTTCATATATATATATATATATATATATATATATATATATATATATGTATATTTTTTGTTTGTTTTTGTTTTTTTTTGTTTTAATAATCTAAATTCCATGTGAATTTTCTTTAGATTAACTCAAAGAGGAAGGGCTCTGAAATTATTCTTTTTTGTTTTTGATACTAACATTGAAATATAGTATTACCCTCACTGTTAGGTATGCTTTTACTTCATATGACTCTTTCTACTCTTCACTCAGCCTCTATTGGAAATAGCGTATCCTCATTTCCTGACCATAAAATATCTCAACCCCAAACACATACCTATTATGACAATCAAAACTGTTTTCTTGCCCTGGCCAGTGTGGTTCAGTTGGCTGAGCTTCTTCCTGTGACGGAAAAGGTGCCTATTAGGACACATGCCCAGGGTTGTCCCCCAGTCGGAGATATATAGCTGGTAGCTGATAGATGTTTCTGATGTTTCTCTTTCTTCTTTTCCTTTCTTCTCTGTCTAAAAATCAATACAATTAAAAACAATTAAAAAATATTTTCTTGACGAAACCGGTTTGGCTCAATGGATAGAGCATCGGTCTGGGACTGAAAGGTTCCGGGTTCGATTCCAGTCAAGGGCATGTACCTTGGTTGCGGGCACATCCCCAGTAGGAGGTGTGCAAGAGGCAGCTGATCGATGATTCTCTCTCATCGGTGTTTCTAACTCTTTATCCCTCTCTCTTTCTCTCTGTAAGAAATCAGTAAAAGATATTTTTTAAAAAATGTTTTCTTTAATATTTAAAGTAAAATATATTTATTTTAGGTACAGGAAAATGAATAGTTATATCTTAAGATAACAAAACATGTTAATATTTGTAATAATTATGGCAATTAACAAATAAATAAAGGCTTAGGATATATTATCTGGGGAAGGTGGACATATGTATACTTAAAATCTGAATTTACCTTATCAAAGCTTTTAGAGAACTGAGTAATTGAACATTTGAAGTTTATATGCCTGCATTTCAGAGTAGATATGTGGTTATAATAAAAACCCTGCTATTGTTGTAAAATATCACAGTACCGGTCTTCATAACAGAAGTACAAAATTGACTGAAATTAAGAATATTTTTTCTATGGCTGTTAGTTCAATATGCATGTATGCATGATTTTGAATATAGACATACATGGACTAAATCTGTCACATGCAAAGTATACATTTAAGGACTTTATGGCATCAATAAGAATTTCTGTCTTGAAATACTTAATTCAAATATGTCTCTAAAATTATTTTCATTCAGATATACATAAGAACACAAAATATGAGATAATAAATAAGCATTGTAGAATGAAAAATATAACATTTACAAAACCTCAAGTTATTCATATACATTTGCATATGAATCTATATATTTAATAAAGTACAGTAGGAATGTTGTTCTACAAATCTTTAAAAGAACTTCTGAGATTTCAAACTCAGCAAACATTTGTTGATCCATGTTATGTGGAGGGATCTCTTTTTATGTATTTTGCTTAGTCTTTATAACATTCTACAACAAAAGCATTAATAATCATGTTTCTCATATCACTTATGACCTTGCTCTCCTGAAATTCCAACTCTATCAGAAAATTTATCAGTACTTGATACTTTGCTGTTGTGTTTATTTGGCTATGATTGAAAAGGGGATTTCCTAAGTTAACCACTGTATAAAAATAGCTACTTCATTACTGGAATGCTTCTTTCTAGATATTTTACTAAATAGCTCTTACAAATTGGGCTATTGCAAATACATTTTCTAGCCTGGGGCTATTTTAACTCTTAATACCAGTACTGTGTTATGAATTCCCACTGTCTCTCTGTAATTGCTATGCTAGGTTTTCCTGTTCATGACATTCCCACCACAAATATTTTCTCCTTGCATATATGCACATATACCCACATACATGAAATAACACATTCCCCCCCACACACACATACACAAACAACAACAACAACAACAACAACAGACACACTTCTGGTTTCTTGACCAAAAGATTTGGTATAATAAACTGAGTTATTATATCCTGTCTAATTTAGATAAACCCTGACAGTTACTCAAAAGCACATGTAATTGAGTTCAAATTGTTTTTGGTTTAGAAAAGTAAGCCCTGGTACCAAGACAGATTGATAAATACTACAATAAAGTTTAAGTTAATGCTTAGTTTACAATGTAACATACTCAATAAAGTTGGAGTGTATGAACAACAGTGCCATAATAAGCCATATTCCAGATTTCTGGCCAACTAAAATTTCACTAACATCTTGTAGGCAGGGGAATGTAAATAATCTCTACAAATCTTACTGATTCCAAACCAGAGAATTAGCATCATTTATTAAGGGGCTGGGAAGTTGGTAATGATGATGATGATAAGCAGAACGAATAATAGTGGGATTTTGGAGGCCTTCCACCTACACTTTCTGCATTTGCAAAGAGAAAAGCAAGCATCTGGTATACCAGATGGTTTATATTTGTGGTGCCCAAGGTTAAAAAATGAGTATGGAAGACAGAAAGACATGTTCCTACTGATACTAATAATTTAGTTCAAATTATGCTACAAGCTTATTTTCTCTATAGGAGACTGATGTTACTATGCATTTAAGAAATGAACTCTTAAGGAAAGAAGCAGGTTGAATGTATTTTTCTTTGTAGAAAATTGAACCTCCTACTTGCAGTTTTACCAGTTCTAACACAGTATTATTTTCCCAGTTTATGTCCCACCATAGCTCAGAGAGGTAAAGACCCGTCTTAGTCTTCATCTGTATGGCTTTCTTCCTGATTCAGAACATGATAGATTTAACTCTTCCTTTATTGACTTAGTTTAATATTTGTCTAAGGAAGGATGGTTTCACAAAATATATGGGGCACTATGTCATCCAGCAGGTATTTGGTTTAGTGTATATCTTAAAGCAACTTCTGTATTTCTGCACTCCTTTCAGAGCATAGGGTTTTATTAAGCATTAGAGGCCCAGTGTACAAAATTAGTCCCCTCAGCCTAGCCTGCACCCTCTCCAATCCAGAACCCCTTGGAGGATATCCAACTGCCAATCGGACAGTCGGACATCCCTCTCACAATACTGGACCACTGGCTCCTAATTGCTCACCTGCCTACCCGCCTGGTCACCCCTAACTGCTCCCCCTGCTAGCCTGGTTGCCCCCAGCTGCACCCCACCAGCCTGGTTACACCTAAATGCCCATTCCACTGGCCTGGTCACCACACGCAGCATGCTATTCAGTTGTTTGGTCATCCCTCACTAACCCCCCTGCCAGCTTGGTTGTAGGCAGCAATCTTATGAGAGCATGACATTCAATTTGCTTATTACCTCTTTATTATATAGGACTAGGGGCCCAGTGCATGGATTCATGCACCTTGAAAGGAACTGTGGGCCACGAGACTGCAGTAGGCACAAGGGCTGGTCTCAGCCCATCCTTTGTGCCCCCACCTGGCCCCTCCCACCACAGCCCAGTCCCCTGTCTGCCTACAGCCCCGTTCCTCCCACCATTGCTCCCACACACTGATGGCTCAGAGTGATTGGGGCCAGTGCCAGCAGCAGGTGTGAATGGCTCTTGTCCCAATCACCTCTCAGGAGCTGGGGGAGGTATTCAGGGCAGCAGCCATCACTCACACCCTCTGATGGCACCAAGTGATCAGGACCAACATCAGGCGCCAGCAGTGGGTGCAAGCAGTGGCTCTGGCACTGGCTGTGGGTGCAAGAGGGCCAGTGCTGGCAGCAGGTGCAAGTGCTGAGCAGGAATGCAGCATGTGAGATCAAAGGAATTTCAGTAACTACCAGACGCTTGCACCGATGACAGCCACCAGCACCCCACCTTGGTCTTGTGTCCCTGCTCACCTGTTCCACCATCATGCTACAGCCAATGCCCACCATGTTACACACATGCCCCCTGGTGGTCGGTGCACATCATAGTGATCGATTGTTCCAGTTGTTCCACTGTTTGGTCTATTTGCATATTAGCCCTTTATTATATAGGATTTTCCAAATAATGGGATATTTTATTACCAACCACTTTTCCATTCAGGAACACAAGTGATTATGCTTAACAGAATATATTCTAAGATTCTTTTAAGCATTTGATGAGGTTGGAAAGTCCTAGATCAAGTTTCTGCAGGATTCAATTTCTGCTGAGAGCTTTCTTCCTAGTTTTCAGATGGCCTCTTTCTCCCTGTGTCCACAAACACACACAGAAACTGTGCTCTTCCTTTTCTTATAAGGGTCACCAACCCTACTGGATTAAGGCTCCATATTTTTCCCTCATTCAACCTCAATTACCTTCCTATGAGAAGCATATTCAAATACTAAAGAGAGATTAGCCAAAACATTTCCAACATGAGAATATTGATATACAGTCTAGAGATTTTTGTTTAAGTGAGTTCTAAATAGTCTTATGTGTGGTTATTTGTACAAATATTAAGGAAGTTCAAGGTAGTCATTACAATACATTAAGAATGCTATATTAATATATGAGCAGGTTTCAATGTAATGATGATTGGTGCATAAATTTGAGGTAAAAAGTCTACATGCAGCCGAAACCGTTTTGGCTCAGTGGTAGAGCATCGGTCTGCAGACTGAAGGGTCCCAGGTTCGATTCTGGTCAAGGGCATGTACCTGGTTGCGGGCACATCCCCGGTGGGGGGTGTGCAAGAGGCAGCCGGTCGATTTTTCTCTCTCATCGATGTTTCTAGCTCTCTATCCCTCTCCCTTCCTCTCTGTAAAATATCAATAAAATATATATTTTTAAAAAAGTCTACATGCATTTTATCATGTTTTAAGATATTTCATTTCAATTAACATGTAAAAATACAATTTGAAGATTTTACCACTTATAAAATGTAAGTTGTTATCTCATTAATTTAGAATTACCAAATATATTTTTATGTAAAATCAAATAACTTCTATCTTAGTCTCAGATCTACTTCAGTCTTTCCTACCAGTAACCATTTTCACTCTCTCATCTTTCAAATTTTAGACTGCTTATCTATTGCTATTTACACATCCATTCAAAAAATATTTAATAGATATAATACAGAGTTTAATAAGTAACCCGTGCTATTAAGGAGCTAAGAGCTCCAAGTCTATAGAATAGCAAGAACAAGGCAAACCTATGAATGACTACCATGTGATAAATGCTATGGAAAAATATGAAGCATACTTAATGTAAGATATTTAAATATATTCAAAGACTTCAAACAGGCAGCAAGTTTGGGGTGGGGCCACCACCTATCTCCAGGTGCTGAGGGAGCCAGGCACCAGGCCCGGCCCTGACTATCTCTCCTCACAAACCGTGACCTGTAGCCAGCAGGCCCCTGTCGCCTTATCAGAGCCAGGCCCTGGACTGGAATGGGTGGAGGCAACCAATCTCCCACAGTTCCTGGGCAGGAGGCTGAGACCTCCTGCTGGCTAGCTGGGAATCAGGGTGATGGGGACAGTGATGCAGTGAAAATGGAGGGTGTCTGCTGAGCTCGCTCTCACTCCCCCTGCTACTCCCTGCCAGGATGGCCAGGGCTCTCATGCCAGGGAAGCCCCTGAGCTCAGGTGCAGGGTGCCTGCGAGGAGCCTGCCCTGCACCCGTGTGGCCTCTCCTGGGTGAGCCAGGCCACAGCCGCCAGGACTGCAGGAGCTGGTCAGGCTCCTCATGGTTCATGCAGGAGCCAGTCTGTGCGGCTGGCCAGGAGAGAGCACGCTGCCTGCCCGGCTTCCCTGTGAGGCCACTGGGTGGCCCAGTGGCCCATTTTGTGTCCTGGACCACAGCGTCCAGCCGCACTCACTTTAGCTCCACGTGGGGACTTAGGTGCCGTGACTCAGGGGGAGTGGGGTGTGCAGGGGGGGCCCGGGGCCCAGGTGCTGCCCAGGGCTCAGAGATTATCTGGGACCTGCTCTTCCACACCAAACGCTCCCATTTCGATCACTGGCCAGACCTAGGTACCGCCCGCATGCATGAACTTCATGCACCGGGCCTCTAATAGATTATAAAGACGATTTGGCTAAAGAAATGAAGACAACTAAAATCAGATTTATTAAGATGCCAATGAAGCTTAATTTGAGGGCTATCTTTAGGCATTTCCAAAAAAGGAAAAGAGTCACTTGTTCTATCTTTTCTGTAAATTATCATATTTATCAAATCACTAATATTATAGCATCAGGTAAACTGCTAAAACTTATTATGCCTTCTTCCTCAATACTTTTCCAGGTAAAGCTGTAAACATAAGGTTTTATGGAGATTAAAGCTTGTTCAAATACATCTACTCAAGCAATCTAGCATTAACCTCACCGTTAACACT
The DNA here is from genome assembly GCA_963924515.1 of Vespertilio murinus. NCBI lineage: Eukaryota > Metazoa > Chordata > Mammalia > Chiroptera > Vespertilionidae > Vespertilio > Vespertilio murinus. The sequence continues at coordinate 162,532,155 of OZ004705.1, forward strand.
GTGCATTGTTCTACCACTGTGTATTTTATGCCTTTTTTAAATGATAATAACAGTTGGCCCTGAAAGCCTGCTTAATGACCTATGGCTGCTTCAGAGAAAAATTGCAAATGTTGAACTCAAAACTGCTAAGCTGTATTCAAATCACATTTGACATTTTAAAAGCCTTTGTGTTTTGGGAATAAATTTATTTAAATAAATTAATCTCCCAAAACTATATAAAATGTATTTGATATCTAAAATATATTCAATTATACTGCTGAAAACAAATTTAACACAAGTCATTCAGCTCACACATCTTGACGTGTAACAATACAAGGTAGTAAGTGTGTCATAGCTGCCCAGAAAAATCTCAAACTATACTAGTTGTGCTATCAATGCTTCTATGTACTCTCAAACTGGCGATACATTATATGTTGTTGTCACATATAATATTTAATGAAACATATTGAGGTTTTGAGCAAAGTGAGTTTTTGAAGAAATGAGTATGTGTGTAGGAAAAGAATAAGGAAAAGGAAAGGATACAGGTATGACAAATCCATGTTTTAGTCAATACAATGGAATGATCATTTAACTAGTATGGCAATGCATAGTGCTATACAAGATGATTTGGTGTTATTGTAATTGCTTTATCTATGACTTACACACACACACACACACACACACCCACAGTGGAGCAACACCTTATTCCTCTCCCCATTAGCATATAAAATTAAATAGTATAAAGTCTTTTTGGGCATTTCTATCCATCGAACTGTTTCCCTCTCAGGTAAATTATTAAAATAAAGGCAATAAATACATAAAACAAAGCTAGGATTATGCAGTCATTTGAAGAAAATAATAAAGCCTACATAAATACATACATAAATTCTTATTTTACTATTGTCTTTTTCTTAGAAAAAATGAGAATGTAACACAAAGGTTTAATTATAAGAAGAAAACGAGCATTCTATTTCTAAAGCCTGGGCAGGTTCATTGCACATATGAGATCCATTGCAAATGGCCTTGGTAAATGCTCTTTCACAGTTCCTTCTTTCTTTTTAATACTTCTTTTATTGAAAAACTAGGGGCCTGGTGCATAAAATTCAGGTACAGGCAGGGTCCCTAGGCCTGGCTAGTGATCAAGGCAGATCAGGGCCTTCTGGCTGCCAACCAGGGCCTCCTTTTGGCTGGAGCCTCCCTTCTCAGGCTGCCAACTGCCAGCCACGGCCTTCCTTTAGTTTGAGCCACTCCCTGGTGGTCAGTGCATGTCATAGTGACTGATAGAATTCCCAGTCTCTTTTTCGAACTCCAGCAGGGACAATTTGCATATTAGCCTTTTATATAAATAGAGAGAGAGAGCCAGAACCGGTTTAGCTCAGTGGATAGAGGATTGGCCTGCGGACTGGAAGGTCTCAGGTTCGATTCTGGTCAAGGGCATGTACCTTGGTTTCAGGCACATCCCCAGTAGGTGGTGTGCAAGAGGCAGCTGATTGATGTCACTCTCTCATCGATGTTTCTAACTCTCTGTCCCTCTCTCTTCCTCTCTGTAAAAAATCAATAAAATATATTTTAAAAATATATATATAGATTGATAGATAGATAGATACTTTATTTTACCATCACTTAAGTAACATTATTATAAAAATCTATAGTTACTTGCAATATCTTCTATTGCTTAGAATGATTCTAAGAATCTTTTTAAAACAGTTTTAAAAATATAAAATAATTTCAATATGAGAAGTTTAAAATAATTGAAACAAAATAATATACATTTTACATTTGACATTGTGCACTGATATCCCAAGGTAGCACTTCCAACTATCTGTATGATGTTAGAGTAATATACATAGTCTCATCCATGATTAGGCTAATGTGCATGATTCTAAACCAGCCATGGGCAAAATACGGCCCGTGGGCCGGATCCGGCCCGTTCGGCTGTTCTATCCAGCCCATGAAGTTGAAAGAGCAGAGGGTTCTCTTGCTCTCCCCTCCGCTCCTTCACCAGCCCAAGATGAGAGCACCAGCATGGTCAGGTTGCTTTTGTTCCGGCCCTCCGGTCCAGTTTAAGAACCCATTGTGGCCCTCGAGTCAAAAAGTTTGCCCACCCCTATCTAAACCATGGCTTCTGACCATGTTTTTGATTTAAGAAAGATCCATTACCTTCAATTTGTATAAATTATATTGTATAAATAATATTATATCACACAGAAGGAAAAGTCATATATAAGGTTTTAAGTCTAACAGGGTTTGCTTGAAATATCTGATTATCAAACTTATTCTTCAACTCAAGAATGATACTCTTTTGAGGAGGAGTTTTGCAGATACTGGCTCCTTCTTTCCATTTACTACTTTTTTAAAGAACTCCTATGCCTTCAGTATTAGAATTAGAGATGCCACACTTTGTTCTTTGTAAAAGTTTCCCCTGTGGATCAAAGCTCTCTTCCATCTGTCTAGTTCCAAATGGCTATCGACTGCTAAGCATCCTCATTAACTTTTTTTTCCCATACTCATCCATGCTGAATAAGACTTAACACTGAAGAAAAACAGCATTACATGCCTCAGTTAGAATGCATAGAATGTTTTCTCAGCAAGAGTTCCACCAAAAGCAATGCTCCATAAACTTAGGAACCAGGCCAAATTCAATGAACTCTCTGGCCTGCGGTAGTTAAGCATTCTCTTAACTGCCACACTCTTCTATTTTCCACTTTCATCACCTTTGCAACAGCTGCAGCACCTGTGGCCTTTCTTCAGAACTAACAGGAATCCAAATTTAAGGTTCTTATCTTATTACCTATTGGTGAAGAATTCTAAGGCACGAAAACACTAAGATGAAAAACATGTTGCAAGCATCAATTCAAATTCTTCTCAATGTAGTTGGAGGTGATTCTCTGTGACATCAATTAAGATAAACTCTACTTGTTTAAGCCTTGATGAATATGTTCTCTACCTGCATCCTATTCCTGGTAAATGTTTGGCATACCACTCTCTTTGTACTTCTTTCAGAATATACCAGCTTTGCCGTATCATATTGCCATTGGCATCTGGGTACAGTTTAGCAATAAATACTATTTGAGATAGAGTGAAAATCACAGAGTCACAATTGCCCAGCATAGTGGTTGGCAAACTGCAACTTGCAAGCCACCTGCAGCAAATTGACCCTCGTGCCCTCACACAAGATGGCTGCCCCCATGTGGTCAAAGATGGCCAGCAGGGAGGGTAGATGGGGGCGACCAGGCCTTCAGGGGAGGGCAGTTAAGCGTGATCGGGCTGGCAGGGGAGCAGTTAGGCATCGATCAGGCTGGCAGGGGTGTGGTTAGGGGGTGATCAGACTGACAGGCAGGTGGAGCAGTTGGGAGCCAGCAGTCCCTGACTGTGAGAGGGATGTCTGACTGCCAATTTTAGACATCCCCCAAGGGGTTGCAGGTTGGAGATTGTGCAGTCTGGGATAAGGGACATCACCCCCTCTCCTCCAGTGCATAAATTTTGTGCATTGGGCTGGTCGGTCTCTCTCTCTCTCTCCAAATTGTATGCAATCATGGGGAAAATAAAGAGATTTTACATTCTTATTCCTTCTAAGGGAGATGACTAGTTGCCATTCTGATGTACCTAAAGCATTATAATTTATATTACTTCCCCCCCCAAAAAAAAAGAAATCTAAATAAATCACTAAAATCTCTACTCCTCCTGTATCTTATTTTTGAGAATTGGGTTGTTTCCGTTGATGAAATTCTTAACTTCCTCTTGCTGTCTCAGGTTTGCTGTCTTATTCATTCTCTCACACTACGTTTACTCAGCAACTGAAACACATCACTTGCCACTAGCCAACAGCTTTCCCTGTTGAGTAGCATAGATTCTTCCAGAGAGATATGTAGAGGGCCGCCTGGGAAGGCACATGGGCAATTTTCTTTAATTATCGTCAGCTGAACTCAAGGCGTAGGCAGAGCCATGCTTTGGGAACATGTTTCCCCAAGATGGTGGACATGTTTCAGCATGGCCTTCGTATCAGCCCAGGTGTTGGGAGGGGTGGGGCTAGATATGTAAATCCAGGCGTGGTAGGGCCTACTTAAGAATGCAAATAAGTTGGTGTTATTTCCTGGTATTGGGGGTATAAAATAAATGAGCTGTGAGGGGTCTCCCACTTCTTCCTGCCTCCCCAGCAGACAGGATGGCGGCCTACCCAGCTCCCAGCTTAAAATCTATCTCTGTGTCTTCTCTCTTTCTTTCTGTTATTTCTCAATCCCTGGCCGCCTCCACTTATAACCGGTTCGTTCATCTCTCTTTCTGTGTGTGCGGGACATGGAGAAGGGAGATCCCTGCCATGTCTAGCCCCCGAAGAGATGTACTTCAGATTAAATTAATCTGTAGGTTCTTTAGATTAAAATGCCAAATTTACTGTTCTGCTCTGATTTAAACTCTATATGCTTTCCTTTGAGTCTGATTTAGATTACCAATAGTACAGAAATAAACTACCTTATATTTTTCACTCCCTTAAAAACATGTATAGTTCATGTAAGTCTCAAATATGTACAAAAGTCACCACATTTAGAACACAGCTAGTTCCGCCGAAACCGGTTTGGCTCAGTGGTAGAGCGTAGGCCTGCGGACTGAAAGGTCCTGGGTTCGATTCCGGTCAAGGGCATGTACATTGGTTGCGGGCACATCCCCAGTAGGGGGTGTGCAAGAGGCAGCTGATCGATGTTTCTCTCTCATCAATGTTTCTAGCTCTCTATCTCTCTCCCTTCCTCTCTGTAAAATATCAATAAAATATATTAAAAAAAAAAAATAACACATCTAGTTCCAACTTACAATAATTCTTGCAACCTGATTACTTTATTGTTTTCTTCACTAACTGGTTTTTCATCTTCATCTTTATAATCATCTTTTCTTCGTAATCTTTTTTAAGGACAAAGTATAATTGTGTTTCTAAAAGATTCCAAAGGATATCTTTTTTAATCTAAATGCTGAAGTCTCCAAGTTCTGCTAAAATTTCTATAGAGTATAAATGACAGAATTCCTCTGCAGGTAGGTGAACCAGGAAGTGAGGAGACATAATTGTGCCATAGGCGTCAACCCATAGAAACCCCCAACTATCTTGGATAGGCTGCTGGAAGCCCCATCACAGGCTGAAGTGAAATGATTCTAAGCCCTCTCACTAGCCCCTGGATCAGTGAATCATTGTGTTCTTGGTGGCACTTCACTGACTCGCCACAACCAGCTCAGCAATGTAGTTACTCTATGGATCATCCTTTCTCTCTTACCATTTTGTAGGATTCACAGAGAAGATAACGGGGAGACCTAACCTCTTTACCTTGATAATCCCATTAATATTTTAGGGCCGTAACAAAGACAAGAAATTCAGTGGACAGAAGCTTCGTGGTCATAGCTTCCTGTCCTCTCACGCATGTTAAATATTTGGAAAAAGCAGACAACTGATTTTATTTCAATGCTACAATAATAAGTTATGTATATATGTATCTATAGCTTATAATAATAAAAATGTTAGGCAGAAATATTTGCCCTCTTCCTACCCCTCCCTCTAAGCCCTGATTCATTTTCTTAATCCCATTGAGTGAGGGCAATTTTCAGATCATCTTCCAAAGCAAATTAATAAAAATGGATCCTTTTCAAATTCAGGACATATCTCATACATGAGTACTAATTTCCTGCTTGATTCTGTAGAGCACTGGTCCAATATCAGTATGAAACTGACTAAAAACCTTAAAGTAACTTGCTCACTTTCTAATAGCATGGATGTACATTCATAACCTTCCAGGTTCCCCCATAAATCCTTATCACTGGTTTTAAACTAGGCTTGAAGTTAGCCCCCTCAGGCGCTGCTTTAAATCAAATCAAATGCTACATTTTCCTATCCCTTATTGGAATTGATTCTCCTTGAGGCTGTGGGAGGAGAAAGTCCTTTTTGTCTTTGCTTCCTGAGTATGTCTTTCGTGTCTCTGAAAGGGAAACACACAGATTTAAAGAAAGTCATGTCTAGTTTTAGGGTTAGTATCCTTAACCCTAAAACAGCCAATGTGGGATAAGACAGTATAACTTCCAATTTCTTCTCATTTATGACTATCATCTTATAAAGTCTTGTTTCCACTAAAGTATCCAATCAAATTTATAATGTACTTAATTACAAAAAGAAAGAATACTTCTGCACTGTCTTAAGGTACGGAAAGCCACATGAAAACCAAGTTCTTAAACAACACGTGAAAACCTGATGATCTAAAAATATCCAATTTCTCTTGAGTCCATCACAAAGCTCTGGTTACAAGGCAATCGTGAATTCTAGAAAAGGGTAAGTTTCTTCAACGACAAATGGGACACACGCACTTTTACTTTGGACACTTTTTATTTGACCCAAAAAGAGGAGTATGAAACCCTCTCTATTCTCAGAACCCAGACAAAGAGGAGCAGCGGATGCATCCTAATAGTAATGGACAGATTACAATCACTCATTTCAGGTCTTTCCTGCAATTCTGTGTTTGGTTCCATTCTTTTCCCCAGGTAGGAAGCTTCAAATACGTTTGATTTCCTTTCTGTCCGAATTCATTTTATAAACTCCAACAACAAATTACCTGGATGTATCCACAGTGACTGACAAATGCCTTCCATCTGAGCAACCATGGTTAGTGCTCATTTCCCCACAAAATAAGTAATCCAACTGCCCTCCCTCCCTCTAATTTTTAAAAAATATATTTTATTGATTTTTCACAGAGAGGAAGAGAGTGGGATAGAGTTAGAAACATCGATGAGAAAGAATCATTGATCAGCTGCCTCCTGCACACCCCCTACTGGGGATGTGCCTGCAACCAAGGTACATGCCCTTGACCTGCATCGAACCTGGGACCTTCCAGTCTGCAGGCCAATGCTCTATCCACTGAGCCAAACCGGTTTTGGTACTCCCTCTAATTTTTGATTACTTCTTTTATGCATCTGAACATTTTCAGAATACAATCATTTCTGCTCCTAAACAAGCCTTGCCTTTTGAACCATATCATTGATTGGGCCTTGCTTTTTCTATCACCTTGCCACATCTGGGGCTCCCTTTTCTACATTCCTGCCAGAGGACCCCATTCAGTTTGACATTACTTAAGACTACAGAAGCAGATAATTTGGTGTGTATGCAAAGAAATAAATATTAAAAGTGAACTGGACATGTGTAAAATGAGCTCGTATAACCCCTGCCACAAAATGCCTGAATGGCATTAATAATAGGGTATACATTATTGAGAGCAGATTGTTTTCCCCACATCACTACTTTTTTCATGAGAATGTAGGACAACTACATATTCTAATCCCCTTGCATTTAAATGTGATCGTGATTCACATCCTCTGAAAGCCTAGTATTGAAATATCCGTTAATTTACTGGCACTTGTTGGAAACAAAGGATTCCATATAGTGGAGTGACATGATGAAAAGGACTGGATCCCTGAAAACCTTATTAGAGGAGAGGGTGCGTCTTGGACTGCAGAAGCCTGAGAGTTGCTTGTTATCAACTACCGTTAATTTCCACTAGTTCTATATTGTGTATATTATGTTATCAGACAAAAGACAGTGGTATATCATTAGCTAAACTTATTTAAATTATCTGGCTTTTAATGGTAGCAGTATTTACCAAACACTAAACCTAAAGGGTATCTAAATCCATTTAAGAAAGTTTTGTTTGGTGATTCAAATAATATACAAAAAAGTAGAAGTTCAATCACTGATACTTAATCCATGAACTACTTAGAAAAATAACCAGGGGGGAAAAATCACTTCTAAATCAAAGTCCTGATTTTGAGACTAATTACCTTTCTGTTCCTCTGATTTTAACATATAACAGAAAGATGTTTGAATTAAACTTTTTGACTAGCCACTAATTTCTAAGCATTTTATATATTGCAAACCTTTTTAATTATTCAATTTGTTGATATTATGACACTCTCCTGAAATATTGCTTTTTAAAATTATTAACGATGTAATATTATGTATTTTGAAAAATATAACTGATATAAATCATGAGGTTTCTACAATACACTATTTTATCAAAATAAAGGTGCAAATCATCAATTTTAATATACTTTTAGAAATTTAAACTTAATGCCATATTTCAGTTTCCAAATTATCTCCAGTAGGCTTTCCTTCATTTCTCTTTATGTATTTCTCTGAAATATATGAAAATTGATCAGCAATTAATTACTATCTAGTGTACCATTCTATATGCTGTCTCTGCTTACCTGAATTATTACATTATGAAAGGGAATTAGCTTAAAAACTCACTTAGCCTGAAGAAATGCAATTTTCAGGGCAGTGGGAGTTCAAGATTGACACTGCCAAATGAGCAGCAAGCAAAACATTGAAGAATACTTCTTGTCAAATGTTGCTTGAAAATCAACTCTATAGGATACATAGGAATGAAGTTAAACAAAGAGATGCTAAGGGTAATTTAGCAGATACTTTGAAGGAATGAGAAGTAGGCACCATACTTGCTTTGCCAATTGTATAGAATAACATTTAACTTGAGCCCCTGCTGAAAATAAAGCTATTTAATTACAAGTGAGAAAGAGAAAATAAAAAGGTTCTTTCTTTGAAGTTTCAGTTTACTATTTTGCTTTAGAAGACTAAAAATGAGGACAATAGTAGAATTAAAAAATAATTCTAAATCTTAACAAACTCAAAAATTATATTTAATTAAATAATTTATAAAACAATCAATACATAGTATAAACATAGGAAAGAGAAAAGTACACTGTAAAATATTTTTAAACTAAAATGATAAAACAGTCCATTGCAACTCATACTCAATATCTGCAAGATTTTGATAGCATTGTGAACTTATAAAAATACCTTTTTAATGTCCTAATCTTATGAAATCACCCAATAGTGTTATATAATAAAAGGCTAATATGCAAATATGCCAAATGGTTTGCAGGCTGGCCATGCCCCCCAGCATCCCAAATGGAGGTCCTGGTATCTGAGATTTATTTATCTTCTATAATTGAAACTTTGTAACATGAGGGAGGCCAAGCCTCATGCTTGCTTGTGGCTGCAGCTTTTTCTGTTGGGATTTCTCTTCTATAACTGAAACTTTGTAGCCTTGAGTAGAGACCAAGGCAGGTGAGGGCTATAGAAGCTTGGCTTCTTTCAACACAGGGGAGCAACTCAAGCCTGCTACTCTCTCCAGCTCCGTAGCTGCCACCATTTTTGTTAGGATTTATTTATCTTTTATAATTGAAACTTTGTAACCTTGAGTGGAGGCCTGGGCCAGCCAGGGTGTGCGGAAAGCTTGGCTTCCTCCATCGCTGGGGGAAACCCAAGCCACCTGCTCGCTCTGTGGCTTCAACCATCTTGGTTGGGTTAATTTTCATACTCAGTCCTGATTGGCTGGTGGGCGTGTTTTGTGGGTGTAGTAGAGTGACAGTTAATTTGCATATTACTATTTTATTATCGAGCATACTTGTTCTCTCCACACTTTATGATATTCTTATTTTCATAAAAATATTTTGATATAAAAATGTGTAAATATAGGTATGCATATAGGTATGTACATATTTCCTTCATAGATTTTATTATAAAAATAAATTTGATTAAAAATATCATAACAAACTGTACATTTAAGTTATATTTTTCAAAGCTTACCAAAGGAAATAAATATCCAAGAGAATTTTTGGAAACAATTTTATTTAAAATTTTTATTACACTATATATAAAAATATATAAAATGTACCTACTACAGATTAAATTGTTTTTCTCATTAGTGTGTTTATGTTTCCGTATTTTAACAATGTATGTTTCTTTTTAATTTGAGCTTCTATGAAATAAATATATTAAATATCATATATGCATGTCATATTTAAATTTATGAAGAAACAGAAGCATATCATGCTAAATCTATATAGTGAAATGTATATAAATTAAGTGATAAACAATGAAGTAAATGTATAAAAATTATGTTTGATAGCATATTATTTTGTTCAATTCTCCTATAATGAATGGTTCAAAATACTTAAACTTAAAAATGTAACTGCACATGTGCAAGTGGAAAGTATTATAATCATGCTAACTTTTTTACTCTACAAAAGAGGCTAATTTTCTTTATACATTTTTTCTTTCAAGACAATTTTTCATTCAAACAAATTGCAGAGGGCAATTTATTCTTAAAAATTGTAAAGGAGAGCCTGAAGGAAAAAAAGACACACTTTTTTCTGAAATTAGATTTTGCTTCTACATGGAAGCTGTTTTTTAAAAAATGTTCATTTGTACTAACCTCATATGTCCATTTCATATATTTTGTCTTCAAGATTGTATATGCTCTGAATTACAAATATCTGGCAATGGGAAAGACTAAGAAATCCAGCTTAGGCTTGTCTGTCATATATAAACTCTTGTTTGTTAGAAATTGGCCTAAAATAGAACTTTCTCACCTGAGTCTATAGTATTCTTGATTTTTAATTAGATTAATTTTCCAGTTTTTTTAAGGTGTAGAAAATAGAAATTGCATATATTTAAGATGTACAATGAGATGTTTTGATATATGTACACATTGTCCAATGATTACCCAAATCAAGGTAATTAACATATCCATTACCTTACATATTTACATTTGTGTGTGTGGGTGGAAGGAAGACTTAGGATCAACCATCTCAGCAAAATATAATTGAAATGTAATTGAGAAATACAATTTCTCAAGAAGATGGTTTTTACAGAAAAGGAAGCCTCTCTTAAGAATTGAATGTTTGTCTTCCCCCAACATTCATATGTTGCAACTTCAATTCCCCATGTGATGGCCATAGGAGATGAGGTTTGGGAAAGGAAGGTAGGTGTGGAACCAACATGATTAGATGAGTGCCCTGATAAGATGAGAAAGAGAGCAGAGCTTGCTGTCTCTCTGCCAGGAGCGGATGGACACTGCAATAAGTTGCCATCTACAAACCAGGAAGTGGGCCCTCACCTGAAACCAATTATTCAGGCACCTTGTTTTTTTTTGTTTTTTGTTTTTTTTTTTGTCTTTCCAGCCTCCAGACATGTAAAAAAGTAACGTTTATTGTTTAAGCCACCTAGCTTATGGCTTTTTTTATAGCAACCCAAACCAACAACCTCTTTAAAGTATAATTAACTTGATATGCTGCAGGTATGCTTTAAGAATTATAGATTGCCAAAACCGGTTTGGCTCAGTGGATAGAGCATCGGCCTGTGGACGGAAAGGTCCCATGTTTGATTCCGGTTAAGGGCATGTACCTTGGTTGAGGGCACATCCCCAGTAGGGGGTGTGCAAGAGGCAGCTGGTGGATGAGTCTCTCTCATCGATATTTCTAACTCTCTATCCCTCTCTCTTACTCTCTGTAAAAATCAATAAAAATATTTTAAAGTAAATAAATAAATAAATAATAAAAATTATAGATTATATGTTCCAGGTAGTATCAACCTCAATTGACACACATCAGATTCACTTAGAAGTATATAATTTTCATATAATTTTGAGACATTTTTCTCATGTGGTTAAAATGTGTTCATATAATGCTCAAATTTTTGTTATTTAATTCAGTTTCCCTAAATGACATTTTCATTGAAAAAAATAATAATCATTTTGGAATTAATGTATGTGTAACAACACATTTTAACTATAAACTGTGTCAATAAAACACTCAGCAAAAATTTTAAAAAAATAGACAGAGCTTTTACTGTCTTTAATCCTTAACAAATACAAATGAGAAAAGGTTTGTTCACACTATTTCTCAAAGTCGGTATAATATGAAAGATGATTTAGAAGTATATTTCTGTCATATTATATACTAAAGGCCAGGTACATGGCAGTTGGACATCTTTCTCACAATCTGGGACTGCTGGCTCCCAACTTCTTGCCTGTCTGCCTGCCTTATTGCTCCCTAATCACTTCCCTGCTAGCCTGACTGATACCTAACTGCTCCCCTTCCATCCTGATTACCCTTAAATGCCATCCCCTGCCAGCCCAGTTGCCCACAACTGCTCTCCCTCCCCTGCAGGCCTGGCTGCTCCCAATTGCCCTCCCCTGCTGACCATCTTGTGGTGTCCATCTTGTGATCAAATGGGGGTGGTCATATTGTGACCACATGGGGGCACCCATCTTGTGTGAGGGTGTGATGGTCAATTTGCATATTACCTCTTTATTATATAGGAAGGTTTATTTAACACAACTAAATTTGACAAAACAGAAATTTGAAAGTAAATTATTTAATTCCAATCTGAATAAGTTCTGCCTTAGGATATACTCAGGGATGATTACTTTGGAAAACCAACAACAACAGGTACCTTATTTCATTGCAAACGATGTGTTAATATGGGAGTTGTTCAATATGCATATTGTTTCAGTTTTGGAAGATGAATACATTCTAGAGATCTTCTATCCGACCTAGTGCTTGTGGTTATAACTTTTTGCTATTAAAATTTGTTAGAATTGTAGATTTCATATTAAGTATTTTTATCACAATAAATAAGTAAGTAAAATATAAATATGATGGAAAATTGTTTGTAAAAATAAATTAGGTGAGATTGCACTAGAGAGTGCCCTTTAAAGAAAGAGCAGCTATTGCTGATTGTTTATTGTTTCATCATTGAACTTCCTCCTGGGTGACATTAGAGGCTGGGTGCCTTCAGAGAGTGCCCTTTAGATGGGCATTTCCAAAGCATTTCTCTTCTACATTTACCTAGCAGAAATATAGATTGGACTACTTACTTTCAATTCTTATATTAAAATAATGATCTACATATATATAAAAACCCAGGGACCAGAACACCATAACGACAGGAATGGCCAGTTGTATGATGCCCACTGCAGCCAGTGAACCACCAGATTGTAGGGGTGTGGGGCTGGCCGTCCAAACTTCCACAGCCCCTCCCCCCAGCTAGCCCCACCTCCGATGGACCTCCACCACCTCAATCAGCTCACAGCCCCTCCCCTTGGTGAGCCCCACCCTGCTTTGCCTGCCTCACCCCAATAGGGGGTGGGGCTGGTCAGCTAGCCTCCTGCAGCCCCATCAGTCTAGCCCTGCCCCCAATGGGTCCCCACCACCCCAATCAACACATGCCCCCCCCCATCAGCTCTGCCCCTGATTGCCCCCACCCCCCGACTCTAATCAGGGACAGGGCCAATCAGCCAAACACCCATGGCCCCTCCTCCAGGCCACTGGTCCTGATCAGCCCCCTGAACCCCATTCAGGGGAAGGCCAACCAGCACACCACCCAAAGTCTCTCCCCATGTCTGGCCCCACCCCCACTAAGCCCCCCATCCCAATTGGGGGTGGAGCCCACCAATCACCCACAGCCCCTCCCCCTAGCTGGCCTGGCCCTGATCCAGCCCAATCAGTGCGAGCCAGCTGGCCTTCCTCCCACCATCTTCTCCTTCTGACAGGCCCAGCTCCAATCTTTCCTGATTGGGACCGGGCCGGCCAGACCCCATCCATGCACAAATCTAAATTTGTGTAATCAGCCTCTAGTAAAATAATAATTAAAATAAATGATTTAGCTTTGCTCAATTTAACTTTCTAACCTTGGGAAACAGAGATAAACAAAGATTTCATTGTATGATGTAAAGAGTGCAATTTGATTACAATTAGAATAGACAATGGTAAAAAGATACCCAATTTGATCAAATTAATCTCATTCTTCTGGACAAAATCATTCACAACAATAACAAAACCAGAGAGAAGGAGCCCTGGCTGGGTGGGTTAGTTGGTTGGACATTGTCCCATACACCAAAGGTGGTAGGTTCTCTTCCCAGTCAGGACACAGTCTTTACTAAAGCTTGCAAAAACTGACCTATTATTATGAATAAAGTTCTATGGAAAAATACCCACACCCATTAGTTTATGTGTTGTCTAGGGCTGTTTTTAAGCTAAAAGGGTAGAGCTGCATAGTTGTGACAAAGATCAATGACTCATAAAACCTAAAATACTAGGTGGCCCTTTACAGAAATGTTTACTAAGGATAGAATTCCTAAATTTCTGGAAATGTTTTGGTGATGGTTTATGATTTTCTGATGTATATGTTATGATCTTCAAAATCTTATACATATTAAGCTAATGTGAATTAAGGCAATTTTTAATGTAAATAAAAAGTTAATTTTAGCGGAGGACTGAGAAGGTGGGGCAGTTCTGTACCGTGCTGCCTTCCACTGGTTAAGACCTCCAAGAGCAAAGGCCTACCGAGGTGAGGATGCCCCTACTGTCACTTGTAGAGGGGCAGCACTGAGCTGGCCAATATTTGTGGTGCTGCTTGTCCTGGCTCAGGTGAGGTGTTCCACTAAGTCTGAAAGATTAAGACATTGAGGGGACTCTCCGCCACCGCCCGCGACCAGCTCGGCCCTGCCTTTGTGCCACACCCACGGATCCCGCGGGCTCCACTGCTGCCACCGCCCACGGCCTGCTCTGCCAGGCCTTTGCGTGTGCTGTGCTGGCGCTGTGCCTTCCGTTGGCAGACCTGGAGAATCCTCTCTCCACTAACGCCCAACCGCCATGCGGATTTTAAAACTACAGGGGAAATTGAGCCACAGGAGCTCCCATTGCTGCCGCACGTGCCGCCGCCCCCAAGAATGGGAATCCACCGAAATCAGAGCTCACTACGCCCCGGGCTCACAGAGAGTGTGGCTTCAGAAATTAGCCTCTGCATCCACAGCAGCTCCACATCCGCACCAAAGAGGACACCATTGAGGGCGGACTCTCCCCATGCAGCCATCACAGCCTGCCCACAATCTTCCCAGCACACCCACCATGCTGGGAGGGAGATGGAGCGTGCTGGTGAGGAAATGGCACAGCGCCTTCCATTAGCCGCCCAGGCGAGCCCTTCCTCCGATGCCGCATGGCCGAGCCGAAGCTCTCGCCACCACCGCCATGTGAACTTTAAAACTACAGTGGTAATTGAACCACAGGAGCGACCATCACTGCTGCACCTGGCACCGCCACCCGCCACTGCCGCCGAGAATAAAGAAATCCACCGAGAAGAGAGCTCACCACGCCTTGGGCTCAGGGAGTGGGCGAACTCAGAACTTAGCCTCCATGTCTGCAGCTGCTCCGCTCCCACACCGAACGAGACACCTTTGAAGGTGGTCCCCCCGCCTGCAACCATCTCAGCCCAACTGCAGCTGTCCCAGCCTGCCCGCCATGCTAGCAAGGAGCTAGCACGGCGCCTCCAATATGCGACCCCAACACCCTAGAGGGGCCGTGTGCCCCGGGTGAGCCGAGTGTCCCAGGGGGCCGAGTGCCCCGGGTGAGCCGTGTGTCCCATGGGGCCAAGTGCCCCGGGTGAGCCGAGTGTCCCAGGGGGCCAAGTGCCCCGGCTGAGCCGAGTGTCCCAGGGGGCTGAGTGCCCAGGGTGAGCCAAGTGTCCCAGGGGGCCATGTGCCCCAGGTGAGCCGTATCCCCCAAAGGGGACAGGTGTCCTGGGTGAGCCGTGTGTCCCAGGGGGCTGTGTGCCCTGGGTGAGCCGAGTGTCCCAGGGTTCAGTGTGCCCCGGGCGAGCCGTGTGTCCCAGGGGAAGCAGTGGGACCCAGGGGAAGGGGCGGTGAAAACCAGAGGAGGAGCTGACTCTATTCATATGGTCCTGAGATAGTCACCACAAAACAAGCAGACTGCCAAATGAGGAGCGGATTCTATTCATGGGGTCCTGAGATGGTCACCATAAAACAAGCAGATTGTCAAATGATAGCAGGGAGGGGAAGGAGACCTGGGGGGAGATAGGAGAACAACCGAGGGACTGGTATGCATGAACATAAGTACAACCAACGAACACAGAACTCTGGGGAGGGAGGGCATAAATGGGAGGGGGGGGGCGGCGGGACAATGGTAAGCTATGTACACAGATAATACCTTAATAAAATAAAATAAAATAAAATAAAATAAAATAAAATAAAATAGTTAATTTTATTACCCCTCTGGTAATATTTTAATGTATATTATAAATTATATAATAAATATTTATGTTATGACCACAGGGAAGTGGGGGTGGGAGAGATAATAAAGGGTAAAGGGCGTCAAACATAGGTTACAGATTTGTCTTTGAGCGGTAAAGAAAAAAAATTTTAATTATAGAACATTCTTTTATAACTTTTTAAAAAGTAATAAAAATCATGGTTTCTTTCTCAAATTCTCACTTTACATAGCATTTGAAGTTAAGTCTAAACTACATGATTAGTTGAAAGTTTAAATGGCTTTCAATGATTTTAACTCTGACACTAATTGAGCTCTATAAAGTGCTTTAGACATTTGTAAAGTTATAAGAAATGCATTAAACTACATAAATACTAAAAGATTTTGGATTCAATGGAATGACTTGAATTTTCCAACTCATTGTCTGCCAGTCACTTTTATCTCCCAATCAAATGGAAGGGTAAAGAACCAAAAAATGGAAAAGAAAAAGAAAAGCCATTTTGATCATGTAATTTATAAGCTTAAATGGATATTTCACAGTCTTAACTCTTTTCAACTGTTTCTATTTATTCTGAAAAGTACAGACTCTTTTTTCCCCACTTTGGTTTACCCATTACATTTTCAGAGTACAAAACAACTTAGATATATTTGATTACAGAAATTTTAGCCCAAAAATGTTTTAAAGTATTTTTTCTTGTGAAATATAACAAATGCTAAATTTGCTTATAATGGAGATACACAATTGAAATGCAAATAAAACATAGCATTATATTCATACTACCTAACATAAGAGAGAGAACATTATCAGTATTACCAACATCCTGGGTTCCCACTTCATTCTCCAATGGGAGTAACCACACTTCTGATTTTTGTGTGAAATAGTCCTTTTGTTCTTTTAATGGTTTTCTCATGTATATATGTAGCATAAGTACCAATATTTATTTTTCCAAGATTTAAACATTTTTAAAAGCCTTTTAAAAATCTCTGTGGTATTATATTATTTATTAAGATTGTGTCCTGACTGGGAAGTGAGCCTACCACCTGTTGAGATTTGTTTTGAGCTCCATCTATTTTGATAAGCATAGTTGTAGTTGATTAATATCCAATGCAAATAACAGCCAGTTAACCCAGGTGATAACTGTGTGCTCTTTTCACCTTGGGTTAATGAATCAAGTTGTACAACTAAGTGTGTATATGTTATACTTCCATAAAATAACATCAAAAAAAGTTTGTTGAACTGGTCGAATAGAGATCTCTCTGTAAAGGAGAAAAGGAAGAGAACTTAGAAAGAAATAGAGCAGATATTTTGTTTGTGATGATAATAGAGTTAGGATAGGAGAGAGGGGCCCCTTGCCTCCAGATGTTTGTGGAAGTAGTGTTAATGGGGTACACTGGAGTATTTCTGGAGACCCACATGGTAGAATGAGATAAAGTGTTTTATCTTCACCACCAGAACATTTGTTTCTACAGAATTAAACCTCTGAGTTTCCAAAGTCCTATTTCCCAGTCAGGAAGAAGTATAGCTGGGGCTTTATTAGAGCTAACACCAGAGCCAGTGTCCAGAGTTTCCTTTCCATGTTGGAACCATGTCCAGTACATCAGACTAGTTGCAGTCCATTAATCCATTGTGTGTGGGATCCATATGATTGTGGCCCTCAGGGGCGAAAGCAAGAGAATCAAGAGAGCACACCCCAAGCAATCAGAGGAACAGAAAGTGAACTCCTTTGTTTAGGGGATTATACATTCCTAAACATTCAAGTATTTGCCATGGCCATGCCCATTCTGCCTAACCATCTCTGTCTGGAGTTGTGACTGATGGACACGTACTTTCCCTATGCCACCCAACTTTACTGGGCATGTGCCAAGCTCCTCTTTGTTGGACCCCTTCCCCTGCAGTGATCTGCACAGGATGAGCTGGTGTTCCCTGGTGAAGCTGTCTATAATGTATGGCTGTATTTTTGCTCCTTTCCTACTATTAATTATAATAATACAAGTTACTAATTTAAAATGCTCAATATACAGTATGCAATATAAGACAACCACTTAGGGCATGCTAGCATTGGGGTGTTCATTGAAATCAGGATGTAGATAAGAATGAAAAGATTTCAGAAGTAAAATATATAAAGAATACATTGATTATTCTTAAAAATAGTTTTTCTGCCTTTCATTTCTGACACATGCATTCCAGGAATAGAAATTATTATGCATAAAACATGTAAAACATTTATTTTTTTTGCTTATAATCAATCAAAGACACATGCATAATGTATAACTATGTTTATATACATTTAGATGCATATACAGAAAACAGGTTATGTAACTATGTCTGTATGTATGCAGACATATTGGCAATTAAACCTTGAGCCAACTTTAGAACTACTAAAATGGTTTGACATAAGTCCCTCCCCACCACTCAACAATGCAAAGATTCTTCATCTTAGTTTGTTGATGTTACTTTCGAAAATGGGTTTTCTCTTTAGAATTGGGTGTTTGAAATTTTTAAATTTGCTTATGGACTTAAAATTATTATTTTATTCTTGGTTATCATGTCAAATGCTTATAGAAGAAATAAATTCTTAAAGAAATTTTCCATGGTCTGAACGTTCATTAGTGGCATATTATTAGCTATGGCTAAGATAATTAACCCTCATCTAATTCAGTCCCTACAATTCTACCACTTCAATAATGACAAAAGTCAGTGAAGAGCTGACAAGCTCTTAATTAACTATAATGCCCCCCCTTTCCTTCCAGGAATACTAAATTTTCATAGCACAGGTATTCTAAACTACACACACACACACACACACACACACACACACACACACACAAAGTTCCAGAAGATAAGTTATATTTTTTCATGTTTCTATGTTTAACAATTGAGAAGAAAAAAGGTAACAGATGGGAAATTTTACCTTTTGTCTATGAACATGAATTATTAAATCATAAAACTTGCTACTAATATTAATCCTTTGAAAATTTTTCTCTACTTTCACTATGCAAAATGCCATAATTTATTTCTGTCTTCTCTCTTTATTTTAGAGACAGAGCAACATCTGATCTGTATGCAGTGCTAGAGTTTCACTGAATTGTATATCTGTATGCACACATGACCAAAAATAGAAACAGGTCTTCAAAAGCATTAATAATGAATACAACCATAACAGAAACAACTGTATTATGTATTACATTTTAAAATGATAAAGCATATTTTCTAAGACCTGAAAATATTGATTCCAATAGATACAACAGTTCACAAGTATCCCCTATCATTATCCTATCTAATAAAGAGGGAATATGCTAATTGACCATCATGCCCTCACAAAGATGGCAGCACCCACAGCCAATTAGGGAATATTCGAATTGACTGTCATGCCCTCAAAGATGGCGGTGCCCACAACCATAAGATGGTGGTGCCCAATCCCCTCAACCCTGCTGGGATGGCAGGCACGGGGTACAACCCGGCCCACCCCCAGGCAGGTCTGTCCACTCCGCACACCTACCTCCAGGGTCCCCCAGTTTCCTCAGCCACCAGCCATCCAGGGCCAGCCTGAGGCACAGGCAAGCCTTGGATGGTGGCTGCACAGCTGTCCAGGGCCGGCCCAAGGTTCAGGTGAGCCTCCGATGGTGGCTGCCCCACTGCCCAGAGGCAGCCAGAGGCTCAGGTGATCAGTGCTGGCTGAGGCTTGCATTGCTAGCAATGACAGCAGCACAGGTATGATGGGGGCATCACCTTCCCCTGATGGCCAGGTGGCCTCCTCCCCCTGAGTGCTCCCAGACTGTGAGAGGGAGCAGGCTGGGCAAAGGGGCCATCCCTCCAGTGCTTGAATTTTCATGCACCAGGCCTCTAGTATAATTATATTATGCTGTCTACATTAATCACAGTTCAAGTTTTCTGTCATTATGACAAAAAGAAGCTCAGATTTGTGTGATATTTGCAATGATTTAAAAGTAGCTGAGAAAGGTTACCAATAAAAAGGATGAAATCAAATGATTGAAAATATTTAAGACACCTCTAAAATATAACAACCTCACTGAAAATGCTTGATAACATTTACCAACCTCTAGCGTCTTTTTTATGTTATTCTTAACATTTTGTATCAAAGCAAGAGATAAAACTTTTACCCATGTTACTAATGTGTTATTTAAGGATAGACCAACCTCCTACTGTCCACAGCTGCTTTTAATTCAGAAGCAATTGGAGTAAGTCAACCATTACTAGTGAGTTGTTTCTGCTTCTTGCTATGTTATTTCATCTGGGAAGCCATTATGCAAACTAAGAGCATCTGAAGATAGGTATCCCACTTAAAAGTGTTCAGTAGGGGTTCCAACTTTTATCATTTTTGGCAAATTGCATCGTTAAGTTGCATATGTTGTACCGTTGGCGGCCATGATCGCCTGGGATTAGTAAATGTGTTTCTAAACACCATGACCTCACAAACTTAATTTTTCTTAGAGTCAATATGAAGTGAATTTCCAGATATTATTATTGTAATAAATTAATTAATTTTAGAAATCATTCAATTAATTATATATTTAAAAATTTAGAAATGGATCACAGGAACTTGACAACTGTTATATAAATTCTAGGTAATACGTTATTTTTGGCAATTATTTTATTGTAGATACAATCCAATTTAGAGGGGAAAACCTAGAATCACTTAATTGTCCCAATGTATTAGATGTTAAGATAAGGTTCTGCAGGAATTTGGAGTGAAAATAATTTCTCAGAAACACTCATTTCAGTGCAGATAGATTATATTTTATTGCACAACCCTCTACTGCTCCTAGAATTTCCCCTAAAATAGAATTTACTCTTATAGTCATTCTGGTATACTAAACCAAATTATCCATTTTTATTGTTTTAAAGTTTACATAAGCAAATATCTCATTAAATTAATGCTAGATATGACTTTACTGGTAAATGTGCAGAGCATTTCAAGTATCTTATGTATTCACCATTTCCACCACCATTGTCATCATTATAATAACAATAACATACAATTTTATTTATTTTATTATTTATTTATTTATTTTTAAAGGTATTTTATTGATTTTTTACAGAGAGGAAGGGAGAGGGATAGAGAGTTAGAAACATACATGAGAGAGAAACATCAATCAGCTGCCTCCTGCTCACTCCCTACTGGGGATGTGCCTGAAACCAAGAATCGAACCTGGGACCCTTTAGTCTGCAGGCCACTCTATCCACTGAGCCAGACCACTTAGGTCAGCATACAGTTTTAAGTAAGATCTTGATGCCTGGCATTTTATCAATAGCTTTTTATTCTAGATCATATTTAACTCTCACAGTGATTTTGTGAAGTAAATGATACCTTCATTCTACTATTGAGGAAACAGTGGCTCAAAGAAAATATATCATCAGCTGGAGGTGAAGCTGTCCTAAGACAGAGCCACCTTCCTGAAAAACCAAAATATTTTTACTTCTAGCTATTATACTGCCTAGCAAAGTTCTATATATAGGGAATAATAAAGTTATGCATTTATGGAGTAATCAGTTGTTAGTAAAAGAGTACGTTTCAAAAAAGGACTTGTTTAATTGTTTAACTTATGAACAAAATATAATACATGATGCTCACAATTCACATTTTGGTGTTTTGTTTTGCTTTTTAAGTATCATAAAGGATAAAGGGAGTCGAATATATGGTGATGAACGATCTGACTTTGGATGGTGGGCACACAACACAATACACAGGTGCTGTATCATAGAACTGTATTCCTGAAACCTATATATTTTATTAACCAATGTCACGCCAATAAATTTAACAAAATGGGAATAATAAGAAATATTAGTAGGGTTATATAAAAAGCTATCATAAAATAGATCACATTTTGCCAGAGACAAAATTATCTAATTGGTATGGTAGTCTAGAAAATTTGTCCTTAGGAGAGCAGTTACACAGTCTAGATAGGCTTACCTAACTGTCAAGCTGCCCTATAGTGCTCAGAGTACTCCTCATAATCTGAGATGACAAGCCCAGTTTCACCCATCATACATCCGCTCCATCCAGTAGGTATGTGGTTAGACCAAAGGAGAGTATACAGCCTCTATATAATTGCTCATGAAACATCTGAACACAACTCTCAGAAATAATGCACTTGAATATGAGTGGTCTCAAGAGGAGCTGGGGATTATTGCTTTCTTTGGTGCAACCATGTGTTCGGCTCAAATTCTGGTGTTCTGTTTACAAAAGAAGGAGACAGTGGAGGTTAAAGTCGGCGGCAAGTAGGCCTTCTCAAAACCATGCATAATCTAACAGAGTGTTTTTCATTTAAAAATGCGATTTCCGCTTTAATCTAATATGCTCATATTTTAGTTTGCCACAGGGCAGCCAACAAAATGATATATAGTAAAGTTAGTTCTGAAAATTAGTTTGTATATTATTATAAGTAACTCTGTAAAGATTTCAATAAAGATTAAATGAAATAAAAATATGAGTTTGTTCAGTGATTTAGTACCTTTGCCACCTTATTAGCCATCTATGCAGTGTGCCATTATGTTTATTATCATATTAAATCATATCACCAAAATTGATACCCATTTGCATCAGAGAAAGAGGATTTTTTAAATAATCCATGGCACCTTAGATACCAAAAAGGAAGTCAATTGTAGGTAAAAGGGTTACCTGGTTATAAAAAAGAAAAGCAAAAGTGTGTCAATGTTTTTAACATTTAGTGAGATGGCATACTACTATGAAAAGGGAAAAAGGCTTGTCTTGGAGAGCTGTGTTGATCTACAAAGAAAGCAGGCATGGCTCTCGCTGGAGGGAAGACTGAACTAAAGTTAAACCATATTTTGCACCTTCATTGGACTAAAGCCCTTCTTCCCTGATGAAGTCTCCCAGTTGGGACACAGGTTAACCTCATTAATTTAAAGCTGAAGTTCTATTCCAGGTAATGATGATGTTCAAAGAACCCAGAGACAAAATATGTATCTTCATTGGATAGAAGTATAGTATCCAGAGGGTAGGGGTGAATGCAGCTGATTAAAAAATATTGAGAGAGGAGTCTGGGGAGAAGGAAAGAGAAGATGAAAGTCTGGATGAGACATTGTGGGAGGTAGTTGGCTTCCACAGGACAAATGCATGATGTACAAGGCAGTCTCCAGAGAGTTACAACCTCTTAGACAGTACTGCATGCTTGAGATCGACAGGATACTCCAAGAAGAAGCATCAAGCCTCATCATAATTCTATTGGTACTAGAGGCCCAATGCATAAAATTCACGCAAGGAACTCGGCCCTGGCAGCAGCCCCAGCTGCCTCATGGCCCCACCCCCCACGCACTGGTCCTTTCAGAAGGTCATTCCTGAAGGTATTTCCACCATCTGGTCTAAGTAGCATGTTAGATCTTTATTATATAGGCTGGGCTGGCAGAAGCTAGTATGACAGGGTCTCCCGGAAACAGACTGTCCTTATGGGTGTTAAAGTAATAGGTCGGAAGAAACTATGTCTTCTTCTCCAGCAATTATCAGTAGAAGACCACCACCGACACTATCAGTGACAAGAGGAGAGGGTGAGGTAATTTACCCTGGTGCACCTGCAGTTCAGTGAGAATCACCCTTAATGGTAGCAAAAAAACAGCCCTGCCAAGCCAGTCTGCATATACCTAATTTTATGATTTCTACTAGTAAGTCAGCCTTGCCTGTTAATAATGACTGATTTCTGTAAAGACCGGTCCTCTATGATGGCACTGTCTGGGAACAGCCACTGTTTTCCAGGGTAAATATTAATAGTTCTGAGGAACTCCTACTTGTTAGTTGGTGTAGTCGCATCATGCTTTTCTAAATTATATGTTAATTTGTTCATCCCCAAGAATTTCTAAGCAATCTCTAAACTGATATTTTTACTGCCTTTTTATATGGTATATTCTTCATACAGATGATGACCTTCTTTTTTAGTGTTGTGTCTTGCACAAAGATAATTTAAAACTATACCTAGTGACATTTTATTATTACTTACTTATATACTAGGGATGAATTAGGGGTTCCAATGTGTTTGATTTTCCTATTTACACTTAAAACATTTGAACTTGTGTGTGTGTGTGTGTGTGTGTGTGTGTGTGTGTGTGTGATATAGATATATTAAGGTGACAACCTCTGCTTATGCAGGGCATTTTAATCTCTTATTGAATATATTAATTATAGGAACCATACTCCATAATGTATGCCATTTCATTTCTCATTACAACTTTGGACCAAAATCAGTAAAAATATGCAGCATAGCAGCCAGATAAGCATGCACTTTACAGTGATCCCCTGATAGTTAAGTACCCATTTGACATCATGGACAGTTATTACAATGTCACTGACCACATTTTCCATGTTTTACTTCACATTCTGTGACTATTTTGTAACTGCTAATTAGTATGTATTAATCCCTTCACCTTCTCTGGCAACCATCAGTCTGTCCTCTGTACCTATGAATCTATTTTGTTGATGTTCATTTATTTTGTTTTTTAAATTTTGCATATAAGTGGTATTTTCCCCTCTGTCTGACTTATTTCACCTGTTATAACACCATCTACGTCCATCCACACTATTGCAAATGGTAAGATTTTATTCTTTTTATTATGAACTTCACGCAGTTTTTACACCCAATGTCTCCTCTTAGGAGAGGGCTTCTCTGATGGTTCACACCAAACTTGATCCTGACCACCAGAGACATCCTCCTGCCTGCTTCATTTTCTTTTCAGTCGTTACAATTTTATTTTATTTTAAAATATTATTGATTTTATACAGAAAGGAAGAGAGAGAGATAGAGAGTTAGAAACATCGACAAGAGAGAGAATCATCTATCAGCTGCCTCCTGCACACCCCCCACTGGGGATGTGCCTGCAACCAAGGCACATGCCCTAGACTGGAATCGAACCCAGGACCCTTCAGTCCACAGGCCAACGCTCCATCCACTGAGCCAAACCAGTTTCGGCAGTGGTTACAATTCTATAAAAGTACGTTTATTTCTTTATTTATTAGAACAGTAGTCACTAAAAATATAAATAAATGAAATAATTTCATCAAAACAATGTATTTCTGCAGATAACAGGTATATGTTCCCCCATGAAGGCAGGGCCTGTTCCATATTGCTCAGCACATATCTCCAAAGTCCGTTCAGCATCGTGCCAGTACCATGGTTTATACACTGATTTATTAGTTACTGGGTGAGTGAATACATTTGTGGGTTAATGTAGAGGAGGCTTGTCTTACATTTTAATTTCAAAGCTCGCTTTGGGTATTTCTTCCTTTCTCTCTTAAGCTGGTTAAGTTTGAAAGATCTTAAGGAGAATAAAATGTTACTATGTCTAGCTCTATTTGCAAAGTTAGTCTCAGATGAGAGAAATATGAGTGTCTGGAACTAAATCTCTGTTATTAATTGAATGTGTTGATATCATAAATGCTCTCTTTCTAGACATATTATGTTAATACACAATGCCAAGATGTGGCTATGCTCACTTGCCTGTAGTTATTAAGGTCTCAGGATTTAATTTTTGATATCTTTATAATATGTTAAATGCATTAGTAATAATCTGTAAATTTTTGCAGCACACAAATGAAACCTGCATTCCAATAAAGTTTTATTTTTTTTCTTTCTAAATATGGACTATTTCCACTGTAATAATAATCACAATATTGATCATTGGCTAGGTCTTACTATGGACCAAGAACTCTGCACGTACTGCTTTACTATTCCACATTTGGTGGCTTTTCAATTTTACCCATGAAGAAACTGAGGCCCACAGGATTAGGCAATTTGTTCAAAGTCACAAATGTATTAAATGGCAGATCAATTGTTTTGATACATATATTTATTTTGGTAATAAAGCCGAAGATAGCCTCTAAATTTAAGTTGTCGCA
This sequence comes from Vespertilio murinus, assembly GCA_963924515.1. Taxonomy (NCBI): domain Eukaryota; kingdom Metazoa; phylum Chordata; class Mammalia; order Chiroptera; family Vespertilionidae; genus Vespertilio; species Vespertilio murinus. The sequence continues at coordinate 162,557,888 of OZ004705.1, forward strand.
TCTTAAAGTGGGTAGGATTTCAGAATTGTTAAGGAGAGATACTCAGAAATTTTAAGTAGACTATTGTATAAATGAGAATGAGTTTCAGGGCTGAGTTCCTTTAATGTCCAGTGATCTCTAATACTGTCTGGCTAGAAAGAAGAGGAAAAGAACTGAATACCATCAGTGATTGATATGATGAACTTTGTTTCTGAAGGCACTACTAATATTCAATTCTCAATTCATCTCCTCATTTTTCTGTGATTATAATTATAATCTTGTGCAATTACTTTGCAAATCTCTGTGCATATTATGAAGTACCCCTATTCCTTAACTAGAGACCTGGTGCACAAAATCCCTACACTCAGTGGGTGACGGTCCTTCAGCCTGGCCTGCAACCTCTTATAGTCTGGGATCCCTTGAGGGATGTCTGATGGATGGCTTTGGCCCTCTCCCCTGGGGGAGCAGGCCAAAGCTGTTAGTCGGACATCCTTAGCACGGCCGTGCAGGTGGGAGAGACTCCCCCCACGACCACTGAGCTCACCACCAAGAGTTGGGCTTCTGGACAAGTAGTGCTCCCCCTGTGAGAGTGCACTAACCACTAGAGGGCAGCTCCTGCATTGAGCATCTGGCCCCTGGTCATCAGTGTGCATCATAGCAACTGGTGGTTCTACCATTTTAATATGGTCTACTTGCATATTAGCCTTTTATTACATAGGATAAGAACTGAACAAGGTGAGTGAACTATTGAACACAGTGAGCATAAACTACTGTTCCTCTCTATGTGTGTATGTGTGTGTTGATGTTTTCAAGAAAATATAAACAAAGTAAAACACTTTTTTTTTTTATATTGATTTCAGAATGTAAGGGAGAGGGACAGAGAGAGACAAAAACATCAATGATGGTGGAGAATTACTGGTTGACTGCCTCCTGCACAGCCCCCCACTGGGAATGATGCTTGCAACCCGGGCATGTGCGCTGACCAGGAATCAAACTATGACCTCCTGGCTCATTGTTTGGCACTCACCCACTGAGCCACACTGATCAGGCAAAGTGAAACACTTTTTAAAAAGCAATTGAATCATTGGTTAAACAAAATAATGTATGGAATACAAATGTCACAATGTCCTTTTTGACATTCTCTCTCTCTCTCTCTCTCTCTCAACACAAACACACAGACACACAGACACACACACATACACACACACACACACACAATTATATCATGTTGAAAGATAAAGAAACATATGTTCTTGCAGCCAGGAAACAAAACAAAACAAAAACTTACCTGCAGCCATAAAAAAAAAACAACAACAACAACAACAAAAAAAAAAACAACACCTACTTTTATAAGGGTAGCAAAAGGAAGAATGGAAACAAGTTTCTTATTTGAAAGTATGTAAGTCAGAACACAATAGAATGACATTTTTTTTACATGCTAAAATAAAAAATAAAATTGTAAAACCAATAGTCTATACCCAGGAGAAATATATTCTCTCACTTTAAAATTTAATTTATAAATCTGAATGCAGGATTATGTAATATGTTTGAATACATTTATACTAATTTTTAACTTTTCTATGTTGGAAAGTACTCAGAAAAATACACAAAGTACAAGAACTAATAATCTACATGAAAATAATTTCTCAGTAAAAATGTTTGTGTCTGTGTGCATTGTGTGTGCACACATGCAAATATGCAGTGTGTTTGCTAGCATACATTTTATGAGGTCATTTATAGACATAATCATGAGAGAATGAAGGTTCTTTATTTTTTTTTATAGCCAAGGCAAATGAAGCATGCCTTCAATTAGAAACTTCTGAAAATACACTGTGATAACCTACTGAGAACGGAATTGCTTTTCTTCACAGCATTCTACCCACCTCGCTTTAGAATCCCAGAGTATGCAAGTGTTGTAAGTGCAACGTGCTCCTCTTGAACCACTTTACTTCATTAAGTGTGTTTTGTACTTCAAATACCATTCCAAGATTATACATTTGATATATCAAAATGTGTGCATCCTGCTTTTAGAGTTCAGTGTGTGAATAAGTGAACCTCAAAAGTCTTAAAACTCAAGGGCTCTAAACGAGTGGGTGAAACTTCAGATTATTAGTTTTTCTCTGAAACCCCGAACCACGTATCCCCAAATCCCCACTGTGCGATTATCCTGTCATCAGCAGTTAAAGTTTAATTTTCTACATCCTTAAGCAAAATCTTTTAAAAAAATCCATTTCTTACCTTATGTTAAAAGCAAAATAAGCATATCCCCCGGAGAGAGTTGGGTATGGCTATCCCTGAATTATAGGACTTATAAGGTAACAAAATCAATACCAAACTGTAACACTATAACTCCTTTTTTGGGTGCTATTATAAATACTATTTTTTTAAAAAAAATTCAATAGCCAATTGTTCACTGCTAGTACATAGATATAAAATTGATTTTTTACATATTGATTTTTATCCTACAACCTCACCAAACTCAATTTTTAGTTCTAGTATTTTTCTGTTGACTAGGGAGCTTATAGCAGCTCACTCCCATTTTTCTTCTCCATTTCTTAGTCATGCATGTAACATTTAGATATGACACAAACAAATAATATCACTCTGCTTTAGAGCGTTATCATTTAGAATCTTTATTAATAAAAAGGTAATATGCTAATTAGACTAGGCCTCTTCCAGACATCTTTCCAGACAAAGGCGGGGCCAGAGGGAAGCCAGCTGGGGCCTGGGTGCCTGCAGGGGACCGGAGGAGGGAAGCCTGGGTCCCGGGTGCCAGAGGGAAGCCGGGGCCGGCAGCGGGGGGAAGGAAGGCCTACTCTTGCACAAATTTTTGTGCATCAGGCTTCTGGTTATTAAAATAAAGAGAAAATGAATTTGAGATGTAACTTTATTTCATTTCCAGCTATTTTTTGGTGTAGAAAGATAGAGCTACATTTTATCTAGTACTATACTCCTTCCACCTGAACATTTCTTTAATAACATTTATCGAACCTCAGGTATACTGCCAATTAATGCTTTCAATGTTTGATTTACTGAGTATTTTTTTTCCTTTCGTTTGTGAAATATATTTGTCCTGGATATAGACTATTGGTTTTGCAATTTTATTTTTTCTCTTAGCATGTAAAAAATGTCATTCTATTGTGTTCTGGCTCACACACTTTCCAATAAGAAACTTGTTTTCATTCTTTCCTTATAAAAGTAGATGTTGTTGTGTTTTTGTTTGTTTTTTTTATATGGATGTAGGTATGTTTTTGTTTTGTTTTGTTTTCTGGCTGCAAGAACTTTTTTTCTTTATCTTTCAATATGATATAATTGTGTGTGGGGGGGGGGTAATTCTTCTATTTAATATTATTCAAGTTTCTTAAACATTTAGTGATCTCTCATTAATTTTTTTTTTTTTTTGGGGGGGGGAATGGCCATTATTTCACCAAATATTTCTCTACCCTGTTTCTCTCTTTTTGGCATTCCAAAGTGTACAGATGCTAAATCCTTGTCTATTACCTTACAGTTTTTAGATGCTTCATTTTGTTTTATTTTTTATCTACTCTTTTTCTTTTGTTTTGATTAAGCCTAATTCTTAGGCAGGCATGTCCTTGTATCTTGGAAGTAAGGTCCTCTCTGTCCTCATCCAGAGGTCCATGCCCAGAGCATACTCCTTTTCCTCTTCTAGAAATAGATTTTTCTGTTTGTTTGCTTTTACCTGGCAACGATGTGTTTTCACAAGGGTGCCAGGATGTGATACACATTGCTTAGCAATTTAAGGTTTTTATTCCATAAGAATGATAATCTAGACAAGCCTTTTGGCTAGTTTGTGCAGTGGCTGCTGTCTCCTTTCCTTGGGAATGGACAACCAGAAATATTTCTCATCGCTCTCACTTGCCCCAGCCATTTTGTAAGGACACATCATGTCCATGGAGAAAATCCTAAGAGTGGGAGATTATACACTCTCTGTCTATGTCTCCCAATGATTTCATATTTTCTTACTTGCTCTTTGGCAATTTGTTACCTTTTAGCTGAATTATTTTTTACCTGTTTCCAGTATCATATGCTCTAGATAAACAAATATCTGATTATTTTTATATATAGACACCCATCTTTTCTTAAATTATGTGTTAACTTATTGTCCTGTGATCAATGAATTTTAGAAATTCTGAACTTTCAGGTGGTTTGGAGGAATTGTTTTGTTGTTGTTCTTGCTGTGACAAGAAGAATGATACTCATTTTGGCTTTTTATATTATAATCACAACCAAAAATCCCAGACATTAGGATCTGTATAATTATCTACTTGATCATTATAAATGTCATTTTATGATTATATGACATAGAATTCAACACCAGCTTGGATTCCTAAAAAGACTATTTTTCGCCAAAACCAGTTTGGCTCAGTAGATAGAGCATCAGCCTGTGGACTAAATGGTCCCGGGTTCGATTCCAGTCAAGGGCATGTACCTTGGTTGTGGGCACATCCTCAGAAGGGGGTGTGAAAGAGGCAGCTGATCAATGACTCTCTCATCGATGTTTCTAACTCTCTATCTCTCTCCCTTCCTCTCTTTAAAAAAATCAATAAAAATAAAAAAACTATATTTTACAATAGTTAACTTTCATTTCTTTTTCTGTATTTTCTTTGCTTTCTTAATTATAAGTTATACTTTGTTTTTATTCTTAAATTAAAATACTTATTTTAGCCCTTGATTACTTCTCCAAGTTTCAATTCTGAATCACTGATGCCTGACCTATTAAAAATACCTCAAATTTATAAAGCCACTGAAATATACCTTCTTTACTTTCAGAGCTCCATTTTGGGATGGAATATATAGGTTTAAAGCCAAAATATAATTTTTAATTTTGGAAATGTTCCATTCTGTGCCATTTTGATTCTTCCCTCTGATCTCCCCTGTGTCATTTTAAGTGATCCCCCTCCCCCATCTTGATACCACAATTCCTTTTTTTTAACACCTAGAAATGAGCGTAAAAAGAAAAAGCTACTCTGTGGAGTACAAGAAAGGAATCCTGGAAGACTCTTGGGGACAAAATCTTACTGCTTTTTGCAAAGAGAAGATGTTGAGTATCTGATTGGTCCGAAAATGGCGAGCAGAGTATGGTAACTTCATTGAACAAGTGGACAAGGGAAATGCTAAAAAGCGCAAGTGTGGATTAGGTCCACAACCATTATTTTCGGAGTTGGAAGACCCAATTTGTGAATGGGTTGTTGACAGGAGAGCAAAGGCTTTGGTTGTGAATAGGGCTCAGATTCAAGAATTTGCCCTTGCAATGGCACCACAGTTTGACATAGCCCCAGAAGACTTAAAAGCATCAGGACACTGGCTGGATAATTTCCTTCAAGGAAGTGAACTGTCTTTAAGAAGATCTACAACATTGTTTAGGTTGGAAGATACTCAAGTTATTGAGAGAGCACTTGCATTCAAGTCCTTTATTGATGATGCTGACTTCTCTAAATACAATCTTTCCAACATGATTGCTATGGATGAAAGTGCAGAGTTTATAGGCCAATCATCTCAAACAACAATTGAACAGCAGGGTGCCTCCTTAGTGTACATTCCCTCCACTGCTTACGAAAATGCACGTGTTTCCTGTATTTTGGCAATTCGTCTGGATGGCACTAAAATCCCACCTTTAATCATTTATAAGGGCAAGAAGGAAAATATTGAATGTGTTTTGGGTGTTTTTATTCTTAAAACTGAAAAAGCCTGGGCCACACAAGCAGTTATAAGGAAGTGGGTCGATTTAATGCTGCTGCTTGTTATGGGAGGGAGCCAAAGAGGTCTACTAGTCTGGGATGCAGCCAGCACTCATCCTGATAAATACATGAAGACATTTCTTCACAAAAGAAAAATAGATCAGATAATGAATCCCGTAGGAATGAAGATTATCTCCAGACTCTTGATATTGCAGTAAACAAGCCATTCAAAGACAATTTGCGCATGGAAATTAATGACTACATTCAAAATAGAATGAAGAGAAATCAGCTTGGAAACTTTGTGAAACCTAAACTGCAAGAAGTTGTGACTTAGGTGAAGAAATCATGGGAGAAAATCACTGACAGTTGCATTGCAAATGCAATGCAAGCAGGCTACCTTGACAAGAAGTACTCATTTAAAGACAGTGCTATTGCTAAACATGAGAGATTTGGTCCACTGATTCTGAAAGAAATGGAGTCATAAGAAATTCACCAGGAAATTCAGAAATTGGATTGTTATGATGATGTTCCAGAAGATGATGACATAATTGTCATTGAATAAATGAGTAAATTCTTGATACTGTAGGATTCACAGTTTGTCTGGTTTGTGTTGACAACTACCGTACTATCATACCGTATACAGGTAACAAATTTCCTTTATTTTCATTTAACAATAAATGTGTACCGTATTCTTCTTCATGGACAAATAAGACATCCCCTGAAAATAAGACCTAGCTCATCTTTGGGAGCAAAAATTAATATAAGACACTGTCTTATTTTCGGGGAAACAGAGTAGTAGACATTAATTAATTAATCTTTTTCATTTTTTTAATTTCTAGGTTTCTATTGTAATTATTTCTCAAGATGATCTACAGGTATTATCTTTTTAATAAGCTGAGGACAATGATCATTTGGTACATGGCCTGTTCTAAACTAATCTCCTGATTCTCAGAACAATAAAATGCTAGAGATTCATTAGTCTATAAAGCTTCATCTTTAAAAAATATTTAAATATTTTCTGTTTTTTACATTGTTGACATGTATAACAAAGACACTCTATATCTGTGAATATATAATGAAATGTACCTGATTTGTATTCTGTTTATGGGTTCATTGATCAGAAATAATATTAAATCAACTTAAATGCTTATCTTTTACATTATATTTATTTCATGATAATTTCTGAGCTTCTAATATTAATTTAGCTCTTTACCAGAGACTATAACTTCAAGAAAAATTCTCAAGTATTATATGGAAATGCATAATTCTGATACACTATATAATGATTCAATAGCCTTAAGTATTTCTCTCTTTTAAAATTTTGTATTTTATTTTAATTTCACATTTTCAAAATTGGAAGATATTAATTTAAAAGAATATCTGTTAAATATTCTTTCCCAGAGTTAGCCATTAACATTTTCCCAATTTGTTTTATCACTGACTCACTCTTTTATTTACACTTTTTCTCACCATACATATACATATCTTTTTATTTCTTATTTATTTTATTTTATCCTCTAAATAAATTGACATCATACCTACTTTTATTAATAATTCAATTATAAATACTCTTAATTTATATTTAAAAGTTGTTGATTTTCTCAAAAATATTCTCAATAGCTTTAACAATATCTGGTCCGTGATTCAATTCAGAATCATATATTTAATCAGTTGTCATGAAACTAGAGCTTCCTTTATTTGGAAAAAATCCCTCAGCCCTGTTTGACATTGATGATCTTGGTATTTTTAAATAGGTCAAGCCAGTCATTTTTTTTTTAACCATCATATTTTATTACACATTTTGAATTAGTAATGTTTTATCCAGGCTTTAAACAATTTTAAAGGCCTCAATAAATATATAGACAGCAGATATTGTGCCTATTATGTTAAATGAATTTAAAACAAAATCCCTGAGGAAAATCAACTCTACTTCAATTATTGATTGAACAAATTTTGACTGAACTCCTGTGGGCCAGATCCTGGGCTGGCGGTGAGAATACAGTGGGATAAGAGTTTGGCCTCTGCCCATATGGAGCAAAAAATGAATGAGAAAAGACATTTAAAATAGTTGTCAAACCACTGTCACATGCTGTGATATAGAGAGCCAACTGGGAAGGCACATGGATACTCTTTTAATTCTTATCAGCTTATCCCCAGGGCACTAGAAGAATCTTGTTATCAGTACTGATTTCTTATCTTTATCCATGTGCTTGGGATGAGGAACAAAAAGGACCTTGATCCACCCAGGTCTTGTTATGCTAAATCTTTTTTTTTAAAATATATTTTATTGATATTTTACAGAGAGGAAGGGAGAAGGATAGAGAGCTAGAAATGTCAATGAGAGAGAAACATGGACTAGCTGCCTCTTGCACACCCCCTATCCGGGATGTGCCCGCAACCAAGGTACATGCCCTTGACCGGAATCAAACCCGGGACCTTTCAGTCTGCAGACTGATGCTCTACCCCTGAGCCAAACCGGTTTCGGCTATGCTAAATCTTGTACCAAAAAAATAAGGAGTTTACCCAAATACTGATGAATAGGATTTGGGCACACCCAAAAATCCTTTTGATCATAAAATCCCTTTTGGAAACCAATAAATATGCTGTGTTGTCTGAGGTGAGGGTGACTGTCTCTCCATCAGAGAGATGGTGCCCACCTAGGGCCCAGCTTGAATCTATTTCTGTCTCTTTTCTCTTTCTTTCTCTAATTTCTTAATCCCCAGCTCCTCCCCTCAGGAACCTGTTGTTTTCCGTGAGGGACTCGGAAAACAGAGAAAATGTCCACCACACTGTGAAAGAATGGGAAGGGCATAGTGCAAGCATACAACCAGGTTATCTCATTTAGATTGGGTTGGAGGGAGAGATGTGTCCCCTATGGATGTGACTTTTGACTTGTAATTTAAAAGATGAGTATCAGTAAGCTAAATGAAAAGCATTTTCGAGACTTTCAGATGTGTGAAAGTCCTGTACAGGAAAGGGAAAGAAATCAGAAAAGAAGCACAGTAAGAGGAAGGAGTGGTTATTATGGTAAAGACAAAAGACATAGCTGTCACCGGAGTTGCTAATTCGTCTCAAGTTTATTAAGAATTTGAAAGTTTATTCTAAGTACAATTTTACCCATGAAAATTGCCTGCAAGAAGTCCCATCATTGGATTTACACTCATTTCCATGTAGTTAACTTTATTCTCCCCACCTTTTAAATTATAATTGTCTTCAGTGTTTCCTCTACAGACATTGAACATCACTTCAGATGGTTTTATAAGTTTTGTTTCAACCATCAAATATGGTATAAGAAACACATTGAGACAAGAGATACTCACTTCTTTGTTGTTGTTTTATTATTTTTTTTTATTTCTTAACCCATTTTGTTGTTCATATTTGCCTTCTGAAGTTTCAAGCCTTCTTTTGTTATAATTTCCTGCTGTCACTGGGGCAGAAAAGGGAGAAGCTGAGAGAGCCAACCAGCTCTACCCCTAAGACTTTGCTCTGCCTCATGGTTGCCAGGTGAGGCTCAGATTCCTGCTGATGCTTATTATGTGAGTGGGCACTGTGAGTAGAGCAGTGTTGACTATCCCTGCTTTGCCCTACCACAGTGAGTCTTAATGCTGCCCAGAGGTGCTGCAGGCTTAGTTCCTGGACCCCATGAGCACTACCCTGGTCTGAAATCAGTGAGCCACCTTCCATCTGCCTCTGCTGTCTAAGGGGTTCGAAACCAGCTCCTGCCAGGTTCAACTGATATCACTCTGCCTCCTGCTTTTGTGGTTGGGGGGGCAGAGTTTGAAGATCAGCTCCTTACTATGCCCCACTGCAGCCACCCGGTAGAAGATGAGGGAGACAGAGTGCAGTTTTTCTGTAGCTATTTGGCTGGAAAAGGGTGAATGTTGCGCGCACGCACACGCACACACACACACACACACACACACACACACACAAAGGTTTTCTCTTGTTAAACCACCCTTTCTTGGTCATTTTGGTGGAACGGGAGCTTTTACATGGAGCTTTTTTGTCTGCTTGTGTGGGAAGCCATTCAGGACAGCAAGCTTCTCCAGCATCCTGGCAAGATATATGGGAAATGGCAAGGATTCCATGGAAACTCCCTGCCATTTGTTAGCTAAGACAAGGGAGTATTTGAAGAGAGCCTTGGGTGTGGGGGGGGGGGGGATGAAGTGTCTAGTTTTTACCATAATAAGCTTAAGTTTTCTTCAAGACAGCGGTAATATCAGTGTGGAGGTGATGATGGGTAAAGTACAAATTCAAAAAAAATGAGAGAGCAGTGCAGAGAAAAAACATATTTGTCTGTTTCTCTCTGGAGTTGTATGTGGTAAACACTATTATGTTTTTCTCAAAGTCATTTCCTTTTATTATATATAAATGTTAGTCTGAGTCCATTAGAACATATTTGACACTTTGGAAAAATGGGGGAGAGAGATAAATACAAAATGAGCTACTAGCAGCACATTTAAGTGGTTTGTTTTTCACATAGTGTCCCAAAAAAGGAGATGAGGTGTCTGACATCTAGTCTTTTAAGTGTCTTTCTCTCCAAAGCATATCTGAACATCCAAATGTGGAAGAGAAGAAATTGGGCACCTCGAAATGACTCTTTTAAGAGCTTTCCTCTAGCTCCCAAAGAGATTTGTTTGTTTCTAAGAGATTTATTTTGTTATTATCACATCTGAAATGCACTCGGAAGGAAGAAAAGGACTTTTGTTAGCTCAGAACAATAATAAATCAGCTATCCTAAGTGCATTTCTGTCTTAGAGATTTATTTTGTTTTGTTATAATTGAGATGAGTCAAGGAGACAACAATATGGAAACACTTTTGATTCTGCATCAAGACAAAGGTCAGTAACTTAAGACTCAAGCATCCTCAGAGTAAAAACACCTTTTAAATATCTGTTGATGGAGAAAAATGCTCTAGTGAGGATTCACTCTCTCAGTGTACAACACCAGGCAGAATACAGTGCAATGCCAAGGGCCTGCTGTCCAGCAAAATATTAGAAGAAGCAAGAGATTTAGGAAAAAAATGTTTTGTTATCTATTCTTTGGGTACATTGAGAAAGCTAAATTTAGACCAGAAATTAGGTTTCACTGAGATCATTAGCTCCATGAATTTTGAGATAGCTCAATTTTTATAGCAAAGAAGCTGTCAGACTTTCTAATGCATTAGACATAATTTTTTCAGGCACCTATCTTCTTCACACAGTTAAAGTATGTGGCTTCTAGGTTAATTTTCCATCCCACATTTTACATAGACAACTAGCTACGGTAGATAGCAAAGGACACACAAAGGAGAGTTCTAATCCTTCCAATATGACCTAGGATCTCTGTGTGCTTAGGAAAAAAAAAATAACTTAACTTCTCTTAATACCAGCTTTGTCACTATTTAGCAAGGATGATGATGCATATCCAGCAGCACACGTTTAGTATGAGTTACAACACAGTGTGTGCTACATGAACAGAAGATGTTGTTATGCACTAAGTGTCAAGAATGCTTACCACCACAACTATTTGGGGAATGAGCAATTCCATAGAAATCAGATAACACAAACTTGGGAAGTATATGGGAATCTAAAGTCTAGAAAGGCTAAGTTGTAGGCTCAGAAAATTCTCGCATTTTTCACCTACAACCATAGTAAGGTGAACATGCCAGAGTTTACAGGAAAATCCAAGAAGGTAACCTGGGTGGTAAAGTAGACTGCAAAGTAGGAGGTCACGGAGAGGTCAGTGAAAATGCCCATTTCATCTGCTGCCTTTGAGGGCCTCGAGATGGTATGTACTCGGTAGTGATCCAAGGGCTGCTCTTAGCAAGCAGGGCCAGCCAGCAATTGAGGAGACAAAGTAGTGCATGAATTTTAACAAACGAAAACATCTTCAGAGAGAAAAAATAGATTCTCAAGACTTTGCTAATCCTTCAGTTTCATTAAATACATCAGTAAGTGGTAAACTAAAGAAAGCCAACCATACATGTATATTGACATTATGTCATGTTTTCAATCACCCTTTTATAGGTATAACCTTTTATTATCCAATATCTGCTTATCAGAAAAGCAAAAGAACATTTAAATCTAAAAAAACACTAATATGCTAATTTTTTTGAATTTGACATTTTAAGATAGCACATAAAACAAAATATCCTATCTTATTAAATGTGTTCTGTATTTTCCTGAAATAAACTCTTAAATTCAGGTGCTATTTTTTTTAAGGTTGAATATTTTGTTCCTTAAAAGTATGCAGCCTACAGCTTAAAAAAGGTGATTTTTAAGCAATTATGCTCATATATATATATATATATATATATATATATATGCGATCACAGTTATAAAAAATATTTTTTTTCTTTAACATACAATAAGATTCAGCATTTAAATGCTGAATCTTATTCTGTGCTAAAGCCATGGGGATAGAATCTTTAAGGATAATGAGTTTAATCACAGGAGGGAATTAAGTTCTTTAGAGCTCTAGGAGCCTATTGATTTGAATTCTTTTCACTTCTTTAAAAGAAAGACCTAGCATTCCCTTAACAAAGGTTATTTGACAAAGAAAATATATGTCTAGAGTGTGGCTGAAACCTAACCTACCAGGGATCAACTGCACATTGCATCATTTCTTCCTAGGTCATGCATTGATAATATTCACATTTTTATTTTGAAAAAGAAGTTACAGAAAACAAACAAACAAAAGCAGTGTTAACATTATCAAAGTGTTTTTTCTAAACCAAGGAGTCGCCAATAATTTCTAAACATGCAACATGCCTCCAAACCAACCCTTTGCAAAAATCATGTATCTACGTATGTATCTGTCCATCTACCTGTCTTCTACCTGTTATTTATAGATATGCATATAATGAAGAAATATTTCATTTTGTGGAATTATTTATTTGATATAAAACTAAAGTTTTTTAACTGCAAACTGATTTACTTATTACCTAATAAATATCATAATTCTTACTTGCTAGACCTATTAGTGTCACAAAAGCAGAAGTATCTTGCAAACTTTTCTTCTTCCACCTTCAAAATCACTACATTCAATGATCAATAAATATTTTTCAAGTGCCTATTACATTCCATATACTGTGGTAAGCAAAGGGGATGCAATTTGATCATAAGGAGTGATACGCTTCTTGTCCTAATGGAGTTCATGATCTCATAGGAAAAATAACCATCAATCAAATATGCATGTATAATTACACAATTTGTGATTTTGTATGAACTAAAAAGTTGAATAGAAAACAATAAAATAATGTTTGAAATCTTCTTGATTTCATCAAAGATCAAATATTTGATGAACCTAAGCAAACTTTAAAACATCTAATAGTAGAGAACAAATAGAGACTTCAATACACACGTCCAATGTTCCAAGAAAAGTTTAGCTCAAGGATCTATATATATAAAAGCCTAAGTGACCATTTTGATGGAATGCTGGAACAACCAATTGACCAGTCAATGATGTGCAATGACAAGTAGAGAGCAGATACTCAATGCAGAAGCTTCCCCCTTGTGGTCAGTGTGCTTCCACAGGCAACCTCCCAAGGCAGCCTACCTCCCATGGCCAGCCAACCTCCCCCAGTCCCTCCCTCCATCCAGCAAACCTCCCATTATCCCTTCCCCTATCTGGCAGGCCCCGGCAAGCAGCCAGCAGGCCCTGGCAAGCCCGGCCCTAGTCAGGACTGGGCAAGATGGCCCCAATAGGCCCTGGTTGCCAGCCAGGCCTAGAAACCCCACCCATCCAAGAATTTTGTTCACTGGGCCTCTAGTGGAATTGTAAATGTGAGAGTTATCTGCATGTAGATTGGATTAAAGTTGTGAATATGGATGATATTGCCAAGAGTAACAACACAAGGTATGAGAATGAAAAGGCCAGGGCACAAAGAGGACAGCTAACTCCACTATATTTTCAGTCTGATAGAAGAGGATGAAATTGTAGAAGAGTTCAATAGAGGTGGAATAAAATGGGGAAATATGGCACCTGGAATTTTACAACCACAGCTCTGAGACTGAATAGATTTGAATTTGAAATAGTTTCAGAGCCTCTGTCTAGGGAATTTCTAGCTCAGTTAGGATAACGTGCTAAGTCAGTCAGAACAGGAATCAACAATGAATTAGGGGAATTACTTTTGTAAATTTGCTAGAAGAGATAATGACTAGGTTGAATGGTCTTAGTTATAGGATTTATTTTTGTCAAGACAATACATGAGTAAGTACAAACACACATTTGTGGAAGCACGCATTTTGAATTCAGGAAAATATTTTGAATAATCATGTTATTATGTGTGTTCACAGACCTTTAGGGACATCTTAACCTCCATAAAAATATGAGTTCGCACTTCAAATGTAAAGTTTTAGGAAAGTATACATATGTTATTTTTAAATGCAATGTGATTACCTCCATAGCATCACATTTTGAAACTCATTGCCTTTAACCACCTAGCAAACAGTTGAAGCAAGAAATAGAAATTTAATCTCCTGAGATTTCTTTATGGTTTTTTTTCTTTCTCTCTGAACAATGCACATTCTTTTGCATTCACAATTACTTGAGTCCATTAAGTACACAAAAGGCAGCACTGTTTTTAAAGCAATGGCTTTATCTTTTTTATTTTTTTTATGGAGGGTATTCAGCTGGTAAAATGAGTAAGAAGACAATCATGCCTCTGCTGGAAGGTATCATTTAAAGGGATATTTTAGATTGACAGATACTGTTTTCGTTACTTATCAAATTATCTCTCTTTTTAGTTTTTTTAACCCTTGTGCAAAGATATGCTTTATTGATTTTTAGAGAGAGAGGGAAGGAGAGAGAGAAAACATTGATCAGGATCAGTGGCCTCACGCATGTTCCAGGAATGGGGATTGAACCTGCAACCTAAGTATGTGCAATGATCAGAACAATGTTCCAATAAACCCAGACATCTGGCCAAGGCTCAAATTCTCTCTCTTTAACAGGGTAATAGACATACAAAAAGCCATGTATCACTTGTTTATTCGTATAGTGTTTGGACTAAAAATTTAAATACTGTCCTAATTGTCATGGTCATAGTCTAAGGTCTGACTTATACTACAAAGACATTATTTTAATTTTACTTTAAAAAAAATCCTCAAGAATATAGGAAAATGGAACAAATAAATTGTGTATGTTTTAAAAAGCATGCAAATTTCCAAAATATACATATAATTTTAAATTCAAAACTATTAAGAAAATATAAAGATGTATGCTAGATAAAAACAGAGAAGAAATGATGGGGTTTGTCCATTAATCCATTCATGTATTTGGGAAAGATCACTTGGAAAATTTAAAAAGGAAATGGGTCTATTTCAAAATATCAAATAGTAAATTTTAAACATATGAATTAAAAATAATGTATCTATTTATTTAAAAGTTATCTAATCTCATACTGAGCATAGAAAAATTGATTTATATATAGCCAAAACCGGTTTGGCTCAGTGGATAGAGCTTCGGCCTGCGGACTGGAAGGTCCCGGGTTCGATTCTGGACAAGGGTATGAACCTTGGTTGTGGGCGCATCCCCAGTAGGGGGTGTGCAAGAGGCAGCTAATTGATGATTCTCTCTCATCAATGTTTCTAACTTTCCCTCTCTCTTCCTCTCTGTAAAAAATCAATAAAACATATTAAAAAAAAGAAAAATCTATTTATAGAGGTGAATTTATACTAATCAACTTTGTGTGTTATTTTTTATTATTTACCAAACTAGTCACAAACCTTTGCAATAATTTCCATCTTACTACATGCTTAATAGCCAAAAGATACTTCCAGTGTCTAAGTACATTCAGAAATCTGGTTCATGATATACACGATAGTTAGCACAATCTCTGAGGGACAGAAGAAATACTTAAAATGTAAGCCCCCTGATTACATGGCCAGGAGAGTTTGCCTGCTGGAGAGAAACATTTTGACTTCACAAGAAAGTCTGTTTTCTTTAGAACAGTAACATTTGTAATTGCAGTAGGGTCACAGTCAAGCAAATTTGACTATTAAAGAAGATTAACAGGACTTTAAATGGCAATGTCCCTGAAGCTACAGTCCATGCCCCTTTTTATAGATAAATCCAACAGCATCAGAGAAAGGCTATTCCTCGTTGCCAAAAACTGCCTCACAACAAAGAATCCAAAGCAAGACACAGTCTCCAATTGTCCACCTTCCATTGGGCAAAGAAAACATGCTTTCTCTTTTGAACCGAGATCCATGGCCACTAGCATGGGACCCTGGACCAGGAGGCCCTGTATGAACTCTCAGCCGGGTTTTTGTCCTCTGCTGGTCAGATAGGCCCATTCGTGCTACGTGTCGAGTCTCAATGACAGAACTCTGTAGAATTCTCCAAAACCTGAATTTAAATAATGAATATCCTCAACTTCAATAAAGCATGATGACAAGCTCATACAAACTCTCTGTAATTTGTCTTGGGAGAGTGACAGTGCACCCGTTTTAAGCCTAGGTCTGTGCCGCTATCGCCATGAGTGGCAAATATACTTGTTAGGCCACTGAGCCAAGGATTCTGTTGGCTACTCAGGCAGCAGACTCAGTGCTAATCTACCCCTTAGAGATACCTAACCAGCTGAGTCAGCGGAACCTCTTCCGTTCACCATAGGGATGTGAGAAATATATGTCACTGGTGTATTCAAAAGAGAATTGCTTGTTTTTGTTTATTTATTTTGGGCTTATGCAGTGATCGTTGATGGATATCTATTTTTAGTTTTTGATTCTTTTTGCGAAGCCTTATCACTTCTCAATACCGGAGTCCAAAATGGATGAATTGGGAATAAGGAAGTTAGAGGTCTGCAGGTCTGCAAATGCCAGGCGGTTTTTATAAATGATCGTTAAGTCAAGTCAAATTACTACAAGAGAAAGCATCTAAATTATTTTCTTTGTGTCCATGCTTTCCTTTCCATATAAGAACCAAAATAATCATTACAAAAAGCATTTGTATTGCAATCAAAATAAAATCTCAAGCCTTTGCCAGCATGATATGCATGATCTAAATCATGCCATCCTCTTAATCCTGATGTTAGTCTATACTCTCTCAAATTCATTATTTGTTCAGCTACCCTAATCTTATTAAAATCCACCAGATGTTATAACGTTGTTATCTCTTGGGCCACTACTCCTTTTGCACTTCCCCATCATCCTTGAACTTCTTTTATTTTCTGGATATTATTGTGTTCTTCAAGATATCACATGATTCACTCTAATTATCATCCAGCTGTCAGCTCAGGTGCCATTCATCATAAAGTTCTCTTCGAGCACACACCTAAATCAACCATTTTCTCAGGCACTGTTCTCCCACTGCCAGATTTTATTGTCTTTCGAGCAGTTATCATTCTCTGATGTTTACTTCATTTTCGTTTTCATGTCTCACTGGTATGTAAATCATGAAAGCAGAGCCTTCCGCTATGGCGTTTATGTTCATAGCTGTCTTCCTGGAACTTCAAACTTCACCAAAATTAGAGCAACTGCGCCAAAAATGCCATACTAAGGAGTAAGGAAATAGGAAAAGTTTAGTTGATGAGGTCTATATTATGATTCTATTTTAGTAATGCTAATTAATGAAGTTCCAAGGATTGAGACAACTACCTTCATGTTGCTCAAATAGCAAATTGCAGAGCTAGACTTTTAACCCTGTTGTTTGGACTCCAAGAGTTATTATATTTCCATGAACACGCTGGGCAGGTTTCCTGGGCTAAGCAAGCTCAGAGACCTATGCCTCTTATTTATTTGTAGTAGATGAGGGGTTTTAAAAGGGCCATTGTTACTATGTGTATTTCTAAAGTGACTGGTATACATGGAGAGAAGCTACAAGTACATCAATAGATATAACAATTAAATTGTATGTAACTAAAAACTGTTTATTTTACAATTAATAAAACATAATAAGGAGACAAATATTTTAGGAGATTCAAAATATACACTATGTCATTTTCAAGAATCAGGTGGCACATGGTTCACTTAGCTGAAATTAAGGAATTCAGTGCAAGAATGAGAGAGCCTTGGCGGGTGTGGTTCAACTGGTTGGGCACCATCCAGTGCACTGAAAGGTTGTTGGTTTTATTCCAGTTCAGGGCACATGCCTGGGTTGTGGGCTCACATCCTAGTGGGGAGTTTGTAGGAGACAATTGGTGGATGTTTTGCTCTTATGTTGATATCTCTCTCTCTCTCTCTCTCTCTCTCTCTCTCTCTCTCACTCAAAATCAATACAAATATTTTTTTAAATAATGAGAGAAATATTTAAAATTTTCTTATGATTTTTTCCCTTTCATATGGATACCACCACCAGGTTTCTTTATTAAAATGGCTCAACTACAGCAATCAGAATCAGTCTGGCTATTTCATTTTATTTTATTAAAAAGGTCAAAGTAGATAAAATGGAATTATAAATATAGTAAGCCAATATGCCTTTTATTTTCAATAAAGAATTTTTAAATTTGAAAAAGTTTTAAAAGCACTCAAGGAAAACATCATAGGCATATTGGAGTTTTTTTGTCCCATGTAAGTTAACATATTAACATAAATAATGAATTACTTATCATTCTTCATTCTTTTTAAATACTTATTCCATTCATAGTTAGAAATTCGGTCATTTTAGCTCACACTCTATTTTTACTAAATCATTCCTAGACAGTGAAGGCACTAAGCTTCAAAGTATTTTTTATTTATGCCTTTATCTGCTTATTAATAAGAAGTCTATGTCCCTCAGTTCACTAGGAAACAGCATAATTAGCAAATATCATAGCTTATCATATGAAAATATCACAATATTTATCTTCTGATCAAATGGGAACATAAGCTAAATTTCAAATGTCCTAATAGTTTATAATCTCAAAGGCATTTGTTTTTGCTGGAGTGGAGAGAGAAATTTTTTGCCATTGGAATTTGATCATATATTAACATTGGTCTGCTATCCACCCACTATGTCAAAATGCCTAAACCCAGTGCTTTTAAATGTATGCTTTACCGCCTTTATAATGTAGATATCCTCTGTAAAGCAAAGCCAGGTCTTGGGAGATTATGTTGTGAAATATACTCACTATACACTCATCATTAATGAGTGGATTTAAAATTTTTCTCCCTTTGTTATGGCTGCCATGATTTCAAATGCCCTTGTCAAGAGGAAAAAATAAGCCTGTCAGGTCAGTTTACAAATTTATTAGTTGAAAGTTTCTTTTAGAACACATAGAAGTTATCTAAACTGAATTAATTACACAAACACACTTTATCTACTTTCAGAACAGATTGTTTTGGGGTTGAAGACATGCCCTTCTGACTGGCTTGCATTGATTTACACTAATTTACTGAAAATAATTAAATTATGTTGCCTTCTTTTTCTCTTTATCACCAAAAAAATTTTTTTCTTGCTTAATGGTATACATGTTAGTCATTATTTATGATTAAGAAGCCAGATAAAACATACTTAACTTTAAAAAATGAAAATATATTATGATTTTTAAGGATTCTATTTTTCAGAAATATGCAAATTAATACAAAAATTAATGCTATTCATTCATCTAATTTTTTTCTAAAGCAAAAGTGTGAAGTTATTACTTCCATGTCTTGTGGACAATTAGTATTCATATCATATTTAGGAGAGTAACCTAAATATATCAATCAAAATTTCAATTTGTGCATAACATTTGAGCTAGCATTTCCAAATCTAAGAGTCCATCCCACAAATATAACCACCTATTAACAGAACTACATATGTTTATAAAATAGTCCACTAGGACATTGCTCATAATAGCAAAAAATGGAAATGATCTATACTAATAAAAGCCTAGGAGGTCCCTGTGCCCTCGCCCCTCATGTCATCACAAGATGTCCACCACAAGATGGCCAGCAGGGGAGGGAGTTGTGGGTGATCACACCAGCAGGAGAGGGCAGTTAAGGGTGAACAGGCCAGCAGGGGAGGGCAGTTGGGGGTGATCCAGTTAGCAGGGGAGTAGTAAGGCATCAATTAGGATGACAGGGAGTGGTTAAGAGCAATCAGGCAGGCAGGCAGATAAGTGGTTAGGAGCCAGCAGTCCCAGATTGTAAGGAGGATGTCTGACTGTTGGTTTAGGCCTGTGGAATTGGGCCTAAATTGGCAGTTGGGCATCCCTTGAGGGGTCCCAGACTGGAGAGGGTGCAAGCTGGGTTGAGGACACCACCCTAGTGCATGCATGCACTGGGCCTCTAGTATTTATTATAGAATCTTATGTAATAAAAGCATAATACTAGTATGCAAATTGACCAAACAGCATAACAGCAGAATGAACACCCAGACAACCATCCAGGACCATGCTATGACACCCACTGGTGCCAGGCCCCTCCATTGCCCTATGATCACACCACAGAGGGAGTCCCAGCCGACTGGCCAGCAGGGGGATCAGTCAGAGGTCTCCACAACTGCCCTAAAATGGGAGGCCCAGGTCACCGACTGGCAGGCTGCAGCAGGTGGGTAGGCCTCCCTCTGTGAGGGAAGTCCGGGGCCCCAGTGCCAGCAGCTGGAGGGAAGCCAGTGCTGGCAGCCAGGAGAAGGAAGGCCTACTCTTGGATAAATTTCATGTTTCAGGATTCTAGTTGTTTATAAAATAATTTTGTGTATTATGTTATTTACAATACAAATATACATACTATAATCAATTCTGTGGAAATGTTAAGTAGCAATTATAAAGAATGAACTTTACAGATAATGGAGGTCTCTATACAAGGGAACTCAATGTAGGAAATAATTTTCAGAATATACTTTGGGTATAAGAATAAATTGGTGTGTTTTTTTGTGTGTGTGTGGATGAACTTTAGTCTTTTATGCTATATTCATCCACCTAATTATAGGTTTTTCACAATAAATATCAATGTAAAATTTTAAATTAAAACTTAAAAAATATTGAATGAGGGTTTATTTAAAAACAGATTATACATTTACAAAAAGGATGTTTTTGAATAGGTATTAATGAATATTGTGGTACTAATTTTGTTTTAATGTTCAATTTCTCTATATGGAAACACTGAAATTTTAACTGATATAATTATACATTAGGGTAGTAGAGATAAAAG
This sequence comes from Vespertilio murinus, assembly GCA_963924515.1. Classification (NCBI taxonomy): domain Eukaryota; kingdom Metazoa; phylum Chordata; class Mammalia; order Chiroptera; family Vespertilionidae; genus Vespertilio; species Vespertilio murinus. The sequence continues at coordinate 162,578,601 of OZ004705.1, forward strand.
GTACAAGTCTTGATGCACATATATGTACTAGTCTTTCTATCAGTACCATATAGAAAGGCAACTTTTAATTCCTTGGTATCTTAAATATATCATTATTACTTGCTCTGAAGAATAAAAATATCAATATTAATGTGTTTTATGAAAATCAAAGTGTTTTGTAGGTCACTTAAAATATATGATAGCATAACATCATATACATTTTTTTCTTGGTTTTAAAATTACTTATCTTTCACTGTCTTAAACACTTTTAAAAAAGTGTTTTAACCTATATACCTATATATAAAATTATAAGCTTCATATTTATTCAATTAATATATAGCATCGTAGTTGAGAATATAATTTAAGTTTCAGATTTTATCTGCTCTATAAACATATTCATAAGAGACATATTATTCTTCTCAATGTCAATATTACCTAGTACCATGTTTTCCTGAAAATAAGACATCCTCTGAAAATAAGACCTACTTCATGGAAACATAATACATCCCCTGAAAATAAGACCTAGTGCATCTTTGGGAGCAAAAATTAATATAAGACACTGTCTTATTTTGGGGGAAACAGTGTAATAGACAAACATGTAAATTGACTGTACCTCCACTATGCCCACAGCCAATAAGTGTGAGTATGCAAATTAGGCCAACGATGGCGGCCTGTCTTGCTGCTCCAGGTGCAGAGTGGCCAGGCAGGACAGGTCGCCTGCTATAAGAGGGAGGGCGGGGGGTGAAGGAATCTAAGGGAGCAGATGCTGACTAACTGCAGACTCTGGAGTCTGTAGTGAAGACGAAGATGGCAGACTTCAGCCGGAATCTGCAGTAAAGAAGAAGACGGCAGACTCTGGCCGGAGTGAAGGCCTGGGTCCCAGGTGCCAGAGAAAAACCAGTGCTGGAAGCCAAGGGTCTTATCTCTTCATGCAACGGGCCTCTAGTGTAATAATAAAATACTCTAAACAAATCAATATAAAGTATTTTATCTCTGTCCATATATACCAGTGCTAGAACTAAATTAACTAAGGTAAGTTAAACTAGTCTCTAGAAATAATAAGAATTGTGCATGCATATCCATTATATTGAGTACAACCTAGAATTATTATTATTTTTTTTAAATAATTCTTTTAAAAGTTAAAAAAGCAGAATAATTTTTACTGTATGGCTTTATAGTGGAGTTATAAGATGAAGGCCTTGGGACTCTATGCACAAGTTAATTTCTTACTATTTTCTCTTTTCATTTCAAGATTTGTCACTGGACTACTATATTTGGTGCCTTATTCTATTTTCATTATACTGTGATTTCACAATTTCCAGGAGAATAAATTAATTCTCTGTAGTTTTTCTTTCTTCAGAAGGATATATTATTAAAGAACTTTATACTGTTACAGCTTAGTACACTATATGTTTCAATTCATCTGACAAAGATGTTAACATAAAAAGAGACTCAGTACATTTTGGAGAACATAATTAAAGTGGAAAAACAATGATGCAAATGTTGTCAGTTCTAACCTACATTCTGTTTTATCAGTCATTCTTGGTAAAGTAAACATATCCTAATAACTTCAGGTTTATTCATAAACATGTCTGAGACATTATTACTTAGAGTATTCTGTCTTCTGTGTGATATGTTACATTTAGGAAGGTGTCTTAAGCTTTTGTTTTTCTATAAATCAATACTTTACAATAAGATATGCCTATACTATTTAATTTTTCTATTTTTCCTAGAGTTTAGTTCAAATATACACCATAATTGTTCAAATTATATACACCATTTAGACTGAGCAATGAAAAGGCCACATATTTTCTGTTTTTAAATTTAATTTTGCTGTATCCAAAATTAAAATAAAATAAGTTGACTTGGAAATATTTATACTAATAAAAGGGTAATATGCTAATTAAGGTGGGTGTCTTCTGGATGTCCATACAGACAAAGCCACAGCAGCTGCGAGGTCCAGGTTCACAGCAGCCATGGGCTCTGGCAGCCATGGGCTCAGGTATTTATGAGGCCCTGGGCTCAGACCTTGTAGCCGCAGTGGCCGGCAGTGGCAGCAGCAGTGGGGTAAAGGGGGTGGCACCTGCCCCTGAGCAGCCTAGTTGCTTCCTGTAGAGGGAGACCACTCTGTGGGGAGCAGACCTAAGCTGTCAGTAGGACATCCCATGAGGGCTCCTGGACTATGAGAGGGGGCAGGCCGGGCTGAGGGACCCCTTCCCCTCAGTGCACAAATTTTTGTGCACCAGACCTCTACTAAATTTTATAAAGAAATGGGCTTAGGATGAGATTTGCAGTTCAACATAAATTATTTTCATTTTTTTCTATTATCCTATAATGGAAGTTGTCATCAATAATAAAGAAATTCTGCAATATGACTAGTAATAAGAATATATAAATATGTATATATATATGTATTTGTATATATATAGTGATAAGGATATATATGTATATATAATACATAATATCACTTTGATTTTTAAGAAGTTTTAATCATTTATTTACTTTAAAAGTTAGTAGATATACTTATTTTTACTACAGTATTTCCCTTTAAACAATAATTCAATGTTTATCAATGATGAAATTTTACTGAAAATTGGGTATTTTAGATGAGCTCCTTTCAAAACTAAAATGTTGTTTGCATTTTACAATATATGATCTATTATGATAGTTTAAAGGTAGTTTCAAATTGATGATTAGGAAGGTCTTAAGAAAATGAGGGAAAAAATCATTGCACTATTATTGAGTTCATAGCATATTCAATGTTATTTGTAATGATGCCTAAAACTCAGAAGATCATCTAAGAAAGCTAATGCTTGTGCTAATATTAATATTCCCGATCTGTCAAAAAATCATAGGAAATCTTATGGTATTATTAAAATATAAACACCTAGGCCTTTTCTGTGTGGCTCAATTGGTTGAACTTCAATCCAGGTACCTACTGAAATTATTTTAATTTTATATTGTTATTTTTTGTTCATTTGCCCAAAGGACTTCAAAATCAGGCATATTTACATTAAATAAATGGATAAAAATAAGGTGATATTTTTAGGAGACACCTAGTTTAGATTTTGTGCAGCTCACCTCAGATCAAATTACATGCTGAAACAGAATTCATGTATACAAATTATATACAGTGCCACAATTAACTTAGGATTGCATGCTCATTATCCTGCTGTTTTGTTCCATTTTTGTTCTCATGTCAAAAAAATCAAATATAAATGCAATTACTCTCCAGGAAGAAACAAATGTCACCAATTCCATATTCAAAAGGCAACATTCACAATGCTCAATGACCAAAGCAATAACTTTGTAAAGATAACAGGCAACTGATTAACCTTAGAACTAGATTATCAACTCATTCAAAGAAATCTTAGATCAATGGAGAGCTGTAATGTGACTTTATAAAGTAAATAAAAAATATAAAAATCACTCCTCCTAATGATTTTTTTTAGTGTGCTTTTCTGTCTGTTTTGTATTGTGGTAACTTTGGTTTATGATATTATATACATTTCATGTGTGCGACATTATAATTTGAAATTGGAATATACTACATTATGCCCACCATCAAAAGCCTAGCTTCCCTCTGTTGACATTCAATTCAATCCTTTTGCCCGCATTACCTTCTCTCTAACTCTCTTTCCCTCCGGCAACCTCTGATTTCTTATCTGCTTCCATGAATTTGTTTTTGTCTGTTTGTTTATTACTTTGCTTTTGTTAACCTCTATTCAGCCCACTCAGTTTGATGGCAACTATCTAAGAACAAAGAATTTCTATAAAATTTTAAAAATTGCTTAAAGTCCACCTAAATCTATGTTGTATTTGAACTTCTATACTGGTCATAGCAGGGCTTTATCTGTTTATATAAAAATAATATTAATTTGTTCTTAGCATAATATATCATTATTGTGTCATTCACTTTTCAGTTGAAGAGAGGAACTAAACTCCATGATAAACCACTGTAATGTATGTCAAAACTTACCTAAATTTCTGAATCCTTTTTGTGAAATTGAGATTTTATCATATTACAGAAATGACAACATATACATGCACACACATAGCCATTATGTCACAAATTAAAAAAAATATTCCATCATATCTATGAAATTTTAGAATGCAGAGATTCAACACTATTATGTCACAAATTTAAAAATAAAAGCAACACACACACACACACACACACACAAACACACACACACACACACACACACACACACACACACACAAATATACACAAACAACGCTTGTGAGCAGCTATGTCTTCCAAAGTTAGCCAACTAAGGAGAACACCAATGCAAGGATTAACCCTACTGCTCTTTCTACATTTTTCATTATGATGTCCTTTTCTCCTTGTATTTACAGATGACTATATGTTAAATTTTCTGTCTTAAGAGCCTAATATTTTCTCAAAACACACAAACAAAAGTTCCAATATAGGAAAAAGTAAGAGGAAGTAACTTCTCATTTTGAAAGTCTTGATAAATCTATATCCTCTGCAAAATAACACTAATTGGAATGTTTTAAATTAATAAATGTGAGTTGTACTCCTAATATTAATATACCGTATTTTTCGGACCATAAGACGCACTTTTTCTTCACCAAATATGCAGTCCCCAGGGACACGGAAGGTCCCAGGGGACCCGCTGCCGCTCTGCAACTCAGACCATAAGACACTTCTATTTGGACCATAAGACGCAGGCACTTTTCCTCCCACAATTTGGTGAAGAAAAGGTGCGTCTTATGGTCCGAAAAATATGGTACTTTTAAACCTCACATCACTCTGCTTGGCCCAGGAGGATGACTGGTTAGCCAGTAACTGGTAAGATTCCTCAGGGAAGGAACAACCTAAGACAGGCACAGTCGCAGAGAGGCCATCAGGAGAGAACTTGGGGGTCAACAGAGGTGGGGCACAACCCTTACCACCACCCCCTGTAACGTGGCAGGCACCTGGGCCTTCTCCAATTCTGAGGGAGGTCTTCTGCCCCCATGGCTGCTTCACTTCCCATGCACAGCTCAAATAGGGACCCAGGAAACAGAGACTTGGCTGACAGCAGCCTGCACTTGACCTCTCACTGCAACAAGACTTGTTTGAGAGGTCTTATTCTCATGCTGTGGGCAAATGGGTTTTTAATATCCAAGTCCAGCCTAGTAGAAGGAATACTCAGGCAGTTCTCAAGAAGGCAAATAATCAATTCCACTAATACAACATCGTAAATAAGATTGTTGCTAGAGTGTTGAGTTTGATAGATGAAAAGTAGCCAATTTCTCAGAGGAAATTAATGTGGCTAATGGAAATAAATGAATATTCTAGAAAAACTGATTGTACTGTACAAAAAGCTGTTTCTAAAGTGTTAACAAAAATTCTTATTGGCAGAGCATCTCATGGTAAAATTGCACATGTTATGAACCTAAAGCAGTCATAGTGTAGCGCAAATAATTAAAATGTAAAAGCTATCAAGACTACATTATAAAATTTCTAAAAGTCTCCTATTATTTAAATTTAAAAAGTGGGTGACAGTGGAAGAATATCATGTAAGGAAAAATATCCCAAGAATAATTTACATCTAAAAAATTTGTACTTTAGAAAATTAACCTTCATTCACAATGCTAACAGAGAGATACCCATGAAAATACACAGATGGTGTCAAAATAAGGCAGAGGAAATTATTTGGGGGAAAAAATGAAAAAGAATCCCAACTCAAATTTAAAGAAAATATCCCTTTATTAAATTTTGGTCAAGAATATGTTTGTATATTTTCAGAAAACAACTCCCGAGACCATCTGGAATCCGGTAATAGAGAGGAATAGACAGAAGTGCTCCAGCCATGAAGACAGAAGAGACACAACTCAGAGATGGGAGATGCTGATGACACCTCACCATACCAGCAGACAGCAGCTGCGTGTTGCTTAAGGATGCCCAGAACCAAACCAGAGATGGTGGGACCTGCATCACCACCATTTGTCCACCAACCAGATCTCAAATATCATGGCTGACATGTTCACATAAGGAACTATTTGACAATGAAATTGGAACTCAAAAAGAACTGTTGGCTCAGAAAGGAACTCATTACAGACTGATTCATTTGCCTCTCAGCATAACCATTATAGCTTGTCAAGTTTAATTTCTTACAAGGGTATTTCTTGGATCCATATGATTTCACACATCTAGAGGAAATAACGAACAACATAAACTGATGAACAAAAACAGACCCAGAGAAAGAGAAGCAGCGATCAGACTCTCAAACCTCAGAGGCAAAGTAGGGGAGGGTGAAGGGAAGGGGAAGAGATCAACCAAAGGACTTGTGTGCATGCATATGGGCCTAGCCAGTGGCCATGGACAACAGGGGGGTGGATGCATATTAGGGAGGGGTTTGGGATGGGGGTTGGGGGATGAGGACAATTATGTGATACCATAATCAATAAAAAAAATAAAAAAATAAAAAAATAAAACATATGAAGTGTGGGGGGGGGAAGCTGCTTTTTAAAGTAAAAAAAAAAAGGATATTATTACTTCCCTTCCACTTCTCTCCTCCATTTCTACTTTAGAATAGAAAGTATAGAGTTTCACTATTGGAGGTAACTACCAGCCAGGCCTCATTTCAGGCTTCCATGTGCTGCTGCAAAAGAATGGTTCTGAATAAATGGACTAAATGTCTTTGACTCTCCCAGCCTGGTTCAGGGTAGGGGAAAAGGGCACAGGAGCCTGGAACAGGTCAGAATGCATGGGCTTCACCTTGGAGATGGTCAGCTTGGAACAAATACCACCGGTCTTTTTTTTATCATGATTCTTCCTCCTCTGCTTGAAACACTGAGTTGAGTTATATCTACAGTCATTTGCCCTTTACACATTGAAGGACGATAGTATTATAGAGACCGGAATGGTGCCCACCAGCAGATGGATGGTTAAGAAGCTTGCTGAATAACTTGCCAATCTTTCCTTAGAATTGTGTTGTAGCTTCTATTTCCTTGAGATAGATCCTAAGAATAGACTAGGTTATATAAAACTTAAAGACTCAAGAATCATACCCACAAAGAGAGTACAGCCCTAGCCAGTTTGGCTCAGTGGATAGAGAGTTGGCCCGCAGACTGAAGGTTCCTGTGTTCAATTCAGGTCAAGGGCACATACCCTGGTTGCAGGCTCGATCCCTGGCCCAGGTCAGGGCCCAATAGATGTATCTCTCTCACATTGATGTTTCTCTCTGTGTGTCTCTCCCTCGCTCTTCCACTCTCTCTCTCAAAAAAAAAAAAATCCATGAAAAAGATATCCTCAGGTGAGGATTAACAACAAAAGAAAGAGTACTACACATTTCTAATTAGATTAGCCAAATTAGATGATTATATTAGTTGTTGTCATTATATTAGTCTGAACAGTGGAATCTAGCCTTCATAATTATACTTTTGTATAGTTGTGAAACAACTGTTTGCATTTCTCATCTAAGCTAATTTTATCACCTAGGTGCATATTCTTCCATTGTAAAATATTGTTTGTTATATGTTTTATATAATGCATATGAAAGTTTTTACTATGAAATGGTAAGTGAATTTTGCATGTATGAATGCTTGTGTATTTTAATCTGATTTCACAGTTATAAAAATTAATGTTTAAACCTTAAAACTTAATGTTTTTAGGTATATGCAAAGACCTATTACCTAAATTGCAATATTAAGTAAATAAATGGTTAATTGGTCCATGCTTATAAGGCATTTGTATGTGTGTATTATAGGAATGATCTTCGGATATTGTTAAGACTAGGCATAGTAATACCAATGATTTCCATGCTGGCTTAAGTTATTTCTGAACCATGCTTTCACATGCTGATTTACAAATTAAAAGTAACAGCATATTCTAAAATGATGAGAACATATGAAATATACATGCAGAGTATCACATTATTTAAGTATGATATGAAAACAAGTATACTTTTTACTTGAAATTTAAATTTTCTTTTTAAAATGTATAATTTGCCTTTGTTGAAACTCTATATCAATTTCTGCTTTCCACTTTTCAACAAACTGAAACTTGGTTAAATCCAAATGTACATCATAACATGACATATTTTTCATAGTGCTAAAATAAATTGGGGTCAGCAATACCACTACTATAAAGATATAGCTCTGATAATATTATATTTCATGGTTGATACATTCCAGCACAGAAGAGGCTTTGGAAGTGATAGAGTCATAATCATCAGTGAATAGGCAATATTGATACTGGGCTGCCATAGAAGAGAATGTGACTTTATTTCAAATAGAATATTTAGGATTCATTGCAAAATATACATTTAATATAGAGCATTTCAGAATAAATCCCTTCAAAAAGTCGAGGTTATTTCTTAATAATGTTACCATGAAGATGTGAATGATATCAGTTACATTCAGAAGCTTTACCATCTTACATTTTACAGTGAACTACTATGCTTGTTATACTATAGATTCATGCTCTTATCTGGGAAGGCACAGACACTATACCATTAGACTCCCATGAATAAATATTTGTCAACCTTAAGCTTTAGAGATTATTGTTAAAAAGAGGTGTTGCTTTGCCATGCATAAAGGATATATTCAAGAAGTTTGGTTAAGAAAAATATTTTGAAAAAGTAACAGAAAATAGACATATCACCATGGTTTCTCAAGTAGTTTACAATAAAATTGTAACATTAAAACAGACTGCATTGTCCACTACTTTCAACTCTATAAAAAAATAATTTAGCTAAGAGACGTCACTTTAACATTTAAGGGATTAACCAGATTTTTCTTTTTTGATATAGAAAAAACTTATTTAATCAGTTTCCTGAAATAAAATAAATTTACCATTATTTTATTGTTATGTATACTTTTATAGCTTTTGTGAAAAGTTTGATAGGCAAGCACACAATTAGTTTATTAAATAGCATTATCAATATAAAATATGGTAAAGTCTCAGACATGGGGATTTATTTTTATTTTTATTTTTTTATTTTTGCTCCACTGGGGTAGTTTTATCAACCATGTTCAAATTCAGGGATGACAGCAAAGTAAGCACTGGAGATAAAGATCACCCTTGAGGGTATTTAAAAGAAAATCTATCACCTTTAGGTTTGTTTTTTTGTGGGTTTGTGTTTATTTTTTACAGCCATTAACTACAAGGGATGTATATTTGCTCCTTGTCAAGTTTCCAAAAGGGAAAAATGGATTTACTGAAAAGATAAACTGTAACTGTCAGGCAAAGAAGACACCCTTATCACTGACAGGATTAATCACAAAAATGTACTAAAATATTAGTGTTCTCAGATAGTTTGCAGGAATACTGGATATTTTTGTCTAAAACAAATTTAACTAGATAATATTATATTTACAGAGAGTAAACATCCCTAAAAATAAGAACCAAAACATCTCAAATCAAATCAATATTATATATATATATATATATATATATATATAGAGAGAGAGAGAGAGAGAGAGAGAGAGAGAGAGAGAGAGAGAGATGGATATATAAATATATGGATATATGGATATATATATATATATATATATACATATATATATATATACACACACATACACACACTAATAAAAAGGTAATATGCAAATTAGTCACAACGCCCTCATAGTAACAGCCAAACAGCAGGCTACATGGGGTGACAAGGCTGGCAGGGGGATTAGCGAGGGACAATCAAACATCTGAGCAGCAGGCAGCATGGCATGACTAGGTCGGCAAAGGGGGGCAGTGAGGGGTAAACAGGCCAGCAGGGAGGCAGTTGGGGGTGACCAGGTTGGCAGAGGGGGCAGTAAGGGGCAACTAGGCCATTAAGTGGGCCTAAGGAGTGACCAGGCTGGTGTGGGGCCAGTTAGGGGTGATCAGGCTAGCTGGGGGGAGGGAGGGCATTTAGGGGCAATCAGGCAGGCAGACAGATGAGCAGTAAGGAGCCAGTGGTCCCGGAATGTGAGAGAGATGTCCGACTGCCATTTCCCCTGGCAGTAGGACATAACCTGAGGGGTCCTGGATTGGAGAGGCTGCAAGCTAGGCTGAGGGGATCGCCCTCCCACCCATCCACCCACCCCCACCCCTGCCGCCCATGCATAAATTTCGTGCACCGGGCCCCTAATATATATATGGCAGGGGTCTCTCAGCCTGGCTTGCACCCTCTCACAGTCCGGGACCACTTAGGTGAGATCTGCCTGCCAGCAGTAGGTGATCCCTCTTGCAGTCTGGGACCCCTCGCTCCTTACTGCCCGCCTGCTCGCTGCTCTTTAACACTTGGCTCGCTGTTCCTCAGTGCTGCTGCAGAGGCAAGAGAGGCTCCTGGCACTGCCACTGTGCTCCCAGCCGTGAGCCTGACTTCTGACTCAACAGAGCTCCCCCTTTTGGAAAAGGAAAATGCAATAAATTTCAAATTGTGTGTACATATAAAAATACACTCCTAGATTTATCCTAGCTAGGCTAAAGCCTAGTAGTTAGGTAGAAGCTACACACACACAAAAAAAAAAGATGTGATTAGTGGCCCAGCCGATGAGGACACAGATAAAATAACCTCCTCCATGTAAATAGATGGAAGAAGTCGAAACCGGTTTGGCTCAGTGGTAGAGCGTCAGTTTGTGGACTGAAAGTTCCCAGGTTCGATTCCAGTCAAGGGCATGTACATTGGTTGCTGGCACATCCCCGGTAGGGGGTGTGCAAGAGGAAGCTGGTCTGTGTTTCTCTCTCACCAACCTTTTTGGCTCTCTATCTCTCTCCCTTCCTCTCTGTAAAATATCAATAAAATATATTTTTTTAAACATAAAAAATAAATAGATGGAAGAAGAGGGAGAGGAAGAAGGGAAAGGGGAGAAAAAGGGGGAGGGGTGAAAGACGGTTGACATTAACAGTGGATAAAGCTAAAGCTAGTTGAATAATATAGATTTGATCACTGCACTGCTTTTTTAAAATTTTCCTACAGTTTGAAATTACAAAATTAAAAATGGAAAGTACATTTACAACAATTCATGTGTTGTTTTTTTAAATTTTATAATGACAATATTGTGTTTTGCTACTAAATCAAAGTTTATTTATCCTAATAAGAATATAGAGCCCTAGCCTGTTTTGCTCAGTGAATATAGTTCTGGCCTGTGGACTGACCAATCCCAGGTTCAATTCCGGTCAATGGCACTTAACCTCGGTTGCAGGTTCAATCCCTTGCCCTGGTTGGGCCCGTGCAGGAGGCAACCAATCCATGTGTCTCTCTCACATCTATGTTTCTCCCTTTCTGCTTTCTCCCACATATATGTTTCTCTCTCACATCTATGCTTGGCCCTCATAGACTCACCAAACATCACAAGTGCTGAACTTGCCATTGTGAGGATTAAGAATCACCAAAAATTCCGCCTCATCTCCTGTAGCTCAATGCCATCCTAAACATCTTTCCCATGGAAAAAGAGCTCCTTGCTATCTCCTACTTCATAGTTAATGAAGCCAAACTGATCTTTCACACACTCCACAGTGGCCCTACGCAGAGGTGTGAGGTTGTAGGCCATCAACTGTGCATTTTGGCCCAGGAAACACAATTGGAATTTGACACTCTCCACTTTCTGCAGGCAATCCCTTCGCTGTCATTCCAACTATGCCATTTGGAAGTGAAACAGAACAGATTTTGCCACCTGAAACTGCTGCTTCAAGTTCAGATCAGGCAAAGAACAAACCTCAAAACAACCAACAAGATCAAAGAAAAATATTTTTTGTTTGTATTTTTGTTAAGCAGAACAATGATGGTAGAACATAAGAGAGGTAGAGATAATTTTGCACCTTGTTGAGAAGGTAGTGTGTAGCTAGGATTTATGACTTTTTCTCCTCCATCACTTTTCCATATTCATTTTATTTTGATCTACTATTCAGGTCTCTGGTGTGTTATATCTGGTGAGTGTTTCTTTTCCATAATTTGTAGGTACCTGAGACTTCAGAGGTTTCTCTCTATAGAATCACAGTTGCCATGAATTTACTACCAGTCTCTGTTACTATCCACCTGAGGTTCCCTGGATTTTCAATGGTATATTTTCTGGTCCTCAGTGTATTACTGAAATCTTGATTCCTCTTGAATGCAGAAAACAGTATAAACCCTTTTTGCTCATGTTCAAAATGTATATGTGATCTTCTTAAATTCCACCTTAATGGGATAATTAAAGGTTCGGGGATGCACTCATCATTTGACTTTTTAAATTTTAAATCAGGATTTGGCAAACTTTTTCTGTTAAGTATCCAGATAGTAAATACATTAACACCACAGGCAGTATGGCCTCTGTTATAACTACTTAATTCTGTTGTGTTAGGATAAAACCAATCAATATGTAAATGACTAGGTGTGGCTGTGTTCAAATAAAACTTTATTTGCAAAACAGAAGCCTGGAGTGGCTCTAGAGATTCGGTTTGCTTACCTATGATTTAAGTCATTTGTTATATAACAGAGAGGAAACAAAATATTCAGTGGTCATTAAGTATAACCATTATTGGCACCAACTGCAACTACTAATATACCCTTATTTTCCCAGGCTCTCACATCCTATCAGCAGGGGAATTACAACCATGCATTGATCATTGGTTCAACTCCTCAACTCCATCCTACAAGACTGCATCCTAAACTCACAAGGGATTATATCCAAATGGGCACTTACTGCTCTCTAAGGGTAGCTACTGAGTCAATGATGATATCCATTACAGTCACACAGTCTTTAAGAAATGTTAGCAGGAAGCAATACTGCTTCTAGCTTGGGTCCAGCTCCAGGGTAAGGCAGTGGTCACAGCTTGAAACTGTCTCTAGTCCACAAAGTTAGAGGCATGACACAAGCAGCCACAGAAATCAGTGACACAGTAAGAAGAATCTCAGACCTTATCAGTTATCTTCAACTTGGAAGTACTGTGTAAGCTGCCACTCACTGACCATTTTTAACTGTATCTAAAGAGATGCCAAGAATGAAATCAATAACCATGAGGTGAAATATATGAATTTCTGATGACATTGCCATTGTATACTTGAAACATGTATACTTGAAATTAGGATCATTCATGGAATTTTTAATTTTGTGATTATGTAATTGCATGTTGCAACTGAAAGAGTTCTTCCTAAAAGAATCCATGGTAAATAGTATGCCAGCATATGACTAGTTAGTCTTTTCCTTGTGAGAAGGAACATACTGGAAGTTTAGGCGAAGATGCTTCCACGGGTAAATAGAGCACTCAGAAGATATGGCACTAGGTTAGATTCAGAAGGGGAACTTCATATTGTTAACTCATACATATTCTCTATCCTTAATACTGCACCACTTTGTTTGTGAGACCAAAAATAATCATGGGACACTCTTGGAAAATGGATGCTAAACCTCTACAGAGTTGGTCATTGTGGCATTCTGGTTATTAAGAAGCCTTTCTGCCATACAAGTCTTCTGTACATTTGCATAAAAAAACAGTATCTTCTGGATTTGCTCTTATTTTGGGGTAATTTCACGAAAGTTTCATAATCTCCTTTTTAAGCATCCTTCAATTTACTTCTTAGTAATCTTTGCCTATATAACCAGAGTATTGGAACTGAAAAGGAACCAGTAGAAGTGCTAACCTCAATCTTTTTCTCTTCCTGGGCGAGGGTGAAAACTAGATTCATAGCCTTTAGGGTTGACTTCTGGGGGGGATTTTCTGTCTCTATGGTCCTTCACTGCCAGTGGTGAGTGGGTATTAATATAACGATACACTTCTTTCTCATATCTACATGTTATTTAAAGCTTTTAATATATAATATTTTGGACCTCACTTACTTGTATGTTTGTCCTGTGAATGTGCATCAACTGATTATAAGGAATAGCAATGAAGTAATATACAGAATGGGGCAAAAGTAGGTTTATAGTTGTTCTAATGGAAAATAATACAATAATTACATAAGAAGGCAAGAATAAACTCTGTATTATGCATACTCACAACCGTACACTGAAAATATTCAGGACTGCTGAATATTAAATTACACTGGTGGGAAGAATAGATGTGTGTCCCACAAAGGGCTATTTCTCATTCTTGGTAGCAAAGTGCTATAAGCATAGCAACCTATCCTTCAGTTTGTAAGCAGTACATCATCCCTAGATGTTTGGACTCTCAGATCCCTCTCTGGTATTACCAACTGTGAATTTCAGTGGAATTTATCTCCCACCATCAAATATACATGAATTTCAACAAGACATGTAAAATACCTGCTACTTCATGGTGTCCAGGCATTTCTGCCAGCATAACCATAATCTTTATATTGGTTTCCAGCAAAAAGGCAGAAGTTGGACTACCTTTGAGAGAAAATGGTAAAGTCATACTACTGTTCATAGTGAATCTATTATATGTACATATGTAAAAGTATATATGTATAAATTTTATCAGCATGGAGAGAAGTTGCTTTATCAAATCAATACCTGCACATACCACCAAACTTTTAAATTTTTGTTAGTAAGGCTGTCACACCTAGAATAGCAACTTCCGTTAAATTCAACCAATTAGACAGAATAATAATACATTATTTTATAAGAGTGTTAGCATTTTTGGTACAATATCCATTGAGAAATTTATTTCAAATCCTGGATGATGGCTTTGCTCTTTGCCATTTCCCCAAGGATTCAGCCTTTCTTTTGATGAACTACCTGGCAAAGAAGCGGGGAGTACAATGGCTTTCAGTTGGGTTTTCCTACAATGAGAGTTCTTTCTTCGCAGGTTAGAAATGCATTGTGGGAATTGTTCCAGTTGCTGAGGACAGCAAATCTAATCTTAGATTCAGGAGCTAGGGAAATAACTGCACGATGAGTTCTGGGACCCAGTGGACCTACTGTGGAGTCAATTCAGATACAAACACATTAATCACTTACTAGTACATTCCTGACCCCCACTCTGAATACTGGATTGTGATTCTTCTGGGCCTTTAGAGATTAAAGTTCACATAAATAGGGACTTCACAGTCTCTAAAAAGTTGGAGATTTTTCCTTTCCACAGTAGATGACCATGAATGTCAATAAGGGAAACTAGAAGAATATATGCTATTAACTTGGGGGTTATAACAGGGAATCTGCCTTCTTTTAATTTGAGATGCCATCCTCTCTCTATATATACCATCCTCTATATATTTTCATTAGTTCTGGAAGTTGGATGAGGTC
Source organism: Vespertilio murinus (assembly GCA_963924515.1). Taxonomy (NCBI): domain Eukaryota; kingdom Metazoa; phylum Chordata; class Mammalia; order Chiroptera; family Vespertilionidae; genus Vespertilio; species Vespertilio murinus. The sequence continues at coordinate 162,593,700 of OZ004705.1, forward strand.
AGGACTGCTGAATATTAAATTGTACATGGTAGCATCAGCATGGAGAATAATGCCAGATATTGTTCATTGGACCTGACACATAGTTGTTTAAGTTTTATTATATAAATCAAGCAATATTTTGATGTATTGCCTATCAATATTATTTCTCAAAAACTTAACTAAATTCATACAGATTTTAAGTTAGATGCATAAATGAGACAGACTTAAAGTGAGACTTTAGTTGAGATACTCTAATATGTCATTCCACGGATAAGCAGCTGGTCATCATCTGGAATTTATTAGAAATGCTGAATCTCAGAATCCACCTCAGACCTACCTAATCTGAATCTGCATCTTATCATTATATACAGTTGAGTCATTTGCCTATTAAGCAAATGAGAATCACTGGATTAGACCATTACTTTAAACTCATTTCTACACCACCTTGATGCTTATTTTGATACGTATCCCTAGTTTGTATCTGTTGATTCTATTTTGTGATGAGTCGTCCTTATTCTTGCTGAAGGATAAGGAAACAAACCATTTTATTTGCCGCTCTTCCCACCAGCACTCCGAATCTAGAGAAACCAAACAGAGGTTGTCATAGTTCATGGATTGAGTGAAGGCAAGTCTTTAGGACTCTGTGGAAGGATATATGAGGAAGTGAGTAAAAATAATGCATCATTAAAAGGCAATTATTTTTTCTCTGCATTGTATCATGGGATTTATGGTCTCTCAGTATAGTTACCTGGGGTGAGTATTTGATTCAGATTTATACTTTTCATTCAAATTAAAATTATGGGTCATTCTATTTGACCAAGTACCTTAAAATCCAGTCCCATAATTATTTCCCAAATTTCCATTGATATAAATTCATAAATATTTGCAGTTCTACTTTAGTGTAATCCCTCTTTCCCTCACATTAATTTCACATTATACTATCTAGCTAGCTTGAGCTTGTATTCTTATTACAATCTGAAACAGTAATGTGTAGGACAAAGGGGAAATTTTTAAAGTTGATTTATAACAAAGGAAAAACTTTCTTAGAAACTGAGCCACATAGTAAAATATTTTAAAAATATTGAAGGTTTCAGTCCAGTATTTTTTTAATTTGTTCCATTTTTTCAGTTGTGCTTATTATAATTGTTGGGTACAAATTATTTGTTTACCATTACATTTACTGTCACATAAAAAACATGACAAAGTCATGCATTCAACACATGCTGGTTATTCAATATTATATAGATTAAGAAGTTTCTATTCAGATTTATTCAACTCTTTCATTCAAGAAATGTTTTGGGGGCATATCTCCATCTATGTGCTAATACTATTTTAAGCTTGTAAAATTATCAGTACATAAATAAACAGATTTCTCTGGTTACAGGAATATGAAAAGTAGTCACAAAGAATAGGAATTATAATTTTAAAAGTACAAGAAGGAAACACTATTGGAGTAACATAGGGGATCAAAGGATAGGGAACACAATAAAGTCCCAGGAAGTATAGGATCTCAGAGAGCTGGAAGAAATATCAGCAATAAGAATTCAATAATACTATTTTTTTACATGCCACACATTAGTAAATTACATTATCATTTAATTCCTTCCCAACAGAAATATCTATACCCTATTTAACACCCTTCCTCAGTGACAGGGAATGTAACTAGAAGATGACATTCAGTAAATGTTTAATCTCATTTCTTTATAAGTAAAACTAGGTATCATAATATAGATTTTTAGTGACTTCAGCTTCCAAATATCATTATGTAATATTCCCTTTACCACCCCTAAAAAAGAGTGTGTTGATAGTGTATTTTTTCCCCACCACAGAAAGGAAATATTTCCATTGGACTATAATGTTTGTGTTATAATTTTTTTAAATATGTTTTTATTGATTTCAGAGAGTAAGGGTGAGAGAGAAACATCAATGACGAGTGAGAATCAATGATCAGCTGCTTCCTGCATGCCCCCACTTGGGATGGAGTCTGCATGTACCCTGACCGGGAATTGAACCTCGACCTCCTGGTTTATTTGTCAATGATCAACCACAAGAAATACTGGGTGGGCTAGTGTCTATGTCATTAAAGAACAAGGATGAGGTCCCAGTGTCATCATCCCATATATGTGTGCCTTGATCTATAGGGACCTTTGCATTATTTCCCAAGTTTAGATATTTGAAAGGGGTCTAGCCAGACCGAAGAGTACATTTCTAAAAGGTTTTCAAATAAAGATTGAAGGATGCAGTGTAGCGAGAGTTCAGGTAAGCATCAGGTGTTCTAGAGACATCCCACATCGCAAGCACCACATGGGTCCAAACTTTGTGCACCTAGTACTACTGCACAGAGCTTCTTGCTTACACTGCCAAGAATCTTGACTTGGAGAGAATAGCCAGAAAAAGCACTCAGCGGTTCTTTAATTAGCCAAGGGATGGTTTTCAGACTCTCCTGCCCAGGTGCAGGTCATCAATAATGAAGCTAACTTGGGTATCAACAGGGAGTTTCAGACTTCAACAGCACATCATAAATATCTCCGCACTTACCTTGGTCAAGAGTCAAAAATCAGATATGCGGGCATCCCCAGAGATAAAGATAGAACATTCCCACTTCAGCTGTAAATCTGCTCTGAACTACATAACATTCTTGAGTGATCAAATAGTCAACCATCCCTCCTGGGTGAGCTTGCAGCTCTCTTCAGGCATTATTGACAATCGCGGTATTAAATCAGCTTGGTGACACATTAGTCCTTTTATATTTCTTATTATTCTCCCAAGGTGAATTCCAACTGTGGCCAATATCTTGGAAAAGAGCTTATGGATGTCAGAGGCTTAGTGATTGCCATGGGGATATGGGAGGGGTATCAGAGCTTCTACTACAATGTCTTTGTACTCGAAATCTAGTACAGCACCAGGCCCATGGTAGGTAGTAGGTAAATATTTTTTTCCTTAATATAAAAATTACTTCTAAATCAGCAACTTTCCCTGTTTAATTAAGCACGTCTCTTTAATTATGACTTTTCTCCAAGAATGTCGTTTTTGCTTGGCATGGTGGCCTGAAAGGTTTAAAATTTTGGCAAAATGGGACCTTCATGTAACAGTCAACTGGGGTACTATAGCCTCTAGGGGTGCTCAGTCTGACTGTGCCATTATACTTCCCACAAGTGAACCCTCGGAAGCTTCATAAGAGTGCTGATAATGTTATGTGGCCACCACCCCACTCCTAGGGCCACTCCCCCTTGGTCTATGCAAGTTCTGTAACAGCTTCCCTTTCAGATATTCCTTCCACACTCCTGTTTTATATATTTTAAGAAGTAAATCAAGCTCCAATATACCGGGCATGTAGCAGCAGCAATCTGCTTCCCATGAAATCCAGGCATCTATCTCAGCAACATGTCATCATTATTCAGAGCCATGGTGAATAAATGTTAAAGCAACTCCTAACCTACGCATTTCAGTGGTAGTATTTCTCTGAGAACAGAATAGGGGGAAAGAACCCAAAATAGTGAGAATCTCAAATGTTTTCAGTCAAACGGTAGCTTGAGCTGACCGACTTATTGGTCAACTAAATACAAAGGGGCCAACTTTCATATTTCCTTCTGATTACCCAGGTGGAGTCCTTATGCCCAGCTACAAATTGGAATAAGCCTCTCTTCTCCTCTCTTTAGAAAAAAAGATGAGGCAACTCTCTTAGCATTAGTCATCTGTTAGTACCAGACTGAAAGATATAACTGAGTATTATTTTATTGCTATGAGATGTGATCCTGGAAATCAATCTACCTGCTTGTGGATGATAATCCACCTGTGAGTCCTTTCCTTTTGCCACAAATTCTTCCAATTTTTCTTTATTACTAATTAAACCATAGTCCCCAACTTCAAGAACTGGTATTTTTTATTTTGTTGTCGTTGTTAATTTGACTTGGCTAGTCTGCACTATTTATACATGAATACATTGTAGTAGCATCAGTTTCCAGGGAAATGTAGTAGGATTTGGCAGGTAGAATCATAGAACTGTTTTCTCCATTTGGTAAGGGGGCTGCATTTTGTTGGCCCTAATATGTAATAAGGGGTGACTTTACAGTACATAGTGAAGTTTCTTTAGTAATGAATGCACATTGTCAAATATTTCATTATCAATACTATGATTTATATGTTGATAACTAACTCAACATATGTTGATGTTTTGTTTTTTATTCTTGGTAATAAAATAATAAAGTAAAAAATGCAATTAAGTGCTTCATCAGACAAAATATCTCCAGGTGGGCTAGGGTGAGAGGTAATTTATTATTTCATGTTTTTTTATCACTCCCCATGTAAAACAACATTTTTAGTTTTATTGAATTCATTGGGGTGAAATTGTTTAATAACATTGTATGGTTTTCAAGTGTTAAGTGTAAAAATTCTATAACACATATCTGTATATCACATTGTGTTTTCACCACCCAAATTCAAATCACTCAAAGTTTTAATTGTATTCTCTCTGGTTACATCTTTCATGTATGTGAAAGAAATTCACTGTGAATTTCAGTCAATAGCCTTTCTTAGCAGCCCACCTCACAAGTCTATCTTTAGGTTTACAATGAAATCTACCTTCTTCAAAATTCTATGACTAGAGTAGCACAAAGGGAATTTTTAAAAAATGGACTTGTAATCCTGGATCCATTTTGACCACTCTACCTTTCCATTAGGCTCAGTATCAATTTTAGATAAATATATAAACACTGTTCCAAGGATATAAGCCTAATATTCTCAGAGGGCTCTGTCATGACCCTCCAGGAATTTTGTTCCTGGATGTGGTGAATTCACCCTGATCTTCTCTTTGTTTAACAATCATGAATATGACATTTCCATTTTACCAGTGAGTTCTGCTGAGTAGCTTCTTTTGTACTTGTTGCCCTTACATTACCCAAAACATCCGAGGTATTACCTGTCTCAGGATTACTTTGGATTCTTCCATAGTGGGGGGACTTTCTACAAATCCTATATAGTAAAAGCCCAGCAATAGTATGGTGGAATGACCAGAAAGACCATGGCCCTGCCCCCAAGTGGCCCCCAATACCCCTGAATCACTGCCTGGCTCCCTGGTGGGTGTGCATTTAGTGAAAGCACAAGAAATTAATTATCTATCCCTTCTGTCCCCAACCAGAGTCTCCAGAGGCTCTGCTCATACTGCAGCCAAGGTGTAGAATTTTCCCTCCACAGCCTGCAGCCCCAGGAGACCTTTCAAGTTATTCAAAAAGGTGGCCTAAGCATTGACGGGATGGCAGCCCTTTGCTAAGGACTGTAGAGAGGCTGGGTGGGGATTTTGTGAAATTGCAGTGCCTTGCAGAGTAAGTGAGTTTTCAATCTCTCTTTAAAAGGGGCGGCGAAGAAGACCCTCAGGCTGCCAGGAGCAACAGGGAAGGGTAGGCACATTCAAAAAGAGAAAAACTTTTAAACAAATAGACATGAAGATCATATTGGGAAACTGGGGGCAGAGCACTGGGGAAGAACCCAAAAGTCATTAAAGGGCCATCGTCCATCTTGATATACATTTGCAAACAACACATAAACAACTTCATCTCACGGCACATGAAATGGGTTTCCCTTTGGCCATTCTTAAAGTATAATTAGATCCAGCTGGGAAAAGCTATAGCTTCCAGCATTAGACACAATGGCTGGCCCTGCCTGATGGGCCCCCATCTGGGCAGCTTGGCCAGACTCCATCCATGTATGAATTCAGGCACCAGGCCTCTAGTGTTCAATAAAAAAAAAACTAGCAGTTATCTTTCAAAGAACTATAATGAATGGTTGCATCAGGAAGCTTTTGAATCTAAAATCCCGGTGGTCTGTGCTGAGTAACGTAACTCAGTTTCTGCCAAAAGCACATGTTCTTTCTAGTTGCAGACACTTTAAAATTATCTGAAAAGCCAGGTCATGAGATCCCAGTGGGAATTCCTGGGCTACAAACCTGTATAAAGCATCTAATGCCTATTTGTGCTCAGAGCCCCATTCAAATGTACATCTCTTTCTGATGGCTTTGTGAATGGAGGCCAACGGCATCCTTAAGCGAACACTGTGATTTTGTCCAAACCCAGACAGTTTCAGGAGCCCCTCGGCTTCCAGTTCAGTGGCACTGTCAGCAAGAAATCATTTATTTCTCACAGTTCACAGGACAATCCCATTTACTCCTGCCCATGGAGTTGGCACACATTTCGCAGACTGGGTTGGACCTCGAATTTAGCGGGTGTGTGAGCCACTGTCTAGGGTTATGGGTTATTAAATTCTTAAACCATGCGCTTGTTTTTCCAAGGAATTGTGACCAGCATTGTAGCACATCAACTTACTTTTGAAGGCTAGCAAATCCAAGTTCCAATACACTAAAGACAGCATACAGACAGATTCAATATCCTGATGAAAAAATGATAAATATTGAATGCCATTCCTTAAAATGCAAGTTTTGTCTGATTGCACTCTAAGGAGAAAAATGAAAAATAAAGCATTAACCCAGTGCATTTTCTTCTATGGATTTTCTTGAGCCTTTCCCAATTCCTGCCCAATCCTGACCCTATCAGACAAGGTTGAGGTGATCTGGGAAACCACCTTGTTCAATCCCTGATAGTTTGTTATCCATCTCTATAAATTATCTGACTAAATCACCAGCCTGGCAGGGGTATTTAACATGGAGCAGGACATTTTCAACTTTATGCCATGAGAGTGTCTGAAGTGTAATCACAAAATGTTTTACTTACATGATGCTATTTGGTCCATACCTTTATAAAAGACCTTGGATATTCTCTACCCCAAGTGTGAGGAAAATAAATCCTATCTATCTTTTTAAACTATTCTAAAATCCTATATCTATTCAAGCATTTTTTTATTATCTACAATAGTAAAATGTAATATGCTAATTAAACCAGATGTCCTTCTGGGGCTGCAAGGGAAGCCCAGGCCCAGGGTGCCAGAGGGAAGCTGGTGCTGGTAGCCGGGGGAAGGAAGGCCTACTCTTACATGAATTTCATGCCTTGAGCCTCTGGTAAATTATAATCTTCATAATCTGATATTAATTTACTTAAACTGGAATATAATCATTTATTGTTCAGGGAACTTTAAGAGGTATGTTATTTATGATCCTGCCAGTTTTAAACTGTAAAAGGAAGCTCATTTGTAGAATGTGACTCAATTTGGATTTGTATGAGAATTTTTAGACATTAGACATAAGTTGTTTTTGTGGTTTGAACATCACGAAGGTAAAGTGTCCATCTCACTGCATCCTTTCAGGGGCTACATAAACCTGTATGTCTTGCCACTGTTCATGTTGACCTTTGTCACTGTTGGTTAAGTTACTGTTTACAGGCTTCTATACTGACAAGTAACTATTTTTTTCCTTTTCCATCTTCTATTCCAGCAGTTGAGAACAGCGGCCCACTGGCCATATCAGGCCTTCCACCTCTTTTTAAAAATAAAGTATTATTGGAACATGGCCATACCCATTAATTTATGCATTATGTGGAATGGTTGCTTTTGCATGATTTTACAATAGCAGAATAGATCCTAAAGATGTCTCTGGCCTACAGAGCCTAAAATATTTACAATAATCCATTTAAATAAAAAGATTTCTGGAATCTATCCTTGATTTGAAAGCACTTCACAAAGTCTACTATATATTCAACGGGAGAGAAAGAATCCTGGAGAAATAAAATAAACATGTAATTTTTCACAAAAGATGATTTGTTTTGCCCCCTTTGTTTGTTTTTCAGTCAAATATTTTTTTCAGGATAAAAATCCAGCACTACTGTTAATCATTTTACAGTCAAAATTTTGTCAGTTTCATCATTGGAAGCTCTTTCAGGCTTGGCTTTAGTGTCAACTTTGATATGCTTTAAAAAAATAAGAACAAAAATAACAACAACAACAAAAACCCTTTACATTCTGGAACTCCAATATTCTCCATTCTATAAAATGTATTCAAGTATTTGTTCAATCTAATTTATATATAAAGTTGCTTCAACATTAATAATCCACACTTCTAGGAGAGAACAAAATGTACCAACTAGAATACAGGGTGGTTGTTTGACAGTTTTGTTGCTGTTGTTGTTTGTATTTTGACCCAAGGTAAATACACTTATTTAGAAACTTATTATAAGAATATCTGCATATTCTACATATCTATCTCTATTGGAATTCAGAGTAACAATGAATGAATCCACTAAACAACAAATAAGCAAATAAAAACATTTTTTGCAGTCTCAGAAGTAAATAGAAAAGCTAAGGCAAAGGCCTAAATAAAAAGCCTAGAATTAGCTACTGAGATTCATGAAATGAACAAGCATACAAGTGGTGATGTCCTGCAAAATGAGCTGAAAAGCCACAAATTCCACTTACACATGATAAAATTGGAATTATAACAAGAAACTTCACCACTGTCAAAAAGTAAGGACTTGTTTAAAAATAGCTAAGTCTAAAATTCATATGTATAATGGTTGCCACATGGCTGGTAAATAGATTACACAGGACATCTACTACCATGTTTCCCCGAAAATAAGACATCCTCCGAAAATAAGACCTACTTGTAGGTTTCCTTCTGGGTGAAATATAAGGCATACCCGAAAATAAGGCCCCCGGGCTCTATCTCAGAATGAAAATTAATTTACCGTAAACTGGTCCCTAGGGCCGCCCCAACTGGTGTCTAGCAACCAGTGACCTTACGCGGAGTCCTGACTTCACTGCTGTGTGAATGGAGAGAAATCAGCGTGGAAACTTTGTGAAACCTAAACTGCAAGAAGTTGTGACTTGGGTGAAGAATTCATGGGAGAAAATCACTGACAGTTGCATTGCAAATGCCCTGAGAGCAGGCTACCTTGACAAGAAGTACTCATTTAAAGACAGTGCTATTGCTAAACATGAGAGATTTGGTTCACTGATTCTGAAAGAAATGGAGTCACAAGAAATTCAGCAGGAAATTTAGGAATTGGATTGTTATGGTGATGTTCCAGAAGATGATGACATGATTGTCATTGAATAAATGAGTAAATTCTTGATACTGTAGGATTCACAGTTTGTCTGGTTTGTGTTGACAACTACCATACTACCGTACCGTATACAGGTAATAAATTTCCTTTATTTTCATTTAACAATAAATGTGTACCATATTCTTCTTCATGGAAAAATAAGACATCCCCTGAAAATAAGACCTAGCGCATCTTTGGGAGCGAAAATTAATATAAGACACTGTCTTATTTTGGGGGAAACAGGGTAGTAGCCCTAAGAGACTACAAATGTTTTGGGGATGTTGTTTTTTTGTTTTGTTTTGTTTTGTTTTTTTAACTTGGACTATCTTTATTCTACTCTAGGATTTGCTTACTTTATAAAACAAGGAAACTTAAAGACTACATTTACATTTAAAGGTTTGAAACAGAAATTTCTCCAGACCCATCTGTGTATATTTCTTCTGACCAAAGTGTGAATTTCATTGATACCAATGTACAGACATACACAAATAAATGATATTTAATGGACAAATAATATTGGTTATCAACCTCAGAGCAGCTTCCTCATTGAAAGTTGTAATGGGTAACTGATACACTTGTTACTTGAAACAGCTGGTGACACATGGATTAGTTAGTTAAGTAAAAGTGCACTAAAAAGTGGATATGAGTACTTTATTATGTTTAAGCTATCATAATAAAGTACTTGGATGTCATGCTTCTTGTCCTTACATCAAGAATGAGGTACACATTAAAAATAATTATTTTTAAAAAACTCATCAGAGAACCAAAGTAACAAGACAAAAACACTATAGTAAAATATGGAGAGGCAGGAAAATCAAGGAATCATAGCCACAATCTGATTACTTGAAGCAGAGTCATAAACTGGCTGAAACATTTAAATGGCAATTTTGATGAACTGTTGGAGTCTACCTAATATATGTAGACTAGCTTGAACGTGATAAGCTCTTGTGAGCTTTAGTCTTAGGAAGGCCCATGAACTTTAGTGGGTTTGATCTCTAGAAAGCCCACCAGGTTTTCATGATAAGGAATCAAGAATAATCCCCTCATGGCGCTGGTACTGAAAGGGGAAGAGTAACCATTGTGAAATATAGTCAACACCTTCTCCATAACAAAGACCTAATCTTAAGAGAAAGAATCTTTTCCAGAGTTTTATCCCAGCTGGTGAAGGCAAATTTATTGTATTCTAATTCCTTTAGCCTTCTTGTTCTCCCAAAGAATGAAAGTAAAGCTAGCAAATACTTGGAAAGGTAGCCAACCAGGGATTTAATTTTAAGATTATAAAAATACCTCCTCTTTCCCACATTTTACTGCCCAGCCAACAGGGTAGCATGCACAGTCTTCTAAAGCTCACTGGAACATTCATCAAATGATCCATCTGGACCACAAAACAAACCTTTGCAAAGACTAGGAATCATATAACATATGCTCACAGACCACAATGGAATTAAACAAAAAATCAGTAATAGATAACTAGAATATGCCCAAATATGTGGAGAGTAAACAATATGAGTCTAAATGGATCAAAGAAAAAGTCTCAAGAATATATTCTGAAATAAATGAAAATTAAAATGAAATTTATGAAAATGTCTTGGAGAATAGAAAAGCAGTGCACAGAAGGCAATCGCACCATATAATTAAAAGATGAATTAGTCAAAATCAGTAAACTAAGCTTCACCTTAGTATATTATATATAGGACAGTTTACATCTTAAGGAGAAAATAACAATACAAAGAAGAAGAAGAAGAAGAAGAAGAAGAAGAAGAAGAAGAAGGAGGAGGAGGAGGAGGAGGAGGAGGAGGAGGAGGAGGAGGAGGAGGAGGAGGAGGAGGAGTCAAAATGAAAATGGGAAAATAATATCAATATTTCTTTGAAAACATACCTAAAATGTATTAACCTCTAGCCAGCTTAACTTGAAAAAGAGAGAGATTGAGAAGAGAGAGAGGAAGAAAACTGGCCAAACATTTTTTTTAAAGTGTCAAAATGGATGTGGATGGAGTTAATTAAAGGAAAGAGTAAATTGATAACAGCATGGAGTCAGAGGAATTAAAGTATGATGATGCATAGAAGTATAGACAGCTCCTCTCCAGATATATAAGTATTATGGGAACCATATGGTTTGCCCCCAAACCAGTTGTATTGGGAGTCAAATATGTCCAGTTGGCCATTATGGGACACATGATGTTCTTGAATACAAAACATTTTCCCAAACCACTTGAGTTTTATCCATGTTCAGTTGCTAATACATGCCTTGGCTTAATCAGCACGGTCTCTATGGTGCCGAATGCTCTTTGGGGATATTAGGATCTGGGTTTACAGTATTGCATCAGGTGGAAAATAAGATTTCTTTTTCTTTTTTAAATGTGTTTTGTAGGTGTTTTTTTTTTTTAAATATATTTTATTGATTTTACACAGAGAGGAATTGAGAGGGATAGAGATTTGGAAACATCGATGAGAGAGAAACATCGACTAGCTGCCTCTTGCACATCCCCCACTGGGGATTTGCCCGCAACTAAGGTACATGCCCTTGATCAGAATTGAACCTGGGACCTTTCAGTCCACAGGCCGACACTCTATCCACTGAGCCAAACCAGTTTCGGCGGAAAACAAGATTTCTGAAGGTTTAATATTATGACCCAAATAATTATTACTATTTCAACCCGGATAGCGATACTTGATGAAACTGAATTCCAGGAGAGTAGCACGGTTGGGGATGTACCAAGGATCCAATTAAATGCTCTCTGAATAATGAGTGTAATGTAGCACCAGTCCATTACCAATGCTTTTAGCAGGCTTTAATCCTTTCCCGGGAGACTATTGGATATCTAATCACTAAGAAATCTATGTCATTAAAGGCCAGTGGCTGAGTATTTCCAGAGAATCAAGCCAAAGAAATGAGTTATGAGAACTACTATTGGGATAGTATGTTACAGAATATGTTTTTTTCTTCATTTTCCTCTGCGGGTTCAGGCACATGGCTAAAAAGGATATTTATTACTGTCTAGCAACTGATAGAGATTGCAAAATAATAGGAAGAAGCCTCTATTGGGAGATATATAGGCCATGGTACATCTGATAGCTAAAAGTGTCTGAAAATCTTGTACTGTGATATCTAGACTTATGAATATAGTCACAATCCAGGTAAAGTCAAAAACTTACTAAATAGCCCTATTAAGTACACAGGAGACCACAAATATATGGTAGAGAGGCAAACAATTTTTTTCTGGGGTGAAGGAAAGAATGATACTATAATTATAACTGATGTATAATATGTCACTTACTAATTCAATACATCTGATACATCATAACAAAGAATAACACAGGCTATGCAAGTTTCCTAATAAAATTAAATAGAAATAAGATTTAAAATAATGGTTCCAGAGATAAGAATATTTTTGGAAAACTGAGTAAAGATTCAAACTGATATAAAATCTATAGAAGCCAATGAGTGAATGTGTCCTTAAAATTATGCATATAGCAGGTCCTAGAATAATATTTTCCTTCAACCTTATCTAACCTAATAATAGAGTAGTATGCAAATTAGCCATCACTCCCCTATGCAAACCATGCCCACCAGCCATGCCCATCAGCCAATCAGAGTGAGTATTCAAATTAGCCCAACAAATAAGGCGGTTAATTTGCATATGTGGAAGGAGGGAGGAGTAAAGACTGAAAACAGCATAGAAGGAAGAGGGAGGCAAAGTGTAAAGCAAGGCAGCAAGGGCTGCTGGAGGGAAAGCACTGGCAGAGCATAAGGTGCATGGCCACAGAGGCGGTGGTGGGAGTCAGCAGGAGACAGCCAGTGGGGTGGGTGGGTGGGGGGTGCAGCTGCTGTACTCCTGGCTGCGGAGTAGGCTGAGGCAGCAGGGATTCAGCAGGTAGGGTGGGCGGGGCAGAGCTCACAGCAGGGGAGCACACAGGTGGCCCCAGAGGCCCAGCCTCAGAGATGGTGGTGGAGGTGGCTGTGGGTGGGCAGGGCATGCCCCGCCCATCCACCCATCATGCCGTGCCCTCAGCAGCAGGAGAGGTGGCAGGGAGGGGGTGGGGGAGGTTGGGGTGGTGAGAGGGAAGTCATCAGGCAGAGGCTTTTAGCTTGGGAAGGGGCTAAGCTTGGGATTGGAGGGAAGGGGAAAATATCAATGGAAACATATCCTCAGGTGAGGATAAAAAGAAAAATAAAGAAAGAAATGTCATATACACTCTAACTGGTTTGGCTCTTTGGATAGAATATTGGCCTGCAGACTCAAGGGTCCCAGGTTCGATTCCAGTCAAGGGCATGTACCTTGGTTTCGGGCACATACCCAATAGGGAGTATGCAGGAGGCAGCTGACTGATGTTTCTCTATCATTGATGTTTCTCAATTCCTCTCCCTTCCTCTATAAAAAAATCAATAAAATATATTTTAAAAAATAAAAAGAAATGTCATATCCCATGAAAGACACACATTGAAAATGCTTAAAGAAAGTTGTCATTTTTTCATGTTGAAGAGACTGGAGTCCATGTTGATGAAAAAACCTTGGCGGCTACTGTGACTGCAGCAGTGGGGTGATGGGGCTGGCGCCTTCCCCTGATCAGCCCGGTCACCTCAAGCAAAGGGAGGCCAGACTGTGGCTTAGGTCCACTCCCAATGGGGTGTGGGCTTAAGCCATCCATAAGATCCCCTAAAGGATCCCAGTATGTGAGAGGGGGCAGGCTGGGCTGAGGGACTCTAGTTTCCTTATAAAGTTGGTAAGATGACATAGGAACTTGGCTGTTGTTTATATCAATTAGCCTATGCTAAATTGGTTTCATTATATGTATATATGAAGTATTTTAGCTAAAATATCTATCCAAGAAAATAGACTTTTCTTTCAGTTTCAAGAAATCAGTATGTTGCTTCTATATACAGATTTTTTTCAATTATAATTCTCAAGACTTCTAAAATTGAGACCTTTTTAAGAAATCATCAACAGTAATGTCCCTTTTTGATCAGACAAAAGAGCAATCAAAACAATTTTGTTTTATTTGCTGTTTCAGGTTTGAAAGCATTGTAACATACAATTGAAATTTAAAACCTTCATTAATGTAGTAGTAAGATGATTAAAAACTTCATTAGGTGAGAAAGATGTATACTTTCATATTCAAAACATCACACTTTACTATTTTTATGACTGTATTTTGAAGGAACTAAAGATTTTCAGTAATTAATTATCTACTGCAATTAGTTTATTTTCTACAAAAAAAACAAAACACCATGATGTTTTTATTATACTTAATAAAATCTAATCCAGTATCCACAGTGATAGAATTTTAACATGATAAATACAAAACTCATCCCTCCCTCAGGCCCCAAAACCAATTTACATGTTGATGACACAATTTTACATTTTTAGCATAATTTAGTTTGCACTTTCAGAAAGTGCAAAATGAGCACTTTCCCCTCATGGTAAACTACAAAAAAGTAAGTAGGTACTTCTTCTATAATACAAAACACACTAGAACAATAACTGTAAAGTTCCTAGGGATTCTACTTGATCTAATGCATTGAGTTGAAGATGATATAGCTACCGTGTTTGTCCGAAAATAAGACATCCTCCAAAAATAAGACCTACTTCATGGAAACATAATACATCCCCTGAAAATAAGACCTAGCTCATCTTTGGGAGCAAAAATTAATATAAGACACTATCTTATTTTTGGGAGACAGGGTATTATTTTCAAGTAATAACTGATTTTGATAAGGATTTGTAGTAAGCTGATTTGCTTCTCCACCATAATCTTATGTGTGTTTATATAATTTATATTACTTGAAAATCACAATTATTTAGAAAAATATTAAATATTCTTATATAACATACACTGAGTAGCCAGATTATTATGATTTCTGAACACAAAATAATCTGGCCACTCAGTGTAAATCCTATATAATAAAAGGCTAATATGCAAAGTGTCCCCTCAACCAGGAGTTCGACCAGCAGGCAGACTGGCCAACTGCCCATATCCCTTCACCCTGGCCAGGCTGGCCGGACCCCCAACTCATGCACGATTTCATGCACCAGGCCTTTAATCTTATCTAATAAAGAGGTAATATGAAAATTGACCACAACAACAGACAAGAAGGCAACCCCCATGTGGTCAAAGATGGCCTCCCACATGTGGACACAAGATGGCTGGCAGGGGAGGACAGTTGTGGGCAATCAGGCCATCAAGGAAGGGCAGTTGAGGTAAACTAGGCCTGCAAGGGAATGCAGTTAGGCTGTCAGGGAGCAGTTAGGCATGAATCAGGCTGGCACAGTAGTGGTTAGGGGGTGATCAGGCGGCAGGCAGAAGTGGTTAGGGGCAATCAGGCAGGCATGCAGGTGAGCGATTGGGAGAGGAATGTCTGACTACCCATTTAGGCCTGATCATACCAGGATTGGGCCTAAACGGGCAGTCAGACATCCCTTGAGGGGTTCCAGATTGTAGAGGGTGCAGACTGCAATGAGGAACACCTCCCCGTAATGCACAAATTTCGTGCACCGGGCAGGCCTGGTTCCTCCCAACCACCCTCCCATGCAGGCCTGGCTCCCCCAAAACTACTCTCCCCTGCAGGGCTGGGTACCCCACAACTCCCTCCTTTGCTGGCCTGGTCTCCCCAACTGCCTTCCCCTCCAGATCATAATAATCTGGCCACTCAGTGTATATGAACATTAATCTATATCTATAATTCATCTGTGGTATTTTATTCAATAATAATAATAATAATAATAACATACATAAAAACATGACTTCAGAGAAGTATTTCCTAAGGCAATATCATACATAACCTTGTTGAAATGTCTGAACTACCCAAAGCAATTTATAGACTCAACACATTTTCTACAAAAGGACCAATGATATATTTCAAAGAACTAATTTTAATTAGTAATCCAAAATTTATATTGAACCACAAAAGACCCCAAATAGCCACATCTATCTTGAGAAAGAAGAACAAAGTTAGAGGAATCATGATACCCAATATCAAACGATACTACACGGCCATACTAGTATGGTATTGCCAGGAAAACAGAAATATAAGTCAATGGAACAGAAGAGAGCCCAGAAATAAATCCACTTTTATATTCAACTAATATTTGACAAAGGAGGCAAAAACATGCAATCAGGTAAAGATATTCTATTCAATAGCGATGTTGGGAAAATCAGACAGATATATACAAAAAAATAAAATTAGACCACGTTCTTATACTACATACAAGAATAAATACAAAATGGATTAAAGACTTAAAGGAGAGATGTGAAACCACAGAACTCTAAAATAAAACAGGTAGTAACATTTTATTATATTTTATGTTTTAAATCAATGTATTCAAAACTTTCCTAAATTAAATGCAATATAAAGTGTTAAATTCTATAATTATTTAACTTTCTATTAAAAGAACAGATGCTTAGTACTTTAAACAAATTATTTTTATACATTTTTAAATACATATTTAATATGACTCAGACTATGTCCTACAAATACAGAACTAGTTGTAAAATGCAATAAAAATATATAACATAAAATATATATTATAAATCTATATGATGCTCTAGAAATTATCTGACATAATAAATAAATGTAATACATGTTGACATTTATAACTTACTAGAGGCCTAGAGCACAAATTTGTGCATAGGTGGGGTCCATCAGCTTGGCCAGTGAATGGGGTGGTAGAAGGCTGGCTGGGGGGAGGGGCTACAGGAGATGGGCCTTGGGATTGTACAGACCACCAGGGGGCACATCCTGTATTGAGCATCTGCCCCCTGGTAGTTAGTGCACATTAAGCAACAGGTCAACCAGTCATTTGGTCATTCAGTCATTCAGTTGCTTAGGCATATATATATATATATATATATATATATATATATATATATTGAATTCTGTGTATATAGAATATTTATCATAAAATATTATTAATAGGGCAAGTACAAAACATTAATAGTTCAGTTTTTGTCATCTAATATCTTCTTCAAATTCATATTTCATAATGTTAATTTCTTGGGATTTATGGTATACAATTACCAGATATTTATTATTGTCTTAAACAATTTTGCGATTCAATTGGCTAAGTATATAGTCAATTTACACTGGAATGACTTTTGAGCAAATGATGAATAAATAACAATAGATTTAAAAAAAAGACTCAGATTTCTTATTTAAGGACAAGAGATATTACTGCCAGAATATGATTATAAATATCATTTCTATTGTATTTATATTGGTCCATATCATATTAATATTGAATGGCAATTTTCTTAAAAAATTGGGACTTGGGCCCAGCTCTCATGGCTCGGTGGTTGAGCATCGACCTATGAACCAAGAGTTCATAGTTCCATTTTGGTCAGGGCACATGCTCGGATTGTGGGCTCGATCCCCAGTGTGGGGCTTGCAGGAGACAGCCGATCAATAATTCTCTCTCATCATTGATTTTTTTTATCTCTTTCTCTATCTCCCTTCCTCCCCAAAATCAATAAAATTACATTTTTTTAAAAATTGTCAATTGTATCCTTTGGAATTTAAGAGCAAGTTAAAAGAACTAGAAAATATCCAGAAGTCTCCTAGAAAGTGAGCTTTAGGAATATTAATTGTCTCTTCATATGTTTTCAAATGGACCAAAACTCAGTGGATGAAAAAAGTATATTGCAGGATATATACATATGCTACTAAACAGTAGAAAATACATAAAAGCAGATTGTTAAATCTAATAGAGTAATAATAATGAACAAGTTAAGGTGTGATCCCCCCCCCCACAATTAAGCACCTCAAGCCTTGAAATCTTCCCCATACTGTAACCAATGTCATTCTAGAATGTCAGTAAAAGCATCACACAAACTTGTTTAACAATTGAGTGTTTTGTTTTAAAAACACTGGGCTAAAGAATAAGATGAACTATCAAGCAAAATTGAGACTGGCCACAGACATACATAGACAAAGAGATAAATACAGAAAATCTCATGAACATAGACAACAGTGTGATGATTTCCAGTGTATAATTTTGTTAACTAGTGTCACCCCAATAAATTCAATAAAAAGGGGGGGAAAAGAAGGACTGTAAATGTCCTGATTTTTTCTTAGTCACCCCAAGTAGAGGTTTAGGTTTCATATCATACTGTGTGAGTATGCCATTTGTATATTTGTTTATTTTATATATATATATATATATATATATATATATATATATATATATATATATATATATATATTCTGTGTTAATTTTTTCCTTTAAAATCAAGATCAAAATAAGATTTTGCAAGCCCTAAAAATTTTATATATTTTTTTATTCAGAAAGTTTAGTATGGTATGATAATGCTAGTATATTCAATATTTTACAAATTTACCTCTCTTGAAAATTAATAGCATAAATGATGTGCATGCTGATATAAAATCTCATCCAATTTGGTCTATGTAATTGTGGATGATGAGTCAGAATTTAGATTGCTTCAGACAAGGCTACCATGGCTACTTACCAATCCCTGTCACTCCTGAAGGTCTCTATGCTTTTTACATGTTGAGCAAAGGATTAGTAGCCAAGAGAGTGAGACTCAAGACCAGATTCTGAGGCATCCTACATTTTTATTTGCTCTTTATAATCCTCCTTTCACAGTTCCGGTGTCTACTTTCTTATGTGATAAACAAGTTTCAGTTTCTGAATGAGACATAACAGAATGAAGGACATAACCCAGAGGATTAACATCTATATGGATCTAGTATTCATTGATGTTCTCCTGCTTCACGCTCTGATGTAGAAATGATCATCACCCCTGCCATGACTGAATCTCACCACTCAGATGAACAGGATGCATTCTCTCTCCTTTATCTTCAGAGTGCTTATTCCCATGTTATGCCCGTTCTGCTTGGACCTCATTGTTAGAAATAGAAACCAGGTTCTTCCCTTTTGACCTGTGCTCGCATGAGATTTTCAGGAAGACTAGAGAAATAGCCATCTTTTACCGCTGACACATATCATTGCCACCTGGGGTCAATAGCGGCAGTGATGTTAAAGGAACAGACATGATCCTTTATGCAGAATGGTTCCTTGTCACAGGAACTTGGGAGGAAGAGGGATTGATTGCTTTCTCTGCCTCTGCTTGGGCTACAGCAGTCCAACCTCAGGCACACGAAACGAATCCTAAGGAATGCTTTTATAATGTAATCCTAAAATGCTTAGGAAGGCAAACGATTCACCCATTGGTGTAGCTATTACAATGCACACTAAGATAAAGGGTAATAAAAATTGCCTACGAAATGGCATGTAATATACAAACAAATTGATACATCCACTGGAAATAAAACTCGTATTCCTTAACTAGACCGCTGATGGAAAGTATATTTTGATCTTAAAACAGGTATTACAGATATTAAAGTACAAAAGACAAATGTGACCAAAAAGCACAGAAGCTATCTTTTTTTATTTGTTTGTTTGTTTGTTTAAGTATATTTTATTGATTTTTTACAGAGAGGAAGGGAGATAGATAGTTAGAAACATCGACCAGCTGCCTCCTGCACGCCCTCCACTGGGGATGTGCCTGCAACCAAGGTACATGCCCCTCACCGGAACCGAACCTGGGACCTTTCAGTCCACAGGCCGACACTCTATTCACTGAGCCAAACCGGTTTTGGCCAGAAGCTATCTTTGACTCTCTTATATTATACTAGATGCCCAGTGCACTGTTTTGTGCACAGCTTCCTGCACAGGTGGGCCTGGTCTGCGAGGACTGGGCCGAAACTGGCTGTCCGACATCCCGTGAAGGGTCCCGGATTGCCAGAGGGCGGTTCTCAGGTGACATACCTCAGAATCAGGCTCTCTCCTTTCTGGTTCTAGGTATGGTCACCTGAGAACCTCAGCTACCTGCCAAGTTACTGTGGTTCGTAGCTCCTGGCTTTAGTGTCTGCCCCCTGGTGGTCATTGCATGTCATGGCTTCCACTTGGACAATTGATCAGTGGGATGGGATGGTCACTTAAGCTTTTGCTATATATGTATAAATAAGCTCACTAATAACTGAACAAAGAAGTGCCAGGTCTAAATAATAATATACAGTCTTCACTCATCTGAATCCAGCTACAAAGAACTATAGGGCAGCTGGGTAAGGCCCACAGCATCTGCTGAGAATACAGACTACATGTTGAAGATTTTAGGAGGATCATTTCCTGGATCAATATAAATTGCGTCTATTCTCCTCCTCCAAGCTGGGCAATTTTACACCCATAAGCCTAGTGTATCTCTGTTCCAGTCAAGAGCTCTATTTCTACATCTGGTCAGAGATACATAGCCCAGAGAGGGAAATCGTGATAGCAGATTGAGGACAAGCACAGTGGCAGCAGTAAGACAGAAATATGCTGGAAAGCAGTGGCTATCAGTAAATCAATAGAACTATATTTTAACAAGTTTCTTCCCATCATTTCTTTTAGAAACAATAGGAAATAAATAGCTCTTACTGTCATAAGGAATTTAGGAGACCTAAATTATTATGATAAATTTCTGTTATAGTTTCAGAGAGTATCAAAGGGCAGAGATTCAGAAATGTATCCAACATTTTGAACTAATACACTTAATCAGTTACTTTTAATATTTGACCAAACATTTGTTTGTATTTCACCTCATTTAGAAAAGAAGTCATATTTTATTAAAACTTATTTGAATTGCAAAATTCCTATCATCTATAATGTCTTTTATCAGCCTTCAGAAAGAATTTTTAAAATTACTTCACTTTTCTGGCAAAACCGGTTTGGCTCAGTGGATAGAGCGTCAGCCTGTAGACAGGGGGGTCCTGGGTTCAATTCCGGTCAAGGGCATGTACCTTGGTTGCAGGCACATCCCCAGTAGGGGGTGTGCAAGAGGCAGCTGATCAATGACTCTTTCTCATCGATGTTTCTAACTCTCTATCCCTTTCTCCTCCTCTTTGTAAAAAAAATCAATAAAATATATATTTTTAAAAATTACTTCATTTTAATTATATTAATATTTTAAATCTGCTAAATTATCAGGCATAAACATGTTCTTATTAATCAGCCTAATTCTTGAATTGAGTGCTATCCTCTCTCTTAACTCTATCCTTCAGTTATAGAAGTTAACAAAAATATATTGAGGGTAATATTTCCTAAGAAAATCTCAGAGTAAAGTGAATTCACTTTCTTTGTATTAAGAGCAATTAGAAATATAATATGATTATTGTGTTTAATACTTAAAATAACATTAAGTAATAATGTTCATGGTTCCTTTATTTTTGTTTTTGCAAAAGTCATACAAAATATGTCTGATTATTATTATTTAAAATTACAATAACAGGAACTATCTAAATACCTGTTAAAATATGCAAAGGCGATATTTATATTACAATAGTTGATAATCTAAGAAAAATTATAAAACATATTCAGTTCCTACTACTAAAATCATTTGAGAGCTATGGGATATTGGGTTTTTAATCTTGAGAAATACTTGTAAAACTATTTCAATTCAATTCATAAGCAATTACCAAACATATCCTATCTACTGGGCACTGTATTAGATGCTAGGGGATTAAAAATGAATAAGGCCTGGTCTCTGCTCTTGAGGCAATAACAGTCTTGGGCAATGCAGACACAAATAGCTGGCCATTATAAAAGACGATGAGTTCAGTAGCAGAGATATGTATTAAGGCTTTGGAAAGACAGATAAGGAGACATTATCTCTATAAAAAGTAAAATATACCATAGAAAAGAGGTAGCTTTATTATACATGGGATAATTTAATGCTTTGACCAAATGGTATTCTAGTATATGTTTGTATGTTGCAAAATGAATGTTTAAGCAATTAAAAAAAATAAACTGTATATAGTAACATATAAGTTACTATGAAATAATGACAGTTAAATTTGAATTTAGATGAAAAGCAGTAGCGAAGTATATTTTTGATTAAGAGATTTACATGAAAGCACCAAAAATAAAAACAAAAGTATGCAAAAGACATAGAACATATAATTCATATCAATAAATAGTATTAAATAGTATTAAAGCTTACTATTATAACAAAACAAAAAAGGTAGTTAAGTGATGTTTAAACAATTTAAGTAAAAGATGAGGAAGCTGTGATACAGTTCTTGAAGACAATATAAATAAAAAGATTAAATATAATGTATAGAAAATTTCAAAAAGTAAATTAGGGGTCTTAGAGGAGGCATATAAAGATGACTAAAGCAAAAACTACTAAAACATTTTTAGTCTAGAATAATAGAAATAAAAGATGGCATAATCTAAAAATATTTTACATTTAATAAGTGTATGAATCTGGGAGTAAAATAAAATTATTTAATATTTAGGCACTGGCAGATATTACCCAGAAATATGTCTGTAGGCAATGTGGAATGAGACATCATTAAATACAAATATGTGAAAGTCATCAGATTAGTATAACTTTATGATTTCTAGGCATGATAATTGGTAGTGTGTTGGAGGGATCAGAGTATAATGAGAAAACTGTGTGAAACCAAGATGAAGGATTCATGCTTTTTTATAACCTTTCATTAATATATTATTTTTATGTCAGGTAATTCTTTTTTAAATTTAATTTACTAGGGGTAATATTGGTTCACAAAACCATATAGGTTTCAATAATACAACTCAACAAAATATTGTCTGCACACTGCATCATGCACCCATTGCCCAAAGCAAGGACTCTCTCCATCCCATTGATCCTCCCTTTGTGGAACCACACAGACCTTCATTCCTCTTTCCCCCTGGCTATACCACACTGCTGAAGAAAGAATAATAAGAAGAAGCAGAGGTAGAACATAAATCATAGTATAAAAAAGCAGATAAACACTTATGGATATTTAGCTTTCTGGCATTGAAATATGACCCATAGCCATGCAAAAACAAACAAACAATGCAAAATAAGAAATTAAAACCAAGATTGAGACAATCAGTCTAATTCCACTAAATTATCCTTGGCTTGGGAGCTTGTGAGACTCTTATAAACTCTGTAAACTCACCCTGTGCAAATTTCCCACCAATTTGTATGATAATCTAGGTCATAAAGATAATTAAATTCCATTAAGGCCTCAAACTCCTGTCCAATTTATTAACTCAGTGCCTTCCTTAAAAAAATACAATGATATTTTTTAACCCTAAAAGTAAACCTGTTAATGCTGACTTAAGTGCAAAGTTGTTAATTTTATTCATAACTTATAGTCATTTTAAAGTATTCTTCAGGAAAGTTTAACTTTAATCAAGTTTTTCTATATCTCTTCTATAAAATTTAATCCACCATCTCAGGGAGAGAAAAATTATAATTTGACAATGACAAATTGACGATGTAATTGGTTCCACCAGCCATTTCACACAAATAGTATGATTTCAGACAATGGAAATAACCATGAGTAAACATGTTAATGACAGGAAAGACATGCAAATAATCTTATAGTTCTATTGATGGTTTCCAAGATACTGATAAAGAGAATGAAGTCACATGTTTTCAACTGGCCAAACAATGACTAGTAGGACTTCTTAGACATTCCTAAGAGATAAAATAATACACTTAGAGATATCTATCTATATAAAAGCCTAAGCAACTGTAACCATTAGATCATCAGAACAGTAGCTATGACCTGCACTGACCACCAGGGGGCGGATGCTCAATGCAGGGGCTGCAATTTTCAAGTGACACACCTGGAACCAGAGAAGAGGGAGCCCAATTCCAGGGTGTGTCTACCAAGAACTGCTCTCTCACAATCTGTGACCCCTCGGAGATGTTGGAGAGTGGGTTTCAGCCCATCTGCAAAAGGGACCCTGCTCACTCCACAGAGCCATGGCAGGTGCGGCTTGCTGGGGAGGGACCACAGGAGGTTGGCATTAGTGTATGTTTGGCCTGTCTCATCCAGCCCCGCCCCCCAACCACCTTTTAATTAATTTCTTTTCAATATGCATGAATCCGTGCACTGGGCCTCTAGTACTAAATAATAGAAAGTGATTAGGATGAAAAACCAGTAAGATGTAGTTGTCTATATGCCTAGTTATTAAGTTAAATTTCTAAATAAGAGCTCTAAGGAATTACATGTTCTTAATACTATAAAGTATTAATTTAAGTTATCAAACCTGAAGCATAAGAGGGGAATACAGATGAAAGCTATTAAGAACATGAGGAAATAAATAAGTGGATTTAGAATTTGTAACTCTTCCTTAAAAATGGATACTACCTCAGCTCCATTAATATAGGGACATCTTTAAATTATTGGTAAAATAGATTAAAATACTTCAATAAATGACTGTGTTAGGAGAAAGGTAATGGAAATATTTTACATCATAATTAGCAAGACAGTTCAAATCCACGAGCATAGAGAAACAATGGAACAAGTAGCTATCTTTTTACATGGTAATTTTTAACAGGATTCTGATTTGGGGGCATAGATTTAATTTGTGAGATGTCATCAGACTGTAATCTATTATCTGCTCACTTTCCTTTGTGTATGATTTACTTCTAATAAAAAGGGTTTCTTGTTGTTTTTTTGGTGTTGTTGTTTTGAAGGGAAAAACAATTATGACCATATCACCTGAAAGTCTAAGGTTCTGTGTAACTGTAAATAAACATGTTCTTATAAAGATTGGTAGAGAAGTAAACCTTTCATTATTTGTAAATTATATGATTCTACAGAAAATTTTGAGAATTTTAAAAATTAATTTTTATTATTACTAATATGCAAAAGGCGATTATGTTTACATGCAGCAATAAGTTGGGCAATTATAGAGCTCTCTTCCTCTGTTACCTGACTTTGAAAGAAACTGTCCTTACTTTACTCAGGAGGTCCTACTAGGCCTAATGTCAGAAGTTGGTCAATATATTTAGAATTGAATTGACTTATCTAAATAAATGAATTCATGAATAAACAGACTCTTCAGTTATTCCCCGTTTTTCTTATCTGCTCTATCTCTATTTCTTATAATAATTACACAGGATCTACCAACTCTACCTGAAATGTCCTCTCCACTTATCCAATATTTTTTGCATATAGTTGAATCTCATTGGTTAATTCCTGAAAATTCTTATATATAAGTATAGGCTCTTGATTTTTTTGTAAACTCACTTTGGGCAAAAATGGTAGGTTATTATTATTATCTTTTTTGGTAAATCAATCAGAATTATACCTATTTTTTGTCAGATCATCAAAAAAATTTAACATTTTTTTTTTGTGCCTCAGAATTTTAGTGATTAGTTTCTGTGTGCAATGGGATGAAAAAAAGGTTTAAAATCTCCACTTTAGAGAGAAAAATAAGATGGCTAGAAGCCCCCGTTCCCATAACTGCAGTGTTGTGACAGAAGCCTCAAAACAGAGACTTAAAGCATATGACAGAGTTTTTATTTCCTGTTTGATCAATGCTCATAAGGAGACTCAGCCCGGCTGGGGAAGAAGAGTAAACAGGTGCCACTGAATGGCGGTTGCTTAGACACTGATCTGTTTTTATCGATGATAGAATTTACTATATATATATATTATACTGTAACATTTCTCTTTAAATAGTCACTTCAATATGGATTCAAATGTTTTTAAGTAAAAAGACTAGAAAGACAGAGACAACTGCCCGAGAGCATAGAATCCACAGGGCAGATGGCATGCTGTAGAGGCATCTTGTATACAGGGAAAGCGCCGTTTTTATATGACATTAAAATGTGGTGATGTTCTTTTTCAGTTCATTTAGGTGTGAAAGGTTTCTTAAGGTTCAGGTCTACAATTACAGATAGAAAAAGTTTATAAGAGGTATATAATGAGTCTTGATAAAATGGGTACTAACCAACACAATATTAGAGCAGAAGAACAAAGTTAGACTACCTAAGTTCAAGACATACTATTAAGATACAGTAGTCAAGATAGTGTGGTGTTGGCAAAAGAATACACAAATAGGTCAATGGTACAAAACAGAGAGCCCATAAATAGACTGACATAAATACAGTCAACTGGCTTTTGACAAAGGGGCAAAGGGCAATACGATACAGAAAAAAAATAATCTTTTCCAGAATTCTGCTGGATCTGGTCAGTGTTGCTCAGTGATTGAGTGCCAACCTATGAACCAGGAGGTTGTAGTTCGATTCCAGGTGAAAGCACATGATGGGGTTGCAGGCTTGGTCCTCAGGGTAGAGCGTGCAAGAGGCAGCCGAGCAATAATTGTCTCTCATCATTAATATTTCTAACTCTCTCCCTCTCCCTTCTATGAAATCAATAAAAAATATTTTTAAAAGAAATGGTGCTGGAACAACTAGATATCCACATCCCCTCTAAAAAAAGAATTTAGACATAGACTAAACACCCTTTACAAAATGAATCACAGACCAAAATGCAGAACTATAAAACTCCTAGAAAATAACACAAGAAAACCTACTTGACCTCAGCTATGGCAATAACATGTAGGTACAACACAATAGTACATTCCACTTGATTAAAATTTAAAACTTCTCTGTGCAAGACAATACAAAGAGAATAAGAAAAAACACAATCTGGGAGAAAATATTCCCAAAAACCACATCCTGTATAGAATATTATATAAAATATGCAAAAAAAATCTTAAAACTCAATAACACAAAATAAACATTAAAAAATGGGCCAAAGACCTTAAATGACACCTCACCAAAGAAGTCTACAGATGTCAAATTAACATGTGAAAAGAGGCTATAAATTATATTTTATCAGAGAAATGAAATAGCAATACCCACCTAATACAATTGCCTGAATGAACACTGTCAATACCAAATGCTAGTAAGGTTATGAATGCAAAACAGTATAGCCTATTTGAAAGAGATTTTGGTGGTTTCTTACAAAAGCTTCTTGGTATTTATCCAAAGAAGTTAAAAATACGGCCACACAAAAACTACACAATGGTGTTTATTGCAGTTTTATTTATAATTTGAAAGCAACCAACCAGTAAGTGAATGAATAAATAAGTTGTGTTACATACATACATTGGGATATTTATTTATTTTGTTTTTTACTCAATGTATCACATATGTCCCTCTTTATTTTCCATTGATTCCCTCCACTTGACACCTGCCCCCTCCCACAGGCCTTCGCCACACTGTCTGTGTTCATGGATTATACATACAAGTTCTTTAGTTAACTCTCCCCACCTCATACCCACCAGCCCCACCTTATTTAGGACTAAAAAGAAGTAAGTTATTAAGTCAGAAAAACACATGAAGAAATCTTAAATACATGCTGCTAAGTGAAAGAAGCCAATCTGAAAAGGCTACATACTGAATAATTTTAGTTATATCACATTTGAAAAAAAGCAAAATTAAAAAGATCAGTGTTGTCAGGGATGAGGGGGGCAGGGATGAATAGGCAGAACACAGAGGAATTTTAGGGCAGTAAAAACACTCTGAATAATATAACACTGAGTGGCCAGATTATTATGTTATTATGATCTTTGAATGCATAATAATCTGGCCACTATATATATATATATATATATATATATATATATATATATATGAGAGAGAGAGAGAGAGACCTGGTGCATGAATTTGTGCATGAATGGGGTCTGGCCAGCCTGGCCAGGAAGAGGGAATAAGGGCAGTTTCCTGGCCTGACTGCTGATAGAACTCCTGGTCAAGGGGACAATTTGCATATTAGCCTTTTATTATATAGGATATACACTGAGTGGCCAGATTATTATGTGTTCAAAGTTCATAATAATCTGGCCACTCAGTTTATAATGATGAAAACATGTATTTATATGCAGGGTGTCCCAAAAAATGTATATATACTTTAACAACTGATGCTCAATTTTAAAAATGAAATGTATTTTAATAAATACTGCCTTTATAATTATTTGAAAAGTGTATAAACATATATAGATATAATTTAATGTATATCTGATATGGAATTACCAAAAACTGACTAGAAATAAGAAAAAAAAATGTCTAATCAAATGTGGTTATGAATTCTCCATATTTCCTAGAAAGTGAAATTATAAATTTATACCATGCTAAAACCGGTTTGGCTCTGTGGATAGAGAGCGTCAGCCTGTGGACTGAAAGGTCCTGGGTTCGATTCTGGTCAAGGGCATGTACCTTGGTTGTGGGCACATCCCTAGTAGGTGGTGTGCAAGAGGCAGCTGATCGATGATTCTAACTCTCTATCCCTCTCTCTTCCTCTCTGTAAAAAATCAATAAAATATATATTTTTAAAAAATAATATATTTATACCACATATGAATATATATTATTTGTGCATTTGCCTATTGGCTCAATACTTTTAACAAATTTTTAAAATCTACTCTGTGTGTTGCTGAAACCAGTTTGGCTCAGTGGTAGAGCATTGGTCTGCAGACTGAAAGGTCCTATGTTCGATTCCAGTCAAGGGCATGTACATTGTTGCGGGCACATCCCCGGTAGGGGGTGTGCAAGAGGCAGCTGGTCGATGTTACTCTCTCATCAACGTTTCTAGCTCTCTATCTCTCTCCCTTCCTCTCTATAAAATATCAATAAAATATATTTTTTAAAAATCTACTCTGTGTCATGGTTTGCAGAAACATTAGTAAGTAAAAATACACACAGTTCTTGTCTTTATGGAACTCATTGTCTGATGAAGAAGATGACTAATTAACAAATATCATAAATGAATATAGTTGGAACAAATGATATGAATAAGATACAAAATGTTGTGCAGAATCATACTTGGGAGATTAAAGGTATTGATGGCTTTCTTTTTTAAAAAATATATTTTATTGATTTTTTACAGAGAGGAAGAGAGAGGGATAGAGAGCTAGAAATATCAGTGAGAGAGAGTCATCAATCAGCTGCCTCTTGCACACCCCCAACTGGGTTGTGCCCGCAACCAAGGTACATGCCCTTGCCCGGAATCGAACCCGGGACTTTTCAGTCCTCAGCAGGTGCTCTATCCTTTGAGCCAAACCGGTTTCGGCTTGATGGCTTTCTTGATGAAGAGAGCTCTGTGGCCTAAAAGATGAGGGGAGAGAGGAGCTGACACATTTGATGGCACGTTCAGAGGAGGTGGCAGGGCAAAGGCAGTGCAATTTCCCTGGTCCCTCCGTTCTAAAGATGGCCAGAGGCTGATTTATTAAATGCTAATATAACCCCCTTGAAAGGAGTTGAGTAGTATCCTAGCTCTAAAACCTGAAAATTGTTTTTATCCTCATAAAAGAGCATTTAATGGGTCAAATTGCACTTAAAAATCCTTGTGTTGACATGGCGATTATTATGTTAAGTGAAATCAGCCACAGAGAGAAAGACCAAAACCATATGATCTCACTTACATGTAGAATCTGATGAACAAAATAAACTAACAAATAAAATAGAACCAGAGGCATGGCTACATGGCAGACTGCCAGAGGTGAGAGAAAGGGGGATTGGATGAAAGAAGATACATCTGCATAGCCCATGGTCACAGTCAACAGTATGCTGATGGCCAGAGGCAGGAGTATGGGGTGGGGGGTTAGGGGGGGGGTTGTGTGGAGCTGAGTAAAGGGCAGTAGGAAATGGGGGACTTCTGTAATAGTTTCAAAAATATTTTTTTAAAGGAAAATCCTTGTGTCTTAAAGGACATGGAAGTAGAAAGACTTTTAGAGGCTTTGAGGAAATGAAAGTGCACATGGTGTAGATGCAACTAGACAGTTCTAGATTATTCAAGGCCTGTGAATTATCTGCTTGACATTATTTTACCTCAGAAATGGGCAGCAGTGTGCTCGCTTCAGCAGCACATACACTAAAATTGGTACGATACAGAGATTAGCATGGCCCCTGTACAAGGATGACACGCAAATTCGTGAAGCATTCCATATTTTTTTTGCAGCAACCTGGATGGAATTGGAGAACATCATGCTGAACGAAATAAGCCAGTCAATGAATGTGAAACACCACATGTCCTCACTCATTTATGGATAATAAAGAACATTATAAACGAATGAACAGAAAGATAGATATAGTGACAGTAAAGCAACAAGCAGATTGTCAAATGACAGTGGGGAGGGGAGGGTGATCTGGGGGAGATAAGAGATCAACTGAAGGGCTGGCATGCATGCATATATGTACAACCAAAGGACACAAAACTCTGGGGAGGGAGGGCATGCATGGGAGGTCGGGGGGGGGGCAATGGTAAGCTATGTACACATATAATACCTTAATTAAAAAATTATCGGGGCTTCTAAAAAAAAGAAATGGGCAGCAGTAAACGGTTTTAAGTGTGGGGGTCACATAATTCTGTGTATGTTGAAGTCGGTGAAGATTTGTTCTCAAGCTTGGCTAAGTGGAAATGAAGTCATCTGTTGGAGGTTTGCATAGAAGCGGGGGTCAGAAAGTGTGTTAGTTTCGTTTAGGGAGATGGAGGAGAAAGCCAGGGAAGTGGAAGGAGTTGAAAATCTTGGTGGGATGGTGGTGAGGCAGACAGGTGGAATCAGTACCACTCCTACTTTTCAGCTTCTCTGGTTGAAAGAGGATCCAGTTTGTGGGGGAGGAGCATGGACTCTATGAGGCCAGACTAAAATGAGCCATCCCCTCCTCACCGCTCCTTCCTGGAGGTGCCCTCGCAGAGTCTGGATGGAGGACGTGAGAGGCTGGTGAAGCAGCCAGCAAAGGCTGAAAAGTTGGCCTGGCTGATTGAAAAGCCTTCCACTTTTAACTGTTCATGACACCATAACAGAGACACTTTTACTGTGTAAAAAAAATGAAATAAAATGAGACTAAGAGGATTTATTCAATTTGAAATCTGGCTTCTTTACCTACATCCTCTTTACTCTTTTACTTTCTTTAACTTACTTTCTTTTTTAAAAAAAATATAGATTAAAGTATTACATATATGTCCTTATCCCCCTGTTGCGCCCCCCCGCCCCTCTGTCCAACCTAAAGATTTGTATGCATGCACATAAGCCTAATCAGTGGACACTAAGGAGGGGTTGAGGGCATTTAACTTACCTTCTAACAATTACTAGGAAGAATAGTATTCTAAATCAGAGGACCATGTGCAGCTGTGAGTATGTTATATGGTGAGATTTAACCACTGTATTTGCTAACTATGCCAATCATATCTTCAAAGCAAAGGCAGTCGTAAGATTCCGGAAATAAAGACTTGCTTCAGTCTCTCTAATTCTTTGGCCAAGGTTTCTTTTCTCTTTTCCTTAGCAATAAAAGGATTAGCCTGTTCCTCCTGTTGTTGTCATAGTTTAGTGGCTTTGGAATTAGTTTGCAAGACCAAATAAGAGTTGGAAGAAAACTCTATCTTTATCACAACATAATAACAGAAAATATAATAACTTTTAGAGAAGAGATGTCATCTTAAAATTGAGATCCTTTGTTGAGTGAATGGCATTTTTTGTGAAATATCCTTTTGCACAATTTAATACTTTCTACATACTTCTCTCAAAGAGCTTTGTGTGTGTGTGTGTGTGTGTGTGTGTGTGTGTGTGTGTGAAAATGCAAGTGAGGTTTATATTTGTACAGTCCGTGGAATGAGCTATTTACATTTAAATGTCCTCATAGCCTATCCAAAGATCTCACTGTGCTCTTTTAAAACAGTTATTTTCTTAGAATGTATCTAGAAGTGGAACATCTTGCTATAAAAACTGTCTAGTTTCATATTATCCTTTAACACCTCCCTGTAACAATATGCTCTCAAGGCCAACTTTGGTAGATTTCTTCCTAAAGGAGAGTGGGACACTAGGGTAATTAAAATGATATCCAATATATTATTTAAAAGTGAATTATGCTTATGATTTCTAACTGATTTCTAAAAATACTAACATGTATAAATGGAACCAAGGTGGTTATGATATTATAAGAAACTAGAGGCCCAATGCATAATATTTGTGCGCTGGAGGGGTGGTCCCTCAGCCCGACCTGTGCCCTCTCACAGTCTGGGAGCCCTCAGGGGGTGTCCAACTGCCAGCTTAGAAGTGGGCCTAAGCCGGCAGTCAGACATCCATAGCACTATCATAGAGGTGGTAGAGGCTCCCACCAGGGCTGCTGGGCTTACCAGCTGTGAGTCTGGCTCAGGGCTTCTAGCTGAGCGGTACTCCACCTGTGGGAGCACACTGACCACCAGGGGGCAGCTCCTGCATTGAGCATCTGCCCCCTGGTGGTGAGTGTGTGTCATAGAGACAGGTTGGTCCACTGTTCGATTTGCATATTACCCTTTTATTATATAGGATAATATTGATATCCTTATTTTCTCTGTGTTTTTTTAAAATACATTTTATTGATTTTTTACAGAAAGGAAGGGAGAGGTATAGAGAGCTAGAAACATCTACGAGAGAGAAACATTGATCAGCTGCCTCTTGCACACCCCCTACTGGGGATGTGCCCGCAACCCAGATACATGGCCTTGACTGGAATCAAACCTGGGATATTTCAGTCTGCAAGCTGACGCTCTATCCACTGAGCCATACTGGTTTCAGCAATAATAGTGCACTTTAAAATGTATTGGTCTTTCCATGGCTGGGTGGGCCAGTGGGAGTATCATGACATATAATAAAAGCTCGAAAGTTTGATTTCTGGTCAGAGCACATACCTAGGTTGAAGGTTCAATCCCCAGTCCAGTCATGTGCAGGAAGCAACTAATCAATATTTCTCTCTCTCTCTACCTTTCTCTTGCTAAAAAAAAAAAAAAAAAAAATCAATTTAAAAAATCCTCAAGTGAGAATTTTAAAAAATGCATTGGTCATAGTTATTTTCAGGCTTACATTTGTCAAGAAACTGCTACAGATAGGCATGATTTCTCCAACATAAATTAATTTTTATTAACTAACCACAATATGATATTTTATTTTCTAATTTAAAGACCAGAATTTATTAATCTGTCTAGTATTTAATAGCTTTCATTCAAATTTTTAAATAATGGTTGGATAATAATAGTTATAAAGAGCTATGTAAGATTAAATTAAAATTATACTTTTTTAAGCAAACTGGACTAAACTCAACCTTTCATGAAAAACGAGGCAAAAAAGTTTATAAAGTGTTTCATTTACCTTTCTTTGGAAACAAATACATTTGCTTTCTCTTCTTTTACATTCAAAATGATAATATGGATTTAATTTGATTACATTTAATTGAACTTGCATTTCATTTAATTGCTAGTAATTAAAATAGTATTCAAGTTTGATAGTGAAGTCTTAATTGATTCTGTCATAAAGATAAAATTAAAGCACTTTATAAACTTGCATTAGCTATATGCAATTTTCCTTTAAAAAATAAGCAGAAATACCATCTTATTATGAACCAGCTAAACTTAAATGTTGCTTTAATAAGTGACTTATATATTAAATTTATTAAAAAAGCAGAATTTATAACAATAAAGAGTGAAAGGTTGGTTACCAGTGGAAATAAGACAGATGTTGTTTTGCATGAAGGTAAACGCTTGCAACCTGAAGATAAATAAGTCCTTGATAGCTAATGCACAATATAGTGATTACAGATAATGTTGTATTATAAATTTACTAGGAAACTAGATCTTATTTATTCTCACCACAAGAAAAGAAATGATAATTACATGATCTGATGAGGTGCTACCTAATGCTACAATGGCGATCATACTGTAATACATAAATGAATAAAAATAAGATGTTGTGCACCTTAAACTTACAAAATGTTATATATTAAATATATATTTAATAATAAAGTAAATCCTCACCAAATCATAGGAAATGTGTAATTCATATGAAAACAACATGATAGATACAAAGTTACTAAAAGCAAGTTAACTTTTTCTGATGTCATTTCATGAGCAACATTGTGTTGCCAACATTTACCCATCGCATAATATATTTACAAAGTTTGTAGCTTACAAAAATGTTTTTATCTTATATTATCACAATAGAAACAAACAACAACAAAGGACCCTGAAAAGTGAGAAGAGTAGCATATGAATGTGGAGTGCAGAAGCTGGTAAATGGATTGCCAAGAGCAAAAACCACAAAAGCAAAACTAAAAAACAAACAAAACATCTGCCAGAGAGAGCATTTATAGAGGTTTAAATGATAATTCCTTCATAGTCCAGATTTGAGTTTGAATTCTTGTTCTATAATGTAACTATCAGTATGACTTTGGACAAACATTTAAATATTCCCATGTTTATTTTTATCTTTAAAATGCATTATTTATTTAAAATATATTTTATTGATTTTTTTACAGAGAGGAAGGGAGAGAAATGATTAGAAACATGGATGAGAGAGAGTCATCAATCAGTTGCCTCTTGCACACCCCCTACTGGGGATGTGTCCGCAACCAAGGTACACACCCTTGACCGAAATTGAACTTGGGACCTTTCAGTCCACAGGTGAACACTCTATCCATAAGCCAAACTGGTTTTGGCCATTTTTTTTTTATTTTTATTGAATTTATTTGGGTGACAATAGCCAAGAGTTGGAAATAGCCCAAGTGTTTATCAGTAGATGAGTAGACAAAAAGCTGTGGTACATTTACACAAGGGAATACTACTTGGCTATAAAAAGAAAGCAATCCTACCTTTGAGATAGCATGGATGGACCTGGAGAGTATTATACTAAGTGAATTTAGCCAGTCGGAGAAAGACCAATGCCATGTGGAATCTAATGGGCAAAAGAAAGTAACTAATGAATGTGTATTAAAAAAACAAACACCCACAAAAACATTAACTCATAGAACTTTTGGAAACACTGGGCATAATAAAATATATAAATGGCTCATGCATTACTTCCCTAGCTGTGGGTGTAATTCGCTTTTTTCAAAAACCTTTTGAAACCAGGCTATAATAAAGCTTACTAAATAGCATGCTGATGCCATTAAGAAAAAATGTAGCACTAAATGACAACATTAATTTTAAGGCTGAGTCTATCTTCACTATGCATCACTTTGAGCCAGTTATTCTGGTATGTTTCTTCACCTTTGTAATAGGAATAATAAGTCCTACCACCTATGATTATGGATACATATGTCAGAGTATATTTGGAAAAAAATAAGTAAATTGAAATTATTAAGCAAATACAGAGTCTAAAATATTTTACACAGAGTGGATACCAGTATTGATTGGAAGTCTCTGAAGGCTAATTTGTAAGCATTTTCATATACATTTTCCTTTAACCCACATTGCTTTTATTTATCACTTAATGATGAGAAACAGATCTCAAAAGGGAAACAACACGTGCAAAGTCCCTCCTGCACCAGCATGGAGGGCCGTGAGTCCCTTCCTTTCTAGGACTCAGATAAACCTACTTGTTTTCGTGGAAAACCATTTTCTGGTTTTAAGAGTTACAATTAGCATTATTGAACTGTTGGTTCTGTTTTACACCCGTTGTTTTCTGTTAGCAGAATAAGTATTCTGATTCCAAGGAATATCAGGGATTTCTCAAGTGTAATTTGCTCATGAAAGAATGCAATAGGCATGCTTTACTTTTCTCCCTCTTAACCTCTGACTTCCTTACAAAATACCTCATGACAGACAGCAGAGACCAAAGATAGATTTCTTATTCTCAGTCCCATGTCATTGTTCAGAGGCAAATTACTTGGGTTCCACCTGTAAACAGTATAAAGATCAGTCACAAGTAATTACAGGGGCCAAGAAATTGGTTACTTTTCTGGGCTTATAACTCTTACATTGAGATACGGGGTTGAGAACCATTTATTTCTTGATTTGGTGATCATTAGTAATATTTATGTAAAGTTTCCTTTGACAGGTTCATTGTTTCTAACATACTTTTTTCTCATTATATATATTTCACCATATCATAGGAAATATAAAGCAACTATGGCGACATCCATATTTATAAAACCAAGTAAAGTAAGATGAAACCATACATATTTAAAATGCTGGTAATTATATACTGTTACACGTATTGCATGACAAAACATCATTAGAGAAAAAGTAAGACACATTCTTCTAAACTAAGTCATGTTTAAACCACGCATACATTTTTGTAGTATGTATATATGCATTTTGTTTAAAATCACAAGATATAACTTAGAGAAAAATAGAGGTTAACTAATAAAAAATTAAATAAAACCAAAAATAGACATCTTGTGAGAACAAAATTTTGAACTTTAATTGGTATTTTGGGCTTGTTTTCTTTGCTTTTTAAAATATACATTTTCTTTCACACTCAGGTCATGACATTACTTATCAATCGACAAATGTCTCCCAGTCTATGAGGCAGGGAATCTTGTTCCTAGAAGACTTTACTACATAAAACCAAACATAACCCAAAGTATCTCATCCCATTTGAAGAACTGAAATAGCCATACTTTCCTTTCAGAGGGAACTTCCAAGTCCACTTTTAAACCGTCATTAGCCTAGAAACCACTTTGAGAGCCAGATGACAAAAACGGATCTGCTTTCCAGATAAATGCTATGCATGCTGAACAAACCCCACTTGGTGTGCATACAGTAGCAGGGGGACATTTGTACTGCCTGAAATCAGTTAAGCCTGTTGCACTTGATATTGGATATGGAAAAGAGAAAAACCACACCCACACAATGAAAAATTTAGAGAGATAAATACTGACAATGAGAGCCTATGAAGTGTCCACATTGCTCTGTCCACATGTCCTCTTCTTTAGAATTCTCAAAACATTCAAGAACTTCTCATTTTACTTTCCTAAGCCTCAGTCTTCCGTGACTCATCCAAACTTTGAATGAACAGACATTCTCCTAGTGCTGGATAATAGTGATTTCTACCCGAGTCAGAAGCCAAGTTTTCAGTCAGCTATGCAGGAAGAGAGATTCTTGCTCCTTACATTAAAATTTGGTTTGCAAAGGGCTTGGCTAAAGCATTTGCCTCACATTGACAAGGTAGTAGTGCTCCTTGTTTTATAAGAGGATGAATTCCTACATATAGAAGCATCGCTCCAGCTCTCTGAATCTAGACAGGCACCTGCATGTGGGTGTTAACTTGTCACTCAAAAAGCCATCAAATTCACTCTTCACAAACTACTTCAAAAGTCAGAGTGACACTTTTTAAGACGCCTGTACAAGCTATTACTGTTTCCACTTCGCAAGTTGGGTATATTCAAGTTTTAAAAAACTCTATGCATCAATTATCATTTTTTTACAAATATTGAAGTGGCATTTTCAAACTGGTTCACCCTTACATTATTAATTTCTACACTTAGTATCATGCATTAATCAAATATATAGTCTATACTTTCCATAGGATAAATATATGTGCCTCACAATATATGTCTTAGTAATCAAAACAACAAAAACAAAATGTGTGAATTACTTGACTGGATTTTGCTTAAACATTGAAGCATAGGTTGTTGTCCCTG
The DNA here is from genome assembly GCA_963924515.1 of Vespertilio murinus. Lineage (NCBI taxonomy): Eukaryota > Metazoa > Chordata > Mammalia > Chiroptera > Vespertilionidae > Vespertilio > Vespertilio murinus. The sequence goes on from OZ004705.1 coordinate 162,630,866, forward strand.
ACAAAACTACTAAGTAAAACCAACTTTCTCATGAGGAATTATACTTGGACAAAAGACTCCTTGCACTATTTCATTAGTGGATAATTTCTAAAATACAACTGAAAGACTGTATTGCTTAGCCACTCACAGAATATGCTACTCTTCTTGTCAGACCTATTAGTTTAAAGGAATTAAAAAACACACACACATATACACACAAACACACACAGGCATTATGCTATTTCTAATTCTACGGTATTTGTGAAATGATGTATTTTAAAGTAAATGAGAAAAGTTTCTACATGAGCATTGTGCCAGTTTCTGGAAAGACATCTATAGACTTGTCATGGAAATATGGTTGGAAAATTAACATTAACAATTTAAGATGTATGGAATTCTGAGCGAAATAAATACACATAACATAGTTTCCCAATATTAATAAACTTGGTAAGGCCTTTCTTTTGTTTGTAAAGGCAGTGCCTTCTAAAGTTTCACTTGTTAAATCTGTTATGTATGCAGCATTATCTGTTATTAAGATGATGAGACAGAACACATAAATATCGAATACTCACATTTACCGCTGCTCATTTATGAATTCTCACTAAGATGAAAGTAAAGGGACTAAGAGTTGTAAATACTCAAGAATCTAAAGAAACTAAGAACAAATGAGAGAAGAAGTATATACAATTTGAGAAGATAGAAATGGAATGAATAGGTGAGAGCTGTATTAATGACAAAAGTCAAAAAGGTTCCAAAGGCACAGACAACAGGTCTAATATAGTGCATATTTAATGTCATTTGGGCATTGTAACAGCAACAGTGGAAGCTAAATGACAAAACAGGGAAAGGCCTTCTAATTCTAAGGAAAAGTAGATTCCAATAGAAAATTGCATATTGGACAAAATTATTTAGCAAATGTAGAGATAAAAGACATTTATGAGCACTAGACAGTGTGCTAAGTGGTTAGAGCATCGGCCTATGTACCAAAGGGTTATAGTTATGTGTCCAGCCAAGTGCACATAGCTGGGTTTCAAGTTTAATCCCAGGTCCTGATCAGGGTGCATGTAGGGAGCAACCAATCAATGTGTCTCTCTCATTGATGTTTCTCTCCCTTCTCTCTCTCCTTCCTGCCTCCCTTTCACTCTTTCTGTCGTGACTCCATGCTTTTACCCCTTTTATCAAATATCAATTGACCATAATGGCTTGTGTCAGTTTCTGGTTCTGATCTCTGTTCTGCTTAATTGATCTGTATGCCCGTTCTTTTGCCAGCACCAGGCTGTTTTGGTTATAGTGGCCTGATATCTGGTATTGTGATCCCTTCAACTCTGTTCTTCTTTTTCAAGATGGCTGTGGCTATTCAAAGTCTTTTTTGGTTACATTTTTGGAGTATTTATTCTAGATCTGTGAAATATGCCATTGGTATTTTAATAGCAATGGCATTGAATCTATAGATTGCTCTGGGTAGTATGGACATTTTAATTATGTGAATTCTTCCACTTGTGTCTATCTTCCTCTATATTTTTTTCAATGTCATATAGTTTTCAAAGTATAGGTATTTTGCCTCCTTAGTCAAGTTTATTACTAAGTATCTTATTTTTTTGTTGTTGCAATGGTATTGTTTTGTTGTTGTTGTTGTTTGTTGTTTTTTTAGTTTCTTTCTGAGAGTTCATTATTGGTGTATAAAAATGCCATATATTTCTGGGTGTTAATTTTGTATCCTGTTATCTGAACTCACTTATTAAATCTAGACTTTTTTTTGGTGGAGACTTGGGGTTTTCTATGTAGAATATCACGTCATCTGTGAATAATGAGAGTTTTACTTCCTTCTTTTCAATTTGCATGCCAATTATCTTTTACTTCTTGTCTGATCACTGTGACTAGGACTTTCAGTACTATGTTGAATAAGGATGGTGAAAGCAGACACCCCTTTCTTGTTCCTGTTTTTAAGGAAAATGGTTTTAGGTGTTGACCACTGAGTATGAAGTTGGCTGTAAGTGTGTCATATATGGCCTTTATTATGCTGAGGTATGATTCGTCTACTCCCACTTTGCTGAGAGTTTTTTATTTAAAAAAGCATGTTGGATTTTGTTGAATGCTTTTTTTGCATCTATTGATATGATCATGTGATGTTTGTCTTTCAGTGGGAGAGAGAAGCACGGGGCTGAGCAGCGGGCGTGGCAACCAGCAGCTCCTCCACCAGGAGCATCTGAACTGCCTGCCCGGATCTCCCACACTGACAGATGCCCACCCACTCTCATTCTCACCTTCACTCTGGGCCTGCCCACTGCCATGTTGTCTCGGCAAATATCTTATTTATTTTCAGAACAACTTGGAGATTTTTGGAATTTTATTTTTTAGAGATAGCATAGGTGGTAAGAAATACTTTTCTGAAATAGGTAATTCCCAATACTCTTTCCAACCCCTAAATTCTTGGACTCCACAATTAATTCAAAATATAAACATTATAAAATATAATTATTATAGATTAAAAAGCTCATTCCATTTTAAATCTGTATTGCTTTAAATGCGTTTTCCCCATTACTCAAAATTAAAGAAATATGTCCAGCCAAGCATAAAATTAATTTCATGGTTAAAAAAAATGTTTTTCAATAATATGCTAAAATCATTTGTATTAGCAAACTATTATGCATATTAAGAACCAATAATTAGATTGATGCTCATATTCTCTAAAACTGAATGTAGTAAATTATCAACAACTCCAGTGAATACAGAATGTTTCTACATAGGGAATAGTGTCCTTTAACAAATAATCTATTAAAAAGAGCTATTAGCAAAATCCCAATACTTTCATTGTATTCATGGAGAAAAACAATTTTAACTGCTTCATTTCCTATATTGAATGTGCTCTAACCCTTCTGGAAGTGCTATTTTAGCATTAACTTTTCAGGAGATAAAATAGGTTTTAAATTTACAATTATTTATCAAAATATATGTTGATTTTAAGTAAGAACTATTTTACATCTACAGATATCCACATAGTCCCTTTGTTTCTTTATCACCCAGCTAGTTTAGAAGGTTCCATTTCTTACTTATTGTAATAAAATACTTGTTCTTTTGGGGGAATGTAAGTTATTGTGAGAAAATGATGGTGCTTTTGTTGTAGGTATTAAGTTATTAAACAACAAAACGTGTAGCATTTATATATCCATCTGCATTTTAACTTCTACTGACTTGTGACATCGATGTGACTTGGACCTGTGTCAGTTCAGTGGGCTTTTCATAGCTTCAAAGAGAACCATTAAAGAAAGGGCATGGGGGCCGTTCAGAAGTGAACCTCTGGAGGAGCTTCACTGGCAGCTTCAAGGGAGACTTTTCTTAACTCTTCTCAGTCTGCACACAGACCAACCCGTGCAGGGTGGAAGCCTTAAGGCACATGGGGCTTGAAATTGAAAACAGAAAATCAGGAGAGAAATTCAATGAAAACAGAAGCTAGTTCTTAGTAAATATCAATTAAATCAATAAGCCAGGTTAACTAAGAGAAACAGAGAGAAGACAAATTACTGTTACCAGAAATGAAGGCAGGGCTATTACTATGGATTACATGGACATGAAAGGAATAATAAAAAAATATATTGGGGAGAACTCTATGCCCACAATAGGAAAAATCTATATTAACGGTACCAGTTCTTTGAAAGATATAATCTACCAAAACTCATACAAGAAAAGTAGATTATCTGAATAGGCCTGTAGCCATTAAAGAAGTTGAATCAATAACAAATTACCTTATAAAGCAGAAAACACCAGGCCCAGGTGAGCTTATCGTGAATTCTACTGAACAAACACATAAGGAAGAAATTATATCAATTTTTTTACAACCTTTTCTAGGAAGTAGAAGCAGAATACTTCAAATTTATTCTGTAAAGCCAATACTATCTTAATACTAAACTAAACAAAGACATCAAAGAAAGGGAAACTACAGACCCATATTTCTCATGGACATAGAGGTAAAAATCTTCAATGAAATATTAGCAAATTAGGTCTAAGAGTGCATAAAAAGAATTATATACCACGAGTAATTAGGATATTTTTGTAAGGCCAGTTCAACACGTGAAAATCAAGTGATACTTCCACGAATTCACAGGTTAAAGAACTAGAATCATAAAGCCATATGATTCTAATATGAGTTTAATAACCTGGAACACATTATTTAGATGAAAAAATCCATTCACATAAAACTGTATAGTATATGGTTCCATTTATATTTTATGTCATACAGGCAAATCTATAGAGACAGAGTAGATTAATGGTTTCTTAGGCCTGGAGGAGAGGGTAGAATGGAAGTCATTGCTAAGGTATGTGGGATTTTATTAGAAGAAATGAAATGTTCTAAAATTAGACTGTGGTATAATTGCACAGTCTTATAAATGTAGTAAAAACTAAATATCATACTTTAAAGAATTATGTGGTATGTGAATTACATCTTAATCAGTCTCTCTTAAAAAAGAAATTACCAAAGGGTTGTATGTTTTATTAATTTTTGGAATAACATGCTTTTGACTTTATATTCGTTTTTTGTTTTTTGTTTTAGCTAATTACTTAAAATTTGTTTTATTAAAACTCCCTTTCATGTGTTTTGGTTATTTTACTAATCTTTTAAAAAAATCACTTAAATGTAATGCTTAAAATTATTTAAAAAAATTATTTAAGTATATTCATCCATTTTATTATTTCACTAGAGGCCTGGTGCATAAAATTTGTGCATTTGGGGGGGGGGTCCCCCTCAGCCCAGCCTGTTCCCCTTCACAGTCAGGAGCCCCACAAATGATCACCCCAAAGAGGTAGGTCCTGCCCACCCACTACAGCACCACCACAGGGTAGCCTAGGCCTCCTTCTTTGGGGCATTCATGGAGCCTACAATTGATCACCCCACCAGCTGGTGGTCTGGGCCTTTCTCTGCAGGGTGATCATACAATTGATCATGCCCCACAGAGGGAAGCCTAGCCCACCTACTGCAGCCCGCTGCTCAGTGGCCTGGGCCTCCCCCTTTGGGGATACCATGGAGTCCCCCAATTAATCAATTGCTCCACCTGCCAGTGGCCCGGACCTCCCTCTGCCTGGGTGATCATGGGGCAATGGTCAGGCCCCTGAGCAATTACATCGCACCCGCCTTGGCTGGCCTGGTGCCAGTGGGTATCATAGCATGGTCCTCAGGATGGTGGTCCGGACAATCATTCTGCTATTTGGGTCATTCGATCAATTTATATATTGCACTTTTATTATTATAGATTTGTCATTAAGAAAATACTATACATGTTTATTTGAGTGCTGTTTGGTCTATAGAGGCAGTCCTCAGGTTACGATGGAGACCCGTTCCTATGGCGCGACATAGCTCAATCTTCACTATAAGTTGGAACCCACCTATGTGAGCACCTACATCATTCACATGGAGCACATACACAGCAGTAATGAAGTGAAACAGTAAAAATAATAATAATAATAATAATAATAAAAGAAAAAAAAGAAAGATAACAATTCCTGACCTTTACTTGCAGTAAATAAATAATAAAAAACATAAAGCACATATGTACATATGTCGAAATGACGGAACTTTTTTTTTTTTTTAATAAACGCTGTAAATGGGAGATGGCAATGTAACCATGAAATGATGTAAGTCAAGTCCGACGTAACCTGAGGCCTGTCTGTATATCATGTTTAATTTCAACTTTTTTCATTGAGTCTCTGAATAATTTTAACAAATTTTAAAAATATTTTATTAAATAGTTGTTTAAAAGATATCTATAATAAAAAAGCATAATATGCTAATTAGACTGGACAGAGCCAGGGCTGCAGCCACGGGATCCAGGCAGCTGCCACAGTTGCAAGGGAGCAGCTGCGTAGGCTGCAAGAGAGGGATCGAGGCAGCGGTGGATGCAAGGCCTACTCTTGTATGAATTTCATGCATTGGGCCTCTAGTTTTTGTATAATTTTATAACAATTCTTACTAACTTTCAAGTACATATTGAAAGTGTCTATGTTGTGCATTTTTCATATCTAGCAAGTTGTCCTTTATAGTTAAATGCATGAACAATTTTTATAAATAATCCATGAGAATCACATTATATAATAAAATCACATTAAAGATATTTTAAGAAAAGCACATTGGGCCAATCTTTAAACACAATATAAACTCATTAGAAATTCTGTTATGAAGAGAACTACATTATAATAAAAGTGTAGCTATGAGAATACAGTCTGTTGATAATCTATAAAAAGACTACCATAGCTTGACTTGAGAAGATAGGGAAACCTCTCTCTTCTCTAAATGACAGATCTTCACCTTGTTCCTAACATGTGGAAACTTTGGATAGAAAGTGTCATCTGTGCCCCGAGGCATTCACCCCCACATCAGCACTATCAGCTCAGGTGTAAAAAGTGGTTCAGAGAAGAGTGTCAGGCTCCTCAGTCATTAGACTCCAGATATCTCATAGTTATTTCCCTCCCAGCGTCCGGCTGAACACTTTATTTTTTACATCTGGAGATTCAGATTCACTATGATTATAAAGTAGAGCAGATTTTAGGACAAGCACAGAGAAAAAATGACTAGCACTTTCAGTAATATTTTATACCAATTTTAATTAGAAAATCAAAATAAGCAGGTTTGACCAAATTTTGCATCCATCAAGGAGACCATGTTTGCTAAATGTCAAAGCATTGTGTGTTGAAATTTCATACTATAAGTCAATCAAAGAAATAAAATAATTATTTGTTGTTTACATCTTAATTTTCATATATTTTAGTATCTATGAACTTTCTGTTGATAACATTTCTTGATGGTAAGTTGTGGGAGAAGGTCTTACTTCTCATGTTCAATAAGATTCTGGCCTGTTCAAAAAAAAGATAATAACTTACACTTGAATATGGCATACAATGGCATTAGAATTTTTAGAGATGACCAGCAGCTAAACTCACATATGTGAGGTGAATAGGATAAATTTTGAAAGGAACTGAATGGGCTAATTTTGTTAGGAAAAACATGCATACATTTTGTATGGGTAATGGTAATGTGTGACAATGCTGTCTTCATTAGTTCAGGGCTAGCAGTATTTATAGAAAAGAACATATCCAAACCTAACAAAGACAGGGGCAGTTGTTTTGTTTTGTTTTGTTTAAGAAAAGCAGAGGGATGGAGAAATACTTAGTGTTTGTTTAATTTTTCACTGACTCGATAAAATAGTCAGATGCCAAAATAGGAACAGAGAAACCCCGATGTCTATAGTAAATTTTTTCAAGCCAAGAGAACTAAAGAGCCAAATTAAATTATAGAAGCATATGATTGTTCCATTCTAAGAATTTTAAGGGCCATTTACTTTCTATTTTCCTTCTTCAACGTTTCATGAAACGTTGGCCGATATAATTCTCTAGCACACTATTTTATAACCTTGCAAGATAATTTAAAGGCAAAAAGGGTAATTCAGTTTTTACTGAATTGATACAACTCTAAAACTTGAGTTAGAAAAACAGAATTTTTAGAGATGACCAGCAGCTAAACTCACATATGTGAGATGAATAGGATAAATTTTGAAAGGAACTGAATGGGCTAATTTTGTTAGGAAAAGTACAGCATGTCTCAATGGCAGAGAGTAGAAAACAAAAAGTAGAAGTAATAAAAACTTTTGAAATTAATTTAAAAAAACTAATAAACTGGTTATGTGTTGATATTTGAAATTATTTAATATAATTGAAATTTCTTAGATCAGGAAGGTCCTTGCAACATTTTCAGACCTTATTTTAAGATTAGAACTCTAAAATTCAATTTTTGAGTAACTAGCAGGATGTAAATAGTGGTAACAGGGATATCTTTAGAATTAAGGGTCAATTTCCCAGTGTGGCAACTTTCTACATCTACTTGTCATGCTCTGTATTAAGGAAGTTTGTTATAGATATGATTTAATTAATTAAGGGAGTATTACTTAATTTTTTTAAATGTAGAAAGTTCCAAGCTATGCTGAGCCATTTTCTCACCTAATAATTAAGAAATCTTTACACATTTAACAATGTTTTGAAAATCTCTAGTATTTTGCATTAAAAAAATACTCACATATATTCTACTCAAATGAAAAGGGAGGCAAAATGACATAATTATGGAGAACTTTCATGTGCCCAATACTATGCTATATGCATATAGTTGTCCATTATAATAGCAGATGGTTGATAATGCATAAGCATATTGCTGCCCATGTTATATACAAATGCATCTCCAACTTAGGATATCATTCACATATTGAACTTTAAATACATATCAATTATTTTTTATAGAAAAAAGTGAGTCATCATTCAGTCAGCAGAAAACAATAGAAAATAAATAAAAACAAGAAAGAAGAGAGACACAATAAGCAAACATAAAATATTACAGAGAAGCATAAAAATCATGCAGGACTTTAGATTCATATCTGTAAATAACAGAACACTATGAGAAATGCCAATAAATATTTTAATATTCAATTTTTACCTGCAGTGACTTTTTAATATACAGATAAGACTAACTATTCAGATAATTAAAATGAATGTTATATATAAGGAATCAAAGCACTTATTTACTTTTCTGTCTAGAATTGCTTGAAAAACTTTATGTTAATGATTACTGTAAAAAAAAACCTAAGAGCTGAATCAAAATTAGTAAATAAAAAAATATGAAGTCAGTTGTATTAGAACTAACAATACAATATAGAATTACTATACTTTTATTATGGTAATAAATCTGAATATTAAATATATTTTTTGGAAAATAAGATTTGCAGAATAAGAACACAAAAATTTAATTAATGTTATAACTTATGATCATTACATAAATTATAATCTTCAATTAAATTTAAGATTTCTAAGAAAAACAACAATGTGAATGAGAAGAGCAGGAAAATTGTGTCTTTATATGGTGATATACTTTATACATCATTAATACAAAATGAACTGGAATTCGTTATAGAATTATAAGTCAAAATATTTTTCTTCCTATAATTTGTATATTTTCAACATTTTAATAAGTATTTTTCTCACGATAAAACATCCATTAATGTGTTGTTGTTGTTGTTTTTAAATAGAAACAAAAGATGGTCTAGAATTAGGCTCTAAAGTAGCCTAAATGAAAGATTTCTTTACAATATGAAGAAATTACATTATTGAAAAAGAGGATTGCATATAATTTAAGAACATGAATTTGTCTATAGCATAACAAAATCTAATTTTAAATTGTGGAGAATATTTAAAACAATGTGAACAATTGGGTAAAATGTGTTGAAGGTACGCAGTAGTAGTAGAAAAATAAAGTTGAAGTGGAAAAAAGCACAATTGTCAGGAATTGGCACTCCATCGTATAAAGGTTTCAGGGTGAGTGAGGGGTCAAACTGACTTTTAGGTTTTTTATTCTACTGATGGAGTGTATGGTATTCTTTCCAACAAAGATCAAGAATAGGAGAGAAGCAGACATGAAGATAAAGAAGAGATAAATTACTTCATATGTGACAATATAATCTGTCGCTAAATCCATTTTACTATTGAACAAAATGAAATCTGAAGACTGTTAATATAGATTAAATGAATATCTTAAAAATTGCTTTGACAGTTTAGGGAGAAAGTAGAAATAATTACTGAGGTCTGACAAGTTCCAGAAATCTGAATTTCTAAGAGTATATTTCTTAACCAAATTAACTCTCTATTATGTTTCTCATTGCATTATATTTAAAAGTCAAAAAGGTTGTATTTTTTCTCTCTCACTAGAAGCAGAAGGTAGAATTGGCCCCTTTGGTGTATGTCCAAAAGTAGAGGTGCAATAGGAATGCTGCTTTCACTGTAGAAATTCAGTGTCAGCCTACTATTATGTGCCTTGGTTATAAGCTCATCCATTTAAAACTTTTAAAAGTGCCACTCATACAAATATCTCATAAAAAGTATGAAATATTTGCATTTCTATGTATATTTAGTCATGCAAAAGGTGTCATCCTCAAATAGCTTTCAAGTGCACACATACATTTCAGTGACTTAAGTATTTTGCTAAAAAGTTGGCCTGGACTTCTATGATGTGCACCTGAAGAGCATAACACAAATAAAAGTCCAAGCCTTATTCTTTTCAAAAGAGGATAATCATTCAAATATCTCAGCATTTGAAGAGGGTTATACATAAGATTATAATGAATCTTGAAAAATAACCAGGGAAAAAAATGGACAAACTCAATAGAAAAAGCAAAATCAGTTCAATTTTATAACAAACCAGAGAATGAGTCTAGGAAGAAGGAAAATTTTAGAGACAGTTAGATATGTCTAATGCCTAGCAGCAGTGCTGACAGTTGATTTCCAAATAATATTTGTAGTGAGAATTAATACACACATTATTTTTCCCTAGTTTAAGGTCCATTCAGAAATAAAGGATTTCAGAATATATGTGGGCCTGAAAATTTAGAAAAATATTATATAACCAATTAAAATCTTTTAATAAGAGTTTTCTTTGTGGTTCATTGTACATTAGAGCAAAAATTAATCAAGAATTTGTAACACTTATTTTAAAACTAGACACCCAGTGTATGAATTCATGCTTTGGTGGGGTCCCTCGGCCTGGCCAGCAGGCATTGGGCTGAAACTGGCTCTCCAACATACCCCAAAGGGTCCCAGATTATAAGAGGGCACAGGCCAGGCCAAGGGACCTCGCTGATGTGCAAATCCATGTACGGAGCAGCTAGTATGCATATAGGCTTTTGGTTAATCTCTTCCCGCCCTCCCCTCCTCTCCCTTCCCTCTGAAATTCATCAGTTTGTTCCATCTTTCCATGCCTGTGCATTGAGCATCTGCCCTTTGGTGATCTGTGTGCATCATAGCTACCAGTCGAATAGTCGAACGGTCAGTGGCTTAGGCTTTTATTTCTATATATAAATAAAGCTAAGTGACCAGACGACAGGACGACCAGCCAGTAGCTATGATACACACTGACCACCAGGGGCAGATGCTCAATGCAGGAGCTGCCCCCTGGTGGTCAGTGTGCTCCCACAGCAGGAGTGCCACTCAGCTGACAGATGGGCGCCCAACTGGTGAGTGCAGCTGCGGCGGTGCAAGCCTCTCCCACTACACTCCCCTGCACACCTGAGCAGTGGTGGCAGGCACGGTGTGGTGCCCAGTCAGGGTTTGGACTCCTCCCCGACCACCTGCTGCTTTCCCAATACTCTGTGCAGTGTGAGATCAACACAGACAGCAGGCTGGGACCCAAGGAGCAGGCAGGTAAGGCCGAGCTGCAATGGCAAGAAGATCCACCGATACCCACCCACCGGCCAGGCTGAGGGACAAATCTGTGCACAGGGCCTCTTAGTATATAGATAAGAAAGACCCACGTTTCCTCATAGAATCACAACACAATCATTCACCTTACTCTGAATATAACTAAAACATTATGCAAAAGCAACTGTTGGCCATAAAAAATAACCTAAATAAATAAATTAAAGAGATGAATAATTAATAGTCTGTTTAATCTTGGAATTTAGTGCATATTATTTGTTCTAAAGCTTTGACGAATGATCATTTTAATGATGCATATGTGAACACATTCTTTTAATGACTGAATTCCTTCATCATTATAAGTAAATTGCTGAAGGGAAATTTTATACTTAATCCTTATAACTTAACAAGACATTTAAAATCTATAAAATTTGACCAATCATTTAAAGTATCATTTTCACCATTAAAAAAGTTACATTTATACATCTAGAAAGTTTCTATAATTTCTTACTGTTAAATGATGGACAGTGAGAATGATTCCATAATGTTTACTTCTATAATTCCAATAATTAGTTCAAAGTCCATCCTAGGTATTTATAAGAGTTTATATTGAACAAATGTATGATATATAACACTCAATTTATAGTGTTATACTTCTTGTCCTGAAAGAGTTTACTACACACATGCCACCTTATTGATTCCCCTTTTATCTCTGGTTTTATAAGATCACTAGAAGCCTTATGCACAAATTCGTACAAGAGTAGGCCTTCCTTCCCCTGGCTGCCCGCACCAGCTTCCCTCAGGCACCTGGGACCTGGGCTTCCCCTGAAGCCCCGGCTTTGTCTGGAAGGTCGCCTGGAAGGATGTCTGGTCTAATTAGAATATTAAACTTTCATTATTATAGTTAGAAAATAGAAGGAATATACTTTTAAGGAATGATTGCTTCATTGGTAGTATCTTCCTATATCCTTCTTTATCACTATTTTGGGAAAAACAGTAACTATTCAATGCATCCTACTACTTTTGTTTTTAAAATAATATATTTATGGTACTATTCTGCTGATACACATATATTTTCACAAATAATCAAATTTTCCAATGTTTTATATATGTTAAAATTTATGTAACCGTGGTTACTTTCCAAAAATGTCTCTGAAACTACATTTTTATAATAGTACTTAAAATTGAGAAAACAAAATAAAACCAAGCAGACAACCAAAGCCAATATGAAAGAAAATTAAACAAGCTAACAACAACAAAAATGCAAAGAAAATGTGTAAAGAGCAAAACCAAGTATAGATGCTCTCCATATGAAACACAATGGTTCTACCAACTCCACAGCAGGAACAAAGTATGTGGGCACCGGAACCTCTAATGGCCCACCCGGTTTCACAGTACAATTGGGGAGGTAGGCCACTCAAAACTCTGACTTCGCAATGTAAAAGTGGCTGGCACAGAAACTCAAAAAACATCTGAATTCAAGGTTTAACCATATGCCCTATTTGCAGTAAACCATGTGTATTTGATAAACCTTCCTTGATATTTTGCTAGATAATGAAAAAATCAAGTATTAGCAATAACGTTTTATACTATTTATATTTAATTTGCTATTTTGAATTAGATGTAATTTTATTTTTGGAGATACTAAGTAACATTTCTTCACATACACGAATATGAACTTACAATTATCCTTGCCATTCAAGATTAGGATGCTACTATGATTAAATTGCTTTCTATGAACAACAAGCATCATAAATAAACTTTAAAAGTAATTGCAATAAATCCCCCAACTTATTTTAGCCAAAAATAATTCAATTGATTTTACTAAAATTAGCAGTGCATTTTTAAATAGCTGTACATTAGATTGTTTGCTCAGTAAACAAGTCTTATATTGCTCCTATAAAATTTGATCAGTAAACACAGCACAGCCTAAATCAATAAGTTAAGAGCCACTCGTCCAAACAGATGGGGCTTTGCAATCACTAAGTGCATACAATTGGCCCTTCTCTGAGCCAGGACTTGAGAGCAAGGCTGGCTCCCATCAGCAGCTATCGTGATTTAAAAGAATAAAATTAGAAGAGAAAAAAAGCAACTCATCGTTTACTATAGTTTCTTTTACTACTGCAAAATAAAAAAATAAATGCATATAGTGCATATATTTTTTTATTTTTATTGATTTCAGATAGAGGAATGGAGAGGGAGAGAGAGAGATAAAAATATCAATGCTGAGAGAGAATCATTGATTCACTGCCTCCTGCATGTGATCCTCACCTACTGGGGATCAAGCTTGCAACCTGACCAGAAATGAAACCATGACCTCCTGGCTCATAAATCAATGCTCAACCACTAAGCCACACTGGCAGGTCCATACAGTGTCTATTACATTTATTGAAATGCATTTCATTTCCCTGTCCTTTGATATCATTAAATTCATAGAAAGGTTCATTTTGTATTTGCCCCCTTTATACCCTCAACCACTCCCCACTTGAAGAGAGAGAGATAAAAGACCTGAAGCAATCCATGGAAAGTAATGTTGTGATTTGCATAGAAAGTTCAAATATCTAATTGGTACTATTTATGCCATCAAGAATTCTGGTTAAGAGATAATATATTTTTTTAAATCTCTTTATTTCATAGTTAACTCCAGAGTTTCTTCAGAAGTCAGTTTTAATAAGGGCATCAAGTTTGCAGCTGTCCCTGAGGATTCCAATGTGAAAGCTTTATTGTTTCACTAGAGGGCTGGTGCATAAAATTCATGCCTGGAGTGGGGAGATGGGGAGTACCCCTCAGCCCAGCCTATACCCTCTACAATATGGGAGCCCTCAGGGGATATCTTACTGGCTGTCAAACATCCCTCTCACAATCCAGGATGGTTGCCTGCCTGCCAGCCTGATCACCCCCTAACCACTTGCTGATCACCCCCTAACCACTTCCTGATCACCCCCTAACTGCTTGCCTGCCTGTCAGCCTGATCACCCCCTAACCACTCCCCTGTCATTCTGATTGACACCTAACTGCTCCCCTGCCAGCCTGATGGCCCCCAACTGCCCTTTCCTGCTGACCTGATGGCCCCTAACTGCCCTCCCCTGCCCACCTGATTAGCCACAACTGCCTTCCTTTGTCCGATCTGCATCCTCCACCAGGACCCACTTATTCCATTTGATGCAGCATAGACGTCAGGACCAGCCTCCTCTGTGCTATGTAGAGCCGCAGGACCCCTAGGCCTCACTGGGCAGAGTGGCACCACCAGGCTCTGCCTTCACTGTGCACATGGCCAACTTGTAGCGACCATCCTGTGGTGGCCATCTTGTGATGATGTGAGGGTGTCACATGAGGATGCAAGAACCACCGAGGCTTTTATTAGTATAGATTTCTGCCAGAGGAAAGGGAGTCTGCAGTGTGTAATGATTCACCTCTAAAACTATCTAAAAGGGTTAAAGAGAAAAGTACCTGGTGGTCACTAGAGCTAGGAATAGTGTGTGTCCCCACAAATAAGACTAAAAATAAATAAATAAAATAATCATAATTCATGAGGCAATAGGTTGGAATCTCAGTTCGGCTATATTTCATCAATGGGAAATAATTTGCTGCCTGAACACTGCCTGGCAGCTGGTTATTCAATCATGAAATCAAGACCTGAAAGAAACAAACTATGTCTCAGTAACATAACTGAATCCCAGAACAAAGATCCAGAATGTTTATGGGAATATGAAAATATACAATATACAATGATGCAAAATTTACAATGTCTGGCATAAAACCAAAGATGACCAGGCATGCAAAGAAAATGGGAAATAATGTCCATAATAAGAAAGAAAATCAATCAAATGAAAGTACCCCAGAAATAATAGTGTTTATAAATAGAAAGTACTTTATATACTAGCATAAATTTATTTCATATGCTCTATAAGTAGAGAATTAAAAAATATTAAAATATAAACAAATTAAATCTCAAAAATAAATAAAAATTATAAAAGTAATAAATAAATGTAAGTGGAGATAAAACTGAGTTAATATATAGGAAGACTCAAATTACTTAACGTGTCAATTGATTTGTACATTGAATACAATCCCAATCAGGCTCCTACCTAGCATAATTTTTTTGAAAATACAACAAGCTGATTCAAAAAAAATGAAATAGAATATAGAATCAAGAAATGAACTGACATATATAAGGACAATTTTTAATAAAGGATCAAAAGCATGATATTAGAGAAATAGTTTTTGTTTCAATAAAATGTCCTAAAACAATAGAATATCTATATGGAAAAAAAATAAAGAAGAAGAAGAAGACTATCTTGATATATACCTTGGGTTGTAAACAAAAGTTACCTCAAAAGAAACATAATACTATGTAAAATATCATGGGGGAGAAAGATAATTAAAATATTTGTTACCTGATCTTAGCAAAGAATTCTTAGATATACCACCAAAGTATGAGTCGTAAAAAAATTAATAAATTGGACATCTTCAAACTTAAAAAAATTCTGCTCTTAAAAATATAAGTTATGAGAAACAAAAGACAAGTGGCAGAATACAATATTTGAAAATCAGGTATCAGATAAAGAAATTGAATCCAAATCTAGTTGGTTTTGCTCAGTGATTTAAAAGAATCACTGTGAATTGAAGGGTCCTGGGTTTGATTTCAGTCAAGAGTACATGCCCAGGTTGTAGTCTCAATCCCCAGTAGGGTCATGCAGGAGGCAGCCAATCAATGACTCTCTCTCATTATTGATGTTTCCCTCTCTCTCCCTTTCCCTTCATCTCCAAAATCAATAAAAAATATTTTTAAAAGAGAGAAAGTGAACCCAGAATACCTAAGGAACTCTAAAATAGATAAGAAATTAAATAGCTAATATGAAAAATAAGAGTAAAATCTGGACATATACTTCACCAGAGAAGATGACAAATGGAAATATGCTTAACATTACTAATCTGTAGAAAATGCATATTAAATACACATTCAAATGACTTTGGTAAGGATATGGAAGAACTAAACTCTCATATTCTGTCAGCTGCAATGTTCAACAACTTCAGAAAGCACATTGACAGTTTCTTAGGTATTTACCCAACACAAGTGAAAGAATTTGTCCTTTCAAAGACTTATACATGAATATTCATAAAATATTTATATTTAATAGACATTATTAGAAATGACCCAATGTTAATGTCAATCAACAGATGAATGAGTAAACCTATCATGCTAAATCTATATACCATGGTCTACTACTACTCAACAATAAAGAAAGTAACTATTGAGATATTCAACAAAATAGATAACAAAATATGCCAAGTGGGAAAAGCCAGCTAATAAGAGTACATAACATATTACATTGTTTTTATTAACTTATATGAAAATGAATCTATAGTGACAGAAATTATTTTTAAAAGAGCAGTAAACTTATTGACTTATTTGTGTATTTTACTCAAATAGGCTATTCAACTTGTGTGTTTATATTTTTGTTTTTGTATGCATAATACAATATAAAAACAAAAAAATATATCTTGGGGAATAAAAAATTAGGCTCCTTACAAATAAATAAATAAATAAATAGACACAACAACAACAACAACAACAACAAATAAAAGAACAGAAAAGAAAGTGTATGGTAAATGGTATTCTGGCTATAAAGATTTAATGATGGAATAACAAGCATCACTTGTGCTCATATTTCATTGCCAAAGCATGTCATACGGCCACATCCAATGCTAAAAGGCAAAAGCGTATAGGCATGTGCCCAGGAATTGAGGAGAAACAAAAACGTTTGTAAACTACAGGGCTCAAAAGAAATTTTATATTCAATATCAAGGAAAGTTGATATTGAATATAACACAAGGAAAGTTGATATTGAATATAACATCACTTTAAATACACTTATTTAAAGTGATGTAAACAGGATAAGAGGTCTATACTCCTCTGGTGTGGGGAAAAGGATGATACACTACTGCATATTGTTCATCTGGAACCTATTACCATTGTTAATTCCTTCAAATGTATCTGGTTTTTTTTAACTTCATCTCTAACTCTAACATGGAATGTATTGTTAAAATAAGAGTCGTATGTTTTTTATTGTTTTGGCAGTGGGCACACATGAACTTAGAATTAATTTTAAGCATGTTACAACACTTAGAAGTTGGTGATAGCGGGGAAATTCAACAGGGAAGCCCATGTTGGTGAATCTGTTTTTAACTAATTTAGAAGTTGCTGTTGAGATAATAGTTGGACTGCTATGCAAACTCAGTTGAGAGCTTCGTTAGCATTATCTTATAGTCAGAGATGACTAAAACCAGAGTCATGCCAGGAGCTACCATAGCCTACACTTTAAACAAGTTCTGTCACGTCATTGTCATTTATGCTGAAATCTACATGTGTATATTTCCTGATTTTAGGCAGAAATGAATATTATAGTCAGAGAGAAGACCATTTTAGTGCTTTATTATTGCATAATGTCATGGATATATTTGAGATTGCTTATAGCTCCAATATACCTGTCACTGTACCTCACCATTAATGGCAGCTCAGTAGTTACATATTACCAGCCAATATAATTCAATGTTATTTTATTCTTCTTATTCTGTGGGGTCTTGATTAGCATTAAAAGCCAGACTCAGACTCATTCTGTATTACTTGTTTCCAGAGATGCACATCACTAACAAGTTTCATTTTAAGATGCTATAATGAGTATTGCACTGAAGTTCCTCTGTGTGTTTTCATTATTTAGTGTTATAATATGGCCTGTGGAGTCTTGATTAGAGGTTAGTAGAATACAGACATAGTTCATCTTTCTTCAAAAGAATTTTGCAGCTCTTATTGTATGGATATACTGCAGGTGGTAATTTACAATAAGATAATCTATTAGTAAGAGTCATTAAGCAAATTAATAATTGCACTGAGGATCTTCCAAATGTACACTGGAATAAGAAATCCTAGAACTTCTTGCATATCACTTACACAATTCTGACCCAGAGAGAGATTAAATCACTTCCTAGAGTCAAACTCCTTCCCAAGAATGATAACAGAGCGGAAACTGTCACCAAATTCTGCTTTCCTCAGCAATTCAAAAGAAAGGTTCACAAAGTGGTTGGTACCTCCCAACCTATCATTTGGTATGACATGTAACATGTCATTGATGTCACATTATTAAGGTATAATGTTTGATGCCATGTTGCACTAAACTCCATTTAAAAGCATATAAAAATATGCAGGGTGTCTCCTTTTGACTTTTACTACCTTTGATACAATCATCTTGAGTGGTTTTTTAAGAAGCAGAAATCAGTATGCTACACGAGCTAGAAAATCAGGCAGGAACCTTTGCATTCTGATTCTCCGGACCAGAAAACAGACAAGGTAGCAGTATTAGTAAGTTGCGCATATGGCAAAGCTCTAAGTGAGAAATGCTGAGAGTCTGGCCTGAAGCTGGGGAAAAGGGCAGAGATAAGAGAAGTGGTTAGAGTGACCAGCACCAGGAAGACTGACTTGTGTTTGGGAATGAAAAGAAGAAATTGAGGAGAGCTGATAGCCTTTTGTTTCTAGATCGGGTAGATGGACATGCTATTCATCCTGGCATGCTGGTGGGCTAGTTTCTTCTCTCTCTCTCTCTCTCTCTCTCTCTCTCTCTCTCTCTCTCTCTCTGTGTGTGTGTGTGTGTGTGTGTGTGTGTGTGTGTGTGTGTGTGTGTGTTTAAAGCCTAGAAATATTGCTTGAATTCAAGAAGGTCTGGGACAGTTGCCCAGAGCCAGCTCCACCGGATGGATACCTTGTGAACACAGGTGGTTTCCTTCAACCTCAGGTCACTTTGTCTCTTTTCCCATTGGCCCTGGGCATATGACTTGAAACAAACTTTCCTCTCATCACAATGGTGAGATCAGAAATTTCATTTACAAGTCTGGCTCAAGGATCTCAAGTGCAGAAGAAAATTTAATCCTACCTAGTTTACTAATACACTTCATTTAAGTTTTGACATACAGGCCTTTATTTTATTGTGAAGAACAAAACAAACACACAAAAACGTGTCATTATTTGAGAGTTTGTGAATAAGAAGTGGATCAGGACAGAGTTCCCAAACTATATATGGTGAGTAGTCTGTTATTTTGAAAGAAAAAAAAAATAATATATATGTAGGATGTGGTGCTAATACACAAAAGTGAATTATTAAAAAAAGTAAATATCAATTTTATTCTGCCAAGTTTCTCTAAATGTTTCTAAATACTTTTGATTGCTGCCTTTATCTTACCGTGCACGGTGGCAAAGAGTTCACAAACTTCTAGTCTTCCAAGCACAGTTCAGATAACACTGGATTTCAGAACCTGAACTCAAAATGCAGCATTTAGGTAAGCACCACTGATAGAGATAGGATTGGGAAAAGTACATAAAATATGCATTAGCCCTGAATAACAGCTGAAATAAGGAAATTAATCTCTAATGTCATTATTAAAAATGAATTTTCAGACCTCATAATTTAAGGGCAAAAGTGGAAACAAATGGAGTAAGAGTTTAATTTTGACTATGCAGAACGTTATGTTAGAGAATGGGAGTAGGAGAGATTGAAAGACAGGAGTGGGATTTCTGAGTCTAAGATTAGAAATTTGAATTTCCTGTCATACTTTTAAGTCTTCATTACAGAAAATGTTTAGAATGCTGCTATGTGGGAGTCTCCTAAAATACCAGATTGTATTCTTATATAAATGATAACATGCTCTTCTTTCCAGATTATTATTTTACCATTGCTGCTAGAAGGTGGTCCAACAGCAAATACCTTCTCAGTCCTCCACTCAAGGAGTAGACCCTTTCTCAGAGGCAAATATTGACAAAGTAATTTCACAGGGTAGCAGAATATTTTTATTTCTAGAAAGCACTTGATGGAGGAATGATGACCTGATAGAAGATTATTGATAGACACTCATTAATCCAGTATTAAAAATGTTAGAGCTAAATTTTTGACATATCTTCTCTCATTTTGGGGAAACTGTCTTTAGTATTTGTTAAAAATGACAAGTAAAATTTAGTATTGAATTGCAAAGAATTTGAATTCTTGACAGATTTAATGATTTTTGACAGCACCTAATTCAAATGGAGTTTCATAAATCTTGAGAGACCACAAAGTAAAGAAACTTAAATTATTCCCTTGATAGAAGAATATCTGAAAATAGAATAAGTGACATTTATCTGACTTGCCAACCTTTGAAGTCTAACCATGATCATGGAAAGGCCTCGCACAGAAGTTTCTCCTCTCCAACCATTATTATACATAGGATCCCTGTGAAAAAGCATCATCTTTCAAAAGTGACAGCTCAAGGGTTAGTATGTATAATGAAGATATTTTAAACTATCAATTGCAAGAGCTTAATGGGAAACTCTGTGGAGAAAGTGAATATTTTATCTTAGTGTTAAAAACTGACAATAAATTTAATCCTAAATTTTGGTGTAGGCTTAGTCTATGTTACCATATATGCATAATCATATATGTCCATAGTGAAGGGAATCCATATATAAGAAGATATGGGATTTTCTAGATTTAGATATAAAAATAGAGTACTAGTATTATCTTTTACTTGAAGATGGTAATTATTCTAGAAATTCTGTAAATCAGGCTAAAATTAGTAACAGCACTAATAGCTGGAGTAATAATAATTTTAAAAAATGTTCCTGGCATATTTAACAAGTGAAAGACACTGTGTTGAAAGCTATACATGCATTATGAGGTAGATACTATTGCTATCCTTTATATTTAAAAAAATTGAAATATAAGTGACCTACAGTATTGTATAAGTATAAGGTGTACCACATGCTGATTTGATACACTTATATATTGCAGTGTGATTACCACCTTACATTAGCCGACACCTCCATCACCTCACATAATTACTATTTCTTTTCTGTAGTGGAAACATTTAAGATATAGTCTCTTAGCAACTTCCAAGTATATAATACAACATTGTTAGCTATAAGAACAATGCTGTACATTACCTCCCGCAAAGTTACTCATTGCCTAACAGGAAGTTTGTATTCTTTGACCAAAATCTAAAATCTCCCAACCCCCCCTCATCTACCCCAGACTCTGGTAACCACCAATCTAATTTGTATTTCTATAAGTTTGGCTCATACCACATACAAATTATATCATTCAGTATTTATATTTGTCTGTTTGACTTACCTCATTTAGCACGACTTCAAGGCCCATCCAATAGCAGGGTTTACTTGTTAAGGGCTACATACTATTCCACTGTGTGTAAAGATATATTCTTTCTTTATCATTTCCATTACTGACAGATACTTAGGTGGATTTCATATCTTGCCTATTGTGAGTAATGGTGCAATAAACATGTAAGTGCATATATCTCTTCAGTTTCTTGTTTTCAACTCCTATGGATATATACACAAAAGTAGGACTGCAGGATGATATTATTGTTCTTTTTTCATGTATCTTTATTGTTGAAAGTACTAGATTTACCAGTTAATAAGGCAGATTTTTTTCAATAGATGGAATTACACATATGTTGATATATACGCAATCTGATATATGTGCTATTTTATTTTACTCACAACAAGCATCAAAACTTCATATGTCAAATTTGCTGAAGATGTTAACATCACAGATACTTTTATGCTTAAAAATGTTGAATTTTGTTCAAAAAAAATAACATTTGTGGGAAGTTATAATTCATTACTTTATTTTGAAGAAAAGTGTTGCTGAGTATTTCGTGAAGGTTATGGTGAATGTGCTCTAATTTCAAGATACTTGTGAATGCTGGTTTAAAACTTTAAAAGTGATGATTTTGATGTGAATGACAAAGAACGTCCAGGTCAACTGAAAAAGGTTGAAGACGAACAATTACAAGCATTATTGGATGAAGATGCATGTCAAACTAAAAAGCAACTTGCAGAAAGATTCATCATGGCTCAGCAAACAATTTATGATCATTTACAAGCAATGGGAAAAGGAAGGAAAATGGGTGCCACATCAACTGAACTAAAGACAAATGGAAAACTGAAAAGTCATCAGTAAAATGTTGCTTCAATGGCACAAAATAAAATCTTTTTTTTCCATCAAATTGTGACTGGCAATGAAAAGTGGATTTATTTTGAGAATACCAATGCACAAAATCATGGGTTAGTCCAGGTTAACCATCAACATTGACTGCAAAGCCAAATCTCTTCAGAAAGACAGTGCTCTGCATTTGGTGGGATCAGGAAGGTGTTGTGTATTATGAGCTTCTAAAACTAGGTGAAACCATTAACATTGATCACTACCTACAACAAGTAATTCATTTGAACCATGCTTTGGTCATGAAATGACCCTAATGTGACTGAAGAAATGGCAAAGTAATTTTACTTCATAAAGACACACCATCACACACTTCAAAACAAGTTAAGGACACATCAAAAGATCTTGCCTGGGAAGTATTAACTCACCCACTGTATTCACCAGACCTTGCTCCTTCAGATCACCACTTGTTCTGATCGATGGCATGCACACTTTCTGAGAAGCAATTCAAAACATACTAAGAAGTGGAAAATTAGGCCTCTGAATGGTTTGCCTCAAAATAAGAAAAGTTCTATTGCGATGGTATCCACAAATTATCTGAAAGATGGGGAAATGTGTAGCTAGTGACATTACTTTGAATAAAGCACCTTTGATGTTTCTCTTGAAATCATCCTGTTTTCTTTGATTGCAAAATCCGCATTATTAACCAGTACACCTAGTATTACAGATGTCCCCTTTTACCCTCATTGACCCCTTCCACCCCACTCCCACCCCAAAGGCTTAGCTTTGCCTTAAGCATGCCCTGTCCTTTGTTCCTGTGCATCTATGTTAATACAACTCTGAAAGGACCCCTTTCAGACCCTACCTTCTAACACATTGCTTTCAGATCCCTCCTTCTAAAGAGTTCAAAAAAGCACAAAAGAGTTAAGATTATTTGCTCTGGCTCTGGCCCAGGTAGCTCAGCTGGTTAGAGGGTCATCCCGATATGTCAAGGTTGTGGGCTCCATCTCCAGTCAGGATTCATACAAGAAACAACCAATGTAGTTCTTTCTTTACTTTTTTTCAAGAATTCTCTGTACAGTACTGTTTTTCATAGTAACTAAACTTAACCTTTTTTCTTTTCTTTTCTTTTTTTCTTAGCAGATAAGAATATGGAGATCGAGGTTGAGTAACTTACAGAATGTCATATTGATGAGCAACAGATCAGAGATTTGGCTGTGGACCTTTTATAATGGCATTTTATTTAGTTGCTTGTTCAGCCTCAAACACCTGAGCAGTGATTAGTTATATTATATACTATTCTCCCAGTAAAACAAGTGATAGACTGGAATAAGGGAATTTAAAATGTGATTCTGGTTCCTGAATTCGTTGTCTTTAAAAGACTCTCACTTTTCTTATCTATTAAAGGCAATGGTTGAAATAGGTTTTAAAATCCCATCCAATGTGTTCAAAACTATAGGCCTGGAACACAAAATTCATGCATGGGGGTATGTGTCCCTCAGCCCAGTGTGCACCTTCTCTCATCTGGGCCCCCTCCAGGGATGTCTGACTGCCTATTTATGCCTGATCCTAGCAGGATCAGGCATAAATAGGCAGTTGGACATTGCTCTCACAATCCAGGACTGCTGGCTCCCAACTGCTCACCTGCCTGCCTTCCTTATTGTCCCTAACTGCTCTGCCTGTCAGCCTTGATCACTCCCTAACCACTCCCCTGCCAGCCTGATTGATGCCTAACTGCTCCCCTGCCAGTCTGATTGCTGCTAACTTCCCTCCCCTGCAAGCCTGGTCCACCCCCAACTGCTCTCCCCTGAAGGCCTGGGTCCCTCTGCCAGTCTGGTCACTGTTAGGTTTGAAAGGAAACAGGAAACAGAACAACAGGGAGTTTTAAAGAGAGTTTATTCCCCGGTAATGGGTGGGAGCCATCACCGAGGTAGAGAGATCAGAATTAGGGGGAGAGGGGACAGGAAATCGGAACCCAACCGGGCTAAATGGAGGTCGCCTCCAAAGAGCACACGTGTCCGGCCTGGAGTCCCTCTTAAAGGACTGAAATGGAGGGGGTTGGGCCCAGGGTGGAACAGGAAGGGATGGGCCCCAAGGGCACCTTGGCCCATGTTAATTGGTGGTTCACTGTCTTGGAGATGTCCCTTTGGCAGGTGCCAGTCATGTTGTTAGCTCCACCCACCAGTTTGGGAGGGGGGGGAGCCCTAAGGGGTCATGTGTCAAACTCCACCCACCAGTTTGGGAGGGGGAGAACCTTTCAGTCACCACTAACTGTCCTCCTCTACAGGCGTGATCACCCCCAACTGCCCTCCTTTGCAGGCCTGGTCCCTCCCAACTGCCCTCCACTGCTGGCCATCTTGTGGCAGCCATATTGTGTCCACATGGGGGCAGCCATCTTTGACCACATGGGGGCAGCCATCTTGTGTGTTGGAGTGCTGGTCAATCTGCATATTACTTCTTTATTAGATAGGATAACTACAATTATTTAATCTATTACATCCTTCACATCATGAAGCCAATGGGTGAAACTTAATAAAATGAATAGATGCAGAATGTTTAATGCAGTCTAGCACACCATTAACAGCTAGCACTAGAAAATGATCAGGATGGATACCTAATGAAAATATGCTTTAGTAGGAATTTCATAAACAAATGCCAAATTGCTGAATATATACTATACATTCTAAAGAATATGTATTACCTGCTGTGAGTCTCAGAATTATCTAAGCCTTTTATTCAGACTTTAATTAGAGGATAACAACAATTTTTTAGTCTTTCTGAATAATTGGTTCCTAAGTGCTTTGTAGCAGAAATGACACCAGTCTGACAGTCAGAAGGTCTGAGTCTTTAGTTCATAAATAAAAGACCATGATAGTATATAGTACCCATTCTGCCAAACAGAAATCATATAATTTCAAATCAAAGCATGTATGTCTCAGTATATAAACCAATTTGACTCCTAAGACAGGACAGCAAGTTCAGCTAGCCATAGAGTATGCTTTCTCAAGACAATTCCACCACAACTATTTATCTGGATGTCTCTATAGGCAGACTGGCTGGAGATTGGCTGAGTAATGAAGGACATTTGGCAATTGGCTTTATGAAAAAAGTTTCTAGAGGGATCTTATGTTTCCCATTTTGACAAGAGTTCTTTGAAACATATTACTATTAGCAAGTTGCTTCTGATTGCTGAAATAGTAGATTACAAGGAAAATATCATTTACATATTGCTGGCAAATGGTTAGATCCTAAAATGCATATTTATAATAAAAATTAAAAAGTCTTATCAGAAATAAGACTATAACTATTTGAAGTGAAGGTATTTTTTTATAATTAAAGAAAGTTCATCTGCTTCCATGTTTAGTCCTTTCAATATATATACCAGTTGGCCTTATTCTTTTAGGCCCATTCCAATCACTCCTGCACACCGAAATATAACCTGGGGAAAATTTACTTCCTTTAATGATAAAAGGTTTTCCTTCCTTTGAAATACAATTTCTGCAAAATGGTGAACAATATTTTCCAAATAAAGGAAATCTTTCTTTTTGTGGTTTCTATACTATCCATGACATGTTTTGTCATACTAAGAAAAATATTATCATTAATAGTTTTAATAAAACATTTAAAAATATTGAATAACAGAATGAGAATTAAAATGATCTAAAAATATCTTATGTAATAGGAAAAAGAATCAATATAAACCAATTCTCCCTCTCAACTTCATAATAGTCTCCGTCTCTCACTCTTTCACTGTCTTATAATGTTAGAAAATAACCATTGAGATTTCATTATACACTAAATTCTGGATAAAATTTTTCTTATAATGTCCCAAATGAAAAAGGATTTTGAATATGGAATACTAGTAACCAATTTAAAAAAGCACATTAGTTTTGGAAACTAGAAAGAGGAAATGAGGTATATATATAAGCTTTTAAATACTAGAAAAAAATGAAATTTTAACTTTAAATTTGGCATTATTTGAGAATCTCCCATTTTAATATTTCATTTTGATTTTAACATCTTAAGAATACACCTTTTATTTGTCACACACTGCCATGTATTTTAATGTATCATCTACATATTCATTACATACTTAAATATTGTGATCAGTCTCTGAAATTACTACACATTGTTTTATTAAAGCTAAGTCAAAATCAATACCTGAAAAGTAAAGCCAAAGATCATGAAAAAAAGCATACAAAAAAAGGTTTTTTTTACAAAAGAGTGAAATTATTTCCGAAAGATAATAAATTCCACAGTCTATTAAACCATGTGACTTTATAGGCTGATGTAGATGTCTCATTAAATAAAAAATGTTGCCCTTTAACTCATTCCTCTTATACTCTGATCAGATTAAATGTTCCCTCTAGAATCCTAATGGAGATAATGTATCTCTTTATTTATTCCTTCCTAACAAACCTTTCATGTGGGTGAAGAAAACAGAGATCTTTTGACATTATGTGATGGACAGGAAACTGGAATCAATTCACAATATTAGTTAAACCTTTAGTTTCTCTCACCTCTCACAACCTAAAATTCATCATTGATAGCAAATTATGGCAAGTATTCCAATTTCCAAATGGTTTTGTTTTAAGACACTACGGAACTGTTAATAAATGTATCAAGTATTCTGCCTCATGTTATTTTTTTTCTAATTTACACAAAAACTTGATGATTTTGTTTGACTTTGTTATTTTTTCATAAATATTTATGTGTGATATAATTTCCCTTGTAAACAGGATTTTTCCTGCCCAAAGGGAGGAAAAACAATTTGTGTGTTAATTTTATCTCACTGGTTTTGTTCAGCTTCAGTAGTTGTGTATATAAAAGAAGAGATTAGATAAAGGGAAATACAAGCAAGCGCTGTTGTAATGTAAAGAATTTTAATTAGCATAATGATAATCTAGCAGCAATTCAGGTATATTCTTATACCCTTGCTCTTAGTGGAAACCAGCTGCTAAATGGTTCTTGTCAGTCATCCTTCCAAATTTATTTTGTTTAGATTTTGCTGCCCCCTACAGAATAACCAACCAAGGCATCCATGAGCTTGGAGTGTATCTTCAACTTGAGGATGAAAGCATTTCCTTTCTTTTTGAGATTCTGGCGTAAATAAATTGTACATGATAAAATTATTATTACCAATGTTTGACACATTTTTGTAACACTTGTATGTAATCAGAATTTTTCTCTTACAATTAAAAATAGAAATAAAAGCATATTCCTTTCAATAATTTTGTCTTCTCTACATAAAAAAAGGAAAACACTATGAAGAGAAAGAGGAGCAATGCTAAACATTTCAAATAGTAACTTAAATGTATAATCATAAAACATTTATCGGTTTTTCTATTTGATAACAGACATTTAATTGTCCTGAGTGTCTACTTATAGGTACAATAGGCCATGAGACTGACAGGGAATTGAAAATTCTTAATGAGAAAAAGATATTAAAATTTAGTTCAAACACTTTAATCTATATTAAGAAAAGTTAAAGCTTTATTACCTATAGGAATATCTCTCTGCAAAAGTCCCCCTGAGGACTTTGGGGGCCTCACTCAGGCCTCAATCCCCAACCCAGAGCACCAGAGCTGGGAAGAAGAGGCTGCATGGCATCTGGTAGTAAAATCACCAGGACTGTGTCTGCCAAGAAGAGTGTGTTAGATGCCCAGGTGCTCTCTTAAAGGGCCAATGCATAGGATCTTGCTCTCAAACATTCACCTGGGACACTGGTAGAAAGAAGGCAACCGGGAGCTTGTGGGAGTCATAAAGAGAATATCTGGGTGGCTTGGCCCCAAGGAGAGATCTGTAGTGTCAGCCACTGAGGTATCTGTGCTGTGTACCTATGTGACACCACTCTCAAATGCCATCTTCCCCTGGTAGAGCACTTCTATCCTTACTAGACTGGGGAATGTGCTAATCCCAACTTCACGTACTGGGACACCACCCTGCCAAGTTTAAGTCTTACAGAAAAGTCTGTTGGCTGCACCCAAGAGGGACCCTTAAGACTTAGTGCACTCTTTTACTGGAGAAGCTCTTGGCAGACACTCAAACAGTCAGGAATGGGGGGCAGGGGTTGGATGGAGGTGGGCAAAGGGGAGGGAGTATAGGGGATATCTGTAATAGTGTCCATCTGACCATCACCACACTGCTATCTGTGTCTATGGGCTATATATAAATGTCCTTTGGCTAAGCCCTCCACTGTTTTTCATCTAGTCCCCAACTGCCCTCTCCCCTCTGACAGCTGTCAGTCTGTTCCATGTACCCATGCCTCTGTTTCTATTGTGTTTGTCAGTGTCACTGCATTTTAAAAGTTTTTGTGATCATTTTTCCAAAAAAGCCTATCCATATTCTGAATAGAGTATTTGAAAAGATAAATCAATGTATAAGGAATTAATTTAAAACAGTCAATGAACATGGATTACTTGAATATTTTTATTTTAAAAAATAAAAGCTTTACAATTCAGAGGACTCCAGCACCTTCTGTTATATATATTTTTGGTATTTAAAAATTCATTTTAAATTTTAATTTGTTTACACTTAGAATACAGAACTGAATTTTTTAAAACTATCGTAGAGTACAAACATTCTGAAATTGCTTATTATCACAGTTTTTCTTTAAGGGTTTTAAAAAGGTCTATTGGTATAAAATGATGTATTTTGTGGAGGAAGTGAATTTTGCTTCTTCATTTTAAAACTGCATGGCTTTTATTTCCTTTACTTGCCTTGGTGATTGCAGACCTCATGTTGTTTCTCATCATAGAACAAAGTGTTTGGTGTTTTACCACTAAATAGGTTTTTAATACATCAGTTAAAGGGACTACAGTTATTTTCTTATTTTGCTGAGAGTTTCATCATGAATAGGTGTTAGATTATGGGTCAAGTGATTTTTTAAAAACTTAACTTGAAGTTATAACAGGTATTCTTTTTTAATCTTTATTTTATTAATGTGGTGATTACTTTCATTGATTTTCAAATATTAAATCAAACTTGCCTTCCAGTAATAAAACTCATTTGGTTGTGATAAATTTTTTTAGTTATTGCTGTATTGTTTCAAAACTCAGTCTGGAAATACTAAATAAAAATTCCAGAAATAAATAATTTGTATATTTTTAAATTAAATGCCATCCTGGGTAGAATTATGAAATCTCACCCAGCCCACTCTGTCCTGCCAGAATTCTGTCCACACTGTATGCACTACTTGACCAATAATCATGTCATAGCAAATTTGGGTTGTCAGGTCAACTGTCATAGAATTGCAGGGTTTGTGTTCAAGTAACCATTATATTACTTAACAATGCCACATTCACATAACTTTTATTACAGTACATGGTGATATAGTCATGTGCCACTTAATGACATTTCTTTCGAGGATGAACTGCCTGTAGAAACGGAAGAGTTTGTGGTTCAAGAGGAACTTATTTTCTTATTCTCTGATGGGAGCAATATACTGGGGACTTGGCAAAAGATTTCCTCTTATTCACAGCACCTCATATTCAGAGTAAAAACATTACATCCAATTGTGTCAGCCACATCCATTATTACAGCACAAAGGAGCCTGCCTGTCCCCCATCTGATACATTTTCATAGGGTCCTTGCAGGCCTCTCAGTCTAGCTTGATGGTCTCCAGAGAACATTGCTGCCAAGTCTCTGCTGAGGGCCTAAAGTTCTGTGCAAGGACACAGGTCCACAGGAGCTACTTCACAAGTATCATGTGCCACAGCCAGCACAGTAGGCTTTCTGTCCCTATACTTTGGAAGTATTTTCTATTTTTGGAAATATTTTCTATTTTCTAAGTTGTAAACATAG
Source organism: Vespertilio murinus (assembly GCA_963924515.1). Taxonomy (NCBI): domain Eukaryota; kingdom Metazoa; phylum Chordata; class Mammalia; order Chiroptera; family Vespertilionidae; genus Vespertilio; species Vespertilio murinus. The sequence continues at coordinate 162,660,850 of OZ004705.1, forward strand.
ATAAGTTTCTTTTTTTTTCTTATTAGTTCAATGCCAGCAAGAGTCTTTTGTATCTGATAAGGTCAATGAACTCAAAATCACATTTGTCAAACACCTCTTTAAAAAAAAAAAGAAAAAGAATACCACAAAGTTCATTAATCTGACCACTGCTCCAACATGCAATAGCCAAAGCCACATTGCCAATATGATTCTCTAGGTTTCTTTATTTCTTTAACTTAGTTTCTTATTCCTGCTGATCCTGCGGCCACCTTTCATTCCCTCTAGTCACTGTTCTGGTGATCTAAGCACGACCCAGCCAGTTTCTCCTTGGTATTTCTAATCAATCCAGCCCAGATCCCTGTTCCTGGAGCAGCACGGACAGTTTCCATGTTTTATTTGTAAACCTGTCAGAAGGAAGCAGGGGGAGGGCTTGTAGGACAGTGTTTACAAAGTCTACGGTAGAACCAATAATGTCCTAACCTTCACATTCACTCATCACTTACTCACTGACTCACCCAGAACAACTTGCAGTTCTATAAGTTCCATTTAGTCAACCCACTACACAGGTGTACCATTCTTTTTTATCATTTATACTATATTTTGATTGTACCTGTTCTATAGTGTGTTACAGTTGTCTACAGTATTCAGTACAATAATATATTATATACATTTGTAGCCTAGAAGCAATAGGCTATACCATATAGTCTAAATGAGCAGTAGGCTATACCACCTAGGTTTGTGTAAGTGCACTCATAATGTTCACACAATGTGAAAAGCCACCTAATGATGCATTTCTAAGAGCATATCTCCATCATTAAGTGGTCATTGTTCTATTTTATTAATAGTTATTGCTGCTAATCTCTTATTGTGCCTAAATTAAACATTATTATAAGCATGTGTATATAAGGGGGAAAAACAGCCTATATAGGGGATTGGTACTATCTGCAGTTTCAGGCATCACCAGAAGTTTTGAAACATGTACCCTGCATGTAAGGGGGCTTAATGTATAGCCCAATCTCCATCAGATACTCTCAGTGAATCCCCATGCAGATATCTGGAGTGCACCCTCAGTACAGCTCCCTCCTCCTGCTCTGAAAATTCCTCTGATTCCCTGTCTGGAACTCCATCTTCCTCTTGAGTTCACAGAGACTGCTGCTTTACTTGGCCTTCACATTTCATCTCTGCTACAATCATGTGCCCCGAAGAAAAAAGGTTGGGGCATGCTTAGGCCTCAACTATTATCTTTCCTTTCTCTCAAGATCACAGTGGTAAGCATTCTTGTATCCAATGCCCAGAAATACATATTTAATATAAATTTTCAGCTGTGTATGTTTTATGACAGCCACTGCCAAGGATAGCACCAGTTCCTCTTCATGATCCAAAGGGAAGATTTGTCTTTTCATGACAAGTAGCAAAATAATAATATGTGACACCTATCACCATATCAAAACAATATTTGGTACATATAAATTGTAATTTAATTTTTTTAATTTTTAAAAATATATTTTATTGATTTTTTACAGATAGGAAGGGAGAGGCATAAAGAGTTAAAAACATACACGAGACAGAAACATCTATCAGCCACCTCCTGCACACCCCCTACTGAGGTACATGCCCTTGACCAAAATCAAATCTGGGATCCTTCAGTCCATAGACCGACACTATCCACTGAGCCAAACTGATTAGGGCATAAATTGTAATTTTCTAATTCAACCCAAGGATGCATGAAGAATGGATTTTATTACAATAATTAATTTCTAAAAATCTTTCCTGAACTCTACTGGCACTTCTTTTTGAATCCTGCTTTGTCTCTTATAAACTGGGTGGTCTCAAGAATGTTACTTAACCTCAATTTTCTCTTCAGCAAAATGATGATGAGAGAGTAAGTGGGCATCTACATAATGAGAACTAAATACTTAGTACAAATAAAATTTATAAAAATAGGGCCTATAGTTTAAACTCTCTATAAAGTTTAGGTATTATTATCATCACACAACATGAGAATGTCTGTTTTCAAATCTGTAATTTAAGGGGAGTAAATTAAATTTTATCTATGGTTTATTTCTATGATATTCAGACATGCCAAACCTAGAGTCCTCAAAATAAGTATTTCCATTATATTGCTCTTGAAAATTGGAAAATTTCTCCTTGAACACACATAGATTTGTTTAAGGCTGTTATTAGTAATATTTTTTTCCAAACAAAATATATTTTTAATAAGAAAAAATGAAAAGTGGTGTAAGTGTTGACTACAGTGATAATGAAAATGCATGTGGTACTAGTTCAGCTTAAATAACAATTTATGTTCAGCGCTAAACAGTGATGCTGAGCCAACATGCACAGACACTGAGATTATTCTGCCATAAAGAAGACAAATAGGCCACAGTTTGTTAGACCAGTAAAATTTTTATGAGACTCAAAATCTCTAAATGTCTATTATAAATTATTTGTCATGGGCAGTTCCTTTTCTTAAGGACAGCACAGATTAGTGGGTAAGATAGAGAATATTTATTACATTTACTCAAAGTATATTTAGTGAGTGACTATTATGTTATATACTATTTATAGGCTAAATAGACAACTGTCACAAAAACAGACAAAGCCCTGGCTCCAGGGAATTTATATTTTATGGAGGATAGACAGAAAGCAAGAGATAATATAAAATGTCAGATAATGATAATTAGTCTAAAGTATCATAAGGGCAAATAACACGTCAAATTTTATTTTTTGTTGATATTTTCCAAAAAATATCAACAAATACTTCCCTAGTTCCAGAACTATATTGGCTACTTGACCTTCTATGTATATATCTAAGAAATGAGGCAAATTAAACATTTTCAAAACAGAAATTTTGACTCCACTCAATTGCAATTTCAGTCATCCCCAGTATAGTAAACCATTCTGCCATTCTTGATTATTACTTTCCTCCTTCTCTATCACATTTAAGCCATCAGCATTGTTTCTATCTTACATGATAGAAGACAAACATGTAAATTGACTATACCTCCACTAAACTATTAGCCAATCAGGAGTGATATGCAAATTAACCACCAGCAAAGCTGGTGGTTAATTTGCATACACAGCCACTGAGATGAGTAATGGCGACCCTGGTCTCTCAGGGCCTCTGGCAGCATGGGAAGGAGGGAGCGGGGCAGAAAGAGGCAGCTCCAGGGCCTGAGCAGAAAGGGCCAGAGTGGAAAGTTGGTGCCAGCAGCCAGGGGGAAAAAAGTCCATTCTAGCATGAATCTTCATGCATCAGGCTTCTAATGTAACTATAAAGTAAATTACAATTCTATGTATGTTGATCCATTTTCTCAGTGGTGTTCTAGTGCAAGAAATCAGCATTTCTGACCCAAACTACTGCAGGGGCCAACTAATTGGTCTTGTTACTTCTCCACTCAATACTTTCCAATTGTTCTCAAGTAATAAAGATATGTTGTTCTATATCTCTTAAGGCAGCCACAATGATTTCCTTAAATCAAATAGGCTCACATCACTTCTCTCCTTAAAACTCTCCAATTCTTTCTCTTTGCATTTAAGATTCAAATTAAAACTATGGCTCTGGCCTATCATGTCATACACAATCAGCATTGCAACATTTACAATGTATTCATACCCATCCAGGACCTCCGAAAATGTGTTTATAAGTAAAGGTGGCTATTGTGCTGTTCTCTTGGCCTATGAAGTTCTTGCTTCACATTACTGGATCACTGGTGTTTTTTACTAGGTTCTATTCAAAATGACTACCCTGTGTTAACCACAATTTTTTGCCTATCTCAGTCAAATTACTTTGTTCATTTTTAACAAAAATTTTCATATTTATGTTTTATTTACTAAGTTTGCACCACTGTCCATTGCCCAGTAGAATGTAAGTTTTTTTTTTATATACAAAGAGCCTAGTTTGTCTTATTTTTCAATGTTGGGATAAATGGCAAATAAATTTTGTTTATTAACTATATACTAAACCAGCCGTGGGCAAACTATGGCCCTCGGGCCAGATCCGGCTGTTCTATCCGGTCCACGGAGACAAAAGAGCAAAGGGTTCTCTTGCTCTCCCCTCCACTACTTCATCAGCAGCCCAAGATGAGAGTGCCAGCATGGTCAGGTTGCTTTTGTTCTGGCCCTCCAGTCCAGTTTAAGAACCCATTGTGGCCTTCGAGTCAAAAAGTTTGCCCACCCCTGTACTAGATAATATATATGGAGAAGAATTAGCATAACTTTTACACTGGATCATTTTATGAGCAATTCTGATTTTAGAAAGACCAATATGGCAGATGTATTAGGATCCTTTGTAGAGATGTAGAACAGCTCATAAGAGTTCTATAAAAGTATATATTAAAAATGATGAATATTTGAATTATGGTAGTAATAGTAGGGATAGACAGGAAGGAAACTTTTTCTTTTCTAAAATGACAAATAAAAGAAGAATAATGAGAAATATGTTTTTAAATGCTACAGAGATAGGACAACAGAACCAGTATATTAGTTATATAGCAAATCTCAACTGTCCCTGTATACTTCCACAATTCTTTTACTGAAAATATGTAGGAAAATGAGGGTAAAACTTCATGATAAAAATGCTCAGAGTGTTTACAATACAAAGAAAAGGAAATACAATCTGAATTTCATGACATCATAGAAAAGCAGGTCAGGTTTCCTGCTGGGACATCTTCAGCTGAAAAGCTACATCAGGAATTCAACCTGGTCATACTTCAGCAAAGCAGGTTGTGGAATTCACTTTCTGAATTTGTATTTTTGAGATTTATATGATCTGTTGGAACCTGTCATGATGACTTTTTTCAACTGTTATAAGTCATTATTGTTAAAAGATTTTAATGATACTTTCCATTTCAAGCTGTTGAGGACACTGGGAAGTGAGCAGAGCAGCTGTGAGTTTTATCTGTATCACGGGTAATATCTAGGAAGGCAGGAGTGAAACATGCTCACAGAACAATAAACATTCCTTCTTCAAGAGGCTTTTGTGATACCGACTCAGGTGAGAAATGATGAGAGCTGGAACTGAAAACTAGTGACAGTAGTCATATAGAGGAGAGAAGGGGTATGAGACGTGTTTCTAAGGCAGAAGAAACCAAACTTGGAACATATTTTATCAGGGAGATCTGGCATATATAAAAGGAACATATTTTTATTACAAACACAAACTTACACAAATATACCCACTCCAAAACTCATATTTATAGTGTTTTTACAATATACCTAGATGGACTATCAACCACTCCCCCCACCCAAAAACAAAAACAAAACATCGTAGGGCAACTATGACATATGAAACCAAGTCAAGAATATCATACCCATATATATTCAGCTCTTTCTGCCAGCTGCACTCCCCTTACCAACACACACAACACAAAGACAAATGCTCTTGTCAATGTGCTGTGCCTCTTAGTTTTTTCAAACAACGATTACAAAAGAGATTTGTTATAAGTGGAGAAATACAATGGAAAATATCTGGTTTCCAACTATATCTTAGCTTTTAGCAAAAAAAACAACTATAGCATCAAATAAAAATAAAATGAATCTGCTTTTTTATGACATTTTGAGAAAAACTTTATAATTTGAGAGAATATTACCTGAAAGTTTATGAAGCAATACCTAACACAGCTTCTTCCTAACACCTTTACTATATCTTGGATTGTGACCACTGCTCATCTCCTGAAAATTTTCCCAAATAAAAACCATTGAAATTATTTTTTGCATAGAATTTTAAAGAATAATACTCTACTTAAAATAAAATGGTAAAAAATTAAATAGAAAACTAAACTATTGGTGAATGAGCTACACTGGATAGAAAATACTAAATTGGTTAAACTGAAAAGTAGTACGTTGCTTAGTGACATAAGGTTGAGTAGGTTGAGAGTGAGAAACATTGAGTAGCTAAGAGATTAAAAGAGAAGATGAGAGATAAGAATGAAATACTTGAGCCCGGCCAGTGTGGTCCAGTGGTTGAGTACCATCAATGAACCAGGAGGTCACAGGTTGATTCCTAGGCAGGGCATAAGCCCAGCTGTGCCCAGAGTGGGTTGTGTAGGAGGCAAGCTAATCAATGATTCTCTCTCATCATTTATAGGCCACTCTCTCTCTCTCTCATTCTCTCTTCCTATCTGAAATCAGTAAAACTATATTTAAAAAAATGTCTTTAAAGAAGAAAATGCATATTTTTTCAGAATAAAAAAAATACATCATTACTTCACAGTTTCAAATAACAATCTCTGAAAAACAACAAATTAAAATCCATGAAAGAGTACAAAATTAACACAATATTTTTTTATTGTACAGAATGTTGTAAAAGGCTATTAGGTGAAAAAGATGACCTTAAAGTGATTTTTTTTGTCATAAAAACTATAAGTAGGTTTATTTCTCTATATTATAACATTATTGCTTAATTTCATCATTTAAAAATATATTATATAATTAAAAAGGTAAATTAACTACCATGAAGAATGGACTTAATTTGTCCATTTGTTCTATATCTCAATGCCATTCTGAAACATTTTTAATTAAGAACATGAAATGACTCATTAACATTCAGCTCTAAAAATATGTGAATAATTACAGTATGTTGACAAAAGCTATGTAATTTATTCATTGCCACCACATCTCTTCAAAAGACAAAAAATGAACTGAAGAAATTATGCATCATAAAACTTGGGGAGAAAAAAGCTTCATTTTTTTAAAAAGCGTACTCAAAACAATGTCACACACAGAGATGGCAGCTATCACATTTTAAAAGGTAGCGTTGCTCCATCCCAAATTACATATTGGTTAGTAGTTATAAAAATTTCACTTTATAACTCTAATTTTTATATAACCAACATTTCCAAAATGTCCAATCACTTTTATTTATTCATATAATAAATCATGAGTGAAGCTATTCAGTTCTAATTTTACAACTGAAACAACTAATTATAGAGAAACTAATAGGCAATCTTAGAATTACACATAAGAAATTAATAATGGGTGCAAATATAATTGAAAATGCTATGCATCCATTTATGGATCACAGGTATGAAAAAAATAGATATATAGTTTCCAGAAAACTTTGGGTACCTTAAATTAACTGAAAATTGTACTATGTTTGAAAAACAACTTATTAATATTTCTATAGCAAAGTCTATCGTTTTTTTCCCCTCTCCAACAGCCTACCTGGATCCAAATTCCCCTTCACACTTAGGTTAGATACACTTATTGGATCTTGTCAAATATTATTTTTCTCAGAAAAACGATGACAACTAATGGATAACTTGAAATAGAAACATGCCGGATACTACCTAAAAGATCCTTTTAAGTGTGGGATCTTTAAAGGCAACAAAGGTAGGTGGGACTGAATTATTTGGTCAGGCTCATTTTCTGTGACTCACAAAGACAGTCTTGCAGGAATGAGTCCCACTGGATTTCACAGCACTCTTGGAGGTATAGCACTCTTTCATGTCCAAGTCTTTCTGAAAATGTTCTTAAAGATCATTATAGATATGGGTAACCTAAATTTATATATTAACTAATCAAGCCACGTGTGTGTGTTACATTATGAGTATTAAAAATGCAAAAACAAACAATAATTAGTTGCATTTATGGCGTGTCATATTGACAAACATTTAAAAATACTACTTCAATATGTGTGGTGTTAGGCAGTCAAACTCATATTCTTCTGAGTTATAAGTGATAGCCATTTTGGAAATCAATTAAGAAAACTATACCAAATAGAGATACCAATACTAAATTCCATCCCTTCTGGAAAACTATTCTGAATAGTACTGGCAGGACTTCCACAGGAGCAGAGTGAAGATCACCATAAATCTACTCCTCCAAAAAAATAGCAGAAGCACTAACAAAAAGTATCAAAATCAGTACTTTCAGGACCCTGGAAATTAACCAAAAGTTTTCCACAATTGGAGGAATGTTTGCTTTAGAAAAACGCTGAATTTGGAGCAGTAGGATTTGTGCCAGTACAACTAGACCTGCTCCTATCCCCATGCCTATATGCCTGTGGTAGCCTCTTCTTTGCATAGACTCAAGAAGTCAGACTCAGATAGAAACTATTTTAAAAATTCAATCCAAGTGTATCATCACTATTTGAATCTTGTCTCAGGACCCTCTTGAAAAAGACCATTCCCCAGATGTTTTTATTATTTGATTCATCTTGAATTCAACTCCATTGGAGAAGTCATAGCTTCAGATAATTGTCAAAAATAATCCAATGGCAAATGTTTTTAATCATTGCCACCTGAGGCTGTGATGCCAGTTGATTAAAACAAGTACCTAGATGAAAAACTCTGGAGAATGAGATATGTTTAGGGAATTTTGAAAATCGCCAATATATTTTTGGGAATTGAAAACGCTGAACATACAGATTCAGAGGTGTTCAAGGAAGACCTGAGTACCAACCTCTCACCGCTGGTTGACTTGAGATCTTGTACAAGCAGAAAGTAAAGCTTTAAGGCATATTTATAAACTTCCTGAGCCCAGCAGGTGTACCCCAACACACAGAAAGCACTTGGCAAAAGGCGTAACTTATAGTTTAAGCTGCAGTTAAAGAAAACTTGGACCAATTCTCTAACCTCTATAAATCAGATTTAGATCTTGCTATCATTCCCATAGCATAAATACTTTTAGTTAATGATTCCTTTAATGATTTCTGTTGTTGCTTAACTGGTCTAATGTGAAGAGCTGTTAACTAAAAAGGAAGAGAAGAAAGTGAATTAAGTTGTTATTTGGTAAGATAAAGTGAGACATTTACTTCATAAGTCAGTAATGAAATAAGCAAGTCATGTATTTGACCTCTACATTGTCAGGTGAAACAAGTGAAATAAAAACAAACTTTAAATCCTATAAATAAATACATTAATTGCTTGCTTCTGAATCAACAGGAATATTAAAAATGAGTGGCAACACCTGATTATGTATTTCTAAATAGAAAGAGCTGTCTCCTGTCCTGTTGGGTACAACAATGCATTACTCCAATTTTCACATTTTCATAAATGTTTTCTTGAGAGGAGTCTTACCGTGTTTACAATGATTTCATAATTTTCTAGCTCAATTGCATGCTGTGACTTAAGTATTAGTGTGGGCTAATGGAATAAAATAAAGGAAAAAATCTCACCACATTATAACTAAAACCCAAAAATATACAGAAGTAAAATTCAACATAATACTGCTAATCCATTTTCTATTTTTATGTAACAAAATGTGAATTTTGAGTCTAAATGGATTGTCACACCTACATGTATTGAAAATACTTTACTTAATATTGTTTCAGATAAGGATAATTCCAGTGTTTAGACAAATTAGGTTCCAATAATGTGGAAATAATAAAAAATATCAGTTATCTATAGAATATGTCCTGAAATGCATTTTATTTACAGGGATATCATGTGAAACAATTAATTAACATTAATTTTATTATAATAGATAGATTTATCTGAACAAAATAAAAACATATTATAAATTGTAAATGTTTTGTGAAGGAAAAAGAGGGATAAATTTAATATATTTATTATTTTTAGAAAAAGTTTTAAATACTAGCAATTTTTAAGAAAGAATACCAAGAATGCTAACAATTAAAACATATATGTTTTGGAGTTTTTTTGTGGGGGGAATGTTGTTTCAGAATCACTGCTTGTAATAATGAATTTTAATAACTTCTATATAGAGAGACGATTAAAGTAAAAGAGAAAACAAGACAATGCTGGTTTAAATGGTATTGATGACTACTCACCTCATGAGTCTCATGATAAATATACTTCACTCAATAAAATTTAGGAGTTTTCTCATAAAGTAAACAGGCCCTGACTTTATCATCTTCAACTTTTTTTCTAATAGCAGTTACCACATTCTTAGTGTGCTTCCTATTGTTCTGGTTTAATAAGCATACTCAATATAACTATCAGACCAAGCTAGTGACTGGAAGGACCTAATAAAGTTTAAATTTAGTAGGTAGCATATGTTCTCTCTTATTTATCTATTCATTCATTTATTCATTTGTCAGTTTTTAGTTAGAATTAATAATTTTGGACCCCATTAATAGAATCTTGTTCTGGACAAACCACTCTTCATGTGAAATGAGAGTCCAGTAATGTAAACGAACACTTTTTTTTGTGTGTGTGTGACTTTTCCTTAAGATTTTATATATTCACCAGGGATAAACTAAACTACATAAACTTCCTGAGCCCAGCAGGTGTACCCCAACACATAGAAAGCACTTGGCAAAAGGCGTAACTTATAGTTTAAGAGGTAGTTAAAGAAAACTTGGACCAATTCTCTAACCTCTATAAATCAGATTTAGATCTTGCTATCATTCCCATAGCATAAATGCTTTTAGTTAACGATTCCTTTAATGATTTCTGTTGTTGCTTAGCTGGTCTAATGTGAAGAGCTGTTAACTAAAAAGGAAGAGAAGAAAGTGAATTAAGTTGTTATTTGGTACAACAACATGAAGTTTTCTATCATTATATTTTCTATCTATATTCATAATGAGAATCAAGCCAAAGAAAACGTTTCTCTCTGTGACTTACATTAGCGAATACCGGAACACTTAGGCTAGACCTCTCTAGAGATTATTTCGAAGAAGAGATCTTAGAGATAAATGAGAGATATAAAAAGAGAGAATAATAGAGAACACATGAGTAACATCTGGTTGGGAAGAAGCCATTGCTCAATCACAATAAATGTCTCAACTTTTCAAAGTAATAAAGCTAATCTAAAGATAATGCTTAATGAGTAATTCATCCATGGACACAGTGACCAATAAAATACAGACGTGGACCATTGAAACTGAAATCTACTTAGGGGACGCATCAGCCTACTTCAAACAAACATCCCTATCTAAAATAATGTAATTTATTAGACATCTCTTCTAAGCATCTACGCAATTAAAAGAGAATTTGAGCAACAATGAATACAACTTCCCAAATAGGTTTTCTTTTCAATTGATACTGATTAAATAAGGTAAATTATCTAAAAAAAATTATAAATAAATATGAATCATGTCAAGAAAAGAAAAACTAAAAACAACATATGAACTCAATTTTCTATATATTACTGAGTTTTGTTCTTTCTTATACAAATTTCTAAATATAAGACAACATAAAGTCAAGTTTTATAGCTTTTGCAAGTTTTTAATGATGAATAATTTAGGTAGTTATCTAAACTCACTTAAGACAATCCTGATTTAGAGAGAACAGGTCAACTTGAAATGGCAATTTTCTTTTTCATCTATCAATGCCACATATTGTAAGCATTCCTAAATGACATTTAAACTGGCTCAGTCATCTAAACAATATATGCTATGCATTCTCTGCTTAGCTAATAAATATCTCACTTATATAGAAAGAATATAAAAAGCCAATTTCACAACATATTAGGGTTTTAAAAATAACCAGTACTTACTCATCTGTTTTATTTTCTTGTTGTAATAGCATTTCATTCATCATCATCATTCCAACATTCTCATGCTTAGAGATATTTCTGAAGAATGAAAGGAAGATATTGTTTGGCACTGATACTGATTTTTCAGGTTGGCAAAGAATGCCAGGTGTTTGTTTGTTTGTTTGTTTGTTTGTTTGTTTGTTTGTTTAACTTAGAAGATAAAATAAATTTACCTCTTCCTTTAGATGTATTTTTATAGTAAAACCAAATATTAGTAAATTGGTTGATGAAAATTAATGTTTTAGATTACCTAATTTAAGTGAAATAAATGATAGATGGTTAATTTTTCACATAACTAGCAGCTGAAGTTCACCCTTTAGTAAATCTCTATGATGATGTGATGAGACTAAATTCCAAATCAATTCTATGTACAAGACCATCCTTTTTTCTATACATTTCTCAGTAATGTAGGTAGAATACAAAAATCCTAGCTCTCCATTTTGACCTTTAGTTAAATATTATAGTTTCAAACATTTACTTTTTCTACCTTTTTACATATTTATTTAAGACACATAGTTTAACCACCATTGGCTTTTATTTTAAATATTCTTGTCTTATACATTCATCAGAGTGTTTCAAAGAGGCATAAGTGTTTTAGAGATACAAAAAAAGAGCTATATTTCAATATTTATTATATTAACAGAGCAAATTATGTAGTAATTATCATTCACAAGACATAGCAAAAAACTATACTACATTAATTTATGTTTGATTTCTTTCACAGGAAAAGGGAAAAAACATTCCTTGATGTATCAAAACTTGATAATTTGCCTTTTTCTTATATCATGAAAATTTACATTATCACACAGAATTCTGCTTCATAATCCATAATTTTTATAAGGTGATATAAAGAGTCCTTTCATTAAATCAGATTCACAAGAATCTTGTCTTATATGGATAAGACAAGATATATATATGGCTAATATGCTAAGTGTCTGACCATATGATAGGTTGCTATGACACACACTGACCACCATTGGGCAGATGCTCAATGTAGGAGCTGCCATGATGTACACAGGCCATTTACAGAGAAATGGCACCATGGACCTTGCACCAACAAAGCAACACTCAATTTCCCCCAAGTGGTACCCAGGCCCCACCTCCACCCCAGAACCCACCAAATCAAAACCAATGCTGCTGAGATCCCATGGTGCAAAATGCAGTCCAAAGTCCAGCCCAACCCAGAAATAATGGCTGTGAGCATAGGGTGATGATATTATGTAACAACGCTCAGCTTCCTCTCCCTAGCAACAGGCTACATTATCTAATAAAAGTCTAATATGCAAATTGGTCATCACTCCAAGACACAAGATGGCAGCCCCCATGTGGTCAAAGATGGCTGATCCATGAGAACACAAGATGGCCGCCATGAGATGTCTGGCAGGGGAGGGCGGTTGTGGGCAGTTGGGGGTGACCAGGCTGGCAGAGGAGAGCAGCTGGGGGAAACCAGGCCAGCAAGGGAGGGCAGTTGTTGGGGACCAGGCCAGCAGGAGAGGGCAGTTAAGGGCAATTGGGCATGATCAGTCTGGTAGTGCAGTGGTTAGGGGCTGATAAGGTTGGTAGGCAGAAGCGGTTAGGGGCAATCAGGCAGAGGCAGGCAAGTAGTTAGGAGCCAGCAGTCTTGGATTGTGAGAGGGATGTCCAACCACCTGTGTAGGCCGGATCCCACTGGGCAGTTGGACATCCCTCAAGGGGTCCCAGATTGCAAAGGGTGCAGGATGGGCAGAGGGACACTCCTTCTCCCCCACCACCCCACCTGGTTCCAGGGTTATTTTCTAATTACAGTAGAATGCACTCATGCCCTAGCAGGTTTGGCTCAGTGGACAGAGCATCAGCCTGCAGACCAAAGGGTCCCAGGCTTGATTCCAGTCAAGGGTATCTACCTTGCTTACAGGCTCCTCTCAGGCCCAGGCCCTGGTCAGGGAGTATTCAAGTAACAACCAATCAATGTGTTTCTCTCACATTTATGTTTCCCTCCGCCTTTACCTCTCTCTTCTACTCTTCCTAAAATCATTGGGAAAATATCCTCAGGCAAGGATTAAATAAAGAAGAATGCACTCTGTCCCAGATTTAGCATATGATTTCATAAAGTGATATATGCAATTTTATCTTTTGCACAAATGAGAGATGTTTCAGTGGTAAAATGTTCTGTTTCATATTTCTATACATTCTTCAGGAAACCATGTCCTGAAGAATGTATAGAAATAAATTTAAAAATCAGCCAAGAGTGATTCTAATATGAGCCAAATGTTGAATTCAGCACAAGAATGAAAAAATAAAGTATTTTAAAGAGGCTCTTATACTTACCCTCAGTTAAGTAAATGTATGAATGCAATGAAATTATATGCATAGATATATAAGCATGTATTTATGTGTATTGAAATTATCAAGAAAACTAAAAATTAACAAAAAGTAAAAATTCTAGAAGTCCAAATTAAAATAACTAAAACGATATAAACGCAGGACTAAATTAATAGCTGAATTGATTGGCATAGGTAAGAGTAAGTGAATTAGAAGACAGATCAATAAAAATTGTTTCATCTGTAGAATATAGAGGGGGAAAAAGAGTGAAAAAGATAAGCATATCCCAGAGACTTGTTAAATAATACAAACTATTGAAAGTCAAAGATAAATAAATAATCTTAAAAGGGTGCAGTGATGAGAATCATAATTGATTTTTCCATCAGAAATCATGAAAGCCATGAAAAGTTGAATAACATTTTTTAAATGCTTAATAGAAAAATAAAACAAAGCAACAACACCAAAAACAAAATGCCTGCTCCCAGTAACCAAATGAACAGGAAATTGGTAACTACCAAGACAGGAAACATTTGCACACTAAGAGTTTTATTTCAACCAAACACCAGAGGAAAAAAATCTGTGGTCCCATCCCCTCTCAGTTCAGATAAAGCTTTTCAGGGAGCCTAGAGTTGCAGAATTTCAGTGCTGTATTGATATGACTCAATACTCTTTTCTGGGTAATATTAGAAAAGGTCAATTAGTAAGCTGAGACTTTCATCCTCACTGGCCATTATTGAGGCTCTATCTTCTAACGTGGTGTCAGTAAATCCAGCAGTGATCCTGGACTTCACTCATACCCAGTGCTATAAAGTACCCTTCCTCATCCCTGCTGGGATACTGTTAAAGGAGGAAATTTAGGACATTTATCACAGCCCAGTGGTATGGAGGCCAACCTCATCCTGGTGTCAGTGAAGAGACCTGTGGCTAGCCAGAATTGTCACCTCCAAGCAGCTACAATGAGGAGCTTCCCCTTCTGGTGTCAACAGAAGCCAATGGAAGACCCTGGGTTTCTCTATGCATCTGTCAATAATGAAATAGGGCAGCTTTTCTCCTGCCTGAGGAAAGTCTAAAATGTCAGTTAAAATGGAGTTTTAAATAACTTCTAATGTCTGACAATGTAAAGACATACGTGATTGAATTGGAAATTACTTATACTAAAATTAGGAATCTCTCAAAATGAATTTAGAATCATAATCAATATATATTTGTAATAATAGCCTAGGTGGCATCACGTCCTCACTTCATCACAAGATTGCCTTCAAGATGGCTGACACAAGATGGCTGCATGCACAGAGGAGGCAGTGCCTGGAGGTTCCCAGGCTCTGCACAGCACAGAGGAGGCTGGTCCCACTGTCTCTGCTGCTTGTGCAGAGGAGGTGGGTCATGGCAGGGGAGGGCAGTTGTGGGCAATCAGGCCAGCAGGCGAGGGCAATTGTGGGTAATCAGGCCAGCAGGGGAGGGCACTTGGGGTGTTCAGGCTGGCAGGGGAGCAGTTAGGAATCAATCAGGCTGGCAGGGGAGCAGTCAGGGGGCAATCAGGCAGATGAGAGGTTAAGAGCTAGCTGTCCCAGATGGTGAGAGGGATGTCTGACTGCTGGTGCGGGATTGGGCCTAAACTGGCAGTTGGACACCCCCTGAGGAGTCCCAAATTGGAGAGGGTGCAGGCCAGGCTGAGGGATATCTCCCTACCTATGCACAAATTTTGTGCACTGGGCTTCTAATTAAATATAATAATTACAGTGAAGTTATATAAATAAAGAAACTCATTCAGATTCTTAGGAAATTGAGCATTACATCCTGACTAGGAATTTATTAAATGGTAGAAAGAAGATTAAAAATAAATTGATTCAAAGAAAGTACCATGAACATAACTGAACAACATGAATGGCAGAAAGAATATAGAGAACTAATGATTTTGCCCTATTTTTGATTTTTTTTCTCTCACCTGAATAGACAATATTTTTGGATGTGGGTATTAGTGATGAAATTAAGTTCGGAAAACAGGATGAAATTACTTGTGGCTGTATTGGTTGTCATATTCGGGAAAACCTGGGAACAGTAGTGAATGTGTTACCTGTTTTAAATACAAATGCTCACTATTGGGAATGGAAAAGAGAGAGCATTTTCACTGTGTTTTAAATAAGCTGTTTGTGCACAGAGTCTAAAATGTTGATCATACTGAGATTGCCATTTGGAGAGATATGTACTTTGACATAGGCACAATGTACCTCCAAAAAATGATTTCTCCATGAGCTCCTCAGTAGTTATCAGTGCTTTGCACCATCTTTGGCCTTTCTTTTAGATATCCACCACCTGGCCTTTGGTTGTAAACTCCACAGTGGAAAGAGGATGGTTATATCCAGAGGATTAGTTGACTTTCACCTGACCTAAAGATAAGAAAAGGAGATGACCATCTCTTCAAGTAGCTTGACCTGAACTGAGCCTTCTTAATATGTTTTTGCTTGTGATGATGTCTATTGATTAAGTGGAAATATACATTATACCTGCCCCTTGGCATGCCTTACTTCTCATATGTTTCCTAGTATTTGAAAAATAAACAGCAAAGGGTGCCCTATCTGTAAGGCCTTACCACTAGCAAACCTTTGCCTGAGAAAGCAGCTGCAGCAGCTTTTTAAGCTCACAGCTGAAGATTTATGTAAAATGGGTTTGGCAAGATTTTGCCCAGGAGCTGAAAAATCAAACTTACTGGCCTGCATGAAATTTTATTAACTGAAACCTCATCAATCCTTTTGCTGACCACATCCCCAGAAACAGACAGCTGAGCTCCTGGGCAGCTATGTGACCAAGCAGAACTGAGTCAGCTGTCAGCTTGCTCATGGAGGGGAACCTCCAGAGAGGAGTGCAGGTCCCTTAGCAAACGCGGCAGAGCCTCGGAGTGTATATCATCCATAACCTTTCCATAAACTGGCATCTCTTCCATCTCCTATCCCATTTTAAACTTTAATAGAAGGTATTTTGATCTGAAAAAGGAGATTGACCATGTTGGCTCTACTTGCCTATATTTGGAATTGTAATGGCTTCCTACAGCATCTAGAGATGATGCAGGTGTAAATCCTACCCACACACAAAAATAGCTAATAACCTTTGTCCACTGAGAATGGCCTCGGAGAGATCAGTCTGAGCCTGCACTTCATTCTGACAGGTTATGGGCACAAATGATTGAACAGGGGATGTGCTTACAGGGCACCTAACAATATTTGTCAAAGGCTTATAAAAAGACTAGAGGCCCAGTGAATGGAATTTGTGCACAGATAGAGTC
This sequence comes from Vespertilio murinus, assembly GCA_963924515.1. Taxonomy (NCBI): domain Eukaryota; kingdom Metazoa; phylum Chordata; class Mammalia; order Chiroptera; family Vespertilionidae; genus Vespertilio; species Vespertilio murinus. The sequence continues at coordinate 162,677,852 of OZ004705.1, forward strand.
CCTAGGCCTGGCCAGCGATCAGGGCCAATATGGATCCCTTCCTCCCTCCCTCCCACCTCCTCCTTCCCCCACTCCCTCAGTGCCCTGCCCACCGATGCTGGTCACCTGCCATGTTATGCACCGTCCCCAGGTGATCAGCACACGCCATAGTGAGTGATCGAAATCCCATTCTCCTGGTCAAACTCCCGAGGGGGCACTTTGCATATTAGCCTTTTATATATAACCTAGTATAGATGACTGTCTCAAATCAGAGCTCATTGGAATAGTTAGTCAACAATAAAAGGATAATTTTAAAAGATATTTAAACTTAACCCCTAAAGTCACAATTTTCAATTACCATGGCTTATTTGGAGGAAAGGCAATTATTCAACATGAGTCGTTATCTTTATTTTAGTGAGGCTCCCCTCCCCCCTCCCTGAAGTCTCTTAAAAATTACACATAAAACACATAAAATTAGAAGAGGATTAAACTTCATGGAGTTTCACTACTGGTTTTTATGATAAGTACTTTCCACATTATATTTAAATTGGTTTGCATTTCTTCACGGACTCATTAACATGCTGAGAGCCAAATCATGTGGTCATAAACAGTCGCCGTGACTTTTACTAGTTGCTAAAGCTGCAGCCATTATAAATTTTTTTTTCAATTAACTTTTGGAAGAAAAAGATTATAATAAACTCAAGACCTGATTTAATAACTGTTTTCACATGAAATATAACAACATTATTATTTTATATATCATACTTTATATGACGTCACAATGTGTTGCCTCTTGTTCAAAGAAAACAGAAACAAAAGTAATAACCAGACTTATTTAGTGACTTAAAAATGCACAAATACATGTAATTTATAAAAACACAGGAAGCAGGAGTATAGTTCTAAGATAAATCCAATATTTAAAATTCTTTTTTTTTTTTTTTACTAATTTTAAAATGAATTAGTATACAGTGTGACTGTTATAGATTTGCTTATGTGAAATGGTAGGACAAAGTTGGTTTTGTCCAACTTTACGTTTAGGCCAAATTTAAATTATCATTTTACACATCCAGAATAGTCCTCTCTATCTTAGGACATCAATTGTATATATTTTAATACCTTCAATTCAGCAGGAACGTATATGCGCCACATGGTTCCCTAATTACTTCACACATCTTTTAACCAAAAATGTTAAAAAACTAACTTATATTTAGTACTTGCCAAGCACTAGTCCACATTTTTAGTGTGCATGTGTATTTATAACCTTTAATCCTCACAAAAACCTTATGAGGTAGGTTTTGGTCTTGTTATTATTTTAATTTTAGAGAATTAAAAATAGATACACACATGTTGGGTAAGTTGCCAATCATTTCACAGACACTGAGTGGTAGAGTCAAACTCCAAATACAGTGGTCTGATTACAACCAAAGCGCCTTCTTGTGAAGCTAATTGAGAAGCTAATTGAAGAGTGATTTTTTTTCCCCATCCCCATAGTAATTTTTGGAACAGAGAGAATGGGAGAGTCAAATTTAGACTCCCCTCAGCAGTCTCCTTTTACTCTTATAAGGTACCTTTTGAGCATAACTTTGAATTTCCAGGAATGAGAAGTCTCTGATATTAGAAGCAATATTAAAGTTTTCAATAAACTTCTAGTAACCATGTCAATCTAATAATTATTTGTAAAGTGGACACATTAAAATACATAAAATAAATATGTCACAAACATCAAAAGAAGGAAATAATTATAAGAAATACTTAAACTCATGGAGACATATAGTATATATATATATATATATATATATATATATATATATATAATGGTTATAAGTGAACCAGAAATTTTACTAACATCGTAAAGACAGAGTCAAACATAATCAGAAATGATTCTCAGGCAACAGGATAAAAACAAAAAGTTCTCAGAAGAAAGCTGATTTTTACTAGAACAGAACAAGTTTTCCAGCACCTCATAAATATAGCAGTGAGTCATATTTATTTTAGCACATCTACTGTAAAATCAATATTCTTGCTCCAACTAATTGTCACAAAGTTAATTACCATAACTTTCAGTTTTCAATTCTAAAATTATAAGCACATAAGATAAAATTTAAGCTCACTTTCAAATACTATTTCAGTAACATGGCTTTTAACTTTAATAAGAACTTGTCACTACAGTGTTAGAGATCTAGAATTTCTGTGCAGAATTTTTGAAGGTGATAGTTTTCATTGTTTACTAGAAGATAAAAATGCTTTGACAGTTAATAGAGGACTGATGTGTCTTTTTATATAAACAATGATATGGATTAAGGGCTTCTATCTCAGTATATGGCTGCTGCTCCATCTCTATTTCATCTAAGATAAAATAATGTGGCAAGAGACACGATATGCCAAGAGAACAGTTATTCATTTAATCCAACAGAGAACACTTTTAACATTTACTGAACAGTAATATTATAACTTATATTTTAAATGTTTATTTCTTTATAGCCTTAGCCAAAGGATTTCTGATAAATTTTATTTTCTCTTGGATTAATAAAGAAAACAAGGGAAAGATTGATGAGTTTTGTTTCTTAATTCAAATCCTAAAACATTTGGTAATTTGTAACAAATATTTTTAATTCTTATAAAAGTTAAAGATTTTTGCCTAATCTTATTAAGGAAAATTATTAATGCTGACATTTATGAAAATGTGTGTAATCTAAAATATGATGGATCTATAGAGCTCTTGTGGAATAAAATTTTAAATAAACTTCAATCAAATATACCAATCCCATAATGTTTATTTTTAATAATAGTGTTATTATAACATGACGGAATAATAATTCCATCACATTAATTATAATTTACATTAATATTTGCATAGTTTATAAGCAGCATTTTCATTATAATTTTATATTAATATTTGCATGGTTTATAAGCAGTGTTTTCATGCTATTTTATTTTCTAGAAATAAACTCTATTATGTAAATGTATTTTAATCTAGATTAATAGGGTCATTCATGTGTGATTTGGAAAGTAATTATGTTACACATAATTTAAATAGAATATTACTTTTAGCCTTCCTTACCATATACCCCACATAAATATATTTTACTGATTTTAGGAGGTGATGGTCAAAATTATCACAAAAGTTTGCTCTTACTGTGGATAAAATTTCTGGAAAAGAACATACTATGTATCATATTTAATTATAGTTAAAAGTCTGTTTAAAGAATTCCTTTATACAGCAGAAAAATGACCTTTCTAAATTAATTCCAGCAGAGTAATAATAAGAAAAAAAATTAGAAGGCTATCATCTTTATTTTAGAAGATTTATTGTCACTGTCACCTTCATATTGAGTTGCTTTCAAAGGTATCTCTGACTATCATCTGGGCCATGACTTCTGATGTTATGACTGCCTCCTGGCCCTAATTTACTCCTGGAATGAACTGCTGTAAGTGAAATGTAAAAATGGCCAAATCCCTAGATATCCCCCTAAGGCAATCTAATTTGTACACACAGCATTGATTCTCCTCTAACAGATTCTTTAGGGAGGAGTAAACACTTTTGAGAGAGGTATTTTAGTTGTTCACAGAAGCATGAGAATTAGGGATGGAAAGAGGTAAACAGAAGTGCCTCGTAAAAGGAGGTTGCAGTGAATTATATAAGTACTAGAGGCCCAATGCACAAAACTCATACAAAGAGTAGGTCTTCCTTCCCCTGGCTGCCCGCTTCCCTCTGGCACCCAGGACCCGGGCTTCCCTCGCAGCCCCGGCTTCATTCAATGGCCTGTCTAATAACATATTATGCTTTTATTATTATAGATGATTTTATTTATTTTTAAAAATATATATTTTATTGATAATTTACAGAGAGGAAGGGAGAGAGATAGAGAGCTAGAAACGTCGATGAGAGAGAAACATCGACCAGCCGCCTCCTGCACACCCCCCACTGGGGATGTGCCCGCAACCAATGTACATGCCCTTGACCGGAATCTAACCCGGGACCCTTCAGTCCGCAGACCGACGCTCTACCACTGAGCCAAATGATTTTAAATAGGTTGGTATATTTGTTTTCATAACCTTTTTTCTTCTCTACATTTCTAGTGCATAGGTCTAAAGTGGGACTTAATTTTGGAGTGTCTTGGAGAGAAAAGGCCAAAATGTATACCATTCTTTCTCTATGTGTTCTAGTGGATCTCTAAAGCAACCAGGCTCTTAACTGTTACTTAAGGATCATGTTTACTCCTTTGAAGTTTCAGAGAAAGTTTTTCGTTATAAAGTTCCAGTCACTTTAAGACGTATCAGCATAAATGTTTAGCAATTAAATTTACCATACGAAGCAGTGACAGTCTGCAATTCTTGAAATTTAAATTATGCTTCATCTGCAAACAACAGAACTCTAAATCCCAGTCTTTTCAATTAGTACTAATGTGATATAATTGCAAAATTAGCCCAAAAGATGTTTGAAATTTTAGAAATAAATTATGCTAAGAAGGAGTTTCACACTTAAGAATACCAATTCATCTCTTGCATACACTTGTGAATCAAATGCAAGCAAAATTATGCTCTCAGTAACTGAATACTAATTCAGGTCAAAGATATGTTTCACACAATAAAATGAATTATTAAAATGACCAACGAAATGATTTATCTTCATACTTAACCAACCAATTCTAAAATACTAATATAAATCAAATAGAGACCCTAATGAAAATACTTTGCTTTAAAACTTAACAGTGACAATAACCTCATGTAATCTAAATTTAGAAAAGCTAAAAAAATAAAAATTTAAAACATTGAGAATTAGGAATCACTAATTCAATTAAATGACATGTATCTTTGCCTCATGAGTTAACCATTATGCATTTAATATGTATATATTGTGTGTTCTTTAATTTTCTTTGATTTTAGTTTTACATTTATTTTTTTTAATTAATTAAAAGATTAAGTTCTATAATGACTAATTTGTTGGCGTACATCAATGCCAAGAAACCTTTGCAAAGTCTTAACTAGCCAAATAAATTAAAAAGTGGAAACATTTTTTTCACTAGATTATATTATTTACTTCTCTGTACTTAAGGTCATTTTTTTATATGTGCTGCACATAAAGCTGATTGATGTAAATATTTTAAGTGGCTTGAAGAAGTGAATCTAGGATGTTTTAACACAGGAGGAATATCTACCTGAAATGGTTTTAAGTGATATAAAGAGCAAAAATTCACCAACTCTCCAGTTCCCAAATCACTGCACCTTTTTATATGTATAACTTTATTCTGGTCTAATTTTCTTCATAATGAAGCCGTAATTATATGAGCCATCACATTATGCACTTTCTCCCTTACCTGATATGTCTTTCCATCTTATCTTTTCATCACACATACTATGCAAAACCACCACAACCATAAATAATCTAACCAGCATAAATATCCAGCGTTTTGCTGAACAAAAAAAACAACAGAAATGTATGTACTGAGTTCACTATAATTCTCTGGACTATATTCTAACTTGGCCCTAATGTTGTTTATAATATATATATTTTTATCTCCTTACTAACCCTCCTATTTTTCCTAATTTTCACCCCAAGTTCATCTTTCCAAACTGGCTACATCCTTTTAATTCTATAGAAAGAAACTTATTTTGGACATGATTGAAATAAATAAAAACAATTCCATAAGAACTCACTCAACTTCGTTCTGCAGTGCCTCTAAACTGTATATCATGACCATTTAATCATGACCTTTTTTTAGCATTTTCTCAAAATTAGGATACTACCTGCTAGCCCACATCTATGTTTAATGGTTGTTTATTCAAGGAGAGAGTACACTTTGAAACTTTATTTTGAAGTCATTGGAAGGAATGTCTTGCTCTACAGAGTATCTATCTATCTATCTATCTATCTATCTATCTATCTAACCCCAATATGCACATAGACCAAATGGTGGAACAACCGGTAACTATGATGTGCGCTGACCATCAGGGGCATGGGTGCATGGAACATGGCTGGCATTGGCAGCAGGGGGCAGAGTGTAGAACATGGCAGACATTGGCTACAGTGGGATGATGGAGCAGGTGAGCTGGGGCACCACACCAAAGCAGGATGCCAGTAGCTGTCACTGGTGAGCTTTTGGTGGTTACTAAAAAGTCTACTCCCATGCACCATGGTCCCACCGGCACTCGCACCTGCTGCTGGCACCAGCCCCAGCCCCGATTGCTTGGTGCCATCAGTGGGCATGAGCAGTAGCTGCCGGCCTCTATCACCTATCAGGGCTTCTCCACCTCCCCCTGCTCCTAAGGGGCGATCTGGGCCAGCAGCTGTCTCTTGCATCACTGAAGGCACCAGCCCCACTTGCACCCACGGCTGGTGCTGGCCCCAATCACTCCACAAGGTCAGTGGAAACAGGGGCCATGACAGTAGGGGCTGGGCAGGGGAGCAAAGAATGGGCCAAGACCTGCCCCCGTGGCCACTGTAGCCTTGCAGCCCACAGTTCCTTCCAACGCGCATGAATTCGTGCACTGGGCCCCTATTTCAAATATAAAATAAAATGTTTAAAAATCAAGTCTTTTAGTTTTTAAGCATCCACTCAAAAGCCATAATTCCAAAAACACTACTTTGACCATGTGGATATGGTTTTACTTTGGTCCTCAATTCTCACAAGTTCAGAAGATAAAACATATAATAATGAAGCTGGGATGAAGGGTGCAGAGGCTTGGTGTCAATGTGCTAGACATACCTGGTATTCATCTCTAACTCCCCCAAAAGTGCTGCAATTTTTATTGTTGGAAATAACTGCTTTACATTTGCAGATTAATTTCTGTAAACATGACTGACTAGGTTATTTTAACCTATTCTTACACACGCATACACACACACACGCACACACACACACACACACACACACACACACAAAGTAAAAATGTTGAGTAAAATATTTTATTCTAAATTCTCAATGTTTATTTTATTTTTTATTTTATTTTATTTAGCACTGTATATGATAATTTGTAACCATGCTGCCCTAAAGCCCTCCTGGATTTCACACTATAGTATTAGTGACTGGGAAAGTTTACCCAGTTTTCATTTAATAAAAACAGCTAGAAGGACAATGTATTATACATGTTAGAGGAATATTATTTAGAGCTCATGTATGGAGTTTTTCTTGTTCATAATAATAACTACCATCTAATGAATTTTTTCTCTGTACCAGGCACCATACTACACTGTCTCAATTAATTTTTAAAAATATATTTTTATTTATTTCTGAAAAAGGAGAAGGAGAGAGCGATAGAAACATCAATGATGAGAATCACTGATTGGCTGCCTCTTGCATGTCCCCCACTAAAGAACCAGCAACCTGAGCATGTGTCCTGTCTGAGAATCAATCCGTGACCTCCTGGTTCATGGGTCGATGCTCACCCACTGATCAATGCCAGCCAGGCGAATATTTTATTCTGTAAGTTTCATTTTAAATATTTCTTCAGAAATCATAGACTGATGTTTAAATAATAAGCAAAGCTTTTGTGTGTTCTCTGTGGTGTTTAAGCATATATCCATCACCTAATATTGAAGTGCTGTTATGGAAACATTTTGCTGATAAATAAGCATATCTTTTTCAGGAAACATTATCTGTAATTGTATAGTTCATTGTTATAAATTGTTTATTCACATTTTTATTGCAATTGTCATTGTTTAATAGTTTAAGTTATTCTATCCTGAAATTTGGTTTTCAAATACTTCAGGCAAATATTTTCATACTTAATGACTTTTATTCACATCAACCACATTTTACACAAAGAATATGGCATACAATGCCTGATTCATCGCAAGTTATTTAAATGTCTAGCTCACCACATGAAGATTGTAAATCATTTAAAGTAACTCAACCAGTTCCTTTACATAATAGAGAAAGCAAACAGAATATGTGCATGTTATGAAAAATAAAAAGGAATAGAATAGACACTCAGAAAGAAAAGAGGTAATTCTAAAAATATGTAGGAAAAAGAAAAATCACTGCCTATGTAACCTTTAATAACAGTAGGGGGTAAAATTGAGAATGATGGCTTTCTCATTTCCCTCCAGTGTAATCTCGCTATTTAAAGTTCACTCTGCTTCATGTGAATAATGTATGTAGCCTGACATTCCAGGACAGGAAGAAATAACATGAGCCACAGTTTAATAAGCATTAAGTGAACAATATTATTTCTTATTCTATTAGAAAAGGGGAAGTAGAGTTTATCAAGTTGAGTCAGTATTTTAAAAAATATCTTTTATTGATTTTTCACAGAGAGGAAGGAAGAGAGATAGAGTGTCAGAAACATCGATCAGCTGCCTCCTACACACCCACCACTGGGGATGTGCCTGCAACCAAGGTACATGCCATTGACCGGAATCAAACCCAGGACCCTCCAGTCCGCAGGTCAATGCTCTATCCAGTGAGCCAAATCAGTCTCAGCAAGTCAGTAATTATTAAAGTTTTTAAAATATCAATGTTTAGATTAAGTAAAGCCAATATTTTACTACATAATTATCAGGAAAATAAACCATAAAATATTATTCTTTAAATGTCAATTTTTTTCCATTTTATATATTTTCAGAGTTCTCTTATGCCTGGGTTTATCACAAGTAGCAAAAACTGCCCTACTTAAAGAAAGTCTGTACTCCAAGTAAATTAATGATTAACAACCCAGAGCATAGGAAAACAAGATGGCGGCATAGGTAAAAGCCTAACTGCAGCCTCAAACAACAATTTCAAAAAATACAACTAAAATATAAAGTGGACATTATCCAGAACTACAGGAAAGTTGAATGACTTAAAATTCTACAACTAGGAGGAAAGAGAAAACCAGAAGGAAAATCAGAGGAGCTATAAAAGCCTAAGGTACCGAGACACAGTGTGAGCGTGGGGAGAGGACAGAGCCAGAGAGGAGGGGTGGCTGAGTGCCTGGCTGGCATTCCCTAGCGGGAAGGAGATAAAAGCTCTAGACTGTGCTGAACCCCAGTTCCAACTGCACTGAACCCCAGTTCTGGGCGAGACCCTGGGGTCCCAGGCTCATACAGAGGGAATCTGGGCTGTAAGGCGGAAGCTCAGGGGAGCAGCGAAAGGCAGAGCCCCGGAGTCGCGCACATTGCACACAGAGGACAGACTGTTGATTGAGCCACTGGATTGCCCTAGTGGGAAAGAGACATAAGCTCCGGACCACTCTTAACCCCATTTTCAACTGCACTGAACCCCAGTTCTAGGCTCATTGCAGGAGAGAATAGAAGGTCTGGTAGTAGGTGAAACTCTAGGGCACCTTTCTCTCAGAGGTGCTTGCAGCAAGTATCAAAGCAGCGAGTACCGAAGGACACTGAGGAACACTGAGACTCAGGAACCTCATAGGGTGGGGTTGAAGGGGAAGGCAAGGCTGTAGGCTCCACCCTGAAACACCACCCTTTCCCAGCTGAGCACAGAGGCTTTTGCAATTTTCCAATTCTAGTCGAATAAGGCTGTCTCCCAGAATAGACACAACTGATCCTCACAGCCAATTGGCCTGGAGGTCAGTTCCTCCCAGTGATACCAACAACAATCAAGACTTAACTACAATAAGGCTGTACACACAGTCCACAAAGGGGTGCACCAAGAGTGTCCACCTCAGATAACTGGGAGGTTGTCCCACTGAACCATATAGGACATCTGAACACACAAAGCCACCCTACCAACTCAGGGAAGCTGCGGAAATGCCAAGACAAGGAAACAAATCACAAAAGAAAGAAATGGAGGACAAAAAGTGACTGGATATAGAGTTTAAAACTATGTTTATAAGGTTTTTCAAGAATTTCCTAGAAAAGGCCAATAAAATAAACACGACCTATGAGGGTATAAAAAGGGATCAACTAGAAATAATAAAGGATCAACTAGAAATAAAGAATACATTCTCTGAAATAAAAAATATTATACAGAGTCCTAAAAACAGAATGGAAGATTGCAAGAATCAAGCCAAAGATTTGGAACACAAAGAGCCAGAAGACACTCCTCCACAGAAGCAAGAAGACAAGAGAATCGAGAAAGTTGAAAATAGTGTAAGAAACCTCTGGGACAACTTCAAGCGAACTAACATCAGAATTACGGGGGTCCCAGAAAATGACAGAGAGCAAAATACTGAAAACATATTGAAAGAAACTGTGACAGAAAACTTCTCCCACCTGGTCAAAGAAATAGACTTACAAGTCCAGGAAGTGCAGAGAACCCCAAATAAAAGGAATCCAAAGAGGACCACACCAAGACACATCATAATTAAAATTCCAAGAGCAAAAGACAAAGAGAGAATATTAAAAGCAGCAAGAGAAAAGCAGATAGTTACCTATAAAGGAGAACCCATACGATTGTCAGCTGATTTCTCAACAGAAACCATGCAGGCCAGATAGGAATGGCAAAAAATATTCAAGGGATGAATAACAAGAACCTATAGCCAAAAATACTCTACCCAGCAAAGCTATCACTTAGAATCAAAGGCCAGATAAAGAGCTTCTCAAATAAAAAAAAAAAGCTAAAGGAGTTCATCACTGCCAAACCAGAATTATATGAATTGCTGAAGAGGCTTATTTAGGAGGAGGTAGAAGATAAAGATAAAAATATGAACAACAAATACATAACTATCAACAAGTGAATCTAAAAACCAAGGTAAGCCAAAACTGGTTTGGCTCAGTGGATAGAGCTTCGGTCTGCAGACTGAAAGGTCCCAGGTTTGATTCTGGTCAAGGGCATGTACATTGGTTGCAGGCACATCCCCGGTAGGAGGTGTACAGGGGGCAGCTGATCGATGTCTCTCTCTCTCATTGATGTTTCTAGCTCTCTATCCCTCTCCCTTCCTCTCTGTAAAAAATCAACAAAATATATTTAAATAAAATAAAATAAAAACCAAGATAAGTGCTGAAACCGGTTTCACTCAGTGGATAGAGCATCAGCCTGAGGACCTGAAGGTCCCAGGTTCGATTCCAGTCAAGGGCATGTACCTTGGTTGTGGGCACATCCCCAGTAGGGGGTGTGCAAGAGGCAGCTAATCAATGATTTTCTCTCATCGATGTTTCTAACTCTCTATCCCTCTCTCTTTCTCTCTGTGAAAAATCAATAAAATATATTTTTAAAAATTAAAATAAAATAAAAACCAAGGGAAGTAATAAAACATGACGAACAATATTAACTGTTGAATATAATAGAATCAGAGGTATGGAAAGGGAGTGGACTGACGATTCTCGGGGAAAAGGGGAGTGGCGGGGGTGCGGGAAGAGACTGAACATAAACTGTGCACCTATGGATGAGGTCAATGGGGGATGGGGAAAAGGCAGAGGGTAGGATGGGAACCTGGTGGAGGGGAGCAATGGAGAGAAAAAAAAAATGAGGAACATTTGTAATAATATGAACAATAAAGATTTACTTAAAATTTTAAAAAATAAAATTGAAAGATAAAAAAAATGATTAACAACACACACACACACACACCCCCAATCACAAGATTGTTTCTAATATTAAGGATCATTAGGAAAGTAGTGTTGTAACACCTCATGTATCAAGTACTGTAAAGAAGTAGGAATACTTAGCATAAATAAACTATAAAAATATCTGAAACTTCCAACTTAACTTAAAATTCACTTTCTTTTATATGTCCCAATACTTGTGTTTTACATTGAGTTTTACTATTAAGTTTCTGTACCTTGTACTTTTGTGTCAAATTATTAGCTAGCCTTGACAGTTGAATATCCATATACACTTCAAAGTCAGTTTTCCTGTTTTCATTAAAAACCTGCTGTCATTTGTATTGGTTTATACATAAATTTGTATTGGTTTATACATAAATTTGTTTATACATAAATTTAGAGGAAATCAACCTTTTATAATATTATATGAGTCTTTCCATATATAAATGCATGCAAATACATCCTTTTAGGCAATCATAACATATCTATACTATGTCATTATTCTCCTTATAGATACCATTTATATCTTTAAATTTACATATTTTTTTAAGTTTATCACCTTTCCACGTTTCTCATTTAAAAATGCTTTGTGGTGACATTTCATGAAGCTTTCAGGTGTAGTTATTTGTCTATCCACATTCAGTACATACTGAACATGAAAAATGAGAATTTATCATAGTGCCATTTCTCTATTTATATCCCACCAAAAAGACTATTCTGATAGTTGCATAGTTGAAGAAACATATGGGCTAGAGACATTTTTATAAAACCCAGATATTTAAATTATTAGAAACAAGGATCTTGAAAAAACATTGAAAGCTTGACTTAAACCCAGTTTTTTTTATTATTATTTCTTGCTGCTTTTACTGTATCCCTTTAAAATGTTCTTTTCTGCCATTTTAAAGCAAACTATTACTGTTTTATGTCAAAACTAGAGGCCTGGGATTCCATCCCTCTCATAATACAGGACTGCTGGCTCCCAACTGCTTACCTGCCTGCCTTCCTGATTGCTCTTAACCACTTCTGCCTGCCAGGCTGATCACACCCTAACCACTCCCCTGCCAGCCTGATTAATACCTAATTGCTCCCCTGACAGCCTGTTTGACCCTAACTGCCATCCCCTGCAGGTCTGGTCACCCCCAACTTCCCTCCTCTGTCACCCTGGTCACCCCTAACTGCCCTCCCCTGAAGGCTTGATCACCCCAACTGCCCTCCCTTGCAGGCCTGGTCCCTCCCAACTCCCCTCCCATCCTGGCCCTCTTGTGGTGGCCATCTTGTGGTGCCCATCTTGTGTCCATATGGGGGCAGGATCTTTGAGCCCAAAGGAGCAGCCATCTTGTGTGTTGGAGTGATGGTCAATCTGCATATTTCTCTTTTATTAGGTAGGATACTTTACAACCCATTGTAATTATCAATATTAATAATCTATCTTACACTCTTTGCATTTTTATATTTTATAAATAAAAATTCCGCACCCTGTGTGAACACCAGGTAGTGTTACCTCTAATGCTTTCAGTGAGTCTATCCATGTTCCCCACTAATTTCTTTACCTACATTTGCTGCCCAACCCTAAGCTGAGTGACTTAACCAGGATCCTCTGCAGACTGCCAGAGTTCTTGTTGTCCAGCTCTCTCCTTTCTGGTGCTCTCTCCTGGGAACTCTACGTGCCTTATCTCTAGGTTCAAGGTGTCCACTGTTTTCTGATGGTTTCCCACTCCCTGCAGCATAACCTGCAAACTCCTCCACAATAGTATCATGGAGTAACTTTAAAGCTTATGTCATTTGTTTTCCACTTCTTGGGTAAATGACATTTATTGGTTGATGTCCTATGTGTTAAAAATGTCCTTTAATATATTTATTGTTTGGTTTTTTTGTTTGTTTGTTTCAAGTAGGAGAGTGATTTCTGGCCCCTGTTAATTTTATTGTTCCTTGAATCTGAGCAATTAAATACTAGTAACCCTGAGCACAAAACTGTGTGCCAGTAGTTCTCTGCTGCCCTTCTATAGCTCCCCTGCCCCCATTCTCCTCCCCACATAGTTTGCTGCCCTGCCCCCTCCTGTAGCTTTTCACCGCCTGCTTCTTATAGATCCAATGATCTGGTCATTATGCAGTTGGTCATTATGCCTCCAGGCATAACAAATAATTAGCATATCCCTCTCTTACTATATAGGATTAAGCTAATAATAGGTTTCAATGGACAACTAGAAGGAAATATGCCATCTATTAGGAAAAAACTCATATAGTGGAGCATTTATATGACATATTTATACTGTCTTGTCCTGAAAAAATTTCACAACTGATATACAAATCATGTCATTGAGTCAATAGAGTGTTAATTAGAATATGAAAAATGTCAAAGTAATAAATATGCTTACAGTGTGAATGGTATCCTTATTCTTTACTGCTCATAAATAATGATGTAATAATACTCTGCATTGACAGATAAATACACAATCAACTTTAAAAAAATCCTAATATTAATTGAATAACACTTTATATAATTTTATACTTATATAAAGTTATATGCATAATATATAATATTATGTCTTACAAAAATATTTTGACATCTTACTTTGTCCTTGACTAATAAAAACTGAGATATTATCTCTTACCACATTTTATCTGCTTCACTCAACCATGACTCAAAATTTTTGTATTCAATGTTCAAGCATATTTACTTCATACACAAAATCAGTTAATAAGCTAATTAATATATCTGTTAAATTTGTATTGGCTTTCTCTGAATCAGAAAAATGTAAATAACTTATATTTTAAGATATTATCTCAGATAGAAAATAAATGTTTGATTTAATCTATAACATTATTCCATGCAAGGCCTTCATAATGCTTTTTTAGTGTATTATTATCAAAGGGATTAATTAATCATTGTGGCTACCTGTATAGTTTATTATGAGAATGGAGGGTTTGAAATACCAGAAGACATGGAATAACAGAACTAGATTTTTATGATTAAAATATTTAAATCTAATTATTTTTATTATATTTGTGATTTCAGATGCAACATAGATAAAAGGCAAGGCAAATTACTATGATCTTTCAAGAAAAATTATTCCAATGAGTTTAACCAATTTATATTTTAGATTGTATTAACCTACAATTTCAAAGTAATATCAACTTTGACATTACTGATTTATCTGAGATAAGAAGAAGCAAAGATGAATTAATGAAGGCAGTATGAAAATTCTGACACTTTACTTCACAGAGGCAAAAGAAATAATACAGTGTCCAAAATTCCATATTTTTTCAGTTCACAGATAATATTTTTCCTTTAAATACTACCTTATAAATTTGTTTAACATTTATAATCATTTTGAGGACATTATGAGAATAAAAGGAAATATAAACTATCTATGTCCTAAAACATGTTTCTAAAATGCATATTGTAACATGGACTAATATGATATTTTAAGATATATGCTAATAATTTTATAAACATATATGACTCATACACAAAAATAATATACTGATGATATTAATATAATTTTTAAGGTCAGAAACATAAATAATTCTGAGAAAGGACAACTCACACTATAAATAATTCACTTTTTCAACCTTCAGGTCTTAACTTCAATGACACCTCCACATAGAGCGATTTTCTGATTATTCTTTCTAAATATAAGTCTCCTGGCCCCTTGTCAGTCTATTCAACATGTTATTTTCAGATTCTAGAAGAATACTTCATTTACATTAGCGATATGATCAGCAAAATTTCCATTTGCTATTCCTGTAAAAAATGACTCATGAATTCATAGGAATAGTAAAAAAAAAAAAAAAAGGCAATAAAATTGTGACTATGTAGTATAAATTTATAGATATCTCTGAGTGGCATATTTTAAATGGTAATATATTTCTACTTTTGAAGTTATTTATACAAATTTGGTGACTATTGCTGAATGTTTTACTTTATTATTTTGTTTTTCTTTGCTCTAGAAACTACTCCAAAATATATCTCCCACGTTAAAATTTAGCAAAGTATAAATCCCACATCAGATTTATATATTTTATAAATTTAGTTCTTAATGTATTTTACATGTGATTTAAAAAAGAAATATATGAGTAATATCATTAAATATTCAATATTTAATCAATGGAACACTTGAAAATAAAAGATAAATGCAAATATGATGTTACACTTCACAATTTATTCAGTAATTATTCAGAGCATGTAAATTTTTATGGAAAATAACCTTCAGATAAGAAATAAAAAGCCAATTCAAAATGAAATATCTTCTTTATGCAATACTTTCAATTGTTTCATTATAATTTGAAAAAATTTAATAATATCAATTTTAAACAAACCCAACTTGGAAAATACATTGAAAGCCATAATAATTGAAAGAATGATTTATGGCCTTGAACAGGTTAAATTCAATGTATTGTTATGACCTAAAAACAAGATTGCTAAGCAGGTAATTTCTTACTAAAATATATGCATTAAACATCAAAGTAATCAAGCTTATTAGGAGAACTACTCTGATTGTCAGGAAAAATTTATTGGTTCTTGTTGTTAATGTTCTAAAGAGTTTCTTTTCCTATAGCATTATATTATCGAGCATGTGTGTAGAACAAAAATGAACAATAAATAAATGAATGCAAAGATAAAACTCCATACACATTAGTTCAAGAGAAAAGCAATCTCTGTTTGTGCACAAAAGAATCTAAATTCCATGAAAAACTAAACCACATGCTTCAGGAAAATATTAAATGAGAAACCCCTAACCATGTGAGCATCCAGACATTCTGATCAATTATCTAGTAGTCCAACCACAATTCAAAATCTCCAGGAAGAAAATCCATTGGGCCAGATCATAAGTAGAAGCTGTCATTTAAACATATTTTAACAAACAAAAAATTTGAAACATAAAGATAGTTTTATGTTTTATTTAGGTATTTAGGTACCATAAGTGTTAAATTATTAATGATAATACTAACTTAATTAGTAGATGCTTGGTACTCTCCTAAGCATATTAAATATTATCTCATTTAATTCTTTTTACAAAAACATTAAGAGCTAAATACTGTAATTATTCCCATTTTTTCCCACAGGAAAAAAAAAAGAAGCAAAAATTTTTACATAATTTGCCCAGGGCACATAATTTAGTTGCAAGTTCTCATTTTTCTAAGAAAGGAGTGGCATGCAAGAAAAGCTAGTATTGCATCCATTGTCACACTGGCAGAAAAATCTCCTGACCTCACACTCAATAGGCTTTAAGTGGCATCACCCAGACATAAGATTATACAGTTGTAGTCTGTGTGAAAATAAGTGCCATTTTCATCACCTGACTCCGAGTCAGGGGGAGAAAATGGGGTCATATTCACCATTCTTTCACAATTCAAAATGCCGTATGAGTTTAAAGCAAAAATAGCATATACAGTAGGTAATCAGTACCTAGTATTCTTTCTTTCCCATGAAATTAAGAAAATTGTGTATAAAAATTTCAAGCATTACAAAATATAAGGTTTTTAAAATGCTCTTTGTCAAAGGTAGCCTCAAATAACATTATCTGAGACTTGACTTTCGTTTCACTTCTTAAGGTACTTAGTCCTAATACGGCCAAGGCAAGTTGCACATGTCATCCGGAGTAACCTCTCATTATCACCGCAGTCACAAATTGGATTATATCTTTTTTATTGTTATGCCTAACGTTCCCATTAAATTTGTATTATTTTTATAAAAATGATATTAAATCTCTGTTGCCTAGGACAGCAGTTGATTGATAAGTGTTTATTATTAAATTGAATGTGTAAATTTATTAATTTGTGGTGTATTCTTAATTTATTCAGCTGTTTATTTAACATGTACTAAGTAGCTATTACTTTAGAAGACAACCTTGGTGCTTGAAGGTAAAGATGAAGTGACTGTAAGCTGGTTTAGGGAAGATGAATAAAACAAAATAAATTAGTGAACTAACTATGGAAATATGCAGTAAGTGAATCTAATCCCCAAAACTCAATAATAAAAATACTAATTTAAGTATATCCTATCTAATAAAGAGAAAATATGCTAATTGACCATCATGTCCTCACAAAGATGACAGCCACCACAGCTAATAAGGAGGGAATATGCTTATTGACTGTCATGCCCTCAAAGATGATGGCACCCACAGCCACAAGATGGCAGCACCCAGTCCCCTCAGTCCCACCTGGGCACCTGCCTCTGGAGTCCTCTCAGTTCCCCAGCCGCCCAGGGCGAGCCCGAGGCAGAGATAACCAGGGCCAGGTTGAGGCTTGCACTGCCAGCAGTGGCAGCAGCAAAGGTGTGATGGGGGTGTCACCTTCCCCTGACTGCTGGGTCACCTCCTGGACTGTGAGGGGGGCAGACTGGGCTGAGGGACTCCCCTCTCCAGTGCATGAATTTTCATGTACCGGGCCTCTAGGTTTTATATAAACACTTTTGTTTTTAAGGTTGCATTACCTTTGTGGAAACTTTAGAAGAAGAATTTAAATGTTTAACTACATTTTTGACCTGAAAAACTCTATCTTTTTAAAGTTCCCTGCATTCTTACTTTGTCTTTTAAAATAAATTAACTTCATTTATATTTATAATTTGAGAAACTGATTTTATACTTAAATTACACTATAATTGACTTACAAAGATAAGTGGTCTTAAGTGGTCCATTCAGATTGATGACATTCTTCAGTGTATTGTTGAAATAAACAGAGATTTATATTTTTTTCTTAATAATAACAAATTACTCAATTTTCCAATAGACATAACAAAAGATTATAGATTCATACACACATAGACAGACACATAATCTTTATAACCCTTCTTTATTCTTTTTTCATGTCCCAATGTCTATCCATTAACATTATTTTTTTAGTAATACAAAGGAATCTGGGGTGTATAAAATTAAGGAAACCATATAAAAAGCCTGAATATTTTACAAAATAAAATAAACTCAGTATTATCTTTTATTGTTAATTTAATTTAAGGTATTATTTACTTATTCATTTCTCAGTGGTAAATCTAGGAAATTTATTTTTTTCTGTCAGAAATAGTTTTCTAGTTTCTGCTTTCCAAATAATAAAATGGTCTTGACAAATCACTGATCATCTTAATATTTAAGTTCCCTAAAATAAATAGGAAATTGCTAATACTTTTTTATGTCCTTTACTTCCCCCATAAAATAGTCTTAAAATAAGAAAGGATAGTCAGAGGTATTAAGAACACTGCTCATTATAAATTCCGTTGTCTGAGTATGTTTATCTCTTCCTTCTACATAGTTTTGTTTCTTTATCTTTTCTTTTACTAAACACTATGTCCATGAAGTTCTTGCTTCCATCCATATTCAAGATACAACTTCTTTTACTTTGCAACTTTACACTCATCACATAATCTTTTGATCATTATAATTTAAAAGCACTTTAGGGAAATATCTGATTGTTTATTTTATTATATTTACAGAAGTTCCATGTGAGATACCCTGTACAACATTTTCCACTGTGACCCTAACACAAAGTAAACTCTCAATTTGTCTTCACCAAGCCTCTTGTTAAAAAAAGAAATTTCTCAGCCAATGACTGTGAACCCCTGAAACTTTTTCCTTTTTTTCTGAGAATTGTTTCTGCTCAATTATTTATGAAACCATCTAGACCTTTGCTGCTAAGGCTCTTTAAAAACTGTCTTTCTTTCCTCAAAGTAACACACCCTAATAAACATCCTATATAATAAAAGCCTAATATGCAAATCAACCAAACAACCAATGGAAAGACTGGTTGCTATGATGAACACTGACCACCAGAGGGCAGACACTCAATGTAGGATCTACCTCCAGCCCACAGGCCCCAGGCCAGCCAAGGCAGATGCCAGCAGGGGGCTCCAGATCACCCTGTGCTGGTTTCCTCAGAGAAGGAGGCAAACAATGGTGGTGATGAGGGGCTGGCTGGCTGGCTAGTGGGTCTGAGCCATCCCCCAATCACCCTGCTGGTCACCACCCACGGAGGAAAGCAACTGGCGGCAGGGGGTGGGGCTGGCAAGCAGGTGGTGCCAGGCTGGCCAAGGCGAGAGCCAGGAGGGGTGTCCCATCACACCACTGTTCACTCCACAGATTGGCCCTGATCACCAGCCAAGCCTAGGGACCCTACCCATGTACAAATTTTGTGTATTAGGCCTACATTTTAAATATATTGTAAGCATGAGATTCAGATCCTTATTCACTAACCTCAGGGCAACTTGTCTGCAAATGAAGTTTTCTACCCACTAATAACAACTTAATAAGTCATCTAATTTGCTTTCAGTCTTTCAATTAGATGTCAGTCTCCCATTAAAAACATTGATTAATTAAAGCAAACTATAACTTTTTTCAAGTTCATAATTTAGACAGTTATTTTTGAAAGGTATCTTATTAAAATAATATTGAACAAAAATATATATTTAGATAGTTAACACAAATGCAAACTCAATAGTTGTCCAAGTGATTATATAAAGCAATATTTATTAGTCTCTGGTGTTTTAGGATTTTGAAATATGAAAAAAAAAAAAGAAAACTAGTGTAAAAAGCCACACTAGACATGATACAAAAACAGAAATTGACTTTGGTCCAGTGCCATTGGTACTGAGGAGACAGAAGGAAGTTAGGTAGATAAGGGTGGGACCACGGGAAAGAAAGTAGTACCAAAAGTCAACTGGTTGGAGTTATTAAGGCACCCCAACTGGAGGGGAAGGAAGGATACAAGGCAGAAAGCCATATAAACCAATTCAAAGGATATTGCTAAGGTAGAACTCTGAAAAGGCCAATTAGGAGGTAGCAAGACTACCCACCCTATAAATGAAAAGGTGTGCACTTCCTCTCTCTCATTCACTCTCTATCTCTCTACCTGTCTATCTCTCCATCTCTCTTCTCTCTGTTATGCAATGGATTCCTGACATTTGTTTCTGGGCCTGGAGAGCACATCCTTGTGCCCATGTGGCTAATGGCATGTGGGCCTCCACACATGGACTACTAAGCTTTAATTAGTTTGGATACTAAACTACTCCTGATTGTAACATGGAAAGGAAATTCCGGACACTGGCCTACTCCAGGAACCCCAGCTGCACCTTTTCCAGGACTGGCTTCTCCCAATAAACATTAATTCTGCTCATTGTATTTGTCTGTTTATGTCATCCTTCAATTTTTATGAGAAAAGAACTTGGACTCAACCCACATTTTTTGGTATCAGTATTCTATGTACACACATACACCTTCCATTGAGTATCAATTAAAAAAGCAAATGCATTTACGGTTCTCAATATTGTTGCTTCACATATTAGGATCCCTGTAAATCTCTCTATAAATACTTCTTTCCTTTTAGTAGAATATAAAACAAAAGGTAATGGATGTTTAAATGGATTAACTGAAATAAGTGGTGCCAAATAAATGTTCTTAAAACCACCTTATCTGAGCACTCTAAAGAACAATATAAACAACAACAATAAGACACACAACATAAACAGACTCTGATACATAAACAGAGAGCAGGCTGATGGTTGTCAGAGAGGTGTTGGAGGGTGCACTAGGGGGAAAAAGTGAAGGGATTGGGAAGTATAGGTTGGTAGTTACAAATTAGTCATGGAGATAAAGTATAACATAGGAAATATAGTCAATAATATTATAATAACTATGTTTGGTGCCAGGTGGCTACTGGAAATATCAGGGGACCACTTTGTAAAGTATATGATTGAATAACCATGTTGCTGTACACCAGAACTAATGCAAAACCATATTAAATGTAAAAAAATGAATATATATGTTAGGGTAACTAGAGGAGGAGTGCATGAGATCAAAAGTGGTAAAGAGATTATAAATTTACTAGTGGCCTGGTAAATGAAATTCATGTACTCAGGGCGAGGGTGGGGTGGTCCCCCAACCTGTCCTGTGCCCTGTCACAGTGCAGAAGCCCTGTGATCTATTGCCTCAAGAAGGTAGGCTCTACCAACCCATCTGGGGCTCCTCGATGAATTGCCCCAAAGAGGTAGGCTGGAGCGGGGGGAGGCCTGCAGATCCCAGCACAGGCACAAAGAGGCCCTTGCCAAGGCCCACACCTGGGCCAGGCCGTGGTGGAGGCCTGTGAACCTCCGTGTGCCTGTGGACCCCCAGCCAGGGACACGGTGGAGAGGCCTGCCTCCTGCCCCTATCCCAGACGCTGCAAGCCCACCCACGCCTGCTGCGAACACAGCCTGCTGTTGGGTCATTACTGTGATGGCATCCTAACCAATTTGCATATTAATCTATTATTAGTATAGATTAGATTGTATGCAAACCAGAGGGTTGCCCAAAATGGCATCAGCAGCCAGAAACTGGGGCATTATAGGTTTTTAAAGAACTCTAGGTGGGATTTTTCAGTAGGAATTCTATTCTCTGGGTGGGTGGGATCCAGGGCCAGTCCAGAGGGGAAAGACACTGGTCATAGCAAATGGAACGTGGTCTATGCGAAAGGGAAAGTCAGTTGCAAGATAATCTACAGGTCAGTTTCCCAGGGGAGAGGGTATGGAATTGATTATTTGATCAGACCTAATAATATTTTTAAAAGTAAATGCAAACAAGCACTACCTTAAAAATTTAGATTAATATACATATGTGCTATTTTCTAAGATTGATTTTTTTAATATAGTACTTTTAGGTACTGTAGGAAGTTTAGAAGATAGTAATAAGTGTGGATTTAATTATGTCTTTTCAGCCTAAGGCTACTCTAAGGTAAATAGAGTTGAGGAAACAGGAAAATTCTCATTAAAAGTCTGTAAGACAGAACATATGCATTTTCAGTGCTTAAAAATCAAATTCCCTGAAATTCCAGTCTTGCATAACTTTAAAATTATATACATATGCTTGCCAAAATGTATTCCAACATATAAAATGTATTCTAATCTCTTCTTTACTTGCAAATGTATCTGCTAAGTGAAACTTCTTTATATCCTTAGGCAAATAAAACTCATTTAAAAGTCTCATTGTGTTTGTCTAGTTAAAGAAACCTAGTAGTTTCTTAACATATTAAATGGGATATATAGTAATAATATTTATTATTAACATATTAAATGGGACATATAGTAATAATATTTATAAGTTATTAAATGCCTATTGAATATATGCAAGCCACCCCCATATGTTATTCTTTTACATATCACTTAATTTCACGTATATCCTACCAATGAGAAATACATCATTAACATTTCACTAACGGGAAAAGGAAGGCCTACGCCGCATAGTATGAGGCACTGAATTAAGACTAAAGCCCAGGGCTATTACAAGTCATAACTCCTACAATGTCCAATTGAAGATGTTTTGTCAGCTAACCTCTCAGAGGTCAAATCTTTTACACAGGGTATAAAATTTTATATTTAAGTAAAATCACACTCCTGGGCTTCCAGGCATCACCTAGGACTCTGAGCTGGGATTCTCTCAGTAGATCTTGCCAGTTCTCTACTAGGGAATGTGAGAAGCCAAAATGGCAGGACATCTTGATACTCTTGCCAGCAATGATACTCTTGCCAGCCTATCATTTAATCCCCCACGAATACCATACTAGACCTTGTTTACTATAAACATTTATTTATTGAAAACGTGGACTAATTTCCGAAAGAAATTATGATGGAGATAAAGGGCAATTTTTCAACACTTTATTAGTATCCCAGGGCAAGTGGGTACTGAAATATTTGGCATTCATGTTGCTTGTTTCTCAATCAGTCAAGTTTCAGAAACAAATCCTAGACTTCCATTTGTTACTATTTAACTGTCTAGTTCAGGGATGATAATGAAAACTTTTCTTTCTGTACCTAGGGTTATGAGGAAAATTTGAAATTGCCCTATGACAAGTTCAAATAAAAGAAAGATGGGAACTTACCAAAATGAGATAAGTTCTGAGATCAATTTCTGGGGAACTTGGAACACTGCACTTCAGTATTGGAGAGTAGATTTGCTTTTTTTGAAGGTTTTTCGGCAGCATTGGTGCCCAGGACTCAAGTTATATGAGAAGCCTTTGAATAATATAAACAATTTTAATTGAAATTTGTTTAAACATTAACAATCAAATATGTATAGCTTTATGATTGTGTTGACATGTATTTATAAATGTAGAACAAATAACAAAGTCAATGACATTCAAATTTGTAACATTATTTTAATGTGACAAAATATGCTGTCCTACTGACTTGTTTCAGCATGTTTAAGCCACTCTGTGTCAGATGTGATTAAGCTCTCTCAACCTTTCTCTGTATTTGAATTACTATGAACACTGTTATGCATCAGGGTCCATCGACTACGAAGAATCTTCATTATGAGTCTACCTCTGACCTTTCCCATCATTCTACACCAATTTATACTGTGTGACTATGATGCTCTTAAAAACAATACAAATTCAGACCCTGAAGTAGCATGATTGTATATAATTATGTTTCCTTCTTAATGACCCATAATGTGCTTATATATATTTAGAACATAATAAAAATGAAATTATTCTCATAGAAAACATGTGAAAGCCCAGTTTGGAAAACACATAAAGAATTCAGACAATAATAATAGGGATTCAGCTTCTTAATTTTTTTATTGGACTACAGACAACAACATACATTCTGTGTAAATCTGATAATGCAACCGGGGTTCTGTTCATTTTCTGGTGAACAAAATATTTTCAGACATCAAATATTACTTAACCTTTCCTACAGAAAGGAATTTAATTATAAATTACAAAATCATGTCTCATATGTGTATTCTCAAAAGCATTTGGTGCTAATGCTATCATAATGCTTTCTACACTTTATTACTATTCTCTCCTGGCTTAGTAAAATCCCTAATACCAAAATGTATATTCTTCAAGAGTAGGCACCATTAATGTGAAAAAGCATCTAGTTTAACATTGAATATACACTTGCACTAATTAAATATTTAGGAAATAATTAATAGGCTATTTGAAACAATATACACCAAAATCCTACTTGTAAAAGGGCTTACCATAAATTTTCTCTGGTTTTGAAATAAACATAATATTTCAATATGTCTGCATTATAATCTTTGCTCTGTAGGTGGAAAACTCCAAAGGTAGTAAATCATCATTACCCATTCCATTTCTTAGTAGGTTTAACAAAATTGACTTTAACATATAATGGCAGAAGGCTACTACCGCCA
The DNA here is from genome assembly GCA_963924515.1 of Vespertilio murinus. Taxonomy (NCBI): domain Eukaryota; kingdom Metazoa; phylum Chordata; class Mammalia; order Chiroptera; family Vespertilionidae; genus Vespertilio; species Vespertilio murinus. Next base: position 162,702,377 of record OZ004705.1, read on the forward strand.
TATGTTCCATTTTGAGAGTTCTAAGTGCTTCTAATTTTTCGCCACTAGCAGTATACTGAGAAAGGCACAATTATGTACTGAGCACAACCGTTAAATCTGTAGCAACAGGCACAGATGGGACTCTCCCAAGTGTCTCTCTTTTTAATGTCAATATATTTTCTGCCCACAGGCATTCATTCCTTTTGGACTATTCCCTTTAAAATCTATGAAGCATAAAAGTTTTACCTAATTTTTCCTTAAATATTAAACCTGAGAAAACATACAAGACATCTCATTCTTAATAGACTCTATAATGCCTTTTTATCTTTAGATAAACTACCTTATGTTAAATAACTATTAAAAATGTTTCTGGGTTTTCCAGAGTTCTAAAATAGTATAGTATCCCATTACATTTTAATATTATTTAAAGGAGGGATTGGACAGGGAAGAGATGCTATAAGTTTATATGGATTGCTTAATAAAGACTTGCAGTTATCTTTACATGGTGAAAAAATTTCTTGTGATGGAACACAGCTTTAAATTAGATTTTCTTTCTTTGGCACATTAACATGCACTCCACATAAAGATTAAAAGTAATTTAAAGCACTTGTGATAGGTTTCTGTATTCATCCAAAAGAAGAAACATTTACACCTCGCTTTCTGTTTAAGAAAAATAATCTCACAAAGATAGTTGGCATTGCCTAAGTTAGCAACTTATTAAAATTCAAAAGAAAAGGAGCAATTCTATTTTTCAGAAAAATTAGGGGAAAATGTGAAATGAATGTTTACTACTCTGCAGTACTCAAAACTTAGTTTTCAGAGAATTAAAAATTAGAAATTCTGGTGTTAAATGTTGGTTAATTGCACATATTACTATTAAGTTATATTTAGTTGCATCTAATTTGTACAGAGACATCTTAATAATGCATTTGATGTTTTTTTTTAAAAAAATACCTTTTTATTAATTGAGCTCTTGTGTACTTTTTATGGTATTTTTTCAGCAGTTCATACTGACACAAAACATGAGTCATATATTATCTGTATGCATAAAATTACACATTCAGGTAACTCAAAAATGATGTACCTGAAATAAGTAAAAATCATCAATGGTATATATGCATGTTAATTGTCTAGTTCTGCTGAATTCAACAGAAATATATTGCCTCATAATTCTAGAGTCTATCAGTCTAAAATCAAGATTTTGGCAAGGTGAATTTATTCTGAAAACTCTGAGAGACAATACTCTGTTTTATGCCTGCCTCGTGGCTTCTGGTCATAGGTGGCAATGCTTAGCAGTCCTTTAGTTGTATACGCAGCTTCTGGTGAAAAAGGCGGTCCTTGACATTCCTTGGTTTCTAGATACATCACTCCAATCTCTGCCTCGTCTTCAGTTGACATTTGCTCCATGTGTATTTCTATATTCAAATTTCCCTCTTACAATGAGTGCAGATATATTGGATTAGGGCCCATTTTAATAATTTCATCTTATCTTGAATACATTCTCAAAGACTTACTTTACTTCCAAATAAGATCAACTTCACAAATACCAAGGGTTAGGGTTATAACATGTTTTCTAGGGGGAGGAACACTTTAAAACTACAACAATATACTAAAGATAGTGCGTTCAATGCTAATTAGTCTCATTTTTCCAACCTAGTTTCCTATCTCTAAGAAAAGAAAAGATAATTTCCTGTCCAAGTTATGATTTTGGTGTGAATTTTTACTGGGTTCTAGATATATAGGAAAAAAAGTCCATTTTGGGATAGGATGCATACTATTATACATGGGAAATATAGAAAAAAATAAAACACCGAGGCATTTTAGTCACTAAAACAGTTTCTAATTTTTATATCTCTCCCATTTCTTTTACTTTTTCAAATGATTTTTAAAAGACTGTAGATTTACCTATATATATATTTTTATGAAATCACTTATTTTTCATAGTAATTGCTTATTTAGATTAACAATAGCATCATTAATTTGATTAGGTAACTATGCACTTTTAAACAAGATTTTTTAAAGATGAATATTTAAATCATTTGATTGATAGTGCTCTGATATGTAGCTGAAAGTAATGAGAACTCAGTTAACTAGGCTCTTTAGGCAGACTGATGAATTCTCTGGTTTCATCTATTTCAAAATTATCTAGATTATTTTATCTCAGTTGTTTATTTAATTATGTCTTACACTTGTATGCTAATTATTCTTCAATAAGGTTGTTTATAAAAAAACAAAATATACTACAATAACTCTGTTGAAAAAAAAAAAAACAAAGAAAAGGGAGAATTAACAAACTTCTTTAAAAACACAAACCAAGACAAACACAACCAAAAAAAAAAAAATCACTAACAATACCAAATGCCCGTACTGACATGCAGCACTTAGGATACTCAGACATTCATAATATTTAATGGTACAATTATGCATAACTATTTGACATTTTTTTCAAAATTATTCCTTCTCCTAGTATATAATGCAAGATTTAAACTCTCAGCTATTTTCCCAATAGAAGTTAAGTATGTTTTGCTAAAAAAAAAGGTTGCAAAATGCTATTTATAGCAGCCTTATTCACAATTGTCATAATATTGAACTCATCTCAATAATATCAACAAAAAAGTAAAGAAATTGTATAATTATACAATAGATTACTACTCAATAATTTTAAAAAGGAACTACAGATAAACACAAAAATATAATGAAGCTCAAAAACAATGTGTAAAGTGAAAGAATCCAGAACATTTTATGAAATTCAATATAAGCAAACTCATCCACATGTTGGGAATTGGGCAGGGACTTGAATGACAAGGGATAATAATAACTTTTTTAGGATGATGGATTTATTCTTTAACCTATTCATTGTGCAGGGTAGAAGAATTTTTGCAGTTTTCAAAATTCAATGAATCTCCACTTAAGATAACTATATTTTATTGTATGATAATTGTACCTCAATGGAATAACCATGCATATTATATAAAGTTAACTATGTAATTTTCATTATATATGTAATTATATATTAATTTCTCTTAATCTTTATTTTGTGGAGAAATTTTCCTGTTGTGCAAGGCATATAAATACATTATTTTTGTGCACCTTTTCCCTTTCTCTTATGTTCATCTATGTTATGAGATTGAAAATGCTTAAAAGTACCTATTTCAAAGACCCTACCATTATTCCTTTTTCATTGTAGAAGTATACAATTATTCTCCTATGCCGTACTAGATTTTGCAAACCTCTGTGAAGCTAAGATCCCTTTTCTAGATATGCCACACAGTATTTCTTCCCTCTAGGCCTGCTAAGTCTTTCAGGTTTTCATTGGGAAATTGGGCATATATCTTTTCTGGACACAGATTAACAAATACATTTACCCTGTCACCTCCTTGCGACATGGATGACCAAGTTGGCTTCATGTTTCTTCTCTGTGTGAGCCATCCACTCTCCCAAACACACACACACCCTCTCTCTCTCTCTCTCTCTCTCTCTCTCTCTCTCTCTCTTTCTCACACACACACACACACACACACACACACACACACACACACACACACACACACCTATGTTTTCCTTTACTTCCCTGACGACCATCTTAGTCCATTTGGGCTGCTGTAACAAAATATCATATGATAGACTGGGTGGCTTATAAAGAATGGGAATTTTTTTTCCCTCCTAGTTCTGGAGGATGAACAGTCCAAGATCAAATCACTGGCAAATCTGGTGTCTGGTGAGGGCACACTTTCTGGTTCAGAGACTGGGGTCTTCTCATTGTGTCCCAAATGGTTGAAGAAGCAAGGTAGCTCTCTGGAGACTTTTACTAGAGCACTAATCCCAAACATGAAGGTTTGATACTCCCAAAGCCTCCCCTCCAAGTACCAGCACATTAGGGATTAGGTTTCAACAGGAATTTTGATGGAACACAGTCAGTCTATAAGTCTATAGCAACAGCTTTTTTTCCCCATCTACATAGATATAATAATTTCTACTGCTGGGACAGGGATTTGGAGATTACCTCTTATTCAATATATTTTTCCTAAGATTTTACTATCTCTATGACCCCTTACCATTTTCAAAGAATTACAAACTGTATCTAAAAATGTTAGCAAGTGATTCTTCTATATCTTTATTTAACTGTCGTATCCCTCCATGAAATACTGAGTACTGACTGATTTTTAAAAAGGTTAACATTTTATTTCTCTCCCTAAATTACCGTATATATTATTGTTTTCCAAAACAATTTCTGAATGTATTACTTACCAAACCTCCATATGAATTTTTCAATATGTTATTGACAGTTATTTTACGGTTTATTTATTTCAAATTACTATGTCCAAAACTCCTTTTATTTAACCTCGTAGAAAATCAGCACCCAATTATGATAGACATTTATCCATTTCTCATCATCCTTATAGTCAATGTTTATATCTTACTTTGTTCCATGATCATCATTTGTAATTTGCCCAATTTATAATCAAAACTTTGTGGTTCTTTAAACATGCCATAAACTTCACCTTCTCTGGAACATTACACATTCCGTTCTTTCTACATAGAATGCTCATTTCTTTTCTCAGTAATTAACTCCTACACATTCTTTGAGTCTCTTCTTAGATGCTACTTTCACTGTGAATTTTGAAAGACATTTATGAGGTACTCAATGAGAGATTATGTGTCCTTTCTGTGGATTGCCTTGTCCTCTTAAACTAAGGAGAATAATAGTCCTTATTACATTTTAATGGCATATTATCTCTCTCCCACTAGGAATTTGAGGGTTGAAACTATCTCATTTATTGTAGCATTTCCAATATTTAAAAGTGATCTTCACAATTAGTGTTTAACAGTATTAGTTTAAGCAATTAATAAATAAAAAAGTACAATTAAAAAATTCAGAGAGCCCGGCCTACGTGGCTCACTGGTTGAGTGTCAACCTATGAACTAGGAGGTCATAGTTTGATTTCCGATCAGGGCACATTGCCAGGTTACAGGCTCGATCCCCAGTGTGGGATGTGCAGAAGCAGGCTGATCAGTGATTATCTCTCATCATTGATGTTTCTCTCTCTCCCTCTCCCTTCTTCTCTGACATCAATAAAATATATATTTTAAAAAAAAATTAGATAAAAGTTAGAATTCAAGATTATTTATTTCATATAGATTTCAATAAGTTTAACACCAAATATTAAAATAAAACATGAGAGTATAACTTTTCTGATTATATTGCAATACAAATTAAGTATTTGCTTAATGTATACTTTTAAGTTTAATCATGTAGGTATAGTATAGAGGATTTTTTTGTTGTTGTTGTTAATTTAACCTGCATAATTCCATGTTTTAAGTTATAAAAGCAATATCTGTTATATGGAGAAATGAGATGGACTACTAAGTTGATTTGTTACCATTATCCAGATATAGTGTGCACTCTCATATGCACACTTAAAAAAGTATATAATCTTAGAATTTATTACACTGCATAAATTATCCATAAATATAAATAGTGTCCTTATTTTCTTATGCAGATTCAAGTGATTACATTATTTTAATGTCAGCTAAATTACTATCAAATGTAAAACAGGATTTGACATAGTTGTTGGATTATTTTAAAAAGGCAACAAAGAAATTTCAGCACAAATTTAGCCAAAATAAAAGCATGTGGTGTGTTGTGTTGTTTTTTTTTTAACTTCCATGACTAAATTTTGCCTTTTGTGACCTAAAGCAAACCTTTCATTTTTCATATTCACCATAAGGTTGATGGGTGAACAGATGGATTGAGTACACCATTGGATGTCCTTTCAGCTGTCCGCAATTCTTTTAATGACCATCCTATACAATAAAAAGGCGGTATGCAAATAGACCAAATCGTAGAACAACCAAACAACTAGTCGCTATGACCTGCACTGACCACCAGGGGATGCATTCAGAACATGGTGGGCTTTAGCTGTGGTGGGATAGTGGAGCAGTGAGTGGGGGTCCCAGACCAAGGCAGGGGGCTGGTCACTGTCATCAGGGCAAGCCTCTGGTGATTACTGAAAATTCTTTGCTCCTGCACACCATGGTCCCGCCTGGTGCTCACACCCACTGATGGTGCCAGCCCCAATCACTTGGCACCATCAGCATGTGGAAGCAGAGACAGTGGAAGCAGAGTTGCTAGCAGTCAGGGAGCTGGGGGCTGTGATGGAGGGGCTGAGTAGAGGTGTGGAGGATGGGCTGAGACCCGTCCCTGTGCCCATGGCAGCCTTGTGGCTCACAATTCCTTTCAAGGTGCACAAATTCATGCACTGGGCCTGTAGTTCAATAATAAAGTGATATGAGTATACATGTTCCATGAAAATGGAAATGTCAGAGCTTTATACATCCAACTCAAACAATGCCATATTCTACATTGTTAGAACTTCAATTTAGGAAGTTCTATTGCAAATTCTTATATTTAGAATACTTATATAATTTGGCATCTTTTGCCTCTAATCATGTATAGAGCAAAGCGTTTCAGGATAACTCAAATGTCATACAGATGCATGCCAGCTATTTATTTAAATAGTTTTAAATGTCTGCAAAGAAAGTTGACATTGAATGACTTAATTATCTTAATTATTGATTTACAATTTTTAAAATATCACAGCAATCAGCAATAAGAAGCTGAGACTACTTATTACTTTTAATCATTCACCAGTTATTAAGATGTTGATTAGGCAAAATAGATCATCAACAGAACTAAGTTTAACTTTTGTTATACTCAGAATTAATATCTAATAATCCCCTCTGTCATTAATCATATATTATTAAGGCCAATCCTCACTTTCAGAATTAAAATTGCTGATATGTAAACTTACATAGTTATTTGCAGGGACAATATTCTCAATATAGAACAAACAAAAGTTACTTTTATGTATTATATAACTAGAGACCTTAGTCTCTATATTACAAACATCCATACTTTTTTTTAGTGAACTGTATATATGTTTCTTACATATCACTTCTTTGTCTGTATTGAGCCCATAATACTTATGGCAGGCATATTGGTAAATATAGGATTTGGTCACTTTTGAATATATATATATATATATATATATATATATATATATATATATATATATATATCTTCGTCAATCTGACCGGTTGCTATGATGAGCACTGACCACCAGGGGCCAATGCTCAATGCAGGGGCTGCCAAGCTGCAGTGACTTGGCGGTGATAGTTCTCCCCAAAACCAAAGAGGAGGGAGCCCAATTCCTCGTGGGGCCACGTAATTCCACCTGCAGCCATGGGTTATGCTGTTGCTGGAGCACTGCAGCCCTGAATCTGGTTTATTACACACTTGTATTTGTGTTCCACACCCTGTACTACAACAACTTTTCAGAGTGCCCTCTTGTACTCAAGGACCCCTCAGGGGATGTCAGTTTTGGCCTGATCCCTGCAGGCCAGGCCAAGGAACCCCACCTGCCTAAGGGGCCCCACTCACTCCACAGATGCTGGGGAGGGACCACAATAGGTTGGCTCTAGGGCGTATCTGGCCCATCTTGTCCAGTTCTGCCCAGCTAGCCTCCTTCTAATTAATTTCCTTTCAATGTGCATGAATCCGTGCACTGGGTCACTAGTGTGTAGATAATATTCCAAATATATTTGAGCAGCAATCACAAACTTTCCAAAAGAAGGTTAGAAAAGTACAGACTGAGTAACTGGGCCCAAACATATCTGAATTCTATATTGGCTCTGTCACTTTATAGTGTATGACCTTAAACAAATTACTTGACACCTATACACTACTTTGTTCTCATTAATACGCACATAATAATATCCATTTCTCTGTGTTATTGAGAAAATTTAAAATAATTATTGATGTAAAGTGCAGGTCATAAAGTCAATAAATAAATAGACTACATTTGTCTTTATTTTAAGAAAAGGAAAAAAGGAGATTACTGAGGTTTAAAGTTAAGAGTCCTCTATTAATGGAATATGTGGAAAATAATCTTGTCTTTTGAGTGTTGAATTATGAAATCAATATATGTCTTGTTGACATAGGAATAGCAAAATTACTAGAAACAAAATTTAGTCTGTATGAAATTTAATGTGCTATCTTAGTCAAAGGGAGAATAAGGAGGCAAAGATGGGGTTCGAGACTTAAGTTTAAGAAGCAAACATCAGCCACATCCATCTAAGCTGTCTACAGGAGAAGAGGGAGGTTTCACATATAGGCAAAATCTTCCTAGCCAATGCCTTTTGGATCTATTGACAAATAATTTCAGAAGTCTAGGTAGATGTGTGTCATATGCACTTAGACATTTGGTCCATCTCTAAGTTCATGCTCATTCAAATTTTACTTCACGGTTGTAATTCAGCTTCTCATTTAGTATTTCATAGAATGAATAAACATTATTTACATAGCTTTTAAGAAATCTTATTATTTTATGACAGCTTAAAGTTTGTTTGTTTTTACTGTCATTAATATACTATTGGCAGAAAAATATTTGAAGTGTAGGAGATGGTAATTTGGCCTCTCTTGAGAGTTATCTCAATCCTATAAAATATTATATTGAAATATAATGTTCATATATAATATATAAAATATATGTATATATCAATTTATATAAATATGTAGATATAAATATGCCAACACAATCTTCTCTGTGGACTTCAGTTGTACCTTCTTATTTTTATATGGGATCATAGTTTTTGTAGCACTGACCTTCACAGGGATATTATATTCATTATCTGATTGTTAAAAGATAAATAATTAACCCAAATAAGTAAATTAGTATTTCCCTTCACAGGGCCCAAAAATAGATACACTCATTTCTTGATTTTTCTAGTTGGTTAAGTTGCAGTTTTCCTTTTGATGTAGTTAAGAGCTCTCACTGCTCTCTAAAACAGACTTGATTTCAATATAACCTATGAAGCAGTCTTGCAAGCATTGAGTTTTCTGCTTTTGTTATCTAGAAACATTGTGTGTGTGTGTGTGTGTGTGTGTGTTTTGTGTGTGTGTGTGTGTGTGTGTGTGTGTGTGTGTGTGTGTGTGTGAGAGAGAGAGAGAGAGAGAGAGAGAGAGAGAGAGAGAGAGAGAGAAAGAGAGAGACTGAGCAAATTCTTTGTTTTCTGGGAAATGTGAAGGTGAGCTTGTATTAGTGAGCAGGTTAAGAATGATGAACTAAGAAGTTTGATATTTATCATGGAATCAGAGATAAGTCTGAGAAGCACTTTAAGCAGTACAGTCTTGATTAGATTAATATCTTATCATGTTAACTCATATTAACAAGGACAATTGATTGGTAAGGAGAATTGGGAAGTATTAATTAAAAAGTTTTAGAGTAACACTTAGGTGGTAAAAAATAACAATAAAAAGAACATAAAATTGGGAGCTATTTATTTTTCCACTTCAGATCTGATTCAGTTTCTTACAATAATGAGAGGAAGGAGCAATACCCATTGTACACTATAACTGAACACTATTCACAAAGCAGCTTCCTGTGTCCCAATTTTACTAACTCTAGGAATTGCAGCCATTTGATACTTCCTCACATTACCTCTATGATGTAGCAAATATTATAGTCTTTATTCTTTATTTAGAGCATACGTATTCAGCAATTTCTTTGTTCAGCAACTCAAATTTCAGTTTGCAGTTTTTAATTTTAGGTAGGTAAGGATAACTTCTTGATCATGAGTTATGAGTGGATTATCCCATCCTCTTTATTGTAAATAACTGCAGCTAGGACTGGTTCTTTCTGATTCATACACACCCAGGCCAACATTTAATTCTTACTCAGCTATTGCCCATTAATGCAATTCCTAGCTAATGCTCCCTATTTTTTACTCTCCCTCCCACTTCCATTCTTTCTATTTATCTTTCTCTCTAATCATACCCTTCTCAGCTGAACTGATTCCTATATCCATGACTCTATTGAGGTGTGTGTGTGTGTGTGTGTGTGTGTGTGTGTGTGTGTGTGTGAGAGAGAGAGAGAGAGAGAGAGAGAGAGAGAGAGAGAGAGAGACAGAGAGACAGAGACAGAGACAGAGACAGAGACAGAGAGAGCACATCTTAAATGGACCAGTATAGGAAGATGCAGTCCAAAAGATTAAAATAGCTTTATAGTAATGTTAAGGGATTATTTTATTTTTTAACTCATTTTTATTCTCTCATGAGTGTGTAGTAGAGTGTTCCATACACTACATGGCATATTTACAACTACCATGGCTATATTTTCTTTATGCATTTCAAACAAAAAATCATATGACATCAGATGGATTACAGAGTGTACATGAACATTCAGTTTCCTTCTATGAAGCTAAACACTTTAGGGAATTTCAAAACTGTGTAGAGCAATGTGTGTTTCTTACATTTGCGAAAATACTATTCTGCATCAAATATTTCTGAAAACATATAGTGGATTTTTGCAATATTTTCTACTATTGTTAGTTTTAATTTCTAACAGAGTAAATATGAATAAATATAACAAGATAACCATACTTCCTCCAGTTTCCTCAATGATTTAATAGTATAAAAGGGTCCTATTTTATACTAAAAGTTTTAAAACAATGTCGAACGACTCAGAACTCTAAGAAGAATTTAACATCCTTGTTATAGACACTGGTCTTCCTACTAAAAAACTATCATAAGATATGACAGAGACCAAACTTTACCCCATCAACTGCTATTGTATTAACCATGCAATATCTCTTCTCTACAGGATATCAATGCTGATCCTATTAGAAGGCATCATAGGAATGGTTAGAAAGAAAAATGAGCCAATGTGTAATTCTCATCATTTTCAGAGCACCATCTAGCTATACTTTAACTGAGAAATATTTTAATGTTTCTTTATATCATCAGCTAAAGGCAATTAGGAAGTTCATGCTGAGTTGGGGCACCTCCAATTTTGAAGATAGATATGGTTAAGAATAAGGAACAGGCATAATATCAAGATAAAGATATCTAGATAATATAAAAGCAATAAATAAAAAAATGAATATGAGTTTCATGAAAAAAATCCCAATGAAGCAGATTTTAAGTATCTCCATAATAATACATGAGTTCTTTTCTTTATAACTTGACTCCTATAATTATTTTTAATGATTTCAAAACCCACAAAAACTATACATGTAACACATTGGTCTCTCAGGTCTTTGACCTTCCTAGCTTCATATGTCATGTATTTCACTTCAAGCAAGCATTCTCATCTAGGCTCATGTTATTACCTTTCCCACACTACTTCCAAACCACAATTTCAACTATTCTATCCTAATGAGAGATTGAATTTTATATTAGGAGACTCATTACAACAGAAGCTGAGTGATTATGCTGTCCACTTTCTATTTTCAATACCCTCTAAGACATGTTGACATAACATCTATTAATTATGTGTTCAGCCTATCACCCTTGTTTCTTTAGCAAATCATTTAAAAATGCTATATCATCTGTACATACTCGGGGTCCCTGAACCTTTTCCTGGGTCATTACTTCGCTGAGTATCATGTGTTCTCAAAATCTGTCTCCATCCTTAAAAAAGGTGGCCTTTTCTCTGCCTCTTTCCCTACATTGAGAAACTCCTGATTCCTTAGAAAACTGGAAGTCATTTATTCTCACCTTCAATCCCTCCACATCCACTTCATTTATATTCCTCACAAATCCTAGCAAGTTCCTACGCAAAGCTATGTTTTGTCATCATCTCACTATCTTATGAATCTTTTTTCTTTTTAAATGGTCTTATTTTAGAATGGGTTACTTTCAATGACTACCTACATTCTTCATTTCTTGCATCTATTTTTGCCCTTATGTTTCAGTGCTATATTTAATCTTGATAAGCATCACACATTCCTCAGTTTGTGCCCTTTGGCTTAGCACTGATGGGTACAATCTTGTTTGCCTTTCCTCTGTTTCCATCACTGTTTCCTCTTCTTTTTCTGCCTTTCAAAATAAGTAAATTGTCCTCTCTATACACAGTTGCCTTTCTAAGTATATTCACATCTACATCACCTATATTTATATTTATATCTGTCACCTATGTTTTTTCTTCAATATCATCAGTCTGAATTATTCATCTCAATTACGGACCTCAACAACAGCTGGTTGAAGTACTTTGTTTCATGTTAGTATATTTTTCACCTCCCTTACTCAATTGTTACTTTGGGGATCTCATTGGACCATTTTATCTTCTACTTCAGAGAGAAAAGGGAGTTACGTACCAGTAAGTAATTGAACTTTGCTTTATTCTGTTTTCAAGCTTTTCACTTCAACTTTCTTCTTTTTTTCTCTTTTTTCATTCTTTTCCCAAAATATGAGGAGGCCTTTCTCATTTACCATAGTGATTTAATACACATACATTTATTATACATGTTTATTATATATAATATATAGACAAAATCACTAGGTAAATAAATTAGTATAGCTATATAACAAAAGATACTTATTGTAAGCTTATAAAAAGAGATATATAAAAAGATAAGATGAATAGGCATCTCTACCAACCCAGAAATAACTGATATTTTAATTTGTATATATTTCTTCCCAGGGTTTACTAAAATACTTTTTTAAATGGTAAATTTAATTATAGATTTTTTACATGCTTTTTTGTCCTGTTATTGTCATTTAAATTAAGTTTTATGCTCCGGAGACCATTCATTCCAGACAGAATTGCTCTAAGCATTTATTCATTGCATCATTTAATCTTTACAAGAACCCAGTAGAATAACTATTACAGATGAGTGTCTTGAGGTGCAGAGAAGGCAGTGATTTGTTCATGGCAACAGAATTGCTATGTAACTGAGCTAACATTCAAATCCTGGATTTAGCACTAGTGCATTAGTGTTCTTCCCACTACCATACACAATAAGAGTAAGAGGCAGGTGAAGAAATAATCAAGAGAACCGTAAGCCAGCAGATAGTTGGAAAGTGAAAGATCATAGAAAAGTTCAAGAATCAATGAATGATATTAATAACACAGTATATGACAGTGAAAACAGAAAATGGACCTTCAACAACTTTATTCACCACAACTAATAGAGTGAAATAAATTATATTTCTGTAGTGCCTTATAGGATTTGTGTAAGTGTATGTGTGTGTGTATGTGTGTGTATTTGTGTGTATGTGTATTGCATCACATGGCAATGGCCTACTGCTAGTCTGCCGATCTGAGTCAATAGTCAATAATACATGGTGATAGGTCAAGTGACTACATATGAAGATAAGTAGCAAGAAATTCTGACAGAGAACCAACTTCACACTCATCAACCTCTTTATACAAAAGCAATTACCTCTTGCTAATCAACCTCTCTCTCCTAATTCTTGTCCAAGAATATAATACCTTCTTGACTCTGTTTTTGATGGTGTGTATGTTTTCGATATATTCATAACACATCATATATACGTATATGTTTGCATATATATTTTCCCATTATTACCAATGTTATAATGTAAACTTAAACTTTAAGATTCCATAACTGACTTTCACATTTTGTATTGCTAAATCTAAGCATTCAGGCAGAAATTACAGCTTTTATCTTCTAATCAAGTGTCCAGGGTTTCAGGTACCGCAGAGCCCCTGAACTTCAGCAGATGGTACTTTGCAATTAATATAAATTTAGAAAGCAGGACGCTGAGTGTATAATAGCATTTTCTTTGCCTATTATTAGATATTAAACTTTACTCATGTACGGCTTTAAAAAATTACTTTACACTCTACCACCTTTGACCTTTCAGGAGATTAGGAAATTAGAAGTTATTGAGTGAGGAGATCCAACAAAATTACAATTACAGAAACCTCTGCATGCTGCATGTAATTGAATTTATCCACAAGCCAAAAATCAATGCAGTCATCCAGAAACACACCAAATGTGACATTCGGCTTTTTCTGCTTTATAAAGCCTAATTGATATTGGAGAAAATAAATGAGAAAAATAGGCAGTCTTAGAGTAGGAGTCTCTAGGGATATATCAAATAGCCATTCAGAGTAATTCATATGTCTTAATACCCATTGATGGAAGCAATTGAGACTAACTTCTTTCTGATCCAGCTCTTACAATTTCTCCTTCCATTCCTATGGGCAATGTAAAAATGAAGACATCTAATCAGTGGTAGGATATTTACATAAGAAAGTTTTTGATATATCTACTTTGGGACTAAAAGTTAAAAAAGGTGATAGCTAATGGATTAAAGTAAGTTTTTTTTTTAACATAGTTTAAAAATAGGTAAATAGTGACATCTATATTACAACAAAATGACACACACAAAAAAATCTAAGGGTAAAGTTAGAGGCCATAACATTTCACTTCTAAGTTTTATTGATATAACACTTTTGCTATTGTTTCCCACTCAAATAGACTATCCTTCTTTACACGCATATAGATGTGCATACAATTCCAAATTGCACCCACACTAAAAGGCCCGGTTTCCTTCACTGCCAGATGAAGTGGAACTCTCCTTCCCACTGACTAGTTTAGCAAGTATTTCTACATGGTCTTACTTAGTTTCTATCTACATAATCAATAATAGTATTACTCAAAGTACTAATGATGGTGTGTAAACTTGCCTAGAAGAGGGGAGCTCAATAATCTTATTTATTTTTTCTGTCTGATAATCAAACATTTTTGGAGATCTGTTTTTGATAATAATTTCCTTGATATCCTAAAGTCAAGTGAAGGTACACTTATTGCTTTTATTATATCCTATAAGTATACATTATTGCAATATATATTATAACATATGCTTAAAATTTAGGGTTTATAAAAATGCCTGATGTCCTTCTACCAAAAAGGCAGATTCTCTATGCTAAAGTAGGAATTTTTCCTCTTTAAAGAAGACCTTCAAATAATTTTATTCAGATATTAGAATCAGAACTATATTGCTGCTTTATAGTTATACTAGAGGCCCGATGCACAAAATTTGTGCAAGAGTAAACCTCCCTTCTCCAGACTGCCAGTACCGGCTTCCCTCTGGCACCCGGGACCTGGGCTTCGCTGGACCCCAGCTTCATCCAGAAGGACACCCAGAATGATGTCCGGTCTAATTAGCATATTACCCTTTTATTATTATAGATTATTATTATAGATGCTCACACTCCGTCCCGCATTTGTAGATAAGTTCCTTAAAGGAAAACAATCGCATCTTCTTTACTGTTGTATGTGTCCTCTGAACCCAACTTAACATGGTTCTTATTTTATTCTGAATAAATATTTATTTAAATAATTACTCATCAATCAATAATGATATAATAACTCTATTCTCATTACTAATTATTTAGGCCTGAAAGTAATGGGTCATTACCTGAGATGTGCTTTATTTTTATTACATAAAACTTGACACATTTGCATTTTAAACTATAACACAGCAATTAAAACTATGCTCACTGAAACTCTGCAATGGCACGTTTAATTATTGCAATGTGAAAAATTAAAAATGCTAAAATAATAAGTGTTGTATAATAAGAAGCTTAATATGTTTCTTATATCTACATATTTTTGTAAACATGAATTCTAGAAACTATACAAACATTACTTTCAGGTTGTAAGCTGCTTACTATCATACAAGAATGGTAAATTGAGTTCATCATTAGTGTAGATACTTACTTTGGGTTCTGCATTAATTTGAATGAATCATCTGTCTACACAAATTTAAAACAAGTGCCGACATAATACTCTTGTAGGAAATTATGAAGTCACTCAATCCTGAAGGAAGATGTCCAGAAAGAGTATGTTACATAAATGGTGGAGCCACCCCACTACAGGCTCTAGAGCTTTTTTGGTAGAAAAATTCCACCCAAAATAGCCCATGTTGCTATGACTAAGTTATTTATGTACTAGAGGCCCGGTGCACAAAATTGGTACACAAAGTGGGTGGGGGGTGTCCCTCAGCCCAGCCTGCACCCTCTCCAATCTGGGACCCCTCAAGGGATGTCCGTCTAACAATTTAGGCCCGATTCCACCAAATAAGCAGACATCTTTCTCAGGACTGCTGGCTCCCAAACACTCGCCTGCCTGCCGGCCTGATTTCCCCTAACAACTTCTGCCTGCCAGCCTGATCACCCCCTAACCACTCCCCTGCCAGCCTGATTGACACCTAACTGCTCCACTGCTGGACCAATTGCCCCTAACTTCCCTCCCCTGCTGGCCTGGGCACCCCTCACTTCCACCCCTTGCCAGCCTGGTCACCCCTAACTGCCTTCCCCTGCTGGCCCAGTTGTCCCCAACTCCTCTTTGCCTGCCATCCTGGTCCCCCCTGCAAATACCCTCCCCTGCAGGCCTGGTCCCCTCCAACTGTCCTCCCCTGCTGGCCTGGTACCCCCCCCCCAATTACCCCCTTCCTGCTGGCATGGTCACCACTAACTGCCCTCCCCTGCAGGCCTGGTCATCCCTAACTACTCTCCTCTGCTGGCCATCTTGTGGTGGTTATCTTGTGTCCACATGGGGGCGGCCATCTTGTGTGTTGGCATGATGATCAATTTGCATATTACCTCTTTATTAGATAGGATGATGACCTCTGCATAGTTATTACTGCCATGACAAATATCATCAACTTACAAACTTTTCCATCCTACTTCTTATTTGGTATCACCTAGTTACTGTTTAGTAATAGGCCAAACTTAAAATGGATGAAGTATTCTCAGTCTTTTACATCTCAGGAAATAAAACAAATCACGTAGATAATTAGAACCAAAAATCTAGAAGAGACCCTTGACTTTCTTTCCCTTCTCTTTACTACTCTTTATTAAATACTCAGTAAGACAATTCAATCTGCAAAATTTATCTGTCTGAAATCCACCCACTTCTTTTCATATTTATTACCATCATTCAACCAAAACAAAATTACTTCTCACCTGAATTACTGCTATTGCTTTCCTGATTTCCTTCTTTCACTTTTGCCTAATTGAAACCCATTCTCTATCCAAATGCAACAGTGATTTCTTTGATATGTAAATTAAGTCTTTTCAATTATTAATTATAATACTTTAGTGGATATGATTTAAATATAATTCTAACATCCAGGGATCCTTCTCTATTTCTTTTGATTCTTCTAAACCCTGTCACACATTTATAAATAGATATGTATTAAACTTTCTCAAACTATCCAGTTCCAGTGTGCTTATGTGTATTCTATTAGGACATAGATGCACACAGGAGAGAATAAGAGCAGACTTCCAACAAGAAGCAACTGGCAGTCTTGTTAGATGGTCAACTCATACACATACCAAAAAAGAAATAAAAACATGACATGGGAGATCAAAAATTAGTCTTTTTTTTTACATTCAAATAATCTACATTTTTCAATGTGTTATTTCAGTTGCATTACATCATTTAAAAAACCTGGTGTTAAGAATTGTGCACATTATTTCAGATATGGATGTTTGACCACTGATTAATACATTTTCCTATTTGTCTGATAAAAAAAAAAGTCTGTCATTGCCCTGAACACAGTGACTCAGTTGGTTGAGTATCCTCCCATGTACCAAGAGGTATG
The DNA here is from genome assembly GCA_963924515.1 of Vespertilio murinus. Taxonomy (NCBI): domain Eukaryota; kingdom Metazoa; phylum Chordata; class Mammalia; order Chiroptera; family Vespertilionidae; genus Vespertilio; species Vespertilio murinus. The sequence goes on from OZ004705.1 coordinate 162,719,778, forward strand.
ACTTCCTGTCAGGGCACATGCTCATTGTTGAAGGCTCAATCACCAGTAGGGGGTGGGAATGAGGCAGTGGGTTGATATTCCTCTCTCTCTTTCTAAAATCAATAAATCACATTAAAAATATATTTTTAAAAGACTATCATTTTTTTCTGATATTGATTTTGCACTTTATACCTCTACTGTAAGGCCTAAAGTACAACCATTTGTTTACGGTGTAAACTGTACTTATCTCTTTTCCAATCTATAGCACAAACTCCTTCAACACAGAAACTATTTTCTAATTTCTGTTACATCTCCATGGCATCTAAAATTTTTTCTAAGAAATACAGAAGTAGAAAATTTAGTAGAAGTACAGATTTGGCATCCTAAAATATGCATAGAACTGCAAATTAATATTAAAAATTAATTTACTGTGCCTAAACCAACTTTAATATAAAATCTACGCACTGACAGTAATTCTGCCCTTTAGAAATACTCCATAGAGTGTACACAAACACATGTGTGCATACAAAAGCACACACATATCAGCACACATTTTTGTATTCTATCTAATAATGACTTGCTCACAAGAAGTGGGTTTCTTTTTGTCTTCTAATTTTCCATGTAGTGAGCACAAGGGATAACTTTCCATGTGAGAAGGGCTGCCAATGTCCACTTTCTTTTCCTTAGAGTAATTTATCACAGTCACGGAGCCATAGAAAATCTATCTCCAAAATATAGGCTATATTCCAAACACTTAATTTTATATGAAGTATAAAGAAATTCAACCGAAAATATTTGAGATATAAAAACTGCATTACTTTGCTTTTTCTTATTGTATTTTTAAGCATTTGGTTTTTAATGGCATACATTAGTATTATTTCAAATCAATGAAAAAAAGGAAAACATACTAAAATTTTAATATCTAGTTTTAGAGATAGGCAAAATGCTAGGATTCACATACACATAAACATGCACACATACATGTGCACACACACATGCACACATATACTTTAATCTATAGCCACATTTGGTATGTTTTTTATTTCGATGTTTTTAATTGTTATTGTAATTTTTTGGAAGGAGGCAGGGAAATTCTAATAAAAGGTAGCATACCTTTAATTATAAGCAATACACAATGAATGAGAAAAAAATCTTACAGAGAACCATTTGTTGAAATAATGAACTATTACCTACTCTAAAAAAAGAAAGGTGTCCAAAAGGCAACTGAGAAAAACACAAGAAAAGTAGAAAATATAAAGAGAAAGGATTTTCATGGAAAATATTTTTGATACAGACAAAAAGTCTTTGTAAAGGAAAGACAAAAACAAAAACATGATGTTTGAAATAACACTAGCAATCCTATATAATAAAAGCCTAATATGCAAATCAACCTAACAGCAGAATGGCCAGTGAAATGACTGGTCACTATGATGTGTCCTGACCACCAGGGGGCAGACGCTCAATGCAGGAGCTTCCCTCAGCCTACAGACCCCCAAGCCAGCAAATGTGGGTGCGAGTAGGGGATCTTCAGTTGCCCCACTTGTTGCCCCAAGTGGTGGCACCAGGCCAGCCAAGGCTGGTACCAGCAGGGCTCCCCCCCGCCAATTTGCCCCCTGCAATCATCCCACCTGTTGCCCCACAGATTGGCCCTGATTTCCGGCCAGGCATAGGGACTCTAGCTGTGCATGATTTTCATGCACCAGGCCTCTAGTTAATAAAAAATTACCTTATAAAGACAAATCAATGAGCAATACATTTGAAGTGTTATACAAGAAAATAAAGTGATACGTGAAAGGATTTAAGAGATTATTTTTTCAGTTCATGCTTTTGTAGTTTCATAGACACTTGTTTACTTTTCAGGTGAGGTGTTTGAGAAAGCATTTTTTCAGTTTTCAGAGCATATATGTAAAAAATGTAATTAGGTTTTCATGCAAACACTGCTTTTCAAACATTTCATGTTAAAAGTTAACAGAAATTTTAATAAAATGTAAGATCAGCCATTCAGAGAACATTTATATTTATCAACAGAAGTAGTCTGAAAGAATTCTTGAGGCAAAAAAAGCTGCTGCATTATTGTTTATAAATTTGTAATGCAATTGAAAGAAGTAAGAGACTGGAAAATTACTAACTTCAGGGATAAATATTCATATTGATAATATCTATTGCTGTCAAAACTGAAGATTCTTAGTTGAAAGAAACAAAATGCTCACAAGTTCCTTCTCTAGGAGTTTGGAATATAAGGTTTTAATGTAGGGCAGTGTGCTTTTAAGGAATCTTTAGATGAGACCACACAAGAAAACAATGAGCAAACTCAAGGGATAACTTTCTAGAAGTCGTGGAATTTAAACTATGCTCTTAGTTTCTAGACTCACTCTTTTAGCTTTCTAGGATTCATTAGGTCTTGGAAACATGAATCTTCATAGCAAAATTACACTTAAACAATGTGTTAGGTTTTATACATCTTCTGGGGAGATACAATTCAATCCACTACAACATGTAAATGGCATTCATTCTCATTGCAAAGTAATGGAAAACACCCACCATGCCTTTTACATGTAACTACAGCTTAGTATGTTTTTTTAAAAAGATAGATACTGTACAAAAGTGATGAGTGTCTGAAAGTGGTTCATGAACAAAAAAGCCCTTAGAAACTAAATAGAAATACAAACACAATTCAGAAAGATCCACAGCATTAAAAAATGAAAGACCAAATCCTATATGGTATTGAAATATATTATCATGTAACCATAAAATGTTTCATTTTATTTTCCAAAACAATACTGATGTCTCTGGGAAACCAATAGAATCCTTAATAAAAAAAAATAAAAAAAAACATTGGTATATTTTTTCAAGTATGAAATATATAAGTTTAAAAAATAAATATTTAAAGGAGAAAAAATATAAATGATTCTTTCAATATTGAGGATTCTTCATAATACAAACAGAAAGAAATTATAATTTGCTGTAAAGTGGTAAGAACACTATGACTTTAATAGCAATCCTTATGCTGAGATAGAGGAAATGTGTTGTATCCACATTTCCATATGGAAAGACTATTCCATGTTCTATATCACTGGTTCATAAATCATAGAGTAGTTATGATCACACATATTAACATGCCTTGCTGTATATTTCAAGAAAATATTTAATGTACTAAATTGAATCAGTGCTCATTGAATATACTATATGCATTTATGTGGAAGAATAGGAAGGCCAATTGTTATCTTGCACAAAAATTCATGTCACAGAAAAGTATACATTTTTGTTTAGGTCACAATTATAACCTAGGTCATAATATAGACTACAAAATGCAGTGGTATTGGTCCTAATGATGCTTTGGCTCTACATGTGCAATAAAAATTATTTGTGTATGAGAAAAAATTATGTAAATTCCAATAATACCTAGTTTTATTCTGAAAGAAAAATAAATAATTATTACTGATATGATTCATTATTCATTAGTCTTAAAAAAATAGTGTATGTGCCCTCATTGGTTTGGCTAAGTGAATAGAGCATCAGCCTGCAGACTGAAGGGTCCCAGGTTTGATTCCAGCCAAGAGCACATGCTTGGTTTGCAGTCTCAATCCCCAGTAGAGGACATTCAGGAGGCAGCAGATCAATAATTTTCTCTCATCATTGATGTTTCTATCTCTCTCCCTCTCCCTTCCTCTCTGGAATCAATTAAATTTTTTTAAGTAGTGAATGTTATAAATGGATTCAATTCTTGGTCTCTGAGGATACACTTTTTCAATATTCTGAATAAAAATGTGGTCTATGTGTATATTTCTCTGCTGTTCCTTCTGCTCCCCCCACCACCACTAAATTTTCTTGGAAATTGAATGGTATATTTTTAAATTAAAGAATGAGATAAAAAGATCTCTTCATAACATGAGTATAGTCACTAAAATCCATTTCTGTAAGTTCAAGTGTGGCTCAAGTGGAAAATCTCAATGATACTTTCATTATCTATATTTGCTAGAACCCTCAGGACTAAAATATGATGATTTCTTAATGTTGGTAAGATAGGAAGATAATATCTTCAAAAGATTGAAGTGGGCTCTAAACAGATTGATAGCCAACAGTTTTATTCTTTCTCAACATGTCTCCTCTTATTGGTGAAAGAAACTGATGAAGTACTAAGCATATCTTAAAATCAGTCTTAATGCTGATTATGAAGAAATACTTTTCAGAATTTAGGGCAAATGAAGCAGATTGGCAAAAGAAGCAGATTGGAAACATTAATTCTGTCTCCCAAGTTAAAAATTTAAAATTAGAGTTTTTGAATAAAATTCGTCACTTTTGTGCCTGTTAGAGACAAGGAAATAGTTTTCAAAAAGAGAACACAATACAATTTCTGGCTCTAAGCGTTATTTGAATATATCTAAACTAGAGGCCCAATGCACAAAATCCTTATAAGGAGCTAGGCCCTCAGAGCCATAGCGGCTGTCTCTGCCTTGGCCCTTGCAGACACAGCTTCCTCAAAAATCTCGTAAGGAAGGACGTCTGGAAGGTTGTCTGGTCTAATTAGCATATGATGCTTTCATTATTATAGGTACCTGATGCGTTTATTCCTATCTGGATGCCATTTTCAATGACCTATACTTGCAGTGACATTTAATAGAGACACATAAGGAGAAGAAGCTGACGGTAAAATATGATAAGACCTCATGGTCTTTATAAATCAACTAGAATAGATAACTTCATTAGAGTTTACAAAATACCTATCATTTTGTTTATGTGATATAGTAATTTTTATATATTAATTTAATGTTAATAGATAAAAGTGATAACATGATATATATATATGTATATATTTTTTATTTTGTTGATTAGTAAAGGTAGTTAAAAGATAACATATTTGAGCCATATTTCTCTAAAGAACATAACCTAGACTTTTAAAATATCACAAAACATGGCCGAAACCGGTTTGGCTCAGTGGTAGAGCGTCGGTCTGCGGACTGAAAGGTCCCGGGTTCGATTCCGGTCAAGGGCATGTACATTGGTTGCGGGCACATCCCCGGTAGGGGGTGTGCAAGAGGCAGCTAGTCGATGATTCTCTCTCATCGATGTTTCTAGCTCTCTATTTCTCTCCTTTCCTCTCTGTGAAATATCAATAAAATATATTTTTTTAAAAATATCACAAAACATTAAGTAAGTAGAAATTTGAGGAAACTACTATCACCTGAACTATTTTTATTACTTGATCAATGAAGCATGTTATTATATTTCAAAATGTCTCCCAGGGAATGCTATACATCTATTTAAGTACTTTTGGGAAATTCTGCATTATGTAATGCCAAAGTGAAGAATTAAAGTGAATAGAAAAAGACAAGATAAATTATTTTGTTAATAATATCATAATTTCAATTAACCAAGGATTTTCAAAATAGAGATGATGTTTTTATTACACGCGATATTTCTTTTTTATTAGCAGAACTGGTGTTCAGTGGAAGACATGTTAGAAAAATGGACTAGATTGTTGATTTCCTAATAATGGAATTTAAGGTAAACATTATACAAGTCACTCTTGCAGACAACATGGCAATAAGAATTAGTTCATTAAATAGTAGCGTTTGTTTATTTGTTAGTCTATGCATATTTTAATTCAATCCATTCAATAAATGAGTTTGCCTAATAAAACCAAAACACTAATTAAATCATAACTGTTCAGCATATGTATTTATTTTTAAAAAAAATTGAAATACAGTCCTTTACCTTCCTTGTCATTACTTCTTAAAGTGTAATCACATTCCATCCTTCTATATTACTAGAAATTCTTTTACCAGGGCAGAAAACATCCTTATTAAAAATATAATATGCAAGTTAAAATGAAAATTCACTTCACCTAAATTATTTTCCCTCCCTATAATTAGCAGCTAATCTTATCCACACATAGCTGCAGGCTCAGAACCAGTAAATGCTTGACTGTTGGAATGATTGGGGAACTTTACTTTCTGATAATTACAAGATATAATTACTTTGGAGCTTTCTAAGACCTTTTAGTGATTAGGGAAGCTTTTTTAAATGCAGTCATAACATTTGTATTACTAATAAACTAAGAAGTCTTATATTCTAATAGCTAACAAATTTGAAAGAAACACAGATTCTAAAAATGGTATTGCAGGCTTCAGGGGAAATCATTTAAATATTTAAAAACACTATATTTTCCAGAATCTGACTTCACAACTTTTTTTTTATAAATATAGAATCTATTAAGATGTATAAAGTCAGTGTTATGGGACACTGTATCTCAGAAATAACTGCTAGAAAACATTTTAAAAATTAGAAGTGTTTTCTTTTCTTTCATTTTTAGCACTAAATATCCTGAGCCAACCAAAAGAGAGGAGTGTTAAGAAACTGACTTCCAGTGTAATTCACACAAGAATCTGTCACTAAGGATTTGAATGCCTAAGAAGACGGGAGCAATTTAAATTTCCCCTATGACAGTGAATATGACAGGGAAATCATTGCTGAATTGTAATCTGAATATAGGAAAATCTTGAAGTAGAAAACTCATGCTTAAAGTTGGGGGGAAGTAAGTAATTTGTTAAAATTTTAATGTGCTAAAATGTATGCTGAAAGCAGGTCTTGTTTGAAGTTTTTACTGTCACGATGAACCCATTGTGTATATCAGTGACTGTAAGACAGGATACCCTAGTAAAGAGAGACTTGGACAAGAACAATTCACTTTGGGAAGCTGGAATATATACCGTATTTGCTGGCATATAAGACGATTTTTTGGCCCTGAAAAATATGCCTCCAAATGGGGGGGGGGGTAGTCTTATACGGCGAGTATATAACAAACTCTGTATTTTGAGTGGAAATGTTAGGGGGTCGTCTTATACGCCCAGTCTCTTATACGCCGGCAAATACGGTATTTTTCAGGGCCAAAAAATCGTCTTATACGCCGGCAAATACGGTACTATGTTATCGATCATTCCTGTAGAAGAATAAAATAAATATTGTCATGCATATGTTATTACCATTCAAAAAATGTTAACCAAAATACATTTATGTGTACAAGAACCTCAGACAAATTGTATTGAAGAATTCTCTTAAAGAACACATATATTGAATGAACTTGTATGCATCTATGCATAACACACAGACACAGATAATGGGGCTAAGAGAGCCATGGACAAGGTGGGAGTGTGCGCAGTCTGGAAGAGGTTAATGGGGGGGGGGGGAGGGGTAAGGAGAGTCTTTGTAATACTTTCAATAATAAAATGTTTTTAAATTATAATAAAAATCAATAAACGTCTCCAACTGAGGATTTTTTAAAAAGTTGAACTTATACAAAGATATTAAAGTTATCATGATAGACTCAAGTAAGTACTTCTACTATATTACTAGATATTGTATGTATGCACTTTCCGTGATTAGTCCTGTATTTTGATTAATTCAAGCACACTTGTCTAAATCTAAACCAATGGTTATTCTAAGGGGATAAATGAGTTTCAGATTTAAATGTCTTCAACAATGTTTAGTAGCAAGATCTTGGGCCTTGAATTCTAAGTCCCTGAGTTTTACTCTCCTTTTATTTACTTGGGGTTTTGTGATCTTGTTATCACATACCACCTGTATGTCAAGTATTGTTCTAAGAATGAAAGAAGGTGGAGGGCTTAGCCAAAAAAAACATGTATGCATAACCCAGAGACCCAGACAACAGTGTAGTGATGGGCAGAGGGAAGGGGTGATGGAGGTGGGTCAAGGAGGGGCAGGTAGGGACTTCTGTAATAGTGTAAACAATAATTATAAAGTTGTATGTGTTTTTTTAAAGAACAAGTATCTCCTAATATTGGCAATCTGTTCCTATAAAGCTGTGTGGCTAGTTTCTTAATCACACAGGGTGTTTGTTTGTTTTTTAATTTGATGAGACAAATTTTTCAATGAACCTTTTAGTAAAGCCAGAAATGTTTATATAATATGGGAGGAAAAATATATATATATATGTTATCTTCACTCTTCATAAGAATTGCCCATATAGATGTTATCCTTATTTTCTAAATAGTCAGAGTTCACGAAGTTTAAATAAGTTGCCCCAGGTGACAAAGCCCCGGTAAATGACAGAAGTAGTTCTCAGACATACATTTAATGAATTCTAAAGGCTGACTCTTTAACATTAATTATCCTGTGAACTTCAGATTTATTAAATAGTTTGAAGGAGGTTGATTAAATTTCTTCATTACATTTCTTAATTCCTCTGATTTCTAAGATTACTTTTCTTAAATCCCGTTAAGTTTGAATTTCTTCATGGACACAAGGAGGTAAGCCATTTCCTATAAGCCTTGTCCAGTTGTCGGATTAATTAAAAAGCATATAAGAAATAACAATGTATTTTATAAGTCAGCATGTTAGACAAATATCTCATTTTATTCCCTTCTCATCTATGTCATTTAAAATAGAAATGATATTTGGATATTATCCACTTCTTTAAAACAAAAATGCTAGAAGTATATGATACCAGTGTCATTGTCTAAAAGAAATATTCATAATAATGAATGTATTGTAAATTAGAATTGGGAAATAAGTGATATTTATTATTCAACTACAAAATACAAGATGGGGTGGGATGAAGTGGTGGGAAGAGATTAACCAAAGAATTTATATGCATATATACATAAGTCATGATGAAGGTCTAGGTGGTGGCAGGGGGAGTGCTGTGTAGGGTACTAATGGGGATAAAAGAGGTACATCTGTAATATTTAACAATAACAATAAATTAAAGATTAATAAGTGAAATAAAATATAAGATGGTATTTTTTAATATGACTAATTTTGAATTACATATAAAATATTTTTAAAAATCAAATATTAGTTGACTTAAATCAATACTACCCTGAAAATGTTGATTTTTAATGAAAGTCATCTCAATAAAACTACTTGATTATATTCATGAATAATGACAAAATTCCATATTGTCTTATCGCTAGCTATAGTCAAGCCTGTATCCGCAATACAAATAATTGAAGCAGTAACAAAAAACAGCTTCTAATACATACACTTCAATATTGTAAACTTGATATTTATACTGCTGTTTTAATAATTCCATGAAGTTCATTTTAAATTATAAAAAAAAATTAAAGTTATATACAAATTCTATATAATAAAAGCCCAGAAACTGAAACGGTGGAATGACCAGAACAAACAGAGACCAGAATGACCACAGCCCCTCGCCCCAACCGGCCCTGCCCCCCAGCGGGGACCCACACCCTGATTAGAGGTGTGGCCCGCCTGCAAACCACCCACAGCCCCTCACCCTGGCAGGCTCTGACCCCCCAGGGGGACCTCACCTGATCCGGGGCCCCATTAGGGCAGGCTGGCTGGCCCCCACCCATGCACCAGGCCTCTATCCTATATAATAAAATATGAAAATTGACCCTAACAGTGAAAAGACCAGAATGACTGCCCAAGCAGTCACTATGAGGCACACTGACCACCTCAGTCCTTTCCCCAGCCATCAGGCTTTGATCGCCCAATGGTGACTGTAACTGGGGTGGGTGGCGATGGGGGGCAGGGCCAGTGAGTGAGCAGAATGGCTAACCTCTTGGTCCCTCCCCACAAGCCTGCAGGCTCTGATCACCTGATGCTGAACAGGGAACCTAGGGTGAGGGGAAGGGGATGCAGGTGGCACCAGGTCAAAACCCCCACCCCACCAGTCACCCCACACACAGAGGGCGACCTGTGGCGGGGGTGGGGCCAGCCCAGGAACTGTATCCACACTCAAATTTCATGTGCTGGACCTCTAGTAGAATATAAAAGCTATAAGAACAACTACTGAACATTTTTTATTTGAAGCAAAATTGAAATGTGAGAAGTTCAGCACAATGAGCCACTCTTAGCACTTTAGAAATATGAACTGTAATGTCCAATAACTTACCAAAAAGAGAAAGTATGTTTGGCAGTGACATATTATTTTATTCATCTTTGTCACTTGTTTGCTGAGAGACCTGAATTCTGAATAAATTTAGTATTTACCTCCTAGGTTAGATATGAGGAAAATGTGTTTATTCATAAGAAGCATTGAGCAGTTTCAGAAAGATATAAAATATTAATAATGTACAAAAAGTTCAGGTTATTTAGAAAACATTCTAAATGCAATTTATATTAAATAAAATATTGTTTCAAATCATGTCATACTATGTGAATATGAGCTTGTTTTATATTATTATATGATACTGAAAAAAATCAATAAAATTGAATATCAGTATTGATAGAATATGCCCTCCTTTTAATATAAAATGAGCAAATAAATCATTAAAGAGTGATAAATTCCTGGACATTGTTTAAATTTAGATTTTTAAATATTCTGAAAGTCAACTCTAAAAAGGAATTTAAGTAGATGGATTCATCTAGTGTAGTTTTCTTACCAAACACAAATTATCTCACACACTGTTTAGGACATTTCCTGAATCTCCTGTTAAATTCACACATCTAGTTTAGAAAATATTTCAACTCTCAAAACCAGGCATTAGGAAGAGTATTTCTTCAGATAAGGTGGCAGGACACTGATTTTGGATTTTATTCTAAGTGGATGGGCTTTAAGCAACAGCACTCACTACCTTATGTCATTTATGCGTGACAGTGTGGCTACAGGTAGAAAACGGATTGTACAGGGGCAAGAGTGGAAGCAGGAGGAATGCTTCAAGGAGAATTGTGGTCATAGAGGCTAGAAATGAAAATAGTGGTATAGACTTTTTTAGTAATATAGACAGTTACATTTAAGTGCTGCGAAGGACAACTACATTGTGGCAGAATGAGCATGAAGCAAATGTGTATGAGGGTGTAAAGCTAAACTGAATGTTTAATGTGCAGAACATTTATTTTAAAAATGCTCTTGGGATTAGCACATATGGAAGCGAAGAGAAAGAGACAGGATTTGGCAGTCGAACTGCAATGCCATCTCAGGAAAGGCCTCAGCCAACTTCACAGTGAGCTCTAGAGAGAAACAACCCTTCAGACTTGTCATGAAGCAGGGAGGGGCACTGTGCCTTTATATCCGAATCCCATATTGATCTGTCATAGAATGCAGGATACCCTGGAAGGAATTATGACCTTGGGGGTGATAATTTTCGTTAGCAGAGAACTGACAGCTGGTGGGTATCTTTTGGAAGTTCTCTGAGCACCAAGCTAAATGAAGGCTTCATTCCCTAGGTGGAACACCACAGTGTCACTACAACATCCTAAGTAGTTATTGTTGGCCACTGAAGATCGTTATTCAGTACAGTGATAGTATGTCAATCTCACTCTGTTGTGTTCTGAATTAATGGATGAAGGCAATGCTTGCTTGTTTTAGGAAACATTCAACTGCACTTTATAGTTGTATGTCCTTCACTAGGTGTAAATCTGCCTATGGACAACTACCTTTGGTGGGAAGCAGAGTACGCATGCTTCTATTTGGACCACACTTACTGCTGGAAGCCATTTCCAGCATGTCATAATTGCAAGAGTTTCATGGAAAGGTTGATGGAACTTGGGGGCACAACAAGGGCTGAGTCACATATGTTATTGCCTGTCGAAAATGGCTAAAGGCATTTCCTCAAATCTGAAAGGGATGCATAAATTGCTTGCTTGCTGCCAGACAGCTCAGGGCATCTTAATCTACATGTTATTGCCTCCTCCTGGCCAAACAACTGAACAGCCATAGGTAATTCCCCATTCTGACAATGAACTCTGTATAGGAAACCCTACCCTTTGATGTGTATATGTACCTTACCTTAGGACAAATTGTGTTAATAAAAGCAGGGGTTCCTGAGACAAGAACTTGGTTTTCTTTAGCTAAGTTTCCTCTGGCCCCCAAAATGCCTTCCAAAATTATGTTTCATTTCTGGACTCATTGAATTTATTCACAGCCCTTCTCCAGATTCCAGAACCCTTCTAGATGCTGGATCAAGACCACCGGCGTTAACTTATCACCACCATACCTTCCAGTACTTGTCTATTCACATTTCAGTACAATTCAAATTGCTCACTTCTGGGAGACTTTGTTCAAACCCTAGCTTCCCTAGTACTACAGGCTTTGGCAAAAGAAGGTTTAGCATTGTGAGTACATGAAAGGGAGTTTACTATCTCATTATTTATTAATTATTATATTGTTTTTCATACAAACAACTATAAACCTACTTTTAACCCACCTTGTATTTAGAGATTAACTCTATTATTGCATATCTCATAAAGGCACCATTATTTTTATCTATCTGTCAGTGGAGAATAAAATTTTTGAGGAAAGGTAATCCCAATTTTCTTCTGGTTTCTCCAATGTAAGAATAATATATGATACAAAATCAGTTTTCAATAAATACTTTCTAATTGATTAAAATGATTCAAAGCCACTAGAACTGTATTACAGATTTTTCTATCATTTTCATGCAGTTTGCAAACATTAATTCCATAAACAATAATAACTTTTAACAATAAGAACATGGTTAATATCTAATATTAATAAAGCTATGACTGTTAGAAGATATGCTGATTTAAATGAAGTATTGCATTTTTCCCTATAACATTGCTACTATTACTATCATATTCAACCTCACTTTGAAAGTAAGACAGAAATTAACTAATTTGTCTTATGTTTGAAAGGGAAAAAAAATGGGGAAGTTAAATGTATTCATGTTTAAATGCATACCACCCAAGGAAAGCATGTACAATATGCTACTCTTTTCTAGATCTACTTTATTATATTTACAATACTAAAGCAATAAATTCAGAGGACAAAAAATGGGACTAAAAATAAGATTTTCAGATATCTATATAAGTTCAAAATCTGTAATTGATATAAGATTCAAAATCAGTAACTGACACAATTAGACTTTTCATGAATATATATGAAATACTCATTTCCCCTTTTGTAAGATATTATTTTGGAAATATATTTTGCTTTTGAGACTATCAGAATATAGGTGACTTGTTCTATCCTTTGATTTAAATAATCATGTTTCTGCCCCTACTAATTTTACTTTAAATTAAGAATAACCTTAAACTTCATTTAAATTTATCTTTCATAATAAATACTTTTTTTTCCTTTTGCAGAGGATTCAAAAGCAATCACGTCTTTATTAAAAATCTAATATAAGTAAAGGCATTCCTTGTTTTTTTTAAAGACAGAAAGAGAAACTGGAGTATCATATGGCATACATTTTCTGTGTAATGATCTAGATCAAAGCATCTACTATTTTTTTTTCCTACTGCTAAATATAAAGAATATTCTCAGGAAAAGTCCAGCTTAAGTCGTTGAGGTCATGGGTTACAATTAATTTGTGAGAAAAGTTTAATATTGGCCAATTAGAAAAGAAACATCAAGGAGGACATTTAAAAAAAATTCTAAAAGTTGCTTTGGGACATATCTTAAAATGGTACATTATCACATTACCTAAAATGTCTGCATTAATGAGGAGCTTTTGTAGTAAACAGAACTTCTTAGTTAATATTCTCACCTCAAATGCTCCATAATTCACTATTAAGAATTTAGACAGGTAGTTTTTCTCTTAGACAAGAATACTTTAAGAATGCACTCTATGATAGTCTCCATTCTTGATATCATCATTCAGATACTCAATAAGTCTGATCCTTCAGGGAGTGAACAAGCACCAATTCACTGTTAGTGATACGGGATTTTTGGGTTACATCAGGCAGGATGGTTCCCGGGCTCTTTGTCCCTTGGAATTGAAGAATGAATCCACAGATGGAAGATGGTGTAGCAAAACTGGAAATTTATTGAACAAGTACAGACTCCCACATGGGGAGGGGGAAAGACTCACAGCACAGACTCCCAGTTGGAGAGGGGAACAGAGTCCCAACAAGTTCCTTTTTCCCTAGTTTATAAAGGCTGCAGTTTTTGTGCCTCAATATTTCCTCTAAGTGGCCACTGGTCCCCTTTGATTTGGTCACTATAGCAAATCCTGAGCTCAAAGGTCAAACCTCACAGGCGAGATAAGAGGCCCTCCTTTATTTTGTAAATATAGACTTTTGGCTATTCCCACTTCCCTTGTTTTATGGAAATGCAACTTCTGCTGGCTCCCTGCTTCCTTGTCTTATGGAAATGTAACTGTGGCCCTGTGTTTCTTCCATGGACCTCCTTACTTCTAAAAATTCTATAAACCTTCCTTTTTCACCCTTAAAAATTCATATTTCATTAGTATATATTCCAACATAAAATACCCTGTTATATTACTGTGATAGTAGGGAAATAATGAAAATTATGTTAATATTATTTCAGTAAAAATAGGAACATGTAGTATAACATAGATTAATGAAATGAAAATAATATTCCACAGCCATAACAATTGACTAAGTACACCTATGATCATTATAGATAAAGATTATGAAAAAAGATTATTCTAAAGATTGGAATGATAACATGATGAGCAAAACTTTCAGTTAAGGAAAGCACAAAATTCAACTTAATATTAGGAAATAAGAACATGTTGCAGAAGATTTTATATTTGTGCTTTTTAATTTCATATAATATTGAAAATTTCAGTTTCAGTATTTGAGGATAAAGATAATTTTTAAGATTTTTAAATTATTTTTCATCAAAGTACTCTATACAAATAAAATAATACCATTTTATTTCTATTCAGGTTAAAAATTTAAAAAACCAGTAGGCAATACAGACAGATATTATTTGAGTTTATATACAGAGTAGGTCCTCTAGTTTCATCAGAGATCCCTTCCTACAGTACAACTTAATGCAATTTTCACCTTAAGTAGGAACCCACCTACATAAGCACCTAAGTCAACTTTCACAGAGCACATATACAGCAGTAATGAAGTGAAACAGTAAAAAAAAAAAAAAAAAAAATTAAAAGAAAGATAACAATTCCTGACCTTTACTTGCAGTAAATAAATAATAAAAAACATAAAGCACATATGTACATACGTCAAAATGACAGAACTTTTTAAAAAATAAATGGGAAATGGCCACATAACCACCAAACGTCATGTATCAAGTCCCATGTAACCCGAGGACTGTCTGTACATGCATGTATTGCAAAACTAATGCCAGTATTATATATTTTTTTCTAAACAATATATTTATTTTTTATATTGTGGTAAGAAAACTTAAAATGAGATCTATGTTTAAAAAATATTTAAGTCTACAATACAGTGTTGTTAACTATAGGCACAATATAATACAGAAAAGCTCCAGAATTTCTTCATCTTACATAAGTGTAACTTTATAATTAAAATATTCCCACCCTAACCTGTTTCACTCAGTGGATAGAGCGTTGGCCTGCAGACTGAAGGATCCCAGGTTCAATTCCGGCCAAGGGCATGTACCTTGGTTGTGGGCACAGACGCATTAGGGGATGTGCAGGAGACAGCTGATGAATGTTTCTCTCTCATCGATTTTTCTAACTCTATCTCTCTCCCTTCCTCTCTGTAAAAAAATCAATATAAACACACACACACACACACACACACACACACACACACACACACACACACATATATATTCCCATTCCCTCCTTCTTCAAGTCCCTGGCTACCAGCATTCTACTCTCTCTATGTAAACTTGACTATTTTAAATACCACAAATACATGAGATCATGCTGTATTTGTCTTTCTGATCTGGTTTATGTCAATTAGCATAATGTCCTTCAGGTTCAATCACATTGTCCCATATGGCAGGATGTCCTTTTTTTAGGGCTGAATAATAGTCATAGGAACAATTGTGTGTGTGTGTGTGTATTATACTAAGTGTCCAACCATCCAACCAGTTGCTATGACATGCACTGACCATCGGGGGGAGATGCTCAACGCAGGAGCTGCTGAGTTGCTATGACGCACACTAGCATCATGGACCTGGTGCCCACAAAGCAATACTTGACTTCCCCCAAGTGGGACATAGGCCCCGCCACCACCCCAGAGCACCCCACCAAATCACAGCCAACTCTGCCAAGACCCCATGACACAAAATGCAGCCCACAGCCCATCCTAGCCTCAAACAGTTGCTGTGGATGCTGGGCAATGGTGTCACTTAGCAACGCCCAGCTTTCTCTCCCTAACAATGACAGTTTTGACCCGATCCCCACCTTCTCTCTACACCCTCTGTTCCCTTTACCTCTAATCCTGTCCCTGGGGTCCCACACCTGTAATTCCTTCTTTCCCACCTAATCTTGTCCTTCTACCCAATATAAGTAGTTGGCTTATGGTGGGGTACAGAGCAGATTTTTGTAGATGATCTGCTGCTCTCCCATACTGTTGGCATTATTGGAATAAACACTCATATGAATCAACCCTGTTTCTGCTTAATTGGCTGAAGAAGTGACAGACAGCCCAGACCCAGTTGGTAGTCGAGTTACAGACTGTTTTAGTCTAATATGGTTCTACTGTCTATTTCTTTCCTGTTACTTGTGTTTTGTGTTTTGATGCCATATCCAAAACCTATTGCCAAGATCAGTGCCATCAAACTTTCCCTCTATGTTATCTTCTCAGTATTTTACAGCTTCAAAGTATTTTAAAACAAAAACTAGTCTAATTTGATATTGTAATTCAAATGTGCTAATATTATAAATGAACTCTGTATTAGGAAATAATGCATTGTTATTTTAAAATCTAAAACATACTTTACATTTAAATTGAGGGCAAAACTTGCGCAATATTTACACCTGACAACTCAAAATAATTGGAGTTAAAAAAATTTAAACCTTATACCTAATTTAGAACTGAATTGTTTATCTGTAATTACTATGTTTGATTAATATAAATTGGCCAAATAATACTTCAGGACAGAAAAAAGTTTTTCATGTACTTGGACACTTTTACAACTAAAGAGATAATATACTATAGATGAGAGAAGTAATTTTTATAGTAAGCTCTTAGGAGCTCAGGGAATAGAATTGAGGAAGACCAAGGAAGGAATACCAACAAAAATATATAACCACTGTGTCAAAAATTATAATGCTAATTGTGTACATTTGCACAAAACATTTGCTATATAATAAATGATGATTAAAATAAGACTTATTTTATTGTCTTTAATTTTCTACTTCATCTCAATTCTACACGAAGCATATCAGTTATTATTGTTCACCTAGTTTCCCTTCCATTTAAAATTGCTTTTCTTGGCAAACACTTCAGTAAATTTTATGCATGAGAAAACCAAGTGTGTTTGAAATTGATAAAGGTTATGAAGCACTATATATTAGCTAAACAGAATTTCTGTAAATATATTTTAAGGCAAATCTTATCAACCAAATGTTAGAATCACTCCACTGATATTCATATTATTGTGACATGCTTACTGTAGAAATGAGCAAGCTGTTCACCAGAGATTCAAACATTAAGTAGAGATAGAAAAATTTATTTGTTCTATGTATTTCCTGATAAACAAAATAACTTCCTTGGGTATTTGCTCTTTAAATAAAGGTGGATGGCACACATTTGATAACGGTACCATTAGAATAAGGAGAGGAAATGTGTACAACACAGTTGCTTTTCAAAAAAGAAACAAATTGTTCCTTAGGAATTTTCATAAATAAACTTTCTTCTCTGACACTTTTTGGATGCTTCTTTTTTCTTTTGTGGCACAGATTTGTAATGCAATATCCCAAAGACAAATGTGTGTTTTTTAGGAAGTAAGAAGAGGTGAAGTATTTAATTGTCCAATGTCAAGCATACATATCAAAATACATATTCTGAGGCAGATCTACTCAGATATATAACAAAACCATTTCCTATTTATTTCCTTAGTGGGCTTTGTTTTAATATATATATTAAATATACTAGTGGCCCGTTACATGAAATTCATGCACATTAAAAGGGAATTAATTAGAGGAAATATTATAATATTGCTATTTGCCCTTTCTCTACAATAGAAGTATCAGAAATGAAAGAAAATTAGTAAAATGTACTTGAAAACAATATGTAAATTTATCAATAAATAATCACAACATAATAAAACCACAAAACATGATATAAAACAACAAAAACATGATGTAAAAACAACACTGATACAAACATGACTGATAAATGGATTAAACTTATTATAATATCTCCCTGTATATCACATTAAGAGTAAAAACACTTTCAGAGTGCTTGACTAGTTTCTCTTGTGATGAAGTATCTACTTTAAGTTTAACATCACATGCTCTTCCAACTTGAGAGAAAGCAACATTTACTGACCATGTGCGAGAACAGGTCCAGGTAAGAATATTCCTAATCTGGCTAGAGTTTGTCCTTGTGATTTATTAATAGTCATCACAAATGCTGGCGTCATGGGAAAATGTCTTCAAATTAATTTAAATGGGAGGTTAGTGTCAGATGGGGACAAATCAGTTCTTGGAATCAGAACAGCCTCTCCTGAATACTTCAGTTTCGATAATGTTAGGTCACAATCTTTTGAAAATAAATCTAGTACCATTATAAAGACCCTGTCTCTATCTCCCTATGTTTTTCTCAGCAGTCCTCCAGACCTCCCTGACTCCCTCTTCCCCTTTCCCAGCTGGAAGGGGGCAGGGCCAGAAGGGGCAACACCTGCCTTCCCTTCTATCCAGGCCGCTTCAGGCCCAGTCTGTTTTGTTTCCATCTCTCCATCCCAGTCTCTGTCTCTGTTTTTCTCAGCAGTTCTCCAGGCCTACCTGCCTGCCTCCTTCTATCCCTCTTCCTCTTTCCTGTCTTGGGGGACAGTGGGGGCAGCTCCACCTTCTGCCTGCTCTGGGGCCTCATTCTAAGAGTGTCTCCAAGAGCAAGCTGGGATGGAGGGAAAGAAAGGGGGAAAAGGCTGTGAGCTTGTGGGTGGTGGGTGGTGTGTGTGTGTGTGTGTGTGTGTGTGTGTGTGTGTGTGTGAGCACTGTGAGTATGAGTGCTGGCCCTGCCTCCCCCAGCCGCTGGCCCCACTGCCATAAGTCCCCACCCATCAGAGCCTGCTACTCGCTCAGCCTGAGTGTTAGGTAGAACCTTTGATCATTTTGGATGTTATGGACCCTAGTTCTTTAATACACACACACACACACACACACACACACACACACACACACACACAGAGATACAAACATAGGCCTGGTGCATGAAATTCATGCACAAGGGAAGATGCTTATCACTCAGCCCCACTAGCACCCTCTCCAATCTAGGACCCCTCGGGGGATGTCCAACTGGGATCAGGCCAAAACCAGCAGTCAGACATCCCTCTTGCAATCCGGGATCACTAGCTCCTAACCACTCAGCTGCCTGCCTGCCTAATACCCACAACTGCCCTCCTCTGCTGGCTTGATCTCACCCCCAAACTGCCTTCCCTGCAGCCTAATCACCCTGAACTGCTTTTGCCTTGGCCCACACCACCATGGCTTTGTCTAGAAGGAAGTCAGACATTTGAAAGATGGCTGGTTGAACCAGTCTAATTAGCATATTACCCTTTTATTAGTATAGACATATGTACTAGATATTAAGGAATTTCAGCAAAGAGGGAATGGCAAAAATTACTACTCTTTATCTTAATTTATATTAGCAATTACATAAAGAAGAGCTACTTAGGAGTTAAGATTTTAGGTTTTGCCATTTCAATACCTAGTAATTACAGTGAAGGTGTTTCAATGAAGTTCTGAAATGTAATTCAGATCATGAAAAAAGCTATTAGTTTTATGAAGCAATTTTATTGCTAGGGACAAATTTTAAATGATTACAAGTCATACAATGCTTTTGAATTGTTCTTTAAGTTTAATGGAACAAGTTTGTAGTAATAATTACAAAAGAAAGACCTGTCCAGGCAGATTTACTATGAGAAAAGAATGTTATTTTTATTAGGTGCATTTAGGCCATTTATATCTATTGATATGATGGTATCCTTGATCACCACTCTGTCAAAGTATTTTTTATACTTATATCTTTTTTTTGCACATTTTATGTTTCTTTCCATGTAGGGTATGGTTATTCTTGTTTATAAGGAATACTTTCCCCTATGACTTTTTTTCAAACCATTAGGAAAATCAATTATGACATAGTAGGTAAAATACTAATATGAGTATTATTCATTGTTTTTTTTACAAAATTTATTGAAGAACCTGGTATAATCACTTATTAATGTATAAAATAGCTTACACACACTTATAGACAATTTAAATTATATAAATATAGATATTTTAACAAGTCATCTACATATATAATGACATGTATAAACATTGAGTATAAAATTATTTTTATTGAAAAAAATTTGTTGGAAAAATATATGTCCTCTTATTAGAAATGGACTATTTTCTACTTTTATTTTTAGTTTCTAATTATAGATCCTAACGTGCTATGTTATGTATTTATTGCCAAAACTTATGTTATGTATTTATTTTTATGCATGGTGGGGAGGGATGATAATCTCTCAGCTTAGCCTGCACCCTCTCCAATCTTGGACCCCTCAGGGGATGTCCGACTGCAGGGTTAGGACAGGGATCAGGCCTAAACCAGCAGTCAGACATCCTTCTCATAATCCAGGACCACTGGTTCCTACCCACTCACCTGCCTGCCTGCAATAACTTAAAGAAATATTTGTTTTAAATTAAAATTTAAGATAATACAGTACGTATTTCAAATGAGTTTATTTTATATTAGTTACTAGTGGCCTGGTGTACACAATTCGTGCATGGAGGGGGGCTTCTCTCAGCCTAGCCTGCACTCTCTCCAATCAGACACTCCTGTGGGATCAGGCCTAAACTGGCAGTCAGACATCTCTCTCACAATCTGGGACCACTGACTCCTAACCGCTTACCTGCCTGCCTGCCTGATCACCCCTAACTGCCTCTGCCTGCCAGCCTGCCTGATCACCCCTAACTGCCTCTGCCTGCCTGCCTGCCTGATCTCCCCTAACTGCTTCTGCCTGCCTGCCTGATTGACCCTAACTGCCCTTTCCTGCCAGCCTGATCTCACCGCAACCCAGCACTGACTTCTGGTCTGGTCGAGCTTTCTAGTAATGGTGGTTACACCCTGGTTCTTTATTATAGAGATAATCTATGCCACTGAATTAAAAAAAAATTGTACATGCCCAGATATATAATCAAAGTTTATAATTAATGTCAAAATATAGTATGTAAAAGTTTAGCCCCTGTACATGATTTCAAATAGTACTAATAGGTTTAATTAAAAAAAGAAATTGCATAAAGTCAACAGCATTTCTTCATTAATTTCCTCATGTATTGAACACTTTAAAAGAGAATTACAATTGCTTTAAATTACTAAACGTGTTTATTGGACAGAAAATAAAATGTCTCTATTGCATTTCAGATCATTCTCCCACAGCAAATGACAAAATTATTTAATAGTTTCATATGATCTTTTATAAAATTAAAAATAAACATTTGAAGTTAAGTCACATTTTTCATATTAGGTTGATTGGTTATTAAAATGAAATTATTGCCCTGACCAGTTTGGCTCAGCGGCTGAAGCATCAACCTGAAGACTGATAGGTCTTGGCTTGTTTCCCAGTCAAGGGCATGTATCCGGGTTGCAGATTTGATCCTACCACAATCCAGGTACATGTGAGAGGCAACCAACTGATGTCTCTCTGACATCTATGTTTCTCTTTCTATTGCTACTCTTCCTCCCTCCCTTAAAAAAAAAAAAAAAAAAAAAGCCCAGTTGTCCTTACTCAGTGGTTGAGCTTGATTGATGAACCAGGAGGTTAGGGCTCGATTCCAGGTCAGGGCCATGCTTGGATTGTGGGCTTCATCCCAGTAAGGGGCATCCAGGAGGCAGTCAATCAATGATTCTCTCTATTATTGACATTTCTATCTCTCCCTCTCCCTTCCTCTCTAAAATCAATAAGAATATATAAAAAAGAAAGCAATTATTAGCTTTGTCATATTTCTCTAATAATGTACTAAATTTATTAGCTAATTTAAAAATAAAATAATTGTAAATTGCATGAGGCCTACATTCCATATATTAAATTCTGAACTTAGTCTATTTTAATAATACATGTGAGAAAACCTAAATATATTGTCCTCCAAGATTACTATATTATAAAAATTATGTTCATATGTCCCAGAGTCTGGGGCATGAAAATCTTCTTCCTATCAGAGTCTGGGGCATTCTGAGAGACACAGAGTCAAGTATGATAAATTACTTACAACTTTCAATGTAACCTTGCCTATGTTATTTCATGAAAATTATAAATTGGAACATACATGATATCCATATTAAAAAGCTAATTAATGATTTTATATGCAGTATTACCACCAAACGGAGCTATCATTTTTAAACTTTTAGAATTTTATTTGGAAATTTTAATCAGTGTTTATAAGGCTATATTTTAAAGATTCCTAAATATGCTCTACTTGTTAAGATAAAAATTTCCACTTCAATCCTTGCTTAAGCAAGTTATATACTCCCTATTATATAGCCACAGCTTATATTATGAAATTCTGAGTCACAGAATAAATAAACAAGAATAACTAAAGTCACTATTTGAAAGAAAAAGAAGAAAAAAAAAACACTTGAAACAAGAAAACAATGACCAGTTTAGGAGAATTATACTCACAAATGTTCACATGGCACTAACTTGTATTTTCCAAGCTTCTGTTCTAATTAACAAAGTATTAAATTAAAATAACATAATTTATCAATTCAAGAAGAAAAAAAATGAAAAAATGTTTGGAAAAGGGTTATGAGAAACATTTCTGCTAGCTTCAAAAATAAATGAAATAATTGACAATTTGTCAAGAGATATTTTGAAAACCAATGATCCTAACCCTATAATCTCTCTAATGAATAAAAAGATCCCTGAAACAAAATCATTTATCAAAAATCAAAGCTGGAACTGAAACTTCGATAATGACTTAAATATGAAACAAATTCAATCATTTAGTCATATTTTTACTTCTTCAATAGCTTTTTATCAAGCCTATCTATAATAATAAAAGCGTAATATGCTAATTAGCCTGGACATCCTTCCAGAATAAGCTGGGACTGTGAGGGAAGCCCGGGTCCCGGGTGTTGGAGAGAAGCTGGTGCCGCTGGGGGAAGGAAGGCCTACTCTCGCACGAATTTCGTGCATCTGGCCTTTAGCTCTACACATAAAGTATTCTAACAGGTGCTAAAAATGTAGAAGAAAATTAAAATGTTCCTATAAAAATGTAACTTATTTTTTATAATTAATACATTTTTTCTCATTCAAATGATGACCATTTTAGTAAAAACATAAATTAGGTAAATTATAATGATTTGCATGTTGAAAATTTCTATTAATAATACTGCAGTCACATAATTAACTCCTCAACAATTCTCAGACTTGTACAGAAGAATTTAAGTAGGGAAGTTGGTAAAGTTTTTGACAGTTACAAATATCTTAAAGATAAAACAAGAATATTGAGTCATTATCAAGTCTGGTGAGCGATAGTTCACACTTATATTGTTTAGGTGCTAATTGTGATGACCCAACTGAAGATGCAGATGCACTTCATTTACCAAAATTCCCAGTGTGTGAAAAATGATAAATGCCTATAATGATGTTCTATTTCTGCCCAAGTGAATTTGGAAGCAATGAATTCCACTTCTTCTCTGACAGTACATCATAGCATTGGGCAAAATATTTCAAAGATTAATAGCTTGTCAAGGAAAGCTCAAACTGATAAGAATTTTCTGTAAAATTATATATCCCCATGTTTAAAATTATTTCATGCAAAAGTGTGAAGAACTGCAGAAGGTGCATATAATATTTTAAATAAATATGGAAAGTGTCAATATTTCATTTAAACCTTTCATGAAGAATGGCGGTGGAAAGTTAAAATAGAACTCTACACTCAAGTGATATTTTAAAGATTGCAAGTCAAGTGCAGCAGCTTGGAATCACCGGCTGACAAACTGGCATGAGGAATCAAAAGAGATCTTACAGAAAGTATGACAACTTTGCAGAGAGGTTAAATTAAAATCTATCAGCATGTAAAAATGAAGATTTTTTTCTTGACTCTATGGATGGAACCTGCTGGGTGAACTTAAGAAATTAAAAATGTTGATGTAAGCAGAAAAGTCTACAGGACACTGACCCAGATTGCCTGAAATTTGAGGAATTTACCCCAGATAGTAGAATATCTCATAAGAATATAGAATATAATATTGATACTAACTTTATCACTTTAACTCTACAGAAGCAGAAATAGGATTTCTAAATTTTTCTCTTGGCTCATTCTTGAAATCTCTTATAAGGAATTGATGCATCTGAAGGCAATAGAAATGCGAGTGTAAATTCTGGATTAAGGAATAAGTTCTGCATTCTCTAAATGTATGTATAAGTTGTAAAAGAAGTATATGAGATAACCCAAAGTTGAAGAGAAGAATCTTCTTACTTAATCATCCTCTCAAAAATGTCTTCATAAGTACATTTTTCTCTCTCCATGTTTTCAAGATCATGATTACTGCAAGTCCAAAGTGGATATGAAGGAAGGAAATTACAATTCAAAATATAATATCAATTGATTTGGTTCAGGCTGTGAAAACAGAAATAATAGAAACTGGGTGGCTTAAATAAAAGATACTTATTTCAGAGTTCTGGAGACTGGGAAGTCTGAGATTAATATGCAAGTAATGTGGTGTCTGGTGAGGGTACTCTTCATAGTTTTTATTTTCTCATTGTATCTCATTGTATCTCTCTCTCTCTCTCTCTCTCTCTCTCTCTCTCTCTCTCTCTCTCTCTCTCTGGAGCGAGAGCGCACAACCTCTGTCTGGTCTTATCTTACAAAAGCACTAATTCCATCGTTTGGTTTCCACTCTTATTAACTAACTAGTGACCCAGTGCACAAAATACATGCACATTAAATGGGAATTAATTAGAGGAAATATTTTAATATTGCTATTTGCCCTTTCTCTATAATAGAAGTATCAGAGATGAAAGGAAATTAGAAAATTTATATGAAAAATCTTCCTCCTATCAGAATCTGGGGCATGAAAATCTTCCTCCTATCAAAGTCTGGGGCATTCTGAGAGACACAGAGTCAAGTCCCCGTTCACCTGCGTGCACCTTGACATCACATGAGACTAAGACCTGGCCAGCTCCACCCACATTGGGCAAGATCCGCCCCCAGCCAGCCCCACCCTTATCAAGCCCTGCTGGGTGGGGGTCATAGCCTCAGATCCCCCCTCCTGGTGCTAGGCAGGGGGAACAGCCTCAGGTCCCCTGGCCCAGTGCCGAGGTAGGGTGATGGAAGGAGAATTGACATGCAGTGGTAAGCACACAATACAATATACAAATGATGTATTGTGCAATTGTATATCTGAAACCCCATTTCTTGTGAAATGATTTCTTCTGCTTTGACCTCAGGTTTGGCTCATATTATCTCCACTGGGCCCTGCTAGGTATTGACTACTTCAAATGCTTGCTCCCTCTCTCACTTACTGTAAAATCCCAGAGGTCGTATATGTCAATACTATCACTGTGAGCATGTGAGGGGGGAGTGGGTAAAATGATTTCATTGTTCTGGCAATTTAAACCTTCGCATCTTCCCCTTCTCTTCCCTTTAGAGATAGCTTGCTTGCATTTTTAAAGGGAGCACTTGCAGTCTAAATGCAAGTGGGTGTTCTTTTTGCTCAACCATTACAAAGTAAAACATTTTCTTCCCCTCAAATTCCCAAACACTTATTATCACATTGTCACAGTGTTGTATAAACGAATTGATGTTTTATCCTCCCAAACTTGACCATCTTAAAATAAACACTGCTGTAATGAATTTAGCAAGATTATTACAGTTCTTCTCTAATCTATTTCTATAGTATAGTGATAATCACTATGTAAGTACCACAGTTTTTCTTAATACATATCCACTATTATATTTGTCATAATCCTTCAGCGATCTAAAATTCCAATTTCAAAACAATTGGGCCCAAAAATATTTTAAATTTCAGCAATTTTGAGATGTAGGAAACTTAATACAATGCGTATGCTTTTCTTATATAACTTCCTGGGAGGTTTGGATGAGCACCGCTGTCATATATATTAAAATAACTGTATTAAAATATTATGAATATTTGGTAGGGTACATCCTATCTAGTAAAGAGTGAAAATGCTAATTGACTGCCATGCCTTCAAGATGGCAATGCCCACAGCCACAAAATAGTGGTACCCAGTTCCCTCATCCCCACAGCCATCCAGGCTGAGCCCAGGCACAGGCAAGCTTCTGATGGTGGCTGACAATCCACCCAAGGACACTCGAGGCTCAGATAACCAGGGCCAGGCCGAGGTTTGTGAGGCAGGCAGTGGCAGCAGCAGAGGTGTGATGGGGCATCACTTTCCCCTGATTGCCAGGTTGCCTCCCACCCAGCAGGGCTCCTGGACTGTGATAGGGGGCAGACTGGGCTTAGGGACCCCAGCCTGGAATGCATGAATTTTCATGCACTGGGCCTCTAGTAAAAATTATAAAAGAATATATCAATTGAGGTGGGATGTTATTTTGCACCAAATAAAAGAAATACAACTTAAGTTTTCTGAACTTTTTTGATTTATGAATTGTGAATCAAACATTCTATAGTAAGCAGCACTTCATATTTTGCTAGGTGTAACACAGTGTGCTGTATTTCATTGCAAATACTTCCCCTCTGTCTAAAACCTAGTGCTCTCACATATGCAGCTATCCCAAACACTAAAGTTACTCCTTTTTGGTATGAAGAATTCAAAATTTAGACTCCTTTCTCAGTGTTGAGAAAAATTAAATAAATTCCTAATAAGATACAATGAGCAATATCCACATATTATACTCTATTTAGAAAAAGCATTACCCCAAAATATATTGCAAAAAAAGTAATAACATTTAACCCAAAGCAAGATTAGTATATATGCAGATTCTTTCAGGGAAGTCTTAAATCTAAATAACATTCCAAAGCACTTTAAATATGTAAATATATAATAATGGAATTATAATTATATGGATACAGTATAAAAAATAAGAAAAATTATGTTAAATTTTAAGTACTGTTTTTTTTCTTTAAAAAATCTTAATTGTTTCAATAACATTTTCCAAACACAAATCTCACTTTGTAAAAAAGACCTAACCCTAGATGTTTCAGGAGGTAGATGCCTCAATATATGAAAGAATTTAAAGATGCATACATATTTTCTAAAAGAGAAATGCAAATTTGATTAAGTATAAACCCATATTTTGAAATGATAATGAATGATACTAATATTGTTTTAAGCAAGGATCTTCTACTTTGCTCAGTGAAGATTGTAATGCAAATTCACACAAGCTCTTTTTATAACCTGGTCCCAAAAATACTTCATTGTCAATTTATAGACAGACCATTTTCATTTCAAAGCCACCTAAAGGTAAACATGTGTGTGTGCATACACCCCATTTCAAAATATGAAAGCAACTAAATCCCATTCAAATGAAATTAAGGTAATACCAAGTTATCCTTTCAGTACAAATAAATATATTAAAAT
Organism: Vespertilio murinus; assembly: GCA_963924515.1. Classification (NCBI taxonomy): domain Eukaryota; kingdom Metazoa; phylum Chordata; class Mammalia; order Chiroptera; family Vespertilionidae; genus Vespertilio; species Vespertilio murinus. The sequence continues at coordinate 162,747,112 of OZ004705.1, forward strand.
TTACCTACACAGGAAACTTAAAACAAAAGAAATGTTTTGTCATAGATTATTCCTGCATTTTTTTTTTAACTTTTAGTAAAAATAACTTAATGTGAATCAGGTGTTTTATGTGTGACTCTAATTGTATGTCAATATATATTTTAAGAACTTTATAACATAATTAGACAATTTAGCTATAATGCCATGTTGTATAGACAGATAAATAGATTTAATATTATTAAAAATTAGAGGCATGAGAGGAGGGGTTCTCTCAGCCCAGCCTGCCTCCTCTCACAGTCCAGGAGCCCTCAGGGGCGGGAGGCAACCTGGTGATCAAGGGAAAGCAATGCTCCCATCATACCTTTGCTGCTGCCACTGCCAGCAGGGCAAGCCTTGGCCAGCCCTGGTTACCTGGGACTTGGGTGATCCTGGGCAGCTGGGAAGCCACCATCAGAGGCTTGCCTGCACCTCAGCCTGGTCCTGGCAACTGGACAGGTGCCATCCAAGGCTTGCCTGTGCCAGGACCAGCCTTGGGCAGCTGGGGGCTGAGGGGCCTGGGAACTCTGGAAGTAGGCACATGGAGCGGCCAGACCTACCAGGGAGTGGGCCTGGCCATGCCATATGCCTACCACCCCAGTGGAGCTGAGGGTACTGGGCACCGCCATCTTGTGGCTGTTGTTGCCACCATCTTTGAGGGCATGGCAGTCAATTAGCATATTCCCTCCTTATTGGCTGTGGGCACTGCTATATTTATGAGGGCATGGTGGTCAATTAGGATAGTCCCTCTTTATTAGATACGGAGGTAAGTTTTAAATGAAAGACATTCATATTTGAATTTAAAAGTACCAATTACTTGAGATTTTCACATTCATGGAGTAATAACTGAAGCTAAGTAATAAATGGAAGCCAAAACTAAAGGAGAAGCAATATAGTGATAAAAGAACACTAAGAATGTTTTAGGAGTCACCAAATATTTGTTATAGTTCCTGAATGGATGATAACTAAAGAGAAGTACAGTATTTATTGTAATCCAAAATGGAGATGATTTAAAGTTAAGCTGAAGAGAGAATGTCTCTACAATTATACCAAAAAGTATAAAATAGAAACAAATTTAAAAGCAGAAAATAAACAAACCAACCAAGCAAAAGAACCCTTCTCATCATTAGTATTAATTTATATTCTCACTTTAATCATATGAAGGACTTGTTATACTTAGTCTGGTCCAGTGACTCAACCTCTTCAAAAGGATGCAATACTGAAATGAGAGAGAGAAGCCCTGGCAAGGTGACCCCGTTAATTAGAGCATCAACTCACACACCAAACTTTCCGGCCGAATTCCCAATCAGGGAACACAACTAGGTTGCAGGTTCCATCGCTGATCAGGGTGCCTATGGGAGGCAAATGATCCATGTCTGCCCGTTCCCTCCCCTTCCTTTCTCTCCCCTCTCAAAAAATCAATATAAACATATTCTCTAGTGAGGTTTTAAAAAGGGAGAGGAAATATGGAAACACTGTAACATGGTATTAGGGTTGTCAAGATAGTTATGGGAATAAACTTTTCATATGTATCTTCCACAAAGAAAAGGAGACAGGAAAAAAGAAAGAATGAAACTATCCCAACACTGCTCTAAAGACTAAAAAAATGCATATATTGATGGTCAGTTGATATTTCTACTAAGTCTCTCTCTGAAGGATCCTATCTAATAAAAGAGTAATATGCAAATTAGCCACCACTCCGCTACACTCACAAAGCCACGCCCACCAGCCAATCAGAGTGAGTATGCAAATAAACCCAACCAAGATGATAACAGCCACTGAGAGAGGAAGGAGGCTTGAGTTTCCCAGGCAATGAGAACATCCTCCAGACCCAGGCTGCTACTACCCTGTTTCATGGAAAATAAGATAGTGTCTTATATTAATTTTTGCTCCCAAAGATGCGCTAGGTCTTATTTTCAGGGTATGTATTATGTTTCCATGAGGTAGGTCTTATTTTCGGAGGATGTCTTGTTTTCGGGGAAACATGGTAGCCTGTAGGCCCATAGGTCCTGAGGAGCAGGGGTCCCAGAATGCCTGTTGGCCACTCAGAGCCTATGAGTCCAGGTGCCAAGCAGCTGGGGGCAGGGCAGGAACATCCTTCATCCCTACCTGCAGCCACTTGGGAATGCTCCAGCACCAAGTAGCAGTTTGAGTCCATACCTCCAGCCTGGGGTCTCAGGCTGGCAGATGCACAGGGACCCACACAGAGATCCCCTCATAGCCCAGCCTGGGTTCTCAGCCACTGAGTCCCACCAGCCAGGCAGATATGGAGGAATCTTAAATATTTCATATATATATATAATGAATGTTTTACAGAGAGGAAGGGAAAGGGATGGAGAGCTAGAAAAACCTGTGAGAGAGAAACATCAATCAGCTGCCTTCTGCACAGTCCTCACTGGGTATGTGCCCCCAACCAAGGTGCATGGCCTTGACTGGAATTGAACTTGGGGCCCTTGAGTCTACAGGCCAACACTCCATCCACTGATCCAAACCCATTAGGGCTGTCCAATATGTTAAAGAAAAAAATCCCTATCTAATGAAGAGGGAATATGCCGGGAGGACATTTGGGGGTGACCGGGCTGTCAAGGGAGGACAGTTAGGGAATATCAGGCTGTCAGGAGAGCATTTTAGGCATTGATCAGGCTGGAAGGGGAGTGGTTAGGGGTGATCATGCTGCCAGGCAGAAGTGGTTAGGGGCAATCAGGCAGGGAGGTGAGTAGTTGGAAGCCAGCAGTCCAGGATTGTGAGAGGGATGTCCAGCTACCTGTTTAGGCCTGATGGTCGAACATTCCCTGAGGGGTCCCAGATTTGAGAGGGTGTAGGTTGGGCTGAGGGACACATACCCCGGTGCACAAATTTAATGCACCGGGCCTCTAGTAGTAGATATAATATCACATGTTATTTATTGATTTTATTTTATTGATTAAGGTATTACATATGTGTCCTTTTCTCTCCATTGTCCCCCAACTCCCCCACTCATGCGCTCAACCTCCTGTTGTCAGTGTCCATTAGTTGGGCTTATATGCAAGCATACGAGTCTTTGGTTGATCTCTACCCCTTACCCCCGCCCTCCCCTACTTTCCCTCTGAGGTTTGATGGTCTGAAAGATGCTTCTCTGTCTCTGGATCTGTTTTTCTTCATCAGTTTATGTTGTACATTATATTCCACAAATGAGTGAAATCATGTGATATTTATCTTTCTCTGACTGGCATATTTTGCTTAGCACAATGCTCTCCAGTTCCAACCTTGGGTGTCTTCTCATTTTTGATTAATGGAATTAAGCCAAAAATAGGGAATTTAATATAAAAGCAAAAACTGAAATAAGAATTCTATTTCCATGCTCCTTCTTCCTAACTGATTATATAAAAAAGACTTAGAACAAAAGCAGAAAATAGCTAGATAAAAATCTGATGACTTTATAAATAAAACAGGAAGATGTTCTACACACCAGACAGAGACTCTTGAAAATGAAATTTAATCTAGTGCCATAGCTTTAAGCAGCTAGCTACCCAAATACTCCAAGTCTTCATTTGAAATACAAATCACTCTGAGATGTGTTCAGGAGCAAGGAAATAGAGTTGGAGCACTGAAAATATGATTATTAGGGAAACTATTTTGATGATAAAAATGAAATGGTTGTATTGAAAAATATTATTTGATAACCAAAATCAGTGAACAGCGAGATGGTAGGTCTATTGTATTATTGACAGGTGACGAAGTCATGCTTTTCTTAAACCCAAACCATCAATATCTTTCCTAAGGCATATAAATATTTGACTCTTCGACTATGCTTTCTTCTTTGATAAAATAAGCAGTGGGGAACTATGCTGTTGACATTCTTCCATGGTTTAGTCTTTGAATATGAAAGTCAGAGCCGAGTTAACAGTGAATTGTCAGACTTAACCACAGCAGGAATTTCAGCTAATAAGACTTACACAATCCTGCATAAAGTTTGAAAGAAAACATTGTCTTCTCTAGAACTTATCTATGAAATTAATTTCAACATATCCATAGTTTTATAAATTTTTTCATATTACTTGTCTAATTTCCTTTTAAAATTAACCAGTGATCTGCTTACTGTAACTATAGTTTTGTGTTTCCTAGAATTTCATGCAAGAGAAATGGTACAGTATATAGGCACTAGTATGTGGATTTTTCCATCTAAAATACTGCTTTTGAGATTCATATACATTGGTGGATTTATTATTTCTTTGTATTGTTGAATAGTATTCTATTTAATATATCCAATATTGTTTATCCAATAATATTTGGAAATGTGCATATATTTGAATAAAGCTATAATGGACATTTACATAGGTCTTTGTGTCAACATGATTTCATTTCTCTTAGATAAATACCTAGGAGTTGGATTTCTGGTTTACACGGCTAATTATCTTGTCGACTTCATCAAAACTTAATAACTGACCTCTAAAATTTTTGTACTCCTTTTAACGTTATAGCAATCTGTAAAGGTTCCATTCTATATTTAAAACTGTTTCTAATAAGAAATATAATATTGATTTTTCCTATCATAATATAAGCCAGTTGTAGTGGGCTGAAGGTGAAGCCAAAAAGACATGTCCATCTTCCAGAATTTGTGAATTTTACTCTGTTGGGGAAAAAATAGTATTGACAGATGTAATTCAATTAAAAAAACAAACAAAACAAAAAAAAAACAACACAAAAAACAGTATTGACAGATGTAATTAAAGATATCATCCTGCATTGTCCAGTGCTCCTAAAATTCTATTTCTAGTGTGTTAATAAAGATGCAGAAGAGAGATACAAATAGACAATGCAACCAAAAAAGACTATCATGATGCAGCTACAAGCTGAGGAATGCTGACAGCCCCCAGAAGTTGGAGGGAGCAAGGAATAGAACCTCTCCTAGAGTCTTTGAAGGGACTGTGACCTGCCAACAACTTGATTTCAGACTTTTGCCTCCAGGAGTGTGATAAAATAAATGTTTGTTGTTTTCAGTTACTCAGTTTGAAGTAATTTGTAAAAGCAGCCATAGGAAATTAATACAAAGTTATTTATGAGGTGCTTTCCTCAAGTTTAATCATTTATAAACAATATGAATAATAACTAAAATATTTTAAAAGATCTAATTTTAAATATATAGGTTACAATAAAGTTTTCTTTAATAAATCAGAAATAATTGCATGTGTTCTATTCTACCAAGAATTTGAATTAAGGTAGTCATCAAAACAATGTTATTTTAAAATGACTAAACACTGGATAAATCATTAAAATAACATAAAGTTAATTAACTAAGCCTCCTTTAACATACATAGGATTTTATCTCTAATGCAACATACTGTATTTCTTTTTCAGAAGCATTTTAACTAGTAATATTGAAGATTGCAGTTGGATTTTTTAGAATAAGAAAAATTAATGTAAACAGTCATATGATATCCTCATTGATATTGCTACATTTTCATATACTCTTAGACATTGAATGTATTAATACAAGAATAATTTTCTGCTTTCAATGCCATTACTACATCAAATTGTCACTTAAATAACTGTAATTAAGCTTTCTCTCTAGTTGCTGATTATAGTGTGCTGATGAACATTCCCACTGGATTTAACAGCCTCCTCATAACATCTACAGTAATCATCACATATTTTTTTGCTGAAGACTTCTTAAATAATCTAAAATTTAAATTGAACAAGTCTTTGATTATTGCAATCTAAAGTTCAACAGGTGCTTAATCAAAAATGTGTAAGTATCATATCATTGACATCAACTAAGCAATAGAATAATATATATACAGGAAAATAAATATTTAAATTTTTTGGTCATTTATCTGTGTCACTTTAAAATTAACATCAGAATATATCTCAGAATTTTCCTAGAAAGTAGCAGGTTAACAAGAAATAATATTTTTAAATGAGCATATACAGTATCTTAATGATTAGTTTTGAGGACTTTAAGATGAATATAGTTAATGTGCAGAACACTAAAAGTTTAATCAAGTAAACATTAAATAATTTAATAATTAAATTTATTAAAGTTATTTAATAATGTACTTTTTGTTCATAAATAACAGAGAAAAATGGCATAATATTCCAAATTTAGATTTCTACAAAATGAAAATATTACTGCCCTCATAGCTAGGCAGGAAAAGCTGCTTCAGGAGCCACATGATTTACAAGGTTGTTAGAATCACACACACACACACACACACACTCCCAAACATTACTATAAAATGCCTATACAGCCCTGTCACTTTAAGTCTAGGATAAAGAAAGCTAGCATGATCCTAGCTGGAAACATCAGTTCTTATCACTCAGACACTTCAGTCTTTAGAGAAATGCCTTTCCACATCTCTTGCCCTATGAAGTGAAACAAAAGACAGCTGAGCTCTAATTCAATCATGGTTTGTTGTTTTCCACTGCCAACATAAACCACGGACATTTAGCTGCAAGGTGAGGACAAGAAGTTTAAATAAATATATATGTGCTACTATTTGAACGATGCTGGTCATTATTTTAGTTCCTCAATCCATATTCCTGAGCCATCCATTGTTGGAGTTACTTCATGAGTAGAATTCTGCTCAGTAGATATGAGGAACTATATCAAGTAAACATTTAGAGTAGATGACTGGATCTATTTTAAGTTTCTGTAAATATAATATTTTGAATATTAACTGAAATTCACTGCTCATTATTATTAAAAAAAAAAAAACCTAAGTTGAAAAGCTTATGGATTAGACTGACACATTTTACACAATTAACAAAATACTAGAGGCCCAGTGCACAAAAATCATGCATTAGGGGAACAGGGTCCCAAAGCCTGGCCTCAGGGAATGTCCACCTGCCCACTTAGGCCTGATACCCCTGGGCAGTCAGACATCCCTCTTGCATTTGGGGCTCTCGCAGCCCAAGACCCCTCACTCCTTATCACTGTCTGCAGTAGAGGCCGGAGGTAATCCCAGCCATGAGCCTGGCTTCTGGCTGAGGAGCGCTCACCCTGTGGGGGCACACTAACCACCAGGGGGCAGTTCCTTTATTGAGCATCTGTCCCCTGATGGTCAGTGTGCATCATTGCAACTGGTTATTCCATATGACATATTAGGGTATTATATAGGACATGATAAGTTCTTATTTCATATGCCTGCCAATTCATATAATCTTATGTATATTGGGAGGTATTTGGAAAAAGTTGATAGGATTATGTATTAGAAACTTTTAGGTGGGGAATCCAAGATGGCAGGTGATAGGATGGCAGTGAGGGGAAGAGTGTGAGTGAGTGTAGGAGCAAAAGGGGAGTGCTTGGACATGTGGTGTGTGTGTGTGTGTGTGTGTGTGTGTGTGTGTGTGTGTGATTGTAAGACAGTTACATTCTGCAGGACTTTTGGAGGCTGCCAGACCAAGCTCCCCTAGCCAGCATCCTCTGTTTCCACTGCAATCTATCTGGGGTGGCCAAATGAAGTAACAATAAACCACACAGAAATACAAAGGATTGTAAAAAATAAAAAAAAATATATACTACAAACAACTCTACTCCAACAAACTTGACAACCTAGAGAAATGGACATATTCTTAGAAACATACAAGCTTCTAAAACTCAATCAGGAAGAATCAAAGAACCTGAATAGGCCAATAACTACAGATGAAATCTAAGCAGTAATCAAAAATCTTTAAGCAAAATAAAGCCCTAGTCTGAATGGCTTTACAGGGGAGTTCTGCCAAACATTCAATTCCAAGCCTACCCTGCTCATTCTATTCCAAAAAATTCAAGAGGAAGGTACACTTCCAAGCTTTTCTATGAAACCAGCATTACCCTAATTCCAAAATCATGTAAAGACACCACTAAGAAAGAGAACTATAGGCCAATATCCTTCATTAATGTAAATGATAAAATCTTCAACAAAATTCTAGCAAATCAGAGTTAGCCTTACATTAGAAAGGTCAGACACCATGACTCTTGGTTTTATTGATATTGTGTGTGTGTGTGTGTGTGTGTGTGTGTGTGTGTGTGTGTGTTGTCTCTGTGCTGTTTATTTATTCTTGGGATGTAAGGAAGGTATAATATCTGCAAATTAATAAATGTGGTAGATCAGATAAACAATTTGATAGACAAAAATCACAAAATTATGCAGAAAAAAAACATTTTACAAAATCCAACACCCTTTCTTGATAAAAACTCTCACCAAAGTGGGAATAGAGAGATCATACTTCAACATAATATAAGCCTTATATGACAAACTTAGAGCCAATATCATACTCAATGGGCAAAAACTAAAATAATTTCCTCTATGAACAGGAATAGACAGGTATGCTCACTTTCACCACTCCTGTTGAACTTCAGTAGTACTAGAAGTGCTAGCCATAGTGATCAGACAAGATAAATAAATAAAAGGCACCCAAATTGAAACATGTTAACAGCATAATTTTGCAAGTATATATAAATAGTATATTTCTGTACTAAAGAACAAAATATATTATTTAATTTTAATTATATGTTTCAGGTATAAAATATTATAATATGGCATATGTATACATTAAAAAGTGATCACCCCTTAAAAATGATCACTATTACCATATAACTGATTAACTTCACCCATTTCACCTATCCCACAAACCCTCTTCCTCTATGGTAACCACTGAACTCTTTCCTGTATCTGTGATTTTGTTTTATTTGTTCATTTGTCTTTGTTTTGTTTTATTTTTAAAGATTCCACATAGGAGTAAAATCACACATTTGTCTTTCTCCTTCCAACATTTTTTACTTACTGTTATATGCTAAGGTCTTTCCATGTTGTTAACAGTGGCAATATTTCATTTTTTATGGCTGAGTACTATTCTATTTATTTAAATGTAAAATCAGATTTTCTTTTTCATTTTTATTGATGTCAGAGAGGAAGGGAGAGGGAAAGCAAGAGACAGAAACATCAGTGATAAGAGAGAATCATTCATCGGCTGCCTTCTGCACACCTCTCACTGGGGATCAAGGCCATAACTCAGGCACTTGCCCTTGACCAGAACTGAATCCAGGACCCTTCAGTCTGCAGGCCAACACTCTATCCACTGAGTCACAACTGCTAGGGAAAAGGATATCTTTACTACACAACTTCTCCAAGAATTATTTGGTTTTTTTTGTTTGTTTTTTATAACATTCATTTTAACATGTGTGGTGTGATGTGATATCTCACTTGGTTTTGATTTGCATTTCCCTAATAATCAGTGATTTTGAACATCTTTTCATGCACCTGTATGCCATTTGCATGTCTTCTTTATAAAAATTATAATCAGATTCTCTGCCCATTTTTAATTGGGTTGTTTGGACTTTTATTTTATTGTTGTTGTTTTCTTGTTTTTGTTGTTAAGTTTTAAAAATATATATTTTATTGGTTTTTTTACAGAGAAGAAGGGAGAGAGAGAGTCAGAGACATCAATCAGCTGTCTCCTGCACACCCCCTACTGGGGATGTGCCCATAACCAAGGTGCATGCCCTTGATTGGAATTGAACCTGGGACCTTTTAGTCCGCAGGCTGATGCTCTGTACACTGAGCCAAACTGGTTTGAGCTTGTTGTTAAGTTTTAAGAATTCTAAATATACTTGGGGTATTGTTAACTCTTTATGAAATATTTGGTTTGCAAAGATCTCCCATTTGATAGTTTTCCTTTTCATTTTGATAATTGTTTTCTCCACTTGTGCAGAAGTTTTTTAGTTTGATGTAGTCCCATGTATTTATTTTTGCTCTTTTTTTCCCCTGCCTTTGGAGTCAGATCCATAAAAACATTCCTAAGATCCATATCAAGGAGTTTACCTTCCATGTTTTCTTCTAGGAATATTTTGGTTTCAGGTCTCACATTCAAATCTTCAATTGATTTTGAATTAATTTTTGTGTAGAGTGAAAGGTAGTAGTCTAGTTTCATTTTTTTTTGCATGTGGATATTTCCAACTTAATTTACAGAAGAGACTATACTTTTCCTATTGTATATTCTTGGCTCCTTTCTCATACACTAATTGTCCATATATGTGAGGGCTTACATATTTAATTTGATTGAGAAATAGTACTAAATTCTCTCCATAAAAAAGTTGTACCAAATGGGATTTTTACCAAAAATTAATTGAATTTAAATAATCTTTTGAAGTAATAGAAATTCATTATTCTCCATCTGATTGAGGTTAAATTTTCCTTACATTAGTTAAATCACTACTTCTTTAAAATTGGATATTCCTATCATTGAAAAACATTTGAATCTTCTTTGAGCTCCTTTTAATTTTCCATCATCTTCCACAATGATAAAGGCTAGACTTAAGTATTCAATTTTGGATGCATCTTTGCTAGGAAGAGCTGAGAAGTAGGTTCATGATATCTTTCTCTCAAAATAAATCCATTTTTAGTTTGAAATCATTTTTATAAGATATGCAGTACAAAGTATTTTCTTTGTACTTAAAATTTTGATAATTTCTTCAACTTAAAGTGATGTGTTATTCCTAAAATGTCTATTAACCTTTAAGACCCAGAGGTTTAACCTTTGGAGGTTTGCTCACATGAGTGATGATGGGATTGTGAGGAACTCAGTTACTTTCAGCCTTTTAATTTCCCATAATACAACAGAAAAGAATAGTAGTTGAAGAAATCAATCTCAACTTATCCCTTGTCGAATATCAGCAAACATATGTCACAAAACCAATGTGAAGAAATGGAGTATAGATTTTCTGCTGACATTTCTAAAGTGTTTGTGTCAAAGTATTTTTCTAATACAGAAAAGATTAGAGCTTAACAAATTAAAGCACATGTTTCTTTTAAACTCCTTTGTTGGTCATCTGGATTCATTTTTATAGCTATTATTCTTATAAAAATATTTAACCCAATAAGCATCATTCACAGAAATTTCTCTACTGTAAGCATATGGAAAATTTCTAACTGACTAAAACTTGGAAAATTTGAACATCAAAAGAAATAATAAAAGTGAAAATTGTACATCATTAAATAAATGTAGGAATTTAGAAGTCCCTACTGATCAAAAGTCAGAAAGATCCACATGTCAATAGAATGTCAACTAATAAAAGAAAAATCAAAAAATAATTAAATTAATAATTGAAAATAATTGATATAAGAAAATTAAGTTTTCAGATTTCAAAATATGTAAATATATCACTTCATGATTTTGCTATTTTTCATACTTGATTAATTTTAGCAGCAGAATATTGAAGAAATGAATTATTCAATAATAATACTCAGTATATTTGTTTCTGAAATTTATGAGTAAAAAGGAAAATATATGTCAGGTACCTACTATCTATGCTTCCTTTATAATATATAAAGCTATGTTGATTGATACAATGTTATCTGACATTAAAAAAAGAGCAAATTTTCAATGGCTTAATGTAACTAGAAGTTTATTCCTGTTTCATGTACCATTCCAAAAAGAGGCATAGGTGATATGGTAGTTTCATGATTGGAGACACTGACCATTATCTTTTGCTCTATTTTCTAAATACTATCCCACTTCATAATCTAAAATGATTACTTTCTGTTCTTAATTTAATATTCCATGTAGCAGGATGTTGGACAAAATGGAAAACAAAACTTATTCTTTTTAAAAAAATATATATCGTATTGATTTTTTTTACAGTGATGAATCGGTATAGAGAGCCAGAAACATCGATGAGAGAGAAACATTGATCAGCTGCCTCCTGCACACCCTGCAATGAGGATGTGTCCGCAACCAAGGTACATGCTCTTGACCAGAATAGAACTTGGGACCCTTCAGTTCGCAGGCTGATGCTCTATCCACTGAGCCAAACTGGTTTCGGTCAACTTATTCTTATTAAGTGTAATACTCAATACATCACTTTTGCTTTTATATGTTGGTTTAGAAATTGGTCATAAGAACATATAGCTTACAGAAAAGCTGGAAAATACAGTTTTCATTCTGGATGTTCATAGCTAAAATTCAGACATGCTCTTACCAAATAAAGAAGTAAAGAATTAATTTAATTGAATAACTCTGTGTAGTCTTAAAATATCCATCCAAAAATATTCTTTTAAATTTTTTCTTTTTTGTTGAGTTTATTGGGGTGATGGAGAATAAAACTATGCAGGTTTCAGGTATACAATTCTACATGTTATCTATATATTGTATTGTGTGTTCACTACCCAAACTTAAGTCTCCTTCTATCATCATTTATCCCATAATTACCCTCTCCTAAAAATTTAAATTATAACAATGGAGCCAACTGGGAGTTTAGCTATATGAAGGCAGAAATACAAGATTTAAAACATGTAGAAGAATTTTCTGCTTAAATTACTACATTTTCTTCATTTTATAGATAAAGAAAGAATGAGAGGAACATGATGGTTCATGGAAAAACTAAGGTTGTTTTGTTTTGTTTTGTTTTGTTTTGTTTTTGTGTGTGTGTGTGTGTGTGTGTGTGTGTGTGGCTTTTTTTCCCCAAATTTCTTACTAGAGTTTGTTTTCCAATAAGCCATTAATTAATATATATATATATATATATATATATATATATATACTGATTATATGAGCTATCTTGATATTGATTATAGAATTATTTTAATATGGCTCCCATGAAACTGATGCCTGAGATTTTGTTTCATTTAAAAAATATGACCGACACCCAGCTAATGAAGTGAGACCCAGTGTTTTGTAGAGTATGTAAGTAATTTCATAGCTTCTGTGCATCTTAATTTTCTTGACTCTTAAATGAAAATAATAATAGCTCCTATCTTGTGAAGTTTAAAGAATTTATATCTAAAACATGTAGAAGAGTTCGGACTTAGAGAAATTACTCAATAAATGTTATTATAATAATTATTGCTACCATTAATACTGAAGCAAACATGTAAAAAATATAGAGCAACCAAAGACATGTGTTCATGCATTATTAGTATAACCAATGGATATGGACACTGGGGCAGTGAGGGCTTTTCCCAGGGGTGGCCCAGGAGGGGTCAGTGGGGTAAAATGAAGGCATATGAAATACTTTAAACAATAAAAAGTTAAATTCTCCTAGCACATTTTATACATATATATATATATAATATATATTTAATATATATGTATATTGAATTTATATATTATTTAATAATATATATATATAAGTATATATATTATTTAATATATAATAAATATATATTAAATATATATTTAATTAATATATGGTTAAGAAAATATATTATATATTTAATATAAATTATATATATACATTAAATATATATGTTTATATTAAATCTTTCTCCTAAATTTGAAAAAAATAAAAACTATAAATAGATATAAACTTCCTGAATTAAAATATTCTGGTTCATGGCATAACCATGTTTAATGATAAAAAAAATCAGATAGTAATTCTGATGTTCATTATGGTTCAAAAATCTTTTCATTTTCAATGCCTCAAATCTCACGGAAGTATTTCCATCATGTTTAATCACTAGGACTGATGTTTTCTTTAGTATTCTAGTGTTCTTCTTATTATTAGAAAGCTTCCTTTTATTCCATAATTAACATGAAATTTTACACAGAAGAGTTATTTGTTTTTGTCAAATGACATTTAGAATGTCAAAATTATGATGTGATTTTTCTCCTTTGCATAAATGAATGTATTAATAATTCTCTTAAGTTTTGACTGCCTTTGATGACTAAAATAGCTTCAAAATGATTTTATTGTGTTCAAATGTTAACACACAATTTGATGTGCTTTATTACTATATTATTTCTCTTGGTTCTCTTGGGTCTATGAAGTTATTTTCTATCTTTCTTTGGAGGAGCTTTAGTTAAATAAAATGTTAATAAGTGTTCTATAAAAATGGATTACATGATTGAATATATTTTGAAAATTCTAGATTAAATAAATTTAAAGAATTCTCTTTGCTATTAAAAACTTCAGAATTAATTCATTATTCTGGATTGGAAATATTCAAAGGATATTTATTTTAGAGTATGTTCCTAAACTTTATTTTATACTTATAGAACAATTTAATACCTTCAATCTACAGAGTTTTTAAATTTTTTAAAATGTTAATATTTCTGGGGTCATTTTACTTGGTTTTGACATGGAAAAGAGGAAAACACTAGGGCTGAAATCATCACCTCAGAAGTGGATAATGCAATGAAACCCTGGAAGTATATAGAAAACAAAACAATAAGAGTATTTAAGAAATATAATTTAACTGCAATAACTTTCCCATACTATAATTTGACATACTTTAGATTTATGGGTGTTCCTGAATGAAAACATCTACAAAATATGGCATGGGAAAAACCTGGCCTTTTAAAGGCATAATTAATGTAAGCGATCCAAACTAGTTATTAACTTTTCTCATTCCAATCAACAATTAAAATTGTGCATTTTCATTGTTCTTCAGGAAGCTTTTATGAATATATGTAAAAAATTAATACATATATGCATATATGTGGAACAATTAAATATATGAGTATTTAACATTTCAAAAAAATAAAAGCTTATGTTGCATTTCACAGTAAGCTAAAAACAATACATTTCATTCTATAGCTGCCTTAAGGTTTGGCATGCACATTCTCATAAGATAGCACGGAACTTAAATATTTTAGAATTTCCCTGGTTAGAGCTGAAAAGTCAATAATGAGTGGGTATATATATATATATATATATATATATATATATATATACATACATATATATATATATATATATATATATATATATATTAGCTTTTAGAAATGAGTGACTAAAGGTAATGAAATAATCTAGATTCAATTTGCATTTAATATAAAAAGAATTGGATATCAGCCAGTATTCAGATTTATTAAGAGTCAAAAATGCTGTCACAGCTCATGTGCACATGGAACGTTAGTCATTCATTTTGTTAATCTAATATAATATGGAGTATAATTTATCAGGACATCAAAATAATAGCTTTTACTCCATTTCCTCACTTCTATAAGGACATGCACAATAGACTCCACAGCTATACACGCACTCTATTAGGGCTAATTGAAAATAGATGGCACAATTAACCTGCTTCTTGGTAAAAAGCATTAACACTTAATGTAAAAGTCTAATCACAATAAAAAGAGATTCACATTGGAAGGAAATGTGGTGAATAATTCAAAATCATCCGATTTACACATACAAAATAAATTAAAGAAAAAAAGTTAATAAAACAACACCCAAAGCAGCAATTAGATCATGTGCATTCCTAATTTTTGCTTTCTTTCTCAAATATATTCCATCTCAGAAAAAATCTATAGATGATTTAACACAACGACTCACTATATTTAGTAAAACATAGCAGAACCAAGGAAGTGGTCAAGGGAACAAATATTGAGGTTAATCCATTGCAATACAAAGTATGACAATTAACAAGCAAACACTTATGTAGGAAAACTGCCTTGATTATTTTATCTCAAATTCTATTAAAAAGATTATTTGATGACGTGCTATAATTAAACTCAAAACTCAATGATCTCTTAAAAAATAAAAATATTTTCATTCTCGCCTTTTAAAAATAAGCCACCTATAAAAGCTAATCATATCAAATTCTATCATTTTTAGTTGTCTCATAAGTTATTTAATGTATTTGAACTTCTTTGAAATGTCATAATTTAAAATAAATATTTTCCAAAAATAAAATTTAAAGCACACTTGGAATATACTTACTACCTTCTGTTCTATACTAAGGTGAACAGCATTAATCATTCTTCAAACTAATGATGTCTAGTCTTAGCTCTAGAATCCTGTTAATAACATTCTCAAAGCTGTAACTATAAATTGTTATGAATTACTGCAGCATATAAAATCATATTGCAAACCTAGCATAGAGGTTTCTTTACTTAGGACTGAAATAAATTAATAAATATCTTAATTTTTAATAAAATATTTTATCAAATTAATTATACAACATTCAATAAAAAAGAGGAGGTAATATATTATTGTAAGGTGTAACAGAACACATTACATTTTTGGAAACAATATCCAAAATTATGGTGACATGAATAGGTTTTCCTTGAAAGATGATGAAATAGAATAAGTGAAGTCCAAGTTAGAACAAAGTACTAAAGTCTTCCAAGGTCATGAGAATAATGGGCATGCCATATCATAGATTATGAAAACACTGTAAGGCCTAAAACAATGGGTTATAATAGATTAATCCATAAGAGAATCAAAAGGAAAAAGCTTTTTATAGAGTAGAATAATAATTTATGTTTTCCCTCTGCAGTAGCAGGTGCCAAGTACTTTGACCTTGACTACAGATTCATATAAATATATTAGTAGGATTTACTAATTGGAAGATAAGATACTCCAGAAGTAGCTATGTATTGATAGATTTAGGGACTCCCAGACATGGAGGTGAACATTGAGTATATACTAGCAGCTCCTCTTTCTCTCTTGGAGTCTTTGGTAATCACTAGAAAAGCTTAATGCCAGGTAAGACTTGTGTTGCCAATCAAGACTTTGAGTTTTCTTGGGATCACATTAAAGATTTATCGGATAATCTCTAAAAAGACAGTGATCAACAGAAGTGGAATTTTCAATAGTTATACATATTCAAAATAAAAACGTGAGAACTTTATAAGATCCTATATGCTTTTAACACCCTATTTCTTGAAATGACTACTGCTATGCTGGAATCCTAAAGAAGCATTGTGCGTGTGTTAGAGGAAGAGAGATTATAATTCAGCACTGTTATTACAAAGTTCTGCTCAAACTCATTTGATTAGAGAAAATTCATTAGCACAATTATGGAAACTTTTAAAAATAAAGGATAAAAATTATATGATGCTCTCAATAAATTGAGAAAAACTGATAAAACTCAATAGATATATATGACAAACAGTACAGTCAATTACACTTAATGTTTAAAAAATATCTACAAAAATTATAATTAATGGTGAAATGTTAAAATCTTGCCTTTGAAAATATAAAAAGGAACACAGATATGAACTATCATGCATAATATTTGGCATAACACTAACTGTCTTAGCCTGGGCATTCATATAATTGAGGTAATAGAAACTGTAAGTACTGGAGAGGTACAAATAAAGAACTATTCTAAAAAAATTGCATGATTGCAAATGTAGAAATTTTTTTAACATGCACAAAAAATACTAGAAATAAAAAAAAATTAGTTAAGGTAAACATTCAAAGTTTATTGTGGATCTATATACTAGAAGAAAACAGAAAACCAAATTTTAAGTGAATTATATTTACAAAAGAAAAGTTATAAAAATCTTAAAAAACTTTCCATATAAAATAGTAAGACTGGATTAAGAAAAGATAAAGACAACTCAAATAAATGAAGGTATATGTGGTTATTAATAATTGGAAAATGCAATGTTATAAATATGGGTCTATATTCAATGTTTTTGGAAGAATCACTTTCTATATTACCCATACATAATGGCCCAGTAATTCAATTGCAAGATATACACTCATCAGAAATACAGTTTATGTGCATTAAAAGTATGAACAAGAATGCCCTTGTCAGCACTATTCATAACAACCCAAAGTGGAAATAACTCAAATATCCATCTACATGAATGGGTAAATTATTTTTGACATTGCCATGCACTGGGATATTATAAAATAACTTAAATGAGCTAACCACAAGTACATCGAACAACACAAATACATTTCCAAATATATTGTTTACTGAAAGATTTCAGATACAAAAGATTTCCCATGATTCCATTTAAAACAGACAGAACATCTACAAGTATTAGTAGTCAGGATAACATTTATTTTTGTGGATTAGAAAAAGGGTTGATAGAAAGAGTTCATGTAAGTAATGCCCTGTTTCTTGTGTTTAATGAGTATTATGTGACTGTAAAAAATGATTATTATTTTGTAAAAAGGTATTAAATTATGTATTTATGGCTTATATTATTTTCTATATATAAAACTTCAATTTTAAAATCTATGTTTAACAAATTCTAAACATTCTATCTATTATGTCTACAAATTCTCAATTATTTGCTTAAAAAGAATCCCAAGTAGAGAAAACACTATATGGAAGATTAAAAATATTTTTAAAAATCCTTATTTATAAAGAATCACCCATTTCATGCTATCTACACTAATAAAAGAGAAAGATGGAAATTGATCATACCTTTGTGAAACCCAACAGCCAATCAGGAGTGAGTATGCAAATTAACACAACAAAAACGACAGGTTAATTTGCATACGCGGGTGCCCAGTAGCCAGGGGCTTTTCCATGGCAACAATGCAGGCATTTGGAATAGCCCCAGCTGCTCTGGGCCTCTGGGCAGTGTGGGAAGGCAGAAAGGTGGCTCTGGGCCACAGCAAAGGCTGTGCTGGCAGACAGGGTAAGGTAGGCCCATTCTGTATGAATCTTTGTGCATTGGGCATCTAGTTATTTATAATCAAAAATATGTTTTTAAATGTGTTACAGTCAATTAAAGAGTTTTCTGTCCTATTTTCCTATCAGAAATCATATGCAAATAAGAAAAATGACTCTGTTAAAATACCATAAAAGTAAAAAATATAATAGCAATATTCTATATTTTACAACAAAGATGGGCACCAGCCGGTGAAGACACCAACTGCCGTGTCAGAGCAGCAGCAGTGTGAACATAACCGGCCACAGATGAAGGTACATGTGAAAGGCAAGCCACTTCATTCTGCAGGAATTTGTCTCTGTTAAGAACTGAAAAGCTAGGCACCATAAGCAGCAGGCACAATTCTAAAACAAGAAAGATTTAGAATATCAGGACCTCATCTTCACACTTGCAGGAGTGTGATGGGGTAGGTGACACCAGACAGTGATAACAGGATGGGGCTCCAATATGAAAAAAAGTCAGATTCATATGGAAAACTTAAGTCAGAATTACACCTTCCCCACCACTAAAAACCAACAGAGCACTTATAAGTCTGATAGGCAGAATACTTAAGATAACCCCCATTTTTAATCTCCTTCCCTAGAATGTGAGCAGACCTATGAATATGGTGAAATATTACTCTATGACTGCTTACAAAAGTGAAAGGGTTTTTCCAGTTATAAATAAGGTCCTTTTGACTTCATTCAAGGAACATTATCTAAGATAGACTTGATCTACTATTTAAATTACTAATTCTTTAAAGAAGGCTTAGTCCTTATCTGAGTACTGAGATGCTCTCCTACTGGCCTTGAGGTACCTAGCCATGTTATCAACAGCCTATGGAAAAGGAGAGCCTTTAGGAGCTGAGGGGCTCTGCCTACAACTGCAAGGAACTGAGATCTGCTGGCAATCTGAATGGAAATGGAAGAGAACCTCAAGGTACATATGATAACTCAGTCATTGATACCTTAACTACAGCCTTGGGAGGGTATTAGCAGAAAACCCAGCTTAGCTATGCCAGAATTCTGATCCACAGAAACTTAGATAATTATACGTTTTGTTTAAGCCACTAAACTTGTGGTTACACTTTTTATGCAGGAAAAAATATCTTAGATAGGGAATTAAGAATAATTCTCTAGATGAAGTGTTCAAAAAAAAAATCAAGGCAATCTAAGCTTTGAAAGTTCACAATGAAACAGCTGCTTTATTGCACAACTGGCTCATGGAGATGCCCAGGAGTTGGCATCCTGCCTATGTGCACAGAGCATCCAATCAGTTTTTCACGGCTTCATTCCAGAATATAAACGGAGAGGCATGGAAAACAACCCATGATACCAGACCAGGAGGATGCAGAATCACAAGCTAAGTCTTGAAGAAGAAAAGAATTTCCCTTTAACTTGGGAAATATTGAATTGAAAGATATGAGAGTGTTTGGGAAGATTAGCAATAGTTAAAAAAAATATTAAGTACAATAACAAGCCAATTCTAGAGGAAAATAAAAATAACTTTGGTATGTGATTTAGGTACACAAATTAAACAAACATATACCAAAGTGGGAAGAATGTAATCTTGGTATACTTTGAGTCATATCTGTATTGATAGAGTAATGGAACACTGAGTACTGGTTTAATAAATATTGCTTTAAAATAACACATTTAAGAGCTTCAAAGAGAATAAAGGTGCAAAGGGAATAGACACTCATTTACTCTAATAAAATGTACTGTGTTATGTCAAGCTCCCTGAATCAAAAGTGCTCAAAATAGTATGTTATTTAGAATAGAAATATACATACCAAAAGAAATGTTAAAAAAATTGGAAGGGTTTGATCCAAAAGACTCACTGCAGAACAGGTAAAGAATAAAGTAGGGAATTACTGCTCTTATTAACATCCTGGTAGCACTACATAGTTTTGAAAATATGTGCAAAATCACCTGGATAAAAATAAAAAATGAGATTTACAATGTCTGATAGTATGAGTATGACCTTTTAATCTAAAGTAAATTATGTGTTTTCCTCAATGTTAATTCTCTGCAGCACATTAAGTGGCCCCTGAAGGCCTACAAAAGTTAATGCACTTCTCTTATTATCTGAGTCACTAGTGAGGCTCTGGTCCATTAGACAGAGGGAAAGATTATCTAGTAAATAGTATAAATTTCAAAAGTCAAAGAGGAATAGAGATTGTGAGCTCTGTGAAAGACTATTAAAATTATATGATGAACTGAACAGGTAACTCTACCTGCTGGATATTTAAAATTCTGTTTTGAAATTCTGATTTCTGCAAGAAAGACACAAACCTGAGTGCATGTTGTCCAGCCATAGGTAACAATGGGATTTCCCTGATTTTAAAAAAATATTTTTTAAATATATTTTATTGATTTTTTTATAGAGAGAGGAAGAGAGAGGGATAGAGAGTTAGAAACATCGATGAGAAAGAAAGAAAGATCAGCTGCCTCCTGCAGACCTCCTATTGGGGATGTGCCCCCAACCACGGTACACACCCTTGACCAGAATCGAACCTGGGATCCTTCAGTCCACAGGCCATCGCTCTATCCACTGAGCAAAACTGGTTAGGATAGGGTTTCCCTGATTTTTTTTTAAATAGTCTTATTATATTTGCTGGACCTTATGGAAAGTTATGACTACATTTGTAAATGGACCCCAAATTAAAATTACAAACAAGGAAAATCCAGGAAATTCATGGACAGGAAAAGATATATTCAATGATCATTTTTTAATATATGGTCATCAGCATTATATATTACATTTAAAATTTACAGGTAATATCAATAAGTTAATATACTTAAAGATACTGAGAACTATATTTAAAATCAAGGAAACTAAAAAAAAAATGCTTCTTTCAGTGTTTGACACTGATATATAGAATAGAAAAGTCACACAAGTTCATAGGACAAATCTGACCTACTCTTTCCTTGAATTATCAAGAAACTGACCAATACATTTTCCATATGTTATTTTCTAATAATAAGGATGCCCTAGACTGGCTAGATTTTTAGTTTGTTTCTGTATCCAATTTGAACTATAATGTTAGATTAAGTTTACTTAGTGTCTTTGTCATTGAAAACATGCATCTGCTAAACGAACAGGAGAAAGACAAGCTGGCTGGTTTTGACAATGAGATTTTAGAGCCAGAAACCCTTTAGATAGGGTAAAGCAGAAATGGGGGAGGTGGTAGCACTGATAAATAGAGTAAGTCTGCCCCTCACAGCTCTGCTTACCTTGAAACCACAGGTTATTAGATTAAAAAAAAGTAAATTCTAGACAAGCCTAATGATTAGGGTTCTAGGTAACATATTCCAATCCTGGGTAATGTATTCAAGATAATATACAAGTCCCATAAAATGCTGATTCCTCTTCTCTGTAAAATATAATAAACTTAGCTAAATGTATCTCTTCTCTTTTATTCTAATGTGATAATGTGCTTGCAAAAATATTGAACCTATTAGCAAAAATATAATAAGTTAAAATTAATTCAGAATTAAGTAAAAAAAACATTAATGAGTGAAAGAAGGGTTGGATCAGACACAGTGTTGCTATAAAATGAAAGTTTGTGCCCCTTGCAAATTCGTATGTTAAATCCCTAATCCCCAGTATGATGGTAATGGGAGGGGGAGACCCTTCGGAGCTAATTGGACTTGATTAGGTCATAAGGGTATGATCCTCATCATGAGATTATTGTCATAAAAACAAAAGACATAAGATAACTCTTTCAATTTTTATCCCTCCCTACCTCCCTCCCTCCCTTTTCTCTTCTTTTCCTTCCTCCCTTCTTTTCCCTCCATCCTACTCCTATTAGCATATACCAAACAAAAGTCCAGTGAGCACACAACAAGCAAGAAGCCATCTACAAACCATGAAAAGAGCTCTCACCAGACTCCAAATCTGTTGGCACCTTATCCTTATAATTCCCAGCCTCCAACATTTAAGCCACTCAGTGTATGATATTTTGTCGCAACATCTGAAGCTAAGAAAATATTCTAAATGATCATTATTTTTATATCCAGATCTGGCTTTGAACTTCTCAGCAAACATCACATTCAGTTATTCATTAGATAAATTGTATTTCCTGTTGTCAAAGAAAAATTGCACCAGGTACAATTAAGGAGGCAAGGTAGACTCTATTCAGAACTACTGCAACAGGGATTCAATTCTACTCTTTTGAAATAAAAAGTGGAAGGATTTTTAAGTGTTTGGTTGAGCTAGTGGTAAAGCACAGGAAGAGGTCAGTGGGGAGACTGGTCAATGTGGTAAGACCCTCTGTGATTGCTCGTTGGCACTTGATGAAGTTCGGTTCCTATCCTCCTACAGAGATAGACAGACTGAGGCATTGCATTTCTTGATGATTTCAAACACTTGACATTTCATAGTGGTAGATCCCAGATTTTTGAGAAAGACATTCTTAGGTTGTAAGATGGGCAAGAGAACTCTCACATATCAAAAGGCAGAGAAGAGGGATGGCTAGGTCAAACAGAAGTTCCATTTAAAAAAATTTTTTTTTCAGGAAACTCCATATTGGGAAATGGGGGTAAAGGAGATATCTCTGTAATACTATCAACAACAGAAATGTATTTAAAATATGAGGAATTGGGTAGTGGAGGGGGGCCAATGGGAAAAAAGGTGGACATCTTTAAAATTTTCAACAATAATTTTTTTAAAAAAAGAAAGGGAAGAAAAGAAACTTGTAATTATAAGTTTTCTAAAGAAAATAGTATAATAAAAGTGAGAAGCATGCTGTATAAAATTAGGTGAGCCAAGCAGAAGTTTAAAGTTATCTTGGTCACTGTGAACAATATTAACTGTTCTTGTGTGGGAGGGGGGGGAGTTTATACCAATATACTTTTCTAAAAGAAATTTATCACAGAGCTATCAATAGTTAATGTAATCCATGAAAAAGATATACTTATTTCCATGCCAGAATAACTTTATCCTACAATATTAAACTTCTACAGACTTTGTAATTATGAAACTCCAAAAACAGATGAAAATGACTAGATGTAGTAAGAAACAAATAGAATATCCTTTTGATGTGGTGAATCATTCATCCAAACTGAATGATTAAGAATAATGCCACTGTATCATTCTGTGGTAGCGCAGTCTCTCTAAAGCCATGTTATTTTAAGGGAAAATATATCCAGCTCCAAAGCCTCTCATTTACTGTTTATCATCTGTAAATGGCTAGAGTGAATTATAATATATATATAGAAATGTCTTAAGAATATTGATATGTCAGGCTTTTCCACAATTTAAAAATAAGTGTACTGGTCTGTTACCATTACTTTAAATTAGTAGAGCACAGATAATTTTGCAAGCAATTCTGCACAATTACTTTTCTGCTCTTCATAGAACACTTAAGGTGAACAGGGCATGTATCACTATCAATTTTACTGACACACAGATAGGATTCAGAGGGGGAAAAAAGATTACTTTAGTGGTATACTAACCTTGGAAAGGCAGATGAAAAGAAACAACATAAAGTACCTAAAAAGTGAGGAAGAAAGGTGATGGGTATCAAAATCTCTCTTCAATTTACTAAAAAATACTCAATAAAACTTTTATTGCACTTTTATTGCTTATTTTTTAAAGAATGTTTAAATTAGCCAACAAGGATATTTAGAGATAACTGAATTAGGCTGTTTACCCCAGAAATATTCTGTAACCAAGAGATTATCTTGTCCTAATCTATCATTGGATAGCCAGAGTAGGTGGAGCAGTTATACTAAACTAGAGTCCTGATGTATGAAAATCATGTAAGAGTAGGCCTATCTTCCCCCTGCTGCTGGCACCAGCTTCCCTCTGTCATCTGACCTGGTCTTCCATCTGGCAGTTGTCAGCCCCAGCTTTGTCCAGAAGAACTCCAGTCAAATTAGCATATTATGCTTTTATTATCCTATGTAATAAAAGGCTAATATGCAAATAGACCAAACAGCGAAAGGAGTAGTCACAATGATGTGCACTGACCACAAGGGGGTAAAGGCTCAATGCAGGAGCTGTCCCCTGGTTGTCAGTGTGCTAGAAGCTGGACTCATGGCTGGCGAATGAAGCAGCAGTGGCGAGAGCCTTTCCTGCCTCCACAGCAATACTAAGGACATTGGAATGCCAACTTGGACCTGCTTGGTGGGAGCAGGCCTAATCTGTCAGTCCACATCCCTTGAGGGTTCCTGGACTGCAAGAGTGTGCAGGCCGGGCTGCGAGACCCCCCGCCCACCCAATTGCACGAATTTCATGCACTAGGCCTCTTTTATAGATAATATGGATATAAAACAATGAATATCAATGAGCATGAAGCACTAAAATTAGAATTCACAAATTCTAAAATCCCATTAGCATTTACACATGACACATATATCATAAAGAGTACACAAAATAACATTATTAATTGCATTTTTAAAAAATACATGATTTTAAACTATTTTATTAAAATAACTTTGAAATTAACATTACAGAATTTTAAAGCTTTTCCTCAGAAGCTCAATTTATATAAAATAAAATATTACTAATCCATAATAATTTCTATCTACATTTTAAATTACACATCATAAGGACAAAGAAGATTTCTTAATTATTAGTGTTTTAAAAAGTATTTATCAACAGTGGATATTACATTTTAATAAAACATTGTCTAATATATACCAATATGACTAAGCTGATAAATAATAAATTTATGGAAATCATTAGCCTTCATTAGTAGGTTAATCCCAGGTAAGACTTTTTCCCATTAGATTTGACAGAGACATGTTAAATACCTTCCAGTGATAACAGCACCTAGGGACCTCAAATAATGCTAATAAAATGGAGTGGGCAATGATTCATTTACTCTGAGGGAATCTGAGAGTAAAATAACAACAATTTTTCAACCAAATTGAAAAATTCAAAGTATATTTTTCAAGTTAGTTGAAAAAGTTATTATTAATTAAATAGTAGCTTTTATTTGGATCTTTTTAACTTTATGCAACAGATTAAAATTAGATAAATAACCCTTGACTTTGAAGAATATTAGTCATTGAAAACAATAAAACAAATTTAAAAAACTGGTATATATACATACTTGCATTCACTGTAAAAAATTATGTTCAGAAAAATTATATATACTCTACTTTCAAGTAGAAATGTTTATTGATCATAATATTATATTATAACCCTATATGATAAAAGGCTAATATGCTAAGTGTCCAGTTGTCCATTCAACCAATCAAAGCATAATATGCTAATGATATGTTAAAGCCACTCAGCTGCTCACTATGATGTACACTGACCATGGAAGGAGATGTTCTGACTGGTATTTAGCTTGTTGCTGGGGTCCATCTGATCAGGACTGAATGATCTGAGCCAGACACATCCTGGAGCCCTTTTGCAGTCCCTTCCCAGCTAGCCAACCTCCTGTTTCCCTCCCTGGCCCCAGTTATGAACCAGTGGGGTTCCTCAGCCTGACCAGAGTCCCCTTGAAATCTGGGACCCCTCAGAGATATCGGAGTGCCAGTTTCAGCAAGGCCATGGGACCCTACTGGTGCAAGAATTCATGCACCGGGCCTCTAGTAATTAATATTAAAGTCATTCAACAGGGTTTTCATATCCCCGTATGAACTTGTTCACTATAAGACTATTAGCTAGTAAATAAATTTTGGTATTTAATAAGTAAATGTTAACTAAATACATGTTTCAATAACACAGTATTATGTAATTTTCATACTGAAAGTCACTGGAAGCACATGCATACATATTTGTGTGCTTCAGCAGAAAATATTACCCAATAAAATAAAAAGCAGTGGGTCAATGGAGATGCAACAGAATGAGTTGTAGTAATATGTTTAAAATTCATTGACAACTTTTTATTTTAACTAACAGAAGAGAATGTAACTGTGTTAATAACCAGCTCACTACTTTTGTTTTATTTTCAGCAATCTCCCCATTTTTAACTATATAAAACATAAAATCTTCTGAGCAATCTAATTAGTTAATAATACATAATTAATTTCAAACTTCAAAAATAGTCTCATCAGTTTTGAAAATTTTCATAAGTTCAATTTAATAATGTCATAGAAAGTGTAATGCAAGTTTCAATTAAATTCTTAAGCTAAGGAAAATCATATAATCTGTGTGCAGGATTGTCTTATTCCTTATATTCAATAATTGAATCTTAACTCTTCTATTCAATTTATAATTCCAAGTGATTTGGGTCTTACTTGGTAGTAATCTTCTTCAAATTACTTTCCTTACTTCATGAATTTTTAGGCTCTTTCCCTCCTCCCCTCAATGGATTTATCTTGTTCTTAGTAATCAACTTTTTTCCCCAGCAGTGTTATTTATTCCAAATGATTGTTTTCATTGTAAATTTAAAAATTTTAATTATAAACTTAGGTCATTTTACCCAAAAACAATATTTATCAATAATGCATTTTAAAATATATTTCATATATTTAAGGGTCATAATTTAAGATTAATTACCAGAAAATAGTTATCTTCTCGGTTTGAACTATATTATATGGAAAGTGAAGAATTATATGGAAAGGAAAAGTATAGAAACCAATATTCATTCCTAAACAATAGTATTGACTTTCAAAAATTTACATATAGGGAGGTAATAAAAATGTACAGAGAACAATAAAACATCCCTGAAGGTATAAAAATATAAGGTACCTGAGAAAGAGGGGCTCAACCTGAAGGTGGATCCTTTGAGTGTAGCAATGAAGAGGGCACCAGGCCATGTGGCAGAACACTTTTGGGAATTATCCCATTCAGCTAAGCAGAGAGTTAAAAACACAGAGAGGAGCATTGAAGTATACAGTAAACTGGGCACTACTAAAGCAATGATGCTCAGGATGAAGTAGCAAACTATGAAGACTAGGAGAATGTCTACCTCCTCCTTCATCCACAGATCTCCACAAATAATAGGGAGAGTTCAATTTATCCCGTAACAGGTGACATAGATATCAATGTGAAAAACTAACAAAAGGTAATTTTAGATAAAGACTGGTAAACTTGCAAAATAACATATAAATGTTGGATTTCCCACATATAAAAGAAATAAAAATGAAAAACACTCATATATTTATAAGAAAATATGAAAACATTAATCTATATAAGCTTTCACACAAGCATGAAGGCTAGAGCCCAAATATTTATGAATATACAAGAATCTATATAATGCTGTTAGTGAGGAATCTTCTAGAGTGAAAGAACCAGTAAAGAGTATTTTACATATTTATTTGTAGAATTATTATAGAAGAATAAATGTATATTTTATTAAATAAATTTATTTAGAGTGTCTGTAGGTTCACAGAAAATTGATTAGAAAATACAGAGTTCTTATATACCAACTGGCCACAGAAATGAACCTCCTCTAGAATCTATGTCCCTCACAAGTGTGGTCCATTTATTACAAGTAATGAACCTACATTACCTTATCATTATCAACTAAAGGTCATTTTATGCCTGAGTTCAGTCTTCATGTTGCATATTCTATCAGTTTTGAGAAATGTACAATGACCTGTGTATACTTTATTATTTCATACAAAACAGTTTCACGGCCCTAAAGTTTCTTTTTACTCTGCCTATTCACCCCTCTCTACCTCCTAATCTCAGGAAGCCACCCAGTCTCTTTACTTTCTTCAAAATTTTTCCTTTTCCAGGGTGTCATATAGTTAGAAAGAGGAAAACATCTTATCAGCTAATATCACATCTATAATAAGAATAATTCACTAACTTTAAGTAGGTGGATCCCAGAAAAGATCACTTAGATATTTCATCCTTGGTTCCCTAAATGAATTTCCTAATCTGTTATTTGGAAACATTAAACTCTGTTTAATTTTTATTTTCTAGAAATTCCTAATAAAGGGCAGTGTCTCCTGCAGAATAGGAACATTTGTCACATAGAGTAAAGGTTCCTAACCTTGACCCCAGGTGCCTCAACTCATCAACAATTTCTCTCAGCTCCTTCCATTAGGTTTTCCTTCACCATTCTCATTTGTTGACTTCCTTTCTTGGGTAAAAAAAAGCAAACAAACAGAAAGCACTTTGGTTTCCAGAGACTGGACTTCACTTGAAATGAAGGGTAATCCCTTTAGCAGTACAATAGGAACTATTTTATAGTAATTTTTTGAGTTTTTCTACACAGCCCTTCTGTTTGTATGCATGTAGATAATTTGAAGTAGAGGTAGGAAATGGATTTGAACAAAGTAGATTATAGACAATTAACTCATTATAAAGAGCTAAGAAAGTCTAAAAAATTCCTTATTTATTATGGCAAATGTTTTACTTCCTTACATCATCTTTGTTCTTCCCGAATAGGTCTTCTATAAGGCCTTTACTTGAAAGGTGAACAAAGTGTTGAGCTATTTGCAAAATTTCATTTGTATGATTATTGAGATAGCAAGATAGTAAAAGAGAAGAAATTACATACTAGCAAAGATATTCTGAGATGTATATGTGGGTATAGATGATATATAGATAGATGATAGACAGGTAGAAATATATGTATGTATATTGTTTTTACTTCACATATATAAAGATTAATCTAATCTTGTAATTAAAACAATACAAATAATAGGAAATTATAAATGTAAAAATGTAGAAAAGAAGAAAGATGAAAGGAGAAAACTCTTCCAGAAAACATAAATTGTACAACCATGCCCAAATCAATTTATTAAAAAATTATATATATATATATATATATATATATATATATATATATATATATATATATATAGATTTTTTACAGAGAGGAAGTGAGAGGGATAGAGAGTTAGAAACATTGATGAGAAAGAAACATCGATCAGCTGGATCAGCTGCCTCCTACACACTCCCCACTGGGGATGTGCCTGCAACCAATGTACTTGCCCTTGGCCAGAATCAAACCCGGGACCCCTCAGACCTCAGGCCAATACTCTATTCACTGAGCAAAACCGGTTTCAGTCCAAAACAATTGCTTATGGAAATACAATCTAACTTGGCAAAAATATGCATTAAAACAAAACATTCTACATGTACCATGACGCTTTAAGGAGGTTAGTCTTATTTCGGTGGGAAGTTACAGGGAGACAGGTTTTAGCTTATTTGAATGAAGTCCTGCACCAGTCAGCCCAATCCCACAAAGGCTGAGTGGGTGTGCACACACAGAGTTTACCGCAGCTGAGAGAATTTAGGCCTGAAGGACAGTCTTCTTGTCTTTTAAGAAGTAATTCCTACATTGGGAGATATATTACAATAAATGATCTTTTCAAGCTTTGATTTTTTTGTCTCTTAGTTCATGATTCAGCTTTTCCTTCCCCTTAGAATAAATATACTCTATATCAACATATCTGTATACTTAGGCTAGCTTTCTCTTTCAAAAAATGTTCATGAAGAATAATAAAGCACAAACTACTTCATACTATTAACCTAGAAACATTACAGATATATTTGGTGAATAGTAAAACAGGTTTGATTACCCATTTCCACACAGATTGTATGATTTCACAGTCAAGTGATCAAATAGTGAATTAACTTAAAGCCACAAGCAAAAGAAAACCTCATGCAAAGGAGATTTTAAGTCTCTATAACAGAAGGTAATTTGGCTAAAAGACATAGTCTCTTAATTCAGTTAAGAGAGGGGATATCGTATTTTTAAATTATGTGACTCTTTTCATTATATTTTTAAATAGGTTGGGTTTTCCTAATACAAAATAAACTTTCACCTAGATGGTGTTGAGCTAGGATTTATTCACCTTTTAGGGGCATTGTTATTTTATGTGTTTTCATTATTAAGGACTTGCCTAATTATAGATAAGAATAAAAATACAGAATATTTTTAAAAGTAAAGTATTTGTTTCCATTTAATTATGAAACAATCAATCTTACAATTAGATGCAACTAAAGAAATTGCAGCATCTGCAATGTAAATTGAATTGTAGAAAAACGTTAGTCTGGCTTTCGGTCCTGAAAAGGGACTAAAGCAATTGTATTAATATCATTCTTTAACCTATCCTGACACAATTCTAGGGAATATATTTAAATCATTATATTTGGTTAGCCTGAACATTTGGTAACTATAATATTCCTCTACTAAAATGGATTCATGGTCAACTTGAAAGGGATACCTTAACCATAGGGATTGATAAGGAATTTCAACAGAATTCAGGATTCTTACACAATCGCATCACTGCAGAGTTCTTCTGGATCAAATAGCATTCATGTAAGAAAAATTTGATATGTTTTCTTATCCTTTTTGTTTATGCTGTAGCTACACTGTACATTTTTCAGACCAAAGAAATGTCAAGTTACTGAATTTTTAGTCAAACTCACACTGTGTCAGAAAGATCTACCATCTCCTCCACTCACAGGGCAAACAGCTATCCACCTTTGAAGATTTGGGTCAAGTTACCTTTTTGATAAAGCTTATCCTGACATCTGGCTCAAAAGGAATTGCATTCCCTGTTAAATTCAATATTTTTAAAATGTTAAAGTTGAATGAATGATGTACAAACAACAAGAGACTCAGGCAGATTCCTTAATGAAGGTAAAGGCTGTACTCATTTATCCATAGGCTCACACACATAGTGGAAAGCACAATTGTCTATCTGATTAGGAAACAAACTTCCCAGGTCTACAATCCCTATGGATGGGGTAAAGTACACATAGTTTCACTTGGGGCAAGGATTGTGATCAGAACTTCACATATCTCCCTGTGTCGCTCTCATATTCATTTTCTGATTTATTTTAAACTAGAGGCCCGGTGCACAAAATTTTTGCACAGGGTTGCGTGTCCCTCAGCCCAGCCTGCACTCTCTTCAATCTGGGAACTCTCCAGGGATGTCCAATAGGCAGTCGGACATCCCTCTCACAACTCGCCTGCCTGCCTTCCGAATTGCCCCTAACTGCTTCTGCCTGACAGCCTGATCATCCCCTACCCATTCCCCTGCCAGACCCAAATTGATACCTAACTGCTCTCATGCCAGCCTGTTTTCCCCTAACTGCCTGCCCCCCATGCAGGCCTGGTTACCCCTAACTGCCCTCCCCTGGAGTCTGGGTATCCCCCAAACTGCCCTCCCTTGCAGGCCTGGGTCCCCTCCAATTGCTTTCCCCTGCAGGCCTGGGCCCCCCCCCCCAACTGCCTTCCCTTGCAGGCCTGATCCCTCACAGCTTCCCTTCCCTGCTAGCCATCTTGTGGTGGCCATCTTGTGTCCACATGGAGGCAGACATCTTGTGTGCTGGAGTGATGGTAAATTTGGATATTACTCTTTTATTAGATAGGATAGAGGCCTGGTGCACAGGTGGTGACCAGCTGGTTTGCCCTGAGGGTGTCCTGGACCAGGGTGGGGGTTCCCTTGGGGCATGGGGTGGCCTGGGTGAGGGGTTTGTGGTGGTTTGAAGGCCAGGCACACACCCCAGTGACCCAAGTGGAGGCCCTGGTATCTGGGATTTATTTATCTTCTGTAATTGAAACTTTGTAGCCTTGAGTGGAGGCCTGGGCCCACCAAGTTGTGCAGGAAGCTTGGCTTCCTCCATTGCCAGGGAAACCCAAGACTCCTGCTCACTCCATGGCCACAGCCTTCTTGGTTGGGTTGATTTGCTTACTCATTCCTGATTGGCTGGTGGGCATGGCTTTTGTGTGTAGCTGAGGCACAGCCACTTTGCATATTAATCTTCTATTACACAGGATGTTTGGGAAACTTTGGCTGCATGCCTACCCTCTCAAGTGGCTATATGCTATGTGTAACCCTGAATGTTTGGTAAGACTTTTTAAATCAATGGGCAATTTCCAAGAAATAACATCTCTTTCTTTTGAATTTGTTCTTTATTGTTGAAAGTATTACATATTTCTCATTTCCACCCCCCATTGACCTCCCCAACCATTCCTACCCCCACAGTACATGCCCATCTCTTTAACAGATTCATGCTCCAGTTTGAATTCTATTTCTGAAGTATCCAACTGTAGAATTCACATAGATGTACCAGCATACCTATGTAATTTACTGGGTTTCTTTATTCCTATATATCTCTCATATTAAATGCTTATCCCTCAGAGGCAACATAGATTCTTCTTTGTCTTTATTGTTGAAAGTAATACACTCCAACACACCAGTACTGATCAAAGTAATTGCCACATAAATATTACTATTGGTTGCAATAAACCACAGAAACACATAATTTCTTTCTTGCATTATCATAGAACTTCTATACATTTTAGGATATGTGAAAGTTTACTATTATATATTTCAATTTTAAATAAGCCATTGAAACAAATAAAATGCTATCTTTTTCATAGCATTTGACACTGATTATCACTCTCTCTTACAATTCTTTATTTTCTTATTTTCAATGATTTGTAAATTCCCTTGTTTTCCAATTTTCAACAGCTTTCCCTTCTATTATCATTATATAAATATACGTTCTCTCTTCTCTCTTCATGCAGTCTCTCAGCAAAAATTTAGGAAACCATGCTATGGCTTCTATAACGTATCTGACAAATGACCTACTATTTTCAGTTTCAGTCTCCATTTATTTTTCATACTTTTTTACTAAGCTTAAGAACTGTCAGACAATAACCTCTACATCTCCTTCCAGCCTCTAAAATTCAATTTTCTAAAACAACATCCTCCTACCCCAATTTCTCTATTTCTAGTAATGATATAATTATCTCAGTCATACACATTTAAAACCATGACTCTTTTCCTTGTACCTATTTACAAGAAGCTGTTTTTCCTCATATTGTACTGAAATATTTCTTTCTGCTAGTTATAATTTATGCTATTAAATTCTGTAGTAAATTATTATGTATTGAGTTAAAGTAATTTGTTATTCTCCCAGAATCCATGGTAGAAGAGTTTGAAAAAGAAATGCCTTGTCTCTGTGACCAGGATAGTTTCATGTTTCTATATAGCAATTCAAGACTCTAAATGGAAGTATATGGGCAAACAAAAATGGAAGTTACATTGTTTTTTACAACCTAGCCTTAAAATACAGCAGTATTTATCTCACATTCTCTCAGTTACAAATAAGTAACAAATCTGTTCAAGATTCAAGAGGACAGAACATAGATCCACATCTTGATGGAACTTTAAAGATCATATCGCAGGAAAGCATGTGGTCTGGCTGAATTTGTTTTTACTATGAATAAAAAATAGAACCTGCCATAGTCTGCTTATTGGCCACAATTCACCCGATTTCTGTGTTTAAAATATATTCAATCTTTCCCTTAAGACCAGAAGCTCATTACATTAGCTGAAAGACTGTGTGCCCACCCAAAGTTCAAATACTTATGATCTGTATCAGGTCCTCAGGTGGAAGACTCCTCAAGTGTAGTTCCTCTAGTAGACTAAAAAGGTATCTACCGCTCCCACAGGCAACGTGCAATGGTGTGACTTGCATAGAAGAATAACTATACATACTCTGCATTAGACTCCTTGGGCTACTATAACAAAATACCATAGACTGGGTAGCTTAAACAACAGAAATTTGTTTACAGTTTGCTAAGCTGGAAGTCCAAGATCAGGTACCAGCAAGGTTGGTTTCTTGTGAGACCTCTCTTTCTGGCTTATAGACAGCTGCCTTCTCACTGGGTCCTCACATGGCCTATTCTCAGTGCATTCACATC
This sequence comes from Vespertilio murinus, assembly GCA_963924515.1. Classification (NCBI taxonomy): domain Eukaryota; kingdom Metazoa; phylum Chordata; class Mammalia; order Chiroptera; family Vespertilionidae; genus Vespertilio; species Vespertilio murinus. The sequence goes on from OZ004705.1 coordinate 162,781,013, forward strand.
ACTGTGTCTCTTCCTCTTCTTAGGATGATACCAGTTCTACTGAATTAGGGCCCCATCCTCATGACTTCCTTAACTCTAATTACCTCCTTAGAGACCTTATCTCCAAATGCAACACATGAATTTTCAGTAAATTTTAATACATAACACATCACGTCTAAAAAGGGGGAAAATTGAAAGCAGACTATAGTCACTGGTTCATAGCAATTTAAAAATCTAGTCAATACCATGTTCCTATTCCTTGATTAGTACGTATCTGTGTCTTCTCAGAGTTCTCTGTCTCCTTACTCTGGGATGTTGCTTCCTTTCTCTACCTTTTCTATATAAAGTGGCCCAGTCTGGAACTGAGTATGTTGCCAAGCTCATTTTCTGTGTATAAAAGGTTTCTATTCATTGCACACTCATTAAACCTTTCGCTTTAAACTGATATGATTTCTTTTCAATGCTATAGACTTACTGTGTATCAACTGATAAATTATCCTATTAAAACAAAACAAAACAAACAAAAAATAGGTCATTTTAGCCATAAGCAAAACATATTCTTTAGATCCAAATTTATCTATAACATGAGGAGCTAACAAAAACATAGCTGAATAGACTGGAGATATTAAATCAAACTAAGAGAAATCAATCCAAAGGATGACCTAATGTGACTATATTATTATGAATAATGTTATGAGAAAAGGCATAAAAGTTTTAGTCAATTAATTCTGAGAGCTAAATCCAAAAGGCCATCCCAGAGTGTAGCAGAGTCATCTGCATGTCAGTGGTAAGTAAAAACTTCAACCAATAAACTTAAGATGCTTATAAACCTGTTGCAAAGGGAGAATGGAGTAGAGAACAGAAAGACAAATATAAATAATAAATAATAAATAAATCAAATAAGATATCTGAATTTTCTCCTTCTCATTAGCACAAGCCATAGCATTACATCTGATTGCCTAATATTCCTATGTAAACTGCATTACAAACCCATTTGTTTTTTACCTTAAGTAATTTTAAATCTTCTATATAGTCTCCAAATAATCTCTAGTGAGAAAACAAATTCCCAATAGAGAATGTTAGCTTCAGAGGATTGTCAAAATTCATTGATCATTTTGTTTATAATTGCAACTTAAAGCTGGATTGAGAAGAACAGATAATATATAAGCGGATTTCTACATGAAAATAACTTTTTAAACCATTTAATGGACAGTCCAAAATATTAAAAGTAAATTTTTAGTATTCCCAAAATTCTAAAGAAAAATAATTCGCAAAGGCAAAACAAAACCACCCATAGGGTTGGCTAACATCTCAATCATGTCACATAATTACCATTACATTTTTTGTAGTCAGAATAACTAAGCCCTATTTTTTTTCTGTCTTGGTGATCTTCACTATCCCTAGAATGTCCATAAATAAAAGGTTTGGTTTTTTTAAACCTATACAATAACAGAGAAAAGCTGCCTTGGTTATTTTGGGTTTGACTATCCCCCGCTGTCTGTATATCATGCTAACTGATGTCTAATTTAAATAGTGAGACTCCAGTATAATATATACTGCAATAATATACAGTATACTGAAATATGTTGTTTTAGTAATAGAAGGAATAATTTGGACATTTAAGACATATTGCTTACATTTTACTAAGGATCTATCCTTGAACTGAAGTTTGGAATTGAACTGATAAGAATGAGTAATTTGAAGTAATATGAACAATTTGAAAATGAAATTAGCATGTGGATAATAGCTTATGAAAAGTATCTCGTGGACAAGAACTTTTTTTTCTACATGTTTATTAAATATTTATTTAATGCAGAGTTACACATCAGAAGCTTTACTTAAATAAATTTGAATCTATATTGTTCATGTTCTACTTTCATTTCATTGGAAATTGAGGATTATTTGTCCTGTATATGGCTTAAGACAATTTTTATACAGTAGAAATACACAGTCTGCCAAAAAGAGAGAGGTATTGTACCTTTAGATAAAATAGGTAAATTGATGCATTATAGAAATTCTGCACATCATTTATACATGTCCAATTGTAATAGCATAAAGTGCATCATCATAAATCATTTCCCTTTCATTATTTAAAGTATACTAAGGTCACCTCCAAAGTTAAAACAATATTAGCCATTTTATTCAATATAGGATGGAAAAGAAAACCAGTAATCTCTCTTAGGACTGCAAGTACATTTTCAGTTTGAATTTTCTTTCCGCTCTCTCTCTTTTATGATATTTTGATGCTGATTTACCAGAGAAACAAAGCCCATGATAATGTGAAACATAAATTTCCTGAGCTAAATGGAGTCCATTAAGTGAAACACTGAATGCAAAGCTGTTAGATAAGGAATGGCAGGTTACCATAAATTAAGCAATAGCCATTCAGGAGAGTATGACAGTAGAATTTTAAAAATCTCAGTGGCTCATTTATCAACTACTAAGAACATAGCCTGTTTACAAAGATAGAATGTTAAGTAGAGAATTTGAAAAATATACATTATTAAATCTTTACCATTTCTGACAATACATAAAAACATATTCTAATCAGATAGATGTGGAGTCCATACTGCTGACAGTTTGATTATACAAGGAGCAGGAAATATGGCATTTTAAAAAATTATTTTGCATGAGTTTAATAATTTGAAAAGTCTGAGTTATTGTGAGAAGTCAGGGTAAATTTTTGTTTATTAGTATGAAAGATAAGAGTTTTATTCTCACTTTTTGAGTGATTAAAAAAGATATAGATGATAAGTAGAGACACATATAACCAGTTCACAATTTCTTTTATACCAAATATGACTTTTATACCTTAAAAAGTATGTTTTGAAAATATGAAGGTAATGGCAACTTATATTTAAAGAGCTCATATTACTGAGTTATAATAGAAAGAAAATTCTTCTATCCTGAATGCTGATGTTGGTGGTAAACTTACTCAAGAGATTTGTTTGTCTCTCAAACAAGAACAATGTCCAAAAAAAAAGGATTGGGAAAGGGATTGAATAAAGACACATGCAAATGGTCTTTTTATTAATTCCACTAGAGGCACAGTTCACGAATTCATATACAGGTGGGGTCCCTCAGCCTGGCCGGCAATCGGGGCAAGTTGGCCGGGGAGGGACTGTGGGAAGGCTCTAGGACATGTCCAGCCCAACTCACCCAGTCCCAAACAGCTGGACCCTAGCAGCAAGCTAACCTACAGGTCAGATCATCTGCCCCCTGGTAGTCAGTATGCATCATAGGGACTGGTCCGGTGGTCGACTTAATAGTCGGCCAATCAGTCAGACACTTAGCATATTAGGCTTTTATATAGAGAGATTACAACTTATTACTAACTCTCCCTCCTATTTAAAGTTATAAATTTCTAAATAGCTATATCTATTGTTTCCATTATTTTACAATTATGGTTAAAAGTACTGAAATGCTATGCTTAGCCTATTTTGATCAATAATTTTGACACTTAATATCCATTTAATGAGCATAAACTCACAAGCAGAAAAATATCTTAGGCAACTTTATAAAGAGTCATCAAAATGTTTGTATCATAAAATTAGAACATGGTATGACTACAAATTAGTAGTCATAGTTGTTTCAGATCATGGAGAGGCATTATGTTGATTGTAAACTCACCAATGGGCCTCTGGTTAGGTGATAAATAGCTTAAACTGTATCTCAATTTCATACACATTAGAATCTTTCCTTATTGTTCATTTCTACTAAATTATAAAATATCAACAGATTTAAGTCATCACGATTCAATATTTCATAATCTATCAGATAATTTTGGTTATGTTGGAAACAAATGAACTTGTAAGCTTAACAGAACTATCACTGAAATATCCATTCAGTGATAAAAACATCCATTCAGCAGAAAAAGAGGTACACATATCACACCAAAATGCAGAAAGTCAACTGTTTTAGCAAAAAATCCCATGCATCACAGATTTAAAATAATTATTAATGATATATATTATCTTAATTGATCCCCTCTTCTCACCTAAGTAAGAAACAGACTCTGAGTGAAGGATTAGACTTAAGTCATCAAAGTGGGAGAGGAGAAAAGAAAGTGCAGGAAGCCAATAAGGGGAGAGTTGCTGAGCCAGCTATTACTGTAATGAGTAACTGAAGCTTAAACTCTTAATGAAAATCTTAGAAATGATATCATGTACATGCTTCAAATTCTCATGGGGTAAGGGAGCTGGAATAATTATAGTTTTATATCTTTCAGTCATTCATCGGTTAAGAGCTGCCACTAAAGAGACATAAAACTAAACAAATAAAGTAGATCCAGAGACATAGATGGATGAAACAGACGGACAAATTTCAGAGGGAAGACGGAGATGACGGTGGAGGAAGACTCACCAGGGAACTTATATGCATGCGTATAATCCGTGGACACAGGTAATAGAGTGGTGAAGGCCTGGGAAGGGCGGGTACAGGATGGAGGGGATTAATGGGGGGAAAATGCACATGCAAAGGGGACATCTGTAATACATTCATTCAACAATAAAGGTACATTTAAAAAAAGCAACATTAAATCTCAGTAAATTCCAACCAGGTATGATAATAGGAAAAGCATTTTCAAAGGATAAACCAAAGGTGATAATGACCATGATGTAGGTGTTGACTACCAGAAATCAAGCTGATAGACACTGAATTAGTAAGCGGATCTGAAGGTACCATGGCCAAGTGCTGAAAGCTTCTGCTACATTTCTGTTTGCCAACAGAATTCATATTCCACATCAACATGGCATTATTATGAGCATTTACAAAGTTGTTCTTGCCCATAGATTTTTTAAAATTCTTCATTGTTTAAAGTAATACAGAAATCTTTTTCCCTCATTGGACCCTCTCCAGTCTCCCACCCACCAGCATATGCCCTCACACCCCCCCCCCAGTGTCTGTGTCTATTGGTTATGCACATATGCATGCATACAAGTCCTTTGATTTATTCCCCTTCCCCCCACCTTTCCTCTGAGGTTGGACAGTTGTTCAATGCTTCTATGATTCTGGCTCTATTTTTGTTCATAAATTTATGTTCATTATATTCCACAAATGAGTGAGATCATATGATATTTATCTTTTTCCAACTGGCTTATTTTGCTTAGCATAATACTCTCCAGGTCCACAAATGCTGTTGAAAATGGTAAGAGTTCCTCTATTTTTACCATAGAATAATATTTTGTTGTGTAGATGTACCACAGGTTTTTAATCCACTCATCTGCTGATAGGCACTTAGGCTGCTATGAACTTAGGGGTGCATATATCCTTTTTGATTGATGTTTCTAGTTTCTTGGGATATATTCCTAGAAGTGGGATCACTGGGTCAAATGGAAGTTCCATTTTTAGTTTTTTGAGGAAACTCCATACTGTTCTTTACAGTGGCTGCACCAGTCTGCATTCCCATCAGCAGTGCACAAGGGTTCCTTTTTCTCCACATCCTCACCAGCACTTGTCCTTTGCTGATTTATTTATGATAGCCATTCTGACAGGTGTGAGATGGTATAGGTTGTCGTTTTGATTTGCATCTCTCAGATGATTAGTGACTTTGAGCATGTTTTCATATGTCTCTTGGCTCTCTGAATGTCCCCTTTCAAAAAGCCTCTATTTAGGTCCTTTGCCCATTTTTTGATTGGATTGTTTATCCCCCTTTTGTTACGTTGTATAGTTCCCTATAAATTTTGGAGATTAAACCTTTATTGTAGATAACATTCTTATATATTTTTGTTACGTTTTTTCATTAATTTTATATTTCATTCATTTAGTGTGGAGGCATTGGTCAATCTCTGTGATGTAGAGATAAATTATACAAAGCAACATTGACGCACAAGAGAAGTCCATGAAAATACATTACAAAACACATTGCAGTCTTAACTAAACATCACTTGAATAAATTAATATATTTTATGTAATATATGTTAGTATGTTTCCAGAGCAGTTAATTTCTTATGCTATGAAAGAAATATAAGAGCTCTATATTATGTTTGAAACTTTTCTGAAACGTTTACATTTAAATAGTCAAAAAATATTTTTAAACTTCCAAGAACATGATTTTGACACGTAGTTCAATAAAAGTCTGAAGAAATATAATGTTGAGGAGACTGGGAGACAGGGAGGGGAGTGGAGGATTGCAGCGGCAGGCAGAATGCAGCTTTCCAACTTTGTCTTGTTCTAAGAAAAAAAAATGCAGAGAAAAACATAGTAAACTAGAGCTAAACCTAGCTCAGTGGGAGTTGCTGACTCAACCTAGACAGGCAAGAACAGTAACATCACCTCAGACCTGAAGTGGCAGTCTTCCATCAGTTCCATCTTGCCAGCAGATATTGAATGGATATTGCTAAGGCAGAACTCTTGGAAAGAACCTATCAAAAGCCAACAAAACATGTATCTACACCAAGACGAAGAATCTCAACCTACAACCCCCTTTGGGCCCCCTCCCTACTGCCCCCTGCTGCAGAGAGTCCATCCATCTCTCGATAAACTGTTTTCCTTCTCATCTTTGTCCATAGACTCATTCTTCAATTTTGTGAGACAAGGAACTCGGAGCCAACCAGGAATTCTGGCATCAACGTGAATATGTCACAAGGATGTGTCATTGCTTAACTCCCTTTCACCCCAAAATTGTTCCACACTTGACAGACTTTCAGAATACACCAGGTTTTTGTATGCTTTAGTGTGAAAAAACAAAACAAAAACCAATACCCAAAAGTATAGTATGCAAGGCAGACAAGGATGCATCTTAAGGGTGAAATTGTAGCACAAGATATTAGATGCTTTTCCAGAACTTAAAATAACAACAAAAAATCTTGGTGAACCCATGATCAAACATGGACTGTTTACAACAGCTGTTATCAATTACTTTCTTCCCTGATGACTGACAAGCAGACGTGATAATTAGATGGCGTGCCATATTTCAGGCAGAAGAACTAATATCCTCATAGTACTACTTGTTAGCAAGTAGAAATGAGTCCACTGTTCAGAAGGAATTACAAAACCTTATTTGTGTAGACCCTATTAGCCTGGAGGGCCTGCTTTGGCTGCGGCTGCTTTGCCATTGTCCCTGCGTGATTCTGTTCATTACGGGAGGTCAAGGCCTGGCTTCCCTGACCCATCTAGTTCTCACAGAGCATTCAAGGGAACCGATTACAATATTCTCAGGGTTCCTACCAAATACAAATATAAATGCCTTAATTAAAAATCTATTTTTCATTGCATACCCATGTAAACGAGAGCCTGGGTAAATCTTTTAAAAATTAAATACAAAAAATAAATAAATAAATAACAACATTATTAATTCTTCAAACAACAAGAATAATCCTGCATGGCATTGAAACTATCTTGAAAGCATTTTCTCTTGTAAATTGTCTTGGGATGTAGAAATGACATATACACATGAGTGGAAATTAAATCTTACGGTAGGTGACCTACAGTTTATATATTGCTTGAAAACTTAAGGACACATAACGCTTAAATCTATTTACATAATATATAGTATAATGCATAAACCCAAAAGCAAACCCCCAACACTTCCTTATTTAACATAGATATGTTAATGTGTTTATACAGTGAATTATATGATAAAGCTATTGCATGCTATAAATCATTCTTTGACTAATGCTCTCTCTTTTTTTTTCTGTCATAACACATTTTCTAAATAAGGCATTATGTTTACAGTAGTTGAATATATGAGTCAATAAATAGCTCTTGAAGGTGATGGAATGTCAAAACAAAACAGAGATTTCTGATAACCACCAAACCATCTGTTTGTAGCACATAGCAATATGATGGGCATTATTCCAACTAGTCTAAATTCTCACACAATACAGGGATCACAGATTTAATGTAGTCTGTTTCAAAGTTCTTCTGTTTTAACTCAGCCTGATATTTTTCCATTGACTAAAATAAATCACATCTATAATAATAAAAGCACAATATGCAAATCAACCAAATGGCCGAACAGCAGAAGGAACATCCTAGGTCCAAGCTGTAACATACACTGAAGCCGGCCAGCCAAGGCAGGTGCGATGTGACTGTTGGGGGGGCCCTGCCATCGCCCCATGATCACCCCACAGAGGGAGGTCCAGGCCAACCAAGTGATCGCACCGCACCCCACACCTGTGGCCCACGGAGAGAGGCAACTGGTGGCAGGGGAGGATGGCAGGTGCACAGATGGCAAGCAGTGACAGTGGCGGGGGGAGGGGCCAGGAGAAGTAAAACCCAGATAGGCCCTGATCACCAGCCAGGCCTAGAGACCCTACATGAGGGCTCCTAGACTGTGAGAGGGCACAGGCCAAGCCAAATGACACCCACCCCCATGCATGAATTTCATGCACTGGGTCTCTAGTTACAACAAAATTCATCATTAAAATATTACCTATTGCAAATCTATAGATTAGTGAATTGATTATTTACATAATATCTTATGTTAAAAATGTTCTATTTTAATAAATGTACATGTTACATCACTGAGCATTATGTTAGCTCATAATTTGTTATGTTTTCAAAATTTCTATTGCCATATTTCAAACTTTCACCTGTAAATATCTGAGTGACAATGCCTAAGGACTGGTTAATATTTTTTTTTTTTTTTATAAATCATCAAATGCACAGAAACAACTAAAGAGTATACACTGAAAAACCAAACAGAGTTGTTTCTTAGCCTACTGAAAACTCTAAATAGTAAATACAAACTAATTTTTTAAAAATTATCTTTGGCCAAAACTGGTTTGGCTCAGTGGTGGAGCGTCGGTATGCAGACTGAGGGGTCCCAGGTTAGATTCCGGTCAAGGGCATGGACCTTGGCTGCGGGCACATCCGTGGTGGGGGGTGTGCAGGAGGCAGCTGGTCGATGTTTCTCTCTCATCGGCATTTCTAGCTCTTTATCTCTCTCCCTTCCTCTATGTAAAATATCAATAAAATATATTTTTTAAAGTTATCTTTGTTTATTTTACTTTAAATATTGCAGTAGCCCTTGCAGGTGTGCCCGGTGGTTGTCCCACAAACTGAAGGGTTGTGGGTTCAAATATGGGCAAGGGCAAGTACCTTGGTTGCAGATTCCCTGCCCTAGTTGGGGTGCATACAAAAGGCAACCACGTGATGTGGCTGCCCTACATCCATGTTTCTCTCTCTGTCTCCTATCTCCCCCTGCCCCTGCCCTTTCATTCTCTGTAAAATCAATGGGAAAAAATAGCTACCACAGAGGATTAACAAAATATAATAAATAAGTATTGCAGGAAATTAAAAAAAATAATTCCAATTATATAATGCATTTTTCATTCAAAGGAGCACCTTTAAGTAAATAAATAAAAACAAGCAGTTATTTATTAGTGGTGCATGATCAAAATTTAACTGTTCCAAGACTATTACATATATTTTAGGGACTATGCAGTCAATACTAAAACAGACTTGAAAGTAAACTGGAAAGAAAGAAGGACAATGTGTATATCTCTGTGGATAGTGAATCTCAGAGAAAGGAAGCATAGAACCTTATAATGCAACATAGAAAATTTAGATAAAAGTAAAACATTTAAAGAAATAAAATTTTATTTACTGTAAAGTTAATTTTTCTTGCATAAGCATCTGAAGAAGTAGAATGCAAATAGAAATTAAAAGATGTTAAAATAATAGTAGCTGAACTCAAAATAATATAAAAATACTTGTAAGCATATTCTTGGTAAGCACGCCCAAGCTCTCTTTTAAGAACTGGTCACTAACCAGCTAGTACAACAACAGTATTTATACTTCCATTTTATAAGCAAGAAAACTAAGGTATTGCAACATCAAGCTTCTTTCCCAGACCAGAAGGATTTAAAACTTCAGGCTATGGAAATATATATTTCAAATTTGGAACTACTGTGCTAAAGTTATTGAAATTATGTGTTTGTGTATACATGTTTAAACAAAATTTTTAGTTTTTAGAAATCCATAGTTAAAATGGAAATATCTGCCCTTGGATAGCACTAACTCATCTAAGTGATCATGCCTTCTGCCACAAGCAAACTGCCTTCCTTATAGGAAGGGGGATAGTCCTTAGGAACTGGCTGCTTTTACATCCCAATGTTAAAATTTTTAGTAATCTAAACTTTTAAACCTAAACAGAACACTCACTATTTCCTATCATGGTGTGACATCTGATATAACATATCAACCTAAAATTACAGCATCATATAAAAGTGTAAACACACACACACACCTAATCAAAGAGACTTTTTAAAAATGTAAATCATAATAGAAAAGTTAGAAGTATAAGAAATCACGATATGTTTAACTGTAATCAGCAATCAATGCAATTTTGTAGTGTTGTATTAATCATTGCTATCCGCGATCCTATATTCTCCATCTCTACCTCAGTGTCTTACGATTTTTAAAGAACTATCATTTAATGTTCATAATATGAGCAGAAAAATGTTTTCTTTTTATCCGCTGCAATTGTTAATATTGTATATAGGCAATTATGCTTTTGTCTTCTAACATATAAAGCAAAATCTTTTCTTCTTATCTTTTCTTTTTCTATTATAGAGACACTACTCTAACCCATTTACATTTGAGAGTAGGAGTTTGTAAGGATACAAACAACTCCAGCTATTTGTGGTTTGACATTTGTAGGTAGTCTTTTTCTCAGGTGTGTGTGTGTGTGTGTGTGTTTCAAACAAATCTTGGGGCTGGAAAAGTTAGTTCACACTGGATTACAATTTAATGAGTCATGACTGAAGCAAACTGTCTCACACATTTACAGCTATGCACATTAAAGGGCAGCTTCATCAGATTTTCAAACTTCTCACACACACACACACACACACACACACACACACACACACACACATCAATGTTCTGTCCCAACGTTTTCCCCCTGAGTTTGTGTGTACATGTTTAAACAAAATTATTGGTTTTTAGAAATCCAGAGTTAAAACTGAAACATCTGCCCTTAGATAACACTAACTCATCTAACTGATCATGCCTTCTGCCACAAGCATACTGCCTTCCTTATAGAAAAGGGGATAGTCCTTAGTAACTGGCTGTTTTTACATCCCCAAATTAAAATTTCTAGTAATCTAAACTTTCAAGCATAAACAGAACACTCACTATTGCCTATCATGGTGTGACATCCTGTAATACTATGATGTAGCATTTCAACTACATTAAAGCTTCCATTTTAACTCTGGATTTCTAATATTCCAGTTCAAATACAGTAATATATTCTATATGGTTTCACTCTTCCCTTTGTGGAATTATTTTTAAATAAAAGTGGCATACTAAATGTGTGTCTCTATACATTAAGATACTTTCTATTCATTTGTCTCTCTCCGAAGACCATTTCAGGGACACAGAGCTATGCTATGCAGAGCCTCCTTCAAGGAAAGGCTTGCTGTCCAGCTGCTGGGAGTGTGGTCAGCAGACAGCCTCCAGCGGTCTGCTCCTTCTAGGTCAAGTCTGCAGATGCCAGCTCACTGGAGGTCACCTCCGCAGAGGGCAGCCTGGACCAGGATTCCTGGAGAGGTAGGGGTAATAAGGTCTGGCCATTTCAACTTGATGCATGTCAACTCTGATCAATAATATTTGCTCCAGCCGAAGCTGGTTTGGCTCAGTGGTAGAGCGTCGGTCTGCGGACTGAAAGGTCCCGGGTTCGATTCCAGTAAAGGGCATGTACGTTGGTTGCGGGCACATCCCCGGTAGGGGGTGTACAGGGGGCAGCTGGTCGATGTTTCTCTCTCATCGACATTTCTAGCTATCTATCTCTCTTCCTTCCTCTCTATAAAATATCAATAAAACATATATTTAAAAAAATAATAATATTTGCCCCAGAGCTTCCCCACAGGAGTGGCCCAGGCTTTGCCAGGCATGCCCTACAATTTGATTTCCTCTTTGCCCAACCCTGCTTTACCCCCTTCCTTTCTCAAGTGTTGGTTTCAAATGAACAGGTGCCTCTAATTTTATCTCAGCATCTGTTTCTGAAGAATACAACCTGCCCCGGGAAATAATGACCTGGATCATATTTTTAGGACAAAGATCAAAGGGTCTTTATAGACTTCAAAATGCAATTTAAAAAGAAAGACCATGAATATTATTTTATGCAATTGAAGGCAATTTGGCTTTTATTCAAGGTGTCTGAAACTCTTCACACCATTTTAAAGTCATTTGGAAATGCTCGATGTACTAGCTATTTGGGAATTGTGACAATTCGTGAGCTATTCAGATGATGGTTGAAAAAAATATCTTAATGGATTAAAGGGAAAAAAAGGTTTTTTTTTAATTGCAGGACAAATGTGTGTTATATTTTTAAATGGAACCAAATTATATTATCTTGTGATCATATTCACAAACTAAGCCTATGTGTAGCAAAATACAAATGCATCTCATTATTTGAATTCCTTTTCAAATATCTCATGCACATAAAGAAATTGGCAGAAGAGAAACTGCTGGCCCACTCAGTACATACCTGAGACTACTGTAACAGAATCCTGTTTGAAATGCACAGGTACGATAATTATTACCATTCATACTTCAGGATTTAGGAAAACTTTGTCCTACTGCCAGACTCTCTGAATCACAGTTAGTCAGAGGACATGTGGATCAGCAGAGCACTCTGTAACTTGGGCCACTTCTTACAGGATAGATGATGCAGGAAAATCTCATAACACTGAGATTGTGGTAAACTAGTCAGCATTCTGAGAATGCTTACTTAAATTTAAGCCTCCTGTGTTATCTTTGATGTCTAAGCATTGAATAAAGATACTTGTAAGGTAGTGTCTTTAGTACACTTGTAAGGGAGGGGAGGGGAGGAGGAAGGAAGGGAATCTAAAACTAGTGGGAAATGAGATGGAGTAGGGTGTTCTTAAGCTAATACAACTAAATGGTACTTAATAAGAATGTTTCGCACTATATTATATTATTGCTCTTCTTCTATATTACAAGTGGAATAAAAAGATGGTTTCTCATATAGCATTCTGATGTTGAATGAAAAGTACAAAAAGTCAAATAATTGTGCCACTTGCTAATCATGTTTTATTTAGTAAGTTCTTTTAGTTATACAAATCTCTGGATGCTTATTTGAAAAATAAAGATGCCAGTATCTAGTCTGTCTCCATTATAGTAGTATTTTCAGCTTCAAATAATAAATCAAGACTCTGTAAAATTTAAACCATTTAAATATATATATATATATATATATATATATATATATATATATATATATAATTATAATTTCATAGAGATTAAGAGAGAAGGGGAGAGAGCTAGAAACCTGAATGGTGAGAAACATTCCATTCAATATTTGTGCACCCTCAATTCATTGGCTGTAGTCAGTTTTGTACTATAAAATTTATATTTTATGCATACCCATAAAAAAGTGTAGTGGCAATTTAGGACAAACTTTCTTTGTTGAAAGCTTAGACTGACTTCACTGATTATTTAAAATTTCCAGGTTTATACCTTTAGATACCTTTTCAATGGGTGAGGGTTGGAGGGGGCATTGTTAAACCTGAAAAGCATTGAAAATTAAGATCTATCAGTTGTTAAAGTATATGTACCATTTGGGGGAGATCCTATATTTGACTCCCTTTATTCTTTACTCTCCCGTCATTCTCCTTCCCTCTGCTAACCACCATACTGTTACCTATGTCTATGGGTTTTTTGTTTTGTTCACTTGTTGCATTCAGTTTTACATTCCAGTGAGTGAAATCTTATTGTCCTTAACATTTTCTCTCTGAATTATTTTACTTAGCATAATATTTACAGAATCCATCCATGTTGTTGCCAATGGAACTACAAGAGACCCCAAGTAGTCAAAGCATTCCTGAGAAAAAAGAATGAAGCTAGAGGTACCACACACTCTGATTTCAAATTATACTAAAAGTAACAATAATAAAACAGCATGGTATTGACAGAAAAAAAGAGCACAGAGACTAATGGAACAAAACTGAGAAACCAGAAAAAGAAGAAAGAAAAAACAACATATGTGTATGGGCCAATAACTTTCGACAAAGTAGCTAAAAACATACAATGGAGAAAGGAAAGCCTCATCAATAAATGGTTCTGGAAATATTGGAATGCTTTATGCACATCGTATTTTCAAAACCAAAATTTCTTTACTCATAGGATGAAGATAATGTTACCTACCCTATAACATTGTACAGAAGAAGTGAGAAAGAAGATAGGGGGAAAAAAGGTTTCATTTTTGGAGGTGGCCAAATATGACAGGATTGAAATAAATAAACCATTTCAATGTTTATTTTATAAGAATAGAAAGTTATTTCATATCCAAATCACTAAAAGTTCTGAATATTGTCATGACGGCTTTTTCCAAGGATCATCATGACTGTAGAAATGCTGCATACCAAATATTGCTACAAAAATGGAAAAAATTCATGCAACATAATATTTGGCATGTACTCCTAAAAATTCTATGTAAACTGTACTTTACAATTGTGAGGAGAAATTTAGTGATTCAACCGTGAATGATGTACATCTTTATTCTGTGTAATGTATACATGACAAATTTCAACTCATTTGTCAACCAAAAATCAACAATAGTATCATTACTATTATGTTCTTAACACTTGAGTTGTCCAGACATAAGTTTCTTTTCATTAAATGTTTCCTTTCATTAAACCAGATTTATTACCTTTTTTCCAAAATATATATTTTCTTGATATTTTACAGAGAGGAAGGGAAAGAGATAGAGAACTAGAAACATCGATGAAAGAGAAATACCGACCAGCTGCCTCCTGCAAACCCCTACCCTACCCCCCCCAACCAGGGATGTGCTCGCAACCAATGTACATGCCCCTGACCGGAATCGAACCCGGGACCTTTCAGTCCGCAGACCGACGCTCTACCACTGAGCCAAACCGGTTTCGGCCAGATTTATTATCTTATTGAAAGCTTCAAGTGCCCCAATTAAGAATTAGACTTAGTTAGATGATAAATACTTGGACACCTAGATCGCATGCATCCTGGCTGAAAAGGGCAGATGTAATTACAGAGCACAGTGTCACTCTGAGTTGTAATGACACTTACATAAGACTTATTAGTTATGTGATCATAAGCTCTGATTCTTCCCTACACTATAGAGATATTATTGAGACCTGTTTCATAGTAGGTGTTACAATGAAATATAAAATGTTAACACACCATCTGGTATATAGTAGGCTCACAAAAATGCTATTTGATATTATTATTAATGCTATTTTTCTAGTTTATTGTTTGTGGCTACAGAAACATCAGAAGAATAATGCATGTCATGTGACATGACTCTGTGAACTCAATTTGACTTTAGATAAGGTTAGATAGATATGAATGCCCTGGGAAGACACTCTATGGTAGGGCTCAGAATTTTAGAATACAATAAAATAATGTTCTGGGAGATGTTTTAATGTATTACATTCTATCATAGTAGCTTTTTTTCCTGTTAAAAATGCTGTATAGGGCACTATGAATATGCTATATAATCAGTTACTAAAAATATAATAAAAATTTATGTTTATTATTACAGTATACTACAATAGAATAACGAAAAGTTAGAGTAAAGTTTAATAAAGGTAAAATTAGACCTAGAAGAAAACATTGCTCATAGTGGATAATAGAATAATCATTATCAGAGGTTATATGTCAAATACTATAATAAGGATTCAAAAGCAGCTGATTAATTCCTCTACACAAGCCATGTAATTGCAACCTACAGCAATTTCATAAAGGGTAAAAATTTTAAAACTGAATATTAATTGTACTATTAAAATAATATTACATTAAACTTTCTAGATAAAATAAGCTGTGGTGCAGAATGATGAGAGGAATGTGAAAATATTTATGTAGATTATTATAATGAGTCTAATTCTTCTAACTTGATACTTACAAAATGTTAGAGTTAACCAGGAGAAAAACCTATTCACTGTTTCTATTATTATTCTCTACTGGAGTCTCCCCTCTCATTATTCTATTTAGGGAAAAATAGGGGAGAATGATGGTTGAAACTATTACCAGACACATGTGTAATAGAACAGCAAGAGGAGCTTAAAAAAAAGAGAGATTTGCAGTAAAAGTAGTGTCATTGGGAGAATGCAGGCTATCTTGATCTAAAACATGGATTTTTGGTAGCTCCCTTTCACTGTATATGTATATATAGTTCAAGGCAAGAGTGGAAATTCTTGACTTGTTTCTGATCTTTTATGACTTTTTTAGATTCCACATGTAAGATAGACCATATAGTATTTGTCTTTTTACCTCTGACTTATTTCATTTAGCATAATGCCCTCAATGTCCACCCATGTCACAAGCAGTAAGACTTTATTTTTTAATGGCTAATCAATATTGGAATACACACACACACACACACACACACACACACACTAGAGGCCCATTGCACAAAGATTTGTGCAATAGGCCTTCCTTCCGCTGGATGCCAGCACCGGTTTTCCTCCAGCACCCATGACCTAGGCCTTCGCTCTGGCTGCTGCCTTCAGTGTTGACTTTGGCCAGAATCTTCGCTCAGGCCAGCGGGAGTCTGTGCTCCTGCTGAAGCCTTCAGTCTTTTCTGCTCCAGCTGGAGCACCTCTCCTGAAGCTCCCTTTGCCCCCTGCCCTTCCTCTCATAGCAGGCATCCTGCCCTGCCCAGCTATTCTGCGCCTATGTATGCAAATTAACCCACCATATTTGTTGGGTTATTTTGCATACTCACTCCTCATTGACTGGTGGGTGTTACGGAAGTATGGAGATTTTGCATATTTCTCTTTTATTAGTGTAGATAATATATATAGAATATTTGATTATATATATATATAGTCTTTTAAACTAAAAGTTATAGCACGTAAATATCCTCACTCTGAGTTTAAAACTTTTATTCTTATTTTACTGAGAAATAAGAAACAATAAAAACATGATTTCTATCTTCCATCCAGACTCCTCCTCATATACCAGCACCTACCCTGAATGCATGAATCTTCCATCTGTTACTAAAGATCTCTACTTGTATCAAAAATAATCCCTCCATTTATTTTAATATTTTTATAATTCTATGTTAATCTTTTAAACCCTAGAATAATTTTTAGAAAAAAATTTATGTTTCCAGAAAAAATATGAAGAATTTGCAGAAGGTTTTTATATAAACTCTCACAAGCTCTCCACCTTTTCTATTACAGGAAGTCCTCAGGTTACGTCAGACTTGAAGTGCATTGTTTCATGGTTACATCACCATCTCCCATTTATTTACTTTAAAAAAATATTCCATCATTTTGATGTATGCACATATGTACTTTATGTTTTTTATTATGTATTTACCACAAATAAAGGTCAGGAATTGTTATCTTTGCTTTAAATTGTTTTTACTGTGTAACTTCATTACTGCTGTGTATGTGCTCCATGTGAGTGACATAGGTGCTATGTAGGTGGGTTCCGACTTACAGAGAAAATCACAACATAGAAACAGATTAAAAAAAAAAAAAGAAAAAAAAAAGAAAGAAACAGATTACAATGTAACCCAAGGACCTACTGTATTAACATCTTGCATAGTGTGGTACAATTACTATAATTGTATGCAATATAAGTGCATGGTTAATTAAAGTCATCATTTACATTAGATTTTATAGTTTTGCTCTTTGTATTCTATGGGTTTTGACAGATGCATAATGTCCTGTGTATACAGTATCATAGATAATATCTTGTTTGCTTCCACATTTTGGTAATTATGAATAAACTGCTGTAAACATTCATTGTAGGCTTTTTTGTGTGTATATTAGTTTACACCTCATTTACCATATACTTTAAATGTGCTTATTAGAAATATAATAAAATATACATTTAAAAATATATATTTATTGTTGAAAATATTACAGAAGTTACCATTCTTCTCACCATTGACCTCTTCCACCCTACTCTTGTTCCCACCCTAGACCTTTCCCACACCATTTTCTGCATTCTTTTCATGATTTAGAATTTATTTATTTTAAAAGAGAAAAAAAGAAGAGGAAAAAAATGAATGTAATGCCGGAATTCCCTTCTGCAATGGAGTTATATTTCATGTCTAACTTAAACTTTCTAAAGGCTTTGTTATCATCATGTTTGTTTCAGAAATTCAATGGAGTGAAAATATTTCTTGTGTTAAGATAAGGTTCAGCTTTAATATATACCCATGTTTATGGAATATTATAAGTGTTTAAAATATCTGAAATCATTGGTAAGTGATAAAATAAAGAAAACTATCAGATCTTCAGAATAATATGTGCCATATGAATTAGTCTATTAGAATATGCCTGTGTATGTTAACAAATACTTATGCCACTATAGAAGAAAAGAACACGAAGGATGCACCTCAAACTATTGATAAACTGCTTCTGAGATAAGGACATAAAAGTAAAGAATTTTCACTTTATACTTTACATATTTCTAAACTGATTGATATTTTCAATGAGAATATTTACATGTATTATGTGCATAATCTAAGCACCAATAAAGAGAAAAATAAAATCACTATTGAGGAAGAATAGTCATTTTGTAGTTAATATCCACATAATGGAATATCAAGCCTAATATTTGTCAGACTAAAACATCTGTTAAACATGAAAAAAATCTAACCTCAAAGCTGAGCAGTCAAATTAAATGTATATATTGAAGAGCCTAAACATTCCACTAATGAATCAATATCAGATCTTTAAAAATAGAAACTGATTATTTTATTATTTTTCCATGTCCACCTGAACACTGTGGCAGGGGCCAGAAGCAATACTTATTTACAGTTGGAACTGTTAAACATTAAACTATGTCTATTTCCAAAATGAAGCATCTGATCACCCATCCTGACAATTGTTGTTTTATTCCAGCTCAAATATGTATCTGCAAACATATGGATTTCCTAATTGCTTAATGTCTATCTACCTTTGAGTCTACACATATATTTGTGTTTATAAATGTATGGTAGGTACACATCTAGTATAATATATGCATAACATTTGATACATACTACATGTGTATATAATATGTATTACATATTTTCTTAAACAATTATTACCAAAAATGTAAATGGTGAACTGGCTTACTTTTTATGTGATGATATATCGAGTTCCTTAAATTAAATGTAGTTCAAGTTTTCCACCTCCATACACAGGTATGATTTGTGTATGTGATTAAGTGCATATGTGTATTGAACTTTTAATGTGTTTCTACCTAAACTGAGGTAGGAGAATGAAAAAATCAAAGAAGTAAGAAAGATGGCCTATTGGATAGAATTATGAAAATCATGCTTTAACAATACATATTAAAGCATCAATTTCATATTTCATACTGCCGACAGATTAAGCAACTAGAATAATTGTGTTTATGTAAAGCCCTGCCAGAGGTATTTTCCGGATAACTAAGGACTTGCTGAGTTGACATCATGACATATAGTAAAGAAATTAAACATTTTAAAGCTTCTAGGAATCTCGCCTTACGCCACTGAAATAGACCTTCAGCCTTTTTTTAAGTGGTAATAAACATTTTGATTAAATCATTAAAACTGTAATAAAGTTACATGTAAACTGACTTTTTACTCTTCCCAAAGCACTTTTATTGAAGTTTCAGTGCAAGATTTCAGAAATTAAGCTCAAATATTGATAGTCTTCCTATTTTTTCCTCATATTCACCCATATTTTTTTATTCAGTTTCCAAGATTAAACATAATTTTGAATGTGTCCATGTGCTAAGAATTGCTTTACTTACAAAAATTAAAATAATATTTCAACATTTCGGCATTCTAATTAAGTTAGACAGCCATTGAATATAGTTAATTTTTTTAATTATAAGGTAAGTTAAAAGGAAACAACTGCTAAGAAAAAGCATATAAGCCTAACCAATGGACACAGACACCAAGGGGTGAGAGCATGAGTGGGGGCAGGTGGTGGGGGGGAGAGTAAGCAAGGGGGGATAAGGACACATATGTAATACCTTAATAAAGAAAAAACAGCCCTGACTGGTTAGGCTCAGTGGATAGAGCGTAGGCCTGCAGACTGAATGGTCCCAGGTTCGATTCCAGTCAAGGGCATGCACCTTGGTTGTGGGCACATCCCCAGTGGGGGGTGTGTAGGAGGCAGCTGATTAATATTTCTCTCTCACTGATGTTTCTAACTTTCTCCCTCTCCCTTACTTTCTGTGAAAAAAAACAATAAAATATATTTTTTTTAAGACAAAGAAAGAACAAACTATAGAGCTGAGGAGAGCCAAAGAGTCCTGCACTGCAATGTTAACTAGAATGATCAGGATGTACTTCCAAAAGAAAAGGTGTCAAATGAGCAAGGCTTGAAAAGAAGAGGAACAAATCATACACATATCTGAAGGGAGATATCTCCAAGTAGAGCACGAAGCCAGTGCAGAAATCCTTGAGACTGGAGCATGAATGTATGTTAAGAGAACTCAAGGAAACCTTGTGCGACAAGTGTCCTTTGAGAGGAAAGAAGAGGAGCCCATGAAGTTAGTAAGGAAACTGGGGCTAGTTAAGGTATGCTCCTCAGGCCATTGTAAATAGCCAAGCATCACTTAACTGCGGGGATACATTCTAAGAAATGCATCCTGAGGCGACTGCATCATAGTGCAAACAACATAAAGTGCACTTACACTACCTTACGTTATAGCCTACTACATGCCTACGCCACATGGGATAGCCTACTGCTCCTAAGCTACCAGCCCGTACAGCACATTGCCGTATGAAACATATTAAATCAAAGCACAAACGAAGTGATACTATTAAGATATGCAATAAACACCAGCTATATAAGGCTGTTGCCAGAGTAACACAGCATATTTCACCACAATCTTTTTGTTAAAGTCCAAGACTATACTCTAATTATTTAAAGTGTAATACAGTAAATATATAAACAGTAACCTAGTCACTTATTGTCATTATCAAATATTGTGTAATGCACATAAGTGTATGTGCTATACTTTATACGACTGGCAGAGCAGTGGGTTTGTCTATACCAGCTTCAATACAAGTGCGTGATAACGCATAGCCCTGTGACACTGTGGTGGCTGTGACATTACTTGGTGGTAGGAATGTTTCAGCTGCATTGTATGTGTAGTCTGCTGTTAACCCAACCACCAGTATGCAGCACAACGACTCTACACTGGTTCCTATTTGTGGAGCCGTTCTAGGGTTTTGAACAAGAGTTATATGGCTTATTTATATTTTAAATTAGTTACTTTGGTAGACAGGCTGAGCCCAGACTGGAGGGTAATTTCCTGACAACGAGGGACTTGCTGCGTTGACGTCATGATAGATGGTAGAGAAATTAAACATTTTAAAGCTTCTAGGAATCTCTCCTTATGCCACTGAAACAGACCTGCAGCCTTTTAAAGTGGTAATAAACATTTTGATTAAATTATTACCACTGTAATCGAGTTGCATGTAAATAGACTTTTTCCTCTTCCCAAAGCACTGCTATCAATGTTTCGGTGGAGGGCTAGAAGGGTGGAAGCAAAGGATAGGATTTCATAGGCTTTTGGGGTGACAGGGCTCCTCCTGTGAAGGCCATCTGTGGCGCATGTGCCCCTGCTGCCCATGTTGGATTCCTGACTTGGTGATGCTGTGGCAGGTCCCCGCTGTGCCAACAGGGCTCTGCCATGGTGAGGGTCAGTAGGGTGAGTAAAGGAACCAAGCAGAAGTTGAAGCAGATCCTCAAGGGCAACACGTTTGCCATCTGATAGGACCTTATTCCTCTTGTGATCGACCTGGCGTACTTTGGAGATAAGAGACTATTTGATCATCTGAATTTGGAAACAATTAATGAAGAGGAGCAATGTGGAAGGCATGTGCTTGGGGTGGGATAGGAGGTGGGGCATCGTTCAGACACTCACTAGTTGGATGGCACAGGGTTCTTAGTTCACAGATGCATCTGTGGTGGGATGGAACCTCTCCTGATTTATTTGTCATAGACTGTATCAACTCAGAGTGCTCAGGGAAATGCCCTTTGAAAGCGAGCATGGTCTCAGGGCCCCAAGAAGGTAACAGGGTAACAAGTTCAGGGCAGAGCAATCAAAGTGAACACTAGGAACAATAATTAAAATATATATATAACAAAAGAGAGAAATAGCAAGACAGCATCAGTTATTTGTAAAGTTCCTATTTTAAATGTATGTAGATGTATATGACTCCTTTACTTTATAATAAGGAATATTCATATTGGATGGATTGAATGGTAAAAAGGTCAACTGGTTAACCCATTCAATAACATTTGGTTGGAGAAAACACACACACACACACACACACACACAGGAAATGCAAATCATCAAAGACTTGAGGGATACAGCTAGGTGATCTAATCACATTCCCATATAAGTCTTTAAAAAAAAAATTCAGAAGGCAAACAGGTCTCAGAGAATCACAACACAGTTTTTGTTAGTTCAGTATAAATTAAGTATGTATGTACCAGTCATAGTTTTCCGAAATATATAAATAAAAAAAGTGAAGACAGATATGAAACAAGATAAAAATAATGAGTTTATATGTAAGAAGTCAACAATTGCTATTGAAACATGAGAAACAGATGGGAAAATAAAGATTGGGAGAGTCAATAGGTAGGGTGCTGAGGGAAAGATTGGTTTGCAATATTTGGATATATAATATTTAAAATGTATTTTTTTTATCATATGAAATTGTTATCAAATACTTATGGAACATTTAGAATACATAGGAAAAGGAGGGGAAACATTGCCACAAATTCAGATACCAAAAGAAAAACTTCCCTTTTTCTTCTCATTATTCTCTCTCTCTTTATTTTAATCAGATGACTAGAGGCCTGCTGGGAACCAAAACCAAACATTGTCACTGGTAGTAAAATGCAAAAAGAGATGGCCAACCTCAGTGGCTCTGAATGGTCGGAGCTATTAACTCATTGTCTAGTTGAGATAGTGGAGGTTGAGGCACCTTTAATTTGTTAATCACATGTAAATTCTTGTTGATTTTTTGTTGCTGGAGCTTTTCCCTCTTAAGAGATGTCTTTGTCTCAGAATCTCAATAAAAGGAATGGTAAAAGGCCAAATCAGGGGGTTAGTCTTCCCACTACAGGCAGACTCCCCGCCTGGTCCCCATTTTCCCAAATTAACTATTTTACAAGTCTCTTCATTTTAGTGTGCGGCCTTCTCAGAAACTGGCCCCTGAGTGTGGGCCCTGAACAATGCTGCGGGTCATGTTAAAGAATCCCACAGAGGCCTGTTGCATGAATTTGTGGATGGGTGGGGTCCCTCAGGGTGGCCTGCAGGGAATAAGCCCCAACTCATGCCCTCAGGCTCACAGCCCCAGCTTGTGCCTAGGCCTTGTAGCCAGACCTGGCACCCCTCATGGCCTGGCTTCACCTCTCCCCTGCTCCACCATCCCCAGTTGGACATCCTTAGTGCTGCCTTGGGGGTGGGAGAGGTGCCTGCCACTGCTACTGCGCTCACCAGCTGGGCACTTGTCAGATTTTGGCTGAGTGGCGCTCCTCCTGTGGGAGCGCACTGACCGCCAGGGGGCAGCTCCTGCATTGAGTGTCTGTCCCCTGGTGGTCATTGTGCATCATAGCCACCGGTCTTTCCACCATTTGGTCAATTTGCATATTAGCCCTCTACAGGATTTAGTGTAATTTGACAGCTGTATTACAAACATAACTTCATTTTAATAATGAATTTTAAAAATTAGTATTGAAATAATATGAACAGGTCAATTAGTTAATATTGTCTGTAAAGCCTTTAAAAAATCTAATGAGTTCCACTTCATCTTTTATTTTTCTTTGTACTTTGTTAAAGAAAAGAGGCCTTTGGTATTATTTTTTTAAGCAGCAATATTATTTGGCAGTTTTTACAAACTAAACACAGGCTTACCATGAGATCCAGCAATCTTGCTCTTAGATTTTTACCGAAATGAGGCGTAAACTAATATACACACAAAAGCCTACAATGAATGTTTACAGCAGTTTATTCATAATTACCAAAATGTGGAAGCAAACAAGATATTATCTATGATACTGTATACACAGGACATTATGCATCTGTCAAAACCCATAGAATACAAAGAGTGAAAATATAAAATCTAATGTAAATGATGACAAATGCAAAACTTTTTCTCTTCAAACTTACTGCGGATTATTTTTACACATTTGATTATTTAACAATAAAAATCAAGTTATTTCTTTGTATTTTAGCATTAGGTATTGTAACACTTCTTTCAAAAAATATTAAAAGTAGACTTTATCAAGTATTCTAAATATCTTAATTATGAAATGTATTCTATTTGTTCATATGTAAGATTTGTCAATAAATGTATTTATCATTTAAGATGAAAAGTGTTAAGCTTAAACTATATTTAAAAAAATAATTTTTAAAGTGATTAAAGGGTGTTTTCTATTTGTTTCAATGGAAAATATAATGGGTGATGTATATTTAACACTCACTATATGCAACTTTGTATTAATATTTTAATGATTATAGTATTTATACTAACAACATTCCTATGATAGATAACATTCTATATTGTAGAAAAAAAGCATAGCTTAAGGTTGAGGAATACATGCAAGATATAACTAGTAAATAGTAAATCAACCTTTGCTATCTAATTTGAAAAATGTGTTCTTTTCTTGTTAAATTTCTTTATTGATTAAGGTATTACATATGTGTCTTTATTCCCCTATTATCCCCCACCTCCCATTCATGCCACCACCCTCCTGCTGTCTGTGTCCATTGATTAGGCCTATATGCATGCATATAAGTCCTTTGGTTACTCTCTCTTCCTTAACCCCACTGACCCCTACCTTCCCTGAGGTTTGATGTTCTGACTGATGTTTCTCTGTCTCTGGATCTATTTTTGTTCATCAGTTTATGTTCATTATATTCCACAAATGAGTGAGATCATGTGAAAAATGTGTTCTTACTCTCTAAATTATTATATTGCATAATCATATTCACTTTACTGAGTCATCCCAATGTTTAAATAGAAAAGGAAATACAGTTGTGTATTTTCAAGTCTTTTTGAAGAGATCTAAAAGATATTCAACCTCATTAAGCATATTCCCTATAGAGATATTCTTCAGAAAGTTGAAAGAAATGTTTTTACCTTTGTTTTCTTATCTGTATAGATATTGGCATTCAGGTCAATGTTAGGGCTTAGGATATAAATTGTATGCCTATAAAATTTCCCATTTTGTTAATATCTTTTATGTGGCAAATTCCTCCTGTTCCTTATTATGGTCTATGAATGTAATAATTGGGTAATGATATCCAATATTTGAAATCATTTTATGCACATACACCATATTCATGCAAATTCAATTTGCCTAATACTCTGCTCTTTAATTTGCATTTTCACATAACCAGTTGAGTATTATGAGGTAAAATTATATTGACTAGTTTCAATATCTTAGAACGTTAAATCATCATTATATGGGAAATGTTTGAAGGTAATTAATTATAAATGAATCATGAAAAAATATTCTCAAGACACACATCTTCAGTTATAATGTGATAATAGCTACTTGTCCTAAAGATTTAGTTTAGAATTATAGAATATACCCAATGCTTTAATTAAAAAATTAAACTGAGTTATTTCTAATAAAGGGTATTCATTTTTTTATTGAAATACCGATGTGAATATGTTTATGTAATTCTAAGAGGGTACAAATTAGATACAAGTGGCATAGGTATATAATGGCATAGAAAATCCGGAGATACTACATGCATACTAATACAAATTGTATTAGGGATTTTATTCAACATTATGTTGTAAAGTTTATTGCCACTAATTTTCTAAATAAAAATTATAAATAAATAGGAATCCTACTCTGAATCATTAAAAACCATACACAT
The DNA here is from genome assembly GCA_963924515.1 of Vespertilio murinus. Lineage (NCBI taxonomy): Eukaryota > Metazoa > Chordata > Mammalia > Chiroptera > Vespertilionidae > Vespertilio > Vespertilio murinus. Next base: position 162,806,786 of record OZ004705.1, read on the forward strand.
TCAAGCATTCCCCCTTTATCTTCTGGTTTAAAAAGTTAGAGTATTTTCAAACAAAAAGACTGGGATCAGGTAATGGAGCTGAGCCAGCTAGAACTCTGTAAAATCTTGGTACCAAACTGAAGTCCACCTAAATATTCACAGGTGTCTGTTTTGAGGAGTAATGGCAAAAGAAGCATCTATACATATAAAGACGTAATATGCTAATTGTCCCTTATGGTGTCCTAGTAACAACCAATTTGCATATTGACAGACCAGCAGGAGGCTGCTCACAACAGAGGGAAGATGGCTGGACCAAGTTCCCCAAGGTCTGAGGAGGAGAGTGCGGAGGACAAGAGCCCAGACTGCAAAGAAGGAAGAGGAAATGGCCAAGGGGAGCTCTTCCAATCCCCCTGAATGGGCACCCTAACTCAAACCCCACACCCCCAGGGGATAGAAGGACACCCTACTCCAGCCTAGGCATCCTGGGGATTGGGGGGGAGGGACGGGGGCGGGGAAACGTGGTGGCTGGCCCAATGGGGAGAAGACCCAGCCTTGGGAGTAGCTGCAGCCCCTGCCTCCAACTCCTGATCTCTTCCCTCGCCACCCTGCCAGGAGCACCCACAACAATAGCACTCTGGCGACCACCCATCAGCGCCCCCCGCCTCCCCTCCCTACAACCCCAGACCCGGGTGGAGGCAGGCATGAGTGGCCCCTCAGGATCAGACCCTTTCCTCCTGACAGCAGCAGTGCCCTCTCTACAGCAGAATCGGATGAATCTCGCTGAGAGCATGGCTAAGCCTACCCTCCTAGCACGCCTGGCTACCCCTGGCCAGGCCCTCACCCAGATCCAGGAGATTGGAGCCCCGCCCTGAACAGGTACAAATGTAAAATAGCCACATACAACTTAAAGAACGGAAGGTTTAACAGTTACTCCCCCTTCTGCCTCCCGGCCCCCCTAGTGTCCCCCTAACTACCTGCCCCCCCAGCACCTCTAGGATGACCACCACTACAGGCTGCTGGCCAGAGGCCACCCCTCTGAGGCCTGCAGAACCCTCTGCAAAACTTCCATAGCTACAGTGCCCGGAAACAATCATGCCCTCCTCCCCTAATCAGCACCTGCTACCTGGGAGGGTACTCATGGACTTAAATACAACAATCCTTTCCTGTTTAGACATCACTTATTTGATTACACATTTCTAGGTTTATTAGCTCAGAACCTCCCCATGACAACTCAGTGAGGCAGGCGGAGAAGAGATTACAATTCCCATGGTATATGCAAATGTATTCAGAAATGAAGCTCAGAGAGGAAAAGTGTCAAGCACACTGGTTCCCAAGGTGCAGCACACGCCCCATAGAGGGGCAATTTGATTTTAAGTGGGGGAAATTTGAGAATGAGTTAACAGTGAATTTTTTCATTTTTTATGGTTCTAGGGGTCCTCATCTACAGCATACTTTAGATAATAAAAGGCTAATATGCAAATGACCGAATGGTGGAATGACCAGTAACTATGATGCACTGTAGCTTCCCCCCTGGTGGTCAGTGTGCTCCCACAGGGGGGCACCATTCAGCCAGAAGCCGGGCTCACAGCTGGAGAGCACAGTGGAATTGGTGGAAGCATCTCCGGCCTCTGTGGAAATGCTAAGGATGTGCAACTGATGGCTTAGACCTACTAAGCCATCAGTCGTACATCCCCCAGGGCTCCTGGACTGTGAGAGGGTGGGTGCAGGCCAGGTTGAGGGACCTCCCCACAAGTATACAGATTTTGTGCATCAGGCCTCTAGTCATGAATAAATATCCTGAGGCATCTAAGAGTATAGACGTACTACAATTTTTTTAAAATCTGTGTTCCTCAATATACCTGGGCATTAACATTAATTTTGAATCTTTTCAAATATACAGATAACTAAGCTAAACATCAGTATTATTGAATCAAAATCTCCAGAAATATCAAGGAGTTTATCAATTAAAGAGTACACAAGAATAAACTCAAAATGGATAAATGACTTAAATGTAAGTTGAAAAAAATCATAAAAGAAAACAAAGATAGTAAAATCTCAGACATCTCTGGTAGCAATATTTTTGCTGATATGTCTCCTAGGGCAAGGGAAATAACAGAAAATTATGGTATTTAAAAAATTAGGCTACATCCAACTAAAGAAACCATCACCAAATGGAAAGGGAATCCACTGTGTGGGAGATCATATTCACCAATGACATACTGAATAAAGAGTTAATTTCAAATTATATAAAAAATGCAATTCAAAACCAGGTTGACTAACAATCTAATTAAAAAGTGGGCAGAGAACCTGAATAGATATTCTTCAAAAAGGTGTGAATCTGCATTTTAGATAATATTTGGATAAGGTGAGTGAAATAAAAAGTTGTATTAACATATATACCGAGTGGCCAGATTATTATGATCTCTGAATGCATAATAATCTGGCCACTCAGTATGTGTGTTTGTGTGTTTGTTTGTTTGTGTGTGTGTGTGTGTGTGTGTTTGTGTGTGTGTGTATTAGAGGCACATTGCATAAATTCGTGCATGGGTGGGGTCCAGCCAGCCTGGCCAGGGGGAGGGGGCATGGGCACTTGGTTGGCCTGCCTGCTGGTTGAACTCCTGGTTGAGGGAACAATTTGCATATTAACTTTTTATTATATAGGATATACACTGAGTGGCCGAATTATTATGTGTTCAGAGATCATAATAATCTGGCCATTCATTGTATTTCATCCATTTATTTTTACACATTTTAGTGTGGCTATTAGAAAACTTTTAATTACATATATATGTGTGTGTGTGTGTGTGTGTGTGTGTGTGTGTGTGTGTGTGTATATATATATATATATATATATATATATATATATTGTACTTAGGAATACAAGTTTGTGCTTAGGAAAATCAGACCTGAGTCAGTTGTAGAGAAGCTCTGGGCTGTGTAAAAAAATAAAATAAAATCATATATATATATATATATATATATATATATATATATATATATATATATATTTCTGCTGAGGCTGGAGCAGAAAGAAGCAGCTCCCAAAGCAGAAAGAGGCAGCTCCAGAGCCTGAGAAGAAAGGGCTGGGCCAGAGTGGAAAGGTGGTGCCGGCGGCCAGGGAAAGGAAAGCCCATTCTAGCATGAATCTTCATGCATTGGGCTTCTAGTTTATAAAGAATGATCTAACCTCATAGTCTTTGTACTTGTTCTGCCCTGCCGTGAGCACACTTCCCTATGATACTTAGTGATCCCCAGGACTTGTAACTTTAGCTTCTTTAATTTTTTTCTTATGCATCTTGCCATCAGTAAAGTTTTTCTTAAAACACTCCAATCACCCACCCCTCACCCCAATTCTCCTTCTCCCTATATCCTTTCCTCGATCTGAGTGTATATATATTTCATGTTTGAGAATATATGTATATATGCATACATTTTTTGTGAGGAAACATATTTTACTAATTCATGAGAGAGAATACATACTAGGGTTTTGGTCTAGGTTTGCTCACTGCCTTAGAAATGCTAAACATATACTATTTTATGGGTTGGCAACGCATTACTTCTATGATGCAAAGCCTGAAGGAGCCAAGGCCAATGTGTGTGGCTGGTGGTGGGGAATCTTTGGGGGATGAGAAAGGGGATGATGCTTACCCAAACTCTAACTCCACAGTAAAGAAGTACTTATGAGAATTCACATAAATTATTACTTAAACAATGCGGCATCTTAGCATAAATATAACATCAACTTATTGTTCACTAGGAATGAGTTAGCATCATGTCACACTCCCTTAGCACAGAACAAGGAAAAAGAACGCCCGTGATCTGATCTATGGCAACCTCTCCTTCGTCAGCACACTCTCCCCTGCTCACTAAGCTCCAGGCCCACTGTTTTTAAGGTTTTTAACATGCGCCTCCTCTCCCTAGAGCCTCGCTTGCACAGGTCTTTACTTGACTAGTTCTTCACTCTTTAGATGTCCGCTTAAATGGCAGTGCATCATTTTCCTCCCTCTGAATTCCCAATCTTAATACTGATATCCTTCTCACTGACTTCATGACACCTATGACAACCTGGATACACCTTATTAATTTATTTACTTATGGATTTGTATCATCTACTAGAATGAAAGACACATATTAAGGACAATGCCCCTTGTGCAATGGAGTATCCCTAGTATTTAGCACACTAACACCCATGGAGAAGGCATATGGCGAATGGTATAAGCAAATCCCTTAACTACTTGCCAATAAATACCTAAAGCTGCATTATGGGAAGATAAATCCTGTTCATACTGAGGTTGTGTTGATCCCTGCATGTCCCACATTGTGTAAGGATATGAATTTGTATCTCAGTTTGGGAAGAAGAAAAATAGTAGAATGGCCTCCATAAGCAAAGTTCCCTTTGAACAGATTATATGTTTGTTGTTTTCTTGTTGTTTCTTGTTGAGAAAGGAAAAAACTCATAAACTTGAAAACATTGTAGAAAAACATTTTTTAATTCAAATGTTTTAAAATTCAGACCTTGTGACTTCTGAAGGATGCTTATCAATTATTGTCCTCTTTTTTTGTCATAATAATATCAGGGCTGAATTGTAATGTAAAAATTATTTTCCTACCTTTTGAATCTATATTACATCATTATTCTCCTTCTGTACTGAAAACTAGAGGCCCAGTGTATGAAAAGTCATGCACTGGAGAGAGAGGGATCCCTCAGCCTGGCCTGTCCCCTTTACAGCCCAGGAGCCCTCAGAGGTGGGAGGCAACCTGGCAATCAGGGGAAAGCAACGCCCCATCAAACCTCTGCTGCTGCCACTGCCGGCAGAATAAGTCTCAGCCAGCCCTGGTTACCTGAGCCTCAGGCAGCCTTGGGTGGTTGGGCAGCCACCATCCAAGGCTTCCTGCACCTTGGGCAGCCCTGGGGGGCTGAGGATAATGGAGGACTCTAGAGGCAGGTGTGTGGAGTGGCCAGGCCCACTTGGGGGCAGGTGTGGCTAAAGGGACTGGGCGCCACCATCTTGTGGCTGTGGGCACCACCATCTTTGCAATAGTGTTGGGGTCAATTAGCATGTTCCCTCTTTATTAGTTAGGATGGCTTATTATGAGCACATTCTGTTTGCACTGTGGATGCAGTCTGTGCTATTTCCTTGTTTTAAAGAGGCTGTATTAATTCTCCTGGAGTGAAGTCCATAGTACTACTTAATATTGGAAAACCCAGTATGACTTAGAGTTCTGGTTTTATTTGCCACTGAAGTCAGGAATGAAAGTTATTTTAAAGTAAGAATTCATTATTTAAGAAAAGGATCCTGAAATAGAGGTCAGGATCCCTACATATCCTTGACTAACATTTGACCATTATACTCTCAGGTATTTCCTTTTGGAAGAGTAACAATTAGTCAAGATAATTTCTTAAAACTGCATTGTGAAAAGAGAATTTAAACTAGCTTTGCTTGGAAGTAACATAGGTATAGCTGTTTCCATTTTCATATTTTCTTGACATGAAACTGAATTTTCCAACGCATAAAAGGATGGTAAAAATGGAAAATATAAGAATCAATTATTTTCCTTCACTGTCCCCCTACTAAACAACATCCAATTTAGGACATTGTTATTTCGGATATTGTTATAAGCATAATCTTATACACACAGAAACATATATATCTCAGCTATTTTCATAAAATAATTTGGACCTTTTGTTGTAAAATAAAACACAAATAAAAAATATAAAGTGGAGAGTAATGAATTGTTATACAGTGTATATTCTTATAACCATCACTCACATTTAAAAAAATAAAACTTTAGCAGCATTCACAAACTCCTTCAGTTCTTATCTTAATCATGGCTCTTCTCTCTCCAAATGCACTACCCAATAAATATGCTTTTATAATATATATAATAATCACTTTCTTGCATTTCACTTTGATTTTATCACCCAAGAGTGCATGTCCCCATTTTAAAAGTTTTATTACTTTTACATTTATTTTAAACTACACATTTTCTCTCCTTTTCTTTGATTACAGTATGTCTCTTGAAAATCCTGAAGAATGCCGAAACCGGTTTGGCTCAGTGGTAGAGCATCAGTCTGCGGACTGAAAGGTCCCGGGTTCAATTCCGGCCAAGGGCATGTACATTGGTTGCGGGCACATCCCCAGTAGGTGGTGTACAAGAGGCAGCTGGTCGATGTTTCTCTCTCATCGACGTTTCTAGCTCTCTATCTCTCTCCCTTCCTCTCTGTAAAATATCAATAAAATATATTTTTTTAAAAAAGAAAAGAAAATCCTGAAGAATTCAGACTACAGACTTTTTTTCAGGGTTCACTATATTCACTTGTCATCTACATTCCCTGCCTCTTGGCAAGTGGATGTTGCCAAGTATCTGACAGTTCTCCCTTATAGCATAGCATGCCTAGTAGTTTCTACCCGTGCTTGGAAAGCTGCGGCCCTATCAAGTTGATGCCATCCTTGGTTACTCTCCCTCAGCACTAGGTTCTTCATTAGAGTGCTTTTTTCCCCCTCTTAGGAATCTCTTCTAAATAATTATTTAATCCTTATAGTAAGCTTTCCCTTTGTTCAGTTTACAAAGAAACTAAAAAAAAAAAAAAAATCAAGTTTCTCTCTCCTGACTGGAACATTATTTACACACACACAGGATTGGAAAATTATATTTGAAAAAGCAGTAACTATTTTTGGATGCTCAGCTTTAGGATGATCTCTATTTTCTCCTCTATACTTTTTCTATTGTCTAAATTCTTTACAACAAACATATTAGTTCTAAAATCTGAAAATATAGAACAATGAATAGAAGGCATTAGTAAACTCTCCTAAATGTAGAAAATCAAAATGTACCCAGTGTATTTAAACCATATGAGAATCTTAACTAAAAATCTTATCTTGGGAGAATTTTAATCATCCCAGTTTTATGCAGTATCTTCTAAAAGGCTTAAAATGAGTAGGAAAGAAGAAAACAATGAAATGAATTCAATGAAAAATACCAGGCATTTATGATACTGCAATTGTCATCATAAACTAATTGCTATTGCAGAGAAGAACATGAAATTTGGAATTACTTTACAAACTTGCCCTAGATAAAAACTGCTCTATTTAGTGCACTCTAAATGGAAAGTGACAGAGTATAAACCGACCGGGCATTATAGTGGATGCACTGTCAGTGTGCCGACATGGCCTCCTTTGCCTGGTCTCTCTGATTTAATGTCATCCGACACAAGGTGACTTAGAACATTCTTGGTAATAATGGAGAAGCTGAAAGCAGATGTGGAGATATTTCTAATGTCTTTTTTCCTCCCTGAAGGTTTGTTCTTTGGATAAGGCTTTACTATGGAGACAATCAGTATGTTGCAGAATATAATAAAAATGACTATGAAGAGCAGATAACACTGTCAGCAAGGAAAAATATTTTTATTCTTACAAAAACGGATTACTTTTCTGTAAGTTTAAAAAAAGTAAGTGCTTATAGGTGTATATATACATATGCGTGCATAATATCTGTGCAAACTAAGAATATAACTAAACATATTAAATCATAAGTCTACAAATGAAAGATGTAATTGTGTAATAAAATTGGCTACATCGAAAGGAAATGATTATGTATTACCTATGTTGTTTTCCAAGGATTTCTCTTTTACAAGTTCGCCTTTAGCTCTATCACAGCTCCTTCACTTACATTGTGCCTTGACTTGTATTCCAACCAGCACACTAATTTAGGCACGTATGAATTTTTATTTTTTTCTGAACCTGAGCAGCCAGGACAGGCTGAGCTCCAGCAGGTCCCGAGTGAGTCCTGAACAACACAAAAACGACACTTAAAAAAAAAAGTCCTCTTGCTTCTTTCTGGTGGGGAATTAAATTAATATTTCATCTTAGCTGGGTATCCTAAATGCCTGAAGCCAGAGCAAGTCTACTTCTTGATTTCATCATTCTCTTGGGAAAGTTTGCTTTTTTAAATTCTTTATCTTATTGCTCACCAGTAGCTGGCCCTCTCAATTCATCAAAGGGAGTAGGATTAGTACAGGGTTTTTCCTTCAGCCACAATTATCTAAGCTCCACTTAACTCCTTCCAACGTCCTAAACCTCCAGTTACCCAAGGGGGAGAAGGTGCCTGCAGCTATCCTAAATAACCTCTTCATCTGACAACTCATTCCCCATTGTATTATTTTCATGTAATTATTAAAGACCTTCTTCATACTCTGACACTCCAATCTCTTACTCTTCAACATGGTATAGTTCCCTGTTTCCTTACTCAGATGGGAGTCGAAAGTGTCAGAGTCCTAATTAACTTTTATATCTATGGTACCTTTTATTTTATGCTTATAAAAATCCAATTTAGTTTTAGTTCCTTTACTTGAAACACTTGAAAGTCTCCATTATTAGACCTCTTTTATCCATTGTCTTTCAATTGGTGCTTCTGCTTCAATCAGCTACCGTCACAGGTTATGGCCCACTATTCATACTGATGTCTAAACCTTGCTTCCCTGTAAACTATACCTATCCATGGATGCTGTTGGATGCATGCTTAATCACAAGTGTAACAAACACTGTCAAATTCTCAACATAATGCCATGATAGGGGTTCTCAAACTTGGCTACACAGTAGATTATTAAGTTGGGAACCTGAGGAGGCTTTATAGAGAATATCTGACTTTATCAGGATGTTGTGAATGGATTTGGGTAAATTCAGAGAAGGATGAAGGAGATATTAAACATCAGGGGAGTAATAGTGACAAATGGCAAGTGCACCAACTATACTTAACTTACCAGTAAAAAAAAAGATATAGACAAGTTTTCCTAGAATATGTGTATTTGAAAATTATAAAAGAAAGAGGTCAAATATGGTAACAAAATCAGATGAGTCTATCTGTCCCTTGCTCCATTACAACCATTCCTAATGAAACACACATCAGATGGATTAAAATAGTGATATGAAAACTGGTGTCTAACTCTATCATTGAAGGATATCCCTAATCAACCAACCATATTAACAGATGCATATTTTCACTGATACAAAAAGTATAAATATTTTAATATATATGACAACAACATTAATAATTTGGTTGTTAGAATATACAGAGGGGAAAAGTAGAAGAAACATAAGATAAACTCATTTTCACTCAGGTACAAGAAAGTCTTGGGGGAAAAGGAAGGGCACCTTAACAAATCATATCCTGAAACCTTATTTGGAAATGTAAGGTTAGCTCTGGAGTATGCAGAATAAGAAATAGCAACTAGCAACAATTTTTGTTATTATTAAGAAAGTGACTACAGTAAGCAAAAAACTTCAGTACAAGGCTTCAGATGAGAGTGGATGACTAACAAACAAACAAACATTCATCATAGACACCCACAACCCAATCCCACAACTGCTCTGGAATCAGACCTATAAATCTACAACCAAACTAACAGAATACCTACTATTTCAGGGCACTGCAATAAGCAAAGTTAAGATTGGAATCCATATTCTGTTGTCTACAGAAACCCCCTCTGACCTCCTCCCTTTACCAGGAGGCACTATGTGTCTCTCTACACTAATGCTCACTCTGTGGGATGGAAACCATGGCAGGTGTACAGTGAAGACCCTGGCAGACACCCCAGGATCCTGGCAACCAAGGCCAACATCAATAGAGATCCATGGATAAATCGTATGGTACCATGTGCCCTGACTCTGTGCAATGAGCATGCTCCACACCTGTGGTGCTCTTCCCTAAAACCCAGTCTATTATGAGGAAAACATCAGAGAATCCAAAAGGCATCCTTCAAAACACAGGACCAGCACTGTGCCACCAGACAAGGCCCAGGGTGGCCCTGAGAGCAGGCGGCTGAAAAGCTTGGAAAAGACAGACAAGAGAATGAAAGCTGGGTCTCAGTGGCATGCTCCTTCCTGAGAGACAGCACCCAAGCCCACAAGATGAGTCTTTATTTGGTAGCAGATGCCAGGAGGCAAAGTAAGGGCTTGGTCAAGATTTTTATAGCATTCTCAAGGGTTTCAATCCCACTCCATTATATGCACCTGATCAAACTTGTTGACTGGCAGCCTATATCATGCAGTCACTTGGGGCCACGTGTTCAGACCATAGGTTCAGGCTTACAACTCTAGCTGTTGGATATAATGGTGCTGGGAGGCTCTGCCTTCCAATCCGGGACATGCACATGGCCAAGAGAGGACTGGGTCCTCTCATGAGTCCCAGTCTTGAACCTGTCCAAATGCTTTGGTCCCTCTCCACACAGCACCCTCCAAGCTCACCAAGGTCATTAAAAACAAAGAAGAATGGGAGACAATGCACAGATGAGGCTAAAAGCAGTGTGGGGCTCTAGGTAGATCCTCCAACAGAATCTAAATTCTGTTGTCTTCAGAGTGATTCTCAGTTTAACTTTTAAAAAATATGTTTTTTATCTTTTTTTTAGAGACAGGGAGGAGGAGGAAGAGGAGGAGAGAGAAAGAGATTGATGAGAAAGAAAAATCCATTGGTTGCCCTCTGCATGCTCCTTGACTGGGGACAGAACCTGCAACTCAGTCTTGTGTACTAATTAGGATTGAAACCAACAACTTTTCACTGAATGGGACAATGCCAACTCATTAAGCCACTCCAGCCAGGTAGCAATTTAACTTTTTTAAACTCAATTTTCTTATTTATAATCTAGAGGCATGGTGCACGGATTTGTGCACCTGTTGGTGTGCACCAGTGGGGTCCCTTGGCCTGGCTTGCAGGATCATGCTGAATTTGTTCCTCTGTCATCCCCAAAGGGGTCTCAGATTGCAACAGGATGCAAGCTAGGCTGAGGGACCCCACCAGTACATGATTGGGCCAGGGAGGAATGTAGGAGTTTGGCCAGTCAGGAAGGGACCACGGAAGAGCTCCAGGGCGTGTCTGGCCTGTTTCACTCAGTTCTGATTGGCTAGACCCCAGCAGCAAGCTACTAACCTACCAGTGTCTGCCCCCTGGTGGTCAGTGCATGTCATAGTGAGCAGTTGAGTGTCCTTAGCATATCATTATCATATTACACTTTGATTGGTTGTACAGATGTCTGGACAACTAGACATTTAGCATATTAGGTTTTTATTATATTGGATTGGAATCACTAAAAACTGTCTACCTTGTGATTGTGTTATGAGGAATAATAATGCAGGTAAAGCAATTAGCTCTTTTTAGATTTTAGTAGGTAGAGCTATCATCACAAAAAATATGGATGTCGTGGAAGAACTTTTTTGCAGTTATTTTCCAGAAAAATACAGAAGGTAGTGATGTATTCTCAGAGTGAGAGACACCAAAACTGTAAAGGCATTGTGGCAGGTAACCTGCACCTCTGAGCTCATTCTGACAATCAGAATTTTCAACAAGCAATCCTCAGCTTTATAAATATTCCCATGGAGTGGGGATACAAGAAAAGGGCTAGCTCACAGCTTCACAAAAACTGCCACACTAGAGAATGGATTCTTTTTTATCATAAACCAAAGACATTTAGACATCACAATAGATGTGTGATTTATAGGGTGCTAAAGCTTCAGAAGTAGAAGAAAGTTTGCTTAGAATTGAAAAGAGAAATAAGGACTTTTTAGTACAGATAGGAAATATAATAGACATAGGTTTAGATATTGAAGCTATACAATCTATTTAAGAGATGATTCCTTAAAAGAGATACCAGATCAACATAATAATTGAATAAATAGAAATAATAATAAATGGATGAAGTAATAATGAGAATCAAAATAACATATACATAAAATAATAAGGTAGCAAATATGCATTGACATAGATTAATTAAATATACATTTCTAAAATTAGAAAATTAATACCAAAATAAGTAACAAGTTTTTACATTAGTGGATATGACTGAGCAGAGAAAGAGAGATACAGTGGATTTTATTATAAGACATTTAGCAATATTTGACTTCTAAAACTATTTGTATAAAATACTATGAAAAGTTAAAAAATAATTTAAAATGTAATTAACAATATGCTAAATATTATGGAGCTTATGAGAAAATTATTAGAAAAATTAAAAGGCAATAAGATAATTTGGAAGAGTTTGCTTGGCAGAAGATGTATACAAGGAAGAAAAGGGTGAAAAAAAGGAGGAAGTGATACCTGCCTGTAAGTTCTAAGAAATTTAATATAAATTACATAATGCAATTTTTAAATGGAAAAAAGAAATGATTCATTCATAGAAATAAAGAGGAAAATGCAAGAAAAAAAACTAAGCAATATTTAATTCTTATCAAGAGCAGCTATAGCATTGCACTATAGACAACTGAGCCACACAACAGTCATAGCAGACTGCACAAAATTCAGAGGAAAATAAAAAAGAGGATGGGAATTAAAAATGATATTAACTTTTGGCAGGAAGAAGTTTCAAAGCCTCTGGTTAGGGATTCAGTCACTTCTTTCACAGGACTGACACTCACAGGGTGAGGGGAAAGAGCAGAAAACCTGGTGCAATTTTTTTTGTCAACTAGACCTCTGGGAATTTAGACTAATGCTATTTGCTAGAGGAAGAGACTTTATAGTTGAATTGTCCTTAACAAGATACCATTGACTAAGAATTCCCTTCAGTAAATAGAACTCAGGATCTACTAGGCATGTTCCCTGTGGAGCTACACAACCCTGGGGTTAAGAATGGAAATGGTTCACAATGGAAATGCTCCCACCGTGGGAAAGAGTACCACAAGCCTAACCTGCAGAACCTGTGTATTATTCTAGAACAGAGGTGCATACCCAATGCAGTGAGTAGGTTTAAGGAGCTACCCTTGATGTCCTACAACGGTCTGCTCAGAGCCTTTTAATTTATCATATTCTTCACAGTAATATTAAAGTTTGACCTTGGGTGGGATCTTTGATCCATGTGACTCTCATTTGAAAATATTAACTGTGTGTTAGCTCAAAACCTAAAGTACAGGTAGTTGAACTTCAAGATGATAATGGAACAAATGCTAGAGACTGTACTTGTTTCAGGACAGTTTCAAAAATAAAGAAAAGCTGGAATCTACAAAGAGAAAAGCTTCATTGTTCCAGTATATATGTTTACATCCATTATTCCACTTCCGGGTGAACACACCACCCCCACTCAAACCCACTGTTGATCCTTAAGCTTTTTAAGAGTTAATATTACATATGATAGCACATCAACTTTTTAAAGGGGGACACTACACTGTAAGAATACATCTCAGACAAAGGGAAAAGATGAAGTTAAACATATTGCCCATTTCAGCTTCCTTTCACCCCATCATAGAATACTAGTGACTATGGTTTTGAGTTAGAGGTAGAAAAATTGAAGAAGAGAAATGGAACATTTTGGCTTATAACAGATTGGTGAATATTCTCTAGTTATACTCTCACTGGCACTGAACAGATTCTCAGATAATGCAGAACATACTGTGACTAATAAAACATAAAATTCTGTCCTCATAACGTTCTCTTTATTACTTCAGGACCCCAAAAGCACTGTATCACTGCGAGAATGGGACCTAAGCCAAGACAACGAACTTATCAAAGGCCAGAATATATTAACTAGAGGAGTTGCCAGATGTTATCAGTTGCATTTTAAAAGGGAAATGAAGCACTCAGGAATTAAATAATTTGCCATGATACACAGAATATGTCTGATTAAAAAATCCTTGCTTTATATAACCTCTCCACTTTCCTCCCTGTAATATGTACCCTTTGCCTTAGTGAGTTACATTTTGAGATGTCTTGAGGTACAAAAATAAGCACAGAACTATGCCAATTGGGGCAGAATCAGCAATTTCACAATTATCATTGTTTTCTTGAATATATTTAAGTTTTTATGAGTAAATAAACCTTAGAGATTGATTCCAAGTCCAGAATATCTTGTATGAGCCAATCATTGTTAATATCCATATGCTGAGTGATTCATTTAGAATTTAAATCAACATGAACCAAATATTCTATTCCACTGAAAAATCCTTATGAGGGAAATTAAAATCGTATGGTAACTATTCAGATAAGTTTCTTATACTCTCCCATCTGAACTCTAGCAAATCATATGAACATTGAAAGAAATCCTAGAGCCTTCATTCACTGTGGTGTTTTGTATTTTGTATGTTTACTACTCCCATAAATAGTAGAAAATAGACCTTATTATGTATATTAAAATGTAGCAATTATTATGTATATTAAAATATAGACACACTCTAATTAATTGTGTAGCTACTTTACTTTATGTGGAACTACAAAAAATTAATAAACATGCTGATTTTCCTGCTTGGAATAGATCACTCATTTCACAAGGCCAACTGCTAATGATTTTTCAGATCTTAGCCTAAATATCAATTCCTCCATGATATTCATCCTTGTAAATACCACTTCTCTTTAGCTACCAAAGCTTCTTATTACACTCTGTATGTTACTTTATAAAGTTTAGCACTGTGTGATTGCATTTTTGTGTGTGTTTATGTTCAAGCCCTACTTCCTCCAGTTGACTCGTGCAACTATGAGAGAAGAAATTTTATCTGTCCTATTCACTGTTATTTCCTCAGAGACACCTCTTGACCTAGAACATTCCATTATATTTTAAAAAATAATAATATGAAATATTTCTGAAGCACAATTTTGAATAAAAATATACCAGGAGGCTAGTAGATAGAACAAAACTAAGATGATCAATCTGGCTATCTCTTCAGAATTGATATTTAATCCAATGTTGCCATTTCAGGCATGATTCAATTTAATGACTCAAATAAGCCTGTAAAGAATACTATTGCTCCACTTTTAGAGTTGAGCATATTGAAGAAAATAGCATCCTATAGATTATATATGCAAAGCTCAGTTTTTACCATGGGGCTTTTAAATAAAAAGGAAGTATCTATACCTCAAAAATATGTCCTATATTCAGCATATCAATTCCCATTCAGAAAGGCAATCTAGCTGAAACCGGTTTGGCTCAGTGGTAGAGCGTCGGTCTGCAGACTGGAAGGTCCCGGGTTTGATTCCGGTCAAGGGCATGTACATTGGTTGCGGGCACATCCCTGGTGGGGGATGTGCAGGAGGCACCTGGTCGATGTTTCTCTCTCATTGACGTTTCTAGCTCTCTATCTCTCTCCCTTCCTCTCTATAAAAGATATCAATAAAATATATTAAAAAAAAAAGAAAGGTGATCTAAGTTTCTAGGCCTTTCTATATTCCTGACTGGGAAAGCTTGCTTTTTGTGCATATGTACACATGGAGATTACAGACACTCCTAATATAGAATTGACATAATCTTTTGAATGCTTATTAATAGGAAATAAAATGTTCCAAAATGAACATTTGTTGGGGAGCACAGGAGACTTGGTTGGAAAGTTTGTAAGGAGGATATTCTGAGAAAGAAGAGTAAATGCATTGCATAGAACCTGATATTCTAAAGCAGAAAGTTCACCACCTCTCTCTGTATTTTACGTTCAGCAGGCAAAAAAGGGGGAGATGTTGGAGAGCACATCAGACTTGGTTGGAAAGTTTGTAAAGAGTGACTTAAAATTCCTGGGCATAATCAGGCCTTTTTCTCAGAATGTCCCCCTAACAAACTTTCCAAGAAAATCTCATGCTTCCCTACAAGCATTATATTTCATATATACCTAAGAAAAAAATAATTTTTATTAGTGTACACTAGTTTAAGTCAAATGACCTAATATTCTTTAGCCACAACAATGAAGGATTTTTCTCAGAATGTTTAGCCACAACAATGAAGCATTTTTCATAACAACGAAGCATTGTTGTTCCTTCTGAAGCCTAAAACTTAGCATCCACCTGTCTACTCTGAATTAACAACTTTAACTCAAGCAGCCTATGACAAATGTTCCAATATAGAAATAACAATTATGCATCTTATATAATAATATTAAAATGCTAAAATCTAGTACAGAAACCATAGACAGTTTCCTCTTGGTTTCCCCCCCCCCATTATTTTTATTTTTATTATTAAGAAAAGGTAATGGAAGATAAGACTGGGATAATCTGTTAAACTGCTATTATGAAAAGTCACAAATAGCATTTCAGAGAATTTAAATATTATTAAAATTTAACAAATATTCTCTAAAAACTACATACTGGACACTATTCTGTACATCAGTGATAAGTTTTGGTCTATATCCTACAGAGCACACCATCAAATGTAGTAGAAAACCAGGGAAGAAGTGTAGGTTGGCATGATCCATGACTACAAACCAAAAATTAAAGGTAGTTTCTAGAAACCAGAGAAGACCAGGAAACAAATTCTCCCCTAGATCCTCCAGAAGGAATGCATCCCTGGTGACTCATTTTAGACCTCTAAACTCAGAAAACAATGACATTTTAAAAAACCATTAAAAAGCAAGTGAAATAAACCAGATTAAGTGGAAGAGTACATAGTGAATTCTGGAGTCTACTTCCCTCTTTTCAAGTAGTGGGCTTTCTCCTAGGACTCACTTTGGCCAAAGAGACGTGGACAAGGAAGTCCACACGGCAGGTGGAGCACCAGCTGCAGGAGCTTTTGCAAGTTACCCCATGAGGTCATGCTCCAGAAGCTCGTGGTCCTTCAGGGTGAATCCTGGAAGAAGATATGCAGGAGAGACCTGCATCCTGAAACCCATATACTGCCTGAAGGGGAGTCACTGCTTCTGACCTTCAGACGGTGAGTGCGAAATCAAGAAGCATTATTCTGAACGACGGAGGTGGGAGCTGTCTGAAACGTAGTGGAACTGAAGCAGGAGATAACACAGTTTAGATTCCCAATCTAAACACAGAGAGACTATCATTCCTCCCCCCTGGAGGCATTTGAGTTTAGTCTCAAAGTTCAAACTTCCACGATTTCTGACAGCAGTCCAATCAATCACACCTTTCCAGGTTCCCACCTAGGTATACTTCCACTTTCCAAGGAAATCAATTTTTGGGTTAAGGGCATGTCCCCTTTCTACCTATTCCCTTCAGCTATCATTTTAAGTACAACTTATTTCACTGATTCAACTCTCTATAAGAATATTTTTGTCACTTCGCCTCAACTCCTTCCACATGCGGCTTGGTACATTTCTTCAACCGTTCAAGTTGGCAACCCAATCAAAAGTCTAAGTCATCTGGGGACTCTTTCAGAAATTTAGCCAAAAGAATAATTGGACAAATATATATAAAAGTGAAAAAGATATTTAAGGCCTAACAATATAGATTTTGAAGTCACTTAAATGAGTATAAAAGCTGATGTGCCATAAAGAATGCATAACTTCTTAGATAAATTCAAAATGTCTGAACACAGAAATAACCTCTTTTACTGAGAGGTCAGTGAAGGAAAGAGAATGAAAAAGAGCCATAGAGCTAGAAAAAAAGGCAGAGCCCACTGTCTTGAATGAGAAGAAAGGTTAAGCATTAAAAAAGGGTGGAGTTTGTCAAGGTTTAATTAAAATATTCATACACATTTTATTCATATAATGTATAAGGTAGATTCTTAAAATTTTAATAAAATTTTTTCATGTTTTCTGACTGTACATTAATAGATCTTGCAAGTGAAATGATGACCTTCATTCCTATAAGTAATAATAATCAGTGGGTTTGTAACAATGTTTAATAGTTCTTCCCTCAATTTTCATCTGTCCTTTTACTTCATATTATTAAACTTTATGAACTCTTGCAAAAATGAAGTAATTAATCTTTATAACATTCCCTGAAGGTAGTTAGATAGCTTCATCATGATAAAAGAAAAAGGGAACACATATTATTAGTTAAATGAAGATTGCAGTATCAGCATCTTAGCATTTCTGATAATCTTTCCAACCCACAAGGATAATAATTTTTTTTTCTTTTCATAGTCCTCTTTAAATATCTAAATGATCCACATATTCTTACTTTTATTTATTCTCTGTGCAGCATTGTAAGTGTTCTAAAAATATCTTCAAGTATAAAAGACATTTATTACTTGTTCATTTTAAAATAATTTAAATTGCATTTAGTATCTTAGTAATTTAATTAATTTTTCATTTAAATATTTATATTTCCTTATAACCATGTCTTATCCTTAAATAAAATACATAAGATTATGAAATATGTGTACTCAAAAGGTTTTTAAATACTGCATTTTTAAATTGATAATCAATGTGTAGACCTTAATTTCACTTAATTCAGTGAAATATTTACTTTATTAACTTTGGGACATTAGTCAAAATTAAAGAAATATCACCTACAGTGTTGAAATTTCAATATCTGAAGGCTTGTTTTTTATTGTTATTTTCCAATACAAGGGAAATTATTAAGCTGTCAACTTTTAAATATTTATTATTCTTTCATAAAATTCAATTCTTTGAAAGTCTGTTTATTTACAAAATCAGGTGTTTGTATAAATTATTGTTTTAAAGTTAAAACAACAGGACAGATACACTGCAATTGCAAAATAACACCATTAGTCACATCTCTCCAGATAATTAGAGGTTGATAAACATAATATGCCAGCCACTTTTGAATATATAGAAAATCTAAGTTATCATTATTCTTCCTGAATCCAAAAATATTGCCTAGGCCTCCATCAAATGGCTTTATAAAATATAAATACAAATTGCCTGCACTATTTTCCACAATTATAAAAGTAGTAAAGTAGTAATCCAAAAAAAAAAACCAAACAAAAAAACACCATGAGTAATAATAATCTCATTCAACTCAAAATTGTATTTCAGAGTGCTTATGACTTTCTTATTTATAACTCATCCTTTAGATTTCTCAAAATTTATATTATACTTATAACTTTGCAGCATTTATCTTCTTAAATTATGAAAATAAAGGTGATTTCAATGTCAACTATCTTCTATTTTTCTTTTGTTGCATTTTTTATTTCTCAAAAAATTCCCATAGTAATTTCCCAATAATTATATTTTATGTTACTTGGAATTTTGATATCCCGACTGGGGCCTGTAAATATAGGTACATGCCCTTGACAGGGAATCAAACCCTAGATCATTCAGTCAGTGGTCAGATGCTCCAACCACAGAGCCAAACTAGCTACTTCCTATCTCTAAAGACTGTTTCTCCTCTGCTCTACATTTATTATGCAATTACAGATACAAATAAACCTTGATATTTGTGTTCAGATAATAAAAATTACCTACTTTATAAAGTATGTCATTCTTTCTTAAATTTGTTCAAACTTTAGTCAGTTGATGAAAGGTGCTAATAAACATGCTATTGATAATGGTTCATAAATATTAACTTTCAGTCATTAAAAATAAGATGTTTTAACACAAACAACTTTTCAAGAATATTGCAACTTGCAATATGGGAAACCACAATGTCATATCTGTTCACACGTCCCTTTAATCAGACTGAAGTCACATCTAATTGCATTTAGACATTAGAAGACATTCAAAAATGATATGTTGATTTCTCCTTAAGACATGCTAATCTTTTTTTTTTTTTTTTGGTGGGGAGAATCTTTTTTTAAAAATTCATCTTTATTGTTGAAAGTATTAAGTCTTTTTTTCCCCTTACCAATGAAAAAAAGTCTTAATAATGTTTAGCTTCCTTAAAAACATTTATATTTCAGCTTTTACACCTTTGCTTTAGGATTTCAAAATATTATATTATTGATATATTTAAAATTATTGAAATTGAGTAATTGCACTCTTATTCTCTCTTATACTTTGTAAATTATCAATAAAAATGGGTTTGACTTCATCATATTTTTGTCTTTATGATACAGGTTTTTGCTATTTAGACCCTTTCTATATGATCTCTTTCTTTACTTACCTTCTTTTAATTGTATTATCTACAATCTAAATTTTTAAATTTCCTCCCGCTGATATTATCTTCCATTATTTTCTCTTTATGTATAATAATATATGACTACTTGTTAAAATAAAAGTCTTGATCAGTTTCAGCTGATACATCAAAGCTTGAACAGAATGCAAGGGATGCCAAGTTGACCTCCTGTCTCCTGAGTGAGGCACTAGGTCTGCAAGTCCACTGACACGGACTTCCTAAACTGACTTAGCCATCTTCAGCACATTTGTGGCTATGGTTAAAGAATGAATGTTCCCTCTCAAAATTTTGTAGAATTATGAATAGTTTCTCTTTTCCCTATCAACATAGGAAGTAATTGCTTTCTTCTCCTTGAGGTCTAGTAAAAGGGGCTTCACATGGATCACAAAGAGAGCTTGTTATGTGTCTGTCCCCCAGTGTCTGAATCTATAGGTGACTGAAATCCGATTCAAGCCTGGGACAGTCTATCCAAGAAAAAGAGATTCATTGAAAGCACATGGCTTGTCCTCAGATGAAGATGCACACTGAAAGTCATCTCATAAAATACTCTGCCCAAGAATCCTACTGGGGTGGGGGGTGGGGCGGAGCAATGAGACCGCAACAGAGAGAGCCTTACATAATGAAGTACAAACAAGAATAGCATTGTGGCATTCTATTCTATTTTGCAAGTTGTAGCTCTCTCTCTGAACCTAAGAGATTGCATCATAAGCCGCCTATCGCATACCACAAGCATTGCTCTGGAATATTCCCTCAGGAAGTCTAGAAGAACATGTAGTGACCTATAAAACACTTAATCTTAAACGTCTGCCAAGTGCCAACACCTAAACATGGCAATTGGTGACCATACAAGTAGCCATATGTCCTTTCCTTTATTCTTCCCTCCTAGAACCAACCCTCCATAGGTTAGAAACTATGGAAAACTAGGGGAGAAAAAATAAATACAAAAGCATGATAGAGAAATATAACAAAAGTATCCCATGATTGCTTATGCTACTGCAGCCTTCCTAGCATAAATTAGGGAGCGGAGGAAAAGATCTGACTTATAACATGCTTTGCATTTTTTATAATTACCATGGTTAGTATGATTATTCTTGGATGCAGAATGTCTGCAGGACTTTTTTATTACCTAAGATTACTGAGAAAAACTATGGTAACTTTATTCAAGTGCATAGAAAGGAGTAGTTCACAGAGTAGTTTTAAAAAGAGAGAGGGAAGGAATAGGACTTTTGTTGCTGTTGTTTGAACTCTATTAAGTACAGTCCAAGCCGTTAAAGTAATTTTTTAAAAATCTCTCCCCTTTCCTCATTTGAAGTGGGCCGCAGAATGATTAGGTCAGTGAATCAGAGGTCTTGATAAACATTCACAAGAAGTCCAAATTCATGCCTGTGGTCTATATCCTTAGATTTCTAGGGGTCAGATATTCACATCATCACAAACAAATTAAGAACCTATCGGTCAGAGTAAAATAAAATCAGTGGTCAAGCATACCCTTTTACCCTGGATAGTGATCAGAATTAATCTGCTGACTACTCATCAAGCACTGATGAAAACACAAACAAAGCATTCTGACTGAGGCAATTTGTCAGTCCTATCCTGGTGTCAAAGAAGTCGGGACTTAGCACTCCTGATCGCCATGCCAACGTAAGGTAAGAAGCAAGTGACCCTGGGAAGAGCAAGGGTGCTCCTATCTAGGAAAGGAAGCCTGAAGGAATGACTTATCTCCTAGAGTCAAAGTGTCAGAGTCTCTCTCTCTCTCTCTCTCTCTCTCTCTCTCTCTCTCTCTCTCTCTCTCACACACACACACACACACACACACACACATGTGCTTGGCTTGTCAAAACTCCCTATTCATTTTATTCTTTACATTCATCACATTTACTAATTTAGTGCTTAAATCGTTTTTATCTGTGTCCTGAAAGAACCTATAAACATTGTGACATTAAGAACCTCATCAAACTTCCTTAGCGCTCTACTTCTGGCAAATGTAATAACAATAACAAAACTTACAAGTCAGGAATTATTATACACCATGTAGTACAATACAGTGAGGAAGGCATCACTCCTATGCCTATTTACTGATGAAGAAGCCATTTTTAAGTAATTTACCCAATGTGAGATAGTTGTCTTAGTAATTAAGAGGTTGGGAGAGATTGACTTCAATATACATTTTCAGGGAATAAATAGTAACCCTATCTTATAGTTTTGCCCCTAATGAAAGGAATATACTAGATGATCAATACATATTTATGAATAAATGAATTATTTCAAGGAAAGGTGTAGTTACTATCTAATTAATACAACTTGTTACTATCTAATTAATATTTGTTTTAGAACAGAAGTTACCATTATTATGATAGTTTGTAAAAATTTAATGTTGGATTTTCAAAGAAACAGATCAATTATTGCTACTTATATCTCCCTTATATTTGATAGGCAACATTTTGTGGTTCATACAGGACTAAAGGTAAAAGAAAAGCTGCTTACAAATTTGTAGTAAATTATTACTAATATACAATTTTAAATGGATTTCAGTTGGCTAGTTCACTGAATAGATCAGTTAAGTTGGCATTACTAAGTATAATTCAGCTGAGCAAAACTTTTGAGAAACAGAGTAAGAGAATAAAGTACACTGTGAGAATCTCTAATATTATATAATAATTAGTATAAGAAAGGTAAATTATTGAATCATTTATAAGCAAAATACCCTCAATGAAAACTTAAAAAAATTATTTGTATAAATAATCTAAGCATATTTTGTTGCAGTGTCTCTGAAACAGGAAATAGAGTTTTTATTAAAAAACGAGGGCTATTCCTATCAGAGGCCTTAATAAAAAAAGAAAATGAAAAAAGACAAGTTTCTTTCCAATGGCAATTAACTGTAATAGAAAGTTTGCTCAAATGCCATTCAAAAAGAAGTGCAGACAATGTTTCCAGAAAAAAAAAATAATGAACTTGAAATCCAGAGATATTACTGCCAGGTTCAGATTGAAGGTTTATTCCCTAGTGTCATTTAGAGCCAAGGACAATTGAAAAAGATGTGATGTTATCATTATTATGAGTGAGATCAATGCTGAAAGATCATCAGCAGTTTCTGCCTTTGTTCAGAATGGTGAGGATTGGATTTTACTCAAGAAAGCAAAGGGCAAACAGAACAAAAATAATGCCTACTTAGGAGGAAAAAAAGGAGGTGATAGATCAAATGATCCAATATAAGTGTCATCTTACATGGGGCAAAAACATGATCTGGCAAATTGTAAAAATAATATTTGTAAAATCATAGAGCTATTTTTCTAACATTATCAAGGCAACACACACATACAAATAGGGAATCGGGAGATGGTAAACATTCTATTTTCCTCCTTTTAGTTGCTGTTTGGGGTCTTTATCCAAAATTAGAAAACATAGCAATTGTGAAAGCAAATAATAAAAACTAATATTGAAAATTAGGCAATTATTGTTTATTTTTATTGAATTATAACGAGATATATTTTAATACCGCTCTTTAGGGTTTGATTTGCATGAGAAGGGCATTGTGAAATTCCATATAACCCTGCTAGTACAAGGTAAGTGTGAGAGTCCACGTGGCTTCTTCATGTGCCTTCAATTTATCATAAAGATTAATTAAATGAGCTGAGGTACACTTGAATATATGGGCAGAAAACAGATGCTAAGGTGTTTTACAGGGATGTTTGATCAAAAAAGTTACCAGTTCAGCAATCCAGCAATAAACTGGATGTTTTACTTCAAGATTTTATTTCAGTTTTCAAATATGAAACTCAGATTACAACAAAATTGATAGCTGTTATAATCTTAGGATCAGAAAAGATGCTCTCTTCTTCTTACCTCCTGGTATTGTCATCTCCTTGAACTACATAGAAGTACTTGTGAAATAGGATTGTTGTCCTCTAACATGGAGACAGCCAGTCATAA
This sequence comes from Vespertilio murinus, assembly GCA_963924515.1. Taxonomy (NCBI): domain Eukaryota; kingdom Metazoa; phylum Chordata; class Mammalia; order Chiroptera; family Vespertilionidae; genus Vespertilio; species Vespertilio murinus. The sequence continues at coordinate 162,830,399 of OZ004705.1, forward strand.
ATTATCTGGTCATTATTAGCAAAGTCATTCTGGATCAACTCTCATCAGAGGAGATGGAGTAGCTTTCAAGATTCTGGGCAAGGAAGAGCATTCAGAGAACACTATAAAAAAGAAATTGTGCCCTGGTCTTTTAAGCATGCATAGTTGGATAGAAATCATGTTTGTCCAGAAATTACATTACTTTTTAAATTTTTTCATAGAAGATATAGCAGTTGAACAGACTATTGTTTTTTCAAGTGCATTAAATACAGTTCAGCAATTTTATTAGTAATAATAAAATACATTATTATTGGTGGTTATTCTAATAATGCAAGTTATAGAGATAGAAACTCTCATATAAATGAATATCTAAAAAATAATCCAAATAAAGGAATTTCAAATTCCTTTAAAAATATGTGAGAAAAATATGCATATATGCAAAATTAAGGATTACTTAGAAACGTATTCTCAAAAGGTCAAATATAATTTATTTTAAAATGTGGTCAAATGACAATAATAAAAGAACAGATTGAGCACTAAGTCTTCAATAAGACAAATAGGTTTGAATTGTATTAAAATAATATTTTATTACATGAAAGTTTGATCCAGTTAGTGCAAAATTATTTAAAAGTATTTTATAATTCTAAGACACTGAAAGATACTATCTCAAAATTCAAAATAACATATATCAAAGGAATGCTTAAACTTAGAAAACAACTACATAAATTTCATCAGTTATAAAAAAATAAAACAATAGGTGCTTTATGGCACAGGAGGCAGAAGGTCATTATTATTCCTTATGAACCTATATGAGTGGTTTGTGCAAACTGCACCTTAACCATCTGAAAAAACTTAATATGTAAATCTGGTTTATGGAGAAGGAATAATAGGGAAAGCTCTATTTTATGATTTGGGGATCATTAAGTACTACTAGTACTTCCCACTTTAAGATGTGGTTTAAGGCAACAGAAAATTTTGCCCCAAAAGGTAAAAGTATGAATATTGAAAGAAGAAAATAATTATTTTATGATAACCTATACTCATAGAATTATCTATACAAATAATTTTTTAAGAAAGATTTCAGAGTATCTGAGAGAGAGGCCTCCTACAAAGTAGGAAAAGTGTATAAAAAGTAGAGGTAAGGCCCTAACTGGTTTGGCTCAGTGGATAGAGCGTCGGCTGTAGACTCAAGGGTCCTAGGTCCGATTCCGGTCAAGGGCATGTACCTTGGTTGTGGGCTCATCCCCAGTAGGAGTTGTGTAGGAGGCAGCTGATCAATGTTACTATTTCATCAATGTTTCTAACTCTCTATCCCTCTCCCTTTCTCTCTGTAAATAAATCAATAAAATATATTTTAAAAAGTAGAGGTAAGGAAGGTTTCAGGCAACCTTAGGGAACTCACTTTTTTTCTTTTTCGGAGCCAGTATTAAAAAAGAAAACATGTAATGAGTTGCTAATTTTGTATTTCAGGCAAAAATTGCAAAAGGAACTTTTGAAGGAGGAAATCAATGTGAATCAAATCATCAGAGAAAAATTAGCTCATTTACATAAACATTTTCCAGCATTGCCTCAAGTAGTAGGAGACAGGTCAAGATGAATAAAATGGCTTCATTTCTTTGGAAAAAAAATCTCTTCAAAATGTACATCATCAAAAACTATGAAGAACAATAAAATAAAATGTTTTTATGTATACCCAATAATAACACAAACTAATTTAAGAGATTTTCAATCATACATTATATCTGAAAATGTAGAGCTTGACTCCAATAATTACTGAATGATTTAATTAATGTAAACATTAAAAGGCTTAAATAATATTTTAAAACATGGCGTAATCCTATATAATAAAAAGGTAATATGCTAATTAGACCGAACTTCAGAACAACCTTTCAGAATAAGCCAGGGTTGTGAGGGCCGACCCAGGCTGCGAGGGCATGCAAGTGCCGAGCCCCTTGCACACATTTTGTGCATAGGGCCTCTAGTGTTAAATAAAAGTAAAAATTTAAGTGTGCATATAAAGATATCCTTTTAAAAAATATTTTTTATTGTCAGTATTACAATTTTGCCCCTCTTCCACCCAATCCCCACACCACCCCAGGCCTCTCTCACACTATTATCTGTGTTCATGGGTTATACATATATGATTTTTGATTAATCTTCTATCATCTCCTTCACCCCCCCCCCAGAGATCTGTTATTCTGTTCCATGCATCCATGCATCCGGACCTATTTCATATGCCTGTTTATGTTGTTCAATGGATTCCATATATAAATGAGATCATGTGGTGTTTGTCTTTCTCTAACTGGCTTATTCTTCTTAGTATAATAGTCTTGAGGTCCTTCCATGCTGCCTTAAAGGATAAGAGATCCTTCTTTTGTACAGCTGCATATTATTTCATTATGTAAATATACCACTGATTTTTTTATTTACTCATCTACTGATGGGCACTTGGGATGTTTCCAGATCTTGGCTATTGTAAATAACATTGCTATGAATGTGTTCTTTTATATAAATTTATTATTATTTTTCTACAAGTGTATGTTACGCACTTATTATGTCTTGGTTGCATGAGATATCTACATAACCCAAGCAAAGCTCTATGCCCTGGTGGAAATTAGATTCTTGTGGATGGTAAAACATCAATAGTAGAAACCTATAAAATATATATTATGTTAGAAAGTCATAAATGCTATGAGAAAAAGTAGAAGGGAATATTCATAAAAGAATGCAGAATTCCCTAAAGGTCATTATTATAGCCCACAATGGAAGGTGATACCAGTGATAACTCTTTCACTGGATCAAGGTAATAGCAGAACCCTGATCCAGTGAAAGAGTTCCTAGCTTTATTGAGAAAAGTATTATGAGCAGAGGTAATAGCTACAGTAAATGCTCCCTTGTCTGGCCAGTTTGAGGAATAATAAATGAAGCCAATGTGGACAGTAAAAGGGCAAGAGTATCATTAGAAAAAGATGAGTCAGAATGATAATGGAACCACATCATGTCACTCTTTGATCACGGGTGAAATGGCTTCTAAACAGAGTAAGATGGAGAGCATTTGAAGGAATGAAGGAATCTTTTAGCTTGGCAAAGTTAAACTGGTTGATTCTTCTACTGATCCTGAATGGCTGCCCTCATGAGTCTGCAGTTAGCCCCGAGGGATGGATAGCTGGGGTGGTGGAGATAGTGGCATTGCTCAGCTTAAATGGTGTATATGTATTGTTCATGCCCTCTAATCCTCCAGCTGTCTGTCTTCTTTGTTCTCATGTCATTCTATGGTCCCAAGGAGTAACAGGAGGAAGATCCAAGGCCTCTTCCGGCTTGGGTTAAAAACTCACAGAATTTTATTTCTACCACATTGTGTTGCTCAAATCATATTAGTCACTATGTGAACCCAATTTCATGAGTGACTCAACCTTTTATTGAATGGGGTATAAAGTGTTGTGACATTTGCAATCTAACATTCTGTTTCCTGACCACAACTACTTACAATCTTTCCACAAGAAAAATATGCTCACCCTTACACCAAGGTCTGGAAAACCTCATGCAGCTAGGGCACCAAGATTCAAATCTAGAACCTTGTGATCTAAAATTAAATCCACCAGAAGTTTGGGCTCCTTTTTATCCAGAAATATATTGACTTAAAAATTATTTCTGACATGGCTCAGTGGTTGAGCATTGACCCAGGAACCAAGAGGTTGCTGGTTTGATTCCTGGTCAGGGAAAATGCCCAGGCTGTGAGCTCAATCCTCAGTAGGGGAGTGTGCAGCATGACTGATGATGTTCCTCTCTCATTGATGTTCCTACTTCTCTCTCCCTCTCTCTGTAAATATCAATAAAAACGTATTTTAAAAATCTGCACATGTAAGAGTGAGAGTTTAATGTGTTAGAATAATGTTCATGAAAAACATTAGTAATTGAAAAGAAGCACTCAGTTACTAGATCCAAAGGTCATGAAAGAAGTTACATAAAGAGTCATTATAAGGTGTTGATCACAAAAAAAAATGACACAGAGTTGTGTTTAAGAATATTATGATGGTAACAGAGAAAAAATTCAGGCGGATTTATAAGGCAAGATATAACAAAAGTATTAAAAGAAGGCTTTTATAATAATTAACCTAAATTAAAGTTTAGATAATTAACCTAAAATAAGAAACTGGTAATGAGGATGGAGTACAAATCAAAGACTCAACGGCACGTTAGATGGAAGACTGACATGAATTGGTGGTTGAACATTGTACATGATGTTGAATATGCAGATTTTTATTTTTCATCAAATTAGAATTATTCACTGAGATAGAAATACATGACAAGGAATCTTTTGGGGGAACAGTGCAACTTTAATATTAAATATATTGAGCTTTTAGATAATCTGGAAGTGACTTAGGAAGATGTGTCTAAGACATAATCAGGTATCTTATTCAGTTAAAGGTATTCAGAGCTTTAACAAAACTATAACCAGTTTAGAGATGTCACCTGAAGCCAGAAGATCTGGTGACAGAATGTGAAAAGAGAAAAAAAAAGAACTTTGAAGCCTGATAATATTTAAAATTTGGGAAAGCAAAGAGGAATGATAATGGTGGCTATAAAGAAGCAACTATAATTGTTGAAGTTAAGCTGCAACATGCAGACCTTGTCACAGGTCATACAATTGTAAACAGGGGTATAATTGAAATATAGGCTTGTCTGCCTACAAGATCAATTCTCTATACAAACGACCATGTGGACATTTATGAGTTCCCTTTACAGACAAGAACATAGACAAAAACTGTCCTACTATTTGTATATTCAAGAGAGCTTATATCTTCATCTGCACTCATAACCATTTTCAATTCTGGGGAAAATAGTAGAGGGCACTATTCTTGCTCAAGAATATATAAAAAGAATTCAACTGCTAAGAATCACTTATATATAAAAGACTAGGGGCCCAGTGTACAAATTCAGTCCCAATGGGCCAATCAGGGCTGGCTGGCTAGTGGGAGGGACCATGGGAGGTTGGCCAACCACAGGAAGTTGGCTGTGTGAGCACACTGACCACCAGGAGGCAGCTCTTACATTGAGTATCTGCCCCCCTGGTGGTCAGTGTGTGTCATAGGTACCAACCGATCATCTGGTCACTTAGGATTTTATATATATAGTTTTATTATTACTATTACTAGAGGCCCGAAGCACAAAATTTGTGCACTCTGGGGGCAAGGAGTCCCCTCAACTCAGCCTGAACCCTCCTACAGTCTGGGAGCCCCTGAGGGATGTTTGACTGATGGATTAGGGCCACTCACCTTAGCACTGCTGCAGAAGCTGGAGAAATTCTGTTACTGCCACTGCACTTGCCAACCATGAACCTGGCTTCTGGTTGAGTGGCCTTCCCCTTATGGGAGTATGCTGACCACCATGGGGCAGCTCCTGCATTGAATGGGATGGAGCTAAAACTGGCTCTCCAATATCCCTTGAGGGGGTCCCGGATTGTGAGAATGGGCAGGCCTGGCAGAGGGATCCCACTGGTACATGTTCAGGGCCAGAAAGGTTGGCCAGCCAGGGAGAAACCATGGGAGGGCTCCAAGGTGTGTCCAGCCCATCTCACTCAGTCCTGATTGACCAGACTCAGCAGCAAACTAACCCACCAGTCAGAGTGTCTGCCCCCTAGTGGTCAGTGCACTTCATAGTAACTGGTCTACAGTCTGCCCTCTGGTGGTCAGTGCATGTTACAGGGAGAAGTTGAGTGGCCTTAGCATGTCATTAGCATATTATGCTTTGATTGGTTGAACAGACAACCAGATGACCAGATACTTAATACATTAGACTTTTATTATATAGGATTATTACTAACAGCCCAACAAGCTACACAGTTAATATTTATAATTAGTATTATATACTAGTGGAATAGTGTTGAACTGTGCCTTTCCCTCCCCCATATCCCTGTATCATAGTTAAAGCATGCATTTTGTAGTCTTTAATGTGCTTATTTTCAGGACCCTAGTACATATACACTATGGTCATCTTTTACATTTGAATAAACACCCTAATTTTCTTAATGTGGGTGTGTTAAAAACAATCTTGGTTCTTTAACAAAACCAAAATCTACTGATTTTCATGTTTTTGGGAGGGATCAAGATCATATAATGGTCAATGATGTCCATTTTTTGTATTTAATATAAAAGGTTTGATTGGTGTTCATCTCACAGACACTCTATTTCTCTAAATTTAGGGTTTAGTGTGGTCTTCTGCAGCCTGACCAGGGATGCTAACTCTTACCAAAGAGATTTCTACACCAACTGTAAATTGAAACACTTTAAAGAATATAAAATACCCTTGCCAAGGCCTTATCCCTAGAAATCTGGATTAACTGATCTATGGTTGTGTATGTGCATCCTTATATTTTTCAAAAATTATTTAGGTGATCTTAAGGGATAAGCAGAATGAAGCATCAACATCTTACCTGATCTACAGTAAGTTTTATATGACATTACTGTCTTTATGTTTAAAAATAAATATTTGCCAGTAAGTTATATAAAACACATTCCATACTGATCCTGTAAATTTAATAACAAAATAATTTGGTTTCTCTAGACAAGGCCTATTAAAATGTCTTAAACAACTCTAGAATAGCAAAATTATATCAATCCAGAGATTCTTTGGAAAAACTAACCCTTAAAAGATATTTTACATAATGTCTTTAATGTCACTAGGCTATAATCCCTTTTGTGAAATTTAAAGGTCTAAACATTGTAACACTTGCCAGGTAGCTAGCTCAGTTGGTTAGAGCTTTGTCACTATAAACCAAGGTTGTGGGTTTGATCCCCAGTCAAGTCAAATACAAGAATCAATCAATGGATGCATCAATTGGTGCTGTTTCTATCTCTCTCCCTTTCTCTTCCTCTAAAATCAATAAATTTTTTGATAGCATTTCTACTCAAGGATAAAACATTTAAAAATAAAAATATTTAAACATTGGCTGAAAAGAGAAGTGAGACAGGCCACCTTCAATAAGTACTCAAATTCACCAAATATGTTAGCTCTTAGTAAGTCAAAATGTTTGTTAGTGTTAAACTATCATTTTTGTTAACTTCAATCTAACTTGAACTGCATATTAGATATAAAACTCATTAGTCAGCCAGTCTGAAAGTACTTTAAGGCAAAGACTTAAAGTTAAAGCTGCCACGATTTGCTTACCACATGTGTTTATGAAAGAAGGAATATTTCCTACCAAGTTTCTGTATTCTTTGTGCAATCTTACAGATTCACAAGAAACAGATATTAGACAAGGGCAAATGGACCTTCCAAACACAAAGTTTAATTGTCTTAAAAATCTAATCTATTTTTATGACATATACTATAAAAGTTAGAGAAACAAAACTTCTCTCAAAACCTCTTAACATGATTGGGATTTAGGTAGAGTTCTCAGGTTTTTCATACTACTTTGTCCACATGACACTATCAGTGAACTAAAATACAAGGGACAGGAGGTCAAGGATGACAGTTATTTTATTTTATTTTTTGTCTCAAGGAGACTTTCCCCATAACAAATGCTTACTATTGTACCTACTTAATCAGAAAGTGGACAGAATAACACTTCATAGGATTCACTATATTAGCAATAAGAGAGATGAATTAATGCTTAAAAGGTAATATTTGCTGTTATTTTTTATATGTAGAGGGGTCAGAAATATTAAAGAAAATTAGTTTACTTCTTCAATAGAAAATAATGACAAAGGACAAAAATCATGCTGGAATTCAACATTAACAACAAATAATTAAACATTGAATGAACCTGACAGAAGACCTTTACAATCTTGCCAAATTCTATTTGGATAAGCTGAATGTTTACAACACGTCTAATGATTTCATCAGTCTTAATTATAATTGTGGTTTAGTAAACGACTCACATCTACTAAAAGTAATGAAGAATGTGTCAAATGTTTGAAGAGAAACAATTAACTGTTGGCCAAATGGTTATTGTTTTGCAAATAATCAGAAACTGGGGGAAATGATGGTAATTGCAAGAGAAAATCTATTGTCTGTGAAAGGCCACAGCAATCCCCTTACACAGCAACTCAGTGTGATGAATTCTTAGATGTATCCCCTACGTCTGCCTCTTCCCATGAAGTTTTCTGCAACTGTTGTTTTTTATTGAAAATATATATATATTTTTTTTTAATTTAAAATGACAAATTTGAAAAAGGCAACTAGTATATAAATGTTCATGTCCAGTGTTAAAAATGTATGTAACAATTTGAAGAAATATGATTAAAAGGAAATTTCTGCTTTTGAAAACAAGTTTCTTATATTAGTAAAAGATATATAATGTTAAGCTTTAACATTAATAAATTAGATAAACTGACAGACCTTTTGAATATTAAGCATGAATTGATAGTCTTTAATATGTAATGCAAGCATTGTAGTATTTATCTGGCTATATAAATGATTTAACCTCATTGGGTCTATAATGCTTTGTTTTTCACACTAATTAGCACTTCCAGTAAATATTTTCATCCTTTGAGATGGGGTATACATTTAACATTTTAAATATACACACCATTCCATATGTTAATGTTGTATGCTTTGTGCAGAAATGATATTTTTGTTGGACAATTAGTTCATTTCTTTTTTTATAGTGGTACTGAGACCATGAACACTAAACTTAATTTACTCTAAAATGTTTTCTTGAGGAATACTTTTCTGGGAGAATATTCCTAAAGGGAAAATACAGTTTTAATGTATATAGATAGTTTTGTTGGTTCATTTTTTAATTGTGAACTTTAATTCTAGAAAGAATATAACAGATTTTAAGTATCATAAGAGACATATAAATAGCACGAACCCCCAAAACCAATAACTGATATTTATATTTTATTTTTTTAGGCAGCTTAAGGGGAATATAATTGTATCTTAAAATTATTTTAATATGCATCTTTTAATTGCCACTGAGACTATACATTTCCCTATAAAATGCCATGCTGCCATTATTGTTTATGTAATCAACAAAATAAATCCTGGGTACTAAATGCAGATTCAGATTGTTAAAGGGGTTTGATTCTAATTTTATTTCTTCATGCTTATATATAATGGATATTTATTGATTTTATCAGTTAATAAATCTGTAGAAGACTTATTTTACGCATCTTAATTACCTCCAAAATCCTCTTGCAAGTATAAAAATAAATGTTTACCCATGTAAGAGTGCTAGAAAACAAGAAGCCTTCAACAAGCAGTTATCTTTGAGCAATTTCCATAATATATGGTAGAGATAGGGTTAAAAACTCCGAATGTCACCCTGGTTCTGTTGCTTTTACATTGTCCCATGCACCAAGAAGCTGAGAGGTCTCTGGTCTGCTTCTGGGTCAGAGCACAAGCCCAGGTTGCAGACTGTATCCCCAGTAGGGGGTGTGCAGGATGAAGCTGGTTAATATTTCTCTCTCTCTTTCTCTCTCTCTCTCTCTCTCTTCCTCTCCTTTCCTCTCTCTCTAAAACTCAATAAAATTAAAGCAAAAACTATGAATGTCTCTTATCTCAATTAAAGCAAACAAGTCTATACTCAAAACTAATTGTATTTCCTAGTAGCTACTCAAAACATAGAGCATTAGGCCAGAAAATATGGATTTCTCAGAACTTAAGAGGCAGGGAAAAAACTACTGGCTTAAAAATTGTAGCTGTTACAGAATAAGCATGAGGAGATAAAATTACTGTTATTATGTTACCAGAGATAAAATGCAAAATTAAAAATTATATGTACTAATTGTTTCCAGAAAACAGATAATGGACAGAAGTAAACTATTTTTTTAGAAAAAGAAACACATGATGTGAATCTTGTAATTTCCCAGCTTTAGGTTTGAAGACACATTCTGGACTGTGATAGAGGGAAGGAAAACCTTGTCAGGGCCTGGAAATCTCATTGAGTTAAGGCAATGTAGCTTTAGAAGGTGAGTGTATTCAATCTGTATGGCAGAGAACAAGAGAAAAGAATGCTGCACAGAAAGAGTAGGGCAGAAATCTGCATGGGATTTCCGCTGATTCTGTTAATGAACAGTGAGGTGAACATTACAAAGTGAAACTCCATGAAGCTGAGCAAAGTACAATTGAGGGGTTACAAGATGAACAAATGGAAGAACTCATCAAGATCTAGGGCATTTTCAACTTATTTCAATAATCAACATAGAAAAGTTTGGGATAACTTGGAAATCAGAGACCATACAAGGGACACACAGCATGTGGCTAATTATAAAATGAGACCTGCTCAAACAAAACTTAACAAAAGAAAACAATCAGGTAATCAACAATAGCCTGAATGGGAAAAATAAAAAATAAAATTCTTTGAAGAAGAAAAATAAAATTTAGCTCTGAATAAGGTAAAACTCATAATGTCCAGAAGTCAAATTATACTAGATATGCAAAGAAATAGGAGATGCATTAGAAATAATTAAAAGAAAAACAGTTAAGGAGAAAAATACCATATCTTCTCCTTCTTGTAATTAATTTATCCATATATTTGCCTATTTTATATCAACTACCACATTCTTGAATAAAAGCACTATTGCATGTGCTCAGGAGTAGGACAACATAAGGGAAGACAGTTGTTGAGAACCCGTGTATTCTCTGGATATCTAGGCTTTGTTTTCTCTCCTGAGATTTCTAAGTAACAAATTATACCAGGATATAGTCCACCCAGGAAGACTGAGGCGATTTCCAACACCAATAGCTCTGTCCTCAAATTTAGTTGTTTCCTGTAATGTGACAAAATTTGTTGCCTGTTTCATTTCCCTTCAGATTCTCTAGAGTGTATTTAGTTTTTCTGTTTTTGAAATGTTCTCCTTCACTTCTTTGTATTTTAAAGGGGACTTTAGGATTCTAATGATGTAGCTCATTCACTCTAGAAAATGTTAGGAAGCATCAGAAATGTCCAGATTTCTAGTCCTGATACTGGTTTCAAGTAGGCTTCTAGTTTTCAAGTTATGACATAAAATTAGAGTCATTTTATTTTATATGTTATTTTAAATATTTTCTAACCATTTCTCTTTATATTTCTTTAAGAGACAAAGTCCCTGAGATTCAGGTTTACTTTGTCCAATTTTAGCATGAAATCCAGACTCCTGGTATTATTTTAAGAGTTTTAGTATTATTCTAATATCTCTAAAAAGCTTATGTCACTTTTGTAATCCAAAAATTGAACTGAAAGAAAAATATTTTTATACTTATAAGTTTTTGCACATATAAGAAAAACCACCCAGTGAACAATGGAGTTTTAAAAAAATAAACAGAAAATTTACTAGAAATTTTAAATGGACAATTATATGTTAATATGTTTATCATCATTTGTTATAAAAGTATATTAAAATGAGTTAAGTTTTATTGACAGAATGGTATCATCAACAAATCAACAAATATCAAGTGCTCATGAGGATGTGGAGGAAAAGGAACCCTCGTGCACTGCTGGTGGGAATGCAGACTGGTGCAGCCACTGTGGAGAACAATGTGGAGTTTCCTCAAAAAACTGAAAATGGAACTCCCATTTGATCCTAGAAGATCCCACTTCTAGGAATGTATGCTAAGAAACTAGAAACACCAATCAGAAAAGGATATATGCACCCCTATGTTCATAGCAGCACAATTTACCATAGCTAAGATTTGGAAATAGCCTAAGTGCCCATCAGCAGAGGAATGGATTAAAAAACTCTGGTACATATACACAATGGAATACTACACTGCAATAAAGAAGAAGGAATTCTTACCATTTTCAACAGTATGGATGGAACTAGAGAGCATGTCTGTGTATTTCTTTAATTTAAAAATATATATATTTTATTGATTTTTTACAGAGAGGAAAAGAGAGGGATAGAGAGTTAGAAATATCGATGAGACAGACTCATCAATCTGCTGTCTCTTGCACATCCCCTATCGGAAATGCACCCGCAACCAAGGTACATGCCCTTGACCCGGAATCAAACCTGGGACCTTTCACTCCACAAGCCGACGCCCTATCCACTGAGCCAAACCGGTTTCTGCTATTTCTCTAATTTTTAAGAACTTTGCATTAAAATCACATTATTTGTGCAGTAGAAAATGTTAATTATTTGAAAATTTGTTCTATAATAATAAAAAAATCTAACAATAGCTAACTGTCTATGGTGGAAGAAGTATAACCAAAAGAGAAAATACAGTTAAAACTTTTGGTAAGTTACATACAAATTGCAGGAATGCTATTATGAAATATTGCAAAATCGTTGAAGACTAGGAAACAGTTTTGAATAGAAGCTAGCATACAACAGTGAAATAATGTGCAGAAAAGTTAAGAAAGCAGAGCTTTGAAATGCATCCATTAATTCCTGAAGCTGTCTTTCTTTAAATGCTGAATGGAGCTTTAATACAAGTGTAGCATCATTAGAGGCTGTAGTTCTGTCAGAGAGTGTATTTCCTGTTTCCTTTAAAGGCCACGTGACTTAGATCATCTCCAATGGGAGACATATATTTCCCCAGCCCATCAATGCAGAGCTTCACCACACAATTTACTTTGGGCAATGAAACGTGAGTAGAAAAGGAGCAGATGCTTTAAAAGCCACTTATGTTTCTATCATCTCCCTTGCTCTTTCCCTTTCCTAAGAAAATAGGATGTACCAATGTGAGAATGCTTCTTAAGATGGTATACTGAAAAAAGGAATGATAATATCAACCTTAAGCATGGAATATGAGCCAATTGCTAACTGTGCACCTTAAGAAGCTAAAAGAGAACAAATTACATCAGAGGCAAAAAAGTATGCATTAATGATAAAATAAAAATCAATTAAATAAGACATGGACAAACAACAAAGAACATCAGTTGAATGAAAAATATCTTACTTTGGCCCAAACCAGTTTGGCTCAGTGGATAGAGCATCGGCCTGTGGACTGAAGGGTCCCAGGTTTGATTCTGGTCAGGGGCATGTACCTTGGTTGCGGGCACATCCCCAGTAGGAGGTGTGCAGGAGGCAGCTGAATCGATGTTTCTAACTCTCTATCCCTCTCTGTAAAAAAATCAATAAAAATATTATAAAAATAATAAAAATATCGTACTTTGGCTTGACATAATTTAGTGATAAATCTTATATATACATATTATTAAAAAAGAAATGAATTATAATCAATATCAGAAAAGAAGGAGACCTCACTATAGAGTATATGTAGGTATTTTTTAAGTGTTAGGAGAGCCAGAGAAACCTGTGTGAGTCCTTGGGGAATTACAGTAGAAGAGAATGCTGTGATTCGGAAGCAGCTCCTAAATGAAAAAAGGCACAGGAAGATAAGCTGATGGAGTGAGTCTTCTCATTGTATTTGGGACTATCTCAAATCCCTCACCGAAGATCTGAACTCGAAATTACATTCATATGTATCTCTTTGGATCATTAGAAAATTCTACTCAATCATTAATGAACAAATACAAAACCTCAGTGAACTTTGCTGAAATGTTCAGCAAAAAAAGTCTTTGCTGCAAAGAAAAAAAAATTATCTGTTCTGATTTTCATTTTATTTGAGCCCACCTCAGCTCATACTCCTATTTGAGTAAGAGAGGTATAGAATGAAATGTGTCAGGGAAGAAGCACTGACATTGTTTTTTTGTTTTTTTTTTTTTTTTTATAGTGAACAGTGGTCTGGTGCAAGCATTGGATAAAAACATGACAATATAGCCCCTTGTGGAAATTTAGCGAGACAAAGACAAGTAGCTAGTAAGTGATGCGTTCATTTTGCCAGTATGCACACCCAGGGAAGCAGCCTTTGCCACATCATTAGTTAGACCACTTAAAGTCTTTTGTTTCCAGATAGATGAGGTTCTTAGATCAAAATTCGGAAAACCCACAGAGAGCCAGTTTCCTTATCTTCCTAGTTCTAAATGAGCACCACGAGGAATTTGGGAAGAATGAGGGAATCAAAGTGAATATGTAGTAACAACACAGGTAAGACTATGTTGTTACATAATTCCAATATTAAAGCTATATCCTGATGTACGACCCTGTATAGCTGAAAGAGCTAATTTCTAAGTAGAGAATATGAAAGTCACATATTCCAGTGTGTGAGAAACAGCCTGAGCAGGTGTATATGTGCTATGACACAGGGCAGCCAAAGGGATAGAAAAGAAACTAGAATATAGAAGGTCTTTGTAGGTCATTGTGAAACGGGGAGCCAATGCAGGGCTTTGTGCAGAGGTCTGGCATGATCCAGTTGGTAGATATTGTAAATCAATCACTTGGGCCCCTTTGATAAGAACAGACAGTAAGAGGACAGGCATCAGGGAGACAATTTCAGAGGCCACTTCAGTAATTCAGGTAAGAGAAGATGGGGACTCAGGCTGGGTTAGCATTACCATGTTGACAGACTCCAGGTGTTAACCATCACGAAGAACTTAACAAGTAAAATAATAGTCACTGCTTCAAGATGCCTTAGAAAGCTGTGTAAACCCAAAGCTCCCATATTTTGATTTTTACCAAAATGCAAACTATGAATTTTGATTTAAGTTTTTTTTTTTAAGATGAAAGAAGAAACAATTATTCTACCTCCTCACCCAGCCAAACAATGTTAGATGTCTTGCTGAGTATTGCCTTCATTGTTTATTTTAAAGTCATACACATTTTTGCCGAAGCTGGTTTGGCTCAGTGGTAGAGCGTTGGTCTGCGGACTGAAAGGTCCCAGGTTCGATTCCGGTTAAGGGCATGTACCTTAGCTACGGGCACATCCCCGGTAGGGGGTGTGCAAGAGGCGGCTGGTTGATGTTTCTAGATCTCTATCTCTCTCCCTTCGTCTCTGTAAAATATCAATTAAAAATATATTTTTTTAAATAAAAAAATAAAGTCATACACATTTTTCCTACATTCAGTCTCTCCGTGAATATACAGACAACAAAGTTACTCATATAGAAATGTCTTTTTTAAGGATGATAAATCCAGTATAAAACTTTGAACTTCAATTGCTATGAAATTTTATTACATAAGTAATTACATGATCCATTATTTTCTTCAACATTTTATTTAAAGTCCCAGCATTATTTAAAGAATGAAAACTTTCCTCAGTGTTGCAGTGTTCTTTAAGAGAAACAGTTGTAAAACATTAGTGAATGGGTCTGCACCCCCTCTCCTCACTGTTTGCTCAGTAAGTGGCTCAGTGGTTGAGCACAGGACTATGGATCAGGTTTGGTTCCTGGTCAGGGCATATGCCCAGGATGCGGGCTTAATCCCCAGTCTGGAAGGCAGCCAATCAATGATTCTAACTCATCCCTGATGTTTCTATCTCTTTCTCCCCCTCTCATTTCCTTTTTGAAATAAGTAAAAAATATCTTTTTAAAAAGGGTAAATGTCCAAGCCTCCCAATTTTAATGTTAGTTCTATCATTGGTGGAAATATAATGGGTTTCTAGAATACTTTTTTTCGTAATTTATTTGAATAAAAAAATTAAAGCACAAAATATACTTTCTTTTTAAGATATATAGCTTTTTTTTCTAATTTTATTTTCCTAATTGCAGTTTACATGAAGATTATTTTATATTAGTTTCAGATGTACAGCAAAGGAGCTAGACCAGGGATGGGCAAACTTTTTGACTCGAGGGCCACAATGGGTTCTTAAACTGGACCAGAGGGCCCGGAACAAAAGCAACCTGACCATGCTGGCACTCTCATCTTGGGCTGCTGGTGAAGGAGCGGAGGGGAGAGCAAGAGAACCCTCCACTCTTTTGGCTCCGCGGGCCGGATAGAACAGCCGAATGGGCCAGATCCGGCCCGCGGGCTGTAGTTTGCCCACGGCTGAGCTAGACAGTCATATGCTTTCTAATGTAATACCTGGATATTTCAAATGCCCATTTGACACCATACATGGTTATTACAATATTACTGACTATACCCATAACTCTGAATAGACTGACAGCTGGCAGAGAAAAGGGGGTTAGGGACTAGGTGAAAAGGTAAAGGGACAAGTATTTGTCCTATTTGTTATTTAATTTCTTTCTGACAAGTGTTTTACATAACAAAGTTATTCTTTGAATAACTACTATCAGAGCACACACATTTACTAGAATGAGATGCCCCTAACTCTCCAATGACCTGGATAGAATACAAGTTTTCAGGACTGTGTAGATTCTAAGACCAAACAAAATTTTCATTTAAAAAACAACAACAGGTAAAAAAACATTTTCTTACTTCCAGTATCTTATCTTCCTGGTTTGAGTTATTTTAGAAGAGAGAACCATCAAATAGCCTTACATGATAGAGAGGTAAATAAAGCACATTTTTATTTTTAGAAATTTACACTTGGCATATTTCCATTGTGTATTCTTTTGCTAGCTCAAACTTCAGCACAGGATGTGTTCAAAAGATTGTATCAGAAAAAAACTTTTGCCCTGAGAATCAAGAAAGCAGTAATGTAATGCAGAGAGCATTGAACCAGGGGTTGGAGACTTTCAACTCTGACCTAGGTTAGCGATGGCCATGACTCTTGGCTTCTTCACTCTTCTTTAGTTTCCTCTTGTTGAAATTGATGAATAAAGACATGGATCCATCTTCTTCAGGAATTGTTGTGAGAATCACATGGAATAACATGGATGGGGAATAATTTGTGAATAAGGTGTCAACAAAATTAGAAATGGCTCCCCATTTAGCAGTGTAGCATAAAATAGTGAATTGCCACCTCCCGGTAATGTGTTCCTATGATCCATACTAGCACATCTCACCCTGCAAGTGAATTCTCAATACTTTTTCCATCGTATTTTACCCTCCCCCTTTTAAATAAAGTCAGCAGCTTATGAAATTATACAAACTAAAATCAGACCAGTGCAGAACTTTTTAAAAATTCCACACATAAAAATACATCGCCTTTCAAATCCCACACAGAAATTAGGTTTGGATTGCAGGTCTGAGACCTATTCCTCAATATTTATTGAGATAGACATGTGATTTAAACCTAAGATGAGACTAGAAAAATGCAATCATTATCCATCTATTTGGCATGTCTGTGAAAAGCTATTACACGACCTATTTCATTACACCTTTTCATTATGCTATTTACCATGTTAATTGAAACTTGATAATGTTGGAGGCACATAAAAGATTCTTTAGGCACATAGCATATACCGGCATAAATCCACTGAGACAGCACATTGTAGAACTCATATTTATGTTATAGTACAGAATTACCCATGAGAACTCACAGTAAAGACAAATGATTGCCAATGAGAATGGAGATGATAACCATGCCTCCTTTTATTGATATGATTGTTTAGTTAACAAGTTACCGGTAAGATCAGGTTCACTCCTTAAAACCAAAGCCCTCACCTTCAGGAAGGACAAATGGGTCCCATCAGAGTCAGAGCCAAAATAGGTCACCCTTCTGATCCCTCAATACTGCCATACTTGCTTTTACCATAATCTCAGGGGGGAAAAATTAAAGACAAAGCCTTTTATTTCACAATTTAAGTTGTGGCTCAAAATGCAAATATTTCTCTTCTTAGAAACTTTTAGAATAAATTTGATTAGATTTATCATAAGAGATTAAAAATAAAACAGCATTACATTTCTAATTGGTCCTCTTGGAACAAGACAACAGCTTTTTTTTTAGAAGAGCATTTAATGTGTACAAGTGATTCTGACAAATGTATTCTTCCTTAAACCTAGATTTCATAGTAATAGATTCTTAAATTTGTGACTAAAGTTTTTGACAAGCCTGAAATTTCTGAAAATGTTCTCTCATTCATTGGAACAAAATGATTTAGCATGAATCTCTGGGTCATGATATTCCTAAGTCTTTAGAAAATATTATGGAACACGTTTTCCAACTGTTATTATTAGATAAGCTAAATATGCTTAGAATAAATTGAACTAGCTGTGCTCTGCGTTTCGAGGAATCATTTGGCACATTAACCATTTCCTTAAGATATTTTAATGGTTTGTAAGATATCATGCTTGTTTCAAAGATCTACTTCAAAATGTATTACCGTGCTTTCAGGAGAGCTGTATAATAACCAAATAATAGGCAGCATAGAAAGGTAGTTTGCCACACTGAAAATTGGCTAATAATTTCAATCATGTGAAAGTGACTGGCCAAAAAAATTTGAAGTTTTAGATATTAACGTTTTTTAAGTGTTTAGTGGATAAGTAGCAGCTGTTAACATTTTCTTTTAAAATATACAGTGGGCTATGAATTCAAGGTTTATTTTGCATAGGAGGAAAATAAATATATAGGCTGTCAATTTTTAAAATACATGCTTTTGGATCTTTTTATCACAAGCAGCTTAAGCTTAGCCTTTAAGTAGCCAAATATAAAAAATTATAAACACATATTTCTGTTCAATAGCTGCCTCTAAAAATAAACACAAAGTTCTGAATTTAGCTTCTAAGGCAATCTAAAAGCATCTCTATTGAGCTAATAATAAAAGAGTAATTTGCAAATTAACCATCACTCTGCTACACCATAAGCCAGGCCCACAAGCCACGCCCACAAAGCCATTCAGACCCAGTGTGAAAATTAACCCAGCCAAGATGGCTGTGGCCACAGAGAAAACAGGAGGGAGGCTGGGGTTTTCCAGGTGATAGAGGAAGCCAAGGTTTCCACACACCCTGACTGGCCCAGGCCTCTGCTTGAGGCTACAAAGTTTCAATTATAGAAGGTAAAAAAATCGCCTGCAACCACAGAGCCAGCCAAAGGCTTGGCTCAGCTCCAGGCTACAAAGTTTCAATTATAGGAGATAACTTCCCGATACCAGGGCCTCCACTTGGGTCGCTGGGGGCGTAGCCAGCCTGCAAAACACTATAGGCTCCTCGCCCAGGCCACCCAATGCTTCAAGGGAACCCCCACCCTGATCTGGGACACCCTTCAGGGCAAGCCAGCTGGCCTCTACCTGTGCACCAGGCCTCTATCCCATCTAATAAAAGAGTAATATGCAGATTGACCATCACTCCAACACACAAGATGGCTACTCCCATGTGGTCAAAGATCCTGCCCCTATGTGGACACAAGATGGCCACCACAAGATGGCCAGCAGGGGAGGGCAGTTGGAAGGAACCAGGCCTGCAAGGGAGGGCAGTTGTGGGCAATCAGGCCAGCAAGGGAAGGCAGTTAGGGACCATTTGGCTGGCAGGGGAGGGCAGTTGGGGGTGACCAGGTAAATAGGAGAGCAGTTTGGAGGTGACCAGCCTGGCAGGCAGGGAAATGGTTAGGAACCAGCAGTCCTGGATTTTGAGATGGATGTCCAACTGCCAGTTTAAACCGACAGTCAGAAATCCCCTGAGGGGTCCCAGATTGGAGAGGGTGTAGGCCGGGCTGAGGGACCCTCCCGCCCCCCAGTGTGCATAACTTTTGTGCACCGGGCCTCTAGTATTAAAATATTTGCTCTAATTCCCTTTTAATGTGCATGAATTTCATGCACCGGGTCACTAGTATAACATAAAATTGTATATCCATTTACCATTTGAACCAGCAACCCCACTTTTGTTAATTTACCCTTAAGATACACCTCAAATAATTAAAAGTACATGTGCAAAAGTTTAATTTTAGTTAAATTAAACTTGGTTGTAACTACAATATTAGAAATAATCTGAATATACATTTATGGAGATTGGTTGAATAATGAAATGGAGTACTATAAAACTGTAAAAACACTGAGAAAGGTATTTTGAAAAGATATAAAGTGATTTTTAGAACACATTAATAGTCAAGGAAAAGCTAAATAAAAAAAAAACACACAACTTTTGTGTAAAGAAAGGGAAATCATATATATGTGTACACCTATCTATAGCCACACATATTTATCATAAAGGAAATTAAAGTAAAAAATAATCTGCAAAACTAGAAGAAAACCTAAAATGTAATAGGAATAGACATAAGTAAATTTAAATTTCTTTCAAACACTTTATGAAGCCACATAGAAAGCATATAATTATCATTATGTTCTATATCTGAACAGTGAAATATTCATGTCATTATCATTATGCCATATGTCTATCATTGGTGATATGCATATTAATTTGGATATGTGAAATGTTTCAAAATCTATAAAAGAGAGTCTTTGAGTACCATAGAGATGCTACTGAGTATTCAGAGAATATTTTAGGAATGTAGGCTCTGCTATCACAAGGCATCCAATCAAGTTTTATCTTAAGCAAATTCCTCAACACTAGGCTTCACTTTATTACCTATAAAATGCGTTTATAAAAGTATCTATCCAGTATTGCCACTATGGGGATTAAATAATTATTAAAAATTGCTTAGAATAGTGGCAAGCACATCGTAATAGGTCAATAGATCTCAGTCAGCAATAATAGAATAGAAGCCATTTTTTAGGACCCAGACCCTAGAACCATCCGTTTTTATCTAAACATATGTGATGGCTGGAAGCAGTATTTTAACAACTACACTTATGATCACAAATGTAAGTGATTCTCAATGTGGGGTGTGGACATCACTAAAAACCTATTGAATAAAAGTTTTAGACTGTCTAAGTTCAAAAAATGTCTTGGGTAATGTTGATAAGCACTCCTTGTCAAGAATCCCTGTCAAAGAAATGTTGAGAGAGTGCTATGTTGAAAGGAAATGATTCTAAGCCTATCACCTCAGACAGAGAATTGAGCCGCAGCTTTTCTTCTATGAAATTAGAATAATAAGCAGTTCTGTGATGATTAATAAAGATAATACAGAGAATGCCTAGTTCATTGTTAGCCCTCAATGAATGATGCCTATTATCATTTTCTGTTCTTGACAGAAGGCTGAAAAAGTACATAAAAAGAAAAATGGCATATTTATAAGAGATCATAGAGAATGTAATTTAGTATCATATTTAATGAGATCTGTAATTTTGTAGAATTTTAAACTCTACTTTAAGACCATTAGACCAAATCCTATAAAATACAAAAATACCACCTATTTTCACAAAGGTAATTGAAGGTCTTAGTACAATTTCAAATAATGGATTTAGGCTGCTGACTTGCACACATAAATGAGTGCCCTTGTGAATTGAAAGATATTCAAGCGTGTTTATCATAGTCAGAGTCTGCAACTGCATACTGATCAAAGCCCCTCACTCATTAACATACAGGACTCCTTGCTTGAGATTTCATTTGCATGCTCTTCTAAAAGCCCCTTTTCCCCTCTCTGTGCAAATAGCCAATGACCTTTGTAATCAACGAGAAAATGAGAAGCAGGTGGGAGCTTATTTTAATGATGTTTAGACCAAATTGTTTAACTTAAATCTGAGCTTTATTCTTCCAATCCTTTTTGATGTCTGACAAATGTTAATTATGTGAAATCAGAGATTCTGACTTTTTTATCGACTCTGATCAAGCTCTACAACTAACACTTTGCTTCTGTATTTAATTAGTATGATAAAACAAAATCTCTCATCTACCCTGTTTCCCCGAAAATAAGACAGTGTCTTATATTAATTTTTGCTCCCAAAGATGTGCTAGGTCTTATTTTCAGGGGATGTATTATGTTTCCATGAAGTAGGTCTTATTTTCGGGGAAATACGGTATTAGACTTTTACTTTTTCTTGGGGCCTGAAGTACAAACATGATAATTTTGGATTTCAGCTATTGTCCTGCCAATCTTTACAAATTTACCTCGGTAATATAAAGAAACTAATTGAGGATGTTTTCTACAGAATTGTAATTTTTTATTTTAATGAGTGTATAGTAGTGAATTGAAAATAAAGCCTCTACACCATAAATGGCAAGACAGCTTGCCTGGTGTCTTTTGCATTAAAATTTTCTTAATCATATTTACTTGAAATAAACTCATTTCTCTAAGGTTTCTCAGAAAAGTGCCAAACAATATTGTTTCAGCTTTATATTTCCAGTATATAATGACTTTGATAATAAAGACTTCCAATTGTAGTCATAACTAGATTATCTACAAATTATAAGCCTTGTGAACCTACAGTATATTTACTCTACACTGTTTCACATGAGTTTACTCTGTGATCTCTCACTATCCATGAAAAACATACTCAAAGAAATCAAAATAACCTCAAAGTAAATCATCCAAATCTTTTGAAATAATTAGAAACTGACTTTTAATAGTCTTGAGTTTTAGAGTTGGCACAAATACCTCTTGTTATTTTTAAGCAATTCATAATTTATTCCATATCTCAACCTACCCAGCTATCATTCTATATAATAAAGAGGTGATATGCAAATTGACCATCATGCCCTCACACAAGATGGCCACTATATGTCATCACAAAATGGCCACCACAAGATGACGGACAGGGGAGGGCAGTTGTGGGCGATCAGGCCAATAGGGGAGGGCAGTTGGGGAAACCAGGCCTGAAAGGGAGGGCAGTTAGGGTGATCAGGCCGGCAGGACAGCAGTTAGGAGTCAACCAGGCTGGCAGGAGAGTGATTTGGAATGGTAGACAGAAGCAGTTAGGGGCAATCAGGCAGGCAGGCAGGCCAGAGGTTGGATGCCAGCAGTCCCAGGTTGTCAGAGGGATGTCCAATTGCTGGTTTAGGCCTGATCCCCAAAGGGTCCTAGATTGGAGAGTGTGCAGGCTGGGCTAAGGGACACCCCCCACCCAGTGCATGAATATCATGTACCGAGTCTCTTGTTACATTGTAATTGACTTTTGAATGGAAATATATATTAATATTATTATCAGAACTAGAGGTCTAGTGCATGAAATTTATGCACAGGTAGGGTCCTAGGCCTGGCCAGCAATCAGGGCTGATCTGTGGAGTGACTGGTGGGGCAATCAGAGGACCCCGGCTGGCACCTTCCTGGGCTGGCCTAGTGCCACCCCTTCACCTGCCCTGCCAGTCCTTTCCTCTACCCCCTTCACCCTCCGCCACTGGTGGTCGGGGCCTGCGGACTGAGGGCAGCTCCTGTGTTGAGCATCTGCCCCCCTGGTGGCCAGAGAGTATTATAGCAACTGGTCATTCTGCCATTTGATTGATTTGCATATTAGGCTTTTATTATATAGGATGGCAATAATTGCAAATAAAACATTTACCAAAACTATAAGACAGAATTTAGTTTTGAAAAAAAACATAATTATCAAATATTTCACCTTTTATTTAAAATAATCTACAATGGCTTTCCCTTAATACGTGCCAATAATATCTAAGACCCTCTTAGCTATTAATATTTTCTCAAATGGACTGATTCTTTTCATCTATTCATACATTATTTAGTATTGTTTTAAATATTTATACCTACATACTTATTAAGACACATATACAGACCAGCCAAAGCTTATATTGGTGGTGCTGTCTTTAAAAGTTCTAAGCAAATAGAAGCCTGTTTAACAATAAATCTGACTTTAAAAAAATTAAATCTTGTTTATTTTTATATATTATCAAATAATTTGAGGAAGTTTAAAATAAAAAATATATTAAAATGTTTTTTTAATTGCAATAGAAAATCAAGATCATAGAAGAAAGTTAAGAAAACCTGATTTCCAAAAGGATTAATCTATGTTTTTATAGTTACAAATATTACTATGTGCCTTATGACATACAGCAAAAAAAACTATATATATATATATATATATATATATATATATATATATATATACATATATATATATATATATGTCATACTGGAAAAACTAAATAAAACTGAAAACAAAAATTAGACTATATTGAACTTTTATCCACAATAACATTTAATTTGACATTTAATGAAGTTTCTTTGCAATATTAATTTAAACAATGCACAGGTAAGAACAGTGAAAATTCATGCAAAGACTATATATATAAGAATAAGCACCTGTACTTTATTGTTAAGAATGTTTATTGAGAAAGAAGTTACCAGTACTGAGATACATCATCAATGGAGAATGGAAACTAGTCACCTACCCCTGAGGGCACAAGCCACCAGCTAGATTTAAAAGGATTCAGAAGCTCATGGCTTCCCTGACCCATCCCCACTCAACCACTTCTCCTATGACTAAACATGTTCTGATTGTGGATATAGGAAGCTGTGCCATATTTGCTAGGTTCTTTTTGTGGATGCCATATTGTTCTCTACCCTTGATCCTTTTATTTTTATTTTTATCCTTTTTTTGAAGCTAAATAATCTTGGTGCTGGTGAAACGTGCTGCATTGTGAATTTGATTATCAATACAAAGTCAAAGACCACTAACCTAATTAGAACTAAGTGAGTATTTTAGAAACTAAAAAAAAAAATCATCAGGTTAGGCAGCAATGTGATCTGAAGAAAAATAAAGCAAGAAAGGATTCTTGCTTTAAATTAACAGTGTAAGTAAGAGGGAATTGATTTTAAATATGGATTGTTAAGGAAGACCTAATCTTGGAGATAGTTCTACAAAGATCTGAAAAACAAATTACAGGAAGTCATTTAAATTTTTGGAAGAAGCACATTCCAGAAAAAGAAAGAAGCATAAAGTCCTTCCATTAGGAAGATGCTTTGTGTGCATCATGTATAAACAGACACCATGGCCACATCCAGCTGCTGATACTGCACATGACATGGAAGAAGAAACTCTGTCTTAACAACTAGTAAACAACTGAAAAGACAGAAGAATCAACAACTCTACTTGGGTCCAAAAACAAGAGGACACAGAGCAAACCACTGCCCCTGAGACTGGAAGGTCAGGCAAATATAGGAAGTCATAGCTTCCGGGAGCAAAGGCTCACTAGAGAGCAGAAACCACGCCGGGAACTAGTGCCAGGGTGGGAAAACCGGAACTGTCACTGAGGAAACACTAGAGGCCCTGTGTGGACAAGTCTGACAGTTAAAATCTACGAAGTGGCAAGCTTCTTAAAGTAAACATCAGAGAAAAATCACTTCATGTTTTTAACCAGGGGAGGGGGAAAAAGAACCATTTTGTGATATGCCAGATGACTCTCTTTTGCTTAACAAGAACTTTCATTAGGGAGAAATGGTAATCAGAGCCTAAAATATTGGAGTATATCAGTGTAACTGAACTAGGAGTAGGAGAATATCCAACTCCAGACAACTATAACCATCTTGTCTCACAAAAGCAGGGAGAGAGGAAAAACAAAACAAAACACACACACAGCAAAACGTATGAAATTCACAGCCCAAAGGCACAGGATCACTAAAACACTGGACCTACTCACAGGACTATGGAACTCGTCATTCTCCTCTCCTCACACCACAGGATCACATTATTAAAGGCCTATCTGCAGTAATTCCTTTTACCTGGAACATGATATCCAGTTACCAACTAAAACTTAGAAGGCATGTCAAGGGGAAAAACTCAACTTGACGAGATAGAGATAGCACCAGAAACAGACAAAACAAGGATGTTGGAATTATCAGAGTGGGAATTTAAAATAACTGTGATTAATATGCTAAGGACTCTAATGGATAAAGTAGACAGCATGCAAGAACAGATGGGCACTGTAAACAGAGATAAAAAAATTCTAACAAAGAATCAAAAAGAAATGCTAGATATAAAAATTGTAACAGAATGTCTTCCATGGGCTTATTAATATACTAGAAATGTCTGAGGAAAGAACCTTTGAGTAAAAAAGATAAATTAACAGAATCCTAAAATACCAAAAAAGTAAAGGGAACAAAGACTGATAAAAATGGAACAGAATATCCAAGGACTGTGGTACAACTACAAAAGGTATAGCATAAATAAGGGGAGAGTACCTGAAGGAGAAGAGAGAGAGCAAGAAACAGAAGAAATACTTGAAACAATAATGACTGAGGATTTTTTGCAAATTAATGTTAAACACCAAATCCTGAAAGCTCAGAGAATACCAAGCAGGATTAATGTTCCCAGCAAACAAACAAACAAACAAACAAAACTCCACACCTGGGCACACCATTTCAAATTTAAAAAAATAATAAATCCTAAACAAAGCTATAGGGAAAAAGAAATCTTAGAATTAATGAGCTTCTAGCCAGTCTGACCAAGAAAAAAAGAGAAGTGACACAAATTACTATGTCAAAAATGAAAGAGGGGACATCACCACAGATCCTATTGACATTTAAATGATAAAAAAGGAATAGCATGAACAACACTTTGCCCACAAATTTGATGTTAGATGAAACAGACTGATTCCTTAAAAAAACACAGTCTTGCATCTTGATAAAGAATATCTACAAAAAAACCCCAAAAAACCAAAAAAACCCACAGGTAACAAAATACACGGTACTGATAAATGTGAAGCTCTTTCTTTAAAATCAGGTATAAGACAAGAATATTGCTTTTTACCACTCGTTTTCAAAATCATACTGCAAGTTCTAACAAATGTGGTACGACAAGCAAATAAATGGTATACAAATTGAAAACAAAGAAATAAAACTGTTTTTTCAGAGATGACATAATGTATAGAAAATCCAAAGAATCCACAAAAGCAGTTGGATCTAATGAGTGATAGTAGCAAGATCCCAAGATAAAATATTAATATTCAAAAATCAATCACTTTCCTATACTAGCAATGATCAAGTGAAATATAAAACTAAGAATACAAAACCATATACATTGGCACCCGAAGGTAT
This sequence comes from Vespertilio murinus, assembly GCA_963924515.1. Classification (NCBI taxonomy): domain Eukaryota; kingdom Metazoa; phylum Chordata; class Mammalia; order Chiroptera; family Vespertilionidae; genus Vespertilio; species Vespertilio murinus. The sequence continues at coordinate 162,856,811 of OZ004705.1, forward strand.
AAATCTAATAGAATATGTACAATATCTATTAAAAAAAAACTATGAAATTCTAATAAGAGAAATAAAACAATAAGTAACCAAATAAAGAGATATTGTATGTTAATGGATAGAAAGACAATTTTATCAGAATGTAAATCCTTCCAAGCAATCCTAGTCAAAATCCCAGAAAGTTACTTTGTGGATATCAATAAACGGATTTGAAAAATTATATATAGCAGTAAAGACCCAGAATAGCCAACATACTATTGAAATAGAAGAACAATGTTGGAGGACTGATACAACCTGACTTCAAAACATACTATGGTAATTAAAGCAATGTGGTATTAGTGAAAGAAGACAGATTAATGGAACAAAAAAAAAGAAAGCCCAGGAATTAACTCAAATAAATATAGGCAAATGATCTTTGACAAAGGAATAAAGGCAATGCAATGGAAAGAAATAGATTTTTTTAAAGAAGTAGTGCTGGAAAAAATGTGCACCTAGACAGACTTTACAACCTTTACAAGCATTAACTCAAAATGCACCACAGATCTGTATGTAAAACACAAAACTATAAAACTCCTGGAGGATATAATAGGAGAAAAGCTAAAAGAAATAATTGATAAGCTGGACTTCATTAAAACCTTTTTCTTTTCTGTGAATAACGATGTCAAGAGAATGAGAAGAAAATATTTTCAATAAACAAATATGATAAATAATATCCAAAATACACAAATTACACTTAAAACTCAACTATAAAAAAAACAACACCTGATTTAAAAATAAACAAACCTTAACAGACATCTCACTAAAGAAGATATACATGTGGCAAATAAGCATATGTAAAGATGTTCCATATCATAAGTTATCAGAAAATGCAAATTAAAACAATAATGAAATATCAACTACACACCTCTGAGAATGGCCAAAATCTAGAACACAGATAACACCAAATGCTGCCAAGGATAAGCAGCAACAGGAATTCTCATTTGTTCCTGGTGAGAATGTAAAATAGTATAACCACTGGAAGACAGTTTGGCAGTTCCTTACAAAACCCAACTTACTCTTACCATGTGATCCAACAATTATGCTCCTTGGTATTTTCTCAAAGGAATTGAAAATTTATAACTACACAAAAACCTTCACATGGAAATTTAGAGCAGCTTTGTTCATAATTGTCCAAACTTGGAAGGAATCAAGATAGCCTTCAGTACATTGATAGATAAATAAAATGTGCTCCATCCAGACAATTGGATATTTATTATTTAGTGCTAAAAGAAAAAACAAACACTATCATCAAAAGTTGCACAGGAAGCCTAGTGTTATTAAATCAAAGAAGCCAATCTGAAGAGGCTACACAGAGTAAGATTCCAACCATATGACATTCTGGCAAAAGCAAAAGTATGGAGACAGTAAAATGTTCATCAGTTCCAGGGATTTGGGGGTGTGGTGGAGGTAGGAAAAAGAAACGGAGCACTGAGGATCTTAAGGCCGTGAAACTATTTTATAGGATACTTTATCCAAATCCATAGAATGTGAACCCTCACAATAAACTATGGACTTTACGTGATAATAATATGTCAATGCATGTTCATCAATTATTTTTAAAATGCACCACTTCTAATGGGGAATGTAAAAAATGGGGAAGGTTTGCATGTGTGGGGCAGAAGTTATATGGGAAATCTCTGTACCATTTTCTCAGTTTTTCTGTGAACCTAAAAGAGCTCTAGATTAGAACATGGGTTTAGTAAGGAAAAAGAAAGAAAACAGGACAACTAACAGTGTGCAACAAGTTAGTGGAAATAGTGGTAAAGAAATAAAATCAGAGAGATAATTATTATGAATTGGAGGGGCCAGATCTTGTAGGGTTTTGTATTCTATTCTGAGGATTTAACATTTTATTTATAAGACAGGGAGCTTAAGCAAAATAACACATCTTATTAGAATTACCATAGCTGTTGCTTTGCAGATTCACTGAAGAGAGTTATGATACAAGAACAATAACGAGGCTACTGCAATAATTCAAGGTAGGGTAAATAAATATGTCTTGGCCTAAGATAGTAATGGAGGACCCATAGTGGTAAATGCTCTCAGGATCTGCTGGTTGGTTGATACAAAATGCAGAGATAGAGGGGAGTCCAGGATAATTACAAGAGTTTTTATCCCAGTTACTAAAAGGATGGAGTAGTCATTGCCAAAGAGAAATTATTCATTGCACTCTTATTTCAAATGGCAAGACAGATTTCATTCATAATTTTCAGTAAGGGAGAAATTTTGGTATGAACTGAGCTCAACTCTGTATTTTTTAAGTGCTGGGATGTTCTAATGGAACTTCGGGGTGCTAGTTCTTCAAGATGATTAAGTCACCTATGTTTGCTAACTGGTGCTTATTGAAGCTCGACTCCTACACTCCCATAGAGAATGGGAGGAGGGAGACCTACCCTTCCTGATGCAGACATTTCAAGGGGATGGCTCCCAGATCTTTAAAAAAGATATTCCTAGATTGCAGAAGATACACCCCAAAGGGACAAGAAGGAAAGTTTCTAAAAGAATCCTTCTAGGAAATGGAGGTCAAGGTCTTATAGTCAGGTTTGACTGGAACAAAGAGTGAATTGTTTCAGCAGCAGTGAACTTTCTCAGGCAGGCAATTTCAAAGGGCTAAGGTTGTCATTCTAGGGACAGACCTTAAGCTACCAGGAAATATGATAGTGTTTGTTTAAGTCCCTTAGTGTGAGGGGTGAATAAAATTGTTTGTGCTGAGTGTTTGCAATTCTTCTACTGAGAGTCAAGGTGAAGGCCTAGCCTAGAAGAAGGTTCACTAGAATGAGGCCAGACTATAGTTTGGTCAAGGAATCTGTCGCCATATAAAAAGGTGAGAACTAATTCTTTCTTTACATTAACAGACTCATAATATACAACTACAGTTGTACTTCTAACACATTGTTTAGAGCATAGCTAGCTTCTGTTTTGATAGGAAAATTCTTTTCTTGGTATTATGAAAGGCTATGATATTCTTTTTATTTTTTAAAATATATTTTATTGATTTTTTTTTTTACAGAGAGGAAAAGAGAGGGATTAGAGCATTAGAAATATCAATGAGAGAGAATCATTGGCCAGCTGCCTCTTGCATACCCCCTACTAGGGATGTGCAACAACCAGGGTATATGCCCTTGACCAGAATAAAACCCGAGACCTTTCAGTCCACAGGCCGACACTCTATCCACTGAGCCAAACCGATTTCAGCAGGCTATGATATTCTTAATAGAAAGAAAAAATGTTAAAGATCCACCTAAATTTATTTTTTGACACTGTATTCAATACCAATTTATCTGTATCTGATATTAAATTATAACAACCATTTTAATTAAGTCATATTTAACACATTAAACCTAATTTTAAAAATAAGTCACATTTGGTAGTGTATTTGTTTTCCTAACCTTAGCAAAGAAAAACAATAAAAATGCACGAAAAATAAACACTATTAAACTTCTAAATACAGTGCACAAAAAGTTCATATTAGGAGGAAGATTAACATAGTATAAGCATATACTAGTAGTAGTACTTTTTAAAAAATGGATAAACAGTTTCAGTCATAGTAAATGCTTACTGGAAGTTTGAACTATAGGGCATCCCCCCAAAAAAATGTATGCATGCTTTGAATAACTATTACTTCCAATGTTTCTTTCTTTTCAGATTAACCCATAGTAATTAATGATTATTTAAAGTGTATTTATATATTTTGGTACTCCCTGTACTTTCTAATTCCTCCATACTGCTTGTTTGAGAGTACCCTTAATAAGAGAACAATGCAGCCAACAGCTGTTGGAATATTCAACTATATTCTTGTTTTAAACGAAAATGAAAAAAGAAACTTTTAAAACTTTGTTTTCTAAGCCATAGTTGTACACATCATGCTGACAAATTAAGACACAAACAAGTCTATTCACATTCAAATGGTAAGTGTTCAGGTTCTAAATGTCAAGCGCTTCCCCACTGAAATACTCCTTGGTTTGCAACTGTATATGTCAACTCACATGTGTTTATTGTAAAATATGATAAGCATGACAGGAAACCATTGCACAAGTGTTCACCTTGCATTGTAAGACCCTTCCACAACTATGATAATTGTTCAAGATATACAAGTAGAAGATCTGTGTTTTTTTTTAAAGTCAGCATTATATAATTATTATAGTAGGCCTCACCACTTACAATAAAAAATGAATCCAGGGCTTATACTATGAATGCTGGGAGAAAATGTGGAAAGCAAATATGTGAACATTTATTAAAGATTTATAAAACAGCTAACAAACATAAGAAATGATGCTCACCACCATTAGTCAACAGGGAAATACAAACTAAAACTAAAATGGAATAGCATCTCATATATACTAGAATGGCTATAATAAATAAGACAGACAAATGTTGGCAAGCATGTGGAGTAATGGAAATACTCATAAGTTGTTGGTAGGAATGTAAAATGGTGCAGTCACGTTGGAAAATAGTTTGGCAGTTCTCAAAAAGTTAAACACAAAACTACAATACAATTTCAGTCCTAGGTATCTGCCAAGACTAATTAAAACATATAACCATGCAAAGATTTACACACAAATTAGGTTACATGTAAGGTTCATAGTAGCACTATCCATAATAGCCAAAATCTGGACACAATAGAGCTGTCCATGAAGTAGTTGATGGGTAGGCAAAATATAGTTTTTACACGCAGTGAAATGCTATTACGTAATTACAATAAAAAAGACCACTGACACAGTCTAAATCTAAATACATCTCATAATATGATAAAAGAAAAAAGCCACTCAGAAGTCACATATTATGATTCCATCTATATAAAATTCCCAGAAAAGGCGTACTTACAGTAGATTAGTGGTTCCCTGAGGCTTTTGTGAGGATAGGAACTGTCAATGGAAACAAGCACTCTAACAGGGGAGGGGCATGAAATGTTCTACCACTGACATATGGTGACAGTTGAATAACTTGATAAAGTAACTAAAAGTCATTAAATGTATTATTTAAATAGATGATTATTCTCATATAATCAAATATACTTCAATAAAGTTATTGAAAATATTAAGCTTTTTCCTAAGATTTTTTTAGATATATTTTTATTGTTGATAGTACTACAGATATCTCCCATTTTCTTCCCTTTTCCTAGCACCTCCCCCTCTTAATACCTTCCTACCCCTCAGGTCTTCACCACCTATTGCCTGTGTCCAAGGGCTATGCATAAAGTAGATAAGTTTTTTGGTTTCTCTATTCTTGTCCCCCCAACCCCACATTGAGGTATGCCAGTCTGTTCCATGCCTCCCTCCTTCAGGTCTTATTTTGTTGGTCAATTCCTTTTGTTCATTAGATTCCACAAATAAGTGAGATCATGTGATATTGGCCTTTCTCAGTTTGGCTTATTTCACATAGCATATTTCCCAGATCCATCCATGCTGTCCCAAAAAGTAAGATATCCCTCTGTTTTTACAGCTATATATTATTCCATGGTGTAAACGTCCCATAGCTATTTTAATCCATTTCTTTACTGGTGGGCACTTGGGTTGTTTTTAAATCTTAGCTATTGTAAATAACACTGCTATGAACATAGGGGTGCAAATATTCTTTCTGATTAGTATTTTGGGATCGTTAGAAGTGAATCTCTAGGTCAAATGAAGTTCCATTTTTAACTTTTTGAGGAAACTTCATACTATTTTCCATAGTGGCTGTATCAATCTGCATCTCCACCAGTGTTCCCATTTCTCCACCTCCTCACCAGCACTTGTTGTCTTATTTCTTTTATGATAGCCATTCTGACAGGTGTGAGATTATATCTCATTGTGGTTTTAATTTGCATCTCTCTGATGATTAGTGACTTTGAGCATTTTTTCATGTGTCTCTTGGCCATCTGTATATCATCTTTGGAGAAATTTCTATTCATGTGTTATGTCCATTTTTTTATTGGATTGTCTTCTTTTTGTTGAATCTTGATATAATATTATATCTTGATATTAATCTTATATCAGATGTATCATTGGCAAATATGTTCTCCCATTCAGTGGGTTCCCTTTTCAATTTGATGGCTGTTTCTTTTGCTGTGACGAATCTTTTTATTTTGATGTAGCCCCATTTGTATTTGGAGGCATTAAAGAGTAACTTTTGGCCTATTTCTCTTCTCAGAGTACCCTGTTTATTTCCTATACTTCCTGATCCTCATAATGATACTACTGGACAGTGATATTTCTTACTGAAGAAGAAAAAAATGTCTTTCCTTGGGTAACCAGACCAGTGAAAATAACCCTCAGCTGATTTTCATGAGTTGTCTTATTTAAATTTGTTATTCACAGCTGCATGTATACCTTCTTCCTACACACACACAGTAATCACATGCACTAATCATCATGACTGAAACAGAAAATATGACATGCTTTAAAGTAGCTTGTATAATTTAACTTCATAACTAATCTTAAAATTAGCAACCCAGAAGTATACTGATCATACTACACCATTTTGAAATAGGCAACAATCAGTAGAGAACTGTGACTTTTTCACCATTAATATTTTCAAGTACTATCTGTGACTTTTTTTCACCATTAATATTTTCAAGTACTATCTAGCACTGAAGGACACCTGTATTTTTAAATCAAAGGGAAGACATAATGGCATAATAGAAATGATATTAGCTTTACAGACAAACATATGTCCATCCAAATCCTGGCTTCATCATTTACTGTTTTTGTGAATATGGACAAAGTTAACTCACAAAGTGACAGAGTATAACACACAAGGACAATAGTATATAAGGGCTGTTTCCTTAGATGGATAGTGTTATAAACAAACTTCATGTGACCATTTTTCTGTATTTAACATAGTTTCTATAATGCAAGTAGACTAATTCTTAGAGAGTTTACAAGTAAAAAAGAAGCATTTTGACATTAAAATGTATGGGGAATGCATAATGACTATGAGAGAGTACTCATAAAGAAATAAGTCTCACCACACAATTTTTCAAATAGATCCAACGATTAACTCTCTCCTAGTGTCATCAACAAATGTTACTCTTACTCAACAAAAATTATAGTAAAAATATGCTTAATAATATTTTTAGAAAAATAATCTGATATGTAAAACTCAATAGACTTCAGTATAATACAAACTGACAACTATTTCAAGTTTCCCCCCATAGTACAGATGGGGGAAAAACAAGTAAGCAAACAAACCCTGAAGCACATGTAGTTTAAATAAGTTGTTGAAGGTGGCTGGGCTAACAGAAGGGAATGGAATTATTCAGCTGCTCTAATGTAGTGGTGGGAGCACCCTCACATAGGACACTTAGGTCTAGTTCTTAACCACTGCATGGGCATGAGAGAGAACAGCCTCCAACTGTAAAACCGCAACAACAACAACAAAAAAGTATTGTATTATACACATGTTTTATGAGTTGGTTTCTAGTAAATACCATAATCATAGGGTGGCTGGGATGATCCGCAATTAAATCTAAAAGTCAGAAGGATTATTTTTACAGTGACTTAACAACATGAAGACCCAGCGAATGTTGTTGCAGACTTTTTTGAGATAAAGACGCTGATATCAAATCTGCCTGACTTGCCCCTCACCCCATCCCTATTTTCTGGCTGAAGATTTAATGAAAATACAGAAACAGATATCACAGTTCAAAATCCCTCAAACTAGCAACCCTTTCCTGTGGATGCCAGTATATATGAATGGGTTATGAGGAAGAATCATGGACCAGACATTATGAAAACTGTCAATGACGTCTACCTTTCATGGCTGCACACCTTCCCTCAGCTCCACGTTAGATTTTCTGCACAGAGGAGGTGCTGTGTGGGGTAATCAGAGCTGTTTCAAGTCTCTCTTTCTCATTAGCTCCTTTTTTATCCATGATAACTGCAGGATTTTATGTCTCAGGAGTGTCCCGGAGTGAGAAACTGCATGAGACAGAAACACACACATTGCACCCTGAAAGTGAGTTAAGTGAGGAGGAAGAGCGAGAGAATGAAAAGGCATTTGCTGCTGTGAACGCCCAGGGGCTCTGCACATCTTGTGTGGACAGAGCAGCACAGCTTGCATCACATTTTCCAGAGAGATAGTCACCTCAGCACAATGGGAGGAGGAGGAGACAGCAGGAAGAGAAATACCTTCTTCCTCAGCCTTGTAGAGCCCTCCTGCACATCAATGGTATCAGCATAGGAGCTGAGGAAAGGACTCAAGGGGTGCAGGTGAAGAGTGAGGGGCAGGAGCAAACAGAGGCACTGCTCCTACGAAAGCCTGAGGCCTGGATCGATGGCCTCCAATTGAAATGGAGCAGAGAGAGGAAAATAGCATGGGGTCCATGAAAACCGTCTGAAAAGCAAAATAGAAAGATAATGTGTTGACAACACAGAAGAACACCTTTTGGCTAAAGATTTAGCAATGAAAATATTTTAGAAAGCATATAGGTTTCCAATAAACAACAACAACAAAAAAATGGCATGGAATCCAAATGGCTTTAAGCTAGTAGCCCATAACCTCTCTTAAAAATTCCCAGGAAAACTTAGTAAATAACAAAATACAAGATTAAAAAAAAGTGATAGCTGGCAAGTTCCAGTTAGACTTACTGAGGATGAAACCTATAAGGGTTTATTCCAGCTTTGCTTCTTAATGTGGAGACAGCAAAAACAAACGTTTTACACAAGACACAAAGTGGTATTTGTTTATAAGATGAAAATAAAATAAAGGAAACATAATAATTGGATAAAAAAAACATAATGGCATAGAGCTAGGTAAGACCATAATATGAAATGGACCATTTCTATTATTTAAGTGATCAATAAACCCAATTCTTTTATTGCACTTACCATGACATGATTTTTTTGAATACATGAGAAACTAATATTTTGTAGTAACTTAAAAGCAAACAATTAGATAGGATACTAATAATTATAAAGATAAAAATGTACAAATTTTCAGAGTAGAAAGTTTTGAAATATGCTTTCTTGAAATATGCTTTTTAAGATTTCTTTATAATACTAAGATATTAATTCAAATTTTAATTGTAATAGGATTTTTAATCAATATAATAAGGGTGGAATAAAGCATATTTTCCTAAAATATATTTACTATTTTAAAAAAGGCAATTTACTAGTCAGAAAACTCATTTTTGGAATATAATATCAAAATGTTCACCTCATGACACGCTTATATACCAGATGAGTGACAGCTCATTTTCAATTTGATTTGTTGAGGTAGGTATCCCTGACAATTCTGAAAGAGGTAAATGAACTCTGTCAGAGACTTCTCAGTAAGGGGTCAAAAGAGGGACACCACCCAATGTTTAAATGAAGGACAAAAAGTATCGTTTCAATCGGTGTTTTATTATAATTTTCATCTCTTTGTTTAGATTACCACACTACTTCACTAGCAACATGTAAATGGCTTTTTTGAAATTCCTTTAAAAGAACTCACCTTATATAAAAATATATAGCAATGAATGCCAAACTAGGACCAGGGACCAGAATCACGTTTTAAGACCAGTGGTCCTCTCAATCCATTTGGCCCTACAATCTTATTATCTCTCCTGAACATATCCTTGATATACTTGCAGTCCTGAATGTGTGAGCCCATCAAATCAACTAGCCTCCCCTTTCAATGAAGTCAAACTCTTCAACATTGTTGAATGGCTCACATGAGATTATCTCAGCTAGCTCTTTTTTCCTTATCGTACTCTAGATAGCAGCTGCCCCAAACTATTCTTATTTCTTTGTTATGTTCAGCTCTCCCTTACCTCCCAGGCTTCACATGTGTTCTTAGCAGAATAATCTTAACTAAAAACAAACCTCTTTTTCATGGCTATCCCCTATTTATTCTGTAGGTCCAATCTTAAATTCCTAGGCAATCTCTCATAATCTCCAAAGTCTGTACCCAAAATTGCACTTATCAAACACTGCACAGTATAGCGGTGTACAGACTAGACTATGAGTAGACAGCATACATTATTATGTGGCCATTATCTGTCATAGAACTAGGCAACTTATTAGCACTCATGTCATGGAAGGAAATAAAAAAATATAAAACAAGAGATGGAGACAAAAGGAAATTATAGCTTAATGTTTAGGGATTTTTCTCTTTCAAATGCTGTATATTGTATTAAAAGTGGCTCTCCCCCCTCCCCCCCAAAGCATCAAAACAAATTGAACTGTATTTCATCATTCTATGAAGTTGTTCTAAAAGAGGCAACAAATTTTTTGATCACATCAGATCTTCACCTTTTGGTGAATTTGCTACTAAAATAGGAAATATTATGCTGATTTTCTGTGCACTTAAATTTATAATTATCCACCCAGTTTCCTATGTCCTTAATTTAAAACTGGTTATCCAAATTGCCATTGATATATTTATGCAACAAATATTTCTTATGTGCTTATTGTAAGACTGTGCCCTGGTGCACGGATTCATGCACATTGAAAGGAAATTAATTAGAAGGTGGATGGTGGGGTGGGACTGGGCAAGACAGGAAGTACACCCTGGAGCCAACCTCCCAAGATCCCTCCCCTGCCAGCCACACCTGGGGTGGCACTGTGGATGGAAGGGTGTCTATAGAGTGAGGGGGGCCCCTCCAGCAGGTGGGGTCCCTTGGCCTGGCCTGTGGGGATTGGGCCAAAACCAGCTCTCTAACATCCTGCAAGGGGTCCTGGATTGCGAGAGGGCAGTTGTCAGATGACACACCCTGGAGTTGGGCTCCCTCCTCTCATGTTCGAGGGTGCATCACCAAGAACCACCACTGCCAAGTCACTGCAGTTCAGCAGCTCCTGCATTTAGTGTCTGCTCTCTGGTGGTGAGTGCACACCATAGCTACTGGTCGGAGTGTCAGAATCCTGGTGGCCATTGCATGTCATGGATACCAGTTGGATGGTCGGATGGCTGCTTAGCCTTTTATATATGTAGATACCAGGCTAGTTTCTGTAGCAACAGTAATTCACTTAATTCTTAAAATAATCACATAAGATCAAAGAAAGTTCAAGGAATAAAAATTCACCTGCAGCTCCATTACTTATTAATATCTGATTTCTATTAATTTAAAATATAGGCAGTCCTTGAGTTACATTGGAGATCCATTCCCATGGCATGAGGTAATGATTTTCGCCGTAAGTCAGAACCCACCTACATAAGCACCTATGTCACTCACATGGAACACATACACAGTAGTAATGAAGTGACACAGTCACAAAAATTTAAAAGAAAGATAATTTCTGACCTTTACTTGTGGTAAATAAATAATAAAAATATAAAGCACATATATACATACGTCGAAATGATGGAACTAGTTTTTGTTTTTGTTTTTAAATAAATACTGTAAATGGGAGATGGCGAGGTAACCATGAAATGATATAAGTCAAGTCCGATGTAAACTGAGGACTGCCTGTATAAAATTGCTCAAATAAGTACAGTGAATTGATCATCAAGACCTGGCTATCAAATAATTTTTGGCTTTTGTGTTAATATATATCTTCCTAAGCAAAATATCTAAACTTTTCTAAAAGTTCCATGATGAAAAAATTTTACAATGAGAAATAAGCCGCAGGTTTTTATTCATAAGCCTTAGGAGAAATGGAAAGATGGGAGGCACCCACTGTGACATGACAGGAAGTCCAGGAGGAGCACCTTGGGAGGACCACCCCCAGTGTGCGGGCCGGGCTGGTTAACTGCTGCCTGGAGACCAGTCAGTCTGTGCTGTGCAACCCAACCCAGACAAACTCAGCACATATAATTGGGAGACTAGTGAATGCACGTTTAGAGTACCTAAGTATGCCCATTTGAAAGAAACATGTGGTCCCCACGTCATCCTGGTTTAAAGCCAAGAATAAAAAAATGGGGACAGAGAGACTTACTGCTTTATTTTTTTACATTTCTTTCATCTGCTTTTCCCATTAAAGAGTACTCTGTTCCTTAAGACCCTGATGTGAAGTCTCAATCTCCATTTGCCCTGCCAATGAGTAAGGGAGTGCGGTGCTTACCCAGAGACATATCCGTTAGTGCAAAAGTCAAAATGATTGGAAAATATGTGCTAAAATAAAATAAAAGAAAACACCATTAACAGTTGTACTACCTCAAAGAAAAATATACTCCTCACCTCATTTATGGGGATCAGCATTTGAAAGGCTCTGCACTTATTTTACTATATAAACAAATTTTTTAAAAATGAAAACAAAGCATAGTACAGAGCAATATAGACTAACTGTCTAATTGCCTTCCTGCCACCCATTCGTTCATAATGTGCTGAGTACGTTGACAGGATAATAACTGAAGAGCATGACAAATGTTGGAAATGCATACGACTTCAGATCCACTGCCATAATAAAACAATCATTTCATGAGTCAGCCAGTGTTTCCAACTTTAATTGAGGCAATAGATTTGCAGTTATGGGCTTCTCTTCTGAATTTGCCTTTTATTTTTATTAAAGGAAAAACATGTCCCAAGTATTTTCTTTCTTTTTTTTTGCATTAAGTAGGTATCATTTTCTAAGTCAGATTTCAATGTGTTTATTTTAATAAAACTAAACTTCTCTGACATGTTTGCTGTTTCAGAATACATATTTTGCATATAGCATGAGGCAGCTGCTGCATCTGCACATCTTGGGGATGTAGCTCAGTCAAGAGGAGAGCCAAGGAGAGACAAAGCTGAGTAGCAGGGTGCTACACCCCATCTACCCTCACACCCCTCAGTCCTGGGACTGATTTTTCAATGCTGGAGCTTGGAGTCATAGAAAATTCTTTCTCAGCTTCCATTCAGACTGGAGAACAGCTGTGGCAGCATCCTCGAGATTCTCTGAGAACATAAAATCTCAGAGGCAGGTGGTTAAGCATTCCTTTCTTCCAAATCTTCGTAGATACCAAGCACATTGTTTTGCCTTCTTAGGCTACAGGAGGGTGTTAAAGTCTACAACTTCCCTTTCATTATGCTAGTAAGGAAGAGCTGTTATAGAAATATTAAAAATATACTAAACAGGCTTCTAAGCCCATGTAGCAGATTGGACACATTGTTCACCAATAATTCCAATGCATGAGAATGAAATCCAGAGCTTTTATAATAGAATTAAGATGAATGAAAATAAGTAAAAGGAGAAAATAAAGGAAATGAATAACTAGATGAAAAAAATCACTACAGAGGAACACACAAAAGAGGTAATTGTCCCATTATGAAGCAAAAGTTTATATGGTCTGAAACCTGAAAATAGGAAAGGGAGAAATGATTAAAGACAGCATCTCTCAATTTTAAGTCAATCAAAAAATAGTTTATAAGGAATCATAAAAACAGGAAATGAAAGAGACTTTTTCAAAAATTTGAAGCACTGAGTCTTATACATACAGAGGGAATATTAGTCTTATATGTGATACTAAAAAGAAAATTATTGAAGATCAATTTTTTCAAAGTTATATGTATAATTTTTAAGACCCTTAGAAATAAGACACTGAAACTGGAAAAGGAGAGAATAGTGATACTCATAACCCATACTAGAGTTCATAAACATTCTCAAGTCCCAAGAGTAAGCTAGGCAACTATCAATTTCTGGGGACACGTCCCTCACATGGGTTAGAGAAGTGGAGCCTAAGCATATAAGAAATGTGAAAGAGCTAAAAACTAAAACAAAATGATAAGTGGATAATGAGAGTAATGTGAATTAAAAAAAATAGTCCTTTGGTATGCAGTCCAGCTTCTCAGAGACTATCTATATGCTGGACACCCCGGATCTGATTAGCCAAGCTTGGAACTCAGACACTGTATCTGGGAACAAGTTAATTACTTCAAGGGGATAATTAACAATGCCCACTTTTTAAATCCTGATCCCTCCCCTCCTCACACCACAAAAGTCCATATAATTATTTCTTATTAGAGGCCTGGTGCATAAATTTGTGCATGAGTGGGGTCTGGTCAGCCTAGCCCAATTGGGCCAATCAGGGTTGGACTGGCCAGGGGGAAGGGCTGGAAGTGGTTGGGGGGCAAATTGGGGCCCTGATCAGGCCAGTTGGCCACTGCAGTACACATCATAGCCACAGGTCGTTCTAGTTGCCCTGGTCACTTGGCTTTTATAGAGAGAGATTCCTGATAGCAGGGAATCTAGTAAGTCTTCTTAGAGAAGATAGCAGTTGAGCTCCTTCATTCTTACAAGTTTAATTTTCTATATCTATAGATGAAAACAGTATACACACACTACACAAACTTATCATTTTTTATTTGGAAAGGAATGATATTTTTAGACAGAATGAGAATCTTGAGCAAAGACACAAAAGCAAGATGACATGGCAGGTTAATGTAATTTCTTTTTAAAAAATATATATTTTATTGATTTTTTACAGAGAGGAAGAGAGAGGGATAGAGACTTAGAAACATCGATGAGAGAGAATCATCCATCAGCTGCCTCTTGCACACCCCCTACTGGGGATGTGCCCGCAACTAAGGTAGGGCTTGACCGGAATCAAACCTGGGACCTTTCAGTCCACAGACCAAAGCTCTATTCACTGAGCCAAACCTGTTTTGGCTTTATGTAATTTCTTACTGAAGTTTATAAGAAAGTGACAATACAGGATGCTAGAAAATAAGGTAATGATTAAATGAAAGACTATGCTATATGCTAAGGATTTTGCATTTTACCCTACAGGAACATAATTTTCTTAAAACGTAAAAAAGTAAAGTACTAGTATTCTCAGTCTTTTGAAACCATGTATTTATGAAAAAAATCAATATATCATGTCTCCCTTAACATCATTTTCTTTATTTTAATAAATTCTATATTGTGACTCAGAAAAGTGATCAATAATGAATTAACTTTCTCAAAAGAATACAATTCTTACCACATAAGCACACACAAAGTATGCTTTTCCAGGAATTCACTTATTTTTTTTCAAGAAAGTTTTAAAAGCAATTCACTGAGGAATGGATCATAAAGGGAAGAATCATTCCAGAGACAGACAAGGTAGAGATTGCACCAAGGTCTTCAGTTGCAAAGAAAACAGAAACTGATTAAATTTCTAACACACACACCTCAATGGATATACTTCTAGCAGTGACAAAAGTCAAGCAGCATCAGTGTCATCTATTATAGTAAGACAAAAACATTAGCAAGATATTACTTCAACCTGCTCTGTGTTCCAAATAGACCTTATTTTATATGGCCTGCAATTTCAGTTCAAAATTGTTATTATAATAGCCGTAGTTAACCTTTATCGAGTGCTTATCATTTGCCATGTATTGTTCTCAGCACTTTACAAGTACTCATTTACTACTCACAATACTCTTATGAAGTACATATAATTATTTTCTCCATTGTATATATAAAGACATTGAGCCAGAAAGAAGTAAAGTAACGTGGTACTTAGAAAAACATAATTAACAAATAAAACAGAAACAAACTCATAGCTATAAGAAACAAACTAATGGCTGCCAGATGGGGTGGGGTATGGGGTGCTGGGTGGAAAAGGAGAAGGGATTAAGAGGCACAAATTGATATTTACAAAATAGTCATGTGGATATAAAATGCAGCACAGGAAATATAGTCAACAATACTGTAATATCTATGTATGATATAAAGGAAATATAGTCAACAATACTGTAATATCTATGTATGCTGCCAAGTGGATACTACACTTTTGGGGGGATCACTTTGAAAGTTATATAAATGTCTAATTACTATGCTAAAATTAACATAATATTGAATGTCGACTGTAATTGAAAAAAACTTCTTTTAGAAAAGATAGGAGTCCAAGATTATACAGTTAATTAGTAGTAAAGCTAGGAATCCAAAGATCATTTTGATTCAATGACTATACTTTTTACCACTATAATTAAATACTTAAAAATACTCTACACTCATGAGTTTATTAAAATTTTTCAAAGAATTATTAATTCTCAATTATTCCTATTATATTCATACTGTCTTCCCCACTAGTGCACATATACTCTAGGAATTACTTTATAGGCTCTATAAAAAATAAATTTCCAGAGTCCACATGCATATAAACTTTCATATGTGAAAATATTTGTATTTTTCCTACAAATTGGATATACTTTGATTAAATATAAAATTCTAGGTTCTAAATTATCAAATTTCATATAACTTTCTATTATCTCTTTCAGAATGGAATTGTCAAAAATATTTGAGATTATGAGATTTTTATTCTATTGTGGTACATATATTTCATCTCATGAATGTGTTTTTTTCATTTTCTCATTATTGTTAATCTTAAAATTTCACTATGTCAATGTAATTGTATCTGAATGTGCACACACAGGTGTTTCATCCTCATACTTTTTTTCTCTTCCATTCGGCAAATATTACAAATTCTTTACCCATTTTCTAAGTCCTATCCCTTTGTAATTTTAAACATATTATCTACATGATAAAAAGTGTTCTTCAATTTCATCATGCAGTTTCACTAATTTATTCCTCCTTTTATTCTTATTAGCTCATATTTTGAGCTCTGTTGTTGCTTATTAGTTTGCCTCATTGACCAAGTGTTTAATTTACATTATTTGTTTTGCTTTGTTGTGTGATTTTTTGTGTGGATACAATAAAGTCTCACATTTGCAATGGTACACACAATCAATGTTAATCCTAAATTCTTCTCTTTTTTTGCTCCATTAACTATAACTAAAGTTCCCTCTATTTTCATTTTGTTGTTCAGTTTCCTGTGCTTCTTTTTTGCTACTGGATTTCTGCATATATTTATGGATTCTGTCTTGTATTTATGGTCATTTGTTGGATAGTTGTTGTACATGGTGGGTCTGAGAATAGCCTCTCTCCAGTATATTTTTAGTTATAAAGAGCTCTGCCCTATCCTATTTCTATGCCCAAGTTCTCAAACTTATTACTCACTTCTGGAGACAGAAAATTCAGTTGCTTCTGCCTGGTCTAGGATGTGGGTAGGCCAAAGAACATTCAATGTGGAGGCTTCTACACATCTAGCTGATTCTCCGGGGGTAATTACAGATCTCTCTCCCCCCACTGGTGGTGTTGAAAAGAATTAGGTGTCCTGAATGCGTCCAACTCTTATTGCTTAGGACTA
Source organism: Vespertilio murinus (assembly GCA_963924515.1). Classification (NCBI taxonomy): domain Eukaryota; kingdom Metazoa; phylum Chordata; class Mammalia; order Chiroptera; family Vespertilionidae; genus Vespertilio; species Vespertilio murinus. Next base: position 162,873,848 of record OZ004705.1, read on the forward strand.
TACAGTAGGAATTAGCAACATCAATGTTTCACATTATAAATTAGTGTTATCCCCAAAATATCTGTGTAACAGTTTGCTACTTGGCATCATCTTGTGCCAAATAAATGAAGCAAAAAAACCCCATGTTTTGATAGTTTTCACAGATTGAACTCTGTACTTGGAGAATGTAAACCTATAATTACACATGATTTCCCCCTACTTCTTGTAATAAAATGCAGCAAAGTTGGAAAGAATGTTAAAACCTATTCCTTTTTACATACAATGTGGCAATGTTGTGCTCAATGATGATTAATGTCTAATGTAATAACTCTACAAAAGTCATGAGTTTATAAAGCTGTGTATATATGGACAGAATTTTCAAAAAAGGAGCCAGAAATACACAATGGAGCTGTGAAAACTGGAAAGCCACCTGAAAATGAATGAAACTGGATTATGTACAAAAATTAATTCAAAATGGGCCACAGACCTAAATATCAGACTGAAACAATGTTACATAGAAGAAAATATAGGTACCAAACTTGTGAACCTTGGTCATAGAGAACATTTTATTAACTTGACCCCAGAACAAGGGAAGTAAAGTCAGAAATAAATGAATGGGACTATGTCAAACTAAAAAGCCTCTGCACAGCCAAAGGAACTGACAACAAAGCAGGCAGCCAACCAGATGGAAAATGATATTTGCAAACAGTAGCTCTGACAAAGGTCTAATCTCCAAAATATATAAAGAGCTCATAAAATTCAACACCAACCAACCAATCAAAAAGTTGGCAAAATACATGAAAATACACCTCTCCCAAGAAGACGTACAAACAGTCAACCTATAATAATAAAAATGTAATATGCTAATTAGACCGGACAGACGAACAACCTTCTGGACGTCCTTCTAGACAAAGCTGGGAGCTGCCAGGGCTGAGGCAAGCCATTGCGGCTATGAGGGACAAGCCCCTTACACGAATTTCATGCATCGGGCCTCTAGTAAATATATGAAAAGATGTTCATCCTCACTGGCAATTCGGGAAATGCAAATCAAAACTATAATGAAATACCACCTCAAACCACGGGAGTGGTCATTATCCACAAAACAAGCAATAACAAGTGTTAGAGAGGTTGTGGGGGGGAAAGGGACCCCCTTCTCCACTGCTGGTGGGAATGTAGACTGGTACAACCACTATGGAAAGCAGTCTGGCAGTTTTTCAAAAAATTAAGAATAGAGCTACCATGTGACCCAGCAATCCCTCTCCTGGATACATATCCAAAAACCTCAAAATCATGTATTTGTAAAGATATATGCACTGCTATGTTTACTGCAGCATTTATTCACAGCAGCCAAGACATAGAAACAACCAAAGTGTCCTATGAAAGAGGACTGGATGAAGAAGATGTGGTACATATACACCATGAAATACTACTCGGCCATAAGAAAGGATGAAGCAGTGCCATTTGCAACAACATGAATGAACCTTGAGAGCATGATGCTAAGTGAAGTAAGTCAGCCAGAAAAAGCTAAGAACCATTTGATTTCACTCATATGTGGGATATAAAACTGAAATTCGTAAACACAACAGCAGTGTGGCGGTTGTCCAAGGGAAGGAGGACAGGGCCCTAATATATGGTGACAGGAGAAGATCTGACTTTGGGTAGTGAGCACAAAGTGCAATACACAGGTCATATAACATAGAAACCCACGCCTAAAACCTGCATGTTCATGTTGACCAATGTTACCTCAATACATTTACCTTTTTAAAAGGTCATGTGCCTTCTTCCCTCTCTGAGGAAACCATGAGAGCCTCAGTAGTAAATGTATTTTCCAGACAAAATTCAAAGTAAATTATTCATTAAATATTAGATTCATGAGGAAAGTCTAACGGAAAGGTTATCCAACCTATTGACAAAAGTTGTTGCAAGAAATATCCTGAGCACTTATTTTTGGGCCCTTGGACTCTGGTCAAGAACAGTGCTGACGGAGAAATTCATTGTGCAAGAAAACCGGCATAAAACAAACCAGCAAAATTGAAAATGTACTTATCACTGGAATAAATGCTACATACTACTGAAACAGAAAACTATAAATCACAAATACACACATTTGAACTAAAAGAGTAAAATGTGAAAAAAAATAAATCAATGAAAACATTTTAAATAAAAATAAGACTGTTATCACATTATTAAGCAAGAAGAACTCTTGAGAAAAAATAAAACAGACTCCAACTTCTCAAATACAAAAGTACCTATGAGCTGCTGACTGTGTTCTCAAACCGCAAAATGATCTTCATAAATATGAAAAAAATAGACCTACTATCACAATTATCAAAAGTAGTATGTTGAGCCTGCCTACACTAGAGGGTGTGACTGATGTCTGGCAGACAGCTGGAGGGGATTATAATTTTTGTCAAATATTCATTTCTTTGTCATTTGAACACTGAACTGTCTGTTTTCCATGACATCTTGAGCATGGATCACAAGTCCTGCTGCCACCCTTCACTCTGGATATTCAGTTATCATGTAGCATCAGAAACCAACTAACCAACTACCTACCTACCTACTACCAATAAAAACAACTAACTTGGTGTCTAATGTTATGTTATAATTAGAGGGAGATAGAATAGTTTTGCTTTTTGGGTTGCCATATAGCTGGTAATATAAGCAATATTCTCCAAATAAAATAATCATGTTATCCATTACACTGATTTTTATAAGCACTGTTTACAACAGGAAACTATAGGAAAAAGAAAACAAATGGCCAAATAAAAAATTACATCCAAGCTTTTATAAAAATTCAAGAATTTGTATCATGACTTTGCACTAGAATTTTACAAAATGTTACAACTGGGGGAAATTGGGCAAAGTATACATGGGAACTCTAGATAGAGCTTTTTATTATTATTTTATTATTTCTTACAACGACCTGTGAATCTACAGTTATCTCAATGAAACACTTGAAATTTAATTTAAAATATAGTTTAAAATAGTAATTCAGGGACTAATTTGAAATGACTCTTTGGTGCTCAAGGACCTACTTTCATGTATGGTTTTATAACCTCCATTTTAATCGTATTTCAAGCCCTTCTAGTCCTCTTCCTCCTCACCTACCACCACAAGTAAAACTTTTTCTGACATAAGTTACTCAGGAAAATCCATTAATCAATCCCATTCCTCCCATAAATATGTAGAAAATAGTAGCTATATAAGGACAGAATTTTCTCAGGAATGTCATTCTCTCGATTTCATATTGCATGTCTGATTATAGTAGTAAGTTATTTTTTATTGAACAGTAAAACAATTCTTGAGAATCAAAAATTGCTAAATAAGTTACGAATGTGCCACTTGTCACTTCTTACATCAAATTGGAGCATATTATTAAAAACTATTATTCTTAATTTCATTCAAATTTAATGATAACAGGAAAAGACAGAAGCTCAAATCTTATTTGAGTTGGGTCCTATATTTTTACTTCGTAAAAATTCTGTTACTAGAAGATCCTTGTTTTGTTGCATTGGATATATTAATGTCATGAATAAATATCAATTTCCTAAACTGGGTGTAAGCAGTTGAGAATTATCCTGCTATTTACATATGTATGCATTTATTAGTTCAGGTGCAGCATCATAGTGGAAAGTCAGGCTATTTCACACACCATTTCAAATCACCCATAATAGGCATGCATATTTAAAGCTTTGTTATTCCATAATATCGTGAAATATGAAGAACGCATATATTTTCCTCTTGGGTTTAGACAATTACACTCATTTTATTAACATTAACTGGATATAGCCCATTCAATGCTCCATTTTCTTTTGTAAAAGTTCAAACACAAAACCCCAAACCTTGTCAATACAAAAATATACTAGTAGAATTAAGTGTGACATAAAAAAACATCACATCACTTTCTTTTACCCCTTTTTAAGAGAACACATTGGTTTGAGCTAATTTTAGATTTCAGAGGCCAGTTCAGCTTGGAAGTCTCCTTCAGAGTTGGGGGACCACAAGAGTAAAGTGTGCATACAGTATTTCAGCTCTTCAGGGGGGTTCTTGAGGGACTGCTTCTGTCTTGTCTAAACTGGGGTGCTAATGCAACTCAAAATATTCTAGAAATCTGGCGTATAGAGAACAAAGATAACTCAGGCATTTGTAGCAACTCCAAAGGACCTGCAGGACTACACACAGAAAACAAAGAGCCTTAAAGAAAGAATGAAATCCTGTGATATCATATGTCAACATGGATTAACTTTGAGGACATCATGTTAAATGAAACAGGCCAGTCACAGGACTAATACTATATGATCCCATTTACTTGAGATATCCAAAATAACCAACCCATTTTAGAAACAGAAAGTGAAGTGGTGATTTTTCTAGGAGCTGAGAGGAGGGAGAAAAATGGGATATTGCTGTTTAATGGGCATAGAGTTTCACTCATGGAAGATACAAAATGTCCGGAGACCTGCTATACAACATATACATATAGCTAACAATAGTGTGCAGTACTCTTAAAATTTTGTTAAGAGGGTAAATTTCTGTTAAAATTTTTAAAAATCAAATAGATACCACTGCTTTATTATTTTTCCCTTGAGTTTAGAATACCTAGGAAGAATAAAATCTCATTAACAAGTTTTGAAAATCCTGGGACTAGGGAGGATATATTCACAAGTCAGTCAAGTATATAGGTGTAAAATCGTGACCCTTGAGGGAGAATAGTGCTTAAAATGGTGCACCTGAATAAATAAAATTTTTAGTAATAAAATTTCAAACTTAACATTAGAAAAGTAAAATCTGCTCTCCATAATGATCCTTGTCTAGACAGATGACTCACAATCTGATACCCCTCTATGGCTAGAGATTTTAGGTTACTCATTTGGCAGCCAAATTTACTTCATATTTTCTTGTAAGCCTAGATCTTTATAACATATCATTAAGCTCCTTATTCCCAGACCTAACTTTTAAGTTAAAATTGAAATTCAGAAGTAACATTACTGAACCATAAATTTGAATGCTGTACACAGATATAATCATCAGTCTTTCTCTTGCATATCCTGAGAATATTCATGGCAGCAAAAGGGGTTTTAAAAAGCAGATATGATTTTTAAATCACATGGCAGGTTCTGTTGATAAAATAAGCCTGGCCTATGTGGCTTAGTGGTTGAGCATTCACCTATGAACCAGGAGGTCAGGGTTTGAAACTTGGTCAGGGCACATGCCTGGGGTTTTGGGCTCAATCCCGCAGGAGGAAGCTAATCGATGATTCCCTCTCATAATTGATATTTCTATCTCACTTTCCTTCTACCATCCTCTATGAAATCAATAAAAATATTTAAATGTATATAATATTCCATAACTTTATATAATACACTTATGTTTGGAGTCCCTTGTTGTATAGACACAATTATGAAGGGTACAGATCAATCAGTGTGTTGAAAATTAGGGTTAATTCATATACTCCTTCTAGCCCATACAAGTTACTCAGGAACCAAGTGAAAAGACCAATTACCAGTTGAGTTAGGAGTACTATATTCTTTTTTTGTTTTTAGTGGTAAGACTCAGGTTACGTCAAGTAAGGGAATTCTGGTGCAAGGTTACCAACAGGTATATCTCAGCCACTTCTCACAAAAAGACTTGGAAAGTCTAACAATCAAGTAGAAATTGTAGGAACAGCACAAAACTGCAAATAGCTATGGTAGTTTAAGGGCACCTAGAACTCAAAGAAATCTGGCAACTAGGTTGTAATCTTTCAGCAACAGCAGTCTCGTAAACTGTACTCTAGAACTCTGTCTTTATACATCCTCAGCTACATAGGAACGTGATTTTCTCTCCTCCACTTTCTCATGTGTAACATTACTAATATTCTCTTATTCCTCCACTTCAGCTTTACAGGAGAGTAGGTGTGATGGTCCTGTGAATCCCCATCATTCCACTTTAAGCAGCACCTTGAAAGACGACCTTACAATTTACTGCCCAATAGATAGGTAACCTGGGGGCAAGTGCCAACCCATGAATCAAAACTTAGGAATCACAAATGTGTGCTCCATTATATGGAAGAACAGAAAGAAAAAAAACCTAAGTAAACACCACAGGTAGAGGGCTAATTGGCTTTTCCATTATTCAGTTCCATCTACTTATTTCTATTATTTATAGATTGTGTTTTTTTAAGGTATTCATGGCAGAAAGTTCCAGAACATCTGATTGTAAATTTGTTTGCCCAGTCACTTATGGACTATAAACACAACAGCGTGATTCTGGCAACTGCTACTTCCAAGGCTCCTTGAACCTCAGTTACTGTTTCCATGCACAGGAGGTAACTGTGCCCCAACAAACATTTTAGTCTAAGAAGTAATTCCAACTTTTAATTGTGTTTACTCTGTTAGTATCAGTGGTTGTCAGGAGGATGGTCAGTGTGGGGACTAGGATAACTTTTTCTTAACAGCCTATATAATAAAAGGCTAATATGCAAATTGGTCCTCATACCCTCACACAAGATGGCCCCCCACATGGTCAATGATGGCTGCCACAAGATGGCCAGTAGGGGAGGGCAGTTGTGGGCAATCAGGCCAGCAAGGGGAGGGCAGTTGAGGGCACCAGGCCTCCAGGAGAGAGCAATTGGGGAGGGGGACCGGGCCTTCAGGGGAAGACAGCTGAGCATGACCAGGCCTGTAGGGGAGGGCAGTTAGGGTGACCAGGCAAGCAGGGAAGGGCAGCTGGGGGTGACCAGACTTGTAGTGGATGGCAATTGGAGGTGATCAGGCTGGCAGGGGAGGGTGATTGAGGGCAACCATGCTGGAAGGGAAGGGCAGTTGGGACAATCAGTCCAGCAAGGGAGGGCAGTTGCGGGGGACCAACATTGCAGGGGAGGGAAGTTGGGGGGACTAGGTCTGCAGAGGAGGGCTGTTAGGGGTGACCAGGCTGGCAGGGGTGGTCAGTTAGGAGCAATCAGGTTGGCAGGGAGCAGTTTAGCATGGATAATGCTGGCAAGGGAGTGGTTGGGGGTGATCAGGCTGGCAGGCTGGCAAGCAGAAGCAATTAGGGGCAATCAGGCAGGCAGGCAGGCAGGTGAGTGGTTGGGAGCAAGCAGTCCCAGATTGTGAGAGGGATGTCCAACTGTGGGATCAGGCCTAAACTGGCAGGTGGACATCACCCAAGGGGTCCCAGATAAAAATAGTCCAAGTTAAAAAAAACAACAACAACACACATTTGTAGACTCTTAGGGCTACTATACTGTTTTCCCCAAAATAAAACAGTGTCTTATATTAATTTTTGGTCCCAAAGATGTGCTAGGTCTTATTTTCAGGGGATGTCTTATTTTTCCATGAAGAAGAATATGGTACACATTTATTGTTACATGAAAATAAAGGAAATTTATTACCTGTATATGGTACGGTAGTACGGTAGTTGTCAACACAAACCAGAAAAACTGTGAATCCTACAGTATCAAGAATTTACTCATTTATTCAATGACAATCATGTCATCATCTTCTGGAACATCATCATAACAATCCAATTCCTGGATTTCCTGGTGAATTTCTTGTGACTCCATTTCTTTCAGAATCAGTGGACCAAATCTCTCATGTTTAGCAATAGCACTGTCTTTAAATGAGTACTTCTTGTCAAGGTAGCCTGCTGGCAGTGCATTTGCAATGCAACTGTCAGTGATTTTCTCCCATGAATTCTTCACTCAAGTCACAACTTCTTGCAGTTTAGATTCACAAAGTCTCCACGCTGATTTCTCTCCATTCACACAGCAGTGGCATCAGGACTCTACGTAATGTCACTGGTTGCTAGACGCCAGTCGGGGCGGCCCTAACGACCAGTTTATGGTAATTTAATTTTCATCTTGAGACAGAGCATGGGGGCCTTATTTTCAGGTGATGCCTAATATTTCACTCAGAATGAAACCTGTAAGTAGGTCTTATTTTCAGAGGATGTCTTATTTTCAGGGAAACACAGTAGTAATCATTCTGCACATGGGTATAATTTCTGAGTGCATTATGTATACAAAACACTTCCAATGCAGGAATTACATCATTTTAACTATAAATATGGCAGCTGTGTACAAAAGGCCTCGCCTTTACCTTGATGCAATCCTAGCCCCACTATGACTAAAAAGTTTAGAGACAGGCACCAGAAGTCTAGTAGTAACAATAAGAGATGTAGAGTAAGAAAGAAAAAAAGAGATGAAGTTCACTTGAACACCCACATGCTTTATAACAATCTCTGTAAAGAGTTATAAAAATATTGTTATAATAATATATGGATATTTTCATACTTTAAATGCTTTAATTCTCTTATAATCAAGGAAAATATGATTCAAATTTTAGTTCTTGCTTAAGTTTGAAGAAATACATATTTAGTTAATTCCATGAGATATTGGTAATCTGATTATAAGGCAAATGCAAATATGTATATTGTAAATCGACTTTAAACAGGGGTTCTGCAGAAGGCTACCTAAAACCACAGTGAAGTTATACATTGTTTTTCCTGAATAATTGTTTTGGATAAGATCGGTCTTCTCATTTATTTTCACTTAATCAAAATGTGCTGTTAAATGTTGGATCATTCCAAAACTTAACACTGAAGAGAAAATTACAGTCTATTAAGTCAAAGAAAGGTTATGACTAAAAATATTGTCTTTGTAGCTGAAAGAAAATTTTAAAAATTATAATATAATGACTGTGTTCTTAGGAAAAATGTATAAATTGTTCTTTTCAAATTGCTAGTTACTTATGAAGTCTTACTAATATTTATCATAATTGATAAAAGATTCTTTAAGCCATAAGTAAGGGAAATTAATTATAACATTTACGCTAAAATCTAAACTATAAAAGCCTTTTATTTTTAATACTAGGGGTCCGTTGCAGGAAGATTCCTGCCAGCGGCTGCTGCAGCCACACACATGCCACCACCACTGCCCGCTTAGCCCGCCTTGCCCCCACATCCCACCCACGCTTTCCCTCTGGCAGCTGCCTTGCTTTCTCCTTTCTCTCTTTCTTCCTTCTAAGCTGTTTTATGTCTTCACTCCTCCCTCCCTCAGCATATGCAAATTAACCACCATCTTTGTTGGGTTAATTTGCATACTCCCTTGGATTGGCTGTGGGTGTAATGAAGGTACAGTCAATTAGCATTTTCCTCCTTTATTAGTATAAAAGAGGAAAACAGAATATAAGCTAAAAGAATTTCCCTCCCCTGTAAAAATTGTTTTTAATGAATTGGTTCAAAACATGCCAAACCATTCCTTAAAATTGTAACTCAAAATTAGATTCAATAATGTTTTTCCAAAATCAACGTGGAAGTAATCATTGTGTTTTGGAATACCTGATTATTCCTTTCCAAATTGATAGTTTTCAGCTGTAACCAGAGCACTAAGGTACTAAAACAGAATACGGCTCCCAAATTAAAATATATCTGGTGGCAGATGGTCCGATCTCTTTTTAAACATAGGGGACTTATAATGTATAATAGCTAAACTGTATGTAAAATGTCTTTTTCTTTTAACCCAGTAGCAGAGAGGTCCAGGAGGAACAGATGTCTGTTTCTCCTGATTAAAGTGAAAGACATTCCTGAACACTTTTTGAAGTGGGTTTTTATGCAAAAAATGTCCTAAGACTATTATACTTGATATGCTTAAAATATTCTTCAAAATCAATATACTTCTATGGAGCTAGGCCTGCCCTCTAAATATCCTCAAAATGGATCCATTTCCTATGATATAAATACTATGCAATAAAAATACCAAATAATATGATATTCACTTTTCCCCTCATTTTTTCTTATAATTATTACCTGGAGAGTTTTGAAGAATTCTAATGAAGATATTACTCAAAAGGCTAGTTCTCCTATTCAAAACATTGCTACTTCTTGATAAATAGTATATTACGCCCATGTGTATTTGCTCAAATGCCACTCCATTCATCAAAATTATCCATTTGTCTATCTTGGGATCCCTTTTTTATCTCAGTTTCACTGAAAGACAGTTGCAGAATTATAGAGAGCAAAAGGTGCTTGAAATGGTCTTACTGCTCTGAGACTACTTCTGGAAGTGCCTGGCCTTTATGAGATGTGGCCAGCAGATTGGTCCCAAGCACACCTGTAAAATAGCACATCTGTTTTCCTGGACCATCCTACTCAGACCTTCTGTACTGTCTGATTCTCCATGCCCCCAGGGCAATGACACTTACCAAGCCCCTCAGAGGAAGACTTGGCATTCCTTTCAGCTTAACTTCTTGGTGGCTGAGCCATGTTCTCATTATCACATTTTGGATGGAATTTTGAAAAAAGCTGGCTCTGCCTCTGACAATGATGCCACCATTAGTGCTCTGTGCTTTCAAAATTGGACCCCTGCCCTACTTTCTTCCTTTTAGTTTTCAAAACCCAGCATAGAAATATATTAGTTTTCTAGGATCCTGGTTGGACATTATTGTTTGTTAACCCTCTCTCCAGGAGAGTAATTACTAGATGGGTTTATACCAATGATTCTGCTGTTCCAGTTCCTCCTGACCTTAGAACTAGGCCCTCTTAGCTCCCAGCATGCCACACGGCCATATAATTTGAATATGCCACTGTGATCATTGACTGAAGAAAACACAAGTCCCACTTCAGGTTATTTTAAATTTATAATAATTTTAGAATTGTAATATTTTCTTGATTATCTTGAATGAACTTATTGTTAAGGCACTGACCAACAAATTGGATAGCTTTATGCATGTGTATTTTTAATGTCTTTACCTCACTTCCTGACTATTTTAGTTTATTCATGTATTATTTTTATTGGGCATAATTACACATTTCAATTTTGTCATATTCTGACTTCTCACCCCATATATAGACAAAAGTCATTGGAATGGTAGTGGAATCGTGCCTGACATTTAGAAAGTGCTCTGTAAATATTTTTGTAAATTATGTAGCATATTTCCTCAAATCCAAGATCCCATTTAATGTAAGATATTTTCTAAATAAACAAAAACAGCCAAATAAAAAAACAGCTCAAACAGCATACTTTATCCCTGCCAGGATCTCTGCCCCTGTAAGAAAGTATGATTGATCTTATACAAATAAGCCATCTCCCCACTGAGTCCCATTTTGCTTTGGGTGTTCTGCAGTAATGGATAATAGCAGAATGACACTGTTGTCAAAATCTGAGCTTTCAATCTGGACCTCCTTAACATTCTTCCGACAGACAGTATAAAGTCAAAGTAAAAGCTTTAGCTTAATTCTCACAAGTACATGTAATAATAAGTAAAATTAGCACTTACTCTTCTATCTTGAAAGTGTAGTTTCTTTTGACACCAACTGAAATGTCATTCCAACTTCAGAAAGGCAAAGTGCTTCTGTGTTGGAGTCTCCTACTAACATTAAGAAGCTTAAACCAGTTTTTGTTTTTCAATAACCTGGTTTCGTACATTCTTTTCAGCACAATAAATTATTTTCAGGAACATCAAAGGAGTAAAAGAGCAGGCAATAAAACCCATTCATTTTCAATACTAAAAGGAATTCAGCACTTTATTCAAGGTGTTTTATTATGTTTGCATTTGCATAGTTATTAGACTCATTGTCAAATTTCATGAAGATTTCCTCAGTTCCTCATTGTGTGAAAATATATGTGGGGAAATGTCTCTGCCTATGCATATAGCAAAAGGTCGGAATTTGACAAAAATTAAAATGTGTAACTATGCCCCAGAAAAAAATACACAAATATAATAAATATCAAGGTGAGTGAGGCAAATATTTTGTTTAACTTTTTCCCTTTGTATGTTTATCACTGCCTTAAAAATGAGTCAAGTTCATACACGATTTTTATGATAAAACCTTCAACAAATTAGATAGAGAACATATCTCAGCATAATAAAGGCCATTTACAACAATCTCAACATAATAAAGGCTATATACAACAATCCCACGGCTAACATCAAACTCAAGGGAAAATCCTTCTAAGATCAAGAACAAGACAAGGATGTCCACTTTCACCATTCTTATTCAACCCAGTACAGAAAGTTCTAGCTAGACCATTAGGCAAGACAATAAGGCATCCACATCAGAAAGAAAGAAGTAAAACTGTGATTATTAGCAGGTAATATGATCTCATACATAGAAAATCATAAAGACTCAACCAAAACACGTTGGAACTAATCAACAAATTCAGTACAGGTGCAGGTTACAAAATCAACATACAAACATCAATAATCTGATGGTTTCCTTTCACTGGAGAACATTGACTAATCTGCATTCCCCACTGAGAGCGGCTATAGAAACATAAAGAGACTTAATATAAGGTACCGACTCACATGACTATGGAGGCACAGAAGTCCCATGATCTGCCATCTGTAAGCTGGAGACCCAGGAGAGTTGGCGGTGTAGCTGGAAGGGTTCAGAGCCCCGGAGCCAAAGATGTAAATTGCAGTCCCAGGCTAAAAGCCTGAGAATGAGGAGCACAAAGGACAGATGATAAAATTCACCTCAACAGCCCAGCCGAGAGTGAATCCCAAATGTGGGGTGCTGAGTTATTTTGCGAAATCAAGGAATGAAGTCCCAGACCAAAATGATTAGTGGAATAGAAATTTACTGAGAGAAGTCAGTCCTAAAAGGGTGCAGCTGGGGTTCCAGGAACAGGCCAGTGTCCAGAGCTTCCTTTCCACGTTGCAGTCGGGAGGAGTTTAGTATCCAAGCTAATCCAAGTCTAGTAGTCCTTGTGCGGAGGCCCACATGGCCATAAACCGCATGGCACAGCAAGTGCATCTCCCGCCATCAACCCCAGATCCTAGCGCCCTAGGGGAGAGAAGAGGAACAGCTGGCTTTTTTGTAGATATGCTTGTTAGTTCCTGATTGGTTCTCTCAGAGAATATTGTCCTAGCAACACCCTTGGGACTGGTGTAGACACCTTACTGCCTTGTGATTGGTTATCTTCACACTGCCTGTCTTAGTAACACCCATACATTTTAAAGGTCATGCCTCTCTCTTGAACACCTGCCTTTCCTGCCCACAGGTGCCTTTCATAGGCGCACGTGCCTTTCCCTCCCCACCCTGTTGGATGCTTAGTAACTCCGGCTAGCTGGGTTCCTGGTTTCATTTCCCCTCACCCCATCCATGGTCCGGATTCCTGACTACCTAGTTTCCCTCTTTCTCCTCAAGATAACTGAGCTTTCCTCCATCCTTTTTATCTATTCCGTGAATGGGATGGTGCTGTTCACATTGGGAGGGCAAAATGCTTTACTCAGACCACCAAGTCAAATGCTAATCTCTTCCAGAAATGCCCTCACAGACACACCAGAAATAATGTGTAACCAGATATATGAGCATCCTGTGACTCATTCAAATTGATATATGAAATTAACCATTACAGATACAAAGCAAATGAAGTGAACAATACAACAGCTCACGCTGGCTGCCTCGAGAGAGATTTCCGGCTGTGGCACAGAGTGGAGGTATATGGTGGAGGTGAACAGACAGTGAGGTGAGGGCACATGGCTGAGAATCTGGGGAAACCATGACCAGAGTTCATAGTACAGAGCAGCAGAGTAAGCGAGACAAGCACAGGAAGAAGATCCCAGAAGTCTAGAAGGGGGTCCTCTGAAGTAACAAATCATAAAAGCATAACCCAAAAGGATCAAATTATAGATTACCAGTCTTAGCTGGATAGAGCCTGAGCCTATGGACCGTAAGGGTCCGGGGTTTGGTTCTGGTCAAGGGCACATGCCCAGGTTTCAGGCTCAATCCACAGTAGGGGGCATGCAGGAGGCAGCTGATCAATGACTCTCTCTCATCCTTGAAGTTTCTGTCTCTCTCCTTTCACCCTCTTCCTTCCTCTCTGAAATCAATAATATATATAATACAGATTACCACATAAGTGAGAGGAATCAACCTGAAACCATCTCAAATAATTAGATGGCTTATAATCTCAAATTAGAAGGAAACAGTGTCCTGCACTCACTCAGGGGGAGGGGGGCAGGAATAACACATGTCCCCACCAGCAAGACTCAAGTCACGGGGCATTAGATATAGTTTTCAGGAAGGCCTTGCCTAAACAGAGGGAAATGATTTGAGCACTGTTCCAACCCCTCCTAACAAATCATAAAAGCATCACCCAAAAGGATCAAACTTTTCCAAGTAACATAATGGCATGCCAGAAGAAAGATCAAGAGGAGGACCCCGGGTGAAGGCTTCAGAAGTCTGATGACAGGAGTTAAGACAAAGCCATATAGCCAGCAGGTGTCATAAACAAACTCATACTTCTTGAAATGCTTTCTTCAGCCCCTTAGGTTGATTGCTTGCCATAGAATCCAGTCCTTCCATTCAGCCCATTGTTCTCCATGCTCAGGCCTCTGAAACTTTAACTGTGCTTGCTTTGGTGCCAGATTGGATGAACTTATTATCGTGTTCAACTTTATTGTTTTGCCTGGGAGGGCAGGATTTTGACTTTAACTTCCCTGCTATATACTAGCAATTGCTGGAGCAGTTGCTGGACTAACTTCTTACCTAACTTTGAATCTGACATGTGAATAGAAAACTGAATCAAACTCAGTAATTATTTGTATCTTAGCGAGGGTTCAATAAAAGTTAATGGGCTTGAATTTAACTTCTGTTAGCTACAATTTTTTTTCCTCATGGTTTCTGCATCATCAAATAACTTCCAAGCATGTCTATTTTTTTTGTGTCCATAAATCTCTTGGTCCTACTTGCAAAAACACAGATCTTCACTAACATCCTGCAATGGCCCTACATTTCTTTTAGCTGGGCTGCAGCTGACTGGATGAGATGTATACCCAATCAAGGAGGTGGCAGTAGCTTTAAACAAGTGGAAATCCAAAATGAAATGGGAGCCACAAAGCAAGAGGTCTTTTCAGACAAACAATTCACTCCCAGCAGGACTCATATTGGTTATATGACATTGGTCTATATCAAGCAGAGCTCCCGAAAACACTTTACACTCCAGCTATGTATCACACATGCCAATAACCCAAGTCAAGGGAAGAGGGAAGAGAGGAGGGAGAAGTTTGTCTCTAGAACAGATTCCTATAAAGTCTTCGATTCTTAAGGCAGGGATTATCATTGTAACAAAAGGACTTCTGTAATGTTCAAGTTTTGCTCTCTTTCTTATCAGGAAAGGGGGACAGATGTGTATTTTTATTGTTTTATGAAACCTCAGAAAGCAGGAGAGAGATATAAAAACATCAAAGCGGATTATAAACTTCTCAGCGCTTAGTGCTTCTGTTTTAGTTTCTATTTCATGCCTCTATCAAAGATAGCTCCGTGATTTTACGATTTCAAGTGCTGACATCAGAAAGATGAGTGTCCTCCAGGGGCCTAAGCGACAGGAGAGTCTGACACTGGAAGCTTGTTTATCTTCAATTAAAAAAGTGAAGGAGGTGTCAGTTTTTGATATCGTTATTTGTATATCCTTAAAACACTCAGCAAAACCATATCTAAGGTAGAAATTACCTGGTGCAATTGCGATCCCTCCTGCATTTTTTTCTTTAAACACAGCAGGACCCAGTTATAAAATGCATAGCGTTTGAAAGGAATCAATTACACCTCAGGTCAAAACAAGCCTCTCAAATAAAAGGATGATAGAATTTCTCACTCAGACATTAAAAAAAAATAATAATCATGCAACATGAATGCTAAATACACAGACAGGCGTAAACAGTGGCGGGGCCTCCTCCCAGCAGGGGATGCAGTGGCATGGCTGTTGCTATAAGTTACACCGGAGACATAATTTCTACTCCGTCAATACTTGATGATTGGCTACTGACTACCGCTGTCTAGAAAATTCTGTTATGGTCCCAAGACAAATCGGTGAAGTTGTTTGAGATAGGTTTTGTATATTTGAGCAGAAAGTCTCCTATTAGTTGTTCTCAAACATGGCTGTACTTTACAGCCGCCAGGCTTAAGCCAGACCCTGGCATCAGCACAAAGAAAGCTACAAGGTAATTTCTTTCTTTCTTTTTTTTTAAGTATATTTTATTGATGTTTTTACAGAGAGGAAGAGAGAGGGATAGAGTTAGAAACATCGATGAGCGATAATCATCGATCAGCTAGCTGCCTCTTGCTCACCCCCTACTGGGGATGTGCCCGCAACCAAGGTACGTGCCCTTGACTGGAATCGAACCTGGGACCTTTCAGTCTGCAGACCGATGCTCTATCCATTGAGCCAAACTGGTTTTGGCTACAAGGTAATTTCTATGTTGAGGCAGTGCTAAACCTTCCGTGTGCATCAGAATCACCTGGAGAGGATGGTTAAAACACAGGTTGTTGGGCCACACTCTACCTCAGGGCTTTTGATTAAGAAGGTGTTACAGAGCCCTAGCCGGTTTGGCTCAGTGGATAGAGCTTCAACCTGTGGACTGAAGGGTCCTGGGTTTGATTCCAGTCAAGGGCAATGCCTGGGTTTTGGGCTTGATCCCCAGTATGGGGCATGCAGGAGGCAGCCAATCAATGGTTCTCTCTCATAGATGTTTCTGCCTCTCCCTCTCCCTTCCTCTCTGAAATCAATAAAAATACCTTAAAAAAAAAACAAAAAAACAATGGTGTGATGGATTGAGTGTGTGTGTCCCACAAAAATTCATATTAAGGGCTTGAAGCCTTAACCCACAATGTGATGGTCTTTAAAAGCTGGGCCTTTGGGAAGTGATTAGGGTTCAATAAGGTTTGAGAGTGGTGTCTAATCTGATGAGGGATTCTGTGGGATTAGTACCCTTATAAAAGAAACACCCCTCCGACTGAGAAGGAAAATCCCTATTTGTAACAAAATGCTCTTAGATGGCCTCTTATTCTATAATGTTGCTTTCTAGTCTGCTTTAGCCTGTGTGAATAATGATGAAGATAAACTTAGCTATATGACCTTGTGGGCCATAGACTAGAGATGCCATAATCTCAATGCCAAGCCAGGTGCCCCTTTTAAGTGGATAGAACTGTCTTGTTTTCAAGGCCAGCATCGAGATGACCACTAAGTGCACATAGGGCTGGCTCTGTAATAAAAAGGGAAGTTCTGCTTGTAGCCTTGCTTAGAATTTGAAATCATTTTCTCTAAGCCCATCACGCGATGAATAAAGTGGGTCTCTCCAAGCTCTCCTCCTGCATTGTTTGATTATGTGGGAACTCTGTCATACAACCACCCTACAATCTATCTACAGCACAAACAAAAGGTTATATGAGAACACAAAGGTATGGCAGCCATCGACAAGCAGGTAGCCTGAAAATTTGCATTTCTTACTGGCTCCCAAATAAGGCTGATGCTGCTGGTCTGGCAACCATACTTTGCAAAGAGCCCTGCCTCAAACATCATTGTAACTGCATGCCACCTGGGGATCGGGATAGAGTCCGGATTTCCATCTAGGTAGTAGTTTGATGTGGGGCCTAAGATTTTAACAAGCTCCCAGTTGATGATAATAAGCTATGTTTTGAGTCTTTAGGTTACAGAGACTCTGATTCAGGTGTTAACTTGGAGCTCGAGGCCAGTGTTTCCCAAACTTCTCTCATGATGAGAATCACCTGGTGGAGTGGTTAAAATACAGATTACTGAATCCCAACGAAGAAGTGCTAAACTATAATTTTGGGGAACATATAGGTAAGTATACAATTTTACCTATAAGTTCCCAAAAATCTAGCGTAGCACTTCTTCTTTGGGATTCAGGAATCTGTATTTTAACCACTCCACCAGGTGATTCTTATCATGAGAGAAGTTTGGGAAACACTGCTCTAGGACAATGTCTGAAATAATGGCTTCCACCCCTCCCAACATCTTCCAGCACCCCCACCTATTTCAAGACCTGGCTCAAGTTTCACCTTCTGTGTAAAGCCTTCTGTGGCCAACACATTCATAAAGAAGTTCTCTTTTACATTGTGACTATTACTGTTTGACTTTGCCTCTCAGTTATTGTTGTTTTATTGTTCTTGCTCCCTTTTCTAGAGCATTTGCTAGATTCGTGGACTGCACAAAATCTGTTCTGGCAAATCCTCAGAACAGTACTGGGATGAATGCTGTTAGCCCCAATTTAAAATGAGAAAAATGAAGAGGTTCAGAGAGCTAAATACATGTCTGAGGACAGAAAATTAGGATGTGATGGCGGAGGGAGGGTTGCCAATTCTATCCTAGATGCCTGGTAATCACTCCCAAGCCTTTAATCACAAAATTGAGCATCATTAATTTGAAATGAAGTACAGTTTTATATTAAATGCATCACCCCGTATGCTGAATGACGTGGTTACAATTGAGAGACAAGAAGAGGTCACAGAGTTTACAGTCTAGTAAAGGAGAAAGGTATTGATCATACAATTCCCTTTATTAATTTATAATTGCAAAATGAGGTAAGCGCTTAAAGAAACAAACACCATTGTTAGAGAGACTCCAAGAATAACCCTGAGATAAGGATCAGGAAGGCAGCCCCAGGTCAAGGAGTGTCCAGGAGCTGAGATCCTAGAGCTAAGAGCCAAAGAATGATGTGTTTGAAGATGAGGGGTGTTTCCTTCTAGACAGATGAAATCGTATACAGTTTGTTATAGTTATATATTGAAATATAGTGGCAACAATACTTTGGTAAAAACTGCTGTTTGAATTTTAACTCTTCTAGTCTGTCTCCTGCACCTGAGTAAACACCAGAATATTTACCTCCAGGTGGAGACCTGGAGGCTAAGGCAATTTTCTCTTGCCTGGGACCAGGAGCACAGGAGATTGATTCCCACTGACTCAATAGCTTCAGGGATAGAAACTGCAGATAACTTTTAAAGATAATCTTTAAAGATTAACCACTGAGTTCTGCTTCACAAGATAGGGCCACATTCCAGTGTCCAGCGGGATACTGGGAAAGACCCTGCGGGCTGACCCCGGTCTTTAGAATGTAGTTTTTACCCTTTAAAATGTAGAACAAAGGAAAATTCCTGTGGTTTGAGCCTTTAAAAAGAGCTAGCTACACCTATAACAGTGCAGTCATATGGAGCCCACTTGCATGTGATGCTCTTGGGGCTGTCCTGGCCAGTTCAATACATCTTTGCCTGCCTTTTAAATAAACCATCAGCCTCCAGTGGTCTTATTTTGAACCCAGGATTTGACCCCACAACAATATTAGTGTGATGTTTGATTTATATTTTAGGGATTTAAAACAGTGTGAGAATAATTATTTGTGCGATTTAAAATAGGAGTGAAAGCATTTACTTTTATGAGTGATTTATAGTTTAAGTGTGAATTGTATTTCTGATCTTATTCTGATTTTATTTTAAGTAAAAGAAATTATTTGAAATGAGTTTAAAGACTTAGCATAAGCAACTCCATTTAGTGTGACCTGAATCCATTTTGTAAAACTTAAGTTTTAAAAGTGACTCTGGGCCAGTAACTGTGTGAACACCCTAACATGTGCTTATCTGGAAAGTTGTAACTGTGTGAACGCCCTAGCAACTGTTTATCTGGAAAGTTGGAAAATGAGGCAAAAAGTACCTGGAGACCCCCCTCCCCCGATTAAGACACACTGAAGACCCATTGGTTGTATCCAGAAGGAACAAGAGAACACCCAGAAATGGCCATAAAAGAAGGGACCTAGAGGCACTAGTCAGAGACCACGAAGGGGCCCTCCACCCGACGTGCTCTCCACTCCCTTCTCCCTGTTGGAAATACTGCATGAAACTCTGCCTGAGTGAACTGCCACTCTGCCTGTGAGCCAAACTTCTGAGGCCTCGTTCCTGACCGAGACGCTGCAGCCGCGTGTTCCTGTCCAGTGTGTGTGTCTGTTGGCGCGGATCTCCAGGTGACCTGCCTAGGCTTCTGGAAACCACCAGGACTCTGGTAAATAAACCGTAGGATTCGTGCATTCTAACTCTTGTTGCTGTGTTTAGTTTATGCTTGGTCAATTTTAGTTAAGGATTGTGGGCAACCCATATAAGTCCAATCCTTTGGCTGAGGGACCCCAGTCACCTGTGCATACGTTCCCACCTAAGGGTGAAGTTGGAACATAGTTTATATTCCATAATAAGAAAAATTCTGGTATTTTCCAGAAACAAACAAGATCACTGTGGCAATATTGACAAGAGCTGGGAGGGAGTGGGTGTGGGGAGAGGGGAAGAGCTAAAGTTACCCTAAGTGAGGCGCTATTTCTATTATCATCATTATTATTTGACTTTACATAAATGGCTTTATTCTTTTTATTAAGTTTCTTTTAAAATATATTTTATTGATTTTTCATAGAGAGAAAGGGAGAGAGATAGAGAGTCAGAAACATCTATGAGAGAGAAACACTGATTAGCTGCCTCCTACACACCTCCCACTGAGGATGTGCCTGAAACCAAGGTACAGGCCCTTGACCTGATGTCCTATCCACTGAGCCAAACTGGTTTTGGCTAAATGACTTTATTCTTAACAACTGAGAGTTTTCACCTGTATCTTTATACTGGTAAAATACAGGACATATAGAAAAATTTAAATTTCATGTGAATATCAAATAATTTTTAGTGCAAATATCACGTATTATTGGGACACACAGTTTAAATTCATTATTTATGTAAAATTAAAATGTAACTTGGTGTCCAGCATTTTCATTTGCTAAATCTGGCAACCCTGCATGGCAGTCTTACCTAAATTTTCTCTTAATTGGTCTTAATAATATTTTGGGACACACAATGTCTCGATAAATCTTAGAAACGCTTCCATTCAACACACCTAGGCACAGAACACAGACACCCATTTAAGTGTGAAGGAGCCTGTACTGCATAACATGCATGTCACATAGGTGAATAAGACAGGAAACTTTCTTGCCTTGCACATACACTCGCATGACATATACATATAAATTCATATAAAACCTGCCACGTATCAACAGCAAGGGGAAATATTGTGCATACATCATTTAATCCCAATAGAGTTACCATTATTACTTACATACATTACTTCAATATAATTCATACAGATAATAAGAATCAGGTCTTATTATTCTTATTATGATTGTAGTGCAAAAGTGGAAGAAATTGAGACATAAGGAAGTTATGTTGTTATAACAATTAGGTGGCTGAGTCAAGGGGCAATGCATCTATGTGACTGGCAGGCTAGCATATGCTTGTCGGTCCTACAGCACTCCCTCCAAAAACACAAACCCACCACATCTCCCAAATTGTGGTTTGGATAGTCACTTTGTCATGTTTATGATGCTATTTTGTTTACTTGCTTTTGCTTTGTTTTGCTTTGCTTTTAAAGGAAAAGAACAAAGAGAAAAACAGAGCCTCCTTAAAATGCAGTTATATAAATATTATTCATCACTCATTTGTTTTTCTGACAGTGCAAGAAATCTTTTAGAGCACTCTGTTTCAATATTAGGTTTCACTTTTTTTTCACAGCAATCACCCATAAGGAGACAGATTTGTGGCTTTTAGGTTATGTGCTTTCCCAGGTCTCAGATGAAAGCATTATAACTTCCCCTCCCCACAAGTAGACATCATCATGCTTAAAAACAACAACAACAACAAAACAAAAAAAAACAAAAAACAACAACAACTCTTTAAAGTGAATATATCTTCACGGTAATGCTTATGAGATGACTTTTAAATAATTTATGTTCTAAAAATTATACTACAAAGCCCCAAATACAACATCTTTAAAAGGAAGTAGAAAGAGCAGAGTTCTCATATTCTCTATCATTTCATCATTAATTTGCGCACTATTTTCCTATTCTTGAGTTATGGCTGTTGCAACAAAGAAGCTATAAAAAATTTCTGAGGTTATTTATTGTTGTTTGACAGCCTGTAACATAGCTAGATAAACAGTAGAGTTACCAGTGCTTTGGATTTAAATGTAGCATTAGAGCTCCCTGACTCCGGCATTTAACTTGATTTATGGTTGGTGATGTAAAAATACCGGGGCTCCGATGGCTTTAACTGACTTTGAAAATTAAGTAAAGAAGAAAATGTAAAAACTAATTTAAACTTGCTGTGAAATATTAATTATGCATTTCAAGTGAAGGAACTAAGCGAGCAATAATGTAATCTGTGGCATGAAATAAATCCCAAACTGTACTCTTGCTGAAGGCATTTTTGAAATAAACACTTGATTTCTAAGTCACAAAGGAACTGAAGTTGAAACTATTAGTAACTGTGTTCTGAGCTGTTTATTAAAACATTTCTAAAAAAAATATATCTAGTTTTGAAAGGTGACTTACGGCAGAAAACATCTCTACCCTCGAGAGGAATAGAGCATCTTTTAAAAGCATGTCAGGTGAAACTTCTTAATGATCCATGTCGGTGTAAGATGGCAGCTGCAACTGCTGAGTCAGTAGAGAAGAAAATCTAAATGTAGAGGCAATTGTAGCCTTTATTAATGACCTGTGAGGAGCGTGGGCAAGCAGCCAGACATACAGCAATATTTTCTGATAACTGAGCATTCCAAACCTCCCAGATATAAATTTCTCCAAACTCCCTAAACCAGAAATAATATCCTTAGCATTTTGAATTAGGCAAGACACACAGGCATGTTATCCATATTATATTAATCTTCGAAATGCATTGCCCAAGGAGGAAACATGAAAGCGAACAGATTATCTCTACTGGAGGAATTAACACTTGAAAAAGAAAAGGTTTTTAAAAAAATGCATCAGAGGCAAATACAACACATCCTGAATCTGCAAGTCTTCAGGAAGTTGTTTTCCCCAGCCTGGTACACAAAAACATGGTGATAACACAAATATTTTTACCATACCAGTTATAAGAGCTTCTTTTTTCCTTCCTTCCTTCCTTCCTTCCTTCCTTCCTTCCTTCCTTCCTTCCTTCCTTCCTTCCTTCCTCCCTTCCCTTCCCTTCCCTTCCCTTCCCTTCCCTTCCCTTCCCTTCCCTTCCCTTTCCTTTCCTTTTTTTTCTTTCCTTTCTGTCTTTCTCTTTTTTTAGAACTCAAAATCATGGTAAAATGCATTCCTCAGGATTTGGATGGCAGACATACCATTTTTTCCCCCTTTCAAAGATGAAGAGTTGAGTTACCCATCTTCTTCAATGGACATATTAGGAGGCTTTAGTTTATCAGTTTTTAATAAAACATTGACAACTGTAAACTATTATTCAGAAGTTGAGCTCTCCTTCTAAGTCAATTTTGATGAAGTTAAATATTTCTAGGAAGTATTTGGAAGTTTCTTATAAAATATGGGTATTTATAAAGCCAGAAGCAAATGTAAACTACCCATATGCAATAGAATGAGGCAGAAAAACTGAGGAAGAAGAAAAAAAAAGGGTCATTCCATGGCAACTTGTTGGAAATGCAAATGATCAGGCCCCAACCTAACCTATTAAACCTGTGAATCCCAAACTCTGGAGTGAGGCCATGAATAGATATTTTAACTATCCCTTCAGTTGATCCCCATGCAAGTAAGTTTGGAAACACTTCTTTGCTAAATTTATGATTTGATCTGAGGGGAATATGTCCAGTTTTCACTTATGGAAACAAACACGTGAAAACTAACTTAAAATGGTTAAGTATCACCTTTCTTAAGCACAAGGCAAAGGTCTTTAAAGACAGATATCTATACTAATAAAAGCCTACGTGGTACTCATGCCCTTATGCACAACATTGTTACAAGATGGCTACCACAAGATGGCCACCACAAAGATGGCTGCCACAAGATAGCCACACACATCCGAGGTGGGACAGGGCAGACCTCTCACAATGAGACCTGGGGGTCCCCCGGCTCTGCATGGCATGGAGGGGGACAGTGAAGGCATCTTTACCACCTCACACAGAGGAGGCGGGTCCTGATGAAGAAGGTGGGTCACAGCAAGGGACAGCAGTTGGGGATGCTCAGGCCAGCAGGGGAGAGCAGTTGGGGGCGATCGGCCTGCAGGGGAGCAGTTAAGGCAACAATCTGTATAGCAGGGGAATGGTTAGGGAGCCATCATGCTGGCGGGCAAACGTGGTTAGGGACAATCAGGCAGGCAGGCAGGCAGGCAAGTGAATAATTAAGAGCCAGCAGGCCTGGATTGTGAGAAGGATGTCCAACTGCCGGTTTAGGCCCAATCCTGCAGTCGGACATCCCCCAAGGGGTCCCAGATTGGAGAGGGTGCAGGCTGGGCTGAGGGACAATCCCACCCCCATGCATGAATTTCATGCACCAGGCCTCTAGTACAGAAGTAATTATAAAAAGGGAAATTGTATTATGGTTCCAGAGCTTTTCAAAAGGACTATAGAATAAGGCAACATAAAGTAACATTTAAAAGTAAACTTTTTTTGAGATTCCATATGTGTTTTCTTTAAGAATAAGGCAACAAAATAGAGTGGACAGAGTGATAGTTTTTGTTTTACCCATGCAAATGTAAACAAACACAAGAATGTACACAGACCATTATTAACATTTACATTTGTAGGATAGAAGTAAATAAATCTAATATTCACAGTGATAATCTGTGGTTGGTGAGATTATGATTAAATTACTGTTGATACATTTTTATGTTTACTATGTTTGCTTTGTTAAATACTATAACTTTTATAACTTTTATAATTTTGAAAAAATATGTTTTTATTGATTTTTAGAGAGAGGAAAGGAAATGGAGAGATAGAAAAAATCGTTGATGAGAGAGAATCATCAATCCTCTGTCTCCTGCATGCCTCCAAACTCCCAGCATGTGTCCTGACCTGAATCAACCAATGACTTCCTGGTTCATGGGTCGATGCTCAACATTGAGACACACAGGATGGTCAACTTTTATCACCTTTGAATGAAACTAATGCTGTTTGTCTTTCTGAACATCCTCTAATATATATCTGAGTCATACAGAACCTCTGTTGAAAAGTTGACAGATTCCTAAATGATTGTCAATGGTTTCCAGACTTGTCTACAGATTAGATTCATCTGGGAGATTCGATCAATTCTGAAGGCTGTATCTAAGCCCCAGAAATTGTGATTTAATTATTCTGGGTTATGACCTGTGCTTTAGAAGGTTTAAGAAATCCTTTGGTGACTCTAATCCAGACACCAGTTTGGGAATCAGCAAGATAGATAGATAGATAGATAGATAGATGATAGATAGATAGATAGATAGATAGATAGATAGATAGATAGATAGATACAGTGTGCGTGTTTCTCTATTTTCTTTCCTTTTTATTTTTAAAAATCTTTATTGTTGAAAGTATTTCACATGTCCCCTTTTCTCCTCATTGACCCCTTCTAGCCTGCCCCTGCCTCACGCACAAGGCCTTTATCACCTTATGGTCTGTGCCCATGGGTTATGCATATATGCATACAAGTTCTTTGGTTGATCTCTTCCCACACCCTCACCCTCCCCTCCTTCCCTCTGAGATTCCACAGAATCTGTTCCATGCTTCTATGTCTCTGGATCTATTTTGTTCATCAGTTTATTCTGTTCATTTGATTCCACATATGAGTGAGATCATGTGAAACCTCTTTCTCTGGCTTATTTTGTCTTATATAATACTCTCTAGGTCCCTCCATGCTGTCCCAAAGGGTAAGAGATTTTATGGTTTTAAATACATTTTTACAATGTTTCCAACAAAAAGTAGAATGAGGGTCATCAGATTTTGATTCTAGAGATGCCTTATCAGAGTGTAGAAGGACGACATTTGGATTCTATCTACTTTTGATACTTCCAGACAAATTTTTAGGATCCTGCTCTCATTTGTAATATTTAGTGCTGAGCCCTAACTGGTTTGCTACAGTGGATAGAGCATTGGTCTGTGGATCCTGGGTTCAATTCTAGTCAAAGGCATATACCTTGGTTGAGGGCACATCCCCAGTGGGGGTGTGTAGGAGGCAGCTGATCAATTTTCTCTCTTATTGATGTTTATAACTCTCTATTTCTCCCCCTTCCTCTCTATAAAAAAATCAATAAATATATATTTAAAAAATAATCAGTGCTGACAATCTGGGAAGAATTATAATATCTACTCATCAAGAAGAGAAAACTCTTTAGTACCATGTTAGACACAAAGCATTAGGGTCAGGTGTGCTCTGACAGGATTTATCTCATGCCTAGTTCTGCACTCACTGTATCTTGTAGTTCATGTAAAAATACATTTCAGCAGCCAACTCAAACTCTGTATGTCAAACTATATCTGTGAATATATATATGCTGCTATTCTATGTCACACCTTGACATTCCATGCTTTGCTTGCTACTGCTTGACCAAGACCAAGACCAAAAGTGTGTGGAGTTAGAAATGAACCTTAAAGAATCATGCCTTGGCTATCACACAAGAAAAATGATCTGCCATGTAAAAATTTCCAACAATTTCAAAAGTTCATCTTTGTAATAAAATTTCTTCATTACTGGTTATAGTTTCACAGGATAAAATAAATAGGTGAAGTATAATTATTAGATATATGACCCACAGTTTATTACATGATGTGTTCATATACATGACACCAAATATATTATTTTAAATATTTCACATCTTAATATAAAACTAATTTTAATTTTTAAGACAATGTACATTTAAAAATGTGCTATTGCTGTTACTAAAATACATTTAAAAAGACCCTGAGTCTTGCCTTTTATTTATTTAACATTTTTTTCTTTCATCCATTTTGAGTGAGAGTTCATCCTGATATTGCAAGCTAGAAATGAGATTAGCAAAGTGAGATCATTTAGATTTGCTTTAAGCTCCATTAATCATTGATAGTTATATGCCACTGACATATATGTTTATGAGAAGTTAGTACAGATTTTACATGGGACAGAAGCATGA
Organism: Vespertilio murinus; assembly: GCA_963924515.1. NCBI lineage: Eukaryota > Metazoa > Chordata > Mammalia > Chiroptera > Vespertilionidae > Vespertilio > Vespertilio murinus. The sequence continues at coordinate 162,900,479 of OZ004705.1, forward strand.
CTGAAAAGAAGAAAACTCTACAGTCCACTAATAAATACCCACAATACTCATTTTTTTTCTATAAGAATAGCCAGACATACTCATTATTATTTCTTGTTTCTTGTTGTTGTTGTTGTTGTTGTTGTTATTGTTCAAAATGAATATTTTTATTTTGCTTTGGGGCAAGTAAAATTGCACCCAATAAAATGGACTTTTTTTTCAAGTATGGAGTGAAATAAATGCAATGACTAGTACCTGTATTAGTTAAGGTAAACTACCTGCTATAGTAGATAAGCTAAAATTTCAGTGGCTTACCATAAATATTGCCCATTCTCTCTCACTGACTTAACAGTAGAATTACAGTGTTTGGGGTTGAACAGCTCTTTTGGATAGCTCAATTCCAAAGAGCAATTTAGTAAAGGGGTCCTTTCATCTAATGGCTACACTTGGCCCTCAAGTTTACTATGACTCTTTCTCCATTGTCAGCAAGCAGAGATTAAAAAAAAAAAAAAAAAAAAAAAGGATATATGGAAGATTTGCATAGTCCAAGCCCCAAAGTGAGACATAGATGAGCTGGAAATCCATCTCAAGAGGGTCCTGCAAAGGAGGCTGGGAAATTTAATATATCTAGATTTCCAGACAGAAGAAATTAAATTGATGACCAGCTAACATTCTCTTTGAAGATATCCAATCATCTGGGTTTATTTAAAAACAGCTGAGAAATATCATCACAATGGAAACCTCACAATATGAACATTTCAGTTAAAATGCATAAGTAGCCGAAACCAGTTTGGCTCAGTAGTAGAGTGTCAGCGTGAGGACTGAAAGGTCCCGGGTCCGGTCAAGGGCATGTACATTGGTTATGGGCACATCCCCCGTGGGGGGTGTGCAGGAGGCAGCTGGTCGATGTTTCTCTCTCATCAATGTTTCTAGCTCTCGATCTCTCTCTCCCTTCCTCTCTATAAAATATCAATAAAATATTTTTTTTAAAAAAAAGAAGATTAAGTCTGCGAATATACCTTAAGAAAACATTTAAAAAAATTCAGAGAGCCGAAACCTGTTTGGCTCAGTGGTAGACCGTCGGTCTGAGGACTAAAAGGTCCCGGGTTTGATTCCGGTCAAGGGCATGTACATTGGTTGCGGGCACATCCCTGATAGGGGTGTGAAAGAGGCAGCTGGTCGATGTTTCTCTCTCATCGATGTTTCTAGCTCTCTATCTCTCTCTCTTCCTCTCTGTAAAAAATCAATAAAATAAAATAAAAAAGTTTTAAAAATGCATAAACATTATTTTAATAATATGTGTGTGTTTTTGCCTGGCACAATACTGTATAGCACAAGCTGCTTGACATTATAGGAAAATATTATTGGAAATCTTATAGGCTATTATAGTTTCATGTGATTCTCTCTTTTAATTACCAGATACACACAAAAAAAAAAAACTTCATACAACTGAAATAACTCTCATATAACCATTTCTCCCACACAATATCAAAACACTAAATGGAGTATTACCAGAATATTTTTTTGATTCTACAATCAAGTACTGATTAATAGCTTAGCAAAACATATCATAGTCATAAAAAATAAATCAAATAATTGTCCCTTTTCATATTAGGGTTGTTTTTTTATAGGCTGTATATGTTATTTTGTTTTTTAATAGTGTTATTCTGGTATAATTGATATATTTAAAAACTGCTCATATTCAATATATACAATTGGATGAGTTTGTATATATGTATGCAACCCTGAGACCATCACCACAAGTAATAAATATATCTATAACCTGCTTTAGAATTGTCTTAAATGCACTGCTGATAAAGAATATACATATTATACTGGATAATCTGTATATTCTTCTTTTTAAAAAAATATATTTTATTGATATTTTACAGAGAGGAAGGGAGAGAGATAGAGAGTTAGAAACGTCAATGAGAGAGAAACATCGACCAGCTGCCTCTTGCACACCCCCTACTGGGGATGTGCCCATAACCAATGTACATGCCCTTGACCGGAATCAAACCCGGGACCTTTCAGTCCACAGACCAACGCTCTACCACTGAGCCAACCCGGTTTCGGCATATTCTTCTTTTTTAAAAATATATTTTATTGGTTTTTTTACAGAGAGGAAGAGAGAGGGATAGAGAGAAACATCAATGAGAGAGAAACACCCATCAGCTGCCTCCTGTACACCCCCCAGTGGGGATATGCCCGCAACCAATGTACATGACCTTGACCTGAATCGAACCTGGGACCTTTCAGTTCACAGATTGACACTATCCACTGAGCCCAACCAGTTCCAGCTGTATATTCTACTTATGTGGGAGAAATGCTTCTCATCAAAGTTTGGAGATCACTACTATTGGTGATGATTATCTGAAGCTATATCACCACCACAGCTGTAAGTACACACACACATGCATATAAATGCATACCTAAATTAGCATATACTCTGAGTATATTCTCAAAACTCTGGGTTCAAAAATAATACATTTTAAATATTTAATCAAAGAAAAACTATACTTTTATTGGAATACTCTGACTGTGTCATTTACTGATTAGGCATCAGCTCCTAAGTCCCTGCACAGTGATCTCATAGAACACTTCGATTTCAACCATAAGATGGTCAGTTGCATAAAAAACAATGAACTCAAGCCAAAATTGGTTTGGCTCAAGTGGATAGAGTGTCAGCTTGCAGACTGAAAGGTCTCAGGTTCGATTCTGGTCAAGGGCTGTACCTTGGTTGTGGGCACATCCCCAGTGGGGGGTGTGCATGAAGCAACTTGTTGATGTTTCTCTCTCATTGATGTTTATAACTCTCTAGACCCCTCCCTTCCTCTCTGTAAAAAAATCAATAAAATATATTTAAAAGAAAAAACAATGAACTCAAATCATATTTCTTCCTTTACTTTGTGAATATTTTAATGTTGACTACAAAATTATTTCATTGGGTATTGCGGTTTGTTCATTGACAGAGAAAAATATGTATCCACAGATTTGTGAGCTGAAAGATGCTGTTGCCCTATTTTTGGAGCACCAGGGAAAAGACCAACTGCTTCAGATTTTTAAAAAAATAAATAAATTTTAGGGGAACTTGGCATATCTGGCAGATACAATTAAAACTCTGAACACAATGAATCCAAAACTTCAAGGAGCCAGAGCAACATTATTTTTTATTATTTTGTACCTGGCGAACTTAGAGCTAGAATACAGTTATGAGTAGAGTGAACTGCTACTAAAAATATCTCTTCAATTTTTGATTTAGCAATGCTCTCAAAGAAAAGATTCATGGAAATTATTTCAAGAAAATATCCAAAGTCACATCTAGTTGGTTTCACAGGATAAATTCATGTGACAGATTCCTGATGTGATGGCTAAATTTTCACCTAGAGACCGATGAGGAGAAAGTTTCTTCCTGTCATCCAATCTGCACCCCAAGGTAGCAAAAGAAAATATTTGAAAATCAAGGTTGATCAGGTTACTGAGTAACAAAGGAAATCTTGGAAAACCTTGGGCTGGAGTGGGGAGAAAAATATTTCTCCGTTTTCTCACAAGTCCTAGTCCTTTTATTATGTTCTTGTGAACTTTGTTTTTGCTTTTGATTTCTCTCTCTCTCCTCTCCTCTCCCTCCACTATGAAAGCAAGTGCACAAGTCTGGATCTCAAAGTCCTCTATCTTCCCACTGCACAGAAAAAACCTTGTACATAGAGTCAATAATCACATTAATATTAAAAAAACCCAAGGTGTGGGGAAGCTGTCTCAAATCCAAATTACTTTCTAAAAGTGCCACTGCTTTGATTTATTTTTAGCTTTAATTAATTTAATTAAAGAAGGGCATGAGATCATTATGTTCATCAAAAAAGTTCCCTACTGCACTAGTGTTGTTACCATTTTTCTAAACAGGATTGAGATTTCTAACACTTAAAGTGTGCGTTTGTGTGTTATAGGAAAGAAATACCTCATCAGCCTTCATATTAGCTCTTTCTTGGGACCTCATTATGTTTTACCCAATGATCCGATTCTATCCTCAAAAGGAAATCTTAGTTATTAACCTTAGGTTGTTCTAGTAATTGTGAAAGGAGATGCCCTGAATTATGGAACTAAAAATCTGATCAATGGAAAGAGTATCCAACTCTGTAAATCAACATATTGGCATTCTGCCATGGAGAAAGCCCAAGCCTTGAAATCATCCAGATTCAGTTTGTCTCCACTGGGTTGCTTCCTAAGCCACACTCCGGTTTCATTTCCCTCACTAAGGAGCACCAAAACCTATGTTTAAGTGCTGCAGCAAAAAGTGGATGAGATAACATACATACTGGGTTTGGCAAATCAGACATAGAGTAAGTGCAAAATAAATGGTAGTTATTAAATCAGGCCCAAACTACTGGTTGTAGTTTGATCCAGTACTTAGCATAAAGAGTAATTCTTGAATTACTGGCCATTGATTTTCTGGAACCACAAAACTAATAACAAACCTCTGTTAAATGCTGCTGGGCTTTTGAGAGTCACATTCCATCCATTGATTGATGGGCTACTCGGGTTGGCCAGTGGAATCTCAAAGGTTGTGACAAGGGAAAGCAGGGGCCATGAGAGTAAAAACTGGAAAAGATGTAATGATGATGGAAGCAGAGGTTAGACTGATGTACTTTGGAGATGAAGTCATGAGCCAAGTAATATAGGTGGCTTCTGAAAGCAGTTTAAGGCAAAAAAAAAAATACTCTTCCCTGTAGCTTCCAGAGGTTGTCTTACTCCTTTACTTTAGCCCCCTCAGTCTCATTTCAGACTTCTGACCTCAAGAACCTTAAGACAATAAATTGGTGTAATTTTAAGCTACTAAGATTGCGATAATTTGTTATAGCAATATTAGGAAACTAATGATCTGCTATGCCCTTTAATAATTCACCTGGCCATAGCCAATCATATCTGCCAAGCAAACATTTCCCTCTGAATGGAGCCAAGTTCTTTCAAAGATCATCTCCATGCTCTAGATTTCTTGGCCTTAGCAATGATTACAACTATCAGGCCTTAATTCCAACTTTTCTGTTACCGTATTTGCTGGCGTATAAGACGACTTTTTGGCCCTGAAAAATATGCCTCCAAGTGGGGGGTAGTCTTATACGGCGAGTATATAACAAACTCTGTACTTTTAGTGGAAATTTTAGTGGGTTGTCTTATACGCCCAGTCGTCTTATACGCTGGCAAATACGCATTTTTCAGGGCCAAAAAATCGTCTTATACGCCGGCAAATACGGTAATTCTTGAGGTGCAGACATACAGCATTCACCTCTAGAGAGCCTTTGAATGGTGACTTGTACCTCATTCAAACCCTTACTTTCAAAGTTTACCTGACAAGCTGAAATTTTGCCTGGCAAGTTAAGTCTTGACGTCAATTTTGCGTCAGAGCGTATTATATCTACAGGGTGGGGCAAAAGTAGGTTTATAGTTGTGAGTACATGAAACACAGTTTATTGTTGTATTATTATTTACTAGTGGCCTGGTGCATGGATTCATGCACATTGAAAGGAAATTAATTACAAGAAATATTTTAATATTGCTATTCGCCCTTTCTCTATAATAGAATTGTCAACCAAATTCGTGATCAACAATGACAGATCAAAACATATGTGTGTGATTGGTGCCAGCATGAGCTTTATATGTATAATGCATGCATGCACGAGTCAGTGTTTATTTTTAAATTGCCAGTGCTCTTCATATGAAACTGTTGGTCAGACAGTCAGATGGATGTACAGTTGGTCACTTAGCCTTTACATGTATGGATTAATTTTGTATTATTTTCCATCTGAACAACTTTAAAGCTATTTTTGCCCCACCCTGTACACTGTATATCCCCTTTCTAACGAAACTGACTGAGGCCTATGATCTCAATTTTTCAAGCAAAGCAATGTGATGGATGAGACTTCACTGGAGTTCCAGTTCTGTGGGCACAACAAGGAGGAAGCCACCAGCCCTTCCTGGGATAGGGGAGCTCTCCTTGAATCCTTGACAGTGGGCATGTCAGGCTCCTGGCTTCACTTCCTGGCATTCTCTTTCTCCTCTCCCCACTCATTGAAGTGCCAGGTGGCTGCCATTTTTCATTTAATTAAAGTGAATTAATTTTTTTTGCCGAAACCAGTTTGGCACAGTGGATAGAGCATTGGTCTGCGGACTGAAGGCTCCTAGGTTCAATTCCGGTCAAGGGCATGTACTTTGTTTGTGGGCACATACCCAGTAGGGGGTGTGCAGGAGGCAGCTGATCTATATTTCTCTCTCATTGATGTTTCTAGCTCTCTATCCCTCTCCCTTCCTCTCTGTAAAAAACAAAAATCAATAAAACATATTTTTTAAAGTGAATTAAAATTTAAATATATATTTTCATATATTAAATACAGTAATATATGAAATATATTAAATAAGTAATGTACTATCTTGTCTTTCCAACAGCAGGTGACAAATATCAGGAAATAACTGAAGCTTTCATGTTATACAGTAAAGGATTAACTCAGCAGGCCTGGGCTGCCAAACACCTACCTGCCCATTTCGAAGGTTTTCAGGACTGGCCCTTGAGCTACTCCTAGGAGGTTGTAGCTCTTTAAATAACCTGCTTGCCTGTAACTGTGTCTTTGTATACCTTGGTCCCCTCCAGATACTCTATGCTTACAATGTGATTTATGATGAATGCCTGTTTTGGTTCACTGGGGGGTATCGGTTTGACCTCTGGGGAGAGGGTACCAGAGACTGAGCAGCTATGATCAATCATGCAGGCATGTCTTGCCCTATGTGCCTGACCTCCAATGCAAACCAAGGATATCAAGGCTTAGGTGAGCTTCCCTGGTTGGCAACACTTTCCATGTGTTGTCATTCATTATTGCTGGGGGAATTAAGCACTGTCCATGTGTCTCCACTTGGAGAGGACAACCAGAGCCTTGCACCTTTTCTCTCTTGGACTTTACCTACGTACCTTTTTCCTTACTGATTTAAATCTGTTTCCTTTTGCTGTGATAAACCAATATTATGAGTATAACAGCATAGCTATATCTGTGAGTCTTTTTAGCAAATCATCAAGCTTGAAGGTGGTCTTTGGGTCCTTCAACAAAGGGTCATAGACTTTTCCTAAAACTTATATAATCAGACAAATGAGTAAAATCAGCTAATCATAAACTTGCGAAATTAATTTTAGAATTTTGTGACCAAATAATTGCATCACCAGTCCTAGCTTACCATTTCCTTCATACACATACATACACACACGCTCATGGACAATTTCATGTGTGAGCACACACACACACACACACACACACACACACACACACACACACATATACTACATCATGATGCCTTGAATAAGACTATTATCCTCCATTTAATATGTATTTTCACTGATGAACAACAAGTCAAACACACACAGCCTGATATAGCATTTTGAAGATAAGCCCTTTTATCTCTTCCTTTGGGTGATGGGTATATGCCTGCATTATCTCCTTTGAAATGCCTGACTGAATATAAAATGAGCTAACATGTAAAAATTACTGTCAGTGACCATCAGAAGAATACCCGATAGAGCTTCCTTTCTTCCTTCCTCTTTCCCCTGTTCTCCTGATGGGGCCAAGGGAAATTTCTTCCTATAGAGCTTTGACTAACAATCTCTAAATACCATGTGCAGTATAAAACTGTGTCTGTATGTAGAATCTATTGAATTGGAGGCATCATGTCTTGTTGATATGATCTTGAATAAATTAAGAGGTAATGCAGAACTTAACTTTGCTTTGTCCCTGTCACCAATCATAGAAGCATATCCCTACAGCACTTCTTCATGTGGGTTTTAAGCCATCCTGTAGAACTGGAGCCAAGTTAAATGGCAAGACATATAATCTCCAAATTAGACAGACTGTTTACATTGCAAAATAAAGGTGTTTGCTTTCCTCATATGTTAATATCTGTATGATGTGTATTGATTATATCTTTGCAGCATCATGTTTTCTGCAAAAATTAGCAATGTTTTACTTGAAATAGGATGTTTCCTAAAGAAATAACACTAAACATATACCCTTTGAAAATATGTTCTAGTTTGGAGTTAAAAAATATAAAACCAAGCCTTTCTGTTGATCAATACAGTCTTCTAAATGCGACTTCAGTTCCAAAATATGTACCTGCAATGTCAATATAATTTTGATCCTTAAAAGCATTATTTTGTATATTCACAGGAAGCCAACATTTATTTCTACAGTATATCTAACTGGATTTATTATAGTGTGACAATTATAAAAACCTTTGTATAAACTATATGTTAAAGAAAAATAGAGACAGCATGAAGTATAGTTGTAGTACAGAAAACAAATGATCAACATGACTTATATAAATGCATGTATTTAGTATGAATTAGGGGTTTTTCATGTAACCAGAACTGGTCATGACAGTGTACTCAAAATGCCAATCACAAATTAATGTTTATAAAATCAGAAATAAAATATGTGACTTTATAAATTCAGATTAATGAAAGTCATGCTTGCCAAACTTTTAAGTGTAGTATTTGTTCTTCACTTTGAAGTGCCATGAATTAATTTTAAAACAAAGCATGTGACCCCATGAAGTATTTTAAATGGAATCCCTCCTACTTGGATAACAAAACATCTCAGGACATCAAGTACTTCTAGTGATAAAGAGTGTTTTGTTCATATTTGTAAATGTAACACAACTTTTTTATTTTGTCTCTAATTTTCAAAAGGCATAGTGGAAAATAAGAAAAATATTCCCATAGAATATACATATTTAAGTAAGTAGATATTTTCTTACTGGGAAGATATTAAAAGCCTTTTTATATATTTTCATTTGAAAGTATTTTTAGTCATTTTTAATTGAATAAAAACTTACTTTCTATAATAATACTAAATAAATCAGTACAGTAATTATTCAAAAGGCACAGAGAGGAAATTAATAGGCATCTGTAGGTACACAGCTGGAGATTTTGCTCCTCTCACACAGTAAGCAGACAGAGCCTTGGATTTGAAGCCACTCCAGATTTGGTTTCCTGTCTTGCACTGGCTTCTCCACATGCCTGCCAGCATGTCTTTGATCAAATTAGCTGTTCATTTTTATCCCATCTGATTTAATGCACGAGGAGTCTGTTTTTAATAAACTTTTAACCTGCTGGCTATAAAGACAACAGACTGAGAAGCAACTACTAGCATACCAAAGGGGGGGAAATTCCATTCTACTGAGTTCTGACTTTTATGAGTTGCCCTTTCCATCACAAACTAAGGACATTTTCATAATCACACCTTCAAAATAGTTTCAACTACAGACAAGATGGTAACGGTGAGGGGAAAATGTATGTGGGAGCAGAGGGAGGAATAATAAGATGATCAATTCAATATTTTACCATACAACATTCCAGGGGGATATAAGAATATAAGATGAATTTCTTTAGTCCTATTTTGAAGTGGCCCACATCAATATTATGAGCTAACATGTAGAAATTACAATCAGTGACTATCAGAGGGATAACCAGAAAAGATTCCTTTCATATATTCCTTTTATTAGAATAAAAACATCACACATTACATGAGCTATGTACTGAAACTGTGTTTCTGGAGTTGACAAATGAGACAGTCTTTAAGAGCAGGAATACAAAGAAATATTTTATTATAAAATATTATCTTTCAACAGATTGGATTTGGACTATGATCAAGGTCTTAATTGTATCTTACTGAATTAATGTTACTATAATCATTTATATTAACATTGTAATTACTGTCATTATAAATCCCAAAATTCATTATAATATGTGTACTTGTAAAATAACTGTTTCATCATCTTACTCATGACTTTAAAAAATGATATTTCTAGCCGGAACCGGTTTGGCTCAGTGGATATAGTGTCAGCCTGCGGACTGGAAGGTCCAGGGTTCCATTCCTGTCAAGGGCATGTACCTTGGTTGCGGGCACATCCCCGGTGGGGACTGTGCAGGAGGCAGCTGGTCAATGTTTCTCTCTCATCGATGTTTCTAGCTCTCTATCTCTCTCCCTTCCTCTTTGTAAAAAAAATCAATAATATATTTTAAAAAACGATATTTCTAAAGAGAAGGCAATTAAAATAATAAGAGTACCACAAACACAAAAGATGAATTAGAGGAAATAGTATTTTTACTATCATAGACCTTAGGAAAAAAATTGAATCTTATTAAACAAAGAAGAACAACATATTCTAAGGAAATCATTGAATTTGGTTTATCTTGTTTAATGTGCACAATGTATTTTCCCTTTAAGTACCTTCTAAAGCTCACTATATTTTTGTGACTTTTAAAAATTAATTGAAATGCCAAAGTTTTAATCATGAGGCATAAATTTCACTTGACCTTTTAAGAAAAAGTGTTTTTGTATTGCCTTCAGAATATGAATTTGTCTTCTCTACCAATCACATATGAATGAGCAGGTGGCAGATTACTTAAATATCTAGTCTTTCACCTCTGGAGACCGAGGTTTTAATGTGGCTTAGGAGAAATACCCAGGAGTGATTTGTGTATATCTCAAAGCCCATACAAGTGGGCTTAAGTAGCAATTACTTGAAGCTGCAAAGATGCTCTTTCAAAAAACATTGGAAATGTCATAGGACAAAGTCTTTGGGTTTCAATAAAGGTATAAAGGCCACCCAGACAATCCATATGGGATCAAGCTTATCAAAATAATGAAACTAAAGGTCTAGAACTTTCCTGGTCAATGAAAATTACCAAATGAGCTCACTGGTATTAAAACAAACCAAAAAAAAGCAACAAAGAAAAAAAAAATGAGTAGTTTCAAATAGATCAGATTAAGCAGTGAAAGCATCTCTAAAGACATGCAAATTATAATGGTAAATGACAAATAAATTAATTAAAAGTGTAGCTTACTAGCGCCCTCTAGTGTACCTTCTCTTTTGTTTTATATAGATTGTGACTTTTTAATTTTTTCTGTAGTATAAGTATTTGAACATAAATTCTAGAACAACTGAAAACAAAGAAAATAAATACAGCTATACGTTATTAACAATTAAATGTTAATATTATCAGGGGGGAAAACAAAAAGTAGCCAATATAATAATAGTATTTCATTGTACTAATGTCAGTAAACTGACATCAGTACAAATCAAAGAAAGACTGACAGAAGAATGAGACCGTTTCCCGACCTCATGCTTGGGCAAATCAGCCTTCTCCCTGAAAAATATTTTGCTCCACAGTCACTGTGTCTTGCACCCTAATTGTATCATGTGCCAACAAAACAGATTGTTTCCTAATTGACATTATAAAGCACGACAGCCCAGTGAAGAATGATAATTCTGACTCCAGCTATAGCAGCAGCTGATGTAAAGCTTGATGGAAATGCTGTTATTTTTAACACAAACTGCCCCAGAATTGACTTTTCACTGTAAATACAGAGATATGACAGAAGCCTCATATGCCTACTCTTATTTTTAAAAATGAAATAATTCTGCTCTAATATTTCTGGTACCAGTTCTAGTTTAGCTGGTAGCATCTTAAAGGAAGTAAGTGTAACAGTCTCTGTACAAAGCATTTATAGACAAGGTACAACTTTTTGTCCAAAGCTAGATGTAGGCAGGCTCAGAGAGGATATGTTTGCCTATGTATTTTTAAGAGGGAATAAGATAGCCAGCACGTGAAGTATCTCTCTACTGCAATTCTGCAAGATGCCATAAATTAAAATAGTAAAAGGTATATGTTACTCCAAGTATTTACATATTCAACCATGGCATATTTGAAAAATGAAAATTATTTTCAAATTTCTATACATCTTTCATAGCAAAATGCCACATTTCCCAATGGGACTTAGCCTGTCAACATAGAAGAGCAGTTAATCCTTAAAGTGTGTGTGTGTGTGTGTGTGTGTGTGTGTGTGCGCGCGCGCGCGCGCAACTGCGCATGAGCAATCATATCATTAGGCATTAATAAATGTCTAGGGTGAATTCAAATGTGTTTCAACACAAAATAGTCTCCTGAATCTAGGTGACTAAAAAACAATGGTCATATAATGCAAATCATTCAGACACTGGCACATGAGAAAATAAAGGCATTCTGAGAATGGTGATGAAGGAATTTGGAGATTTTCAGCTTACCTCTCAAGGAATAAGATGGCGGAAGAAGTAATGTTCCACATGCCATAATATACAGTGATCTACTTTGCTTATTCAAAGGAGCAATTTATATATGGTTTAAAAAACTCATCTATACTTTTTAGTTTTCTGCACTTTGTTAAATAATTTCACCTCATCTCAAACTTAACTTTCATTTTCTGTTTTGCAGGGTAAAATGTGATTGATAAAAATAGATGGCTTAGATTCAGATGACTTTCAAATTAGAAAAGAACCCCAAAGATCATCTTATCCACCCCAGATTCCACCACTTGGAAATGAAAAACCCGAGGCACAGAAAGGTAACATCAGATGGGTTTAAACAGGGGTGGGCAAACTTTTTGACTCAAAAGGCCACAATGGGTTCTTAAACTGGACCGGAGGACCGGAACAAAAGAAACCTGACCATGCTGGCACTCTCATCTTGGGCTGCTGATGAAGGAGCGGAGGGGAGAGCAAGAGAACCCTCCGCTCTTACAGCTCTGCTGGCCTGATAGAACAGCTGAACCGGCTGGATCTGACCCTCAGGCCATAGTTTGCCCACAGCTAGTTTAAAATCCAGCAAGTTAGTAACAGAGCCAGAAGGAAAAAATGCATCTGATATCATATCCATAGTTTTTCCAGCTACCTACTTCTGATGAAATAGACTTTGAAGAGGGCCTGAAAATAGCTTAATTTTCTATTGGTTTTTAGCTTAAGTTTTAACAATTTAGTTCTTAAAGTAGGTAAAGGGACAATGCCAAGGAAACAAACTGCAGAATGAGTTGAAATCCCATCACAGTTGAAGGTGAATTGTTTTGCCCTCTAAAGTTAATCCTGAGGTACTACTTGATGGACTTTTAATTAACTGACAAACATCTATACATGTGTGCGTCTGTCAATTTGTACCCCAGAAACTGACTTGAAAATTATTAATTGACACAATCCACAGGTTTGGTTATATTGAAATTAACTCCACACCTCCATTTCTTTTTCTTTTTTGCTAAAATGTTACCCTCTTTACCCTAAATTTATAGAGGAAATTTGGAAGATAGTCATTTTACTTATGATCACTATTGAATAGACTCTAACATTCCAACAAACCACTTTTTTTTTCATATATTACATTTACATTTCATTCAGAAATTTTGCCTAATTTTCAGACTCTTCTGATTGAATGTCTGTCTGTTTCCTAAGGCTAAGATCCCAGATTTCTGAGTAGGAAACTGACTTTGTAGTGCACCGGGCAAATGTGATTCCAAAGAAGCTGAATCCTTTATGAGCAGCAACAACCAACCCAGGGAGAGGGAAATTCTAGGTAAATGTGGCAAATAACACTGTGACTGAAACCAGAGTTCAAATCTCCTCCCCTTCTCTTCCTTAACAGGATGTACTGACATAAGGTGAGTACAGAATAAAGTGCACACACTGAAAACAAAACAACTGGGGGAGAGATGGGGGGATACGGTTTGAGTTGAACGTGCCCTGCATTCAATTTTGTTTCATTTCGAAGACATAATCCATGTAACTTTGCTTTCCCTCTCTAGTGAGCTTTAGTGCCATTGTGCCATATGCCACTGTTTGGAGCCATGTCTCCCTTAGTTATCCTTTAATTGGCTTGACCTATGGGAAAGATGGCTTGCAACCAAACTAATTACATAAATCTACTCCAGGCTCTATAAACTCCACTTACAGACAGCTCTTCTGAGAGAATAAAAAGGAAGGAAAAAATTTTTCTAAAGTTTCAAACTTCTTTATACATATCAAACACCAACAGCATGCATATTATTACATAATAAAAATAACATATTTTATTTCCTTATAGCTTGAATTTTTTTTCCCCACCCCATATGGTTAGCACATAATTATTATTTAAGATGGTACCAAGATGGTATGAAAAACACCATTTAAACAAAGTCAAAATTACAGCTTGAAAACTAATTTTTGGTTACTGATTTTATTCAAGAAATTCTGGTAGAAAAAAAAAAAGATTGGATGCTAGATTCTCTATTTCTTTTGAGTTTAGCCACTTTTACGGATGCATGCATGTATGTAAAGTATATTTGGGTATATGTATGGTTGATATGTATGCAGATGTGTATACCTGTGTATCTGTGTCTGTATGCCATTCCTTGTGAATGTTTTCATATAATATCATGAATTTGGTATTTTATTTGGGTACTAGATAGGAGGAGTCTGTTCTGAGTTGAGTAACTTGAGTAATATGACATAAAAATATATAAAATCAGCCGAAACTGGTTTGGCTTAGTGGATAGGGCGTCAGCCTGTGGACTGACAGGTCCCAGGTTCAATTCCAGTCAAGAGCATGTATGTACCTTGGTTGCGGGCACATCCCCAGTGGAGGGTATGCAGAAGGCAGCCAATTGATGTTTCTCTCTCATCTATGTTTCTGGCTCTCTATCTCTCTCCCTTCCTCTCTGTAAAAAAAATCAATAAAATATATTAAAAAATAAATAAATAAAATAAAAAATAAAAATATATAAAATCATAAGACAAATTTGAACAAGTCACAAATGTAGGTTTAACACCTTATTGGGCTTTGGAAAACTAAGGAAAGTGATTCAAGAAAAGGATTAGGAGCAAGTTTATAGGACCAAGGACCAGCTTATGATTTGGAAATTGACACTTTCTAGCACTGTGTTTTACTCTAAGATAATTATGTATATACTAGAGGCCCAGTACACTAAATTCGTGCACTGGTAGGGTCCCTAGTGGCTTCCAGCTGCCAGGCAGAGCCTCCCTCCCTTCCCCCAGCTGGCCCAGCCTCTGCTCCCTGATTGAACACCCTAAAGAACTCAGTGAAGGGGACAATTTGCATACTACAGTATTATTATAAAGGACTTACTTTCCTTCTTTTCTTTTCCCCTAACATCCTCTTTTCTCTGAAAGTTTGATCTAATCAACTTCTCTCATCCTACACTTTGATATGTCAAACGTAAACTTGAAAGAGGCAGAGAACGCAAAAACAAGTACCCAAATGGGTGAAATCCTGTCTGTGAAATCCTGCTAGGAAAGGCCCAGTTGGCATATGGAGTTCAATGCTCAGTCCCACTGTGCAATTTTTCAGTCTCTGCCATCAGCATCTCCAAGAGCTCCATGCTGTGGTAGCTGATTCAACCAAGATCACTGCTGAGAAGTTATGCCACTTTAGATTGTTATTTTAATTATAAATGTTAATTACATACACTGAGAATTTATTTCAGTGTTAATACATTGTGCTTTGTACGTGAAAATTATTTTAATGGGAACATTTCTGGTATATTCTTTTTCAATAGATCGCAATGATCTACCCAAGCCTGTTCTGAGAGAGAACTTTGATTCTTGTTTGATATTTTAACCTAGATTTTTAGTTAACTGAGCTCCATCATCTAGCCTTAGACCTTGTAGAGTCTACACTTATCACTGCTTTAAATTAATTAAATAAGAAGGCCAGTAGATTGCTGTGGTTTTAATGTCATGGCAACCTAAATTTAACCCTGTAAATGCCTCAGGATTATGAAATCATAACAACCAATCACAAACAGCCAATGAGACTTAAACTACAGCTAATCAAATAATTTCCTTTCTTTGCTTCTGTATTTTTTGTATGTCTTTCCTCTGGCTCCTTCTCTTTTTTTAATATATTTTATTGATTTTTTACAGAGAGGAAGAGAGAGGGACAGAGAGTTAGAAACATTGATGAGAAAGAATCATCGATCCGCTGCCTCTTGCACACCCCACACTGGGGATGTGCCTGCAACCAAGGTACATGCCTTTGACCGGAATCAAACTCGGGACCCTTCAGTCTGCAGGCTGACGCTATATCCACTGAGCCAAACCAGTTTCGACTCTTTTTATTTTCTATCGAAATCATCTGAAGCTAATTTGGAGAACTTGGTTTTGTGCTCCAAGACAGGGTAGTCTTAAAAAAAAAAAAAAAAAAAAAAAAAAGGGGACGTATTATCCTTTATTCTAACAAAATGTTATATTCATGAATTAAGTTTTTTATTCAAAAAAGCAATAGTGCCATACATTATCATAAAAAAATTGCTTAAAGTTTCAATTTGTAGTTATCTTTTGCCTCCTGCTCCTCCCTTACATCATCAAAGTCATTGATTTTTTTAAATCTCTATAGAGATTTCAAATATTAAGACATGCATATAATTTAATTTTGGAAACTCACTGGAAAATTATTTAACTTAAAAATATCTAATGGATGCATTATTTGGACTTATCAAGAACTATGGTGGACACTTGAAAAGGTAGGCAGTACTATATTCAATCATTTATTCAACAGATTCACTGAGTGCCTTCTTAAATGACAGGCATTACTTTTGAGACGAAAGTCAACAAAACAGACAAAAACCTCTGCCTTCACAGAGTTAAGGTTGTAAGTCATGACAAAGCCATGTCCTGGGGATGAGGTTAAGGTTTGAAAATTCATTACCTGTGCAGAAGACCTCCCCATCCTTTGACAAGTGGCACCTGAAACACCAAATCCCCACATGTTCTATTCTCCAGACATTAACTAGGCTACTTTTTTTCCCTTCAATGTCTTCCAAATTAACTGTTGATAAATTATCTTTTGTACATAAACTAAAATGTACAAAATTTACCTTCTCCTTACCTTCTCCTGATTTTACTTTGGAAGACTTTTTCTTACCCTTGTGATCTTTGCATTCAGTTCTACCTTAAATGAGCTCTATTAAGGGAAACATTTTTTTCTTGTTAGAAGTGGAGTATTCACAGATTTATAACATTTAGTTTCTCATTCACAACTCATGATTATGCCTGCCCCATTATCATCTTCTCTTGTCTCTATATTTCACTAACTCTAGCAGGATTCTAAGTTTTGTTTTTATTGTGTTGTGTATGTGTTGTTTTTGTTGTTGTTGTTGTTGTTTGGTGTTTGGTTTTCCACTTTGCTGCTTAATGATAATTCCTACAATCTGTATTTTAATTTAATAGGCCTCTATTGCTTTCGAGGAGTATGTTCCCCTTTTTCTAAAGTCTTTTTTTCCAGTTAAATTATCCCTTCAAGATTTCACTAGAAAGAAGACATAAGATATAACATTGATTATTTGGGGCTGCTTCCTTGAAAAGTCACCTATGGATCTACTGGAAGCTATTTGTTCTCTCTCTCTCTCTCTCTCTCTCTCTCTCTCACACACACACACACACACACACACACACACACACTCTCTCTCACACACAGAGACACATACAAACACACATCAAATCTGACCTCTCCATAGTTTGGGTTTTTTTTTAATTATTCAGGTTTCAAGTCATTTGTCATGGCTCAAACATCCCTGTTTGCTCTTTTTCTATATCCATAAAATTCAATTTCCTCATTTTTTTCATGCCACTTCCCTTGGGTACTTCCTGCACCTTTCAAATGGGTTAAGCCCCCTACCCCCACCTCTTTTTAACATTTCAATATACTTCTATATGTAATGGGTCCCATATTTCTCCTACTCTATTTAGGGAAAGCACTATGCTGGATCTAAGGGTACCCTTGCTCGTCCTTTATCTTTTCTACAATTCATAGTTTGCCAAAAGCTGAGGAAACTTTAGTTACAAAATGATCCTAGTCTTATACATAGTTCTGATGGTTTATTTCTAAAGCCTGAAAATAGTTCTCAATTCAGATATAGAATTGGAATCATTTTTATCTTCCAAGAAGTAAGAATATTTCCTAGAGAAAATTTATTTTAACCAGTCTCTCTTTTTTTTCTAACCCTCTTCTTTTTAACTCTTAACATCTGATTTCTTTAAAAATAGTATTTTTCTGCTGCATTGACACAACAGGTTGGCACATCTATATAGTACAGTCATCCATTAATTTTGTTTTCTGATAAACTGTAGCAGGTCCACTGACTGTAGAACTAAAACATTGGTCTCAAAAATCCACTACCAAAAAAAAGATGATTTCAATAATAGTTTCTCAGTATTGACTAAGGAGATAATTTGAAGGAAAAAAAAATGTATAACATCCACCAACCCAAATATCTGCATTTAAAAACACTTATTTCAAACACAGTTGAGCCCTGGTCATGGACATGAATATTTTGCTCACCATTGTCATATTTGGAATACCTTACATCATTAAATATAAGAAAAATATAAGAACCAAGCTTTAGCACAGTAAACTTTACCGAAAGAAAATATTGCTGCTCTAGCTTCTCCAAAATCCCATCCCAATATCCTAGTGTGTGTGTGTGTGTGTATTTTATATATATATATATATATATATATATATATATATATATATATATATAATTATGTTATAATTATGTTCTTTGTATTAGTAAGATGAATATATATTTGGAACAGTAGTAAAAGTTGGGCCGAAATGATAGCATTAACCCACAGGTTATATATAGAGCCTGTAATCCTGTAAGGGTAATAAAAGTTTACCAAAGATTTTTGTTTAAAGTTTCAATTCATTTATCTCCCTAGTTATTCTGATTTTAATTTCGCTTTAAAACAAACCAGCAAAATGGAAGAGAATAAAATTTATTGTTGAGGAATATTTTCTGAAGAAACTCATTGTGCTCTCCTCAACTTTGACTTTATCTTCCTATCCTATTTGTATTTTTACATGGCCCTGATATATTTATATACCCTTCAATTTCATTTTAGTTTATGTACAGTGATAAGGCATCACAAATATTTTTGGAAAATAGTAAGTGAAAATATTTAATTAACTAAAAATAATGATTTTAAGTTTTTATGCTTGCAAGCATTGTGTGCACCATTAAATGACAACAGTCTCTGCAGCAAACCATGACTTCAGCACAGCCCTGACATTTACCAGTGAGTAACTTAACATTTTAAAATTGGGTTTCAGAATTTATAATTTGTTGATCTTAACCTGAGGCATATCAATTGGTATAAAACCAAATGCTAGCTCACACTATTTTACACTTTAGATGTTAATCCCCATTTGTCTCATTTCTGCCGTCCCCCCCTCCCCAATCCACTAAACTTCATCTTTAATTTCTTTAATTTTCCTTCTCTGAGAACCACATATATTATTTCTTGAGTGCAGGAAGATCTCTAAAGTTTTAGCCCCTCTCATCATTAATCTCACATATTTTCTGGCCTTTTTCCTACACTGTAAATGATGTTTAACCATTCACTTTGTTCCTTCTTCTATCCTGCTACTTCATATACTAAATTTAATAAGTCAGAAATTAATTGGGAATTGCTAAAGTTTTAACCTGAATTTGTCTATTTCTCAGGCATGAAATTAGCTTGGTGCTAAAATCAATTAAAGCAGGACTATACTACTATTGATGAAATGCCAAAAGGCATTTAATTTCCCTAAACATTTTACACATTTGACCAGATAATACTTTGAGCCTTGCAGTTGGACAGAAAAAAAAAAATATTGAACTGCCTGAACACATCCTCATTTATTTACTCTAGTTTTTTTTTAACCCAATTATGGTGGTTTAAATAGAAAGAATAATTTTTTTTTAAGATGGCTACTGTAAACTTCCTAAGTGGGGGGAGGGGTGTCATGTTGTACTTATAAACATGCAGTATATATTTATAGTCTGAATACAATCTACACTAATAAAAGAGAAAAATTCTAATTGAGCATACCTTCCCTATGCCCACAGCCAATCAGAGCAAGAATGCAAATTATCCCAACAAAGATTGTGGTTAATTTGCATATGCTGAGGGAGGGAGGAGTGAAGACTGAAGACAGCATAGAAGGAAGAGGGAGGAAGATCAGAAAACAAGGTGGCTGTGGGAGGGAAAGTGAGGGTGGTGCCCTGGGGCCACAGAGATTGAGGAAGTGGGGTGGGTGGGTGGGGTGAGGCGTGCTCCACCCTACCCGCCCCACCCACTGTAGCAGGAAAGGTGAGGGAGGGGAGGACAGGTGGCAGTGGCCAGAGGGAAGACTGCTGGAAGTATTGCAGAAATGTTCCTGCAATGGCCCCTAGTTAATAATATTTGATAAAGGTAAACATGTGCATACCACCCACCTGAAGAATTGAAACATAATCAATACCAATGAGATCCCTCGTATGTCCCTTCCCAATGAGACTGCTATTCCTTTCTGAGGAATTAGCCATTCACTATTCTAAATTTTCTTGTATTTATTTTCTTAATAATTATATGCTAAATGCATGTATCTCTAAATAAAATGTTGGTTAGTTTTATGCATTGCACCATTATATAAATAATCCACTTTGTCTAGTCTTTTTATGATTTGTTTTTTTTTTACCACTAAATATTGTTTGAAATATATATTTTGTACTCATTTTCCAGGATGTGACTATCCCATTCTATCAGTATATACATTCACAGTTTAAAGCCTTTTCTGACTCTTCGCTGATTTGTTTTCTTTTACTTATTGTTCTATAATTATTTTGTGTCTGTGTATACATTTTTTACATAAAAATGTCTCAGTTCGTTGGAGCTGCTATAAAAGAATATGAGAGACTGTGAGTCTTATTTAAAAAAAACAACAACCACACACATTCATTTCCTACAGTTCTGGAGACTGTGAAGTCTGTGATCAAGATGCTAGCAGGCCTATTGTCTAGTGAGAGCACTCTTTCTGCTTTACAGACACACATCTTATACCCTCCCTCACATAGTCTAGAGAGAGATTTCTCTTTGGTTTCTCTTTGTAAGGACACTAATCCCATACCTCTCAAAGGCCCCTCCTGTGGCATTGGGGTTAGGATTTCAAAATATGAATTTTGGAGAACACAACATGCAGTTGATAACAAAATCTACTGTCCAACATCCTGTAATGGACAGTATATATCGATTGTCAGTAATATGCAGGGGGGAAATATTTTCTCTCTCTTTGTGGTTTGTTTCAGCACATTATGCTCCACTTAGCAATATATATGTTCTCAATTTTAATGTAATAGAATTGTAAAATTTTCCATAATTATTTTTTGTGTCTTGTTCACAAAATCCATACCTACCCTAATGTTAAAGATATCCTGATATCCTGTATATATATATATATATATATATATATATATATATATGTATATATATATATATATTTAAACTATAAAGTGTAATTAAGTCCTTAATTCAATTTATTTATTGTAAGATATGCAATAAGGATCAAATTTCCCCCACAAATGTAAATGATTTTCCTAGTATCATTTTCCTCACGCATTACATATAAAATTTGTATCTGAAAATGTTTGTTACCTGGTTAACTCACCACACCTTGTCTTATTTCATTGCCCCTCATTTCTTTAACTCCAAGTTTGTGACAATTTATTTGAACAAAGTTACCTTTGACATATTAAAGCAAATTATTGGGATCTTATTAGAATTAGTATAAATGACAATTCGGTAAAATGAGAAATGGTAATATGAAACATCATATTTTATGTCACCTTTATTCAAGAAGATGGTTTCACTGTATACTCAATTCTCCTTTGCCAGGCATACTCAGTACTCTGAAAGCACCATTTAATAATCTCTTTGCTATTATCATTGCTGTGAAGAAGCCAGCTGTTAGTCTGGTTTTCCAGCCTGTGAAGGTAAGCTGTCCCTGGCAGCTTCTATAACCTCTTCGGTGTTCTGTAGTTCCATGTGTCTAGGTGTGGGCACTCCTTTATTTCTCATCAGCAATTTTTTTAAAAAATATATATTTTATTGATATTTTACAGAGAGGAAGGTAGAGAGCTAGAAACGTTAATGAGAGAGAAACATCAACCAGCTGCCTCTTGTACACCCCCTACTGGGGATGTGCCCGCAACCAATGTACATGCCCTTGGCCGGAATCGAACCCGGGACCCCTCAGTCCGCAGACCGACGCTCCACCACTGAGCCAAACTGGTTTCGGCTCTCATCAGCAATTTTTAAGATTCATTTAACCCACTTTGAGATTTTCATTCCTCTTAATTCTGAAAGTTTTTAGGTATTATCTCCACTGTATTTTCTTATTCTATTTGCTTTTGGGCTTCAAGTAGATGAAAGCATAAATGTTAGAACTTATCACCCCATTCTACATGCTTCCAGCATGCTCTCCATGTTTTTATCTTCTACGTTTTTGTGCTGCACTCTTGATATCTCTCTTCTGATTTATTTTTTATTGCATTAATATTCTCTTTATTAAATCTACTTTTGCTATAATGCTCTTTTTCAGTTCCACTTCATCATTTGAAAGTCTTATCTCTTAGTCATAATTTTGATACATTTTGTTCATTTAAATATATTTAGAATAGTTATTTAGTATTCTGTGATAGCATTTTTAATATTAGCAGTTTATGAATATCTGGTTCTATAATTTGTTTCTGTTGACTCTAACAGTCTTACTTCTTTCCTTGTGTGTCTTATACATTTGTGTGGTTTTTTTGTTTTTGAGAAATCATATTCCCTGAAGCTTATTGTGGAATTATCTGAGGCTTGTGTTTGAATGTGTTTTTTCTCCAGAGAAGATTTGCATATACTTCTACCAGGCACTTAAAGGATCAATTTAAAGTAAAATTTCTGGTTGTGGGTTTCAGGATCAATTAGTGTTATTTTTAGCCCTAACTCAGGAAAAATCATTATAAATTCTCAGGAAAGGTTTTTTTCATTTGTTTGTTTTGTTTTCAAGCCACCCAAGGCAAAAATTTCTTAATATTTCACACCAAAGACAGGCCTGTTTGCTCATTTCAAACACAGAATGTGTCACCCTCTGAGGATTCAACTTAATTCTGAAACTCTTATCCCCTCTCCACTGAATACATTCTAATATTTGTCACTCACATGCGATCCTCAAAACTGAAGCTCTGGGGCGGCAGCAGGCCATTGCAGAGCTCCCAACGCTACATCCCTCTTCAAAAGCTTGCTGGTTTTTCTAGACTTAAGCTTTCCAGTTACAGCTTCTGAGGGTCTCCTTACTATCTTGCCATCAAAATATTTATTTTTAACATTGTGTAGTACTTAGGTGGTTTTGTACCAGCAAGACTGGAGGAATAGCACACCGTCTTTTGTGTTTTGAGTAGAATCACTTATCTGGAGACCAGAAAGATGTCCTCAGTACAGGACACATGAAGTTGAATTAAAGTCTGAGTGGTGGTACCTCCTAAGACTAAATGCTCACCACAGTAGGGACGCAGGACATCTTTTTTCGTGTCACATCTCTAAGATACTGCCCCAATTCTGGCACCAACACGTGTGCACTGATATTGGAGCTTAGGCATTATGTGCTTCTACTCTTGTTTATTTGGTTTCTCTGCAACACATCACTGTGGATTATAGCTGGCACCAGGCACAGAGGAAGGCCCAACTGTCTCAGCAGTGGAGGCAGTTTAGTTGTCTACCCTCATTAATCCAAGCATATGAGCACATCAAGTTAAACAGGCATGGCAGTCACCTTTGAAAGAGGAGCATATTTGTGTTTGAGTCGAAGCAACAAAGAAGGAAGCGAATCAAATAATTTGCCTCTAGAGTTCATGCTCTTATCACTACTATAATTCTCCAAAATTGCTGCTTTGGGAACAGAATTTGATTCATAATTGGTACATTCACAAGGAATATGAATACCTAATCATTAAAAGCAGAGGTTCACATTTAACTGATAAAACTACATTAACTGGTAATTCCAATTTGTAATAATTTTTGAGATTACCATTTGCCAATAAGTACAAGCCTACTTCTAATATATACATTAAAACTATATGATAATATAAAACATTCAGTATCTACACCTAAATATATTTTCTATGCTTTCCTCTTGAGAAAAGAAATCACAATTCTGTTTTGTTTGTTTGTTTGTTTGTTGTTTTTTTTTTTCAATCCTTAACCAAAATCAGTTTGGCTCAGTGGATTGAGCATCAGCCTGTGGACTAGAAGGTCTCAGGTTCGATTCCAGTCAAGGGCATGTACCTTGGTTGCAGGCACATCCCCAATAGGGGGTGTGCAGGAGGCAGCTGGTCCATGTTTCTATCTCATCAATATTTCTAGCTCTCTATCCCTTCCACTCTGTAAAAAAAAATAAATAAAAAAAATATATTTTTAAAAATCCTTAATAAAATTACCAACAAAAATTCAAGCCAATATCTAGGGGGGAAAAAAGGATTGTACATTTTGGTTAATTTGGACATTTATCCAGAACTACTTAAATTTTTTACTCACCCTTTCTTTTTAGAGTTCTATATATTTTTTTTTAAATTGAACACTTTAAGGGACACTGCAAAATCCAGTTCTTCCCAAAGAGTGAATGACTGTATGGTAAATATAAAGATAAAAGAAAACATGTTTATTTTATATCTTCCTAAAAGTCATCTTAAAGTATGTAATAGTCACAATAAATTAAAGTTAAAGAAAGCTGGATTCTGGCATAACCTAAAGATATTCCTGTAAAAGTTTTCTACCCCCCAAAAAAGGTATTTCCTTAAGACACGTTGAGCTACCCTTTCTTAGAAGGCCCCGCAGAGGAGAGAGTTGGAGGAGCTCTGAGAGGCCGCACCGGGGGTCCAGGACCAGGAGTCCAGGTTGCCTTTCACAGAACCTCACCCAGCCTGCCTGCCCCGGTCATGGATGTGTACAGGTCTGAATGCTTAGTTTTCATTTACAGAGTTTCTGTCCTAAAAATGTATTCATTCTAACAAGCACTTTGAGAAAAAATATAGCTTTTAACCATTCAGACATGGCCTGTGGGAGTCAGTGGATCAAGCAGGAGATGACAGATGCAATTGGTTTGTAAAAATTTTTAAGCCTTAAGAGAAAGATCTCCTAGGAGAAGTGGCACCGTCTGCTGCTGCTTTTAAAGTGACGGAACAATAGATCTTGGGCTGCCTCGGGTGCTGCCCGAAGAATCAATAAACTCTCTTTAAAGGCCCACTGATGTCTCATGAAAGACATCCAAAAACATTTTATTTATAATATCCATCTTATTTCCTTCTGAACAATGTAACTCCCCTACGGCTGACAAATTGAGAAAAGGCTGATTTGTCTATTTTACAAAATATCTGTTTTAATAGAGGACAGTGAGAGGCAATTTGGAAATTCTTCTTTAAAGAGAATCCTCAACTAGGTTTAAATAGAAAATATGCCCATTAGGGACATGTTTATGTAAGGCAAATAATTTGGAGCTATTGAATGACTCAGTAACACCTGCTAAAATGTTGGTATATGAAAAACCTTAATAATTATTTATTGTTAATATTTAATTCAAAAATCTAAATTGATAACTATTATTTGTTTATAAAACATTAGAGGATAACATTTCCAAGTAATCATATGTCGGTTGGTTGACACTCAATCTATAATCTTTGAATATACAAACTGAGGTTTCCAATTCATTAAGACTCTTGTTAGGGCCTTTCCATTGGAAAATGATAATGATATATTCTTCACAAAGTTGTTGTTAATATTAAATTATAAAACTTCTATTATATATAAATTCTTGATACATTATATATCAATATTCTTTTGTTTCTTCTTTTAAATATTTTATTGATTTCAGAGAAGGAAGAGGGAGAGAGAGCAAGAAATATCAATGATGAGAGAGAAAAGTTGATCGGCTACCTCCTGCATGTCACACACTGGGGATAGAGCCCATAACCCAGGTATGAGCCCTGACCAGAAATTGAACCATGACCTCTTGGTTCATACATTGACCTTCAACCACTGAGCTACACTGGCCAGGCTATTCTTTTGTTTCTTGCTGAAGTATTTATTAGTATACTATTTATGACTTAATGTGACTTAATGTGCATGAATATGTGTTTTGTATTTTAACATGACCATAAAATATTAAGTCAAACAGATAAAATTTCCCATAAACTATATGAATCTGCAAGTTTCATAATCCACATTGTTGATTATTCTGAAATTTAGTTACTAAACATATGTAAGCTATCTTTAGAGACTTTGTTTTAATGAGGTTTATGATATTGGTAGTAGTAGTAATATTTTATTAAAATTTTGTTTATACACAGTAAAAAGCCAAAGCAATGTAGAGAAGAAAGATAGTAATTAAACATGAATGTAAATAGTAACATAAACTATTTAGAGATGAGAAAAGGGAACCAGGCTGTAGAGATCTAAAATTTATATATCTACACTCAGGAGGTCACATATAGGTTTTATTACATAAAGCATAGAGTGTAAAATAGGGATTTAAAAAGAATATAGGACACATGGGAGTGTGTAAAAGTGATGTTTCCTTTATGGACCTTAAACAACAAAAATGTTAAAAAATATAACAAGCCCTGTGAATACAGAGCACTATTTTTTATATAAAGCACTATTTTTTATCTTCTCATAGTTTACTTTCTTAGCAAGTATAGTATCAATAAAGTGTGCCTACATTTTTTATTGATGTTGGAATTGTGTTAAGGTGTTTTGTTTGTTAGAATATTTAGGGAAAATATTGAATTTATATGCCTTAAAGAAATCACATACCTTCCAGCAACCATCACTCAAAGATTCACAAACTTACATCCTAGGTTTCATTTCAGTTTGGTCTCTTCTGTCATATTTTTAAAGTAAATGTCCTATTTCACCAAATATTCCTAAATCTTTATAAATACTTCATGCATACCAAAACTAACTAAAGTTATCTTAATACTTTTCTTTCAGTTTATTAGGTTTCTGTTTGTGGTGTTGGCTTCCATTTAGAACTTGGTTTATACAAGCAAGTGAAAGCTGTTTAATTCTCTGAGCATAATAATAATATATAAAGCAACAGAGGTACCACTATACACCTGTTAGGATGACCAAATGCTGGCAAGAATGTAGAACAGCAGAAACTCTCATTCACTACTAGTGTGAATGCAAAACGGTATGTCCACTTTGGAGGACAGTTTGATAGTTTCTTACAACACTAAACCTTTTCTTACCTATGATTCAGCAACTTTACGCCTTGGTAATTACCCAAAAAAGCTGAAAACTTGAATCCATACAAAAACCTGTATGTGCATGTTTATAGAAACTTTATTGATAATAGCCAAAATGTGTAAGAAGCCAAGTTGTCTTTTAGATTAATAAATTTGGTACATCCAGAATATTATTAAGCACTAAAAATAAATGAGCTATCAAGCCATGAAAAGACATAGAGGAAACTTAAATGCACATTATTAAGTCAAAGAAGCCAATCTAAAAAGGCTGCATACTAAATGATTCCAACTGTATAACATTCTGGAAAAAGACAAAATTTTGGAGACAAAAAAAATCAATGCTTGCCAGAGGTTAGAGAGAAAGGATAAAAAGGCAATCCATAGATGATTTTTATGGCAGGGAAACTACCTGTATTATACTCCAATTGTAGATATGTGTCATTATATGTTTGTCAAAACCCATAAAATGTAAAACACTAAGAGTGAACCCTAATATGAACTATCAACTTTTTGTGAAAAATGATGCATTGATACAGGATCAGCAATTGTAACTAATGTACCTCTCTGGGGGGCAGTGTATTTGGGTGAAGGCAGGACTTTCCCTTTCTTTCCATTCCATTTTGCTGTGAGCACAAAACTGTTGAAAGAAGAAAGAAAGAAAGAAAGAAAGAAAGAAAGAAAGAAAGAAAGAAAGAAAGAAAGAAAGAAAGAAAGGAAGGAAGGAAGGAAGGAAGGAAGGAAGGAAGGAAGGAAGGAAGGAAGGAAGGAGGTTTCCTTAAAAATAAACAGTTAAAAATGGCATTAAATATATCTTGACATGAAAATGTATGATGTTGGTAAAGCTAAGGTCACAATTTTTATGAGTCCTAAAAGTTAATATATCTTCTGGAAAATACAACTCTTACCTGATTCTTCTCTCCATTCCTAGAAAAGTTTTAAACTTCCAGTCTCTGTAATTCCTAAGATTTAGCACAATTTTCCCCTCTGCTCTCTGCTCTTCTCTGGTAAAAAATCAATCTTATTTTAAATAAAGAAACTGCCTTGGAAACTGTAACATGGATCCATGATGAATATACAAGACTTTCCATTACTGATAATGAAGAATGAAATGATTTTCTATTAAAATAAACATTTTGTTTATCTGCAATTAAGAGAAAGGAGCTTCTGGTTTAATATTATCATTACCAGAGGCTAGATGCTCAGAAGTGTGGGCTAATAACATATACAACATTATAATCAGGTCAGATTTTACTCTAATAAACATAGACTACTTTTTAAAATCACTGTCTGACATGTAAAATGTATCCTAGTAATAATGACACTAGACTATCAATGGGAATCCTATGTAATAAAAGCCTAATATGGTAAGTGCCCGGTTGACCAGTTGGCCATTCAACCAAAGTGTAATATGTTAATGATATGCTAAGGCCGCTCAACTGCTCATTATGATGTGCACTGACCACAAGGGGGCAGATGCTTGCTCTGAGCAGTAGGTTAGCTTGCTGCTGGGGTCCAGCCAATTGAGACTGAGTTAGCCTCCTATGGTCCCTCCCTGGCCAGTGAACCTTCTGAGCCTCTCCGCAATCCCAATCATGTGCCAGTGGGGTCTTTCAGTCTGGCCTATGCCCTCTCGCAATCTGGGACCCCTCAGGGGATGTCAGAGAGCCAGTTTCAGCCCAATCCTGCAGGCCAGGACAAGGGACCCCACTGCTGTACAACTTTCTAAACTGGGTCTCTAGTGCTTTAATATTTATCTTGAAAAATCAAGTACAGGTAGAGTTTCCCTTAAGATGTAAAAACCCACTAACTAAAAAAAGAAACAAATTTATGGAGATTAATCAAACAGTCAAAATTATGAATTATTTGTGACTGGAAATAATACTGCTAAAGGGAACAAAGTTATCACCTCAGAATGTGCTTCTTTGGGATATTTTTTTAAAATATATTTTTAATGATTTCAGAGAGGTAAGGAGAGGAAGAGAGAGAGGGAAAAAAAATCGATGATTACAAAGAATCCTCACTGGAGGATCATTAAAACTCAATGTGCTCAGCTGTTATTAAAGGGGATAGTTTCAAAATAGTGCAATAACATATTTTTTTTCTATAATATTACTTGGCTTGTCCTAACTTCAAGAATATTTTTAATAGTTAGCAAATATTTCCCTACTGGAATATATCTTATTATAAAGTTAATTGGAAATAACTTCTTAATGTTTATATAGTATGAATCCTATATGAATCCTTAAGCATGTCTATACTACAAATTTGGTAATAAATGTAATACAACAGAACCTTGAATCAAATAAACATAATCTACTGTAGTTTTATATGCCAACACAGGATAATTATTTCATTGAAAAAGTCCTTCATTAAGTGATTTAAACAACAACAAAAAAAGGTTGAAAATAAAATATGAAAACAACTTTTTTTCCAGAGAAATAAGGCTAAATGTGCTTTTATTTTCTGAGAAATAATAATTATACTGAGCCATCTCATACAAGTTATACCCTAAAGCACAATTAGCAAACAAATAATTGGCCATTATACATCCTTTAGTCTGACTGACTTCTTTCAGTACCTTAGAGAAATGAGAATTCCATATACTCATTACACCCTTAGAATAGAATATCCTGGTTATAAAAATGGCATTTCTGAAAATATAATAGAGCAACTAAAACAATCACATTTTAATAAGTGAGTGATTTTCCTATTTTGCTTTGGTTGGGAGATAATCACAGAAATATTATTGTTTCATCAGGGAACTTCTTTTTACCCATGAGTTTGCAAAAGAATGCCATGATTGTTTAGTTCTCCTCCTCTTACCACCATTGATATATCAAGGGGTATGTCTAATCAGAAATATTCTTTGGGTTTTTTTCTCTTTTTTTAATTTGGGAACTGGAAACATATACTAGTAAATTCCTTCTATTTCATATTAGGAGTTACAGAAATTGAAACATAGCAGTTATTGATAAACATATTCTCTGGCACACAGGGAAATACACTCTACATGTATCAAGAAAATACAGGCAAAACATAGACATGAGAATCACACATAAATTTCTAAAAAGGAGAGAAAGAGAGAGAGAGAGAAGAGAGAAGAGAGAGAGAGAGAGAGAGAGAGAGAGAGAGAGAGAGAGAGAGACTAGTATTTTTAACTAAGAACCCAAATTAATACAGTTATCATTACTATAGTTTCTTAAATTGCCTTCACAATCACTAACTCATTGCATTATATATGGTTTTAAATGTTATTGCAACACAATTAACTAACATGTAAATATTTCTCCTCTTCATTTTTCATTCTTCTTTTTCACTCAATAATCCAGTTATCTGTGATGGGAAATTGGAATTATTTGGAGTAGACTTGACCAGAGATGTTGGCTAAATCTACCTATTACAGAGCTGAGGAGCACAAAAATGTTGTTGGCTGGAACTTTGGGGAAATCTTTGAATCTTTGGTAAATAACAGGCTTATGAGCAGATAATATGTAAGAAACACTCAGGAGTAAAGGAAGGAGATTAAAACATTTCTTCTGGAGGTAATGAAATTGTTTCCACTTTGAAATTTGTTATAAGTATCACAGTAAATCAAAGAGATCTGTGAAAAAAGTCACACACACACACACACACACACGAGTAGAATATGACAGTGAGATATAACTCACATTTAATATTTAGATTTGCCTTTTAAAATTTCATTAAATATTTATTTCACTTTGTTTCCCGTTCTTGAAGACAGTATGAGAAAAATCATATCCACATTTCTCATGTCTATTTTCCCTACTTCAAGTGTAGAAAAATGTCTTGCTGGTATATATAATAGCATAGACTTATTTTTGTTTTAACCTCATGTTGGGACTCCATAGAAGAATTCTGGCAAGCCATGTGATGCCTCCATTGTCACTAGGATTACAAAGGAAGAGTTCAAATTTCTATTTTCATTTTATCATAGTATAGGCAATTGTTCCTGATTTATGCTTACACTCTCATATATCTTTGTATGCCTAAACAGTGTCTCAAGTACTTTCATATATTTTGTCAAAATGGAGCATAACAACATCTTTTTAGGCACAGTGATACAGTTCATTGTTATCACCATTTTAGAAAAATCAGAACCTAAAAATCAAGAACATCTGAAGGATTACAAGGCCTACAGCTGGAAAATACAAAGCTGATAACTAAATTCAGTTATTCTCACTCTAAATTTTGTGTTCTTTAGTTATTCTTCAGTGTTCATATTACATTAACCTTGTTCCAGGATTCCCACCATACCTGAGACTTTTGTGCAAAAGAAGTGCAGTTTTGCCTCGTTGTATTTACATTTGATGCAAGATCAAAGAAAATCTCTCTTCTGGAGTAAACTAGATTCACAACCAAGTCCACTGCCAATACTTCATGCTCAAACCCTAGTATATCATTGGAAATATTTCTTATAGAAAAATAAATGTTTTCCTACAAGAGCTAAATTATATATAATCTGTTTTACAAAAATACCCTAGTCTCTGAATATCTCATGATGAGTAATCCCCCCAAATAATTTCAGTCCCTTTTCATTTGAGAATTCTCCTTGGCTGGCTCCCTCAGTCAGCTGTGCTGCTCTCTGCTGAAGTGCCACTTCCGCTGGAATTAACTGATTTTATTTTAAAAATTATAAGAGAACATCTAATTTTTACTAAGTTTAAAACTAACACAAAGACACTCATACAATTATAATAAGCTGGAAAAAAGTTTGAAAGCCAGAAGGAAAGGTCTTGGTATGTCAGAGAAGAGTTTTGGATGGAATTGAAAAGTGATGGATGAAGTAAGAGGCTGAAGACAGGAGAGAGGTGGATCTTTTTGGAATACAGAGCAACAGGTATAAGAGGCAAGAATGCTGAAGGCATATTCATAGGACTAGAAGTGAGTCTAGAATTAAATAAGTAAGTGAGAGTAGTAGGAATTAAATTTAAGTGTGAAGAGGGATAAATTTAGGAAAGGAATTATGACAGTTTCTCAACTGTCATCAAATGGTTTTAAAGAGTAATTTGATATGATCAGATTTGCATTTTAAATAGATTACTTAAGGGCAGTAATAGGGATGTTTTAGGAGATAAGAAACAAGATAGGAAACTTTTAAGTACTTCAAACAAGAGATAATGGTGCCAGGTTTGGGTGATGACAAGTTCAGGTACAGAATGGAAGTGGTAGGTGAAAGGGAAATGGGACTGGTGAGCAGGCAGAAGAAGGCCTAGGACCCTAATATATATATATATATATATATATATATATATATATATATATATATATATATATACTAGAGGCCCAGTGCACAAAATTCTGCACTGGGGGGTGGTATCCCTCAGCCCAGTCTGTGCCCTCCTATAGCTTGGGAGCCCTTGATGTCCAAGTGCCAGCTTAGGCCCCCTCCCTGCAGGAAGCGGGCCTAAGCCAGCAGTCAGACATCCTTAGCACTGCTGCGGAAGCAGGAGAAGCT
Organism: Vespertilio murinus; assembly: GCA_963924515.1. Lineage (NCBI taxonomy): Eukaryota > Metazoa > Chordata > Mammalia > Chiroptera > Vespertilionidae > Vespertilio > Vespertilio murinus. The sequence continues at coordinate 162,932,852 of OZ004705.1, forward strand.
CCTGCCACCACTGCCGCCCTTGCCAGCTCTGAGCCCAGCTTCTAGCTGACTGGCACTCCCCCTGTTGGAGCACACTGACCACAAGGGGCAGCTCCTAGCTCATTGAGTGGGATTGGGTTGATACCGGCTCTCCAACATCCCCCAAGAGGTGGTGGATTGTGAGAGGGCATATGCCAGATTGAGGGACCTCAACAGTGCACAATCAGGGCTGGAGAGGAATGCAGGAGGGCTCTAGGGCATGTCCAGCTCAATCCCGATTGGCTGGACCCCTGCAGCAAGCTAACCTACTGGTCAGAGTGTTTGTCCCCTGATTGTCAGTGCATATCTTAGTGAGCAGTTGTACGGCCTTAGCATATCACTAGCATATTTCGCTTGATTGGTTGAACAGACAACTAGACAAACAGACACTTAGCATATTAGGCTTTTATTATATAGGATCCTAAGAAACCAGAAACACTAATCAGAAAGAATATATGCACCCCTAAGATTTGGAAACTTAAACAAGTTCAAGTGCCCATCAGCAGATGAGTGGATAAAAAATAGTGGTACATTTATACAATGGAATACTAGGCAGTGTAAAAAGAAAGAACTCTTATCAGTTGCAATAGCATGGATGGACTTGGAAAGTGTTATGTTAAGTGAAATAAGCCAGTCTGAGAAAGATAAGTACCCCATGATTTCATTCACATGTGTAATATAATAAAAAAAAAATAAATAAACTGATGCATAAAATAGGACCAGAGACATAGAAGCATGAACAGACTGATGCATTCCAGAGGGAAGGGAGGGATGGGAAGGTAGAAGGGGAGTGATTAGCCAGGGAACTTATATGCATATATGCACAACCCATGGACAAAGACACTAGGATGGTGAAGGCCTGAGATGGGTGGGTCAAGGTGAACAAACCCCACATACAAACAAAGGGGACATCTGTAATACTTAAAAAAATTAAATTTAAAAAGCACTTAAAAAGCAAGAAAAGGCATAGATACTTTAGTAACTCTGATGTGGAATAATACTGTGAATAAAATCCCCAAACCCTCAATTAATGGTAGGGAGGGGCCTGCATAAAAGCAAAGAAGAACAAGATGGGTAGAGTGATTTACCACTTCTTGATATATTCTTTGGTATACTATCAAATTTCGAATAAGGTGTAAATTTTATTTCTGCGTCAACTAAGGTCATATACTTTTACAGTGATTTTTATAAGATAAAATATTGAGAAGAGACTGAAGCATAAAATACTATCAGTGATAGAAGTCATCATCAATCAACTGCCCAAGGGAAATTACTTATTTGTGGGAGATATGACAGTGAATTCACAGCAGTAGACAATCCTACCTAATAGTGACTCCATGCTTAATAGTGTGACCTGCTGCTTAGCAGGTTGAGATGGGAATATTTTTTTTAAGTTGTTCATTGTTCCAAATTTCATTCATCCTTTTAAAGAATTGTTAACATATTCTTCCGTGTGTGTGATCATAGATGTGGCTTAAATAAAGTTTGATAAGCACTGTAGTTGAAAGTGCAAACTGGAGTCTAGAGGATGCAGGGTTTTTAACAACAATGACAATGACAAAAATGACAGATGGCTTTAACATGTGATAGATTATTTCGATAGTCAGTCAAATTTACAACCTAGATCATGCTCATTCAGTATGTTAGCCATTGGTGTCATTGCTATTATTTCTAGTTCTGTAACTTCTGGCCACAAAGTAGTATTGTGCTTCCTGGCTCTCTTGAGGTTGAATGAAATTATATAAGCAGTTATGATCAATGACTTAGAAAAACACTGATGTGTAACATTAGAAGTGGAGATCTTTGATTGTCACCAGTAATATTTGTCCCTCTAGTATGGCCAACAATGCAATTAACATTGATGGATGCTCTGAGAGTCTATGATGAGCTGACCAGCTAACTGGCAATAGACAAGTCGCATGAGTAACAAGTAAATTTTGCTACATTAGGCCACTGAAATTTGGAGTTCATGTACTATTACCTAGTCTTTTTCTCATAGTTACCCTAATTAATATATAGATTTTTGGCAAAAAGATACTCCTGAATATCATATTTCTCCGTAAAAGACCTGAGGCTAGAGCAACAAATGTGACAATGAAGTCTTTTCACTTCCTCTGAATAGCCTGAGGATGTCTTAACCAAAAATAGGTTGACATTGTGGATGTGGAGGACATAGTCTTCTGGTTCTTTTAGACTATTTTACATATTATTTTTATCAATAAGCTAAATAAGCTCTAACCAGTTTGGCTCAGTGGATAAAGCATTGGCCTGCAGACTGAAAGGTCCCGGGTTCAATTCTGGTCAAAGCCATATACCTTGGTTGCAGACACATCCCAAGTAGGAGGTGTGCAGGAGGCAGCTGATCAATGTTTTGCTCTCATCAATGTTTCTAACTCTCCCTTCCTCTCTGTAAAAAATCAATAATATATATATTTATATAATTATCAATAAATTTATACAACTTTATCTAATATTCCTACAATCTAGACAATTTAGTTTAAAAATTATTGTCCAGATGGCATAGCTCAGTGGTTGAGCATTAACCTATGAACGAGGAGGTCATGACTCCATTTCTGGTCAGGACACATGCCAGGGTTGCTGGCTTGATTACCAGTGTGGAGTGTGCAGGAGGCAACCGACCAATGATTTGCTCTCATCATTGATGTTTCTATCTCTCTCTCCCTCTCTCTTCTTATATGAAATCAATTAAAATATTTTAAATATTTTTAAAAAATCTTAAATTATGATTTTTTAAAAAATGACCAATTACTTTAAAAACAAATAGAGGGCATAAGATATGTACATATATTATACAATGAATAAATAAATAAATAAATAAATAAATGGAAATATCCTATCCATCCTTTTTTTATAGATGAAATTTATATAACATAAAAGTGTTATACAGTGTACCATTATTCAGAGGGCGTTAGTATATTCACAATTTTGTGGCACTATCACCTCTATCAATTTTCAAAAAAACGTCATCACCCCAAAAGAAAAGTCCAGACCTATTAAGCAGTCACCCTGCAACTCTTCCTTTCTCCAGCTCCTGGACACCATCAGTCTGCTTTCTGTTTCTGTGGATTTAACTATTCTGCATACTTCATATAAATGGAATAATATAATATGTTACCTTTTGGATCTGGCTCTTTCACTTAGCATTGTGTATTCAAGGCTTATCTGCCTTGTAGCATACATTAGTACTTCACTATTTTATGCCTGAATAATATTTCATTTTATAGATATACCATATTTTGTTTGTTCATCCATTGAGGGACATTTGACTTGTTTTCAACTTTTGGTTTTCTGTCAATCTTATCTCAAAATAATTCTCATCATGTATTTTTTCGGGGACTACATATTTTATAGAACAAAAATCTGGCAATATAGGAAATGAGGAGGACTAAGTATTAAGTCACATATTGAAACTAAAACTTGACCAGGTTATATAGTTGGATCACCGCACTTATCTTAGACAAAAAACAAAAAATAACTTTATTGAACTAACATAACATTGATTAGGTTTAAATCATATAATTTACAGATATACAAACTGGAGAGAGAGAGAGAGAGAGAGAGAGAGAGAGAGAGAGAGAGAGAGAGAGAGAGAATGAATTTCTGAAAAAGTAAAAATTTGGTCAGCTGCCTAGAAGGTGCCACTAGGAATTGAGGAGGATGCGTGTCCGAGGCATGAGAAAATCACCTTTGCTCACTTGAAAGGGCTACCAAAGCCAAGTGCCTACCAATAGCAGCCAGGCTGGCAGCTAGAGGAGAGCTCTGGGTGGTGTTCTCTCTCAAAGCTCCCTGCTGACATCGATCTACTCAGCTAACCTGAGTTGAGCACATACTTCATCTCTTGGTGACCCTCAATCCATACGCTGCTGGTCCCTCTGGGTCTGGAAGCTATTGCAGGAGTCATTCCAGACAAAGTCACCATCTGGTGGCTTCTTTAGTAGCGATGAACTGTATTTATGAGAGGCCCTAGAGTTGGAAGTACCCTGGAAGGCTGTGCCTGCATGGAAATCACGGGAATTTTCAAAAATGCCTGGGCTAGAAATATGTTGACGAAGAATAAGAAATGAGATCCTAAAGAATGCAAAGTTAAAGGAAATAAATTAGAGAAGAGGAAGTTTGTACTGTTAATATGAACTCACATATAACTACAGACTGCTGAGACTTGGGGGAATTTAGGTTATAGTGCTATGCCACTATTTCATGAAAGTGTATAAATGATATGGTGAATGAATAAAACAAATGTATATGAAAGCATTATTGAATTCATAGTAACATCTTTTCTGTCTGTGGGGACTACATCTGTGAGGATTATCACATTTTTGTCCTATTAACAAAGAGTCTCTCACGCTGAAAAGGCTGAGCACCAGTCATGCTCCAACCTCAGTCACAGGAGGCACATTTGCCTGGACTCCCTTGATATTCTCACGTAAAGCTGCTCTGGCCAACTGTAGAGAGCCAAATGGGAAGATACCTGGACATTGTTTAGATTGTTGCTGACTGGGCCCAGGATATTGGCAGAATCATGTCAGTTGCACTCCCACCCTGGGAGTGCGGAGATGTTATTAGTTCCTGGCTTGTGTTTGTCAGGCAGGAAGGAGTGGGTGGGATCTGGCCCCTCCTAGGCTTCTTGTTTTTTCCTGTGAAAACCCCACCTTTTTGGTATTTGAGAATAAATAGAGGTGCTGTGTGGCTCAGGAGTCGTCAGTCTGCCTCTCCAGCAGGGGAGGTCAGAGGCCCTCCCGGCTCCCAGCTTAAAACCTTTCTCTGTGTCTTTTCTTTATTTCTAATATTTCTCAATCCCTAGCCACCTCCCCTTAGAACCGGTTCGTTCATCTCTCTTTCCGTGCGGGACACGGAGAAGGGAGATCCCGCCACATCAGGCCCCCGCATTCTGGCGCCCAACGTGGGGCGTGGGCCTAAAGAGGCAACAAGAGGTAAGGCAAGGGATCGCTCCCTAGAATTGCGCGCGCCACAGATTTAAGGAATGGTAAGGTAGAGGGAGTGTATTGTTGCGAAATTGAATCAGCTGGGAGTAAAACATGGGTAATCTTTCTAAACGCTTTAAACTACGCTCATGGCTCAAAGAGATTCTGTTAAGTGTAGTCAGATTCTTGATTTCTTTCTTAAGGTTTGTTGATGAAAACTGGGAAAAGGTTAGAAAGCAATTGAGTGACCAATACTCAGAAAGTCCAGAGAAAATTCCTATTCCTACTTTAATTTTTGATTCAGCACAGGAGAGTTTAAGAATGTTTAAGTGGGGTGCAGCCATGACCTTACTGCCTGGAGTGGAAGGGTGCAAATCTTTAAGAATACCATCTGCACTTCCACCCCCTCCACATGTAAACTACTTGTAACCAAGTAAAAAAGATTAAAAGAATTTCTTAGCAACTGCCAATAATTCTCTATCTTAAAATCTTTTTCTTTCCTTAAAAATACATAAAAATTGAAAAAGTAATAAAAAAAATAGATAAACGACGCCAAAAAAGCCACTTTAAGATGCCTCATATTCGCCATCTTTTTTTTCCAGCTAATGACAAAGCTTTTACTAATTCATAAATGCATGGGGATTTCTGTGCACATGTAAAGGGGAAAAGCCAGTTTCAAAAACGAGTGCGCATAGTTTTTGAACTGGGCTTAACTTTTTGCTGGGCACAGAATAAAAACCCCAGACCTTTTAGCCTTATAGGTGGTGGAGATGAATACAGGCTAGTTTCCCAAGGCATTTAAAGCAGCACTTAAGATTTCTGTCAAGAGGCAAGTAAACACCAGAAAGTAGCAAGTTTACAGATGAATGGCTAAGAGTTTATCTCTTGACTTTGCCAACAGGAAAATTGTGACAGTTTTGAAATTTAGAGAATGGGTCAGGCCTATTGGCTGAAATGTATTGAATTGTTATAAGTATGCTTTGCATGAAGTCTAGAGAACTGAAGTTAGTCTATTAATTAAAGATGCCTTATATTTTATTTGAAATGTATCTTTAAAAATGTAAAAGTATTATTGATTTGAGAAATGCTACCTGAAAATTTTAAAGTTCTGAAAGTTTAAAAGTGTCTTTCTTTTTTGCCATGATGCCTGAAACAAATCAGTTTCTCTAACAGAGAGATGTTGACAGGAAGCCAGGAAGGCTGGTCAGCAACCTTAATTGCTCTAACCACTCTCCCAGTAAGCTAAGGAAGATAGTAATCTGCATTGAATGGCTACAAACTTCCTCCAAACTCCTGTGGCAAAAATTTTTTTGTAAAGTTTAAATTTGCCTCATAAAACATCTAGAGGACAGAAATGAAGCTCTTTAATTGATTATGACTTGTATTTTTCTTAGAAATATAAAGTGTTATTAATCTAGGACATACAAAATATATTTGACTTGTCAGCTTTAAAAGTTCAAAGTGCAAATTACATAGGGAGAAATTATATGGTTAAAATGTGTTTTATATAATTAGGAATTCAAAATATGTTACTTGTTTGGTCTGATTCAAAAGAAAGAGGATTAATTCATTGATCCAAATTAAATATAATTGATATTCTCTAAAATAATTTAGGTATATAATCTTTAAATCATATATATAAATATATTATGTATTGTATATTTGATCTTTCCAAGAGTATTTCAAGGTTTTTTTTAAGAATAACTTTTACATGTTTCACGGGCCCCGAAATGTGCAAAAGTCTGTTCTCTCTTAAAATAAATATTTTTTGAATTAAACAGATTGATACTTGAAATGACATGGAAAGCTTTATCAAATAAAAATTATATACTGTATATTAAATGTTATGAAAGTTTTCACCTGTAAGAAAAGCAAAAATAATATAGTTCTTAAATATAGCCAAAATTTCAACAGCGATAGAATTTCAAGAAAGACAAAAAGACCTCATGCAGCCTGTATTTTTGAATTGGCTGTAGGGGGGACACTTTATGCTTTTGGATCAGACCAAAAAGTATCAAACCTATAAGTTTTACTGAATAAATTTCTTTTGCCTTTTTTTAAAAAATTAAAGATACCTACTTAAGTTACTTTAAAAATTAGCTTTTGCAATAATCAATGCCATATAAATTAAGTTACATGAGAAGCCAATGTTTTATAAGTAACTGAATCCTAACTTTATGTAGCTGCCTGCATTTTTAATTAAGCTAGAGGCATGGCAACATTTGTGAATTCAGAAGTAAATTTGCTTTATTTTTTAAATGAAGATACCTACTTTAAATACTTAAATAAATTAGATCATCAAATTATAATCAAGATTTTCAGCTAAATGAAAAGCCAATAATTTTATAAATAATTCTAATAAAGACAAGAAACAGCTAGTCACTGCTTTATCAAATAAAAATTAATATGTTACTTACATACATATATTTCAAATTTTATGAAAAGGTTTTGGCCTTTTTAGAAAGGCAAAACGAAGTAACTAAATATTTCTTCCAATTTGAAATTGTGAATTTCCATGGCTAAAGCAAAGAATATCCTTACATGGTATTATTCTACAATGTCATAATTTTGATATTTCATAAACAGCATATACCAAACAAGCTTGCAAACTAATTATTTGAATGTTTGGCAAAAATTTAAAAAGCACATGAAAGGATTTAATCCGTTCCACTGTGTGGAAGGCCCCTTGGGAAGGCATTTAAGCATTCTATATTGGCCCTTCTTGCTCTTTTTGCCAAAGAGGGATCCGCTTCTCACAATTCAATTACGGTATACTGTTGCTTGAGTTTTCAAATTTATGCTGAGGTTGAAGCCTCATGGTAGCTTGTGTCTCTCGCGCAGTGGCGGGAGCTGGGCCCTCCATGGAGAAGAAACCTGGGTTCCCCAAGATATCAATGCCAGGGCCCCGCCAGCAGGTGAGGGGATCCCAAGGCAGGTACTGGGCATGGAGGCCATGGGGACATAAGCTACCAAGGAGACAGAACTTAACCTCACATCACCCTGCTTGGCCCCGGAGGATGGCTGGTTAGCCAATGACGGGTAAGATTCCTCAAGGGAGGAACAACCTAAGACAGGCACAGTCGCATAGGGGCCATCAGGAGTGAACTTGGGGGTCAACAGAGGTGGGGCACAGATCCTCACCCCCCCCAATATTGCAAGGGCTTGAACACTCGCCCTTTCTGAGGGAGGTCTCCTGCCCCATGGCTGCTTCGTGCTTCCCATGCCCATTTCAGATGGGGACCCAGCAACAAACAGATGTGGCCCAGCTACAAACAAGAGACTTGGTCCAGCTCATATTGAGACCCAGGCAACAGAGAAGTGGCTGATGGCAGCTGCCTTATATCTAAAGCTATCCTAAATCCAGGAATGCTCAGGGCTTTTCTCAAGGATTCAAATAATCCTTTCCATTAAGATTTAAATTTAACAGTAAAATAATCAATTTTTCAGATTAATTTAAATTGACTAAATAAAATAAGTGAATATTCAAGAAAATTTCATTGTACAAAAAGCTATTCCTAAAGTATTAACTAAAATTTCTATTGGTAGTTCATTTCATGGTAAAATTGCTTAACATGCAATTAACCCTAAAGCAGTCATATTTTTGTACAAAAAATTAAAAGTTATCAAAACTGTGTTATAAAAATTTTTCCAAAAGCCTCCTAATAATTAAAAAAAAAGGGGAGGGGGGATAGTGGAAAAATACCATGTAAGGAAAAATATTCTGTGAGTAATTTACATCTAGACAAAAAATTTTTACTTTGAAAAATTAATTTTCATTTATAATGCTGGAATCAAGGCACCTATGAAAAATCTTATGGTGTCAAAATAAGCCAAAGGAAAATCATTTGGACAAAAATCAAAAGGATCCCAAGTCTAATTTGTAGAAAAGATTCCATTATTAACCTTTGGTCGAGAATATGTTTATATTTCCAGGAAACTCCAAGACTTTATAGATTCCAGCAACAACGGATCCCGGAGATGACCTGATAGGGCTGTTTCCAGCCATAGAATAAGTAGGAGCTCACAAGAACAGAGGAGAAATAGTCCACTAATAAGATAGTGAAGATGCCTTGCCATTGTAGCAGTCAGCACCTGTGCATTGCTGCAGGTTGCCCAGGACCAAGGGCAAGGAAGGACTGAGAGTTGCCCATTGACAGCAAAGCGGAAGGAGAATAAAACTGAAAGCGATGCAAGGGACTGTGCTGCCAACATGGAGTCATCTGAAGAAGTTAAAAGACTGAAGTGGAAGCTACTTCTTCAACAATGTACCTGCTCATGCAAGCATCTACTAGCTTCCAATCTTCTGCAAAGTCTTTCACAGCCAAGTCCAAGGACTCTGCAGCAAAAGAGACTTTCTTTCTTTTGGTAGCTAAAAATGTTAATATGTCCATAGTTCTGATTTCTCATGTTGTTTTGAATTGACATTGTTTTGTTATTATTTAATAGCCAGAGATTTGCTCTTGACTTCAAGTTTTGAAAATGATAACATGGATATAGTTTAGTTTTGCATTGGCATTATTTGTAATTGTTTCAAATTAGAGTTTTATTCTTAATGTTTAAATTTTTTTTTTAAAAAAGAAAGGGTGAGATGTAGAGAGCCAAATGGGAAGATACCTGGACATTGTTTAGATTGTTGCTGACTGGGCCCAGGATATTGGCAGAATCATGTCAGTTGCACTCCCACCCTGGGAGTGCGGAGATGTTATTAGTTCCTGGCTTGTGTTTGTCAGGCAGGAAGGAGTGGGTGGGATCTGGCCCCTCCTAGGCTTCTTGTTTTTTCCTGTGAAAACCCCACCTTTTTGGTATTTGAGAATAAATAGAGGTGCTGTGTGGCTCAGGAGTCGTCAGTCTGCCTCTCCAGCAGGGGAGGTCAGAGGCCCTCCCGGCTCCCAGCTTAAAACCTTTCTCTGTGTCTTTTCTTTATTTCTAATATTTCTCAATCCCTAGCCACCTCCCCTTAGAACCGGTTCGTTCATCTCTCTTTCCGTGCGGGACACGGAGAAGGGAGATCCCGCCACATCAGGCCCCCGCAGCCAACAATGCTAACTTTTCTTTCTTTTTAAAAAAATATATTTTATTGATTTTTTACAGAGAAGAAAGGAGAGGGATAGAGAGCTAGAAACATCGATGAGAGAGAAACATCAACCGGCTGCCTCCTGCACACCCCCACCGGGGATGTGCCCGAAACCAATGTACATGCCCTTGACCGGAATCGAACCTGGGACCTTTCAGTCCACAGACCAATGCTCAATCCACTGAGCCAAACCGGTGTCAGCAACAATGTTAACCAGTTATGGGCTTTACCAGATTCACCTAACTTTTAAGATACATGCTTTTTTCCATATATATGCAACCCCTGCATTTTACATAGACTGCCCAAGACCAACCTTTCTTGGAATATAACTTCACATTTACATTACTGAAAACTTAGTAGCACTAAATATTTTATTTTTCCTAGAAGACAAACTTCAAACATCACCAGATGTCTAACTGGGGAATCTTCCTAAAAAAAATTAAAAAAATGAATATCTGTGTTTTCTATAAGCTGAAATGGCATTTAAATTTTATTCAAATTTGTCATTGGGCACTGGAGAGGAATATTAAAATCCCAAGTACTTTTAAAGAGAAATTTTGGTCATAGGTTTGCATTCAAGGTACAGATATGTGCCTGAGAGATTCTAGAAGGACTCATGTCCTAAGAAATTACTGTCAGTTCTTCTAAATGAGGATTTGGAAAAGAAAGTGGAAAGAATTTTGAATCTCCCTGCCAGCTCAGCAAAAATATAGGATGCTAGCTGCTAGACTCAGTTCTGAAAGAGAAAAGCGTTAGGCATTTCTCAGCAGAAAAAAAATATACATTTCTACAAAACAGGTTTCCAGCTACTGCTTTCAACCATTATTGAGTAATAAAAGATAGTTGCTATTGAAATCTAAAGCTTAAATGGGTCTGAGCTAAGAAAACAGCACACATTCAAGGCATCATTTATATAGGAGAAATTCTTCAGGAGAAACCCATAAAACCCGAAGATATTAAATAGATTTATTACCTCCTTTACAACAAAAAGGGAGACTATCAGCTCCCCACTGTGCCCGGATGCTTTATAAAGAGCATCTGTGTTGCTTGGAAATCATCACTCAATCAACCCAAAACTCATGACCAGATTCCCTTTGTAGTTGCTTCTGATTAGGCCCTCCTCGCCGAAAGAGGAATAGCACAGGGACCAGGGTCACTGGTGTATAACGCAGAGCAACTCTAGAAAGCTTTCCCCTGCATCACACTGACAGGATCCTAATAGCCACGCGATGCTGGAAAGAACGCCATGTCATAAATTCATCATGAACTCCGGCTCTCCCAGAATAACTTAAAGTGATGGTGTTAATGACAGCACGGAACCTGAACTCTAAAAGGCTTGGTGTTTTGATAAAGTGACCTATTTTCCTACATTCTTCTGGTTATTGACTTATGTTATGTGCAAAACGTATGTCACCTAATATTTCCATTAATACTTAAGTGGAGGGGGGGAGTGTTGGGAGCAGTCTGTTCTCACAAGATACTTCACATGCTTCACAGAGGCAATTCTTTCTGGTAGAAAACTCCCCTCTCTCTCGCCATTCTCTGTTAATTCTGTTTCAGGTGACATGAAATTTAAATTTCAGTAAGATAAACTCCCAAGATTGAAAGAGGCAAAATTTCCTATTTTTGGAAGTACTTTCTCATCTTAATCCTAGATGTCAGCCTACGTAACACTGCATGTCAGGGACGGAGAGTATAGGTTCCACGCCTCACCCTGCAGCCTGAGAGAAAATATAAGGAGACTCACAGGCAGAAGCCAATGTCCAGGAGGCCAACAGTTTTCTTGATCACTTTCAGCTACAGATTTGAATCTCTAATGAACATGTGTTTCCCCCCCCCCACTTGAGCCCTTTACATCTGTTGTTTTTTTTAAATATGTTTTTTATTGATTTTTTCACAGAGGAAGAGAGAGAGAGAGAGAGAGAGTTAGAAACATCAATGAAAGAATCATCGACCAGCCCTTGACCGGAATCGAACCTGGGACCTTTCAGTCCACAGGCCAATGCTCTATCCACTGAGCCAAACCTGTTTCGGCTATAGCTGTTTCTCTTGGTCTCAAGGTAAATACTGAAAATGGAGTGCTTGATGAAGGTTTTTACTGGCAAATGGGGAGCCCTAGGTGCACAGTGGGACCCTAGGGAATGGGTGACCAGACAGGAGAAATGTGGTCACTTTTTTTTAAAGACAAGAGACTGCCAGCTGTGTTTGGCCCCTATTAGGAAGGTCTCAGCCTATGAGTGCTGAGGGGCGGGTGATAATCCGAAGACCAGTCACTTAAGCTTGGAGCTGGCTGGCTGGAGGTCATTCCCTGCAGAGTTTGGAGCCCATAACAGGTGCATTGTAAGTGACGTGCCTCCTTCAGGACTATGTCGCCCAGTTATATCTGCATTGGAGACAGCGAAATAGGGAGTCGGGTGAGATTTACCAGTATCTCAAAACAAACTACATGGCAATCAATAAAAGGAGTAAAATCATACTTGAAATTTGTTGGGAGAGTTTACACAGAAGAAATTAAAATGTGAAATGATTCTGCATGCAAATAAAGCCTTCTTCCAATCCCTTCCTCCGGCGGGGGCTTCTGAAAATGCTTATTTCAGTGTTTCCCTAAGCACTTCCACCTCGCTCCCACTCGTGTCTGGGAAATACGGCCCATTAATCTCTCTTGCATCGCTTTCATCAGAAAGAAAAAACAACCAGGAAAAGGTCCACACAACAAGAAAAACATGTCCTCTAATGTTTATTCATGAACGTGGGTGGCTATTCCAGGGAAGGCATAAAAAACAGAGAGCCAGTATATGTGTTTCTAATTTCTCATGCACAAAGATACCTCAAGCTTCAAATTTAGTTCAATGAATGCCCCAGAATCTGACCAATGAAATTAGCACACCTCCTTTGAGACAGTGTGTTCAAGGAATACTTACCATTAGAAACAGGTTTGTTTGTGTTTTTGTTTTATAAAAATTGCCTTCAGCTACACTTTCCTTCTTCCTTTCCAAGTTAGGTTTATCACTGAGTTAAAAACAAAATAATGTTGACACTAAATTTTTACACGCTGCTTTTATATAGGTTCTACGTATTTAAATAGGGTCATATGTGATTTCTACTTCCCAAAATGTAAAAGTATAGATTTTTTTATCTGTATGGAATACAAAATATCTTTCCCAGATATAAAAATATTTGATAACTCAAAAAAAAAGGAAAATATGTAGAATCAGATCAAATGTCTTTCTTTAGTGTAGAATCAGAAAGAAACAGGGATAAAATATCTTTTTTCTCATTAAGCAGTATTAATTAATGGTGGGGGAAATGTAGTGCGTGATAAGAAAATTTAATAACGTTTTCTTCTAGTTCTTAATAGACCTGGTAATATTTTAGAAACTTGTAATATGTACTTTGTGTATGTTCATAAATATATAGGTTTGCCAAAGAAATCCATAATATGTGTGCAGTTTTGTACATTTTAATCTACTAATCTATCATGAATAGTTTCCAACATAGGATTTAAAATGCAAGTTCTCTACCAAACAAAAATATATTGCACCAATGTTTATGATATTAACATCAAAATATTACTTCTTGACTTTTCGCGAAGAACAAGTATAATAGGGAAAGAAAATAGAAGGGCAATTATTTTTAAAGAAAAAAATCCATCACAAAGCCAAAATGTTTTCTCGATTGACTGAAAGCATATTTCTTTTTTAAAATTAATTTAAGTTTTTTCTTTATTGATTGAGGTATTACATATGTGTCCTTATCCCCCCATTGCCCCCCCCCTCCCATGTCCTCAACCCCATGGTGTCTGTGTCCATTGGTCAGGTTTAGGTGCACGCATACAAGTCCTCTGGTTGATCTCTCCCCAGTCTGATCAATGCTTCTCTCTCTGGATCTGTTTTTGTTCATCAGTTTATATTGCTTATTATATTCCACAAATGAGTGAGATCATGTGATATTTATCTTTCTTTGACTGGCTTATTTCGTTTAGCATAATGTTCTCCGGTTCCATCCATGCTGTTGCAAATGGTAAGAATCCCTTCTTTTTCACCGCAGTGTAGTATTCCACTGTGTAGATGTACCACAGTGTTTTTAATCAGGTCATAAGAAGTACTAATGGATCAAAATAATATCTATTTATATATGTTTTTCAACGAGTACTGGGTACTCCTATGGGATAAGCAATCTCAGTAACCTGGGATAGACTGTTATAAATAGTTCTGTTTCCCTCTAAAATAAACAATTTTAGTATAAATTACATACATTGTTGACTTATTTATATTTTATAACTCTAAGTTTATAACATTGTTATTACATCTATTTTTATTATTAACATTCTGTATGAGAGTGGTACTAGCTAATTACATGTTTATGATAGTGAAACAAAAATAGATCATTGATATTTGGCTTAGTCATTGTTAAAAAAACAAACAAAAAAACACTAAAAATACCACTTAGCAATGTAGGAAAGTTACATGAAAAAGAAATTTAACTGTCACAATCTTTAAAAAATAAAAGCTGTTATTTTATTGAAAATAACAAGGTGGTTTTCTATGCACAATTAACACCTATCTTAAAATGCCAACATTAAACTGAAACACTGAGACTATAGAGCTCTTCTCATCTAAGTCAAGTGCTTTCTAGAGCACAACTCATCACAAATATTAACTCTTCTGGGAGTTCTAAACATTAAAGCAGGTGAATACACTGGAATGACTTCTCCAGTGTAATAAATAGTAAGGTTGAGTACACAGGAAAATGTCCTCTTTTCATGAGCCTAATTTGCTAGAAATTTCAAAAAAATACATTTAAGTGAGTAAATAAATAAGTGCATAATATTGCTACAAAACATAAGGGCTAAAAATTGTGAAGGTAGGAGAAAGCTAAAATGTATAGAAGAGGAATACTGTTTTATGAAAGCATATATCACAAAGGCCAATAAAAAGACAAATATTCAATTTCACAAGTAATTAAATGTATCCAAAATAAAACACCAACATGGTACCATTTTTATGGTTAAATTTCAGAGTTTATATCAAGAAGTTATTATGCTAGGTGAGTCTGTGGTAATGCACCTTTCTCACATGTAGTGGGTTAGGTAAAGTATAAATTGTCACAAATGAGATGGAAACTAACTTACAAATATGTGTCCAAAGTCTTCAAATTTTGCGGTGGGAATAAATATGTTTTGGGCCATCAAGTTGGTGAAATAAATATTAAAAACTTTCAAAATGTAAAACTTTCAAATGAGCAGTTCTGCAATCACCAACTATAAGTATAATAAGAATGCAGTAAAGGATGAGCAAAGAGATTCAGTTTCAAGATTTCATCACAAAACTGTTTACTGCAACAAAATGTTTGGAAAGAACCTTCATGACCAGAACTAGGGGATGGCTTGATTAAGTCATGCTTTATTACTTCTATGATTACTGCTACCCCTAACACCAAAAATTATAATAGTATTAACCAGGCATCCATGTAAGCCAGGCAATAGTCTAAGTCCCTTATACGCATTATATAAATGCATCCTTAAGTAACTCTATGAAGTTGTGTTAGGAATTTTTTTTATTATATATACAACCAAAAAACATAACACACACACACACACACACACACACACACACACACACACACCATATTTTACTCCAAAGTCAGTGTTTTTAACAACCCCTTACCCCACTGCATTTCTACCTGTCCTCCTGCCCTCTCGGCCTAGGCCCACACTAGCATTGCCCTGGACCAGGACTGTGTTTCTTTTATGTGTATTGTAATGTCCAATACAATGTTTAGTACATTACCCACTCAATGAGCATCTTAGGAAGAAAATACGAATAAAAGACAAAAGGAGGAAGTGAGGAAGAAAGAGGGCAAAGTCTTGCACCTGGGATGAGGCAAAGAAGAGGAGGCAAGAGGAAAGCCACGGAGGGAGGTAGGAAAGTTAGCTTAGGGTGAGAGTGTAGAAGTGAAGGAGTTAGACATGAAGGGAGATCAAAACAAAACAAAACAAAAACTACAGATTATGGAAATGTGTTTTAATAATCACAAAGCAGAAGGGAAGAGTTTTTTTTGCCCTTTTGATTTTAATCTACAAATACATAATAAGAAAATTTTGCCGAAACCAGATTGGCTCAGTGGATAGAGCATCGGCCTGTGGACTGAAAGGTTCCAGGTTCGATTCCAGTCAAGGGCATGTACCTTGGTTGCGGGCACATCCCCGGTGGGGGGTGTGCAAGAGGCAGCTGATCGATGATTCTCTCTCATCGATGTTTCTAACTCTCTATCCCTCTCTCTTCCTCTTTGTAAAAAATCAATAAAATATATTTTTTTTTAAAAAGAAAAAATATTGAACAGCACAAATGTAACTTATTGCTACTGATGCAAACACTCATGGGCTCATGAAATAATTGGACACCACAAAAGTAGATTAATTTGAGGAAACAAATGGTCGTATAGGTGCTTCAACTTATAGTTTAATCTTTTGAGAATCATGGAGTTTTAAAGAAATGTAGGATTTATCAATTTATCTAGTCTAACTCCATTTTTAATGTTCACATAAATGATCTGCCCTTAGCCACATACATGATGAATTAGAACACTAATGTGATTCCAATCTGCTATTGTTTCTAATACATTACTCTGCCCAAGGAGTGTTCTCTGAATTAAAGGTATTAATGGCTGTAGAAACAGTTGGGCACTCTTACGGACCATCCTTACTTACCATAAGCCTAAAATCAAAAGGAATATCTTCCTTCTTTTGGGTAATTACAAACTACAAACAAAGCCTATATATTTTAAAACTCACTTGGAATGTTCCAAACCCATTCTTGTAATGGAAACTTAATGTTTATTTACAAGCATAAAATTTGAAATAAAATAAGCATTTTCAACATAATCTTACATAGAATTACATTTCTAATTCACTAAAGTTCCAAGGATATAAACTGCTACCCATCATATTTTGGCAGATACAGAATGCTATTCTCCATTACATGTGATTGGCACAGTTATGTACTATAATAAATTCTGTCAGTTCGGCATTTTTTTTTATTTGACAACCTTATAAAAAATAGTATTGCCAAGGAAACCAATTAAAACTTGATTTCCAGTGGGTGTTGACTCCTTCCGATTCCTCTGTACCTCGGTTCTCTCACAGCAGCCACCATATGATCTAAACCTCCTTTGCATTGTCAACCTATGGGCTGCAACTGTTTGGAATATTGTATACCCATTTTTGTCTCTCTTGCTGTTCTAAATAACTGTGTTGATTATAAAGATATTTGGATCCTCATTGTTGTAAAAGAAAAAAAAAAAAACTTGATTCAACTCCTCTATTTTCTCTCTTTCTATTGTTTTAGTTAACAGTGAGATCCCTGTCAATCTTTTTCTAGAGGTAGTAAATGGACAGCACAAAGTCAATTCTTTCTATAAACCACTCCCTGCCTTCTGCTAGCCAATGTCTGCGCTAATGTGACAGATATGTCACTGTGGGACTGACATTTCATGTCCACTGAACCAACATTTCACTTAGTTGTAGGATCCCTTTTTTTAAGGATTCAATATGAGGGGGGTGGGGGGGAAATGCTGTACTACTGGAAAAGTGTCATCATTCTTTGACAATAAATATGAGACGTCTTATACTGCCAATAGGCCAAAGTTTAGAAATTCAGAAATTTAAGCTAAAAATTAAAACAGAAAGAGATGTTTGAGAAGGCAAAGCAAAGAACACCAATTACCTGTATTTTAAGAGAGCTTTTATGTTTAGATGGCAGTAGGATCACCGTGATTTGCATGGTAATCTTTAGACAAATTATTTTGTGGCATAATATTTATGTTTCCTCCAAATATGTTAAAACATAACATTTTTGGTGAGACAGATTAAATTATTTCAGTATTCAGGTAACACTGTACTTTGTCATGAAATCTAAATTTGGTTCAGAAGAGCAACTCATTAAGAAGGCTATAAAATACCTAACAGTGTTCAAGTGCATGAATTTTGTTTTTGTTTTTATTCTTTTCCATTGAACTATCCTCACTCTACATGTGGCCTCTCAGCTATAATACAGTAGGTCCTCGGATTTCATCAGAGATCCGTTCCCACAGGTGACATAAGACAATTTTGCTGTAAGTCAGAACTCACCTCCAAAAGCACCTATGTCACTCACATAGAGCACATACACAGCAGGAATGAAGTGAAAGAGCAAAAAAATAAAAAATAAAAATTAGAAGAAATATATCAATTCCTGACCTTTTCTTGTGGTAAATACGTAATAAAAATCATAAAGCACATATGTACATACTGTATTTGCCGGCGTATAAGACGATTTTTTGGCCCTGAAAAAAACCGTATTTGCAGGCGTATAAGAGACTGGGCGTATAAGACGACCCCCTAACATTTCCACTCAAAATACAGAGTTTGTTATATACTCGCCGTATAAGACTATCCCCCACTTGGAGGCATATTTTTCAGGGCCAAAAAATCGTCTTATACGCCAGCAAATATGGTACATTGAAATGACGGAAATTCTTTTTTATATAAATAAATGGGAGATGGCGACGTAACCATGTATGTCGAGTCTGTAATAGGGTTCAGCTATCTGGTCTCAGACTGCTACATAAATGTCTCTCATACAGACCCAATTATCTGATTCTCATATCACTAGAAAATTAACTAATATTGGAAAGTAAAGCAAATTTTTTTTCTAGAAATGTATATTTTAAGATTTGATAACAGCACTAAACCAAAATGTTACTATCTAACTCACCACTTAGAATATATGTTTCATTGATCAAAAAAAATTCTTGCATAACCATATGCGCAATGCACAGGGCTCAAAGCAATGAGTGCAATGCTAACCAACACCATGCAGAGCCCCGTCTCCACGTGACACTGTCCATGGCTTATCTTTCAGCTTTGATCAGCTATGTGCTGTTGCTTCCACTTGGGTGACCTTGCTGAAGTGGACACACACTGTGAAAAGCAGAAGGTAGTAAAGATGATCTTTAGATTCATTTCTAATTGAAGACTTAAAAGAGGAATAGCAAAATGATACAACATAATTAATCAAGATTATAATGAACCAAAGGGGGAAATGTATCAGAAGTAGACTAAGACAGATTCAATTTCTATATATAGGTCTAACACATAGGAATTGAAAAGGCGAGGCTAGAACCCTGCCTCCTTGTGGGACAGGGCGGAGCTATCCTCCATTTTGTGGCCGGACCCTAGCCCTAACCCAACCAATCAGGGTCATATCCCCCCCTGTATAAAACCCATTGAGATGTTACATTCGCTCTCTTTTCCGCCATGCTGTTGGCGTGAGTGGAATGGAGCCCATGCTAGCATGGAAGAGACTCTCTTGCTAATTGCATCGGATTTGGTTCCCTGGTGGTCCTTGGGGATCACGAAATCTGGGCACAACAGGAATTAGTCAGCAAAACACTGGTTAAAATATGTTTTCTAATTATATACATATATGTAATATATAGTTATATATTATAAATAAGGATGTGACATATAACAGAATATGATACATATGTCAAAGTGATTTACAAATATATATACATACATATATATATATATATATATATATGCACTTGCAGCAGATTTTAAAAGTTTTACATTTAATAATAACTTACTAAGTGTCAAACATTGTGTTAGGCACTTATAAATCATATTTAATTCTGACAGGAAAGTATTATCATACATATTTATAGATGAGTCAGATCACCAATTTTCCTCTCAGCTATACCAGCTCGACTATAAATACATACGTCTCAGCAGATTCAAAGCTGTTTATTTCCTTAAAGGATTTGTAATAGCAATAGTAATTTCACATGAAGCTTTTGGTTTCTAAATTACAGACATGCCCATAACACAGGTGTGGATTACCAAGTACAAATATTAATAATGATAATTTAAGAGATTCCTGGTTGATTTTCCTTTTTAAAATGGAACTTTTTAAGTACAAAAAGCCCTACACCAATCCATGTCTATCACAGGCAGACTGAAAAACTCTCAGCACCTGGGAAGCAGTCACTCTCAGGATGGGTTGGCATTCCAGAGAGATAATGAAAGGTCATTTTCTCATTCAAATACTATGTTGACAAAGTCAAGAAAGTAGATTACAAAGCAGCTGACATAGTAATAATAATTATAGAAATGATTTTATGGAATAAATAATAGATGATAGATAGATAGATGGATAGATAGATTTAAAGGGACACATTCTGATTTAAGTGTATACATTTATCAAATCCTCATAACAACTCTACATGGTAGATGTTATTATTATTACTATTTTACCAATGTTAAAAGTGAAAGACAGAGAGATGAAGTAGCTTTCTCAGTCTCTCCAGAAAAAGGTGTAGAGAGCCTTCTGGGAAGGCACTTGGACATTCTTTTTAAGCTGAGCCCCAGGGCACTGGCAGAATCCAGTTAGCTATCAGTACTGATTTCTTATCTTTATCCAGGTGCTTGGAATGAGGAACAAAAAGGACCTTGACCCACCCAGGTCTTGATAAGCTAAATCTTGTACCAAAAAAATGAGGAGCTTACCCAGATCTTGATGAATAGGATTTGGACACACTGGAAACTCCTTTTGACCTTAAAATCCTTTTTGGAAACCAATAAATATGCTGTGTTGTCTGAGGTGAGTGTGACTGTCTCTCTACCAGAGGCCAGGGAGCCACCCTGCACCCAGCTTGAATCTATTTCTGCCTTTTGTCTCTTTCTCTAATTTCTTAATCACCAGCTCTTCTACTCAGGAACCTGTCTTTCTCCCTTTCCATGTGGGACTTGGAAAAAGGAGAAACACCACACTGCAAAAGGGATACAGAATTTTTTTTTAAATGAAGATAAAGCACATTGTCCAGAGATTGATGATAATGAGTTCATTGATATAGGAGTTCTCAGAGTAATACACAATATAATGCAACATGTCCAAATACTTGAAAACATTTAAATACAATTTTGCTTGGGCTACATTGGTGAGAAAAATATAAAGAAAGTTTCATTTCATTTAAAAAAAAGTAAAAAATAAATTACCAAATATTTATTGAACACCAACTAGATTCCAAGCAATACTTTAGAAACGTGTTTATGAAGATTATGAAAACATTCGCTGGAGTTTAAAATCCAGTGGGAAAGAAGAATTTAAGAAAATGAGTACAACTCAACATAGCAATTGCTCTGATGGATGAATACAAAAATCATGAGAGAAGAGAAAAAATGATCCAATATGGCTTTCCCACAAAAAAAAAAAAGAGACATTTAAAGCTAATGTTAGTTTAAGCATAAATTTTGCATATCAGTAATGGTGGAAAGCACTGAAAGCAGAAACAACCTTGTATGGATTGGCAGTGGAGAGTGAGAAAGCCTATTCAAAGAATTAGATGTATTTCCGTCTCACTCAAGATTTTCCCTATAAAGTAGGAAAGTTGTAGAACTGTAAGGTCCCAAGAACCCCAGTGAGTCCGACAGAGTGGGTGACGACCCCAAGTCAAACGCCAAGACTGAAACTTGATGCAAAAAGCATAAGGTTTTAATACAAGCGCAGCGCAGGGGCTTCTCAGGCAGACAGCATCAGTGCTGGCTGACTGGGAGCGCCGAGTAACTGCAGAACATGAGTTTATAAAGGCAAACACCACACGCAGGTGGGGTTACACATGGAGGGGGAAGAAGGGAACAAGGAAATTCTAAGAAGGGGAGCTGGGCTCGTTAATTACATGTTAATCTTGCAAGCCCCTTTGTCTCTCCCCTTCCCATTCCTCTGGGCAAGTCCTCAGGGTAGGGAGTTTCTGGGGACTGATTTCATTCTTGCCTAATCTTCAACCGTAAAGAACTGACCTCATCCCTGTCTAATCTTTAACTGTAAAGGTCACATCCTGGAACAGGCAGTGGGGAAGGTCACTTCCTCAATCTTGGGGCCCTACAGAAAATGCTGCTGGATAGATAACAAAATGCAAATCTATTTAAAAGTTATAGATGGATTTTAATAAATTCTGTACCTAACAATCTGAAGGCAGAAAATAATGAACCCATATTATTTGATACTAGGGGCCCAGTGCACGGATTTGTACACCAGTGGGGTCCCTCCACCTGGCCTGTGTCCTCTGGCAACCTGGGACCCCTCGAGCAATGTCAGATTGCTGATTTCAGCCTGATTTCCACAGGCCAGGCCAAGGGACCTCACTGGTGCACATGCACCTGGCCTCTAGTATGTATATAAGATCTTTGGTCAATCCCTTCCCTTCCTCATCCCTCCATCCTTCCCTCTGAGAATCATAAGTCTGTTCTATGTTTCCATGCCTGTGCATTGAGTATCTGCCCCCTGCCTGTCAGTGCGTGTCACAGCTACAGTCGAATGGTCATTTGGTTGCTTAGGCTTTTATATAGAGATTAAAAACTATAATCTCTACATTCTTTCATTCAACCTGATTAATCAAAAGATGGATCAGCCAAAACCAGTTTGGCTCAGTGGTAGAGCGTCAGTCTGCAGACTGGGGAGTCCCGAGTTCGATTCCAGTCAAGGGCATGTGCATTGGTTGCGGGCACATCCCCGGTGGGGGGTGTGCAGGAGGCAGCTGGTTGATGTTTCTCTCTCATTGATGTTTCTGGATCTCTATCTCTCTCCCTTCCTCTCTTTAAAATACCAATAAAATATATATTTTTTTAAAAAGATGGATCAAGTCAAAACGGGTTTGGCTCAATGGATAGAGTGTTGGCCTATGGACTAAAAGGTCCCAGGTTCGATTCCAGTCAAGGGCATGTACCTTGGTTGCAGGCAGATCCCCAGTTGGGGGTATGCAAGTGGCAGCTGATTGATGTTTCTCTCTCATCGATGTTTCTAACTATCCCTCTCCCTTCCTCTCAGAAAAATCAATAAAATATATATTTTTTAAAAGATGGATCAAGACAGAAAGAGATTCTAATTGGAGTATTGTTAGTGCACAAATCTTGAAGAGAATAAAAATGACCCAGATGTAAAGTGTAGAGAGGTCTCTGAAATATGTAATATTTTATAGCTTGGATTCCTACAATATTTGATTTGGAGGTGCTAGAATATTCAATCCCAAATCAGATTGGAGTGAACATTTTAAAATCACATATGTGTTTTATAAAAAATACAATCATACATGTATAAGTGTATTTTTAAAATATATTTTATTAATTTTTTTTACAGAGAGGAAGGGAGAGGCATAGAGAGTTAGAAACATCAATGAGAGAGAAACATCAGTCAGATGCCTCCTGCACACCTTCTACTAGGGATGTGCCCGCAACCAAGTTACATGCCCTTGACAGGAATCAAACGTGGGACCTTCAGTCTACAGGCCAATACTCTATCCACTGAGCCAAACCGGTCAGGACTACACATATTTTTTATTTGCCATGACCAAATTACTGAAGCTTTCAAGTGAGAAGCACAGTGTACACAGTAATGAGCACATGACAAAAGTAATCAGCTAGATTCAGTCAATTAAAAAAAATCACTTAACCTAATAATTGAAACTTATACTTTATTCATTAAATCAGAAAATATTTATTGATCACCTACAATGTTCAATAGAACATGACATGTATTGGATACTAAAAAATATATGCCATCTATTATCATGTCTCATTAGAAAATCATAAAATCTGTATGTCAATAAAACATGTGAATAATAAAAATGAAATGAAATGAAAATATAAAAATTTTCAAACTCTAATGACTGTAATAAAATTCAAAGTTTTCTGAAATTTATATACACAAGTGGTCACATCTTATTCGGCAGATAATTATTAGGGATGCTGGAAATTATTGAGAAATGTAGTATTTGACTATGCATTCAAGCATTCAAGATAGATACAATTTTGAGTGATTTCTGTGAACAGGATAAACATGTAAAGTCAAGCTGGACATTCATCAACTGAATTGATGTTAATGGTTAAATGTGAAGTTGAAATGGGCAATCTAAATTTAATGTCATTTAAAATAATATATTTTCATTTAAATGTAAACATTTGGTGTTTTTTATTATTTTATTTTCTGGAATTGGGTATCTAATTTTGCACATTGTTATGTCCTCTTTCTCTGTTTTATATACCTATAATGTTTTTCCTCAACCTTTTTAAATAACATCGTTGTTAAATTTCTTCAATTCGATCATTTATGTCTGGTTAATGGTTTTATATAGTAAGATCTATTCATTTTCCTTTGTGTTTATTATAATTTAGTCTTCATTTCTAAGGTGATTTTTAAAAAATTGTCTTCTATTTATGTACTGAGTTCTGTATGGTTGTTTACCATCCAATAATTTCACCATATTATCTCAGAATTTTAATATGTATGTTTTCTGTTCTTCCTTCATAGAGGTAATTGTTCTTTTAACCTTTTTTGTTTCTTTTTAAATTCATATTGGGATGTCTCTACCTTGGGGCAACATCTTTCTAATGAGTTTTGTTGACCTGTAAAAAGAAAAAAAAAATGCATTGCTATTTTTCTATTGTATTTTATATGATTTTAGTATGAATGCTATATATTTTCATTTTGTTGGTCCTTTTTGAGTGGGGACACTAAAGAACTCTTCATAAGTATATTTTTCTGGATGGGATGAGTGGGCCAGAGTAGCTTTTCAGACCTTCCTGCTCAAGAACTCTTGTGTTGCGAGGGTAGAATATAGCTTATACCCATGACTTCTCCACCTTTCCTAAACTAACCTGCATCAAGAAGGTTTTTAATATCAGCTCCGAGTTTCATGTTACTTTACAAGTTATTTACTGGCCTGGGACACAGTCTGGACTTCAGAGTAATTTACTTACTAAAGAACAGATATTTTGCTTTATTTCCTGAACTCTCATTTCTGGGTCACTCTTATATCATGTCTTTTTGTCTTACCTGGAATTCAAGCTCTGTCCATTCTTAGCTTTGGTCCCAGCAGGCTAAGTGTAAAAGTTCCCCTTGGGGTTCTTCCTTAAGATAATGACTAATTCCTGGAAATTTCTGAGATCTAATATTATTCCCCCTCTGCCTAGAGCTCGTGCCTCTGGAAGTACTGATAAAATTGGGTTGTGGATTTTCTCCGTCTCTCAATTTAGCTGAAAACATACCCTTTGGTGCTTTTATTGTTGTTGCCTTGTCACTCCATCTACCTACCTAAAAACAAATTTTAAGCATAAATTCCTCCTCTTACTGAAATGAGTTTTAGGGATAAAATAGGCAGGTTTAGGGATTTTAGACATAAAGAGGTTCATGGGGGAAGAAGGCATAGGTGAGGGCTTGGAGCTGCCAAAGGCATACATTCATACAGAGAGAAAAAAAGGTGCCACAGGCTAAGGGGAGAGGAAGAAATCCATTCACAGAAGATAGAGAAAAGCCACAGGGTTTGGGGAGAAAGAGGAAACAAACTTTCACGAGCAGAGAGAAATGCTGACAAATGGGAGAAAGAGGAAAACAGATTTTCACCCGAGACAGAGAATTCTGAAGGGAGAGGACTAGAGGGAAGCACCACATGGGGTTTGAGCTTTAAGCTGATACGGTGACCAACTGGAAGGCAGTATGAAGAGACAAAGAACTGCAGCCTTTATAAACCTTAGGGGGGAAAGGAGCTTTGTGGGTTATCCACTCTGGGACCCTCTCCCTACGCGGGAGTCTGTGCTTCTAACCCTTTTTCATCTACCACCCTTTGTCCATGGTTTCATTCTTCAAATCCACCTGGACACAAACCTGGGAAAGAAACTACCCTTGCATCCTGCGCAGGAAAAAAACCACACGACTCATAACCAATGGGTTTACCCTGTAATGGGTCCTTAGTTACTGTACCTTATTCTATTCCTGTAAATACTTCCTATGCTTTTATCAAATGGATTACTTTTTTTTTCTCAAGGGAAAAAAACCTACATCTTAAAACTTTTGTATATATTTTTCTCTATGTGTAGAATGGCCCCTGCCTCCAAACATTTGTAAGATTCACCTATAAGCCATATTAAATTACATTTCTTTATTCTACTCAATCAGTTGTAAGCTCTTTTCTAGTTTTTTTTTTTTCCTTTATGAATAATTTCCTTCAATCTCTATTTGGTCTGTGAATGTGTGTGTGTGTGTGTGTGTGTGTGTGTATTTGTTGTATGTTTCTCTTATCCTTCTTATTGAATACAGGTTCTCTGAGGGTAGGTTTTAATTTATTCACTAATATTTATGCCACCTGGGGGAATATTTGATGTATAATTATAAATCAACAAAGAAATATCAGTAAGTGCTTTTGACTCTGCTATCATATATGCAGCTGTGCACAAGTAATGGGGGATACAAGAGATATAAAAAGCATAAGGTAAGTCTTGAGGAACTAATAGTATATTTAAAGAAATAAGATTAAACTCACAGAATGGTTATGACTATTAGTGAAGCTGGACTAAAACTGATAGATATTGCATGGATTCTATGGAATAATGAGAAAATCTGTAGCAATTCTATGCTTCTTTGTATAGTAAATAAAATACTAAACATTATAATACCTATCCTGGATAAAATATTTCAGTTGGGGATATCTAAAAACACTACTTGCTATATGTAATTTCAACCTGTACTTATATATTTTATTTTTCCTTTTTTTAAAAAATTATATGGCATAATGAGATTACTTTGCAAAGAGCCATTACATATAAATGCCAGCACTGTATAGGGCTGCAGGATTAGACAGTATAGCAGAAAGGATAACATTTATATGTTTTGACAAGTTTCTTACAATATTTCTGTATTGGGCATTTCTGAAGCTCTGAGAGGCTGACAGGGAAATTAATGTACTTGATACAATCCTCTAAATGTTTAATAGAGAACTGTCACAAGAGAGTCAATCTTCAGTACATCTCAAACCTAGAAGTTATTCTGAAGCAAAAGATGGGGTGTCAGGTGAGTGGTTAATTGGATGTCCATTGTCTTCATCAGATTCTTTATGGTGGGAAGAATATCACTGAATGCAATTTAGACAACTTTGAAAGTAAAATAAACAATTAAAGCTTCAAATTCTTTTGATATTAAAGCTTAAATAAAACAGAAGCTCTTTTTAAAATATATTTTATTGATTTTTTTACAGAGAGGAAGGGAAAGGAACAGAGAGTTACAAACACTGATGAGAGAGAAACATTGACCAGCTGCCTCCTGCACACCTCCTATAGGGGATGTGCCTACAACCAAGGTACATACCCTTGACCAGAAGAGAACCTGGGACCCTTGAGTCTGCAGGCCAATGCTCTATCCACTGAGCCAAACCAGTTAGGATCAGAAGGTCTTCTTATCATTAACTAGTGCATGATTGTTCAATTAGAGATGTGAGAGAGCTATGACTAGAAGATTCATCTCTGAAGTGTATGCAATCTTTCAGGTGAAAGTGAACTAACTAGTAGACATCATGGTCTCAGAATTTATTTCACATCAATCAGCTACTATATCATCTATGAAATCTTTGTGAGGATGTTGTTAAAGAGTTTAATACATTTTATACTACATACTCTTATGTTTTCTTTCATCACTACTGTATAAATTTAAATGTACACTCAAATTTTGTTATCAAGTAGAATGATAACCAGCTGGCTTAGAAAAAAGGATTGATTAAGCAAAATTTTATGAAATGTGTTGAATCTCATTTGGTGGGTCTGCTGATGACAGTTAACAACATGACTTGTTTCTTAAAATAATCTAGATGGCAACAGATACATATGAATTTCAAAAACAAATATTCATAGTCCAAATGTCTCTATTTTCTGTTCATTTCTTTTCTGTCTCCCTTTCTTCCTTTCCTTTTGGGATTTGAAAGTCTACCTCATTTACTAAATATGTTTAATCAAGTAGCAGATGTAGGGTAAAATAGAAAGAACACAGAAATAAATGTGTTCTTTATTTATTTTGTTTAGTCCCCATGTTTACTGCCAAGGTGACCCTAAATCTTAAAAAGAATATTGGAACACCTTCTATGCAATCCAGGGGAAAGAATGTCCTTCTTAAACAAAATACTGTAAAGCCTTACTGTTTTAAAACAATGTGCTATTTTTAAATCTATTCATTAAAATAAAAATTGAAAAATAAAAAATTAGATAAAAGACACAAACCATCGGGGGTGTGGGGAAGAGATACATAAAACAACAGTCTTCAAGACATTGAACCTGATACAATAAAGGACAGTAATCCCTGAGGGGAAAAAAGAGAAGAAAGTAAGATAAGCCAAATGATTTCCACAGCATCCTGCCTTAGAAAATATTCAGGCCACAGTGCAAGGAGTTGGAATCCAGTCACACCTCCTGAGTGGACAAGTTGGAGCTGAGTGGTCTCCATAGAGACCTAGGAAGTCAGAATTTCAAGACAGAGTACAGGGGAGAAGAAAGCTGCAAAGAAAATCCCAGTCTGGCTGGAGTGATTCAGTTGGTTGACTGTCAACTGTTCTGAAAGTGCTGGTTCAATTATTAGTCAGAGCAGAAGGCAATCTATTGATGTTTCTCTCTCACATTGATGTTTCTCTCTCTCTAAGCATGTCCTTGGATGAGGGTTAAAATAAAATAAAATCCCAGCTATTTGCAGATCATCCCTTTTAATTATTCAGCAAAGTTTTGATCAGCATAAGTATTAAGGAAGCTACCCAAAACCAAGGAAAGAATCATTCATGGTATTAAAGGGAACCATACTTTGCACTCACAGAAGGCATGGAATTGTGCTTGTTCAGTCAAACAAAACTGGACAAATTCCTAATTTGTAGAGTATGGTGTGCACTACTCAGAAGGGTTTGGCTCATTTAAGAAATTTTAAAAACCAGGTGTTAAAGAATCAAACTATTTTGAAATGATACAACAAAAATAGTTACCCAACAATATAAAATAAGTGTTTGATATTCAATAAGAACAAGTTACTAGGCATAGAAAGAAGCATGAATTATGACCCATAATAGAGAAAAATAAATTGATCAAAATAGATCAAGAACTGACACAGTTATTGGAATTAACAGGAAAGGATACTAAAACAGTAACTATAGCTATTTTCATATATTCAAAAAATTTAACTAGAGACTTGAAAATATAGAAAATATCTAGTGATAAAAGTTTCAATGTCAGTAGAAGATATACTTAGTGAAGACTAATGGCAAATTAGATATTAGGGGAAAAAAGATTGGTGGACTTAAATTCATAGCAACAGAAACTAAAGAATGAAACACAAAGAGGAAAATGATTTAATAAATAAAAGATTCTCACTGAGTTGTGACACAACTTCAACTCTTCAATATGCATGTAATTGGATTTTTCATTTTAGGTGATAGAGGAGAGGCACAGAATATATATTTGAAAAAAATAATGCCTAAAACAATTCCAAATTTAATGAAAACTATATCTTCACAGACCTAAAACATTTAAGTTCCCCAAACACAAGTAACATGTAAAATAAAGGCCCTACACAAAGGTACATTAAAACTAACAATAATAAAAAATATTTAAAACAAACAGAAAAATACGCTACATCCAAGAGGAAGAGGAATAAGAATGACAATCAGTAACAAAGTAAGCCAGAAGACAGTGAAGTACGACCTTTATAAAGTACTGCAAGAATAACTGTAAATTTAGAATTATATACCTATCCAAATATCTTTCAAAACCAAAAACTAAATAGTAACTTTTTTTCAGACATATAAGGGCTAAAAGTTTTTATCGCCAACAGATGCAGCAGATGCAAATATATATTTACAAAAAGAAATGTAGAGAAAATGGAATTCCATAGAATTATATAGCATTACAGAAAAATAGTACGCACATGAATTAATACACCAGATTTTTTTCCTTATTTACTATTATTTTTCTACTTTCCCTAACAGTTTCATTAATATTTCCTAGAAGCTGCTTTCCATTGATTTGTGGTAAGAAGAGGAAGGATTTAAAAATATAAATCCTTAGAACCTTTTTTAGTTGTTACTAGAATAGCTTAGGAATGGTGGATGCAATAAATAACATAAGTACTACAGATCTCTGTGACTTTAAAAAGTTACCTATGTATCTCTAGGAAACTCATTTTTCTAGCTAATTAAAGTAAGATGCAAGGCATTTAAGGATACATTCAGGACTATAGAAATAATAATATTCAATGGAGGGTGGCATTTCCTATGAGAAATAAAAAACAAAAAGTTTTATTTACAATTCCTTGGTTAGAGTAAATTTTATCCTACACGGAGACATACAGGAGTCCTTTTTCATAGATGAGCACTACCAAGCTTAGATTGCCCTTATAAATGAATATGCCAACAATAATATTATAAGAATTATGGCAACTCCAATGAGGACACTGACAGAAATATTTTATAAATCTTCAATATTTAGAAAAATTGGTCCAGAGAAAAAGATAACACAAAAAGGAAAATTCATTTGTGTTTAAGTTACATTGTTAATGGATAAACATATTTTTAAAATCCTGAAAATAAGCTTTATACTACTAAAAAATTAGACCTATGTAATACTTTAAACAATATAGAATTTAAATTAAAAATAAAAATAATGACTAAATAAATAAAAAGTAGGAATTTCTATTCTTCTAATGATCAACATAATGAAATCATGGGGGCTGGGGAGACACAGAAACAAAATGTATTTTAGCTCAATACTCCAATTGTTAAGTTATATTCATGGTGAAATTTAGCTTAAAATTTTTTAAAACACAAATAATCACCTCAGAAAATTTAAAATAGTGTGTTTGCCTGAAATATAAGTAATATGAAGATATCTTGATTTATACACTTAGTAAATTGAATTTTGAGGGCATTAAAAGGTGTGAAATTTTAATTTTAATTCATACTAATTCCTTTCTTTATCTTCTCTATTCCTCAAATTCCATAATTCTAACCAATGATGAGATATTTTAAAACTTGAATATAGTAGACAGACTATGTGGTCATTATTGCATTAAGGCTCTGGCAAATTTCTGATGTTTTTCACTCTTTGATCTCACTCACTTTTTGAAAATAATTATTAATTTTCAGAATAAACATATATTCATTGCAATCAGTCCAGAATTATATGTTAAGAATACATAATAATATCATGTTCCTTTTCACCCCACAAAAGTAAAACATATGAAGACAATAGGGAACAGCAAGGGAGTAACTATCTAAACAAGAAAAAGATAAAAGACATATGTTTTGCATAGAAATTGGAATTACACAAATATGGTAATTGATTTAATATTTTACTCTCCCATGTATTGATTGGTATTCTGTCTTTTTCAGGCCTATAACATGAAATAACAGTATGAATTTAAACAGTAACTTAGATCTTCTATAATCTGTTTTTTCCTCCTTATGAAATGATCATATTTACTTCCTTCAAAAAAGGTATCACATAGCTACCGCTTAGAGAATTTGTTATAAGAAACAGTCAGTTGAAGTAGCCAAGTACCTAAACATTTTCCTCAAAGTAAATGAGGCGCTTAGTGCCTGGTTTACGGAGCTCCCACAGACACCCTGGTGTAAAGAGAATGCATCCCAGCCAAGTTTGCAACCTGTTTTCAATCATCAAAAAGACTCCTTCCTGACCACTTCCAACTATTTATTGCTTATCTCTTCTCTTCCTGCATGCCTCACCTGTGGGGAGATTCTCAAGACAGTGCAGTATTTTTATTATAAAACCATTTATTATACATGGGTGGTCTAATGCGTCAAGACACATAAATATTCCACAAGGATACGGACTATGCATCAACTTAGAACCTAGAACAGGTATTGATTTATAAAAATAGCTTAAAGAGCCAAAACAGGTTTGGCTCAGTGGTTGAGCGTTGGTCTGCGGACTGAAAGGTCCCAGGTTCAATTCTGGTCAAGGGCATGTACCTTGGTTGCGGGCACATCCCCAGTGGGGGGTGTGCAGGAGGCAGCTGGTCGATGTTACTCTCTCATCGACCGTTTCTAGTTCTCTATCTCTCTCTCTTCCTCTCTGTAAAAAAATCAATAAAATATATTTTATAAATAAAAATTAAAAAATAGCTTAAAGCATGCATTCTGTAATGCTGCATAGCAAAAGTACCCTTATATTTTCTCTATACGCCCATCACTTTCCTTCTTGCACCTAGGAAGCAACTTTTACTCAAATGTACTTATAATTACACTATCTTGTTACACTGAAAGTTTGAATAAAGAACAGTCTACAACCTGGCACGATAATTAATTATGAGACTATTGTTTGGAACTTTTTTTCATTAATTTTTTTTTCCAGAGCAGTTTTGGGTGCATGGCAAAATTGAGTAGAAAGTACAGAGTTCCTACTCACCCCTTGTCCCCACAACCACACACACAACATCTATCACTGTCAACAAACTGCACCAAAAATGGTACATTTGTTACAATTGAGGAACATACACTGATGCATTTAAAGAGTGTTTTCTCTAAAAGGTTGCACAGGATATATTTTTGTTCTTTCAGAACAGGGAGTAAGTGTGCTTGGATGGATCCGACAGACTATATCATTGACCATTTGTTTTTCTGTGTCTATCTTAACTAATAAAACGGTAAAGACCTAACTGCCTTGGCTCAGTGGATAGAGGTCAGCCTGCAGACTGAAGGGACCCAGGTTCAATTCCAGTCAAGGGTATGTACCTTGGTTTTGGGCACATCTTCAGTAGGGGGCGTGCAGGAGGCAGCTAATCGATGTTTTTCTCTCTCATCAATGTTTCTAACTATCCCTCCCCCTTCTTCTCTGTAAAAAAATCAATATATTAAAAAAAAAAATAAAAAGTTACAAAAATTAATTTAAAAAAACACACGGTAAAGCCAACTCTCAAACATCTCTCAACATACGTTTTGTGAATTAATCTTGCTACCTCTTATTATCCCTATCTTTATTTTTTCTTAACTCTGAGATATTAATTTATATACTCCTTCAATTATTGCATTTTTGGCATTTTGTAAGTCATGAACTTTTTGAAACAAAGAAGGATAAAAATAAACTGCAGCATTTTACATAAATTAATAGAACAATTTTATTTGAATGTAGTTAGTAGCTTTTTAATTATCATTTTCATATGGGAAGTATGGAAGTGATACATTTTATTTGGGTATCACATTTCAGGAAAAAACCCAAACTAGCAGAACTTACAAAATGTATAATGCTCATTATGAAATAAATCAATTTATATGGATGAAAATAATTAGTAAAGACCAACACACATGTTGGGGACAACACATACACATATTTCTTAAATTATGTGTATGTGTTTACCGAACGGAGCTTTGAATAACAAGCACATGTGGGCTCTGTGATTATATGTTGACCTGTGTAATTAAGAAGGTGATTTCCTTAACAAGTAATTTGTAATAAAATGCCTCACCAGAAATCATAAGCACAAGCCATATGTTTTTAAATATGACCCAAACATTTGCATAGTGTTTATGTATAATAAATTAAGGCAAAATGAAAAATCTGCTGACAAGAAATAAGTAGCAATAAGGGTAGAGCAATGTATTAAATCCTTCATTTTGGATCATTTAGGTAATGTTGCATTCATTTTAGATTCATGAGTAGAAGCCTTTACAGATTGGGCATGCATACCATAAATCTGGAGTTATCCATTATTAGGTGGCGTTTTGCTGTTTGCAGTTGTACTTGTTTACTTTGTGCATAATTAACTGCATAATAGCTGTCTGTGTTTTGCACAGAATTTACACTCAGGCTCTCATCAAAACAAATGACTCCAGAAAGTGGGACACTTCCATTAAGTTCCCCGCAATCAGCATTTTCTCAAGCAGGTTTTACAGGAA
The DNA here is from genome assembly GCA_963924515.1 of Vespertilio murinus. NCBI lineage: Eukaryota > Metazoa > Chordata > Mammalia > Chiroptera > Vespertilionidae > Vespertilio > Vespertilio murinus. The sequence continues at coordinate 162,966,629 of OZ004705.1, forward strand.
TGGTTTTGATTGTGACTGTTAGGATATTAATGTTTTCAGCAGCTAATGTGTATGTTGGAGCTTAATTTATTAAACCCCTAAGATGCATAAAGAATATGGATGGGGGAGGCAGAAGGAAGTAGAGCATACCTAAGACTAGCCAAGGAAGAAATTTCCATGAAAATAATAAGTGCAGAGCCAAGTTGGACAGGCAATTGATCACTGTGCAGCACAATACAATGGATCAAGCACATATCCACGCGGTACTGTGTGATGTACAATTGTGATGGTCGCGTCAACAGCCCGAGAGCGAGCGGAGCAGCACTGCTGAAAATGGGCTGTCAGAAGAACCGAGATTTACTCCAGTCAGATTAATCTAACCAAAAGAAATGTGTGAAATTAAATAGCAACAAATAAGAGAAGTAAAAGAAATGAAATAAAAGATAAGAGTATGGTGGTTGGAGTTTATGGGTTATGACTACCAATTAAAGCAGAAGTTGATAAATATTTTTTAAGTAATGATTAATGAGCTGCATATGCTCTATTTAAAGAAATACTATTGTATTCTTAGTCAACAGTTGTACAACACATTTCTTAAAAAAATATTTACTTTCAAGAAATGGTCACATTGGGAGAATGTAAGAAGGGGGAAATAAACTAGCTTAACCAGTTTTCAAAGCAAGAATAGTAAAATTGCATTCATAATAATAAAGTATAATAAAGAATATTATGCTTTTGATGACAAAGTATAAATTTTAAATTAGAGCTTGAAACAAAGAGGTGCCAAATACAAATTAATTTTCTTCCTTTCAAAATGCAAAACATCATCTAATGAAATAGGTATCAATAATATTGTCATATGTATAATGCATGACCCCAAAAATATTCATAAAAATTATAAGTCTCTATTGTGTGCTTCCATTTCAAATATTTACTCAGTTTGATTAAATGTATTTTTTTTTGCATTTTCTTACTGATATTTTCTTGTTTTGTTAACTATTAGCCTGTCTCTAAGGATACAATCCTATGCATCAGTTATTTTTTGAAATGTTAAGCTTCATATAACATATCCAAGTAATTACTTTTCAAAAACCCTCAGAGGCAATATTTTGGTTATAAAATTAAGTATTTTAAAGAATTGATTCAGGTTTTCTTTATTAAGCAGGATGCAAGGGTGATTTCTTTCCCGGGTTGTTTACTGGATGGATTCAAAGAATGAAGCCACAGACAAAAGGTGATAGGTGAGACATACAAAAGCTTTATTGTAAGCAGAAGAAATTTTATTGCAAGTATAAGCTATCTTTAAAACCCTAATGCTAAATTCCTAAGACTCTGTCTCTCCTAGCTAAGAAGGGTAGCCACTGCTTTCTTTGTCTTGAGGTATTATAAAGGCTGTGGGTTTTTTTTTTTTTTTGTATCTACTGGACCCTTTCTAATTGGACCCTTCACTAACTTAGGACCCCTTCCTTTCCTCATTAGTTGCTCTGCAAAGGCCAAAGCCCACGTGGTACCCCCCCTTTCTTTCCCCTTATTTTGAGAAAATATGTTTCTTTTTTTCTCTATGAAAATACATTTCTTTTTTTTGCTCCCTGATATTCTGTGTCTTTTCTTTGTCCTTCACATATCCATCTTATCTGTTCAAGTTGGAGTTACTTTTGATCTGCCTTATTAGCAACCTTATCCTGCCAGGCCTTGAGAATGAAACCACTGGCTTCTCTGCTCAAAAGAGTAAAGTGGCATCTTTTCTTTTTTTCTCTTTGCCAGAGATTTACTACCCCTGCTGTTCAGGCCAGAGATATCTCTGATCTTGGTTTATGGCTGTTTTAATTGTTCAGGCCATGACACCTCTATCCTCTCCAGGTCTCTTCCCTTTCTGTCTTAAGCTAGTTAACCCTTTTCAGAATCAATTCAGATAAAAATCAAGAATGAATTCACTGGGATTCTGGGCAAAATGATAGGGTGATTCAGACAGAATTTCTATAACCATACCTTAGCATTGTTTTACTGGGAATGCATCCTGATTATGTACTTCAAGAATGAAAAACAATACATACTTCTATGTGCCAGAAACAGATTTTTAAAAATACTTATACATTAAAATACACAAAGATATACACTGTGTTCATGGAAGATATGATATCCTATCATAGATATGTCAAACAATAATCTATATTTTTATGCTACTCTGATAAAATAAAATAATCAATATGGTATGAGGTGGGGTTGAAATTGTTGGTTGGCTCCATTTACACATGTATGGAAGAGGCTGATGTTGCCAAGATCTTGGCTTGCCTCAAGTATGGATTTAAAAGCAGTGGCAGTTTGTTCAGTGGACAGAGCATCCGCCTGAGGACTAAAGGGTCCAGCATTCGATTCTTATTTAGGGTTTATACCTCGGTTTCAAGCTCCATTCCTCACCCCAAAATTCACAGTTTTGGTTGGGGCCCTTACAGGAGGCAACCAATGTGTCTCTCACACTGATGTTTCTCTCGCTCTGTCTCTCTCCTCCTTTCTGTCAATATTTCTAAAAATAAATGAAAAAAATCCTCAGTTGAAGATGAATAAATAAATAACTAATAAATAAAAGCAGCCAGGCACAGTTTTTGCAGCTAGTTCATTTCTGTAGTAAGGACAACTCAATGCATAAGAATGTAAACAAGAAACAATTGTAAAATTAACTGACATAAAAAAAAGTACCAAGATACAGATAAATGAAGATTAAGGAAAAAATAATGATGTTTTGAAGAAAGCATGTGATGACAAAAATGCAACTCACCCAATTTCCCCTATAGTTTCATGTTGAGCTGATGTTTATGTAAGCCAGACCATGATAATCAGTAATTATCACATTTTTTATTAATGTGATATATAATTTCTTAAGTGGTTTAGATTCATTTTCTATTTAATTCTTATGGAACCTCTATAAGAGATGTTATTTACCTAATTTACAGATGAGGAAATTATTATTTAAGAGGTAAGTATGTTTCCGAAGGCATACAACATTAATTGGTGGATCCTGGATTTAAATCTAGTTTTGAAAGTCCCGACAGCCCAAGCCTTTAGCTATAATACAGTACTTTCAGCTGAATAGTCTGACAATATTTTTGAATGTCTCAAAAAAGATACCATTATCCTCTTTGTCATTTTTTAAAGAATATGTTTTTATTGATTTTTTGAAGAGAGAAGAATGGGAGAGGCAAAGAGGGATATAAATATCGATAAGAGAGAAACATCAACATCCATCAGCTGCCTCATGCATGCCCCTTGCAGGGGATCAAGCCCACAATCTGGCAATGAGTCCCCACCAAGAATTGAACCGAAGACCTTTTGGTACATGGTCCTTCGCTCAACCACTGAGCCATACTGGCTGGTCCACTTTCTCATCTTAGAAATTCTTTATTTGGAGATTACTATTCATTTTAAAAATAACTACTTATGAAGGTGTGTGTGTGTGTGTGTGTGTGTGTGTGTGTGTGTGTGTGTATTTCAAGATCTACAACAAACAGCCTGGGAGCAATAAAAACCTATATGTTTATTATCTCAAGATGTTTCAAATTGAAGAACTAAAATAAGTAACACATATGGTCTATTTAATCTTTAGCCTTAAAGACAATTAAAATCAAGAGTAGAGGAATCAAGAATAAAGTTCTTTTCCTAGCTGATTTGGCTCAGTTGATAGTGTTGGCCTGGGGACTGAAGGGTCCCCGGTTCGATTCTGGTCGAGGGCACATGCCCAGGTTGCTGGCTCAATCCTCAGTAGAGGGCATGCAGGAGGCAGCCAATCAATGATTCTCTCTCATCACTTATGTTTCTTTCTCTTCCTCTCTGAAATCAATAAAAATGTTTAAAAAATAGAATAAAGTTCTCAAAAATAATATGCTTGTTTTATAAATATACACACACACCCTAAATTCCCAAAATTATTGTATAAAGCTAGGGGACTCTATGGACTAATTCTAGAAGTTATCTCAATCATTGTTAGTAACTTTTATAATCTTTGAGCATAGAGGTGTTTCAATCACCTCTATCCCCAGAGCAAGTAATAAGTATTTATTGATATAAATTTTAAATAATTGTTCCTTTATAGGATTTAAAGAAACATCAAGAGTGTGTTTTTCTCAAGCAAAAAGAATGACTGCTTAGACAATTATATCTTCTCTCAAGATAATTTTGCCTTCGTTTAATTTATAGCCAGGATACTTATTTCACCAATTTACAAATCAGCTTCAAACACCTAGTAAGAGTTAAATAAATTTCATATATTCTATTTAAATAGGTATAACCAAATACTTTATTTGTCTTATATTTCATAATTCCAAAGCTTTACTTCCTTTGACTTTAATATTAAGATGGCTTAATTATACTCTTTAAACTGCTTCATGATTTATTTCTGCTTTGTGTTTCTAAAAGTTGTTCAGTAGCCTAATTAGATATTCATTTTGACATTCTGGTCCCAGAAGAAATAACATTAACTTCATACTTATCCATCTGGCTATCAGTTGTAGCGTTGTGAATTGCTGCTTATAATTTTCCAGGGACATGTGGACACCCTTCCAGTTAGGCTATTAAAATCCCTTACACTCTAACAACATGCTAATTAATATCCTCTCACGTTTGTGAATGCACAGCCAAAATACTATCATGTAGAAGAAATTTTGCTTCTTTAATATTGAAATGCAGAAATTTTAGTTTAAAAGTTAAACCAGCAATCTTCATATAACTACATCTTTCTGAGGAACCCAAATCTTTTATCTTCATTTATAAAAATATTTAATTTGCACATCATCTTAAAATTTAACATACATAATTCTAGAAAATCTATACTGTGGAGAAGAAATATATTTTTCACCCACATTCAGGGAAGGGTGTTTCCTAGCAACCCCATATAACCAGAATCAATCCTTGGCTGAATTATGATTCAAAGTGCTGTTAGAAGTAGTAATTTGCATGAGAAAGAGACCAATGTCTGTTCTGATTAGGAACAACAGCTCTTTCCTAGTATTGGTCAGCCAGAGTCCAAAATTAAGCAGCTGTTTTAAAATGTCTTTGTTTTCATGAATTTTGCCTGAGGAAGGCAAGCATCACCTCCTCCTAGAGACAGAGCACACAGGCCACTAAAACTTCAGAAATCAATACAAACCAGTTCAATCTCACTTCCCTGCTGCATTAAAAAGTGTCCATTTCCTTATTTTCTTTAATTTCTTAACTCATTTTTCTTTCACCTTGCAAGTATTCACTATTGTATATTATAAAGATTAAACCTTAGGTAATGATGTTGCAGAAAACAGGTGTCACATCATTTCACTTGGATCCTTTCTATAAACATGTATTGTGCATTACTTTTTTCTTAAAGTGACTATTGGTGTGCTTACATATAGGTTTCACAGCAGTTTGTTTCAAATTAAATCAGCCTTAGTAACACTATCAAATCAAAATGCTTTGATTATTCTTTCAGAATAAGAATAAATACAAAACTTTAAGAGAATAATATCCCACTGATTTTTTTTCTCTTACTATGGAAATTAGCTACTGTTTATTTCAGGGGGGAGGGCAGGAGGGCGGATCAATGGCCTTAGCTATACACATCACTAAGAATAAAACAGACCTGCTCTCAAATTGGTCATGTAAGTACATTTGGGACTATCTAAAAACACAAAAATTATCAGAATTAAATGATGGATCTACAATTGAGCCTCACAACCACAGGCTAGGAGTAACAGCCTGACAGCCTCTGTACCCCAAAATCAGAAACCGTATCTGTTCATGGATCTAAGTTACAGCATTTACTGCACAGACCTTTTTAATAATAAATTTATCCCAGGAAAATACAAACAAGGCAAGAAAGCAGGCAATAAATACCAAAAGAATAGACTATTCTGAAAACATTTCTTGGAGTTTATTGGATAATAAATTACCTAATACACAAGTGAAATATAGAGGGTATCAAAGTGGAATAAACAAGCTGGTAGGTAATTGGAAAATTTATTGAAGTATAAACACAGTTCTTTTTCTACAAGAGTATACAATTATTAGGACAAACAGAAAATATATACATTACATTAACATCATTTAATTTTGAAAAGGATTAAAGAAATATTTTTAAACAAAATTATTTTGGTAAATTGACAAGAATGTGTTGATTCTGAAATCTTTAGATGCCTTTCTTTTTATTTTGTTAATAAAAGCCATATATATATATATATATATATATATATATATATATATAATTGATTTTTTACAGAGAGGAAGGGAGATGGATAGTTAGAAACATTGATAAGAGAGAAAAACCCATCAACTGCATTCTGCACCCCTCCCACTAGGTATTATGCCTGCAACCAAGATACATACCCTTGACTGGAATGGAACCCGGGACCCTTCAGTCCACAGGCTGGTGCTCTATCCACTGAGCCAAAACAGTTAGGGTCATACAATCAATATTTAATAAAGTTCTAAAACTCTAGAAATATAATTATGTCATATAGTTTTAGGAAAATATAAATTAACAACAAAATCTCCTTCCACCCAGGAAACTCTCCACAAATTTAGAAGAAAAACAATTTTATTATTCAATAATTATTAAAATAATGTGATGCGCATCATAGGTAATCAGATAAGAAATTTGCAAAGACAAAAGAAAAAAAAAAAGCCCTCACTCTTTTAGAGCCAAATACAACTCATTACACTTACATTTTCAAAACAAACAGTAACTAGTCTCAGGTAAGAACCCATGAGGAGGTACAAGTTGTCACACACAGTTCATCCTAATCTTACTTGGATCTGGGAGGAATAGACTGGTTGTTCTGTAGGGAGTGCAAAGTTGCAGCTTCCTGGTAAGGGTGCCCAAAGGACCTCCCTATAATGTCTGGTTTCCCCTTTTCTCCTTTCCTATTATTCATAACTAAATAATTAAAATGATATCGGAACTAGCTCAGAATGTTTCTTAACTTTTGGCTATCCTTATTTCTATTTTGTTAGTCAGTTATCATCTACCTCATTCTATTACTATTTTCTTATTACCGGTATTTCTTAACCCTCCTGTCTGTTTATTTTAAATCTTTACTTTTCTACATATCATTTGGCAACTTTTATTTTCCAGTTAAGACCATAATTCACTGATTGTTTTTGAGGTCTCGGTCTCTGTATAGCTTCTAATTCTCAAGGCAAAAAGAGTACCAAATAAAACAGTAAGAACAACAAAAACTGGTTTGGAATGTAACTGAAGAATATTTTTGACAAGTTCCCAAAACAAATATGAATCCTACTTATTTTTTTTCTAAAAATGATCTATTGTATAATTTTAATACTCTTGGGTTATAACTCATTTTCTCTAAAGCTTTTCCCCTCATTGCTTTTCTGAAAGGTGGAGCTTACCATGCAGAGCTTTCCTCTTCACCCAAATGTTTATTCCAAATAACTTTTCTCTAAAAAAAAAAATTAAAAGGGAAATGCATTTTCCCTTTGTTTCACAAAATGTCTGTTTATCTCCAAAGCATTTGTTTTCCTTGAGCACTCAGGCATATATCATACCAGTGCCTAGAAAACACTTATCTACAAAGATCTCATTACAGTTTTTCTGTTTTTTCTTCTATTTTAGATTCTCCAAATTTGTGCCACCAGCACAGCCTGAGGACCCATGACTTAGGGACTCCACATGCCTCTTCTTGCCACTGCCCCAAGAATCTCTCTCCTGGTGGAATCCCTCATTCCTTAATGGAATTTCAAAATGTTATCAAACATTCATTTCTCTCTTCTAATTCAAGCACAGACAGTGTTACTGAATTAAAAGGGTTCACTTACCTGTGCATATCAAAGCCCAATAAGATATGAACAGGAGTTTGCAGCAAGGAAAGCAAGGCTTAATTTAAGGAAATGGCTACAAACAGGGATACACAGGTGAACTAAAAACTGGCTCTTCAAGGGCTTCTAGGGAATGGGTTGGACTAAGGGGGTTAGGGTCATGGTTAGGTCTGAGGTCTCTATTGATTGGTGGATGCTAGGATTAGGGGATATTTGATTATTGCATTTGGTCCTAAATTTCAGCCATGCATACATTGTTCTGTGTGGTTTTGCAAGGGTGTGGTCAGTGGGGTCATTCCACTTTTCTGGGCCAGGAGCTGCATCGCTAAAACTCTGTCTCTGTGATCAACAGACTCAAAACTTTGTTCCTAAGATTATTTGATGTTGACCAGAACATCACTGCCCTGAGGGCTTAATAATTAAGGGAGTGAATGTGCAAAAGAGAGGGAGATAGGTCAGTAAGGGTATTGAATACCAGTTTAAATCAAAAGGAAATAAGAGAGGAGAGGAGAGTAGAAGAGAGGGGAGGGAAGGGGAGGGAAGGAAAGGAGAGAGAAGGGGAGGGGAGGGAAATGAAAGAAAAAGTTCATACTAAAGAAATAGTTACAATAGACCTTGATCACATTAAAGCTGGTCTGTAAACATCTAGCAAAAATACTTAGCTCATGTGCAGATATCTTAATATAAAACTAAATAGTTTATTAGGGAGAGATAAAGGGGCAGAAGGTTAATATTATTCCTACTATCTTTGGAGAAGAGAGGATTTGTAAATGACTTTCATAAATCAGTGATTTTTGTAAAACCTTGCCTGAGCTTAAACCAACATAGATTAGAGATACACACACACACACACACACACACTACTAGAAATAGACAGAAAAGTCAAATATATGGAGATCAAAATAACAGCTTTACTTTTTATAAATTTTAGTTGGAGAACCGTTTGAAACTGGCTACAAAATTGACTTACTTATATGCTCTCTATAAATCTAGACCCTAGGACATCATATCCAAGAGTGTTCAAAAGACACCTCAGACACAGTTATAAAGTTGTCCACTGCATCATAACCTCTAGGCCTGATTCTCTGACCTTGTTACTACGTGTTGACTGTGGTTTGGCAGCATGGGCATCCCCTGGGAGCTTGCAGGGCATGCAGAATTTTAGGCCCCAACCAATACCTACTGAATCAGAGGCTGCATTATAGCAAGATCCCTAGGGGATAGGGATACACATTAAAGTTTGAGAAGTTCTGTCTAGACTGTGAGAGATGGGCTTCTAGTGTTTCTCATATTTCTCCAGGACTCTCCACTGAATATTCTGAAGCAGCAGGTGGATCTTGAAAATATACATTAAACAATGACCCCATGTAATTCTTACTATTTTGGAAGTTTAGGGATAATAAAGCAGCACTTCTGAAATATTAATGGTACGTAAGCAACGTAAGGGTTTACTAAAAGGCAGTTTTAGATTCAATGGGTCTCAGGTGAGGCCCAAGATTCTGATTTCTAAGAAGCTGATTTCTAATGATGCTGCTAGCCCACAAAATGCATGCTGCATGTCAAGGCTCTAGAAACCTGGCCAATCTTCTATAAACTGTGGGCAAGGAGAACTCAGGTGAGCTGGGACAAGGTAGAGCCACACAAGTTTAGCAAAAAAAGCACCTATCAAATAAGGTCCTCACTCTGCTTTGTGGATGAGTGGGTCATGAGAGTTTGGAGGATGACAGAAGGTATCTTGAGTACTGGAGCAGCCATTTCATTTTGGAGCTGTGAGATCTAGGAGAACAAGATACTCTCAAACCATGCACCCAATAGTCCATGGGTGCTGGTCTCTCAGGGGAGGAGGCCAACAGTGAGCGAGGCAGTGCTGCTGCCACCTGAGGCTGCCACTCTAGAACTAACCATGGCTCTTTTATGGATCCCGAACTGTGGAGCACTGGCTTGTGCCTCAATATGGCTCTGGAATGGAGCATAACAATGCTTGAATTAAATCAATCCAACTATGCCTGAGGGTGGGAACCTACTCCTCAACTATTTCTCATCTTAAGTTATATCCAGTGAATTTCAAACTCAATCTGACCAGTGTAATTTATTTTGTCCATATGTCACCATAGAGATACTGTGATGATATTTTTGAAATAACAATAAGAACAATACCAAAATGTCCCAAATTTCAACAATAGTAATACTCCTACACTTTGTTAGGGAGAAATTGAAATCCAAACATTTTTTATCATTCCTCTCATAAACTCAATTTAGAATTACAAAGATATATTAAAACCAAAATTACCCCCCCCCCCGATTCTTAATCCCCATTCTGAACCAATTAAATGAGAATCTCTGGTAACAGAGACATAAACTTAAATTTTGAATAAGTTACAAGGTGATGTTGCTGCTCTTGGTCTGAAAACCAGACTCTGGGAAATACTGCACTAGAAGTAGTCAACATGGTCCCACCTAGCAAAATCAAAGAGCCTTTTATTTTCTCTTTTATACAGAAGCTGTGACTCTGTTGAGCCAAGTCTTTACAGGAACTAAGAGCTTTTACTTTCCTGGTGATCTAATTCTTTTCTCAGCTGTGTTCCTGAGGTCGAAGTCAACAGCAAAGCCTTATTCCTGGCACTCAAGTCTGCTCCGACTGAAAAATAAATCCGTAACCACTGAACAGGGATGGCTTCAACTTCTGTAACTGGAAAAAGTTGACATAAATCTAATAACTTGAACCTATTCGTTTGATTGCAAACAATGCATGTTTAGGTCTATTTCAGAAGGTTTTCTAGATCATGCACTTCATTTGGGAGTTTATTGATATTATTCAGATAATTATTTAAGATCAAAGGGGAAAAAACAGTCTTAGTACTGACAAAGCTGAAACAGAAAATATAACCTGGACCTATATAGCAAAGAAGATTTCTAATATACACACACTTCTTCCCAAACCTATTCAAGGGAAAATATAATTAACATCATTGAACTTCCAGTGCAGGGGCAAAAAACACACCAGTCCTGCCCTGTCTCAGATGACCCTGGACCATTGCCCTAAGGATACTGCCAGAGGTGCCAGAGGAGAAGGTCACTGCCCTGGGCACTTGTAGATACAGGGAGAGCTTTCTTCTCTTCCACTATCATCAATCAAGTTAGCAAATTACCTTTTTGTTATGGAGAAGACTGAGTGAAGGAGTCAGATTAATTCCCACATATGTAGTTCCTCTCCTATGGAGTATAGTAAATGTTTCCTTAAGGAAATGGGCATAAGAGAATAGAAGAGTCCTAACACTTACCGGCCAAGAGGGGAATGGAGGAATGTGCATTTTTAATCAAAGCAACAATTAGTCCCATGGGTTTGACTCAATGTTAGTGACTCATGTGTTTTGTTTATTGCTTTAACACTAAAGTATGGCAGGTAATTTATTTATCTAAGTTTTAAAAAAATACTTAATATCATAACACCAAAGAAACAATCTTTTGTCCATGTCCCCCAAAACTCAGTTGGCAGCAGCGGTCCCTCTTTCCAGCAATTTCACCTGTGAGAGTGGGAGCAGTCATCCTGGAACCAAAAGTGACCCATTCATCTTTTCTGGACATAATTGGTCCAGGGGTTGACATCTTCTTCAAGCTGGGCCAAGTTTGCTCCCCATAAGAATTTGAAATTAAGACTTAATGATGCCAACCTTAATCTGGCTATTAATATGTTGAAGAAGGGGTGCTAGTCAGAGAAACCTGACCTGCAGTAGAGAGAATAATAATGTAGACACACAAATATAAATAGAGGTGACAGATGCAGAAGGCATTACAGATCCTTTCTAATATTTTCTGAGACCAGGTGCATCCTTGCTCTTAGTTTCCACGAGACACTTCTAAGGGTTACCTAAACAAACAGATACAATCACAAAGAGGAGAACTACATTTTACTTTGGGAACTTGAGGAAAACATCACAAAGGATGTTAAATTTAACTGGGGCTTGAAGGGGAAATAATTGTGTAAATAAAATTACAAATAATGAATGTGCATATTCATTAAAGAAATAGTAGCTGTACTTAAAGCTAAAGAGTTGAACGGAGGCAACTTGTTAAGGTGATGGGCAAAGATGAGACTTCAAAGTTTTATGTGTGTGTATTTTTTAAGAGAGAAATACCAATTGGCCTATATTTTAGAAAAATAATTCTAAGAGGAAAGTGAAATGTGATTATGTAGGTGTGTTAGTCAGAGCAGGGAATTTATTTTAAAATTTTAAAGTCTATTGCAGTCATCTTGTTTAGAAGGATCAAAGTAGAAAATAGAATCAAGAAATGTTTCAGAGGTAGAATTTGAGATTTAATTATAAGACTTACTGACGTAAAAGACATTGCTGTCTAGAGAAAGGGAGGACTCAAAGACATACATTAGTTTCATCAGAACAAACAAGATCTCATTCCCTATGTGAAGGCAGAACATTAGTAGACCTTCCATTCTTAGCAGGAAAGATGAACAGATATAGGTGTAGATGTGAATGGTGATAGACATACAGAGACAGAGGACCATATATTTACCAATATAAGTTCAGACATAAAGAGAGATATATCTGCCATTGCATAATCCCTCTTATAAAGCACAGAACTCCTCTGAAAATGGATTAGCAACCAACATTTTTCACCAACCTCAGAAACTTCCATCTAAACATAACTTATTCTGTCCTTCAGCCACATTTCTATGTACCTGCTTGGAAGCTAAGCTATAAATTAAGGTGGTAAATAAAATAAGAAAAGAAATTATATACATCTTATCAACAATCTAATGGAAGTATGAGCTTTTACTAGTCAAAGGTATTTTATCTGTGACACTTTGATCTCACGAAATACTACTGCAAAATTGAGAGCAAAGAGGCCTTGACTTCCCTAGTGAGCAGTTTAACAGGCAAACATATATTTCTTCTACACACCTGTGATTACTGAAATATTACTTCTAAAATTTCCATGAAAAAAATAATCATATATCTCTTCAGTATATTTAAGGTTAGTAGAAAAATATAGACAACTGTATGGGAAATATGCCATATAATATTTACACGGTTCATCAAAGTACGTTTATAGAACACTGTTACATCTGTGCAATTTATGCTGATTTCTATTTCATTAAAATTAGTGGAGCATGGTCTGGTCATTAGCAGACAAAAAGAGAGTTGAGGGAAAGAGAAGAGGGTAGAGAGGACACATGTTGACAATAGGAGACTTGACTTGGGGTGATAAACACAGGGTACAATACACAGATGATGTGTTAATGGAATTGTACACTTGAAACCTGTGTAATTTTATTAACCAATGACCACACAATAAATTCAATAAAATTTTTAAGGGAATAAATATAATAAAATTAATGAAACAAAACAGTTCCATGTAGAAAACAAACACAAAATAAGTCATATTTTCTACCTGGAAAGTCATATGTTCTACCTTTTGGTAAGCCTCTTGGGAGTATGGAAGGACAGGCCACATATTGTTTGCTGGTCAGAAGTAACTGAGTAGGTGCTTACCTCAAAGTAAAATAAATAAGAAAAGATGAAATTTCATCTTTCTTTGCATACAGGGATAAGAAGGCCAAAAAAAATCTACTCGGAGTATTTTTTAAATGATAGAAAAATCTAATTTGTAATCAATATAGTTATAAAAGTATTATGCAACATTAGGTATGTTGCAATTTGGTGTTCAAAAAGAACTGAAGAAAAAAAACTGTATTTTAGATAGTTTTTAAAAAAAATGTCTATGGGTCTCAGCTATAACTCCAAGATTATAATGCTTTCTAAGAGTTGTTTTGAGGATTAATTAAAGGGAGAATGGGAAAGTCCTTTTTACACCATAAAGCACGTTTTACTGCAATTCAGAGGCTATCAGTCCTACGAAAATTAAATGGGGAATTCTTCTAGGATGCGTGGACCACCCAGAACTGCTAGCCTGCGTGATGATTGCACATGCAACGTCCAAGTGAAGAAAATACTTGACATTAAGCATGAGAATACAAAGAATATCTGGGTTCCTGCCTTCATGTCACCATATTGAAAGCTTCTGATTCTATAACACTAAACAAAGAACAAAAAACAAACATGTTAGTCATGTGATTTTTATTTTATTTTCATGTATCTTTACTGTTGAAATTATTACAGATGTCCCCTTTTCCCTCCCATTGAAACCCTCCTTCCCACTACCTTTTTCTCCTCAGGCCCTCACGGCACTATTATCTAAAAAAGTGTTTTTCATATAATGAAATATATCAAAGCTATCAGTACACCTAAGGAGTGAAGGAATTAGGAAGAAAGAAAGATTCTCTTGATTTAGAATTTGAGATCATGCTCACATCTCAGTGTTTTATTCTATATGTTATATATGTAGATAGAATAACTCAAAAGAACTACTTCTCAATGGCTTAACCTAAATATAATCTTAGATTGCTGTATAGTACTAAAAAAGGAAATATTTACATTTTTTAAAAGCCTAATTTTTCCTTTTCAGGAGAAGGAAATTTAAATGATAAGTACAAATCAATAGATCGAATAAAAGGATATCAAGACTATAGAAGTTAATGCTTCCTACATTCATAAAGATTATATATAAGAATTATAAATAAACCTAAATTATCAAATATTATATATTAAAGAAAATCTGAAATTTCCACTAGAAAGGAGCAAAGAGCAAAAATGACCATAGTCTATAAATTATAGTTAAAATGACTTTACCTATAGCTTTGCTCTTCAATATGTAACTACAACATGATATTGACTTTCTCAAATAGCATGAGTCAGAAACTCATCTTATTTCTCCATGGAAGCAAGTAATCTGTGCTAAGTGTTGGATGTAAAATGTCATGTATTTATAGCATAGTGTACATAATGTCACAAAAATATATGAATAAATTTTCATCTAATCAACAAATATGTATCTTAATATACACTGTGATAGGCACTGCTCTAGAAACTGGCTGTGGGTGAGGTATGTGAATGGTGGTGAACTCTGAATTGGCACAATTCTAAAGGAAATCCCAGATGAGATAACCAACATATTTATGTATTAATTTCAGACAAACATCAACATTTCACAGAGTATGTGCATTGTTCTTAGAGGAGTAGGAAGCTGAGCAAAGCAGACATACAAAATTCAAAACAATTAAAGCAAAACTTCTAGTGCTGCACCCAGTGTGACCCTGGGCAGCAGTTCTCTACGTTTTATTGAACATTGTGCCAATCAGGATGTATCAAAGTTAGGAAAATTGCCAACCTAAATTTAGAAAGCCATGGGTTTTTGTTGTTGTTGCTGTTGTTGTTGTAAAGTTAGAGCTGTGCCATTAATCTTAACAGCTTCTGTTACTTTTTCCCCTATTCAGAATATTCAAGAAATCAGGCTGGTAGGAATAAATGAGAAGCTTGACTTTCTCAGAGAAGTCTAGTCACACAAGGGAAACTAATGCAATACCTTTGTGTTCTCAACCCTGGTGGGGAATTGAAAAACACTTTACTTAAGCAAGTGGCTTACTCAAGGCAGTATCCAGGCATCGATGATTAGATGATCATAACTCCCTGTTGGCAGACTTGTTCCTCAGGCCTTACGGAAACCCAGCGGCTGAAGGACAAAGCTGCAGGTTCCCTCAGAAAATAAATCAAAATGCATTTCTCCTGATCTGAAATCCCTATATTTGCTATTGGTTAAAATATAAAGACGTGTCCTGACTTTTAAAGTGCTCTTTTAATTCAGGAGGTAATATCTGGCCTAAGTCCAATGTGCTTTTTACAATCTCTTAGCAATTTATGTTTCCTGGCCAGCTTCTGAACTCTACTGAGACAAATCTGCTTCGTGGCTCAAGCCCATTTCAAGGCTTTATGACAAAAGGATATTTCTATAACCTTACCATGTAGAATTCTCTTCTGATTACAGTGCATTAGCTTAGGAATATATTAACTTAAATAAAACTTTGTACCAGTATTCCTCAGAATAATATAGAATTATGTAACTATATTTCTCATTACTCAAAGTCAATTAGACATTTCCTTTAGTTTGGGACTTAGAGCTGAAGTTAAGGACTTGGGATATATAAATTAGATATTCTTAAAGAGGTATCAGCTAGTGTGCGTGTACATGTGCACACATATATCCACAAATTGATCGCATTGCTAAGTTCTAAATGAGACACAGACTTACATACAATGACTTTTGCAATAGAGTATGCTCCCTTGTTCATGCACCAAATCAATCTTACTTTATTGACTTGAAAGAAAGACAAAGTAAAAATGGCATCTACTGATGCAAATGACACAACCAAGTATATGATGTTTATTAATTAAAAATTTGGTTTAAACACTCAAAATATGGAAAAGTAAGTGAAAAGCTTCCTTTATCTGTACTGGGAGTTTTAGTAAAGTTCAAAGGATACACTAGAACTAGAGACCTGCTGAGAGCGCATAGCAGTAGAGTGTTAGTCTGAAATCCTCTTCAGGAGGGCATTACTCCAAAGAAACTTTTCCTAATAGCCATTTCTTGACATCGCAATGTCAGTGGATCCAACAACACTATCTGCCTGGGATGTATGAAACAAAATAAATAACTACTTACTTTCTTGGCATCAACATATGGCCAAAGATAAGGATCCACCATCGGCTGAACACTTATTTTTTGTCTGATATTCTGCTGAGCACTTTATATACATTATTTTATTTATGCTTTATAATGAATTTATAAGGTACATATTATTCTGCTATTTTATTTCTTTGCTTTACTAAATCAAATACCACAACTATTTATATAGTAAAAGCAAATAATATAATAGTTGTTTACATTTATCTATGGGAAAATTAGCAATATTAAATATTTTCTGTAACATGCATTTCTAATATTGTTGACTATGATATATCAGTCTTAAACAAAGAGGCAGATTTTGGCAACAACTCAAACCTTGAAGGAAGCAACCAGCAAAATGTACATTTTTCATTCTGTACCTTTACTCTTAGGACAGCAATAGCTGCAGGGTGATGCAGGGCAGCTAAAACCTCAATAGGAAGATAGTCACTTTCTGAGTCAACAAACCTAGGCAAGAAGTCTGCAGTACAGAAGCCCTGGAGGGCCACAGGCGAGTGGAGTAGGGTTGCGGGGGGGAGGGTCAGGTAATCTCAGAAAGGAATGAGGTAGTAAAAGGAAACACCAAGTTCCACATATAAAACTTGCTTTATCACAGCTTTAAAAAAATATATTTTATTGATATTTTACAGAAAGGAAGAGAGAGAGATAGAGAGCTAGAAATCTCAATGAGAGAGAAACATTGACCAGCTGCCTCTTGCACACCCCTTACCGGGGATGTGCCTGCAACCAAGGTACATGCCCTTGACCGGAATTGAGCCAGGGACTTTTCAGTCTGCAGACCGATGCTCTACCACTGAGCCAAACCGGTTTCGGCTATCACAGCTTTTTTATCCACTCATCGATGGGCACATGGGATGCTCTCAGATCTAGGCTATTTGCGAATCAGTCTGCTATGAACACAGGGGTGTGTATATTCTTCTTTATTGGCGTTTCAGGATTCTTAGATATATTCCCAAAAGTGGGATCATTGGTTCAAGTGACAATTTATACAATGGAATATTATGCAACTGTACAAATAAAGAAAGCTCTCTTACCCTTTGAGACAGCATGGATGAATCTGGAGACTATTACACTAAGCAAAATAAGCCAGTTAGAGAAAGACAGATATCACATGATTGCACTTATAAGTGGAATCTAAAGAACCAAATAAACTGATGAACAAAATAGGTCCAGAGGCATGGATGCATGGAAAAGCATAACAGACCTTAGTCAGGGTGAGGAGGTGGGGAGGAAGGGGACAAGAAGAGATTAACCAAAGAACATACATGCATAATCCATGGACGCAGACAATAAATGGCATAGTAAAGACATGGGGTAGGGCAAGGGTTGGGTGGAGATTCTGATGTGTCTATCTCTCTTTCCCTCTCCTTTCCTCCCTGAAATCAATAATTATATATATAATAAATTTATTTTTAAGAAAAGAAATTGAGGGGGGAAATGTACAGAGCCTTTGGTAACTGTAACTCAAAATCAAAAGTCTTAATATCCATGTAATTGAAACATCCAGAAGAAGGGAAAAAAGACAAAATGGAGAGAAAAATCAAGATATATTATAAAGGATTTTTATCCAAAATATACAAAAAACTCTTTAAAAATAACAATAAGAAAATAATTAGATTTTAAATGGGCCCAAGCATCTCATAGACACATCCCAAAAGTTATACAGATGGCAAATAAGCATATGAAAAATGCCCCACATCATATGTCTTTGGGAAAACACAAACTGAAACAACAATGAGATATTACTATATATTTATTAGAATGCCCAAAATCCACAACACTAATAACATCAAATGCTGACAAGGGTGTGAAACAATAGAAACTCTCTTTCATTGCTAATGGGAATGCAAAATGGTATGAACATTTTGAAAGACAATTTAAAAGTTTCTTACACATATAAATATACTTTTACCATGTGACCCAGCAATCATGTACCTTGGTACCTATCTAAAGGAATTGAAACTTATGTCTACACAAAATATTACATCCAGTTTTTATTGCAGCTTTATTAATAACTGGAGGCCTAGTGCATGAAATTTGTGCATGGGGGTGGGGGTTCTCCTCAGCCTGGCCTGCAACCTCTCCAATCCGGGACTGCTGGCTCCTAACTGCTTACCTGCCTGCCTGTCTGATCACCCCTAACCTCTCTGCCTGCCTTCCTGATTGCCCCTATTCACCTGTGCCTGCCAGCCTGCTCGTCCTAATTTCCCTTCCTTGCTGGCCTGATCATCCCTAACTGCCTCTTTTTTGGCCTACAACACTGTGGCTTTGTCTAGAAGAAGGACCAGATGATCGGAAGATTTCTGGGTCAGCCTAGTCTAATTAGCATAGTACTCTTTTATTAGTATAGATCCGTGGTCGCCAAACTGCGACTCGAGACCCACATGCAGCTATTTGGCCCCTTGAGTGTGGCTCTTCCACAAAACTCCACAGCCTGGGTGAGTCTATTTTGAAGAAGTGGTGTTAGAAGAAGATTAAGCTTTAAAATTTTGGCTCTCAAAAGAAATTTCAATCATTGTACTGTTGATATTTGGCTCTGTTGACTAATGAGTTTGCCGACCACTGGTATAGATCGTCAAAACTCAGAAGCAATAAGTTGCCAGTAGGTGAATTGGGTAAACTATGGTGCATCTAGTGGGGTATTTAGTATTCAAGTCATGAAAAGATATAGAGGAATCTTACTAGTAAATACATATTTCTAAGTAAAAGCAGCCAATCTGTGAGGCTTATATACTGTGTGATTCCAACTATATGACATTCTGGAAAAGTAAAAGTCTTACAGAGAGAGTAACATCTCAATTTCACTTAATTTATGAAAGCAGAGAAAATTTTGACATCTTATCTGAAG
Source organism: Vespertilio murinus (assembly GCA_963924515.1). NCBI lineage: Eukaryota > Metazoa > Chordata > Mammalia > Chiroptera > Vespertilionidae > Vespertilio > Vespertilio murinus. The sequence continues at coordinate 162,985,851 of OZ004705.1, forward strand.
ATATATATAGAAAAATGATCACTGTAATAAGTCTAGTTAACATCCATCACTACACATAGTCACACATTTTTTTCTTTCAATGAGAATTTTTAACATTTACTCTCTAGCCATTTTAAAAATACAGTAGAGAGCATTGAATTTGAATATTGTTCCAAAGACATCCAGATGGCTATAAGGTATATGAAAAGGTGCTCAACATCACTAATCATCAGGGGAATGCAAATTAAAACCACAATGAGATCTCACATCTGCTGGAACAGCTATCATAAAAATATAAGCGATAACACATGTTGGCAAAGATGTGAGGAAAAGAGAACTCTTGTGCACTGCTGGTAGGAATGTAAATTGCTACAGCCACTATGGAAAACAGTATGGAACCCAAATTCGGCTGCCTGCCCCCACAAAACCCAAACTCATGAGGCAGATGCTGATTAAACAGAAATGTGATTTATTCAAGTGCTGATCAGGTAAGGAGGCCCAGTGCATGAAAATTAGAGGCCCGGTGCACTGGAGAGAGGGTCCCTCAGCCCAGCCTGCCCCCTCACACAGTCTGGGACCCTCAGGGGTGGGAGGTGACCTGGCAATCAGGGGAAGGTGATGCCCCATCACACCTATGCTGCTGCCACTGCCAGCAGCATAAGCCTTAGCCGGCCCTAGTTACCTGAGCCTTGGGAAGCCCTGGGCAACTAGGAAGCTGACATCCAAGACTTGACTGTGCCTTCGGCTGGCCCTGGGTGGCTGGGGGCCTGAGGGGTCTGGGGTACTCAGGAGGCAGGCACACAGGGCAGCCAGCCCTGCCTGGGGGCAGGCCCAACCTAGCCACACACCTGACACCCCAGTGAGGCTGAGGGGATTGGGTGCCATCATCTTGTGGCTGTGGGCGCCACCATCTTGGAAGGTGTGACAGTCAATTAGCATATTTCCTCCTTATTGGCTGTGGGTGCTGCCATATTTGCAATGGAGTGAGGGTCAATTCTTTATCAAATAGGATATTTACTGAATACTTATTTACTGAGTATTTACTATGTACTGTTTTAGTGCTGTAGGTACAGCAGCAAGTAAGATAATATATACACTTTCTAGATTGTCTTCATTCTTGAGGAAGAACATAGAAGTATGTGGAGTATAAAAACCTAACTAGAGCTTAAAAAGTGCTTATTAGCTAAAATATGACCTGTCACATATATCAGGAATCTTCCATTAATAATATGATAATTTTATTTAACCAAGGAGAATGAGAAAAGAGATGGAGATTAGCTACTATGAAAAGAAATGTTCCTAAACACTAATTATATGGACTGAGCTCTATGCCTTTGAATAAATCATTTCATTTTGCTGAACTATTTTTTCATGTATAAGGTGGGAAAAATAAAATTAATTCATTTACCTCTCAATGAATATCATCTGAGACTTATTACACAGTTCTTGATTCAGTGGAATAAAATCAAAGTGATGATTGGAAAGGTTATGTGACACAGAGGCCAGATTTATGAGCAGCTATATTTAGTCCAAGTTTTATAATTTTATTTTTCCCCAAATATAAATATTTAAGATCCCATGCCATATATATATATATATGGCTAATATGCTAAGTGTCCATCCGACCAGTAGCTATGACGTGCACTGACCACCTGGGGGCAGACGCTCAACGCAGGAGCTGCAGAGCTGTAGTGACTTGGCAGGGGCAGTTCTTGGGTGACACACCCTGAAACCAGAGAGGAGGGAGCCCAATTCCTTGCTGGAGGGCATGATTCCACCTACAGCTATGGATTATGTTATTGGGGCACTGTCAGACCCAAATCTGGTTTACTGCACACTTGCATTTGCATTCCACACCCTGTACAACATCAACTTTGCAGCGTGCCCTCTTGCACTCTGGAACCTCTCAGGGGATGTCAGAGAGCCAGCTTCGGCCCTATCCCCGCAGGCCAGGCTGAGGGACCCCTTCTGCAGAAGGGACCTTGCCTCACTCTGTAGATTCTGGGAAAGGACTGTGGGAGGATGGCTATAGGGTGTCAGTCCTGCCCCACTGGCCATATTCTAATTAATTTCTTTTCAATATGCATGAATCTGAACACCAGGTCACTATTTGTAATAATAATTGGAAACCTGTATAATAAAAATTTATTTTGAAAAAGAGAACTGCTATTATTTATGCCTAGATATTATTTCAAATGTAGTTCAAAGAAAAATTTTGATTTTTTAAAAGATCTATGTTATTTTACAGAGTCAAAATGAAATGTATTTGTAAATAATTAAGCAGTGAACTTAATCATTATGCATTAGCTTAAAAATATGACTTTCCTTAAGAGCCGGTGGAATTATCTAAAGATTTAATGAAGGAGATATATTGTGCTAGTTATTCAACTTGACTAATCTCATTCCACAGAGACCTTTTTTATTGTGTTCTTTGTCATTAAACCCAAGTATAAAAATATTAGATATTTACTTAATGTTGCCTTTAAATTATTCTCTAGAATCACTTAATTTAACAAATATGTTTTCAGCACTGGTCTCATGAGGTTATTAGCAGGATCAAATGAGAAAAAAAAGCATAAAAACACTATGTACATTATGAAAGGTAATCATTAAATTATCATCACTTCCAAGTTTTCTGCTAGGTACTTGGATAAAAGTTTCAAGAAGCTCTATGAACAAATATATATGTTCTATATTTTCATATAAGTTGTAAATGAACTATTCTTCTACCTACTTCATTGCTCAATAAAATGTGCATGACAAGTATTGTCATCAAATATATACTAAAAGGAATGATAAATATTTTATAATCCATTATTGGATAATAATTTAAATTTTGGTTCTCTTTTATAGAGCATTGAAGATTTCAAACATTTTAGTCATCAATAGCATTAAAAGAACTTTCTAGCACTTTAAGTTAACTTAGATACAGAATTCTCATTTATCAATAAACTAGAGGTCTGGTGTGCGAATTTGTGCACAGATACAGTCCCTTGGCCTGGCCTGTGAGAGGGGCCACCTGGGGCGGGAAAGCTGAGGAGAGGGACCACTGGAGGTCGGCTGTGGGAGTGTACTGACCACAAGGGGCAGCTCCTACATTGAGCATCTGCCCCCTGGTGGTCAGTATGCATCATAGCTACCTACCAGTTGTCTGGGGGTAACAGTTGCTTAGGCTTTTATATATATAGATTTCACTTACTAATAAATGAAGTGGTTAATGATGCACCTTTACTTAAAGACTGTATTCTTGAGTCTCATGATCTAAATTACTTAGAGGTAAAATACTGATTACAACAGAAACCATAATTTAAAAAAAAATTAAATTACTAGAAATGTGTACAGTAGTTTTATATAAAAGACTAAGTGACCATCCAGCTGTCTGACCAGCTCGTAGGTATGACACACATTGGCCACCAGGGGGCAGATGCTCAATGCAGGAGCTGCTGAGCTGCAGTGACTTGGCAGTGGCGGTTCTTGGGTGACACCCCAAAACCAGAGAGGAGGGAGCCTGATTCCACGTGTGGGACCACATGATTCCACTTTTGGCTGTGGGCTATGTTGTTGCTGGTACCCTGTGGTACCCGAATCTGGTTTACTGCACACTAACATTTGCGTTCCACACCCTGTATTGACAGCAACTTTGCAGAGTGCCTTTTCATACTCTGGAACCCCTTAGGAGATGTTGGAGAGCCGGTTTGGGCCCAATCCCTACAGGCCAAGCCAAGGGACCCCACCTGCCAGAGGGACCCCCTCACTCTGTAGATGCCCTTCCAGCAGCATCACTGCCCCAGGTACAGCCAGCCGGGGAAAGACTGAGGGAAGTTGGCTCCAGGGTTGTGTTCGGCCTGTCTTGCCCAGTCCTGCCCCACAAGACACCTTCTAATTAATTTCCTTTTAATGTATACAAATCTGTGCACCGGGCCACTAGTCTATAAATAAAAGTTAATCATCTAGTAAAACCATCATTATTTAACTAGGAAGAAATAATCTATGGTAAATGTTTATAATAGTACTTTGAATGTCTTAATTACTGGTAAGATATAAAACTTATCTTAATAACTACTGGTAAAGTGCCTATACATGAAGTTTATTATTATTAAACATTGTACAAATTGAAATATAACTATATATATGCATATGTATCATTTATGATATGACAAAGAACATATGAATGCCAGCCCCAAATGTTTCAATAGTCTGGACTCCTTTAAGTTTCATTTTAAATAGAAATATGAAGAATTTTGTTTACTATAGAAAATAACTTGATTGTGTGTTTGTGCTTGGTATGTATGAGAGAATGTGTATCTAAACTTAAAGTATATTTTTCCCTTCTCTACTAATATAGATATTTATAATAATGCATATTTGTCATTGTAAATTGAAGGAACATATTAACTACCATTTTGATGTTCTCTATATAATATCACTTACTAGTTCATTTTTTATCTGCCAAGAGGAGAATATTTTCTAACACTTTTGTCTACCAAATTATTTAAATATGATGAATATGACTAGTAAGATTAAATGCTACTGTTCCTTAATAGTAGAGTTCACATTATATAATTTACTTTAAAAATTAGCAAGCATACTGGAAAGGCCTTTCAGGTGATTATTTAGAAAAAGTAGCAATGCCCATTGGGATTTTATATAAGACAAAGTAAAAGCATTTTTACTCAGGTTAAAAATGCAACTCTAAACTTCTTCTAATTGGACAGTAGCCATTGATAGAAAACAGAATATGGAAAATTAGCTCTTGATGAGTGGAAAACAAAGCATATATAGGTCATTATATATACAGGGTATGGAAAAAAGGAGGCTTATAGTTGCTTATATGGAAAATAGTACAATAGTTAATAAAAAATACAAGGATACACTCTGTGTTTCATGTACTCATGTAAATATGTAAACATACTTTAGCCCCAACTTGTATGTGTGTAAGTTTCAAATATTAATTAATCATGGGTAATGATAGCGGATTCACGGGTTATGACAAGAGAAATGAGGAAATGATAATTAAGAAAGGTATATATACTTTCTCTTATCTAGTGCCAAGTAAACTTTGCTTCAATGACTATGTTCCAATGGATTGTGATGTAATCATTAAAAGTTACAGGATTAGGTTTTCTTAAAATCCATTTGCTTATAAAGCAAATATATATATAATTATTTTTTTTACTAATTTTTCTTTTTGACTGGGAAACACAATTCTAAATTTCAGAAGAATGCCGTCCTTCAAGCAATACATCTTAGATTTCATTTACAATTGAACTTTATAGTGTTGCTCTCAGTGGCAGTTTCTATAATAAAATAAACAGAACAAAAATACAATTTCAGGCTATAAAATGTATGAATAAGGGCAATGCTAATATATTTTAACTTATAGAGGATAAAAAATTATAAAAATTAGAAATTAAATATATTAGTGTGTTATCCTTTAAAACCCACTTTATTTTCCATTGTACGTGGGAGGGGTAAAGCATGGCCTATGGCACACTTCCCTTTTTGTAAAAGAGTGTTTGTGACACAGCCCGGCAGCTCTTCACATCTGCAGTGCCTATATGGCTGCTGCTCTTGCATGACAAAAGCAGAGTAAGCAGTGGTAGAACCAAATGGCCCACAAAACCTAGAGTTTTTACTATTGGGCCCCTTACAGGGAAAAACAAAACAAAACAACTTACTGTTTCCTGTTTTAGACACATCACTTGAATTTTATGTTGTTGAAATCAAAGTAAATACAAAAAAACAGTGTTGCAGGAAATTTTTCTAACAACTTTGGATTTATATTTAGCTGGTATTCTGAAATTTTCTTTTATCTATTTTCCAATTAACTCAAAATATTGATTCTATTAAACTCAAAATTATTTATGATGAGCGTGCGCGCACACGCGCACACGTATAGTTCACCCCATCTCTGTGCAATATGCTTGTAATATTACTCAAAAAGGATATTTAATTCTTCAATATTTAAACTAGTTAAGTCCTTCCAATGGCAGGTATTGATTAGTAAAACTCTCCTTCTTGCAATACAACTATGCTTTATTGATATTTAGATGGTAATCTAAAGCTTATCAATCTGGTTTGATATTTTCCTAATGACAAGAGTTTTCAATTTATCTCTACAGGATTTTACCTCCAGGATTAATTTATAGTCCTGAATGATGTGTGTGTGTGTGTGTGTGTGTGTGTGTGTGTGTGTATGTAAAAATAACCCTATGTGTTTTGTCTTTAGGCCAGAACCGCCATCTTCCAGTAATTGGCCAAAATGAGTAACACAAAGGGAAAGAGGAGAGATACCCACTTTCTATTCTCTAGGCCTTTTAGAAAACACGGAGTTGTTCCTCTGGCCACATACATGTGAATCTACCAGAAAGGCGATATTGTGGACACCAAGGGGATGGGCACTGTCAAAAGGAATGGCCCAGAAATGTCACCATAGCAAGCTGGAAGAGTCTACAGTGTCGCCCAGCATGCAGGGGCATTGTTGGGAACAAGCAAGTTAAGGGCAAGATTCTTACCAAGACAATGAATGTACGTATTGAGCATATAAGCACTCTAAAGCTGAGACAGCTTCCTGAAATGTGTGAAGGAAAATGATCAGAACAAGGAGGCCAAAGAGAAAGGTACCTGCGTTCAGCTGAAGTGCCACCTGCTCCACCCAGAGAAGCACACAGTGTGGAACCAATGGGAAGGAGCCTGAGATGCTGGAACCCGCTCCCTATGAATTCATGGCATGATCAGTGACAAAAAAAAAGACTTCTGTGCTGAATAAATTTTCTCTTAAATGAGTAGAAGTCTGGCATTCCTTCCCTTGCTTCCCATCCCCCCAAAATAATGAAAACCTTGATGTCCTAAATTTAAAAATTATTAAACATTTTAAATATTAAATAATTAAAATATATTAAAGAATATATATAATACTCAGTTATTCATATACATTTATATCAATATGTTTATAAATATAGCAATGTATAAATTTAAAAGAAATACAATAAAATTAGAAGGAATATTTTTCATTCTTAAAGTCCATTGTTTGAGATAGCCTATGTTTCCTACACCATCAGCAAGACATACATTTTCTTGCAAATTTATGAAAAGCAAAGGGATGAAACAAAGGTATATACAGCTTATGAGAATGTCCTTCTATGATGATCTAATTAGGGCAAATATTTTGACTCTTTCCCTTAAGCACTTAGATTCGTTAGATAAATATGAAAATACACATGAGAGAAATACACATGTGAGAAAATACACATGGCCTAAAAAAAAGTTTTTATTACCCAAAATACCATGCAAAGTACCACCTGAATATATTATTGTATAAGTTCACCTAACTTTCAGCATGTTAATAAATGAAACTAGAGTGGTAACATAGAATAATTTTCATGACTTTCAGAGCTAACAGTCACATATTGAAGTCATTCAGTCACATTTCTCACTTGTCTACCGTCAGTTATACCCTCCAGGAAGGAGTAGCAAGCAGGAATCCTTCCACCCATTGCTTTGCCTCCTAGTTAAGGAGAATAAACTAAATGAGCATATGCACAAAACCCAAGCATTAGAGAAAGGTTTTTAAAGTTGCTTTTTAAGAAAATACTGTATATCATGTCAATGGGTTTAAAGTATGTCTTATAACCTACAATAAGAAATATTTTTTTACAAGCAAGTATACATCCACAAACACACAAATAGCTCAAATAAAACAAACAGAATGTCAGGAAATAATACATACCCTTAGCTCTAGTGATATATTCCAATCTATTATATTCCATTTGATGAAATTGTTGATGTAATTGTCAAACATTTCATTGATAATATGAGCCATTAATGGGTCATAACCTGAAGTTTGAAGAGTATTTCACTAAGATATATTATTAAGGACTTATAGATTTTAAAGATAAAGGACTGCAAAATTGGGTATAAAAGAAAGATAACTGCATGCGGAAATCAAAAGATCCTGATTAATATTGCAGTTCTTGCATACTGAACTTTATGAGTTACTCTCAAACTCAGAACTTTATTTTTTCATCCACAAAACATAAACTAAAATTTTGTCTGTCCCACAAAATATGGCATTTATGAACATGAATGGTAAGGATGGACGTGGAGGCATTTCTTAAATTGTAACGTAACAAAAATTACTATTTATCTGAAAGTTTAAGTCGTTAGAAATAGACCACTGTGCTAATTTTGAGAGACTCCTACGCATTTTTATAGAAATTTTAATTTGTCAATTTTGTCTTTACAATAAAATAAATGTTCTGCAACAATGAGGGGGGAAAGGTGGTGCTTTAAATCAATGCATGTGGTTGTGTAGATATCTGGCTCAGAAGCCAAAGGCCATGCTGTTCTTAGGGGCTGCAGTACATACTTTTCTTATTTATATTAGCCTGCCATAACAAAGTGCCACAGACAGATTGGGAACCTTAAAGAGTGGTATTTTTATAGTTCTACAGCCTAGAAGTTGAGAATCAGTTTCAGCAGAATTGGTTTTCTTCTGAGGCTTCTCTCCTTGGCTTGTAGGTGGTTTTCTTCTGTGTCTCCACATTGTCTTGTGTGTATGTCTGTGTTCTAATTGCCTCTTCTTCTTTTTTTAAAAAAATATATTTTATTGATTTTCCACAGAGAGGAAGGGAGAGGGATAGAGAGCTAGAAATGTCAATGAGAGAGAAACATCAACGAGCTGTCTCCTGCACACCCCACATCGGGGATGTGCCCGCAACCAATGTACATGCCCTTGACCGGAATTGAACCTGAGACCCTTCAGTCCGCAGTTGACGCTCTCTCCACTGAGCCAAACCAGTTTCAGCTAATCGCCTCTTCTTATTAGTAGTACTGGATTAGGACCAACCTTAATGACCTTATTTTTCATTAACTACCTCGAAAGACCCTATTTCCAAATATAATTAAATTATGAGTTACTGGGTAGGGTTAGGACGTCAATAGATGGATACAATTCAGCCCATACACTGTCTAATTTCTCTTTTTTGTTATCAGTTATAATTTTTTACTCAATGCTAAGGAAAACATTCATATTTATTTCTGCATAATGTTTTGTGTATTACCAAAAATCTTATTAATTTTTAAATGATTCAAAATTGATTTCTATATTATCAAAATAGCCATATCTCACTGATAATTTATCAAATTCTCCTAATGTGTAATAAGATCAATTATTATTTAATAAAAATCATTCTTTACTTTCTCTTAATAATTTTTAAAAGCATAGCAACTTAATTTCCAAAATGAATATGGAATTAGTATTTGTTTCTGTGAAGACAGAGATTTTTAAACAAAAATTTACATACTCAAAAAGTAAAATGAGGAAGCTGAGATCAAATATTAACATATTCACATATTTAGAGATAAATGAAAGCTTTTGATTGCTACTAAACTTTGTTCCAAATTGCCTAAGTCCCCACCAAAATTTGTAGTCTTTTTTCTTTTTTTTTGCAACAGCCTGAGACTAATAAAAATTCATTTTAATTAGCAAGAATACATTACCACATTTTCAGCTACAGACACAAATGCATTCCTACAGGTCGAGGCTGTATTAAAAATGTATATTCTTATTTAGATTTTGCATAGCTTAAAAAACTTTTGTATTCACAGTGAACATCATCACTACATTCCTTTAATATGATTAAGCAGATGGAATTTCTCTCAACCTTTCTGGAAACATCAAAAAATCATCTCCTTTTATATTTAAAAGAAACTTATTGCAAAAAAAGTAGTAGTAAATGCCAAGGGTAGTGTTGATATTGGGGATATTGGGGATTTCTAAAAGATTCTCAACAGGAAAATAGGTCCTATTTTATTGAAGGATGGCCAAGATTAAGCTAGGCTCATTTAAAGGAACAGTCATCTCCCGGCCGCTATTGCCCAGTGGTTGAGCATCAACCTACGCACCAGGAGATCACAGTTCAATTCCTGGTCAGAGCACATGCCAGATTGGGGGCTTGATTCCCAGTAGGGGTGTGAAGAGGGCAGACAATCAATGATTCTCATTATTTATTTTTCTATTACTCTCTCACTCTCCCTTCCTCTCTCTGAAATCAATAAAAACATTTAAAAAAGAATACTGTCATCTGACTATTCAAGTAGATCTTAGTATAGAGATTCCAAATGCCTTTGACTAGAAAGCCATGGAGGGAGATGGGGGAGAAGCCATTAAATTTATAGATCCCACTCTTATCAGGTCAATCAGCTCAGGAGCCCTCATCCATTACTCCAATACTCTGGGGGGAATGAAGGAAAATGGACTTTTGTTCCACCCTGTACATATGGCATATGGAGTGGACCAGAGCAGACTTGACTCTGTCCCCATACAGTTCTCATTCCACTAGGAAGAGACATACTGTAAATAATATAGTTACATTTTTAAAATTCGAATGTTTCACATGACCACATTTACACAGAATAGTGAGAGATGTCTTTTGTGAATAGGGTGATTAGTCATTTATCATCCAGGCCATGTCACATTTGAAAGTGCCAGGGACAGATCAGTGCCTGGGACAACAGGTATAAATCAGGTTTGTTGAAGGTAAGCAAGAATGTCACCCTCTTACTGGTTTCATTTCAGCTGAGATCAGAAGAAAGAAAAGAAGTAAAAAATGCAGAAAATCAAGGACAAGAATATTCTAAGTGGTAAACAGCTCCACCTGAAGTGGAGAAGCACATTCCCTGCATGGGGAAATGAAAAACGGCCAACGTAGCCAGGGAATGGTGTCTTAGTGCAAGGTTGACGAACTATAGCTTTCAGACCAAAACTCATTTATGCTTTTATAAGTAGTTTTATTAAATCACAGCCACACCCACTTTTTTACCAATGTCTAGGTCCCTGCGCTGCTGCAAAGCAGAGTAAAACAACTGGTAGAAAGCCCAGGAGGCCTGCATCTGTCCATAGACCTGAGCTGTTGCTACTATCGTCATTCAACATATCTGACTTAGAGACTGCCAGCTTAGTGGCCTGGATCTACCCAGGAGGCATCTGAACTGGCCATATTCCCTGGCCAGTGACTGAGACAGTTCACTACCCCCCAAATGGGGCCGGACTTTCATCTTCAGTGAAGCCCATTCTCTCCTCACTCCCAGACACCTGTTCTTCCCCGATAGCTGTCAGGCCCCAAAGGTGTACAGCAGCCAAATGAAGCCATTTCCTTCTCTGATTCAGTTAGTTTTGCCCAGATTCTAGATCTCTTCTGAAATTGTAGCATTTTTTTTTAGTTATGCACCTGCTTAGCAATAAAATAACTCCTGCACGCTACCCAATTCCTCAATACTACCTGGACAGTAATTTATTTCTTTCTTTCCACAGATGTCAGACAAAGTTAAAAAGACTAGTTGACTAGTGACAACAGAGACCATATGACCCACAAAATCTAAAATATTAGCTATCTGGCCATCTACAGAAAACTTTGCTATTGCCTGATCTAGGGAGAGATTAGCATGAAACGCAATTGGAAAGGTAGGTGCCCCGCTATTAAGAGAGACTATCTCAGGATGCTCAAGCAATCATTATTCCACTGTCCCATTCTGAATATCCGTAATTATAGAACGAGAGCGGCAGAAGGTACCTCAAGAGACAAATCTGCCATCATTATATAAATGGATTGTGCAGATAGATAGGACATTTTCCACATCATTCACCATTTGCTTTTTCCTTTATTAATTTCTTTGGGTGAAACAGAACCCTTCTTTTCAAATAGAGCCATGGTTATTACAGCTAAATGATAAGGTACATTTTGATAGCTTATAATGCCCTCAGCTGTGGGATATATAAAATGCAATACATGAATGATTTCCACCCATTATTTTCTGTCTGTAGAGTGGGAATCAGAAAAGGTGATACATGAAAAGAAAAAGAAAAGAAATACAAAGATATCATATAATCATGTGCCAATACAAAGAATAAAACATAATTTATAAATAATGACTCTAAACTACCAAAGTCATGGGGGCGTTTACTGGTGTTACACAGGCAGTGACATAATGCAACACAATCAGAAAGCACTATTACCCACTATTACCTTTCCTCCCCATTAATATATCTTCCTTTACCACAGAAAATAAAGGGCAGGCAATTTAACACAAAGGAAGAGAATGCATATAGCAAACAGAGAGACAGATGGCTTTACCCAAAGCCATTCCTATTTTGAGAGCATAATGAAGGAAGGTAAGATCAGATAGTTAATCCTGGAAGTAAAGTTTGAGAACTTTTATCTGCAAACACTGAGCCCCAGCTGCAAGTGCCAATTAGGGGACTAATCACCACTGGAGACCACAGTGGAGGTAGTTCAGAGTGAAACAGGAAGCACAGAGAACCCGCTGCTGAGAATGCATGCATGGAGCACAAGAGGAAAGTCTAGGCCAGAAGGAGCAGTTTTCCTTTGAGCCCTACTAAGCAAAGGCTCTGATGAAGTGAAGTTTTAACCAAAATATGTGCTTCAGATGAGAAAAGATTAGAGTCCTATCCATGCCAAGGGAACACCATTAAGTTAATGTATCATAAAAGTAACATAGTTCTTACTGCAAAGCTTGAGTTTGATGACTTTTAACTAACTGTTTCCTCATTTCCTAGAGTCTTGAATTATAGGTAGATATCTTGAGAAGGTGGACTATTCTGTTGTCCAGGTTCAGAGAGCACTTTTACACAGTAATGCTCCTTTCCCTCTGGGCTTCTATGAATTAAATTGCCTGGCACATTCCCTTACTCCCTAGCTCCCAATAAAATGTGTTCTCTGAGAAAGGACGTCTTCCTTTACAAATATTTAGATCCATTTTGTACATAAAAATTTTGCGTGTTTACTACAAAATTCTTCTCCAGGATGAAAATCACAGCAGATGTTAATGTCTACCACAGCCTGAAACTGACTTCAAGTCTCTATCTCATCCGCTAGGAAGGCGGTCTTTACTAAACAGCCCAGTCTGTACCAATGATTGCCTTGTTCTTAGATTTTTCTAGTACATTGCTAGATGTGTTAAATGATTGTGGAGATATTAAGTTACTCCATTATTTTGCTACCTCACCATCCATTTTGTGTGGCACTGCAGGAGTCCGGAACTGACACTAGCTCTCACTCCTACCCACCTTCCCCGCCCCATGAGCACAGACCCTGAATAACAGCCTCCAGGGTCATAAGTACATGCAAGTTCCTGATGTGACTCTGCCAAGGACCCGTGTGATAAGCACCAGGGCCTTGCAGTCTGTGTATCCCTTAGATAAGGCCCCCCTGAACCTTACCCAAACCCTGCTCTTTTTTGTTTGAATTGCCCAATCCTGCACCAGCCTGGGACCCCCCCAAAGCACTCCACCTTGGTAAAGTCATGTGTCCCAGGTCCTGGCTCAGTGCTCTCCGCCTACACCCTGCCTTGTCCTCCCACTCTGGCCCCCCCCAGGCATGCCCAGCACCTCATCCAAACCTAGGAGTAATAAACTACCTCACTTTCCCTTCGTGTTCAATCTTTGTTAAATATGGCTCACCACCCAGTACGCCAGGGCTCTACCTAAGAAATGTTAATTTAACAACAACAACAACAACAAAAAGTCACAATAACTATTTTCAGAAGGAAAAAAAATCACCATCAATATATATTTTATGTTTTGTAAAAAATAATTGTTTTCATAGTTTTGTTCTCTTTGTCTTCAGAGGGATCCATAAGTTGATGCTGCTTTGATTATTTGCGTATATATTTTGTATGCTGGGAAGATGGGAAATAAACTGAAAACAATTGTTCATGGAGTAGAGGGTAGACTGGAGTCTTTTCAGTTTCTTTGAACAGGACAAATTACCTTGTCACTTTCCTAAAGACTATGTGTACTTATGCTATTTATTTTGCTTACCAATTTTATCCCCCTACTATATTGCACAGGATCTGAGATAAATCAATAGGAATGGGGCAATTTTGGATATTTGTAGAAAGATTTAGAGTGTGAAGAAAAGTCCATAACCTGTACTGGTAAAATGAACTCCATTGAAACCCTTAAATATATTTTAGTCTCATTGCATTAAAACAGGCTACAAAGAGAGAAAAATGCACCCTTCCTTACTAGGAGTCCATTAATAAAAACTATGAGATTACTTAGTTGTAGTTTTGCTGGAGTCATTAAAATGAGGTAGAATCCTTCTCACCTTTACTGAATGCCTTATAATGCTGAGCTTTAGTTCAGAATAAACAGGACTTTCCTTTTTAAAAGAAATAAGATTTGGCTAAAGGTTCAGTGTAGTTTAATATGTTTGGTGTTTCATTAAGAAAAGTGATGAATGATAAAACATAAACACATGCTATATTTTATTGGTGGACATCATATTCATAAATGCTAAGACATATATAAGAATGAGTGAAATTTCTGTCTAAAGAAAAAAATATTTTATCTTACATGTTGAATTTGTGTAAATCTATTTCACCACATTTTTTCTAATATTCATATCCTATATAATAAGAGAGGAATATGCTAATTATCCATATGCCCTGAGGCATAAAGACCGACCACCTTATGACCAGATCATGGATCTGTAAGAGGGTGGGGCGGCGAAGTACTAGTGGACAGCTGAGAGTTACAGGAGGGGGCAGGGCAGCAAGCTATAAGGGAGTGGGGAAGAGGAAGGGGAAGCTACTGGAGGGAGAGGCAGCGGGCCAAGCCGCAGCAACCTACTGGCACACCAATTCATGCACACGGCTACTAGTATTTGATATATTTAACAAATCAATCACTATCTATAAAGAGCCCACTAAGTAGTAAGATATGAGAAGAAGCTGAAACCGGTTTGGCTCAGTGGTAGAGCATCGGTCTGTGGACTGAAAGGTCCCGGGTTCGATTCTGGTCAAGGGCATGTACATTGGTTGTGAGCACATCCCCAGTAGGGGGTGTGCAAGAGGCAGCTGGTTGATGTTTCTCTCTCATCGACGTTTCTAGCTCTCTCTCTCCCTTAAAATAAATATCAACAAAATATATTTTTTTAAAAAGATATGAGAAGAAGAAGAAAAAAAAAGAAATGTCCTCAAAAAGCTTACAATCCTTTGAGGAACTAAACAATTAAAATATCCAACTAACACAAGGCCATAAATAATAAGTTTCGAGTGAGTTGGAATAAGTTCATAAAAAATTTGGAACCAAATTAAAGTAGTTGCTTAAGACATAGTATCCTTTAAATATTTATTGTAAAGCCCATGTACTCCTGGTTTTGGTGATTACACTGGCTAGGCTGTTTATCTATATAAAGAGAAAAACTTCATTAAACTTCTAAGAAAACCTACCAAAACCTACCAGTTCCACTCTGCTGGGAGTTGTGTACAGTGGACCCGATGGATGTGACAAGGCCTGAGCAGGAGCACGGCCACCTCACCAGGTCTGACTTTGCTTAATTCCCAGGAAGCTGTGGGTACTTCGTTAATGGACACATTTTGCAAATAGAATTTTCAAAAGAATGCTCACAGTTGGGCCTCCTGTTGTTTTCTATTGGTTTGAAAGGGGCATTCACAGCTGCAGAAAGCAGTTAGCAATTAATCAAATTAGCTTTTCTACAATGTAAGATGATACTAACACATGTAATTTCTGGCACTTTCACAACAACCACAAGCCAATCATTTGCATTGTCACATTAGGTGTGAACATTTCCCCTCTGGGTTTAATTGACCTTATCAAAGTTATAGAAAAGAAAATGTGAAGAGTTAGAGAAAGATCCAGTTTCAAAAATCAAACTGCTGAACCTGAACCAGATTAAGGGCACCTAATAAACTGCCTGTTGGGTAGGTTTGTTCCTCCCTGCACAGTGGTTTCCGCTTTTCAAATCTCTATCAGAAATATCAAAGGAACTGGAATGCTGCCAGATCCGGATATACTAAGACAAATACACTTGAGTAAATCTAGATAAGAGATAGAGATTTTGTAGGATCTTAGAATGAAAATACACCCAAATACCACTACATAGAAACATCATGATAACAATATGACAGTGAATATAAAATGATTATAGTAGCTGAGCATTTATTTTCAAACATGTCTCAGTATTTAAATGTCATTATATTCACAGTTTTCTAAAAATTAGCATAAGAAAAACAGTGCAAAAGACTAATCTCATAGTTTATATTGTCACAAGTAATGAGACACAGTATTGGGGCTCACATTGAGTCTTAATCATAATACATAAACCACCAGTCTGGGAACGAATATGAAAGCTGATCAAAATCTATTAACAGCATAGCAAAATAGATGTTCATATTTTAATTACAATTAACAGAGTGTGTCAAATGGGTAGTTCTTATAGTTTATGAAGAGGAGTTCCTTGTAGAGAAAGATGGCTTACAACTTGATAAGATTTTTTTGTACATCTGAACCCTATATAATGTTATTAAACAATGTCACCCCAATAAATTTAATTTAAACATTTGGCAGAGAACCTGAATAGACCTTCTTTCAAGAAGACATGCAAATGGTCAACACGTATATGAAAAGATACTCAACTTCACTAGCTACTAGAGAAATGCAAATTAAAATATAATGTGATACCACCTTACACCTGTTAGAATGGCTATTATCAACAAGACAAGTAATAAGAGTGGAAGAAGTTGTAGAGTAAAAGGAGCCCTCACATTCACTGCTGGTGAGAATGTAAACTGGTACAGACACTATGGGAAACAGCATGGAAGTTCCTCAAAATATATTTTAAAATACCATTTATTTACTATATGACCCAGCAATCTCTCTTCTGCATATCTACTCAAAAAAAATTGAAAAAGAAATTATTTGAAAATATATATGCAACCCAATGTTAATTGCAACATTATTCGTGGTTGCTAAGACATAGTAACAACCAACATGTCCTTCAGTAGAGGACTGGATAAAGGAGGTGTGGTACATATGTTTAACAGAATACTACTCAGCCATAGAAAAGGTGAAATACTGCCATTTGCAACAACATGGGTGGCTTTTGAGAAGATTGTCAGACAGAAAAGGTTAAGAACAATATGATTCGCTCATGTGGAATATCAAACTGAAAACAACAAATGAAAAAACAAGAAAAGCAAACAAACAAAGTTCATAAATACAGACAACAGTATGGTGGTTACCAGAGATCAGGTGATTGGGGTAGTAGTAAAGGTAAAGGGGGTTAAATATATGGTGTCTGAAGAAGATTTGACTTTGGGTGGTAAACACACAATACAGTATACAGATGATGTATCATCAAGTTGTACACTTGTAACCTATATAATCGTATTAATAAATGACACCCTAATAAATTTAACTTAAAAAAAGAAGACTAGCTGAAACCAGTTTAGCTCAGTGGATAGAATGTTGGCCTGTGGACTGAAGGGTCCCGGGTTTGATTCTGATCAAGGGCATGTACCTTGGCTGTGGGCACATCCCCGGTAAGGGGTGTGCAAGAGGCAGCTGGTCAATGTTTCTCTCTCATAGACGTTTCTAGCTCTCTAGCCCTCTTCCTTCCTCTCTGTGAAATATCAATAAAATATATTTTTTAAAAAGAAGTCTATTTCTATTGGGCACAAATCATTACTTGATTTTTTCTCTCCGTAAGATATTTACTAAACTACATCCGAATGTATTTATTTAGTTTTGGTAATTTTCAAAATGCAAAATGGAAAATAAAAAGCTGGCATTTATCTTATAAGTTGTTCATTCTTAAGCTTGGGCCCATTTTTAAACACTAATTACTTCTAACTTAAAAGCCAATAATGATCATGCACTGCCATTACTTATGGTACAGTAAGACTTTGTCCTTTATAGATTTAATATTTACTATTTCAATAATATGCTATTTATGGTGATTATCCATAACAGATTACTGTATCATTTTTTAATTTTTTTATTTATTGATTTGAGAGAAAGAGAGACAGAAAGATAGAAAGATACATTATTTCATTATTTTGTTCTACTTTTTTTGTGCATTCATTAGTTGATTTATTTTTTTTATGAAACTGAAAACTTCATTAGATTTTGGATTTCTGTGATTTCCCACCCCTCTTTTTTTTCTTTCTTTTTAAAATATTTATTGAATATTCAGATTATTATAGATGTCCCTCTTTCTCCCCTCCTCCCCCACATAGCTCCCTCCACCCAGTTCCCACCCCACCCAGGCCCTTGCCACCCCACTATCCTCCTCCATAGGTACTGCATATATGGGTATAAGATCTTTATCCTATCTCTTCCCACACACCACCACACAACCCTACCTTAGAATTGCCATTCTGCTCTCTTGACCCACAGTTGAGAACCACTGCAGGGTCGCCTAAGACCATCAGAAAACACAGATATTTACATTATTAGTCATAACAGTAGCAAAATTACAGTTATGAAGTAGCAAAGAAAATAATTTTATGGTTGGGGTCACCACAACATGAGGAACTGTATTAATGGGTTGCGGCATTAGAAAGGTTGAGAATCACTGCATTAGAGCAACACTTTTATAAAACCTGAGTCCTTGGCACCATGGATTTATCATCTCACTTCTGAGCTAATTATGCATGGTCTGTTATCTGAGATATAAACAAACATATTTTCCTACATTAAAACGTTGGATCTTATGCAGCGTTCAAAGGAAGATCAGAAACTAATTTCCTAGCAGAAATATATTGGCCCCTCAGAACACATAATTAAGTTAGGGGAAAGGTTGCTTTTAAAAATGTTACACATCCTAAATGTAGAATTTGAGTATTATGATAAATGTCATGATTAGATACAGAAAAATTATGCATCTTTAAAACATTAGATACAAATAGCTGGAGAAGTGAATAATATATCCAAATATGTAGGCAGCATATAAATTCCATCAAAAACTTAATTCTTTGAAGTAATGAATAACTAAATAATTTTAGTCTGTGCAAATACACATTAAAATTATACAAAGCCACTGTGAAACACAAACACTATCAAATGATCCAAATACCATCCCTTGCAATATTCTTAAATGTATTCTTGATATAGATTTAAGCTGTTGTATCAACTGCCATTGCAATTAACAATCAAGCCCAGCTCTGATGGCTCATGGGCTGAGCACCACCCTATGAGCAAGATGGTTCAATTCCCCATCACAGCACATGCCCAGATTTCGGGCTCGATCCTCAGAGGGAGGTGTGCTGGAGGCAGCCAATCAATAATTCTCTCTCATCATTGATGTGTCTATCTCTTTCTCCCTCTCCTTTTCTCTCTGAAATCAATAAAAAATGTATTTTTTAAAAATTCGCTAATAATCAAATTTATAATTTTAATCCTATTTTCTTTATTCAACCATCCATTGACAAAAAAAAATGTTGGCTGTTTAGAATATGCAGAACTATACATTGTGCAATACACACTATATATTTCAAATGTTCTCATGGAGTTGATTCGATTAATTTAAATATAAATATAGAACACATTAAAGTAACTATGTAATAGAAATTAAAATAAAAACTGTTTTTGCAGCAGTAGTAAAGAAATCAGTAACATTTATTTTCTGGCTAGATTCCATGAGCAAAGGTATCATCACTGGGCAAAATTATGTTTTCATAGAATCTAAGAATTGAGGAGGATATTGGAATGGAAAGGTCAAACCAAGAAGTCTGGGAATGTAATAATGCTTTTGTAAAAGAAACAGCCGCATTATAAGACATAGAAAGAGCACTTATTTGAGTATTGGGAAAGCTGGCTTCCAGTTATTGGTTTTCCAGTACATCTTTCTAATCTTAAAATATTTACTGTATCTTAGATTTCTCATTTATGAAACGAAGGTGATTTCTAATGGTCTATGAGTTTTCTTCTCCTTCTTTAAAACCATAAGTTTGTGTTTTGCATAGATATGCATCACATGCATGAGCTTAAACCCCTTCTCTAGACCAGCGATCCTGAGGGTCCCTATCCTCCCTATATTTCACCAGGTAAATCGTGTCTGTCAGTCAGCTGCTCTTTGAATGTTTATGCCATTGAAGATATTTAAAACCTGGTCCACTGAACACTGATAATAAGGATCCAAGAGGCAGGTGGCCAAGAGCAAGGTGTAGGGGGGATAAGTGCTGATGGGGGAAAATAAAATAGAAAACAAAAACACTATGTAGAGTAAGCCTGATGGGACTACAGTCTTCACTGCTGCCATGCCCGGATAAACTGGCCTAAGCAGACCCTGAGAGCGCTCAAGCTGGTCCTCACACGGATGCTGTAGTAACTACATGTAAAGAGCCGTAGTTGCAGAAAGTCACAATCACGTGTCTGTTGATTTAATCATGACCATCTTAGCTTTTATTGGTGCATTCCCAGGATGCCTATGGGTGCCACTCTAGGGATACTCGAGTTAGTAAGCTGAGGAGGCAAACAACATGAAGTGGGAACAGTGACCCATGCTGTGGTTTTAGACATAAAGGATTTTATTTCAAAATTCAAGTCTTTTATGTATAAAGGCACACTCCTTAGAGAAAGGGAGTTAGCATTTTTTATTACTCCATACACAGAGCAAGTACAAAGGGATTTCACAACCTGTAAAAACAGACCAGCATTAGAGTTGGGAATAAAAACAATTCAAAATCTAGTAACCTAGAGATGTTGTGTGATTCCAAAATAATGTCGCACAAACAAATGCCAATCTGATTGTAAAATCCCAATGTGAAGAGACTTGTTTTTGAAAAAAAATCTGGAAAAGGTGGACTAATTCCTTGGTGAAATCCATCCTTTTCTGCAAAGTACAAGAACAACATTGGTGACTGAATATTTCAAAAGAGATATTTTATCTATTTATTTACATATTTATAACCTAGTTCATCCCACAAAGGATTTGAGACATCACACATAACTGAAATCACACAATAAAAAGGGATGAGATTAGAGAAAAGCACAAATAAACTAAAAGGAAAATGGTAGTCAAACACTAAAATAGAGTAGAGGTTAGTATACGATTTTGTGTGGTACAATGCCCCATTAAAATTGTGACAGTTCCCTGCAGGCCATAACAGCAGAACTCACTTTAGAAATTATTACAAGCCCTGCAGTGGGATAGTATAAAGAATGTGATGGGACATGATTGTACTGCATAAACAATGTCCTCTAAATACATACCTCTAAAGCCCTGTAGTTTAGTTTCATGCAATTTTTTTTTCTCTATCTAGAATAGAGGTTCTTATTTTGAGGCCCCAAGATGGGCTTCCCAGGTGGGTATAGGAATTTTAAAACTGAACTCATATTTGGGTGTTTGCACATTTTTTTGGAGAGAGAATTCATAAAAAACTTCTATCATGTTTTCGAAGATCTTCAACCTCAAAAGCTCAGTTACCACTGATATAGAAAAAGTGTTGGTGAACTATTATTTATCTTGCAGTTCTTCATTAGTTTTTTTTAAATTATTTTTTTAAACTCGGGTTATGATGTATTAGGGAAAGCAAATTAGTGGCTGGTGTTATTTATATTGGCTGAAGTACAGGTGTTTTGTTGCCAATTATATGTATAATTATATACTTTTAAAACCTTGTGGCAAATGAAAAACTTCTTTCCACAAATGTATGTTATACATAGATATGCATCACATGTATGGGCTTAAATCCCTTCTCTAGACCAGAAATTCTGGGTCCCTATCCTCCCTATATTTTCACCAGGTAAACTGTATCTGTCATTTGGCTGCTTTTTGAATGTTTATGCCATTGGGGGTATTTAAAACCTGATCCACTGAACACTGATAATAAAGATCCAAGAGGCAGGTGGCCAAGAGCCAGGTATAGGGGGTATAAATGCTGATGGGGGAAAAGAAAATAAGGAAAATAAAAATACTACATAGAGTAAACCTGGTGGGACTACAGTCTTCACTACCGCCATGCCTCTGAGAAGAGATTGAAAGACATGAAAAAGAATAGTTAGAAAAACTAAGAGAACTACTCACTATTGCCATAGACCCAAGTTATCACATTATTTAAGTCCAAGAATAGAATTTCACAGGGAAAATAATATACCTATCCCATGGATTGTTTTGAGAATTAAATATCTATTGTACATCAAGTGTGTTTACTATTATTATGACTGCTACTATTCTTAGCATTACTACTATGGATTCTGCATCTATGTAAAAAAAACATTGAATAAACATAGAAAAGTGAGATAGTCCCTTTAAATAGCTTTATTTAACTCTCAATAAATGAATAAAATAATTCTACATCATGTAGCATAACTTCTATATGGTTGGCCTAGCATATGATTTGTTTCGGGAGATTTTTCTCACATGAAATAGCTCCAACTTTAGTGGTTTAAAACTATAATCATTTGTTATTGCCACCAAGACTACAATTTGGACAGGTGCTTATCCAACCTGGCCAGGCTTGGCTGATGGGAAACAAAGCATGGACATTAGAGGCCCAGGAAGTCCGTGGCACCTATAGCTATGGAAAACACTACACAAACCTCAACTTGTAGCTCAGCATAAATTCTCACAGAGAGGCCTGTGTATCTCTAGCGTAAACTCTCATGCCCAGCTTCCAACAAAAATTTACGAAATCATCAAAGGCAAGAAGAGCAATCTGAAATGACAAAGTAATGATTAGAACCTGACTCAAATATATATATATATATATATATATATATATATATATATATATATATATTAGAATTAAGAGGGGATTTAAAAGAACTAAGACTAATACATTAAAGGCTCTAATGAGAAACCTGGACAACCTGCAAAGACAGATGGCTATGTAGGCAGAGAGTTGGAAATTCTATGAAAGAATCAAAATGAAATTCTATAAATAAAATACACTGTAACATAAAGAACATCTTTGGCTCATTAGCAGGCTCAACAAAAGTGCAGAAAGCATCAGTGAGTTCAAATATGAGTTAATAGAAACTTTTCAAACTGAAAGTCAAAGAGAAAAAATATAGAAACATAATCCCATATATGTGAGAAATTTTTAAAGGTGTAATGTGGTTAATTGGAATATTAAAAGGAGAAGAGAGTAAAAGAAATATTTGAAGTAAAATAGCTTAAGATTCATCAAAATGAATGACAGTAAAATTATTCTAAAGTGAAGGCAAAATAAAGACTTTCTCATCAGGAAAAAACCCAGGGTATTCACCATCAGAAGACCTGTCTGTAACATTTTTTTAAGGCAGAAGAAAACTGAGACATGTCAGAAACTTGTAACAAGATAAGGAATGAAATGGTATCAGAGAAGAAAAAAAAACTAAGGTTAAAAATTTTTTCTTAATCTTAATTGACCCAAAAAGCAAGCTGTTTATTTAAAGAAATAATAATAACAATGAATGCAGTGACTGTAGTATATAAATAATTGAATGAGAACAGTGTTACAAGGGATATAGGGAAGAATTAAAATGTTCATGTAGCCTGATCAGTGTGGCTTAGTGGTTGAGCATCAACTTATGAACCAGGAGGTCACAGTTAGATTCCTGGTTAGATTCAGGGCATATGCTCAGGTTGTGGGCTCAGTCCCCAGTGTAGAGTGTGCAGGAGGCAGCCAGTCAATGAGTCTTTCTCATCAGTGATGTTTCTCTCTATCCCTCTCCCTTCTTCTATGAAATCAATAAAAATATACTTTAAAAATTAGTGCTTGTAAGTATGCATGAAGCAGAATAGTGCCATTTGACACTATGCTTGGATTAGTTTAAAATGTATATTGAATTAAAACAACCAAAAACAATTTTTAAAATAATATAGTTTACATACTAAGAGTAGAGATAAAATGTAGTAAAATAAAATAGAAAACTAAGCACTGGTAACAAAAAAACAGTTACACACATTGTAGATATTAATCCAAATATGTCCATTAATTCTTTTAAATGTGATCAGTTTAAATATACAGCTAAAAGACAGAGATTGTCAGAGTGGATAAGACAAAAAAACTTAACTATAAGTTAGCTACAAGAAACTCACTTTAAACATTAAAGACTCAGATAGGTTCAAAGTAAAGGGGTAGAGAATGATAAACCATATAACACTAATCAAAAGAAATATGGGATTTCTATATTCATTTTAGAAAAGTAAGAAGTCCAAAGAAAATTATCAGATATGAAGATAGGCACAGTGTCATAATGAATGATCAGTTCTCTAATGTGACATAACAATCTTAAACTTGTATGCACCTAAAAGCAGTGTCAAAATATGTGAGGCAAAAACTGATAGAATGGAAAGGAGAAACAGACAAGTGCATTATTATAATTGGAGAATTCAATGCCTCTCTATCAGTAATTAAAGATCAAGCAGACAGAAAAATCGATAAAGACATAGTTCATAAAAAGAGCGCTATCAATCAACTTGATCTAATGGCCATTTCTAGATTATTGTATCCAACAGCAGCAAAATATACATTCTTCTCAAATTTCCATTGAACTTTCACCATGGTAACTCACATTCTGATTCATAAATAATACCCTAACAAATTTAACACAAAGCATATTCTGAGACATATGGAATTTAATTAGAAACCAAAAAATTTTAATTAAACTAGGAACTAGTGGAACAACACCTAAAAAAATGAGCAAAAAACAACATACGTCTAAATATCATACTGGGAAAGTAAAAAATCTCAAGAAATTAAAATATATTTAAAAAAATGAAAGTAGGAATATAATATTAGAATTTGTGGGGTTCTTCAATTTTAAGTGATGTTTAAAGGCAAATTCACAGTGTTAGGTGCACATATGAGAAAAGTGATCTAAAATCAATAAACTTTCACTTAATAATAAACTTGCAATAATCAATCATTAAAATTATATCAAAAAATAATTTAAGCCTCAATGCACCAGAATAAAAGACATAAACTATTTAAGCAGAAATCAATGAAATTAGAAATGGAAAATATTAGAGAAAATCACCAAAAATTGGGGTTTTTTTAAGATCAATAAAATTGATAGACCTTTTAATCATAAAAAAGAAAAAAAACTAGAGAAGACAGATTATAAATATCAGAAATGAGACAGAGGTCATCACTACTGATCACATGAACATTAAACAGACAATAGAAGACTACTATAGAAAACTCTATCACTACCATTTTAATAATCTAATGAAATGGACCTATTCCTTGAAAGATGCAAAGCACTTAAACCCACAGAAGGATAAATAGATAACCTGATAACCTAAACAGCCTTATATCTATTAAATATATTGAATCAATAATTAATAAGTTTCCAAAATAAAGAGGTCATTAGACCCAAATGATTTCACCCTTGAATTCTGTAAAAAGGAGAAATTTAAAAAGACAAAAATAAATGAATTACTAAGCCACAAAAATACATGGATAAATCCTAAATGCATATTATGAAATTGAAGAAGCTGGCAAATTACATGCATTGGACCTCTAGTATATATGCAAATCTCTAATACGCAAATAGACTGAACAGCAGAACAATTGGTCGTTATGACATGCACTAACCACCATGGGGCATGCGCAGAACATGGCGGGCTTTGGTTGTGGTGAGACAGTGGAACAGGTGAGTGGGGGCACCAGACTAAGGCTAGATACTGGTGGCTGTCATCAGGGTGAGCCTCTGGTGGTTACTGAAAATTCTTTGCTCTGCACGCCAGGGTCTTGCCTGGTGCGTGCACCTGTTACTGGAGCTGGAGCCGTTGCTGGCAACCACTGCTGGTGCTGGCTCTGTCAGTGGGTGCAAGCGTGGCAGTGCCATCAGCACGTGGGAGCAGCGAAGGTGGGATCAGGGCTGCTGGTAAGACAGAGTTTCATGAGAGCGGAGCAAGAAGATGCGGGAATGTCGTGGAAGAGAGCGATGCAGGAACGACTGCCTAATGCAGTGGTCTGCAAGCTCACCAGCCAACAGAGCCAAATATCAACAGTACAACAATTGAATTTTTTTTTTGAGAGCCGAAAACCGACTTCTGAGCCTGGGCCACAAAGTTTCAATCGCATTGTATGTGCATGCCCGCACGCAGTATTTAGTGGAAGAGCCACACTCAAGGGGCCAAAGAGCTGCATGTGGCTCACAAGCTGCAGTTTGCCAACCACTGTCCTAAGGCACAGTAAGTGTCTCAAGGCATTGCACGAGCTCTGTGAGAACTGGAGTCTGTTGGACAGGAGATAGCCTAAAGGACTACGAATAATGGGCATGATAAATCGGGTCAGAACATCATACAGCCCAGTGCTGGGAAGGTGCATGCCAGGGGAGCTGGCATCTCACAGTGCGGAGTATTGAAGCTCCCTATTCTTTTTGTACTTTTTACAGAGAGGAAGAGAGAGAGATAGAGAGTTAGAAACATCGATGACAGAGAATCATCCATCAGCTGCCTCTTGCACACACCTCTATTGGGGATGTGCCCGCAACCAAGGTACATGCCCTTGACCGGAATCGAACCTGGGACCCTTCAGTCTGCAGACCGATGTTCTGTCCACTGAGCCAAACCCGTTTCGGCACTCCCTAGTCTTTTTGAATTATCTAGAAAATATAGAGAATATTACTGGAGCCTAAGATGTACAGAAGTAAGCCCAAACTATTCCACAATTACAAATGTGGAAAACTCACCCCCCTCTAATGAGGATCTGGACTTCTGCGATCTCCTTCCGCAGAGCCTTGCCACAGACTATAACGAATCTGCTTTTAAAAACAAATTGTACTTTTAGTGCTATCACCTCTAAGTTTAAAAAGGGTGTAATCAAAAAGAGGAAAAATATTTATTTTCAGATCAGGCACCTGCTGCTTTCAATTTAGATTTTGAGTAAACCGTTAGATGTGAAAACAGCAGAGTGAAATGCACTGTGCTCTAACCTCCCTAATTAACAGCAGTCGGTTCAGAGCAACCTTAGGCTGGGTCTCCTTTTCTTCACGGAGCCGACCAGGGGAGACCTTGAAGGAAAATGTGTGAGCTCTGTTAAAGAAAACCTCAAACAACAGATAAGCACTAGAGTCTTTGAAGAAATTGTGAACACCCTCTGGGGAGAAAATTAGACTTGTGAACTTAAAAAAAAAAATGGCACACAAACATTTTAACACAGAACTGAAGACAGAAGTCAACAGGGATATTTCCAACTGAAGATTGCCTGTTGAGGGAGAAATTAGTTTTGAACATCAAAAATAAAGGAACAAAGAGAGCAGACGACAACACTAAATTAGTGTTCTTTCCTCAAGAAAGAAATCCCCTTGACCCTCTCACACACAAACACAGTAATCAAGCTTTGCTAATGAAAAATAAAATCTCTCTCCAAATAAGAAAATCTAACCCCAGGAAACCAATCATAAACAGAGTTGTCTTTGTAAGACTGCTATATTTTTGCTCGTTCAATAAAGTGGCTGGCGTTTTACTGACCTCTTGTTATTAAATAGATTATTAGCTTTATTCTTGTGTTTATAAACAATTTATTATCTGATGCTATTCATTTATTATCACTAATTTAAAAAGTGTAAGGCTTCAGACTACAGACAATTGATTCCATTTTCCCCTCATAATTGTGTTGGGAAGCAAGAATTTTCTTCCATCCTATAAAGATTCTTTCAACTGGTCTGATAATCAACTTGATGTGAGAAAGTATGACAGGAGAAAAACAAATTTAATTTTGTACATATAGACATGGGAGGTTAGACAGCACAAAGGGAATATGAGCCATGTATGCTATCTTGAGCTAAATAATGGGATAATTGGCTGGGGATTCCGAGGAGAGGAGGGTAAGTTACAGGATAAAGAGAAGATCAGATGTTTGATAATTAGACGTTTGCTCTACTATACAGATAGGTCATAACATTTTATTTTTTATAATAACTCTTATTATACACAAGGCCCCAATTTAAATGATTTAAGGGAGAGGTACAAGTTTCTCTTAAGTCTGAAGTGTCTCAATTGCCTTTAACTCAAAATAATCCTCATACCAAAGTGGCACATCTTGGTGAGGCCTGTTCTGAATCCCTTCAATGGTCTTCAGGTTTAGGGGCTACTGCAGTCTCAGACCTCCAAGGGATGTAGGCAGAGGAGATATTTAAACTAGTGCTCCCTTATAATTATGATTTGGCTCCCAGCAAACCCTCTTGCAGGTTTCTTCTATGTTGGTAGCTATATAATCCAGAAAAATCATCGTTACCTACATGTAGTGATGGTCTCCAAATATTCTTGCTGGAGGAGCCTGTTAACTAAGTTCTAAAAGTGTGTGCTCTCTCTCCCCACATTTTTAAGTTATCATCTAAGGTTTGGCTCATTAAGTGTAAAAGCTGTACTTCCTAGTCTACATTAAATACTAACATTTTATATTTGTAAAATATGTATATAAAGTTATCAATATAACTCAAATATATCCAATGAAATATGTCATTGTGTAATCATTCATTTCAAAAAATACCTGAACAAACCTCTCCTTTAAAAGAAATGTTTCATTGTTCCTTTTTCTTCCAGATGCTATACTCATATTCTACTTTTCTCAAAGAAATCTCATTAAGGGAATAGTTCAAAGAATAGCCCTTTAGTGAGTTAAGGCAAGTTGTACTAAAGGGGTCTTCTCCCATTACAGTACTGATTATTATTATTTTTTAATCCTCACACCAGGATATTCCTCCATTGATTTTTAGAGACTGTGGAAGACAGAGAGAAATATTAATGTGAGAGAAACATATCGATTGGTTGCTTCCCTCTCGCACCCTAGGAGGAGCCTGCAATCGAGGTTCATGTCCTTGACTGGAATGAACCTGGGAACCTTCAGTCCACAGGCCAGCCAACTCTGCATCCACTGAACCAAACCTGCTAGGGCCAGTACTTAAAATGTTTCTTTGTTTACCATTCTGAAGATTTCAGGTTGGGCGAAAGGTATACCCTTCTTTTGCAAGAATGGAAGAAAGGAGTAAGAGGTAGAGAAATTGCATCGACATGATGCCTCCACCCCAGGTATTTTCTAAGGCAGCTGGCGTTTAGGAAAGAGAACTGTGGACACTGAGCTACAAATGGACATCTTTGAGTCCATCTGAGCTCAGTCACACACAGGAGAGTTTCATGTGCCACCAAGAGTGTGTTGATTCCATAAGCAGACCGTCATATTAGCAGAGGCCATAAATGACTGCTTCTCCCTACGCCTTTCTGTGTGGAATCCATTCTGGTTTTGCCTGACTTCTCCGGGGCAAGATAGGGACGGTGGAGAGCATGGCTCACAGATGGGGAGGATTGTTCACAGGAGCACAATCATCTGGCTCTTTCAGTCTGAGCTGCTTCCAACGAGAGGCAAAATCAGCACAGTGAAATAACTCACCGGAGAGGAGAGAGTGGGGACAGGCCAAAGGCAGAGAGAAAGCATTTACAATTTGCTCCTGGGCCTTCAATTCTTGGGATTGGCTTCTTTGTCCCCTCTCCCTGGGGCATGAGGGACAGAACAAGTGCAGGAAATCTGAAGTTGCCCCTACAGTCTGGAGTTTGCTGCTGGCCAACTAGGATCCTGCTCAGTCAAACCACCACTAGCTTTGTCACCTTGATCAAGAAACAAGCTGTGTCACCTAGTTCAACTTACTGATCATCTCTATCGGAATAATGGAGAACAGGCAGTACTTATATTAATATTTCTTGGTGAGGCTTAAAATAATTAAAATCCGCACATGCTCTGCACAGTGCCTGGCCCGCTGCAGGTGCTCGGTCAATCCCAGCAATCATCACAGTGTTCAGATTTAGCTACTGAAATGCAACTTACATTTTAAGCATGCCCATCCAAGGATAGCATCTTTTTTTTTTTTTTAGAGTTATTTCTCTAGGTCTGAGCTAATCAACACAAACTATGTAAAAGAACAACCCTTTACTTACAGCTTTGTTGGAGCAGTGATTCCCAGGCCTTGCTACCCCTCATAACGGCCATGCAAGTGGGATGTAAAATGCAGATTTTTAATTTTTAGACATACATATTTTTAATCAGTAGATAAAAATCCTAGAATTTTTAAAATTCCTAACAGCTGTTCTGATCATCAAACACGTTTGGAAGACCCTGACAAGAGTATCTTCAATATCCTATTCCTGTCTAAATCATATAAAATTAATTTTCTGCTAATTTTAAATGTATGTTTTTATTTATTATATTGATTTCATAGAGAAAGGGAGAGAGAGAGAGAGAGAAATATCAATAACAAGAGAGAATCATTCATCATTGCTTCCTACATGCTTCCTACTGGAGATCGAGGCCACAACCCCGGCATATGCCCTGACCGGAAATGGAACTGTGACCTCCTGGTTCACAGGTGAATGCTCAGTGGTTGAGCAGTTGGGCAGTTCTCTGGTATTTTAAATGTTTCTTTTTGTTCCTATTTTACTTTCTTGTATGGGAGGCCAGGCGGAAAGAGTGAAAACCATATGAAAGGAGTTTTAGTTTGAGGGAGGTTTTGTGTGGTGGTGACAGGGAGGAATGAGTTTTAATTTGCACACTAAATTTATTTAAAATCTGAATTTATTAATTTACTAACTGAAAGTTACAGAGATACTGCAGCTCATCCTTAAAAAGGGAAAACCATACTTTTTTGGTTTTTTTGCACACGGACAACCTTTCATTAATATAAAATGATACAACCTTCATAAGAGATATTTATTTAGGGGGTTCAGTTCACCTGAACTGAAAAATTCAACAAAAACATTTTTGAAAATACTTTTTCATTCTCCTTACATATTAACTAGAGACAGGGAGAGAAAGAAAAGTAGATGGGAATAAAAGAACAGAAGGAAATACATGTTTTTTTAGACCGCCTGATAATACTTGTCAGATCTGTATTCTTAATTATTTTTTTTCAATGAGATAAATATCACAGCTTTCCACTTAGGAATTTACTTAGAACATGAGATTCTTCAATGATTACCATGATATTGATAACATACCATGATATTGATAACATACCATGATATGGATAACAAGAACACTTAGGAACTCAAAGTAAATATTGCATGTAAACAATGTAGAAAATTTCATTTCACAAGCGATGTTAAATTTAATAAAATAAGGCAAAAAGGAGCTGGCATAATTTTGTCATGTACATAGATTAACTATGTTCCCCGATGCTCTTTTTAGGTCATGGAGATACCCCGCATAAATGCAATTACAGAAAACAAAAATAACACTTCAAAGGGCAATGTAAAGCCAAATATTTTCTACATGATTTTTATTAATTTCTCATGCTGTTATCTAGTTTAGGCCTTAGGCTATTTTAAAAAGTGATATAAACTTTGGAAACTACAGAAATGTCACTTAAAAGAACTCCAGTCCTAACCAGTTTGACTCAGTGGATAGAGCATCCATCGGCCTGCAGATTGAAAGATCCCACGTTCAATTCTGGTCAAGGGCATGTACCTTGGTTGCAGGCGAATCCCCAGTAGGCAATGTGCAGGAGGCAGCTGATTGATGTTTCTAACTCTCTATCCCTCTCCCTTCTTCTCTGTAAATAAAACTAAGATGCTAGGACTTTTCTCTCCTGCTTGAGAATTATCTCATAACTAAACATGGATTTAAATTCAAATATGATAAACAAATTTCCTCTAAGAGGAAGTCAAAGATAATTTAAAATGTGGATCCTCTTCCTAACTCATTTTTATTTTGATGATCAATGCCCTGAAATTACTTTTGATTATATGTTGGCTTCTATATCATATTTCAAGAAGTTTCTTTTTATGACCTCCTGAAATACTGCAGGGCAGAGGCAAACATGTCCCAAACAGGTACTGAAATTTAATGCATTTTTATGGGAACCAGTCTCAGTCCCTTCAACGTGACATTTATTTGTCCAGAAGGATGTTAGTGGACATTGTCCTTTTTATAACTCAGTAAGCAAAGCATTCCCTACCCCAAGTATGTAGAATAATTTGCATTTTTAATTCATTAGTTTATCAATGTCATATAAGTATTGCCCAATGTATGTTATGCATCTGAAAAAGTCTATCAAACTAGCTAATCTCTAACAACACAATGATGTCTACCTGGACTCCTTCAATTAAGACGAGTCTTTTCTGGAGTTTAAAACGATTTTGTTATTGTCACTTTTGTTAATGTCTGTCTTGACATAGATGGAAAAAAATTCTTGCCACCAGTGTTATCATCAGAATCTCTCTGCTTAGAACAGCACGTAGCTTAAAGTATACAATAAATATATGTGGAATCAATCTATCACAACAATTTTGTTCTCTTTTTGAAGGGTAGTTACAATAAAGTCCTAGCACTAACTTATTATTTAGGTATAGAAGCAGTCATTAATTTTCAATATGTGCAAACTGAAATGAAGAAGCAAAGGCAAAAACATAGCACTGGCTCTGGCTGGGTAGCTTTCGACAATTAGAGCTTCATCCCAAAACACTGTGGTTGTGGGTTCAATCCCTCATCAGGGCAGATACAAGAAGCAACCAATAAATGCATAAATAAGTGGAACAACAAAGCTCTCTCTCTCTCTCTCCCTCTCTCTCTCTCTCTCTCTCTCTCTCTCTTTCTTTCTTTTGCACTTTCTCTTTCTCCCTCCTTTTCTCTCTTTCTAAAAATTAAAAACAAAACAAAACTCCAGAGCCCCAATTCTCCAAAACAATGCAGTAAAGCAAGATTTGCATGAGTTAACCAGATAACGATTCATTTAACCACACAACTTTATATAGACAGATAATTTTAGATTTATGTACATGTACCTCACTTGATAGAAGATACAATTCTTCTTGTCATTCCTTGATTACAACAAGTTACTCGTGATTGGGGTTTTCCTTCTTTTCAATGCAGCTTCCATGAATTTCAGATTCTTGATGTTTCAATTTAAATACCTGAGACTTATCTAGAGTTAGATGGTGGCCTAAAATAGTTGCAGTGATTCTACCTTAGAAAATTCCATTCTATTTGTCTGAAACTTTCATTTAATTTAATTTTATAGAATTAGAGTCAGCACACTGATTACTGCCCATAGGCCAAATCTGGTGCAGCTGTTCTTATATGTCCCCAAGCTAAGACTGTTTTACATTTTTAAATTGTTGGGGTGGGAATCAAAGGATATGACACATGAAAATCATGGGAAATTAAAGTTTTAGTTTTAGTGCCAATAAATAAAGTTTTATGGGAACACAGCTTCAGCCATTTGTTTCTATAGTATCTGGGGCAGCTTCCATACTACAATGACAAAATGGAGTAATTGGAACAGAGACTGCATAACCTACAAAGACTGAAATATTTATAGTTTCGGTCTTAAGGAAAAGCTTTGCCCAATGCTGGAGTAGAGCATTTATCTCTACTTTCTCTCTGACAACAGTATTTATTATTGATGCCCTCTTTAGTAATTGCTTTTTTTTTTTTAAAACAAATGGATGTATTTTGGGGTGCATTTAGCAAGATTTGGAGATAGGTGATACTGCTGCACTTACAACATGGTGATCTGGTTCATGGTAAGCCTGGCGCATTGACTGATAGCTAGCATCATTTCTCTCTCTCCCTCTCTTCTCTTCTCTTCTCTTCTCTTCTCTTCTCTTCTCTTCTCTTCTCTTCTCTCTTCTCTTCTCTTCTCTTCTCTTCTCTCCTCCCTCCTTCCCTCCCTCCCTCCCTCCCTTCCTCCCTCTCTCAACCTTAATTCATTCTTCACCCCTGCCCCTTCCTCCCTTTCTCTATCTATGCCTCTTCCTTTTTAATTTGGCCACAAGGAAATTAAGTGCTTAACACAGCAACTACTCAGTCTCTTACACAAACTGCTTAGAAGAGTGCACGACATAGTAAATGCTAAGCGAGTGTTGTCATTGATTTGTGTTTTTTTTATTCCTGGAGCTCCTGTTTTTTATTTGAATTTGGGTTTTATTGCTCATATTTTATGTGCCCTTTATTGCAGTCTTCAAGCATTAAAAAAAAACTATATAAAATCAACCATTGTAGAAAATACTCTTTCATGAGTTAGAAGTTATAAGCATCTGTACAAGGCACGATAAGAGGGGGGAAAAAACTGCTCTTTGAAGTTCACACATTAAGAAGAATGGATTAAAATACTGTGGTACATCTACTCAATGGAATACTATGCTACGGTAAAAAAGAAAGAGATCCTACCATTTGCAGCAACAGGGATGGAGATGGAGACCATTATGCTAAGTGAAATAAGCCAGGCAGAGAAAGATAAACATCACAGGATCTCACTCATTTATGGAATACAGTGAATGGCATAGACCGATGAACAAGAACAGACCCAGAGACTGAGTGACATTGACCAGAACCTTAAACCCCAAAGAAGGAGGGGATTTCTGGGAGTAAGGGGGAGAAATCAACCAAGAGACGTGTGGGCATACATATGAGCCTTATCAATGGCCACAGATAACATGGGGGTGGAGTATGAGTAGAGGATAGGTGATAAGAACACGTATGTAAAATAATAATAATAATAATAATAATAATAATAATAATAATTTGAGAGAGAGAAAGAGAGAGAAGGGGAGACAGAGAGAGAGAGAGAGAAAAGAGAGAGAGAGAGAGAGAGAGAGAGAGAGAGAGAGAGAATAAAGTGTGAGGTAACCGGAACCCCAAGAACACCTTTATTGCCATGCTAGCAGGCATCAGCTATATGGCAATATAACCTGGGGCTATTGGGTAAGTGTTTTTATAACTTATGTTCCTAATCCTTCACTAGTGGGAGCCCTTATCTGGGCTGATCCTCCTGCCCAAAGTAGTCACTGATGATACAAAACACCTTGGTCATCCAGGAGGACCACAGGTGAGACAAGGAAGTATAATTACATAGGGGTCACCACCCAGCTGCCCTTCTTTATAACACAAAATTAAACCACTGTTCCTTTGTGTGTAAAATTAAAGAGAGGTTTCTGGCTTGTGAGGACACCATAGGAAGGGACCATCACTACTTCCTCCTGAGAGAGGTGTAGAAAATGAAACAAAGACCTTGTCTATACAAAAAGAAATTGACAGCCAGTTTAAAATGGAATTTCCATGGCCTAGAGCAAAGAATATCCTTACAGATATTATTCTACAAGGTCATTATAATTTTTCCCAGATTTGGGTTATCCCCATTACCTATAATAGTACCTCACACCATGGGGTATCAATAAAAAAATCATTTATTTTAATATATATATATTTTATATATATTTAATATATATATTTATTTTAATATATAGATAGATAGATAGATAGATCGATCTATATATCTATATATATCTCCAAGCACCAATATATATATTGGTGCTTGGAGACAAAGGCAACACAGCTTTAGATTTATCTCAAACAAACATACAAACCACTCCTTTGAATGTCTGGCAGCAATTTAAAAACAACATGAAAGGACTTCATCACTTCCACTGTGCAGAGGGCCTCCTGGGAAGGCACCTGAGCATTGTATATTGGCACGTCTTGCCCTTTTGGCCAAAAATGAATCTCTTCTTGTGGTCCAGGTGCTCACAACTGTTGCCTGACCTTTCAGTTCATGCCGAGGCTAAAGCACCATAGTGGCTAGTACCATGGTTCTCTGGCCCTCCCAGGGGTGGGAGCTGGGCCCTCTCTGGAGAAGAAACATGGGTTCCCAAAAATATGAGATCAATGCCCGGGCCTTGCCAGCAGGTGAGGGGTTCCCCAGGCAGGTGCTTGGAGTGGAGCCCATGGGGGCATAGGCTACCAAGAGACAAAACTAAACCTCACATCATCCTGCTTGACCTGGAAGATGGCTGGTTAGCCAGAGATGGGTAAGATTCCTCAGGGAAGGACAACCTAAGACAGGCACAGTCGCAGAGGGGCCATCAGAAGAGAACTTGGGGGTCAACAAAGGTGGGGCACAGGCAGGCAACTGAACCTTCTACAATTCTGAGGGAGGTCTCCTGCCCCCATGGCTGCTTCGCTTCCCATGCAAAACTCAAATTGGGACCCAGGTAACAGACAGCAGCAGTAACTTGGCTGACAGCAGCTGCCCTATCTCTGCAACAAGACTTGTTTGAGAAGTCTTGTAACCATGGTGTGGGCAAATGAGATTTTAATATCCAAGTCCAGCCTAGTAGCAGGAATGCTCAGGCTCTTCTCAAGAAGGCAAATAATCAATTCCACTAATACACACATGTTAAATAAGATTGTTGCTAGAATGTTGAGTTTGACAGATGAAAAGTAGCCAATTTCTCAGAGAAAATCAATGTGGCTAATGGAAATAAATGAATATTCTAGAAAAATTGATTGTACTGTACAAAAAGCTGTTCCTAAAGTGTTAACAAAAATTCTTATTGGCAGAGCGTCTTATGGTAAAATTACACAACATGTTAGGAACCTAAAGCAGTCATAGTGTAGCACAAATAATTAAAATGTAAAAGCTATCAAGACTACATTATGAAATTTCCAAAAGTCTCCTATTATTTAAATTGAAAATGGGGAGATAGAAGAATATCATGTAAGGAAAAATATCCTGAGAATGATTTACATAGAAAAATTTGTACTTTACAAAATTAACCTTCATTTGAAACGCTAACAGCAATGAAAATACACATATGGTGTCAAAACAAGCCAGAGGAAAATTATTTGAGGGGGAAAATGAAAAAAAAAAACAAAAAACCCAAGTCAAATTTAAAGAAAATATCTCTTTATTAATTTTTGGTCACTAATATGTTTGTATATTTTCAGAAAACAACTCCCAAGACCATCTGGAATCCGGTAACAGAGAGGAATAGACAGAAATGCTCCAGCCATTAAGACAGAAGAGAAACAATTTGGAGATGGAAGATGCTGATGACACCTCATCATACCAGCAGACAGCAGCTGCGTGTTACTGAAGGATGCCCAGGACCAAACCAGAGATGGTCGGACCTGCATCACCACCATTTGTCCACCAACCAGATCTGAAATAGCATGGCTGACATGTACACATAAAGAACTATTTGACATTAAAATTGGGACTCAAAAGAACTGTTGGCCCAGAAAGGAACTCACTACAGATGGATTAATTTGCCTCTCAGCATAACCATTATGGCTTGTCGCAGTTTAGGTTCTTACAAGGGTATTTCTTGGATCACATGACCTCACACATATAGAGGAAATAATGAACAACATAAACTGATGAACAAAAACAGACTCAGAGAAAGAGAAGCAGCAATCAGACTTTCAAACCTTAGAGGGAAAGTAGGGGAGGGTGGGGGTAAGGGGAAGAGATCAACCAAAGGACTTGTGTGCATGCATAGGGGCCTAGCCAGTAGCCATGGACAACAGGGGGTGGGGGCATATGTAGGGAGGGGTTTGGGATAGGAATGGGGGGATGAGGACAATTATGTGATACTATAGATAATAAAAAAATAAAAAATAAAAAAATAAAAAAGATTACTTTCTAGCCCAGCCAGTGTGGCTCAGTTTGAGCATCAACCCATGGAATAAGAGGCCACTGGTTCAATTCCAGTTCATGGCACATGCCCAGGTTGTGGGCTTGATACCCAGTAGAGGGCTGCAGAAGGTAGCCAATTGATAATTCTCTCTCATCAATGTTTCTAACTCTCTCCCTTCCTCTCCCTCTAAAAAGAAAATTAAAACATATTTTTAAAAAGATTAGTTTATAAAAAGTAAACATAATACCATACCCCAAATACAAAAGTGCTGAAGTTCTGGAGTATTTTAAGACAATAAATTTTGGTAGTAATTTGCAAAAACTTTGATAGTGGAATATGTGTCTACACACTTAACTTTTATAAATTATTTTGAATAAAATAGATGGTTAAAACAAAAGTCAATCTTGAAAAACTTGATGACAGAACAACGGTATGTTAAAAATACTGAATAAAACAGAGAAGACCTAGATTCTAATTCTTCTCAATATATGATTTGTTATGAATGCTCAGACAAGACATTTTCCCTCTTTGCACCTTATTTTTGTGTCAAACAAGAACAACACCTGCCTTGCTTACCCAAGGGGATCCTGTAAAGATCTTGTGGTAAAATGAATTTGAAAACTTTACTGAAACATCACAACAAACATAAGCAGTATACTAACATAACTAGTAGTATAGTTAAAAGATTATAATTTCAAAAGTTAGAAATTGGTTTCAGTATCTTAAAAATTACTGGACTTTTAGATTCATTTTAGTTATAACTGTGAGTTCAAATTGTATTTTTTTATAAGTATGCCTGAAAGTTATATCTAAAAATAAGTTGTAAAAATAAAATGTCAAATGCCCAAACAGTAAATGGATATAAAGGTATCTGTTTATTGTCAAGCAAGCAAAATCACCCTATATAATAAAAGCCTAATATGTTAAGTGTCCAGTCACCCGTTCAACCAATCAAAACATAATATGCTAATGATATGCTAAGGCCACTCAACTGCTCGCTATGACATGCACTGAACACCAGGGGACAGACGCTCCTACTAGTAGGTTAGCTTATTGCTGGGGTTCAGCTGATTGGGACTGAGTGAGATAGAAGCCCTCCCACAGTCCCTCTCTGGAGCCCTCCTATGGTCCCTCCCCAGCTGGCCAACTTCCTGTGTCCTTCCCTGGCCCCAATCACGGATTATGCACCAGTGGGGTCCCTCAGCCTGGCCCTTGCCCTTTCACAATCTGGGACCCCTTGGGGATGTCAGAGAGCCATTATTGGCCTGATCCCAGGCCAGGGACCCCACTAGTGCACAATTTAATGCACCAGGCCTCTAGTAAAAATATAAACTAAATGAAACATGACTGCCTTCACCAAATACATTTATGGGTTCATGCAATCACAAACAATTCAAAGATGGCGTTTTTAGGGTTAAAAATCTTCGGATCTGTTGCTTGATATTATTTAGTGCAATTAATCTTAATCATTTCTGACTTCTATGTACGGATCCTTAATCACTTCCACAAATGTGTTTCTTCCTCGTTGCTATAATAGCCTTTCCACTTTTAGTTGATGAAAAAGTTTATAAATGCTTCGGCTTCTATTCTCAGATGGAAAGATCTCTTACATAATTGGCTGTTTTTTAAGTAGCTCTTAATTGCGACTGGTTCTTGCATGTAATTTCCATTCCATCAGTTTCCCTTTTCTCAATTGCTCCCTGTTTATTTTCTATAGACTTTATTAATGTGGAATCATTTTTATGATACTGATTATGTCATGATTTTTTTTGAATTGGCAGCATTACATTTCCTAGGTGATGAGTTGCTAGAATTATGAAAACCATTGACATTTTAATTTCATATTGTGAAATTATGAAAAATAATTTTTAGTACAAGATAAATACCAGTCAAGGAGCATGGCCATCAAAAAAACAGATATTGTGTTGTGCTCCATTTCTCTCTCTCTCCCTCTCCCTCTCCCTCTCCCTCTCCCTCTCTCTCTCCAGCATCTATCCCATCCCCTTCTTCCTCAGGCAAGCTCTCTCTAGAGCTCACTCTTGCCCTTCTACCTCTTCTTCTCCCAGGTATGTTGCATTTGCCTTTCTTTCTCCTAAGCTCCAAAATCCTTCCTCTGTAATTTGTTTCCTGGGTCTATGCAGCCCAGCTGGCTCACTTCTTAAACCTCTATGACTTTCTAATTAAATTTCTTATGCCAGAAAAAAAAGGTAAAAAATAAATGCTATGAACATTGGGAAAATTATGGTTGGAGGAAAGGTAAAACTGACACAAGATAATAGGGGACACTTCTGAAATATAAAGGGGGTTGAGAGGGCCAGGGTAAAGAAGTTTGCTAGGTTTTTGTATGTTCTATCACAGGATAAGCAAATGTAGCTCATGTACTGAGTAGAGGCCCTGGAAAAGCCTGATGGCTTAGGTGGAACTTTTTATTCTATGGTTAAACAGAAATAAAGATGTTAATAAAAATTATGAATTACTTCTTTGTCAGCAACACATTGTTGCCTCATACCTCTGAGCCATAAGTTTACTAGGAGCTGGAAACTAACATTTATAAATGAAAAAATAATAATAAATGTGCTATAGATATGGGTAATAAACTTTTTTTCTTTCATCGTGACAAATATAAACCAAAAGCAGAGTTTGCATGCATGTAGGGCTAGGAGGATGCTAGAAATGTGAGCAGTGAGACGTGAAAGAATGCTGATTCTTCCTCTTCCTTTCAAAGTAACCCTGCTCTGAGACCTCTACCTTTTCCAGAAAAATATAATAGATGAAAGTGAAAATGATTTCATAAAATTTAAGTAAAATTTGACTCATACATTCTCTTCATTAGATAAAACTTCAAAGAACAGATGAAGGGACAATAAGGGGTTAATAAAAGAGTAAAGAACCATTAATTTTGTAACTGATAAGCATGATGTAGATAACGACAATGAAGGAAATGATGAAACAGGGAGAACTTGCTGAGGAGAGATTGAGGACTTACTCTACGCCAGGCCCTGCGGAAGGAGTGCTATTCTGCCATCCCCATGGGAACCCTGAATATGCCATGCAGCTTCAAATGTAAGTAATAACCCTAAGCCTAATCTCTGAATTGGTGAAAATCCATTTAAACATATTTGTTTAATGCAATGACAGAACTGTTATTTTATCCATATGGGCATTATTTTACTTTTTATAAACCTAAAGGTAAGTTTAAAAGAAAGTAAATACTTAGTACTTCTGTATCCTTTTAACTTCCAGTAAGACCCAAGAACTTAGTTGTAACTCCACAAATGAGGTATATTATCCCTCTTAGGTTGCATGGGACCCATTTTTTTTGCATTCCAATCTAATGGACTTTTAGTAGCCTCCCTAAGCATCAAACTATAGGCAAAGTGAATTAGTCAATAGGGAAAACCTGGCCCATTAGGATCCAATGTGCTGTACTCAGAATTAAATTAAAGAGTCTCACTTCATCAAACTCAAGAATCCACCATAACACAGACATTGATGAACAAAGGCCATAGTTTCACTGTAGAAAATGGATCTATCTTTTGGATTCTGAATGTATACAATATAACCTCCTCTTCTGATATTTCTGATCAATTCACAAGGTCATCAGAGTTTTCCAAAGGTTACATTCCAGAGTTTCATATGGGTGTCCAGGGATTGAGCTTCTCAATATATTTTAACTTCTTACCATGTTTCATCCAAATGCTTCTCAAAGTATACCTTTGTGCTCAGACCTTAAACAATACAAGTATTGTGGGGACTAAGAAAAGGGTGGAAGTGAATTAGGGCATAAATAGAGATGTTAAATTAGAGCTTGCCTAGTGCTCCCTTTATTTTTAGAATACATTGACCGCATTAAAATTCTAGAAAATGCTTTTTAATTTTTATTTTGTAGCCATTCACACAAAAGGGATTATTAAGACCACTGAGTATAATCAACATATGTAACAGGAAAAATGACTAACTGCAGGTGTCAGTAGTTTAAAGAAAGCAGCACTGCTTTTGTAAGAAGAAAGAGATTACTTGAAGGAAAGCAGTGACTTTCTTCATGGAGTGATTTCTTTAATGAGGGATTACATTTATTTATTTGTTTGTTTGTTTTAGATTCCACAAGCAGAACTAGAACAATGTTCAAATAATTCTAGCATCATTTCCCAAACATCTGGCTACTAGACACTTTTTAGCAGACAATCTATTCTAGGATAATGCTCCACAGAAAAATTATTTTAAAACATTGTTGTTGAAAGATACCTCTGGTTTGTCCATTTAACACCAAAATAGTGCTTTATTTTAACCTCTTTGTTTACAAGTGTTTTAAAATTCCCTGCTTTGAAATTACTGTTTTGGTTGTGTTTGCTTAACCACATCAACACATTGCTGGTATCCCTACACTAAAAGTTTATACACTGCATGTCTACTGCGAAAAGCTTTTTATAATCTGCTATATGCTAGAAGGCACTGGTTACCTATTGCTAGGGAATTTATTTGTTGTTGGGTTTGTGAAGATAATTTTGGGGTTTTCTTTTTATTTTTTTATGCATTTCACATGAAAATCAAGTGCAAAACTTGTTAGTCCATAGACAAACAAGACTTAATTTTATTGATAGAAGAATTCCTAAGTAACACATAAGCTGGAGAATGCTTTGAACTCCTACTATAAAGCTAACATTGGGCATAAATACATATAGCAGACTATGCAGTCTACTCAGAGTAATTCTGATACAAATTCCTAATCCAAATTTAAGATTGGTGAAATACATAAACCAAATATATTGTCTTTAATCCTAATTGATCTTTTTTTGTTGTTGTTTTGTCCTGGTTATTTTTTTCTATGCATGCTATTCTTCTCTTTGATAGATTATTATTTACACATTATTTGAGGAGATACTGAATTGTGACTCATGAGTTTGAATGAAGTTTAATTAGGTTTTTAAAAATAAATTACATTCAGGAGAAGATTTTTTGTAATCTGCCACATGATAGAAGCATATTACTGGGGAGTTGATTCCCTGTACAATCTGGGGGCCCATGGCTTTCTTTTCCATTCCATTCTGAATCTTCTATGCTCTCGGTTCTGACCACATTGTGCAGGTTTATTTTTATCCCTTTGATGGGATAAAATAACTTTAAAATTGTATTAAATCTCAAAGTAACATGTAGAAAATGAATACCATATCATACCGTAGATGTATATTACTCCTTAACTATTTTACATCCAATATTTACGTGGGTTGGAAATGAACTTTGCAACAGCATTGTAGTAGCTGAAAGTCTTTTAAATTAATTCCTCATGTTAGGTTCATTTAAATATGGCACTTGTAAAATATCTGAATTTATACTAGGGAGATATTGCTATGCAAGTAAAATAATTCTTATAATTTAGGGGGGATGAAAAGAAATGTACCATTAAAGGATTGGAAATGAAAGAAAATTAAATTCTATAAATAGATTCTTCGTATAGCTTGCTAACTAGTAGAGACACAGGCACCACGGTGATGTGGTGAAATGTTTTTCAATCACATTTATTGAGCATCTAATATGTGCCAGGGATTACACGTAGATACTGTGTGTAGAATGCAAAAAATAGTAAAATATAATCCCTGTTCTTAGGGATCACACAGGAGAAGAGAGATGGATAAAGAGAATAATCATTTAATAATTACAATAATGAATGTATGCATGAGATATCAGTTCTGGATGACATCAGAACAGTGTGTTCAAAGCTGAATAAAAGTTTCTCAAGTGTATAAAATTAGAGATAGGCAATCCAGGGAAAGAGAGGCCAGGATTTATGAAGGGGGTAGCATGTCAGAAAGTAGGGTCTTTCCTAGCAGTTCTAAGCAGCTTCATTTTAGATATCCAGTGATAAGAGCTGAAGGGAAATAAGTAAGTAAATATACAAACTAAGTCATAAAGGACCATGAGACACAAAGGGCTAAATGACAGAAAGGATAGTTTTTTGGCTTTTATCTGATGAGACATAGGAATCTACTGAAGGCTTTACAAACGGTGTCAATTTCAAAAAGTAAAAGGTGAGGAGAGAAAGTGGATTTGAAAGCTAAAGAGGTGAGATGGTGAGACATATTTACGGTGAGGATGTATTCTCACCTTTCCTAGCACTAGAAACTTAACAGAGTTGTGTCAAAATCCTAGACATAACAATGAACTAAACTTTAATTACCCAGCATCCCCTCTCTTTGTGTTATAATAATTGTTAGATCATTCTGGTATTCTGCACTGGCTACTGTTTTCCATAACTGGAAAATGTACACAAGATTCAAGTACCCTAGGCATAAACCCTGATGCATACTAACCCCACTGTAATCTCATTTAAAACTTTCAACAGAAAATAGCATGCGCTGCTAGAAGAAAATCTCTCTGAAGTTTTAACAAAATAAAAACAGGCACACATGCTACCGTTACTCTCTGAGAGCTAGCAAAACAAGAGCTCTTTTGGCCATTCATCTTTCTATGGCTAGACCAAGCATCTCATTCCAATCAAAGACTGTTCCCAAAAAAACATGCTTTATACTGGCCATGGGAATGAAAACTTAAATAGACCTCCAAGAAAATGACAATTTTATTTCTTCATTTCTTCTTTATTGAACACCAGAAGATATTGTAGGTAGTCACTAAGATCTAGTCTGTCACTGCACCTCCACTACAAAAACAAAGTATTTTTCAATACTGTCCTCTTAAGAGTAAATAGAAATAGCACTTTATTTTGTTTGCTGAGGTATTGCCCATAGCTTGTCAGTTTGGTATTGAAAGAAAAATACCCCATTTTATTGCATGAAATAATCAAGAGAGCTAAATAGACACTACACTATTTTCCCCATTGTGTAAAGTAATCCAGAGAGAGTTATGCTGTAAATAAAATGTTTTACTATTATGTTGCACACAGTGACCTATGAATTTTCCTTTCTTTTTCTGTTCAGCAATATGTTTCAACTGAAATGCATTTTTTTTAACGTTGTTTCAAAATAACACACTCAGGTTTACTTTACACACTAGCAAAATCTGAGTAGATGGCAAATATTTAGTTATAGGCAAAAAGAGGAAGTTAAAATGGAGTTCAATTTGGATTCTCTCTTTTTGAAAATTAAGATGCAAATCATGAAATAAGGTAAATTAATAAACTCAATTTGCTGTTTTAAATTATTTCAGGAAATGTTTGAATAAAATAAACTTTTAATCTTTATAAAAGCAAAAGTGTTTTGCATGTACATGTTGAAATTAAAGTAAACTATTTTTATTTACCACAGGCCAGGTGATAAGAACAATTTTCCCCCTATGTTTTTATTTTCAGTTCTGAAAATCTGCAGCTAAATACAAAGGGAAAAGTATTTCTGTAATTCACAATTCTGAGTTCTACAATTAAAAAGTAGTAATAGATACTTCCTCACCAGTCTCATGAAGCAATGCATGTTAGACGCATGCTAAGACCCAGAGCAGTTAAAAAATCTTGAAGATGTTTTTGTATGTGTGTGTATTTCTCAGCATCATGCACTTCTCTGAGTTACTATTAAGTCATCTATTCAACATATTTTTACCAAATATTGACTATATGTCACACACTCTGAATGCTCAAATAAACTTAGGACTATCCACATAATATATAATAAAAAGTGTTTGTTATTATTTCA
Organism: Vespertilio murinus; assembly: GCA_963924515.1. NCBI lineage: Eukaryota > Metazoa > Chordata > Mammalia > Chiroptera > Vespertilionidae > Vespertilio > Vespertilio murinus. The sequence goes on from OZ004705.1 coordinate 163,030,642, forward strand.
CTAGAGGCTCTATGCATGAAAATTTGTGCAAGAGTAGGCCCTTCCTCCCCGAAGCTGCCAGCACCAGCATTGGCTTTCCTCTGGCATTGGGGACCTGGATTGACTTCCCTCAGACCGCCCTCTGGCACCCAGGAGCAGGGCTGCTTCCCTCCTCTGGCCACCCACAGGTACCGGGACCCTGGATGGCTTCCCTCGGGCCCCGGCTTCATCAGGAAGGATGTCCGGAATGATGTCCAGAAGATATCCAGTCTAATTAGCATATTACCCTTTTATTATTATAGATGTATAGGAAACATCAAAACCAGCATGTGGAATAGTTTCATTCTCGCATTGTCTAGGCACCAAGTATTCTGGTATAGTATTATGTAATGTTTCTGTAGAGTGTAAATGGCGATTTTACAACAAATTTGAACCATATTAAAGTGGCTTAATTGGGTTACATCTTTCTAGCTAAACAGTGTTACATCCTACAGGTTGTGCAGAGGTAAGCTCATAGGAACTCTGTTCTTTATAGCATGCATTGTGGGAATGTAAGGCAGTAAGCAAAAGTAAATTGCATGATGTTGTGCTATTTTTTTTTTCATTTATAAGCATTAGGTTATGGAAACACAGAGTGCAAGTCTCTCTTAAATAGAAAGTATGGTTGCCAAGAATGTTTGATAGACATTCTTAAAAGATAGATTAGCGATCACTTGATAGAATAGAGGAGAAACTATTTTAGATGGGATGAGTCAAGTTAAGGCATTAAGGTAAAACAATAAAAACTTACAGGAAAATATAATTATAATAATGGTTGTTTCTAAATGAGAAAACCCCTAAGAGATACTCAGAATTCCATTGAATATAATTTAAAATATGTAGAGGTTGCAAGACACCATCAGACAAAAAGTATATGAATAGGAAAAATATTTTTAAATTCAAAGATCTTTAGACCTTGGTAGGAATGCATCTGCATATACTTAAAGCCAAAGAAATACAAGATCCAGTCAAGTGAATAGAAGCAGACTGGGTGAAGTTTACAGTCTTTCATTAGTTGTAAGAAGATTAGGATAATGCAGACTTTCAACTGAATGTGAATTATGTAATCACCTCAATCTTTGATGCTCATCTCAAATTATGGGATCACTGATAAGGCAACTGTAAATGGGGCTCAGTGCATCGCACTAACATTGAATACAACAATTCTATCACAAATCAGCTGCAACTTTTGGTCATTCAAGTAAACCACAGGAACTGAGAAGGCAAACTCAGGAAATATGTATGCAAAGTACATCAGGTATCTTACGCCAAAGTTTAGCACTTGATAACTTTTATTATTTCACCCAGTTTCTGAGGGACAGGAAACAAGGGGTAACTTAGCTGAGTCATTTTGGCTCAGAATCTCTCATTAGGTTGAAGCCAGCGTTGGCTGGCATTCAGATGTTGGCAGGCCCAATGAGTGCTGGAACTCAGTCCTCATTGGCTATTGGCTGAAAGTTTCAGGTTCCTACAATAGGCCTCTCCACGAGGTTAAGTTCCCTTTTTACAAAACAGGGGCTTCCTCACAGTGAGTGATCCAACATGGAGAGAACCTTCAAGGTGGAGCCTGCCGTATGCTTTATAACCCATCTTGGCAGTGACATACCATCATTTCTTCTGCATCCTATTGATCACAAAGACCAACACGGGTACAATGTGGAAGGAGATCATAAATCTTAGAGACCATCTACCACAGACATTCACTCCCCAAAACAGTTTCAGATGGCATAATTATTTTCTTTGTAGGTACCCATTTTTTAGACTCAGGAAGATTTGAATTTAAGTGCAGAATTATTCTTTAAAAATGATAGCATGTTACTTATATTTTGGTATTTTGAATAGATTTTAACTATTTTAACTATGTTTAGGTGATTTTTGGATTATTAATGTAAGTTATTCTTGTAGTTCCAATTAAACATTTAATTGGAAAAATGTATAATTGATGCAGATTTGTGATTTTAGTAAAAATCTTAAGTTAACTTATTATATTGAATCATTAAAGAATAAATATATGAATAAATTTTATTAAACTTATGAAGTATTTAGTTCTTAGCTAATATTCATGGATGGAAAAAAAGTAGGTTTGTTATTATGAATGACTTTGAGTAAATAAAGCTACTCCCCTGTTTCCCTGAAAATAAAAGACAGTGTCTTATATTAATTTTTGCTCCCAAAGATGTGCTAGGTCTTATTTTCAGGGGATGTATTATGTTTCCATGAAGTAGGTCTTATTTTCAAAGGATGTCTTATTTTCAGGGAAACATGGTATAATAATTATAACCTGTTTGTCTTTTTCCATACTAACTATAAACTTACTTTTGCTCACCCCTGTATTTAAAAAGAACACAAAAATTTATTAATATAATTGAAAATATTTGAAGGTATGATTTATAAATAGGACTAAGTGTTTCATAAAGGCTACTAAAATTGGTTAAAATTTATTAATCTAAATTTAGAAGCTTAAGGGAGAGCTTGGTGTTTAATGAATAAAGAACTCACATGAACCCTTTATTTAGATTCCAAAGTTTTAATATGTTCCATATTTATTTTATGCCCCCATCATTATCTCTCTCTATTCTTCTCTTTCTTTCTTATTGGTGTCCCTCGTTAGGGCACCATAATGCCGGGGTTCTGGTCCCAGCCTTACAAAGGGTTCAGCATTCTGGAGAAAGGGGCTGCACGTAGATGATTAAAGAGTCTGGAAACCAAAGATAGTTTTGAAAGGAATTGGGGGTCAGAGGAGCTTCAGCTGAAGGAGCTGCAAGACTCATCCTTGACCAAAGACCCTTGCTTTTATTCACAAGATTTGTCCTAAGGCAAGGTGAAAATATACACTTCAAAGGGTAAGACAGCAAAGGATATACAGAAACATTGCCAGTTTGGGGAATAGCTTACAGCTGTTCAGGTGTTTGGCCAACAGGAGACAATGCAATGCCCTGAGCTGTCTGGCAGATAACAATCCTATTCAGGTTTGAGATTTGGGGGAAGTACAAACTTGTGTCTTTTTGCATATTAGATTTTTATTTTAGTAGATAGTCCTCTTCTAGGATTAAATGTTTGGAAAACATTGGTCTCCACTACCATTCTGTATTAGATAATTTTGTTTAAAGCCCTCCATTAAATCTTTGTCACAGTGCCTAATAACGAGGTTTAACTTTAGATAAAGCATGATTATCCTGAGATTATCACTTATATATGAATACCTACTCCACAGTATAAGTGTGAAGACTTAAATATGATATATGCTATATCCAGCACAAAGAGGTTTAGAAGTAGGAAATCAATAAATGTAATTATTCCCTTCTTTTTCTAGCACCCCAGGGAGGATCCACTTGGTTCTTAATAGATATTTGTTAAGATGAATTACATTTCAACATTTTACCATTTAATACTAATCTGTCTTAATTTCATAGAGCTTTTGTTGAAGGTTTACAATCAATTCATTATAATCAGTATTTCCAGAGAAGTTAGTTGGTTTTCAATTTGCTTCTTGTGGGTGGTTCTTTGTGGTAACAGGAGTAGAGAAGGAGAGAAAAGATATCTAGGAAATTTGAAGTGAATGTTATCCATTGAAAATCTGATTAAGTGAGGAAAAAATGAACATGTAATAAATGAGATCCATCATTTGTAAAATAATTTACCTTAAATATTATTAGTAGCTAAGATGTATTGAGTACCTTCTCTTGGCCAGCTATCTTGCAAAGCTCTTTATAAACAATCCTATGAAGTATAAATAATTATCACTATTACTTTCTCAGATAAGAAAAATGAGGCTTAGAGAAATAATTTGCCAGGGTTAAACCACTAAGAGTAACTGGATTCAAAACCAGCATGGTTTGATTTCAATCTGTACAAATAAAGACTTAACATATAAAACCACAATCTAAAATGGAAGTTTATTGCTTTTTAAATAAAGAATACTTTTGAAAAGTATTAAATATTTATTAAGCTGATATGGCATGTTAGATACTGTGGAAAGTGCCAGGGCCTCAGCAGTTTATTATACTTTTCCTTGAGAGGGCAGGGCTATCTCCTGACTCCATCTTGTACTGTATCCTCCATTTTGTATAAATATGTCACTGTGTAACTGGACCCTAGCCCTCACCCAACCAATCGGGGTCAGTCAAAGCAGTGACCTCACCACCCAGACACCTATAAAACCCTTTGAGCTGTTGAAGCTCGCTCTCTTCCGCCTCACTGCTGTGTAGGTGAAAGTGTGACAGAGCTCAGACTAGCCTGCATAAATGACTCTTTTGCTTTTGCATTGGACTCAGCTCCCTGGTGGTTTTAGGGGATCACAAAATCTGGGCATAACATCCTCTTTTCTAGTAGTGTGAGTAATACAATTGTTATGATGAATATGAGTATATTGCCATATTTAATGGTCAGGCTTATCAGTTACATGATATGAAGTCTGAACAAAGAGCTTCTTTATAAAGCAGAGTGATAGGTAAGAAAACCAGAAAGGAGGAAGCTTAAGAACACTTTTTTGGTTGGTCGTAAGTGTTGTCTAGGGGAGGGCATCACAACTGAACAGGCTTCCTTAGCAGGTATGTCTGTAGGTGAATGTAGGAGACCATCAGATCTCAGTAATGTGAACTATCTAGGATAGATATAATATCCTTGTTGTGATTTCATGCTGTTTTTCTTATGTTACATTTTCTGATTTTAAATGATTAAATGAGCAAAGTAATTCATGTATAATATAGACACTTATGAGTCTGGTCAGTTTGAACAAATCCTCCATAGCTTAGTCAATTATCAGTGAACTAAACAACAAATAAACAAGGTTTTTATTATGCAAAATCAGAGAACAGACTCTGAAATATGGTAAATTCCCAGAGTGTGTTCCACTCTCAGGCCCTTTCTGGGTAACTCTTAGTATCTAGAGATGCCTCCTCTCTTTTAATGTAGCATTTTTCTTCTTCTTCATTAGTTTCCTTTCTTCATATATTAGAGGCACAGGATTAGTGATTGCAACTGTTGTCCCTAACTCCTGGTACTTTACCTTTTGATTGAGTACTTTAATGTACTTAGGTACTTATGTACACAAATGTGTGCTTGCACATGTATGTGCTTGTGTATACACCTACACAAATGTGTGCTTGCACATGTATGTGCTTGTGTATACACACACACACACATCCATACCCCTCTGTTTACCTCTCATATTCCTAAAAGTAACACCTCTCATTAGGCAATGTTGTTTCGGTCCAGACTTCTAACCAAATTCGCTTTTATTATACATTTATTCGATGACTTATGTCAGCATCTTATCACAAATATCTCTGCTTTTAGAAAGAAGGAAACCAAATTTGCAAAATCCACTTTATAACTTTATGCCTTTGGCTAATGTCTTCAAGGCTCTCATCAAGGCCATCATGCCTCACTGAGATCCATTCTTGCCCTGCTAATGGGCTGGCTTTTATTTAAATTTTTGCTAGCAACATACTAATGGTATTAGACAGACTCACTGATTTGCCTTGGGATAACATAATTCAATACAACATCAACAAAGTAAATGGCCTTGTTGTAATATTGCTTCAACTTAATATTCATTCTGAAGTATATAATTCAGCATAATCTCATGAGATATGGTTGCTCAATGTCTCATTTTTGAAATGCTAAGTTTTATCCCCAATTATCTTTATGATCTTTATTGTTGGATATGTAATCTCTTCAGAGCACTGTACTCAATTTAAAGAAATGTTCTTATAACTTGTCAAGTTTCTATTAATGGCTTACCCAGGTAATAAAACTGTTCAGAAACCACTGAATTTATTTTTGTTACCTCTTGGGAAACAACTTGGTACTAAAGAAAACAAAGAGGAGAGTTATTTCCTCTAGATAATTTGTCTAACATTAAAGTCTCAGGAATATTTAGCATATTTAAAAAATGTTTTTTGTGTTTGCTTCATAGTCTAGAAATGTGTACTTCTAACTAAAAGAAGAATGTGGGGTGATGTGATTGTTCAAATGAATCAATATTCTTATCAACAGGTTTACATGATGATAAGGAAATATTATTTTCCTTAATGAGGAAATATTATTTTAAAATTACATTTTCCTTTAAGTATAATAAAATTAATATGTAAACATAATTAATCCTCCTCACTCAGGTATTGCCACACATGTGCATGGGAATGACAATAAGTGTTATTGCTGAGGCTTATAGACAACATTGACAGATTCCTTTGAAGTTAAAGCAGAAATTTAATTCAGTCATGGACAAAATCGTGCATTAATATGACATCTGGCCTAAGATATAAAAAATTGAAATATGAAAAGAAAACCCAGGCATGAAAAACCAAAAGTGTTCAAAAAGAAAACAAAAATAGAACATAACTACAAGGGTGCTGATTTACTCTTGTTTTTTTTAAGATGAAAGAAAATTGCCTTGAGGAAAAAAGAAATCACATTTAAACACTTTGAAAATAAAATTATTGCTCTTGATTGAAAGCCAATTTTGAATTATAAAAGAGTAATCACTGAAGTGAACAAAAAAATATATATGGGTAACATAGTCCTTGGTTACAACCAGTTGTGTTGTCTGATAGAAGTTCCCAAATGTAGGCTTTGTAACCATTGTAGGGCCCCAAGATTGAGGAATTGACCTTCCCCACTGCCTGTTCCAGGATGTGACCTTTACGGTTAAAGATTAGACAGGGATGAGGTCAGTTCTTTACAGTTGAAGATTAGGCAAGAATGAAATCAGTCCCCAGAAACTCCCTACCCTGAGGACTTACTCAGAGGAATGGGAAGGGGAGAGACAAAGGGGCTTGCAAGATCACCAGATGGGACTGTTGACTAAGCATAGACCCTGTCATAAAACATGTAATTAACGAGCCCAGCTCCCCTTCTTGGAATTTCTTTGTTCCCTTCTTCCCCCTCCATGTGTAACCCCACCTGCGTGTGGTCTTTGCCTTTATAAACTCATGTTCTGCAGTTACTCGGCACTCCCAGTCAGCCAGCACCGTTGCTGTCTGCCTGAGAAGCCCCTGCGCTGCGCTTGTACTAATAAAACCTCCTGCTTTTTGTATCAAGTTTTGGTCTCGGCATTTGACTTGGGGGTCATCGCCCCCTCCGTTGGACTCACCGGGGGTCTTGGGACCTTACACCATCACATTCAAACCACTTGAATCACTTGGTAAAAACATAAATTCCTGAGCCCCATCTATTAAAAGACATATTGGAATACTTTCTAAATTGCTCCACAGTTGATTCTAATGCTCACTGTTGTGGGGTCGAACATTGGATTCAAAATAAGATTAGCCTCCAGGTCTCCACCTATAATAGCAGGGTTAAAATTCAAACAGCAGTTTTTACCCAAGTATGGTTGCCACCATATTTCACTCAATTTTAAATTAGGCAAATTCCAACCTTTCTCCCCTCCATTTGCTCGTTTTTAAAGTACTCAAGGAAATGATCATTAATATATTTTCTCAGAGACAATATAGAGATTACAAATAATGTTAATAATCATAACTGCAATGCTAAACAGATTTCCAGCTCCCCACTTGATGTCAGTATGGTCATTGCAGGTGGGCAGGTTGTAGAAGGTGTGGTAATCATGGGATTAGTTCTCCCGTGGAGCTGGGAGAACAGATTCATTTTGGAAAGTATATGCCACCTCATTACTGCTCATGAAAATGAGGGCTGATAAAAAGGAACCAGCAAGAAATATGCGGAGGTCTTTGAGAGGAAGGGGACATGAAGGATATGAAATGTTTCATTCCAACATAGAAATGCTAATTCAGTATTCTTTTTCTCTGAACAAAGCTATTGAAACATCTAGTCAGAAGTATTGGGGAGGAAGACTATGCAAATTTGCATAATGAATACAAAAATAGTTGTGAACACCCAGAAGGACTCAATATTATCAGAAGAAGAATAGAAATATTCTTATCAGAGACATTACAGGGGTGTTAGAAGCTTCTCATTGCCTTCACTAGCAGAAAGAGGTAGACAAGGAACTTGAAGGTCAACCTTGAGTTCTGAAAGGTCAGAGCTTATGCACCCACTGTTTAGTTGAGACAATGGTAACTGAAGCAACTTCCACCTTTTAGTCTTATGTAAATCCTTGCTGATGGGCTATTATTGGAATTGCCTGCTTAGGGCAATGGGTATACCCCAGACCTGAATAAAAAGGATGGCAAGGCTAGAGCAAAGCAGAGTCCTTCCTCTTGAGCTGGGCTCCTACCTGGCCCTCGATATTTCCAAATTAATATTTTCTAGTCTCTTTCATTTGTGTGCGGCCTCCTCCAGAACCCAAACCCTGAACCTGAACCCTGAACCACGCAAGATGTTGGGGGAACACTTGCACAGGGGTTCCAAGGTATGTAACGAAAACATTAAAAAATAGGCATTGTAATCTGAAGTGGGGAATGAAACACAATGTGTAAATTTGTTCCTTTTCCAATTACATAGATGTCTGCACTTTGCACTGTCATTCTAATTCTAACCCCAACCTATATGAACACTACAGGGTATCAGCAAAAGGGCCAGTCCCTTCTTGGATTAGTTGATAGTGTATCATCTCACTTGATGCTTCCTGCATTATGAAGTTCCCTTTGATACCAAAGACACATCTAGTCTTTTAATTAATATGGTCAAATTTAGGAGGCTTAGACAAACTTTAGGGGAAGGGACATAACATTATCACTCATCTGAACATCTGCTTATTGCTAAATGCCAAAGGAAATAGTGTGCTCTCCTTATAGCACAACAGAGAGCACAGAGAATGTACATTTAGGGAGAGCCATAGGTCAGAGTGGGACAAAAAAAAAAGTGTCCTGTCTCTGCTCTTTTGCAGGAAAATAATTTCTGACACACAGAAGAAAATCCCTAGCCCAGGAGTGGGCAAACTTTTTGACTCGGGGGCCACAATGGGTTCTTAAAGTGGACCGGAGGGCCGGAACAAAAGCAACCTGACCATGCTGGCACTCTCATCTTGGGCTGCTGGTGAAGGAACGGAGGTGAGAGCACGAGAACCCTCTGTTCTTTTGGCTCCACGGGCCAGAAAGAACAGCCTAATGGGCCAGATCCGGCCCGTGGGCCATAGTTTGCCCATGGCTGCCCTAACCCATCAATTTGTATCTTATAGAAGCTTTCATTAAATGATGAATTCTTGGAGAAGTACAAGGGTTAGCTTGCTTTCTAAGTCAGCAGTAATGCCCTGGCACCTGTACTGTTTCTTCCTGCTCTGGCTAATATGCTGCCATCTGATGCTCATGCTGGAGATGCACTCCATGTAACCATCCACTTTTCATGAGATATCATTAGAGCTGCAGTACAAAAACCTACCTTGATCACAAACATGCACATTTTCTGTGCAGCTAATATAGAATAAATGCCATACATCTCACCAGTTTTCTTGCCCAAAGAGTGGATATTAAGGAGCCATTAAGAAAACCTAAATCATGGATCATTATTCATTCAACAGTCAAAAAAAGACAAAAAAAAAAGTGTGCATTAGATGCTATTAGCACATGCCGAATGCCAGTTTAATGATCCCATTAAATCAGATGTGATGAATAGTTCATGAAGTCTGACTTTATGTTATTTCTGGAACTTTAGTTTATATATATTCTTTCTGGAAATAATGGCTCAAGGCCTGCTCTGCCTGGGGGTTTGGCTGCTGTTTTCCCCACTAGGTGCCTTTGATTCTAGCTCAGGGAGTTATAGTTTTCCATTCTGACACTGGAGACAGCAAAGGTCATCTCGCAAACACTGTTAAAAGGCCATTGTTTCTTTGCCTTCTTAAACCAGAGGTTTAAATGGACAAGAAATATTTTTGAGAGCGAAAAGAGCTAACCCAAAAGCCTTTTTTTTTGGGGGGGGGGGGCTTCCCTATCTCATTCATTATATGCCTTGTGCTAGTGACAAACGTTTCCTTTTTCTTTCTAATCTTGTGGTATTCATTGCATCTTCAGCAGTTTGTCTGCAGGATGTAGCTACTGTGTAGTATCAAAAGGAGTCAATTAAGATGATTTTTCAAAGCCACCTAATGAAGCAGGGGCTCTCTGTTTGGTTCTGTCAGCCCAATGGCAAATGAAGATTCAACAGTGGTTCCTCTGGGCTGGATGGCGGTGAAACTCAAAAGGATTTAACCCACAGACTTTCCCAGTATCCACCTGGGCAAGGATTGCTGCAGAGGGTCCCAGAACCCAGGAAGCTCCATAAAGAGAAATGATCTTCCTGGAGAAGAGCTAATAACATTTGAGCATGCTAACATGAAGTTAAAGATAGCATTTGCCACTACTTGGGCATGCATATTGAGAGGCTACTAAGAAAAGTGAACAAAGTTCCAGAGGCTATGATGGTTAGAAAAAACCCTAAACCCCTATCAGAAGGAAGTGGAAACACCAATGTGAATTTCCAAGGAATTGCATATGTAAGAAACAGTCTGTTGGTGGATAACAAATTAGTGGGGGATACAAAGAGGGCAAGGGAGAAAGGAAAAGGAGAAATGAGGGAAATGGGATAAGGAAAGAAAATAGGCAACGGGAAACATTTGGGAGAGGATTTAATCAGTACCCAAACTTCAAAACTACTCCTAGGTTTTGATGTCTGATGCACACACAGGAAAACATCACCTGCATAATCCTTGATATAAATTAGGCACTAAAATGGTTAGTATACCAAGATAGTGTAACCACACAAGAACTTCATTTCTTACACATGACTTTTTCCTTCATTCAGGCTAGCTTCCTCCAGTCTCATCGCACCATGATTCACTTGCCTCCTTTCATCCACTTTTGTACACATTGCACATCCACTCCCTTGATCATTAAGTGCTCAGGACATCAGGTTCTGGTCAGCTTCAAGCTGTTTGAAGAATAAAGCCTCAAGTCTGTTAATCAAGGGACCAGAGTTTCAGTCAAAATAAAGCTAGCATCTTGATTTTGGTTGTGTTTCAGCCACAGGTCCATGAAAACATAACAACCTTAACCAACCACATTCTCACAAACCAGACAGAATGACTCCAAGGCTGACACCAGGACCTGATCAGCAATCAACCACTCCTACCCCTCACCCCAACAATCAGCAGGGTCCACACCCTATTCCCTTAGACACCATGACTGATGATTTCCCCCTATCTATTCCCTCAAGGCTATGGGGCCAAGTTTGAGAGCACTGGCTCACCTGTGTCTCCTGACTTGGCTCCTTTGCCTTAAGTAAACCTTTACTTTTTTTTTGCTGCAAACTCCTGTTTGCATTTTATCGGGCTTTGATGTGTTCAGGCAAACCACCTCTTTGGCAATAGTAATTTGTAGTGACACATAAGTTACAATGAATAAATATATTTTATATATAATGTGTGATTGAATGTAATGAGAGAAGTTCATTGAATCAAGCCTTCAACATCTATAGCAACTCTTATCAATGGACAAGGCACTGACTTAAACCTGCATAAAACCTTATCCTTGTTTACAATAACCAGGTAACCTCCCATAACCAACTTCTCTTCTTTTTTCATTCTTTCAGCTGTGGAAACCCAAGGGCATTCTTATTTTAGTATCCTCTTCTCAGTACCCAGAAATTATCCTACTCTCGTCTGAGCATGCTAAATTGAGGTATTATGGTATTATCCCTATGGTGGTCTACCTCTTTAGAGAATACCATTAAAATAAACATTAAGTACCTCCCTAAACATACACGCCTATAAAAGGATTAGATAGGAACTTGAAAATGATTTATACATATGATATTGCCAAGCAAGTCCTTAATCATGTATAAAAATAAGCAATAACATGTGTAAATATTTGAAATCTTTACAGTCAAAGTAAAAATGTGAAAATAAGTTATTACATGATACTACTTTGAACATAACTGCATGGTCTACTATGGGTGTTCAGTCTTTATTATGGGTTTTTTAATGTTTTTTTTTTTTTTATTTCAGAGAGGAAGAAAGAGGGAGAGAAAAAGAGAAATGATGAGAATCATTGATCAGCTGCCTCCTGCAGGCCCCCCACTGGGGATGGAGCCCAAAATTCAGGCATGTGCCCTGACCGAGAATCGAACCATGACCTCCTGGTTCATAGGTTGATGCCCAACCACTGAAGCACCCCAGCTGGGTTATTATGTTTTACTAATATACATTTATTGGTTAATAAAATTTCAATTTTATGTGTAACAGAATTCTGTCTCTAATGCAGTTCATAAATACTCCTGTAATAAAATGTGGCCTAAGAATAGCTAACAATATATCTAGGCTAACTAGTTTATGATAACAGCCAGGCTAAGGAACTGTAATAAAATGGAAGCTAGATTCATCATGACCAGAGGTGAAACTCATCACTACAATAAGTTTATTATTTATCTAACTACTTCAGTGCCAGAGGCGCTACCTCCCAAATATTAGTTACTTTATAATAGAGTTGATTCATTAAATTATAAACCAGTTTTATTTTATTGGACTATTTGGCTGATTAAACCCCCTCCCATCAGTTTGTTCTCTGCATCTATGAGCTTGTGGACAAAAAAGACATGAGTTTAAATCTTAGTTGTACCACTTACCATTGTTGGATATGGGGATATTAGCTAACTTTCCTAAGATTCCAGTTTCTCCTCCATAGATAAAATTAACCAGGACCTACCACATTCCATTTTTGTGTGTGGAGAATTTAATGATATAAAAAATGTTATTAACTTTCTGACATCAAATTCCTCAACACTATTCTGTTTAAGTTTGAGAGGTTAAATGAAGAAAACAAAGATGTCTATTTCATCATCACAAGCAACAGCCTCTGAAAACATGTTCTAAACACAGATTAGATTGTGACACAGTATGGCACTGAGAAAATCTCCACTGCTTTTTGCTGTTTGGGTGGTGATTTTCTTTAAAGTTTTTTCCTGAGTAAAACAAAAGAGCTTTTCTGACTGGACACCCTCATCAAGGGAAAAGATTGAATGTCTCATCAGGCAGTACACCCCTGACTGTTTTAAGTACAAGTCCTTCTGGAGAACTCTTCGTTTTGCTCACTGAACCAAAAAATTAAAGTACCATGGAAGAAATCCGGAATAGCTACAATGCCAAAATATGTATCACATAGTACTGAAAGGCTGCACAAATCACTGTATTTACAAAAGGGTTTAACAGATTAAATAAATGAAATTTTTATGGGCTAAGAAAGAAAACACATTTTAGTTAACTATTACTTTTCTACTTTTTTAAAACCTTTAATAGGTGTTGAGGGGATCTGCACTTCCTGAAGTAATTCAGTGCAATAATAATGTCTTTGAGTAGAATACTATCATCTCATTAATTTCTGCCATTATGATGGAAGATAAGATGTAAGCCTATGACTAACTGAAAATTAAGGTCCAAAAGGAGGAAAAGAAACAAAAGAATAGCTAGTGTCACATCATGCAATATGTATGACAAAATGAATCTTGTGCTTAATTTGTCTATATAGTTATTACAATACCAGCCTCTTTAAAAGTTATTCATAGTAGCTTTATTAGAAAAGAAATTAACATACATCAGGAGATGTGTTAATAAATTATAGAATTATGTAAAAAATACTATTTGACATTTTTTAAATGAGGTAAATTCTTAGGAACAAACATGGAGGAGCATCTATTATATATATATATATATATATATATATATATATATATATATAATTAGTAAAAGAAATTAGTTATATATACATACATATATATTAACATACATAATACACAAACATATATGTGTGTTTGGATTTTGAGAAAATGAGAAGGGAAGGAGGAAGAAAAGAATGAGGATGAGAGAGGGGAAGAGATGGAAAGGAAAGGAACAACATGAATCAACCATTACACTCCAAAGTATTTATTCAAGAGAAATTAAAGCATATGTTTATACAAAGACTTACATAGGAATGTTTAGACCATCTTCATAATAGACAAACATGGGAACAACCCAATATTCCTTAACATTCCTATTTGTAATAAATAAACAAATAGTGGTATATTCATACAATGGGATACTTCTCAGTAGTACAAATAAATTACTGATACATCCAACCATATGGATGAATTCAAGATTATTCTTCTTAGTTGAAAAAGGAAGAAAAATAGTGCATATTGTATGATTCCATTTATATACATTTCTGGAAAATATAAAAATTCTATAGTGGCACAAAGCTGTATAGTGGTTTCTAGGGGACAGAAAATGGGGAGGGGGTATTAGTAGGAAAAGTCAGAAATAGAGATTTAAAAGAGCAGAGTAAATTTTGGAAGTAATAGATATTTTCCTCATTTTAATTTTGGTGATGGTTTTGATTCCATTGTAATTAGCTAATTATTAATAGGAAAGGAGCAAAGGGAAAGTCAGATAGTATAGGTATGTCATTTGGACAGCTCCACCAGGAAGCTACAACTTTACTCTCCCCAGAGATCCAACAAAGGGAGGATGGATGAATGCCCAGTAAAGTCGGAGGGACCAGTGAAGGTGCTTGCTGTCCATCACACCTGGGGACAGAGATGATTGGCCAGAATGGGCATGGCCACTGCAGGACACAAAGTTATGGGATACATAACCCCCTAAACAAAGACGCTCACTCTCTTGTGCTCTTATGGTTGGTTCATTACTTACACTTGGCTTCCTGGCATTCTCCCATGTAACTCACGGCCATGTGGATCCCCACACACAATGGGCCAATGGACTCAGCTAGCCTGATGCTGTTTTGGACACTGCTCCAAATGGAATAGAAACTCTGGACACTGGATCTGATTTTAGCTCTCCCAAAACTCTAGCAGTTTTTGTCCTGATATTAGCTCTGATATGTTTAATCTTAAAAAAACAAAACAAAACAAGCCAAACTATTTTTCTAAATATTTATAGCACTTGTATTCTGAACATAAGTGTAAAAGAAATGCAGTCAGTTAACATATTGTCCAATAATTAGTATGGTCAATCTTTTAAAAAATGTTAACATTTTAGTACATGTGTAGGATATTTATCTTCAAAATTAAATTTATTAAGATTCATTTTTGAGAAAAATTTTGATTGTTTATTTACTTCTTGGCACCTATATATTGTGAGACAAATGTGATGGGTTGGCAAGAAATAGAACTCAAATACCAAGAGAGACAAAGACTGTTGTGATTCTAATTAGTGTTGCCAGATTGAAAGCTCACCCACATGTGAGTCCTGTTAGGCTCTCGGTTCATTAATCACTTACATTTAGTGAGACTCTCCTGAGAGATTCTGCCACGTGTTAAATAAACATTATAAAAAATTTAAAAAGTAGTAATTTTCTCCAAAATTGAGCTCAATTCATCCTTCGGGGACATGTACACAGCCCACAGAGGTGATCAGACTTCCCAGGATTGAGTAGAAGCAGCTCTACTATGCTCTGCGTGAGCTATCAAGGGAATTTGTTGCGTGTCTCTCCAGGGGTTAGCTGCCGTCCTTATTATCTGATGGAGAAGCAGATATATCATATTCTGTTCATATTCTGTTCATATTCTGATATCTGCGGCCTTGCCTCACGACTCAGTCATTTACAGTGACTGCACTCTAGTCATCCACTCCTAAAATGCAAATGTCCTTGAGAAGGAGATAAAATTAAACTCCTCACTTTTAAAGGGTGTGTTCTTAAGTGGAATTTATATCTCTCAGAAGCCCCTGAAAAAAAGCCATCAAACCCCTGAAAAAATACAGGACATTATGTTGAGGAGAGAGTGTCTCTATCAAGCAAACAGCAAGCTCCGAAATGAGGAAATGTCAGGAAGCACGAACTCGGGAGGGCTAGTTCTATTAAGTGGCTTTCTGTGGGAGTGGCTTTATTCATTTAGTGCGATATCAGAGGTTTGCCATGTTGTTTTCACTGTGCTCATAATCTAATGCGAATGACAACATATTGCATAGTCTTGTCTGATGATTTACCTAGCAACTCTTTTATTTTCATTTAGTATATCTTGCTATTTCCATATTGCAAATATTTTTTTATTATAAGTATTCCATGTCTACATTTTGTTAAAATTTTCAGAAGTTGAATTAGCCTAAATGAACATTTTCTGCGGCTCCGTTACAATTAAACTGCTCTTCAACAGAATCTCTATTTTAATAAAAGTAGAACTGCCTTACATATTTGACCCTCCTCCGTAATCGATTTTGGTGAGCAGCTCTGCTGGGGATGAATCTAGCCATCATTTGGGTTGTTCTCCTGGGCTTCATGCATAATGCCAAGTGAGGCCCTTACCTGATTTTAAAGGGCCAGCTTGGCCAATTCAGCTCCATTTCAGGAAAAGCGGACATTGAAGTCCACAATCAGTGGAAGTGCTGCTACAGCACTCAGTGCCCACCGTGCTCAGGAAAGGTGGCAACGCTTGCCTAGAGAGAGGACATTGCCTTATTACCCCTGCTTCTGAACAGGACTTAGAAAGGACTCTGATAGAAGTCAGCATCCAACTCGGACCTGGATACCTAGACCAAGGCTTTGAGTGACCCTATAGATATGAAAAATCTTAACAGGCAGGGGTCAAGATCATGCGACCAAAAAGGACCCGATACATATGGAAATAGGTAGCAAGTATTAAATACTATGCAATATCCTTGAGCTATACATGTGAGCAAAATATGGCTTCTATATGCTAGAAGTACATCATTTATAGGAGGAGAAAGTAAATAAAAGTAAATAACCCAGTGGGAAGACTGCTATCATTTCAAGTGCTCTAGATGAAGAACTTTACAAAAAGTACAAATGTAAATAATTTTTAAATAGTATAAAATTGTTCAATATCATTGCAATGGAATTCGAATGTACTGAGTGATAGGCAGAATCAATAATCTTTCTCCTTAAAGGGGACCTTGGTTACAGAGCAGCACCAGAAATGGCTCCAGGACAGAGATTGTGATTGCAACCTTTTGCAGACATCCACATATACAGTGTGCCAACTGTGTGTGCTGACTTTTCTCTTTTCTTTCCTTTCCTGTGGGATGTCTAGAAAAGTAAAATAGATCCCTCTTATGAGAAACCTAGGGATCCCTATTAGACCAAATGTGCTAAAATACCTATTCCTACAACACACTGCATTTTATGAGAGCCGAGTCTTTTGTTTATCTTGGCATATTATATCACCTGGCACAGTAATTGTCAATGTTACTGTTCAGTAAATAGTTTCTGAATGAATGAATGAATGCCTGAATTTCTTCCCCAGAGTATAATGTTGTGGAGAGCTGCTAGATGGTTAATTAAATTATGTAATGTGTGTGTTCATGCATGTATATATTGTTCAATTATGTTGACAGAACTTAGGCCTAAATTATTCCTGAGAATTGTATTCAACTAAAAGTTCCATGAAGAATCTTACAAGTATGCTCCATACCTAAGTTCATGTATAAATAAAATAGTTTATTAAATGATAGTTATTTCTACAAACTTGGAACTTAAGCAATGGGGAGATTTTTATGTATCTAAATCATATCCTACACACACAATGGCAAATCTATGAAAATGAATGAATTTAAATGTTACTTCTCTTAGTACAGCAGAAAAATGTTCCAGTTTTAGGATTAAAGAGCTGAATAAAGATTTGGACAACTATCTGGTGCTTAGACCATAACAGAATTTGCTATGCTGAAGATTCCAATGGAAAATATCAATCAATAAGGTGTTAATTGAAATGTTATTTTGTTAAGATAATTAACTTTCTCCCTTGGATAATGTCATGTAGTTTGTTTTTTCAATATAGCAAACTTAATTTTATTGAAAATAAACACAAATATTTCCAAATTACACTTTGTTAGAGTTTAAATGTATTGTTAACAAAGTGTTTTTATTTTTATTTTTTTTTAATATATTTTATTGGTATTTTACAGAGAGGAAGGGAGAGAGATAGAGAGCTAGAAACGTCAATGAGAGAGAAACATCGACCAGCTGCCTCTTGCACACCCCCTACCGGGGATGTGCCCGCAACCAAGGTACATGCCCTTGACCGGAATCGAACCTGGGACCTTTCAGTCCGCAGACCGACGCTCTACCACTGAGCCACACCGGTTTCGGCAACAACAAAGTGTTTTTAAATATGCATATCGCTGTTATTAAACAAAAATGTTCTTAAATTTGAAAATTATGTTAAATATACCCTAGTGCTAAATTTACTGTAATGAAAAATTTGACAAATACTTAGCCAAAGAAGTGGTACAGTACCTTTAGCTTAATGCTTACCAAAGGGCATATAAATTATAATGAACAAAATAATGTGGAATTGAAATCATTCTTTAAGAGTTGACTGAATATCAGCTTGTCTTCTGCATACTTCCATATTTTAAGCCTTCATTTGCCCCAGGAAATATCGTGGAGTTTAGATCTCTGATGCATTTAAAATAGTACTGAGATATACCAAATTTCATTACATTTATTCCTTTAGTAATTTGACTTTCAGAAAAGTGGAAGGGAAATAGGCAGCTATCTATTTATACTTTATAGTTTATATTAGTGATTTAGTTCAAATTTTAACCAACTAGTTTGGTATGCTGTACTTCATGAAATCACAAAGATATGATATTGATATAAACTGTCAGGGATTCATTCATTACCTCTTTGATAAAAAGCATCATTTGATTTCTGAAATTCAGCCATTACCTGGTTCCTCCAGCAGCTACTTTTTCTGAAGCATTTCTCTCTCTTCCATCTCTCCCCTACTTTCACCCACAGTGGGTGGCCTACATTTCCTTTTTCTACTTCATGAGAAAGGGTGGTATATAGAGAGTGAGGTGTTATCTTCAGAGACCCTGAGTGGTTGCCAGCGTATTGGAACTCTAATCACTTACTTGTGGAATTGGTCAGATCCTAAAGATGAATATTTTGTTGACTTCAATGCTAAATTCCCCACATTTCCTTTCTAGTTTTCAGATGTCTGGTGTTTCTCAACTAAGATAAAGTGATATAACCTGTGACATGCAACTGTTAAAATACATAATAAATCAATGTGTGTTTTTTATTGTTGTTTTTTTGCAAATGTGATGTGGCAGAACCCTAGGATAGCAAATATTTTTTTTTTTTTTGTAAAAGCTTCACTGTAGTGCATATTAACAGTTGGATATCACATCCACATTCTGCCAACTTCTAGATGCTGCTGTAGTACAGGGGAGGAGGTGCTGTGATTACAGTAGAGTGCCCATCAGTGAGTTCAGGGCCCCTGCTGTGCTAGCCACTGGGTCTCACACTCACAGGTGCAGCTGGTGGCAAGTAACTGCAATCAAAGGCCACTACTGACAGGAAGACTACAGTCATTTTAATCAGTCTTCAGCAAAGCTGACAGTAAATGGACTAAGCGAATCCACTTTCCTGAGAATTGCCACTGTGGCTTTGGTGTTCTGCTTGAATTGAGGCAGCATTATTCGAATCAGTAATAATGGAATCAAACATTCTACTGGATCTGAGCCTACTTTTGTTCTAAAAAGTTAGTCTGATTCCTGATCTAGGAAACAGCACTGTGAATTATTCACAAGGCATATATAGCGAAGGCTTGCACAGTATGTCTAAGACATTTCAAAGTGGACCACAGAATATTTACACAATGGTGAATTGAGATTCATCATACTTTATGTTTAATGTAAGCACACTGTTAAAACCCAAAGTACTGAAATGTTTAAAGTTTTTTAATGTATATATGTATGAAATGTAAAATATAAAATGAGTGTAAAAGGCATTTTCCCAACGTTCAAACAAATTAAAAAACCAACATTCCCCTACTCTTCTCCTCCATATTTTACCCCATGCCAGTAAGCATTTCCCCCTCTCCTCTTTTCTTAAATTACTAGGGGCCTGGTGCACAAAATTCATGCACTGGGGGTGAGGGGATCCCTCAGCCCAACCTGCCCCCTCTCACATACTGGGAGCCCTCAGGGGATGTCCACAGGGAGTGGGCCTAAGCCACAATTTGGCCTCCCTTTGGGGGAGGCAACCAGGCTGAACAGGAGAAGGCACCAGCCCCATCACCCAGCTGCTGCAGCCACTGCCAGTCACCATAGCCACCAAGGTGTTTTCATCAACATGGACTCCAGTCTCTTCACCAAGAAAAAAATAACAACTTTCTTTAGGCTTTTTCAAGATGTGTCTTTCATAGGATATGCATTTCTTTATTTTTTTTAATCCTCACTTGAGGATATGTTTCCACTGACTTTTAGAGAATGTGGAAGAGTAAGTAAGGTAAAGACAGAGAAAAATGTCAAATAGAGGGGAACACTTTGATTGGTTGCCTCCTGGATGAGTCCTGCCCAGTCATGTGTGATTATCAAAGTTCACGTTTGATTTAAAGTAAGGCTAGTAACTGCAACTTCCTGACTTTTTATAACTAGATCAACCTCCATTTGTTTCAGCCACAGTTGTGCATTTAGTGTTACTTGCAGCCAAGTACATTTCAATACACAGTACTCTTTCAATGTTATTAGAGTGAATTATTTGCAATTCTTGACTCTTTTTTCTAGTTTAATGTTACTATGGTGAATTCCCTTAAATGTTTTCTAATGATAAAACACATTTGCGTGTCTATGATAAACCCAATTTAGCATTTCACTTGTATATACTACATATTACTTATTCTTACATAATTTTCTATTTCTAAAATCTTGACTAGATATGTATTAAATAGTCTCATATCACCATTCTTTTCTTTTATAATTTCCACCTTTTTTACTCTGCAATAGTATAAATGTTTTTGTCTACCAGTTTACTAGTTCTTCTCTTCATGTTTACCCAGCTTATTGCATCTCCACAGTCTCTAATTCTGCTCTGATTCTTTTTTAAATGTGCCTTTTTTAATTTTGTCTCCTGATTTTTAGTTATGATACTTTCACGTCTTTGTATATAGTAAACATATTTATTCTATATTCCATGATAAAAGTTTTAGAATTTGTTGCTGTGATGTGATTTTATGACTCTTACTTCCTGTCACTTTTTCTTTAATGTGGTAAGTGATTTTGGATAATTAGTCCTTTAGAATCTTATCTTAAGGAATTATTTCAGGTCTGGGTTAAATGTTTGTTTACCCAGAAAGATCTGATTCTAAGGCTCTGGACATTAAGCTAATAGTCCATCTTACTTTCAGATTTAATATTTTGAAAATAAAACTCTTATTTCTGTCTTATTCTCCTTGAATTGAAATTTTGCCTATCAAGTAAAAAATAACCATTATTACCTTTTTTGAATTTTCATTTCTCGTCTGGTTATTAATTTTAACAAATCAGTTACAAAACCCTAAAGTAGCAGGAAATAAATTTGCTTCTTAAAAAAAAGATATTCAGTCATCTGATTCTGAAAAAAGATATTCAGTCATCTGATTTAAAGGTGTGTGGGGAAGATAACTGATATCCTTTCTAATAGATAGCTTTCATGTATTGACATTGAAACTAGTTTTACCTAACAGCCCTATAATTTTCAAAATTTCCTGCTTTGCTGATATTTTACAAAATCTTTGTCTTAATTTCTTGCAACTCTCATTTTTGTGAAAGTTTTAACTCATATGTGGAAAAACTATGCTGTATTTATAGGTGCAAATGAAGAATATGAATCATCAGTATATTGTCATATTAAAACCCTAATTAAAAATCAATTGCTGAAAGTGATAACAGTAGTGGGTAATACTGATGAAAAACAAAGATTCGCCTAAGACTGAAACAATTTAAAAAGCATTATTTCTACCATTTTTCCTATTTCCATATGCCTCTAATTGTGCAGTCTTTTTATGGTTCAATGGATCAAGTGTAAACTTGTTTTCATTTAAATCTTCTAATGGCATTTATAAGATAATAATTACTGTTGGGTTTTTTTTTTTAATTTTGTGGGCATTAACTAAATTGAAACATACTGAGATACGATTCAAAGATATAGGTTACAAAAATCCAAGAGAAAAAAAAAATCCTGGAGTGCTGGTAATGTATGAGTAATTATACTGTATATGGCAGGGCATTTTCTCCCCCTAATACATCTCAAGGGCAAGAGTTTCCAGGATAGGTACCTACTGGCTAAGAATTTACAACTGTGAAGCCAAGCTGCTAAAGTTCAACCCCTGAGTGACTCACAGCAAGATCCTAAATCCCTCCAACCTTCACTACCCACATCTGATAAGTGTGGATAATAGTAGCAAGAACAGCGAAGATGTATTGTAAAGATGCCAGGAGGTAATATTTTGAAATCATAAGTCTCAAAATGAAACTTCATCCCCTCAGACTCTGTAAAATTCACTATTTTCAGGGGCCAGTCTGGAAAATAAGCCCATATGTTGAAATGGAAGCTACCGCTTTCATCAATAACATATTTATGTAGCCAACAGCCTTCAAATACCTTCTTTCGGGTTTATCTTTCAGAGCAAGCAAAGAAAATTGGCTGCAGTCCTTGGAGGTGAGTAAAGTTTACCATGCATCCAATCACTTGCTCTACATTTTCTTTTTTTGCACAGTATTTTGAGGCATTGAGGGTAGGCTAGTGATTGAACACACTGTTTTGTGTGATGTAGACCTGGTTACTCAAGGACTAGAATGGATTGATCACTTAGTATTTGGTGATGTAGACCAATCGCAGCTTGATAGTATGGGGCCTGGAGCGAAGCAATATCACAATAAATACCAGTTGTAATATATTATGATTTTGCATAATTTAAGAATTGATGCATATTTCCCCCAATACATATGAAAAATTTTATGTGAAAAATAACTGCAGTTTAATTAAATCATCTAGAATAACCCTGCAATGTTTGTCTGATCCTCCTCATGCTAAATGCGCTTGAATTAGTGGCTCAGTGCATTTCTTATAAAGGATGTAATCTTTTCTTAAAGGGCTTTCCCATTTAACATCTTATTTTATTCTTACAATTTTCCTATGTGGAGGGACAAAAAATATTGCAATTATTTCCCAAAGGGAATACAAATGCAAGTGGCTGAGATATTTATTGTGTCCCAAAGGCAATACATGCTATTTAAATAAAAAAGCCCCACAATGGCAACAGTGTAAGGGTGTTGGCAGGAGGGGGCGGGGATAGAACCATGAGACCAGGGCTCTGGTCCTGACTCTACCTCTAATGCTTTTGTAGGTGCAACAGGGACAGAACTCACTGCTCTACCTAAAGACCTCACAACCTCGTTCTGAGAAACAAGGACAATAGCACGGAAGCTGTGAAGGTGCCTTCACACCTCCACAATGCTAGACAGACCTGACATTCCACAACGTGAAAAACATGTTATTCAGTTCAGGCTAAATCTAGCTCTAGCTTCTACGGAAAAGAAAAAGGATGACTTCTCCACAGCACTCTTGGAGGGAAAAGTGACAGAGAAATCTTTATGATTGAGAAAGTTTTTATATTTCCTAAGGAAAGGAAAGTTTTATTATTTCCCACTGGGAGAAAAAAAAAAGCAGCCAGTCTTAGACTAGAGAATGTGGCAAGAGTCATGAACCTTAAATCAGGATATCTGGATTTAAATCCTGCCTTTGGCACCAACTAACTGTGCAACTTTTCTTAAACACTTGAAAAATGTAGACCCCAATTTACTTCGTGTAAAGTGAAGTTATACTTGAAAATATTGAAGGTCTTTCTCAGCTCTGACACTTTCTGTTGCTAGAATTCTGCTCTCAAAATGGAAAGCCTTGCGAAATTGCTAAATACAATAACACCTCCGTTGAATTGTGGGTCCTATAAATGTGATACTCGGAATAATGAAACTTTCTAGTTAACTGGGAGGTAAGTTATCTGTTTCTTTTCTTTTCATATCCCTCCTCTCCCTACTTTTTTTGTTTTGTTTTTGCTAACTCCTTCTCACAGGTTTTTCTTGCATACATTTCTCTGAAATAAATTCCACACTGCCTGCTTGCATTTCGGACCATAGAGTTTCAAGATGATCCTTGTTTTGTAACCCAATCAATCACATAACTTTTAGTGCTCCACATTTTTACAGCAATAAGATAACCAACATCAGAACATTTGAGGGGAATCTATGATAAGCAGATAGGCACTCCAAAGAGACTCACACCCTGAATCTCCAGACCCTATGCACATGTTACCCTATATGGCAAAGGGGACTTTATGGTTATAATTAAATTAAGGAACCTGGGGCAGGAAGATTATCCTAGATTGTCTACGTGGACCCAAAATAATTACAAGGGTCCCTACGAGGAAAAGAGGAAGAGAGAAGAGTTACAGTCAGAAAAGGAGATGTGACAATAGAGTCAGGGGTCAGAAAAGGAGACTTGAAGATGCCACACAGCTGGCTTTGAAGCTGATGAAAGGGGTCCCAAGCTAAGAAATACAGGCAGTCTCTATAAACTAGAATAGTCAAGGAATTGGATTCACCCTAATCTCTAGAAAGAACTCACAACTACTGAGCTTAGTAATATTCATTTCAAACCTCTGACATCCAGAACTGTAAAGACAATAAGAGCGAGTATGTTTTTATTTTTTAAGCAAATTTTGTGATAATTTGTTAGGGGCAAATTTTTCAGAGCCACCTGCTTTTCTCAGTAGTACCTGCTTCTCTCAGTAGTTTCACTCATCTGTAAATTGGATTGTGGTTTCACTGCTGAAAGGTTATCCCCCCTCCCAAACTGGTGGGTGGAGCTAAAACATGAATGGCACCTGCCACAGGGACATCTCCAAGACATTGAACCACCAATTAGCACAGGCCAGAGTGCCCTTGGGGCCCATCCCTTCCTGTTCCACCCTGGGCCCAACCCCCTCCCTTTCCATCCTTTAAGAAGGACCCCAAGCGCCACACATGCCACTTTTGGAGGTGGACCTCCATCAGCCCGGGCTGGGTCCAATTTCCTGTCCCCTCTCCCCCCAATTCTGATCTCTTTACCTCGGTGATGGCTTCCGCCCATTACCGGGGAATAAAGTGTACTTTAAAACTCCCTGTTGTTCTGTTTCCTGTTTCCTTTCAAACCTAACATGTTGGTGCGAAACCCGGCTGAGCCTTTGTGTGACCTTCCAGTCCGGGGTATCATCCCCCATGGCTCAGGAACCCTGCATATCTCCAGCACCGCATAGTCAGCGGTAAGTTCCCAGCCCCGGCAAGCCTTTCGGGAAATTCCCAGGGAATTTCCGAGTCAGAGAAACAGCTTTGGCTCAGTTGGGACACTGGTCTCTGGCCTCAGCTATCAACCCGACTCTAGGTTTCAAATCGGGCAACTAAACTCTGGTACCCCAGGGGTACATCAAATTGGCTGCTTCCGTAACGTAACTAGGGACTTAAAATATCCTCGCCTGACCTCAGTAATTTCAGCCAGGAAGTTGCCTATGGGTTCTGAGCACCAGGCTCTCCCACTCTCTCTCTCTGCCTCTTCTGCTCTGACTTCTTTCCTCTCTGCTTTCGGACCCAGCCGGCCCCTGCCCACCCCGTGGCTTCTGCGGCTCCTACAGCGGCTGTCCCATCGCCGCACCGTGGAGGGACTGACTCAGTCCCTGGCGAGCGCAAGCTTGGTCCCTGCACGCCAGCTTCCTGGTGCGTGACTGAACCGCGAGATCACAGGCTCAGTCCCTGGTGGGACTACACAGGACACCGCTACACCGTGGCTTCAGCCCAGCGCCCGCAGTTCATCACCGCCACCTCCGCCAAACGAACACTCCAAACAGCTAAGTAGACTCCCATTTTTTTCATTGTGAGCAGCCTTGCTACCATGTGGCCACCGCCATCTTGGCTTTGTTAAGCCCGCCCCCTTCTGGTTCCCATGGGGCGAATGTCATCTTTTGCACGACAAACCTCTCCCCTCTCCAAAGCAGCCAGCCGGCTGCAGACCCCTCCCATCTGCAAACAACTCGCACCGCCTCCACTACCGTGGCTGTACCCACAGCCGCCCCCATGGCGTTTAAGCGTTTCAATGCCCATGAAAAGAAGGCAGATTAAACCCACCTTCCACAGAATGTGAGTCTGCACAGTAATGGGGAAAAAGGAAAAGTGATTCTAAAGTTAACGGTTTACAAGGATTTTTTACAGGACTCATTCGTCTGGACAATCCTGCCCCAGGTCTCAGAGCCATACAGCTGACCCTCACCGGTAACTGTTTTGGGAATGCAGCCAGGCCTGTGGGCTCTGGCTGCAGCCACTGCTCCCACCAAGGAGGCCCAGAAGATCTGCTCCACGTGTGCAGCTACCTCACCCCAGGCAGCTGTCCCAGGTTTCTTCCCAGGCCAGAACCAGCTGACCAAGCCTCCAGAGGACCACCTAGAGCAACATAAACGTGAGGTGTTGGGTCCCACTAAGGCTTGCCTTAGTTGCCCTCTCCTTCCTTCTCCTTCCAGCCCTGGGCAACCCCTGTGACTGCTCTCTGGTTGCCACTACACCTACAATGTCAGGTCTGGCCTCTCTTTCTGGATCTGTGTGTTTTTTCCCCAGCTCCCGCTCCACCCTGGATTGCTGAAATGTCTCCAGTGACTGCAAGTGCAACTCGCTGAAATCTGTCCAGTGACGCCAAACACCTGCTCCATCCTTAAGGCTCCCCTTCAAGCCCAACCCCCAAAGGCCTCTGCCTAATCCTAGCCTTTGACCCCACCCTCTCTGACCAATTTCAGCATCGAAGCAGCCAGAGATTTCGTTGCCCCCTACCACCAAAAGGCTGGGATGTTGGGTCAAGGCAGGCTGGGGGGGCCCAGAGACATGCCCCCTGCCCAGAATTTCCAAGCAAGGCAAAGCCCAGACTTCAATTTTTTCTAAATATAATCAAAGAGTCTGGAATGAAAGGTTATCCCCCCTCCCAAACTGGTGGGTGGAGCTAAAACATGACTGGCACCTGCCACAGGGACATCTCCAAGACATTGAACCACCAATTAGCATGGGCCAGAGTGCCCTTGGGGCCCATCCCTTCCTGTTCCAGCCTGGGCCCAACCTCCTCCCTTTCCATCTGTTAAGAAGGATTCCAAGTGAGACAAGTGCTGCTTTTGGAGGTGGACCTCCATCAGCCCGGACTGGGTCCGATTTCCTGTCCCCTCTCCTCCCAATTCTGATCTCTTTACCTTGGAAATGGCTTCCACCCATTACCGGGGAATAAAGTGTACTTTAAAACTCCCTGTTGTTCTGTTTCCTGTTTCCTTTGAAACCTAACAACTGCTAGTTCCTGCAAGACCTTAAGAAGCTACGTAGATTTTGAAAATTTCCATAATGCCTCAATACTCAAGCTAGTTATAGAAGGTAAAAAGATAAATAAAAGGATATGTGTTTCACAATTGCATTTACATTGCCCTTAACCTACTTCCAGCATTACTGATGTCCTCAGATAATCACAAGGAGCTACCTTATGAGATTTCTAGATAATGTTTAAGATCCTTTGAAACCCCGAGTTTATATTATTATATTGTAGAAACAAATTAGAAACCATCCAAACATATTAACACTTACCACAAGAGTTCTCTGTGTGAACCAGAATGGAAGCTATGACCTTTCAGTCTGAAGGCAGAGGCTGAGCCAAACTGGCTAGGGCTGGAATAATTTTCAAGGAGGATATGAGACAAACATGCGTAAGGACAAATGAAAGAATCAACAGAATGTGCTTAGAGTGGTGTTGAAATTGAGACCATGAATACAAGTAACTTTTCAGCTGCCCACATAATGTAGACTGAACCAGAAGTTGAAATTTGTGACTAGATTGTTGTGGTCAAAGGAAAATACAAAACAGAATCTATGAATTGATGGCAACCTTCTAGGTGAAAGAAAAGGAAAAGAGACTATCATGAGGGAAGCACTGAGGGATTGGCTGCTGCTAGTTGTCAGAGAGAAAATTGAGGGAGTTTATAATTAACTGACATGAGGGTTATCTTTAAAACTGAATAGCATGAATAGACGAATGAGAACCTGAGAAAAATAAATGGTTACAGGAGAGTGGACTATGATTTTGAGTTGTTATTGCAGAGGTTCCTAAGGAGAATTAGATCCACATGGAGACTGAGGATAGCAGAGACAGAGATCATTAGATTTTAGAAGAGCCAAGAGTGTGAAGGTTTGTTGATAGACTGGAACATCTTAAGAATAGGGCAGGATGTTGAGGAGGAAAAAGAGGCAACGTTTTCCATAAAGGAGAGGGTATGCATAAATGGTTGATAGAAGGAGAGGAACATATTAATGCAGCTGTTGAGAAGAATCAGAAAAGGGAAAATGTATTTGGCATCAGAATGGACTGATAAAGGGTAGAAAGCAGTATAGGGAGCTAAGAGAATATAAACTCACCCTTCTGGTTCTGTTAGAATAAGGGATAAATCAAAGAAGTGAAGAAAAAATAGTAAACATATTTCACATTTGATTAGATGAAAATTAGAAGCAAATTAAGTAGATTACATCATCCCAGCCCAAGATAGCTGTTAGTCAATGGGGATATTTTAGATATGGATATTTTGGTTTTGTTATTTTGGGGGTTTTGTTTTGTTTTTGATGTGTGTTGAGAATCATCATTTCCATATTTTAAATAAGCACAAAGTTCCTCATTATACCCAATATTTCCCTTACTGGCAAGAGTTTGGCAGTAATCGTATCACAATACCAATGTCTCTAACTTCATAGGAGGTCAATTTTCTTATACATTGCCTGTCTTTATTAGATAAGAATTATCTAAGGTGTTTGGCCCTTAGCATTCTGGAATGCTACTAGAAGACATACTTGGAAACTACTTTTAGGTTGAATATTTGTATGTTCCTAAATCTTTCACTCTCAAAATACTACTATTCTACAAAACAGATAAAAATACACACTCAGAATTGAGTGTTAAATAACTATGACTCATGTGATGATAAAATATATAATTTAATGACAATAACAGTACAAAAATTTAGATTTAAAAATGTGGCAAACCAACATATACAATATTTGTTAAGAGCATGAGATATTATTTTCAAATATTTTTAATTTTTATATAAAGTGTTGGCTCCAAGTTTGAAAAGAACTAGTTAAAATAGAGGCAATTTTTTTAGTAAGAGGATGTGTATTCTTTAAAAAAGAAAACCTGTGTTGTTTGAAATTTAAGAAAATTATATCTTGCCCAAAGAAGTTTAGCTTCCCCAGAGTACCAAACAAAACACTTCATATTAAAATGCTGTTTAAAAATAATATTGTCCTTAAAAAACAGCTATTCCCCCCAAAAGTACTATGGATCAGATTTTAATATCTGACCAGCATTTACTAGTAGCAAATTTAACTAAAACTGAAATATTTCATTTATTTAGTGAAGTGCAACATTTTGTTTAAAGTTCCCCTTTGGCAAAATTTCAGAACTATGTTTACTGCCCAAGAAATAAAATACTGTTTTACATCAAACAAAATTGATCAAAGCTAACTACTTACATCTTTAAAACATTCTGACTCTCTGTTTAGTGCCATATTTTTATGGTTCTGCTTATACATAGCCCTAATGTTAGTCACACCAATGTTTTCAACAAGTTTATAATGGCCTCCTAACTAGTCTCTCAGCATCATTCCTGGCTCCTGCTTCAATCAATCTATCCTGACAGGAGAGCAAGGGTTACCCTTACCAAATTCAATTTTAATTTAGTTACATTTCTGCTTAAATTTCTTCTATGGCCATAACCATAACTCTTCAGACTTTATTCCTGCCTTTTTCTCTGATTTTGCCTTGTCACTCTGCCTACCTCTCCACTATATTGATATTACATCATCTGCAGGGTCTTTGCAAAAGCTATTCCTTCTTCCTAAATAGTTCTCTCTTTCTCCCTCACTCTCTACCTCCTTTGCCTTTTAATTAAACTATTGCTATTTCCTTTTTAGGACTCAGTTTACAGGGAATTACCTCAGGGAAATTTTCCCTGACACCCCATGCTCCATCAAATTCACCTTGTTGAATGCTGTACTTTGCTAGCCCCATTAATGAGTGCTCCCCATACAAGACTATGTATGAGCTTCATCAAACCAGGGACTATATATATATATTTCCCATCACTGTATTGTCTATTACCTACTTCAGCACCTGGCATACAGTTGTCCTGAAAGAAGTTTGGTTGAATGAATGAGGAAAACAACAGATAAAATAAAATGTCATTGTATATATGCTTTCATTTCTCAATCCCTAGTCTAAATTTATACAATTTAAATGTGGGAACTTAGAATATTTTTTTAATTTCTAAAATTACAGTACATTAAAGTATTATTTTAGGGAAAATTTTAGAAGATATTGTAATTGGAAAAAGATTGCTGAGTGTCCTTTCTATGGAATGATGTTTTTTGTTTTAAATAGTAAATCCCTTAGAGTTATCTGATTATAAAAAAAAAATATTTGCTTGTGATTTTGATTAGCCTGAATTAGAGCTCTGTAAATTGTAGGCAAGGATTAGTACTGTAAAGAACTCCTGTCCATAGAAATGCAAATAAATTTTATGCCACTAGAGAAACAATTCATTTCTGCCCTATGAAAAAGATGATTCCATATATTATGGTTACTGCCCTATAAAATATCAATCTATTTTTCAGATCCCTTTCAGCATTCCTGATTGCCCATAAATGTCTATTCTTTAGAGTCTCTTTCAAACCAGGTGTAATATTTTTTGGTTCTCTAATAAATTAGTGAGTTAAATAATACCTTTGACATGCATATGTATTTTTGCGTGATAGCCATTAATTTATCATTTTGAAAATTATCTTTTAACAGCTTTTTTATGTTTAAAGTTTAAGTACAAAACCAATCACCTCTAATTACCCGACAATTATTGAAGTACATGAATAATTGCATACTAATTGATTTCTTTGTCAGAAGGAGATTTAACATACTAATAAGTAGACTATACCACATGACTCCTTTACGTGTGTGTGTATAGATGTATTATATATCATGTGCATTATATGCATATTTTATATATGCCACTATATATATGTATATACACACACACACATACACACACACATTTATACCACACAAACATATCACATGATCCCTTAACTATACATATACATACACATTATTTATATGACATTTTATACATACTATAGAGTATAGTATTTACTTTTCATAAGAGCATGTATTGAAAATAGCACTGGTATTTATGTGATATACATGTATCAAGTTCTAAAACAGTAGGAAGATAAATGTTATTGGGCTCTTTTTCAAGTTGTTAGTGAAACTGACTGCAAAATGCTATTTTAACTGAAGGACTATCTCCTATCACAGACAAAAGAGAGAGAAAAATTAATCATTTTAAACTACACAAATATTTAAATACTTAAGTTATTTAATAATTGGTTTTTAAGAAAGTTGAATTGTTCTTTTTAAAATAAAAATATAAACTCTTACACAAATAGGTTTTAATAACCAATTACCCTTTTAATTTTTGAAAATAATTCAGTTTAAAAATATGAAGTAAGAAAAGTAGTTATGGTAAATAGAGAATTCTGGTCAAAACAAAAATTAAATGCCTTTTTGAAGCACAATATATAACTAACTGCATATACAAAAGATCTAATAGCTACATATTGTTCATTTTACCTATATTTTAAACTACTTTGAACTACTCTACTAAAAATGACCAACACAATGTTGTATATGTATTTGTATGTTTTACATGTGCAAAGCTTTCATATTCACAGTGCCTTTCACATTCTAATTTTATTTGATCCATAGTCACAGGTTAAGTTCCTTTTTATAATCTCAGATTTACTTTCACCAGAAGGTATATTGAAATTTCCAGCAGCATGACAAATGTGGTAAGTTTATATGTGCCAATGTGTAAACACTTTCAGGACATATTTTTAAGTGAAAAATATAAGATACAGATAAATACCTGTATTAAAGTTTAATAGTTGTGCAAAACCAAACCAAAAAATAACTGTGCATACATGCATGGGGCATTTCTGCATAAACAATATGTTTAACTCAGGAGTTTGAGGTAAGGTGTACCATTATATACCTATACATTTTTTTAACTTCTTTTATATGTTTTTAATGAAAATATTCTTTCTTCCCCCTTGACTGAAACTACATATTTTAGTATTGCTTCCTGCACTCCCAGAGATTGATCCCATGATCAGTAAGATAGAGAAGATAAGAAGAATGAGATTAAACGATTTTACCATGTGTAAGCCCTGCAATGGGTCATGGCAAATATTTTGGTTCTGTAATTGGGCTGTGAGCTCAATCTGTTCCTCAAAAGAATATAGGTGCCTAGAAGAAATTCCCATAGGTATGGAAGAGTTTTCAGAAGTGATAAAAGTCATTTTTAATTAGAAACATCAGTAAAGAAAGCATAAACCAATTGGCTATCTAATAAGATCATGCCCAACCTAGTGGTCACTGCACCTCAACAGTAGGTAAAATAATGGCCCCTGAAAAAATGCCCCCGCCCTTATCCCAAGAGACTTTAAATATTTTGTTATATGGCAAATAGGAAGTTTCAGAAATAAATTTATGAACCTTATAATAAGGAGAGTATCCTGGATTACCCAGGTGAGCTCAATCTAATCTTATGAGCTTGTAAAGGCAGAGAATTTTCTCTAGCCAGGGGCAGAAGAGATATGGGAGAGAAAGGAAAATGGGATTCAAAGAATGAGATTATGTTTTTGCTCGGTTGAAGAGGCCACGTGACAAGGAATCCAGATGGCCTTAAGAAGCTGAAAAAGACCTGTAGCTGACAGCCAGCAAAGAAATCATCTCAAAGAACCGAATTCGTCCTAGCTGAATGAATCTGGAAGCAAGTCCATCCTCAGTGCCTTCAGGAAGGAACACACCCGTGTGGACCCTTTACCTTCAACCTCTGAAACGAAGCAGAGGATCCAACTGAGCTATGGTGTACTGATACTTTTAACTTTAGAGAACTGCAAGATAATATATTTGTGTTTCTAGTTACTAAAGTTGTAGTTATTTGTGATAGCAGAAATATAAAATGAACACTAGTAGAAACAAGAGTTTGGTTTAGAATAATAGGTAAAGACAAGCTACTTGCCTCTGATGAGGCAAAAAATTAATTATAGATTATTAACTGAGCTAAATGTAAGGACAGAATATCAACAGAATGGGTCCAGTAAAAACAAAAACAAAAATTATAGACATAGCCCAAAAGAGATCTCCTTAAATACTAGAAAAAATGTAAAATCAATAATTGAAACACTGGAAATTTGATTATAGTAAGATGTAAAGGCTTTGACTTATCAAAATGGGCATTAAGAAAGTTAAAAAAAGCAAGCCATAGACTGGGCTTGCCTTAAGGATTCTTCAAATTAAGAAGAAAAATACAAATCTACTAATAAAAAATAGAACAAAGGCAATAGGGAATAAAAGAAGCACCAGTGAACTGTAAATAATGAGATCCCATTTTCATCCATTAGATGGGCAAGTGTTGCAGAAATTTGAAGAAATCCATATTCTATCCACTGCTGATTGGAGTTGGGAAGTACCGTATTTGCCGGCATATAAGACGATTTTTTGTCCCTGAAAAATATGCCTCCAAGTGGGGGGTAGTCTTATACGGCGAGTATATAACAAACTCTGTATTTTGAGTGGAAATGTTAGGGGGTCGTCTTATACGCCCAGTCTCTTATACGCCGGCAAATACGGTATTTTTCAGGGCCAAAAAATCGTCTTATACGCCGGCAAATACAGTAATTCAACCTTTTCAAGCACAATATGACAGTGTATCTTACCTTTATATATATATATGTCACTTCTCTTAGGAAATTCTGCCCTAGAACTATAAAAAGATGCCAATTTCCCTAATAATTATAATAGGTTAATATGACTCATTTGCCTCTCAGCATAACCATTATTGCTTGTCTCATTGTTGGTTCTTATAAGTGCATTTCTAGTAACACGCGAGCTCACTCATCTAGGGGAAATGATGAACAACATAGACTGATGAACAAGAACAGCATCGATCAGACTGCCGGACCTCAGAGGGAAGGTAGGGGAGGGTGGGGATAAGGGAGAGAGATCAACCAAGGGTCTTGTGTGCATGCATATGAGCCTAACCAGTGATCATGGACAACAGGGGGTTGAGGGCATGTGTGGGAAGGGGTTTGGGATGGGAATGGGGGAGATGATGATAAATATGTGATACCTTAATCAATAAAGTAATTTAAAAAATAAAAAATAGATATTGATAAACATATGCTGATCTTACAAAGAAATGATTGCATAAATGGTAATACATCTATACTAAAGAATGATATACATCAATAGAAAGAATGTATCAAATCAATATATACGGACATGGAAAGATCTCCCAGATACGTAAGTGTACAAAACTTTAATCAGTAAAATCACATAGTACAGTATATGATTTCACTAATTAAAAAGTCCACAAAGAAGAAGTGTAAACCTCTACAGGTGCATATATACATATACCTATATACATACATAGAAAGTAGTCTGGAAGGTATTTGACAACTAATGGAGATGTGTTTGAGAAAGAAACTCAGACTAGAGCCATAGGCACTTGGCACACAATGATACTCAAATCAATGGTGCTGCTTGAATAACCAAGAAAAAAACAGTAAATTTAGATATAATTTATAGATTTTAAAACCCTTTTTATAAAAGTAGAAAAGAAACTAAAATGGCCCTGACCAGTTAGCTCAGTTGGTTAGAGAGTCATTCTGATACATCAGGTTGTGGGTTCCATCCCCAGAACGGGCACATACACGATGCAATCATTAGTAAAGGCTGGAGAATGCTCAAGGCAAAGTCACAAGATCAAGAGAAGAATATGTGTCCAGTCAGATTTTAAAGGAAATGATTTATTTTCTGGTTTCCTCAATTTCTCTGGAGGAACTTTACAAAGGTTCATTAATGAAAGAAAAGAGCACAAAGATGGATTTCTTTGCATGCTAATGGATAAGTAACCAAAGACTAATAAAGATTCAGTGATCATGGTGATTAGATTACACTGGCTTGTTTTTCACTCTGTAGGCAGTAGCGCTACCCAGATTCTAATACAAATTATGCAATTAGAGGTAGCTGTAGACTTTGTATTTGCACCTGTCACAGAATGTTTCTTTTTTCTGATGGGGCAGCAGGGTAATGCCTTGAAATCTCCAAGGATCAGGATGATCATCTGAGGCTAACCTTTTGTACTGACAACTGCCACACAAAAGACAAGAGAACAAAATCTGTGTATGAATTAATTTAGTAAAATTCAACATATTTTGAATTACAAAGCTTTTGAAATTACCAGATCTTAATATGAACTTCCTTGAGAACACTCTAAGCCAGTATACTACGGTATGTTTATTTCCACCATTAAATTCTGACAATTAGACAGCATGGAAGAAAATATATGTTATGCCAAAGAGGGCTATAAAAATAAAAATGTTGAAAGTCTGTGATTTGGATCCTTTTTAAGTACACTGAAATATCTTGAAATTAATGTTTCCTAATCTATAAGTGGAGAGCTCCCATATGCTGTGTTTCCACCTAATTGGAATTCAAGGATGA
The DNA here is from genome assembly GCA_963924515.1 of Vespertilio murinus. Lineage (NCBI taxonomy): Eukaryota > Metazoa > Chordata > Mammalia > Chiroptera > Vespertilionidae > Vespertilio > Vespertilio murinus. The sequence goes on from OZ004705.1 coordinate 163,065,993, forward strand.
GTCAACACAACAACCTTATTTGTAATTAAATTTTGGATTTAGGTTAAATCCACTTGAGTCATAAAAGCTCCTGAACAAATCTCTTCTTGGCAATAATGCAAATAGAAAAACTCACATACTTTGAAATACTAAATTTTGGACACCGGCAACAAATAATACACATAGAGGGAAAAAAATACTTAGACTGTTATAATGAAAAGCATTCATCCAAACTGACATTTACTTTGAGATGAGTTAGTTCTGCAATTTCTCATCCTAAAACATCACTTGTATCATCTAATATAATTCAAAAATCATTTTCCAGACAGTAAGACTGAGAATAAATTCAGATCCTCTTTATTTCTTAAGCATTTCTTGATCAATCATATATTTTCTAACGTGCTTCTATAGACTAACTTAAGCATAATGTGAATATTTGCAACGAGTAGAGAATGAAGAAGCATCTATCATGCAGTTAGAACAGATACATGGGAGCTTTCTAAAAGTCTGACACTTAAGTGTAACACTTTTCACAATCGCACACGGGCCTTGACCCCCAGCCAGGCACTGGGGAGGGCCACTGTGAAGGGTTAGCCTTGGGCTTTAATACCCACTGTAAAGGGATCTTCCAGGGACTTTCAGTAAGATTGCTCAACCATAACATTTTTAAAGGGCTCCTATCATCTTTTAGAGTTCAGACAATCTCTCTGAGGGGGAAAAATGCTGATCACATGTTTTAAGTAGAAAAAAAAGCCTTAAATACACAATTTTCTGTTTGCCTTTTTAAAAAACCATTGAACTAATATAAGCAGTTGCAAATAAGTCAATTCACACTTCTTTCCTTTTTTAAAAAAATATATTTTATTGCTATTTTACAGAGAGGAAGGGAGAGAGATAGAGCACTAGAAACGTCAATGAGAGAGAAACATCGACCAGCTGCCTCTTGCACACCCCCTACCGGGGATGTGCCCGCAACCAACGTACATGCCCTTTACTGGAATCGAACCCGGGACCTTTCAGTCCGCAGACCAAAGCTCTACCACTGAGCCAAACCGGTTTTGGCCTCTTTCCTTGCTTTTAATAACTTTTCTTCATAAATAAAACTATGATCACTTACATAAGAATATTGCAAGTTTAAAGGATAGACAGGTTTCTTTCTTCCTGCTCAGACACAGACCAGGTAATGAAGAGTGCACATGCCACTGTCTAAGCTTGGTTTGGTAGCTTCACCTGGGATCCTCCTATTTTATGGCTCATTCCCAGACTACTGCCTACCACCCTGCAACCCCAACATAGCTCCAAATTGCTCTCCAACACATTTGCATTTCTAATCATTAAAGAAATAAACAGGGGTCATGAGCGTCAATTCTCTTAATATTCCAATAGTCAGAACTTGGTAATAGGGCCAGGCATAAACACATCTTAAGCTGGAAAATACAGTCTTTATTGTGGTTGTCTTAAACCCAGCTTAGTTTGGGGTGTGGTTACTTTTAGAAGAGGAAAGTAGGTATTAGAGAAAAAATAACAAGCCTTGGGCCTATCACGCTAGTCAAATTTTGAATCAATCAAAATAATTCAAAATTATTATTATTTGTTAATCATTTAGTCCTCTTGCCCCTGCAATGCTTCTGGCAGCTGTTTCTCCCAGGGAGTGACTCAGGCTCTACTCCTTGTTTCTCACATCAACATGCATCCTTGGCCCTGCTCTCTGAGAGCCAATTAGTGCTTTTTATTCCTGAATCACAATAAATGTTTAAATTGTTAAAAACAAACAAACTGGACATGAAGTATAAAATAAATAGGATCCCACAGTTATATAAATAAATGACAATCTATAATAACATAAGTATAATATGCTAATTAGACCAGACAGTTGAATGACCTTCTGGATATCATTTTGGACGTCCTTCTGGACAAAGATGCAGCAGCAGGGGCCAAGGCGGAAGCAGTTAGGGATGATCAGGCAGGCAGGCAGAGTGGTTAGGGGTAATCAGGAAGGCAGGCAGGCAGGCAGGTAGGTGAGTGGTTAGGAGCCAGTGGTCCTGAATTTGTGATTGTCTGACTGCCAGTTTAGGCCTGATCCCTCATAAAATGATATAAAACATATTTCATATAATTTCAATATCTATGCATTAACTGTTATATTTTAAAACAACAAACTTTCCTCATTAGGGCATTTTATTTATGTTCAACTAGAGGCCCAGTGCATGAAATTCATCCATGGGAGGGGTTGTCCCTATGCCTGACCTGGACCCTCTAAGTCTGGGAGCCCTCAGGGAGCCTACTGATGGCTTAGGCCCACTATCCAGGGTTTTCTGCTCCCTGTGGGGCCTGCCTGCTCCACACCATGACGACGGCCAAGCAGGGCATGCTGGGAGCTGCCTCCTCTCTGTTGCCAGTCTCCAAGGAGGTGATGGGGTTAATTTGCATACTCTCACTCCTGATTGGCTGGTGGGTGTTGCAAAGTGATGGTCAGTTTGCATATTTTCTTTTATTAGTGTAGTTAATGGGTACTCCACCAACTTTATTCACATATTTTATTTTATCATATGTATTCATAGTTTAATAACAAGATTAAAATCATTGGAAATGTAATACTTTTGATAACTAAAGTCTTTACTTCACTAATCTAATGCTGTTATTTCCAAAATTAATCCTCTCAATTCTATTCTAGCTACCTCTCTACATATAATGTAGAAACTGTTTAATCAAAATCATATCTTCATAAAGTTAAATTATAATTAAGCATGTAGCAATGTAAAATCTTCTCAACTTATGTAAAACAGATATTAGATATTTAATATGTCTATTTTAAAACAAATTAGTAATAAAACAATTTACATCAAAAGACTAAAACCCACATTTCTAAAGTTAGAATGAAGAAACGTGGCCTGAACCTAAATAGAACCTACATTTTACTTGAGTGTAGCTTATTGGCTTATATTTTTAAATTCCTTTGTAACAACTTCATTCTGTGATCTATCACAATCTTAGAATGTTTTGAGCCTGATGTCTTAGGAAAGGTTTAAACTCTGTCAATCATGAAGCAGTCAGAATGGCCCTGCTTGGGAAAGCTTTAATAGAAAAGAAGTCATAAATCAAGTGAAATACTTAGGAAGATGCCCTTAAGGCATTACTGTAGAGAAAGATCAATTATTCTGGCCAAGGAAAGAGAGTTGGGCTTTGTTTTTTCTTAGTGTATGTTTGCTTAAATAACTGAAACTATTTTTTTATCTTGTATCTCCCTTTTCCATAGTGTATGTTTTCTTAAATAACTGACGCTATTTTTATCCTGTATCTCCCTTTTCCATATAACTGAAATACATTCAAATACTAACAGACTATTCAAAATTTAATATTTCTACAAATAGATCTCAGTGACAGAAATTTCAAAAAAAAAAATTAAAGTATTTTAGCCCTGGCCAGGTAGTTCAGTTGGTTAGAGAGCTGTCCTGATATGCCAAGGTTGCAGGTTCAGTGCCTGGTCAGGGCACACTGAAGAATCAACTAATGAATGCATACACAAATAGAATAACAAACCAATTCTATTTTTCAAAAGAATATTTCTAAAGCATACTGCATATGAGTGCCTGCCTTATACTTGCTGCCCTTCTGAAATAAGATGACTCATAGGTCAGCCTTTACCACTCACCCAGCTGATGGCAAACTGAAAAGTTTCCATTTTATGTCACCATCTCAATTCTGCTTCTTCTTCTCTTCTCTCCCCCTTCCCCACTCCACCATGTGCATTGGCAGAAAGCTTTTTAAAATCGTAGAATAAATGGACTAGTTGGAACTTAGTAAAAAGGCAATCATTTATTATAGTGATTGGATTATTTTGACCGGTATTCATGTAGCAATTAAATTCCCCAAACCCATGTGCTTTTTTCATAGTGTCTTAGTGATAGCTATTTGGTGGGGCAGACAGTGTAAAAATCCTTGCAATAATAAACCATGTTCATCATATTCACTTATGGAGTTTATGATGGGATGTTACAGCATTCAAGCAACAAAAACTTACTGACTGCCTCCTGAGTGCTAGGCTCTGTGGGGGGCACTGGGTATGACAAAGAACAGGGCATGTGTGTTTTGTATATTACTCAACATCCAGACACATTGAATTGAGTTGGTCACTTCTTATACCTCTCCTCTTGGGGTTTGACGTTCATCCATTCTTAGTCTTTCTCCAACCCCATGGCCTACTCCTAACCAGTCACTGCCATTAGTTTCTCTTCCAGATTTCTGAGTGACTGAGTTTGGTAGGGCTAAATTGAAGGAGTCTTTTATCTCTCTTTTGGATGATCCCATTCATTTTATTGGTCTTAAATACTATCAATATACTGAAGATTCATTGATACGCTTTTAATTGTTTTGGAAGTCAGAGAATAAGACTCAAAAATAATCTATATTACTCTTGAGCATTTTTGAAGTCATCTTCTTAGAGGACAATTGTTGGAGACAGGGTGTAAGCTGACAAGGTCCTTGCATTCGAGGGGCTAGCAGGGCTGGCCCCCTACCCAAACAGTTTTCCCTGACTTGTTTGGATGGCGTTTATCAGTAGAATGAGAGCAACCTTTCATGGCTTGCCAAGAAGGCTGTAATTATTTACTGAGATTTGCTATACTAAGAATTTCTCCTTCAGCTCTATCTCTCCTTTAGAGATTAAGAGGAACAAAGAATACATTCCTCTTAACAGAACTCCTATTCAGTATTTTGCATATAAAAGACATTACATAGTTAATAAACTTGCTACAGTTCCTTGATGACCTGTAGTCCTCCCGATCCCACTTTCCTGTCTCTCTTTCTTTTTGTAAAATATATTTTATTGATTTCTTACAGAGAGGAAGAGAGAAGGATAGAGAGTTAGAAACATCGATGAGAGAGAATCATTGATCAACTGCCTCTTACACACCCCCTACTGGGGATGTGCCTACAACCAAGGTACATGCCCTTGACCGGAATCGAACCTGGTACCTTTCAGTCTGCAGGGCTATGCTCTATCCACTGAGCCAAACCAATTTCGGCCTGTCTCTCTTTCTTTTCTCAATTCCCACCTCCCTACCTCAGCCCGGTTCAACTGTCAGGCTGGCCCTGCCAGACAATCTACTACTTTTTATCTTTTCAGAACTAACAGGTTGCTGTTTCTTTGAAAACAAAATGAAATATCTGAATCGTATTTAGAATGTATGTTATAACAAAGACATGACTCTACACACTAAAATCTCAAAATCTGGCAAGTACCTTCAGTGTGAGAGGAATGTAGGGGCTGAGACTGCTCAAGAATCATTGGGAACACCTCTATAAGGCTCCCACTCATCCTGCATATCTTCTCAGTGAGAATAGAGGTTCAAACTATTTAAATTGGTGTGTGTGTGTGTGTGTGTGTGTGTGTGTGTGTTAATCTAATTATACTTTATCTTCACCCTACACCTTCTTTGTAATTCCCAGACCCTTGACATTTCTACCTGAACATTTCACAACCATTTGAAATATAACATATCTAAATCAGAACTCTGATTTTCCCATTAGAAATTAACTCCTCCTGTAGTCTCCATCTAAGTAAATTCAAACTACTTTTATCTAGTTGCTTAGAGCCAGAAAATTAATCAGAATGCTTTATTCTTCTCTGTCTGATTCTGCACTTATTAAAACCATTCACAAGTGCTTTCACTTCTATCTTTAAAATATATCAGGAATCAATTCACACTTCCCCATCTATACTTCTATCATTCCAATCCAGGCTACATAGTCTTTCATCTCACCGGGACACCTGGTCTTTCTACTTTTACTTTAATTTCCTCCCCCATCCTAACATCCCAAAAAAACATGCAATACACAGACACATGCATTTATTGTCTACATATCTTGGAGAGAGTAATCTTTTTACTACATAAATTGGATTATGTCAACACAAGTTCCTGCTTAAAAGTTTGTAGTAACTTTCCTTTTTATTTAAAATACAATCTAAACTGTTTATCTTGAGGAGCCCCTGCACAGAATCCCAACATTGTTTCTTGTTGGTCTCCCACTCCTGACTTTCTAAGTTCCTTTTATTTTCATTAATACTCTAAGTTTTTTACAACTTTGCAGCTGTTCCCTCTGTAAGAAATAAGGTGAGCTCCCAAATTCAGGGGTCCTGGTAGAACACAAAATATACTCGGGAGCCAAGCAGCAGGCAAGTATCTTTACTCTTGCAGGAGGGTGTGCACACATGGTCTGGGAACATGCACATACTGAGGAGGTGGTCTGCTTTGCCTTTTAATACTAAACACATGTGATCTGACACTCACTCCTGTTTGGAGCTCAGGTGCACAGTCTTTCGTGATTGGCTAGTTCAAAGGGAGGAGGTTGGCCATTGCCATTTCAAGATGGTGGCTGCCAGGTGAGCTGTAAGTCATGTGGCCAAAATGGTGGCTGCCAAGTCATACAGTCTAAAATGGCGGTTGTCTAAACTGTTCTTTGACAGAAAAGATGACTTGATTATTCTCACACCTCTATCTTGATAAATCTTTTCCCACAATCCCATGGGTTTAGTACTGTCTCATACATTAGGATTCAACTTTATTGCTATCTTCAAAGATAGCCTTCACTGACAGCCCCTTCACAAAGCATTCTATTGCATAAACATCACTTTTGTAAATAGTTTATTTAAGTGAAATTAAAGAAACAATACTCATTTATATACACCATAAATATATCAATAATGGTAGGATAGTGAATATATTCATCACCCCTAAGGTTTTCCCTACCTCAGGCTGCCCCATGCCCCAAGGGAACCCCCACCCTGATCCAGGACACCCTTCAGGGCAAACCAGCCAGCCTCCATCCATGTACCGGGCCTCTATCCTATCTAATGAAAGAGTAATATGCAAATTGACTGTCACTCCACCACACAGAATGGCTGTCTCCATGTGGTCAAAGATGGCTGCCTCCAGGTGAACATAAGATGGCCACCAAAATATAATGTATCACCTATGAGTTGTACTTGGCTACTAGCAACAGGAACATGGAACAATAACTTAAAGATATGTATTCATTATTTGCTCTTAGAGAAGTCAAAAGGCAGGCAAGCCCACTCAGATGAGTGCATAATGCCACCATTACCCCAGGATTCTTCACTTTTCTTCTGCATATCCATCTTTCAGGCTTCCCTTCTCAAGCCTGCCTCACTGTTGCAAGATGCTGAAAACTCAGTCATCACTTCCATGTTCCAAATGGAAAAAAAGAAGAATGAAGGGTAAAATGGGGGCACTCTCCCAGATGACTCGGCTCCCTTTAAATGAGTGCTCTTATAGCCTACACAGTAACTCCTGCTTATGTCTCATTAGTCACCTCTACCTGTGGGAGTGATGAGAACATGTAATGTTCTGGTCAGGGACCTTTCTAAGCTCAATCAAGTTGTTCTCTTACTAAGGAGGATGGGAAATGAGTACCTGATAGGTACTAGAAGTTCCAGCTATAGGAAGTAAGTCTTTGTTTGGATAGTACGGCTGGCTTGGTTTTTCTCCATGCCTAATAAATTCTATTTCTAGGCCTCCATTACCCTAAATGATTATGTGTTTGAAATGAATAATAGTCAGGGTATATTTAGTTTAACTAACTCATTTTAAATCTGCACATGCATTAACCATATTTTATACTAATATGTGTTAGTTCAACTTTATAATTCAAAGGTATTAACTGAGAGAAATATGGCAAGTTTAAAAAAACCTTATAAATTTGAACAACTGTTCTGGCAAGGGAAGTCAAATCATTGTAAATTTTTCTGTTACGCATGCATTTGAAAACTGTTTAATATTAACTATATTTTAAATCTAATAGCTCTAATAATAGTTTTGATATATGTCCTTCTACTTGAATCATTTAATATTTTACCACTGACTAAAAGTTCCTGGTTAGCAGTATAACTGTCATTCAGCTTCTAGCTTCAGAGTTAGAAATTTATTTATTTGATTAATACTGAACTTTTACTACTCTGAAGAGCTTAAGGCAGTGAATGGCTAATTCAAACCTTGAAATATTTAGCATTACAAAGGCATAAAAAAAGGTGAGGCAATAAATACAGTGTAGAAAATAGGAGCGGAAGACAGACTGTGACAACTCTGAGCCCAGGTACCACTCCAGGCAGTGTTCTCTGACAGTAACACATTAGGGAAAGAAAAAGGGGTGCCCATTTTCCCCTGCATTCGTAATTTACAAGGAATAAAATTAGCACTTTCCAGAATTTATTCTTCATATTTCCAAATTATTGCATATACCTTCCAAGCTTTCTCTCAGCCTATCTCGCAAAAACACATACCTGTGGCATTTATACAAAAGGGGCATATAATTTTAGATTGTCCCCACATATCTTGAAGCTGATTCCAAAAAAAAATTACAAGTTGAGAAACAGTGACTTAAAAGTTGTCTTTGTCAACTAGATAGAAGGGGGAAGGAGAATATTATTCCAGGCAGATACATATTTGAGCATTAGTTTCAAGTTGCAGTATTTGAGCACTGCCAGTAATTTTATATTTACTTCAAAATACCAGGAGGATTGGGAGGATAAAGGAATGGATAAAATGTTGTCGAGAGGTGATGAAACCATGCTGGATCTTGAACCTTATATGTTTATGTGTTCATTTTAGCAATTGATAGAACTGCTTATGTACTTTCAAGGGGCCCAGCTGCAATAAACTTATTTTATTGTCCTACTCTGTTATTTTACCATCCTTTTTGTGCCTTATATCTGCATGTAATTGGGAATGTCTTTTACCTGGGATCTCTTTTCTGAGTACTCATTGTCCAAGAGTTAACCCTTTTAATACTATTTCTTCCCGGACATTCACTCAATTAATACATTTTCTTGTTGGCTACCCATGACACAGGTAGACATTAGGACTTGTATGCATACATATAAGCAAAACCAATGGACAAAAAACTCTGGGGAGGGAGGGCATGTATGGGAGTGGGGGGGATGGTAAGATATGTACACATATAATACCTTAATAAAAAATGGGGGGGGGGAATAGAAGCCAAGTGCTAAACAAGACAAGCCCAATCCTAGCCCTCACATAAGCTACCTTCTTTTAAGGAGAGAAAGTAATAAAATGACTCATTTACTAATATGTTAGAGTCATAATGAATGCTATTTAAAAAAGCACAAATCTGTCTTAATATGCTCAAGTTGCCATTAGACTGGTAGTTTAAACAACAGGAATTTTTTTTCCTCACAGTTCTGGGGGCTAGACGTCCCAGATGAAGGTGCTAAGATTGGTTTCTGGTGACGGTCACTTTGTGGCTTACAGATGCCTCATTGTGTACTCCCATGACCTTTCCTCAGTGCATGCTCAAGGGGAGAGAGAACTCGAAAGAACTCTCTGATGTTTCTCCTTATATGGACTAATCCTACGGGCCTTATAGGCCAAGTTAGAAACTACCCTGTTTCCCCAAAAATAAGACAGTGTCTTATATTAATTTTTGCTCCCAAAGATTATTTTCAGGGGATGTATTATGTTTCCATGAAGTAGGTCTTATTTTCGGAGGATGTCTTATTTTCAGGGAAACACAACATTAAACAATTCTTTGAGCCTGGGAATGAAATTGATACAATTATAATAATTTTGTTATTAATAATTGGAAAGGAGCAAAAGGAAGCTGTAATCTATACACATCCTCAGTAAGGTCTGGGTGATATGGGAAGATACTTGTCAGTCATATTTGGGAGCTAGCAGTGGGCAGAATAGGTGTGGCCACTACAAGGGCTCGAAATCTGGGATAATTAACTCCTGAACAAAGAAAGCTGACTCCTCCTCCTCCTCCTCCTCCTCCCTTCTTCCTCCTCCCTTCTCCCTCCTCCCTCCTCCCTCCTCCCTCCTCCCTCCTCCCTCCTCCCTCCTCCCTCCTTCTTTCTCTTTCTCTTTCTCTTTCTCTCTCTCTCTCTCTCTCTCTCTCTCTCTCTCTCTCTCTCTCTCTCTCTCTCTCCCCCTTGCCCCTGATTCCTGGCTTGTGAGGTTCTCATGTTCTGCACTCGCCCATGTTGGCCACAGCCATGTGGACTCCATATAATGAGCTAATGGACGTAAACTAGCCTGATGCTACATCAGACCCAGCACCACCCTGGAGCGGAAACTCCAAACACTGGCTTTGCTCTTAGTGCCACTAAAGCCCCAGCTGTTCCTGTTTGGGGAATGGATTAAGGGAAATGGGTCTCTATAACCCAATAAATATAACTCCATGAAAATAAAGCCTTTTATGACATCTCATCCTCCTGTGAGGGCCTCTGGAAATGCTTATTTCAGCTGCGCCCCAATATCCCATTCTCACTAGCAATGGAGAAATTCAATTATCCAGTAACAGTATAATTGGATATGCTTTTCATAAATGAACTTGCTTTGATTGCAATACAAAGAACCAATTAGAGAGAATCCAGTGTGTTACTTATAAGGACACTAGAGGCCCAGTGCACGAAATTCAGCCTACGCCCTCAGCCCAGCCTGCACCCTCTCCAAATGGGACCCCTCAGGGGATGTCCAACTACCGGACATTCCTCTCACAATCTGGAACCACTGGCTCCTAACTGCTCACCTGTCTGCCTGCCTGATTGCCTGATCATCCCTAACTGCCCCCACACACACACACCAGCCTGATCATCTTTTACTGCTTCTGCCTGCCAGTCTGATTGCCCCTAACTGCCCCACTGCTAGCCTTGTCACCCCAACTGCCCCCCCCCACACACACTGGCCTGGTTGCCCCCACACAGCCTGCTGTTCAGTCATTTGCTCATTCCTTACTAAGCCCCGTGCCAGTTTTGTCACCCCATGCAGCCTGCTGTTTGGTCATTACTGTTACTGTGACAGCACCCTGGACAATTTGCATATTCATTTATTATTAGTATAGATGGCTGTGTTCAAGGTGGAACATGACAGTGGCTCAGGATAAAGTAGTGACTGTGGAATTGGAGAGAGGGAGGCTGGATTGGGTATATTTCAGAGGTAGAATAGAAATAACCTGGTGACTGGTTTGGTAAGAAAGTGGATGAAGAAGGAGGAGCAAGGAATTATTCAGGTTTCTGATAGAATTTAGACCCATTCACTACCTGAAAAGAATAAATCTTCATGGTGGCGGTAGATAGAGATGGAAAGAGAATCATGTGCTCAGTTTGAGACACGTTGAATCTTAGGTGCCTATGATGTATCCAGATAGATATATGTACTGCAAATCATTTTTTAAAGCTCTGGGAAAAGAGATTTTAAATTTGAGATATCAGCCATAAAAGACAAATGAAGCCATTAGTTCTAGCTGCAATAGATGGAGTATAGGGGGAAAAAAAGAACAAAAGCTTACGACAGAGCCTTGAAAATAGTCAAGATATAAAGTTCAATGAAAGCTGGTAAGGACTCTTAGAAGTTGTCAGAGAGAAAAGAGAGTCAAGGGACACTTGTATTTCAAAGGAACAAGCAATGGTGACAACTGCTAGGAATCAAGAAAGATGAGTTCCAAACTTTGACAAGTATGTTTAGCCAAATAAAGTGAATGAGAACCATTTCAGTGGGCTACACTAGTGGGTTAGAGCCAAATTGGAGTGGCAGATGGAATGGGTAGGACACAAAAGTAGTGGAGAGAACAGCAGCACCAGGGACCTCCCGCCACTGATCTGGCTACATAACTAGAAACTCTTGCAGCCTTAAAAAGAATAAAAATTTAAAAAGAGGAATTCGAAACTTAGAACACCTAAACTTTGAAAATTAGAAATCAAACAACAACGACTTTCCATTTTTCCTGGTGACATCAAAATGTATGGGGTTATTTCAGGATTTTTGCATTGTTTGAGCAGCTTTTTACCACCTAAACAAAGAAACTGAAATTGAAATACTTCGCAATGACCAGGGCACAAAGGGCACAATTCCCAAAGGCTTTTATTCTAACAAGCATGAAACTCAATTTGACCAGAGAAAAAGTGAAACTGATATGAAATGTATACTGTAGTACTAAAAGGAGTACCGAGAAGATAAAGACAAATACAAACAATGTTAGGACAAATAGAAAGTATTTTATGACTCCTCACAGAATAATTTTAAAGTACATTTTTTTGTGCTAGTAGAAAATGTAATAATTTCAGTCTTCTTAGCACAAATACCGGTATGGTGAGGTCAGTAATAGACATATGAGAGAGATTTTTCTGAGAAATAAATATCCTAGAGACTTTGATGGGAGCATCTAAGAAATAATATACCCAACATTAGAAGAGAAGGTAATCAATGCAGAGCATGCTCATGCAAAGGATTTTAATAAGATGGCATGTTCTAAAGAACGCGGAAAAGCCATTTTATAACAACAGTCTGTGTGAGAGCAGTTTTGAACACCGAGGGAAATTTATAACTTTGTTATTCAAACTTATACAAACTTACATTATGTGAGAAATCATATCTTGGGGTTGAATACAAACAATTGTTCAATTCCAACTAAGAATAAGACAAAAGGAAATAAATAGATACAAGAAAACATATCATCAGAATTCTCTGGCAAATGAGTCATGGCATGCCCCATAACTTCTGTAACATATTGTTAATCATAAGAATGAAATGTTAAGATCATTGTGGGATTCATTTCTTTAAATATTTTAGGGAAAGAGAAAACATGTTCTATGCAGAGTGAAATACATAAATAGATAAAAAGGTACTTGTGGGGTTTGATTCACTGGGTTTCACTATGTTTAGGCACGGGAAGAAGAAAAACAGCTTTGGTGAAAAGGAATAGTTATTGTCTAGTGAAAATTTTTTGAATGTCTCATGGAACCAGACTCTACACAATTCTAAATGTTTACATATTTGGTGCCAACAGACAACTCTCAATATCTATAAACAACTCCTATTCCAGACCCAAACATCTGCCTGCTGTGGGGCAGCTAGTAAGCAAATACAAGCTGTCAAATGGCACCTCTGAGCCAGATCCCACATCCAGAGCAGCGTGGGTCTGTGCGCAGACTGATTCATGTGCACAGCACGTCATTTTCCAATAGCTGAACTTCAATTTATAAAGAAGAATTTGGGAAATCGAATATGTTTGGTGTAAATAAAATACAACTTTTCTCAAGCTCCCTTCCTTTTTCTCTTTCTTCTCTCTCCTAAATGTCATAACAAAAACTCAGATTCCAATTAATTATTTATGGCAGAGGAAACCTTCAATAAGAAACAATGTAGGAACAGAGGGGTGCATATATTCTTTTGAACTAGTGTTTCGAGTTTCTTCGAGTCTATTCCCATAAGTGGAATAGTGGGTTCCATTTTTTTTTTAAAGGAAACTCTATACTACTCTCCACACTACTTTCCAATCTGCATTTCCACTAACAGTGCAGAAGGGTTCCCTTTTCTCCCCATCCTCATCAGCACTTGTTAATTTGCTAATGGTAATCATTCTGACAGGTATAAATTGATATCTCATTGTGGTTTTAATTTGCATCTCTCTGATAATGACATTGGCCATTTTTTCATATATCTGTTGGCCATCTGTATATCCTCTTTGATGAAGTGTTTATTCATGTCCTTTGCCACTTCTTAATTGAATTGTTTTGGTGTTGAGTTTTATAAGTTCTTCATTCATTTTGAATGTTAACCCCTAATAAGATGTATTTTTGGTGAATATGTTCTCCCATTTAGTGGGTTGTCTTTTTCTTTTCCTGTGGTACACTTACACAATGGCGTACTACTCAGCAATAAAAAGAGAAAGAAAGCTTACTTTTGTGACCTGGAGAGTATTATGCTAAGTGAAATAAGCCAGTCGGATAAAGACAAGTACCATATATGATGCCACCTACATGTGGAATCTAATGAACAAAATAAATTAACCAACAAATAGAAACAGATATATAGGCATAGAGAACAAAGAGAGAGGAGGAAGGTTGAGGGACTGGGTGAAAAAGGAGAAGAGATTAAGCAAAAACAAAACAAAACAAAATAAAACAAAACACACTCAGACACAGACAATAGGGGTAACAGGAGTGGGGAAAGTAGAAGAGGGATAAAAAGGGGATATAAGGTGATGGAAGGAGACTTGACTTGGGGTGGTGAACACACAATACAATATACAGATGACATATTTTAGAACTGTGTACATGAAACCTATATAATTTTATTAACCAATGTTATCCCAATAAATTCAAATTAAAAAACAAAAACAATGTATGTTAATTATTTGTCCCTTAGGTGTCCAGGGGAAGAGAAGGAACACAGACAGATTATGTAAGGAAGACAATGATAAAGACCGTGGATTCCATTCCAGGAACATTTATTCAAAGATATAGTTTTTTGGAAAAGTAGACATGAGACAAAATAAAAATAGAGACATAAGTCAAATACACAATATTGTTGACCATGGTGGGAGAAAAAAGAATTGAAACACTATTCTGAGAGGTTTTGAATTCTGTCATCAAATATCATTTGACTATATTACCTCAAATGAAAAACAAAAGATATTGGCATATTTCAACAGTGGGACCTGATAAGTTTTCCTAACTTGAAATGTACATTTTTTTTAATTCTACATTTACTATTAATAGGAAACATGTCTCATGGTATCTTAAAAATATTTCAGATCAAGCAACAAATGGTATATTTATATGTTCATTACTGTATTACTATCACTAAAACAGTATCTGCCAAACCTGAGGATACCTCTTTGGTCATGACTTGTTTTTAAGATTCCTTTAAGCCCTAGTTGGCTCAGTGAACAGAGTGTCAGCCTGTGGACTGAAGAGCCCTGGGTTCAATTCTGGTCAAGGGTACATTCCTGGAGTCGAACCTTAGTAGGGGGTGTGCAGGAGGCAGCCGATCAATGATTTTCTCTTATCACTGATGTTTCTAGCTCTCTCCCCCTCTCCCTTACTCCATTAAATCAATAAAAATATATGTATTTTTAAAAAAGATTCCTTTAATTGCACTAAAAGTTGGAATGTCAGGATACCACTACCAGATGAAAGCCAATAGGTTTCACTATTCACTAATCAATGCATTGTCCAAATAATATCCAGCCTGCTTTACTCATCTCCCTTAAGGTAAGAACTGCCCTTAACAGAAAATGTTCTCAGCTTAAAAGCTGGCCTTGCTTAGTCATAGGTCAGATAAACAATATAGATATCCCACAACTACCCAATGGGGTACTTGTGAGCTAGACTAGAAAACACCTGTACTTAGGATGAAAAGAGTCAATCTCTCCCTAATCTATCTTTATCCATGGCTAGGTATCAAAATAAACAAAGACCAAGAAAACTGGATTATTTTAATCACAGATTAGAAGACATTTTAAAATTTCTTCTTAGAGTAGCCATGTTGCCTGTATTCAGGGAAAAAAAATGACCCAGAGATTTCAGTTGATTGCATTTTCATGATGTTAGAATTCCCTCTTTCTATAAGAAGGAAAAACAATTAACTATCTTGTCCTGAAATGCTCAAGACTCATTTTGGGGATGATTCTCAGCAATATTTCTACTTCACTGTTCTGAACAGAGCAAATTATAATTGACTTCTTTCAAGGCACTTAGACACAGCTAATAGATAAAACAAAGGCATGCAATAAACTAATATAAAAGACTACTTTAGAAAAGCTAAATTCCCTTATTTGCTATATAAACTCACAAGAGTTTAAGGAAGCAAATATTAATTCACTATCATCTGCACCATTATTTTTTTATCCCTCCTGCTAAGATAAAAGTCATCTTTCTCCTTACTACTAAGAGGATAATCCTACTTCTCAGTCAATATTAAAAATGGCTCAAGTCTCTCCCTTTAAAATATACTTCTCCATCATAAAAATACTTACCAAACTTGGGAGAAGAATGGTAAAACATGATGGAAACTTAAAGAGAAAAAATAAGAAAGAACTAATCAGAATTCAATTTTACAACTGAAATTAAAAATACACTAGAGGGAATCAATAGCAGAATGATGATTCAGAAGAATGGATCACTAGAGGAAATCAATAGCACAATGATGATTCAGAAGAATAGAAGACAGAAGAGTAGAAATCACCCAATCAGAACAAGAGAAGTTAAATTTAGTGGGGTCAGAGAGTATGTCTACCTTAAATCCTATAGTACCCCTATAATCAATCACAATTCCCAATGTGCAGTAGGTGCTAATGTGATCAGAGAAAGTTCTATAAACAAAAAGCTTCTGACTATAATTTCAGTGAGAAGTGGGCATTTCAGGAAGTAATGTGTATGAAAGATTCTCTGTAGAACCCTTTAAAGACTGGCTAAAGTAATGAAACCTTACCAACTTGGGACAAGCAGGAAAAAATATCAATTAGGACTGAGTGGAGAGAAATAAGAATGACATGATTGATGCTGAAATGAATGCAATTGTATTTGTTTTAACAAAGACACTGAAAGTAGTTTTAGGAATAAAATAGGCAGGTTTAGGGAGTTTTAGGAATAAAGAGGGTCCAAGGGGGAAGAAAGCATAGGTGAGGGCTTGGAGCTGGCAAAAAAAGCATATATTGAGAGAGAGAGAGAGAGAGAGAGAGAGAGAGAGAGAGAGAGAGAGAAAAGAAGAAGAAGAAGAAGAAGAAGAAGAAGAAGAAGAAGAAGAAGAAGAAGAAGAAGAAGAAAGAAGGAAGAAGAAAGAAGAAGAAAGAAGAAAGAAGAAAGAAGAAGAAAGAAGAAAGAAGAAAGAAGAAAGAAGAAAGAAGAAGAAAGAAGAAAGAAGAAAGAAGAAAGAAGAAGAAGAAAAGAAGGAGGAGGAGGAGAGGAAGATATCCATTCGCAAGAGATAAGGAAAAGCTATAGGGTATGGGGAGAAGGAAGAAAAAAACTTTCACAGAGGAGAGAGAAATGCCAACAAATGGGAGAAAGAGGAAAACGAATTTTCACAGGACACAGAATTCTACCACTGAAGGGGGAGAAAAAAAGTGGGCACCACATGAGTTGTGGGCTTTGAAGCTGAAATTCTACCAACTGGAAGTCAGTAAGAAGAGACAAAGAACTGCAGCCTTTATAAACCTTAGCCAGAAAGGGCTTGGTGGGTTACCCCTTTAGATCTCTCCCTGCATGGGAGTCTGTACTTGCTTCCAATGAATTTCCACTCTTTTCATTTACCACTTTTTATCTGTGGCTTCATTCGTCAAATCCACCTGGTAAAGAACCCAGAAAAGAAACCATGTTTGAATCCTGCTCAGGAAACCACCACACTCAATACTATAATGTGGACTAATAATAACTTCATAGTAGAGATGCTGAGGCAGGCAGTCTTAAAAAACAACAAAAATGGAAATACCTTCAAGCTAGCAAGTAAATTGTTAGCATGTGGGTGTTTCAAAATCACTCACTCAAGTATTTTATTATTTTCTTCCTTCTGCTTACACTGGGCTTTTCTTGTTGCTCTTTTTCTAACTCTTTGAGTTGTAGAGTTAGGTAATTTATCACCATTTTTTTCTTGTTTTTCGCAGTATGCTTGTAGAGCTATAAATTTCCCTCTCAAGATTGCTTTTGTTGTGTCCCATAAATTTTGGATTGTTGTGTTTTCATTGTCATTGATTGCCAGGATGTTTTTAATTTCTTCCTTGATTTCTCTGGTAACCCAGTCCTTGTTTAATAGCATGCTGTTTAGTCTCCATGTGTTTGATTTCTTTGGATTATTTTTATTGCAGTTGATTTCCAGTTTTATGGCATTATGATCTGAGAAGATGCTTGATATGATTTCTATCTTCTTGAATTTGAAGAGACTTTGCCTATGTCCCAACATGTGGTCTATCTCTGAGTATAACCCATGTGCACTTGAGAAGAATGTATATTCTGTGGTTTTGGGGTGAAATGTTCTGAAGATGTCGATTAATTCCATCTGGTCTAGTGTGTCATTTAGCGTTGATGTTTCTTTGCTGATTTTTTATTTAGATGATTTGTCCAAAGGTGATAGTGGGGTATTAAAATCTCCTACTATGAATGTACTGCTATTAATCTCTCCCTTAATGTCCTCCAGCAGTTTTTTTTATGTACTTGGGTGCTCCTGTATTGGGTGCATATATGTTTACCAGGGTTATTGCTTCTTGTTGGATTTCTCCCTTTAGTATTATGAAGTGGCCTTCATTATCTCTTATGCCCTTCACTTTGAGACCTAATTTGTCAGATATAAATATTGCTATATCAGTTTTTTTTTTTCATTTCCATTCACCTGGAAAACCTTTTCCATCCCTTCACCCTCAGTCTGTGTGCGTCTTTTTTTTTTTTTTTTTTTTTTTTTTTTTTTTTTTCTGAAATGGGTTTCTTGTAGACAGCAGATATATGGGTCTTGTTTTCTTTTCCAACCCGTTAACCTGTGTCTTTTGATTGAAGCATTTAATCCATTTACATTTAAAGTTATTATTGATAGGTACTTATTTGATGCCATTTTTATTCTATACCCCTGTGTTCCTTCTTCCCTTCCTATTTCTTTATTTTTACAGTAGACCCTTTAGCATTTCTTGCATTGCTGATTTGGTGGTGATAAATTCCTTTAGTCTTTTCTGTCTGTGAAGCTCCTGATTTCACCTGCAATTTTGATTGATAGCCTTGCTGAGTACAGTATTCTTGGATTCAGACCCTTCCTTTGCATGACTTTGTATATTTCATCCCATTTCCTTCTCACCTGATGAGTTTCTGTTGAGAAATCAGTTGCTAGTCTGATGGGGGTTCCTTTATATGTAACTTTCTGTATCTCTCTGGCTGCTTTTAAGATTCTTACTTTGTTGTTGGTGTTTGCCAATTTAATATAATGTGCCTTGGCCTTAGTCTTTTGGGATTCGTTTTGCTTGGGACTCTGCAAGCATCTTGGATTTGTGTGGGTTTTTTCTTCTCTGCCTCAGGAAAGTTTTCTGTCATTATTTCTTGAAATACATTTTCCCACTCAAGTATTTTAGCTCAAACTGCAATTTAGAACAATTTGAGGGAAAAGAAAAAATAATTTTCAATCCCTATTCCCAGTCCCCTATTCCAAATTATTATAAACTTTAAATTGGTATCAGCCATTCTAATTAATGAGATTTTAATGGGGTTAAAACTGGAAAATAAAGCCCTTCATCTTGTGTGGTGTACGGTAAAAATATGCAGACTATTCTTTTAAAGGTGTCCTTCTATAAGGAAAAATAAAATGTCCTCAGCACAAATGATAGCTTTTAAAAAGCTGCTGAAAACAGATAACTTGTGAGTCATCCCCTTAACCCAGCAGGCTAAATCAGAGCAACATATTGCTTAATTCAAATCGCTGTTAACATTCCGTATTTGCCGGCATATAAGACGATTTTTTGGCCCTGAAAAATATGTATTTGCCGGCATATAAGACGACCCCATAACATTTCCACTAAAAATACAGAGTTTGTTATATACTCGCCGTATAAGACTACCCCCCACTTGGAGGCATATTTTTCAGGGCCAAAGGGTCGTCTTATACGCCGGCAAATACGGTAGATGCACAGAAACAATGGACAGGGAGGGCTTGCTTAAGGCAAAGATCAACCTTTTACTAAAATTCTGAGGGGGAGTGATTACCCACCATGACTTGCCCAGTTAAGTTAGCAATTTATGATCAGACTAGAGGCCTGGTGCATGAAATTTATGCTGGCCTCTCAACCCAGCCTGCACCCTCTCTTATCTGGGATTCCTCTCACAATCCAGAGTTGCTGTCTCCCAACCGCTCACCTGCTTGCTGCCTACCTGACTAACTCCTAATCACTCTCCTGCCAGCCTGATTGATGCCTAACAGTTCCCCTGCTGGCCATATTGCCCTCAGCTGCCCTTATCTGTCAGCCCAGTCACCCCTAACTGCCCTCCCTTGAAGATCTGGTCCCTCCCAATTGACCTCCTTTGCTGGCCAGATCATCCACAACTGCCCTTCCCTGCCAACCATCCTGTAGTGGCCATCTTGTGTGTTGGAGTGATAATTTGCATATTACCTGTTTATTATATATGATTACCCTGTGAGGTTACTTTCTCTTTTTTTCATCCACATTTTTATCTTTATGACAATTGTTTCACACACACAAAAAAATAATCTTGACTCCATTATTAGGTTTTAAGAATTCAGGAAATGCTATCATTTTTATCTCTGCATTTTAAATCAAACTATATCTCAATAACACCAAACTGATGAGGAAACATTTTGTGTTTAAAGACCTTCAGAAAAAATATCCACAAACTTCTTTTAACAATGCTTTCCTGAAAAAAAAAAATACCTAAAAACTTCTGCCTCAGGAAACTATTTTCTATAATAACATGAATTCCTCAGATAGCAGCAAAAGCCCATTTCCTGCTGTTAGCTCTCAATAGGAAGGAGCAATAATTTTTCTTCATATCTTTGAACAATGTTTAAATTATTCCCCAATCTTCTGTTTCACACTAAATAATTCCTCACTCCCTGAGCACTTCTTCATGGGTGTTACTTCAAATTACCATTGTTGATCTCTATTGCATTCACTTCAGAGTCTCTTTATGAGTTATAGAAACCAAGATTCAAAAATGTAATAAGAGAATACTCAGATTTTACATTTTTCATTGTCTTATTTGTGATTCCAATCTTCCAGTTAAAAAAGAGAGAGAGAAAGTGAAAAATTGCAACACTACATCCTAAAACTTATTTTCTAAGGCTGCCCATGTTTGCTGTTGTCAACCTCTCCCCACTTTCATTTTCTTCCCTTTCCAGAACAGTGGAATGTTTTTAAATGTTCGTCTAACTAAAAAGATGTTCTAAAGAGAGATAATTTTTTAAAGTTTCCTACAATGAACTGGGTTATTGGAACAGTATTTCTTAGTCACATTGTTAGGCTATGGAGCTTGTATATTATTGTCTGATCAGGAGTTCCTTTAGACCTACATAGAATATTCTCAGTATGAACCTATCAATAGTTATACTTAAACTAGAGGTCCAGTGCATGAAATTGCATGCACTGGAGGAGGGATTCCTCAGCCTTGCCTGCCCCCTCTCCCAGTCCAGGAGGCCTCAGGGGTGGGAGGCAACCCAGCAATCAGGGGAAGGGGACGCCCCATCACATTTTTGCTGCTGTCACGGCTGGCAGTGCAAGCCTTAGCTGGCCCTGAATACCTGACCTTGGGCAGCCCTGGGCAGCTAGGCAACCAACATCTGAGTCTTGCCTGCACCTCTGGTGTTGACTGGGCAGACGCCATCTAAGGCTTGCCTCTGGCCCTGGGCAGATGGGGGCTAATGGGAGTGGGGGGGGGGGGCTCTGGAGGCAAGCACCTAGTGTGGGCCCAGCCTTGCCACACAACTGCTGGCCCAGTGGGTTGAGGGGACTGAGCACTGCCATCTTATGGCTGTGGGCACCACCATCTTTGAGGGCGAGGCAACAATTAGCATATTCCCTCCTTATTGGCTGTGGGCACCAGCATCTTTGTTATGGTGTGAGGGTCAATTAGCATATTCCCTCTTTATTAGATAGAACTAGAGGCCTGGTGTAGGTGGGGTTCCTTGGTTTGGCTAGCAATCGCAGTCAATCAGAGCAGCAAGAGGTTGGCTGCCCTAATAGGAGCTATCAGGCTGGCCAGTCAGTGGGTGAAAGGGCCACAGGAGGTTGGCCAGGAGGAGGGATGTTGGGAGGTTGGCTGGGAAGGGGGAAGGAGCTGCAGGAGGTTGGCTGAGGGAGCCCACTGACCACCAAGGGGAAACTCCTGCATTGAGAGTCTGCCCCCTGGTGGTCAGTGCATGTCATAGTGACTGGTTGAACAGTTGTTCAGCTTTTGGGTGTTTGGTCATTTGGCTGTTTAGGCTTTTATATATATTGATAATCACCCAAGAGCCTCATTACTAGCTGGTTTCAATAATGATATGTATGTTAGTAAAATGTATTTCTCTTTTTATCTTCCTTAATGGAAGGCTGTGTAGTGCATGATTAAGAATTTTGGAGACCTGTGGAGTTAGAGTGACTTAGTTAGGATCTTGTTTTCTCTATATTTATTTATCTGTCCTTGGACAAGTTAAGTCACATGCCTTAATTTTCTCATATGAAAAATAGAAATACATATTACTTTTTTCAAATTGTTGATACAGGTTTAGATGAGTTAATAAACACTTAGCTAGTTCCTATAACATAGTATGTGCTCACTAACTTACAAATATGATTATCATCATCATCAGTTTTAAGTTGGATTTTTTTACATGTACAAGAGTTTTATACCAAACTCTGACCCTTCCTTTTACTTTACCCTGATAGTTATAATCACTTTAAGTATGTTAGAAGTTGAATTACATGCAAAAAAAGTGTTGAAAGTACCGAGTAACTTGAACGCATGTAGTTAGAGAGCATATGGATATCAGTACCATGAATGAAGGGCTAGAAGGCTTATCTAACACCTGCATGTACTCTCACAGCAGTTCAAAGCTTGATCTCTCAGTCAGTTACCTGTTGGGCAGTCTCATCCAATCTTCTAGCTTTAAATGCCATCTATAGAGTGATGATTACACATTTTATCTCCAACTTGACCTTTCCAATTAGAATTACTAATTACATCTTAAATGTATTATGTCCAAAATTGAGATGCTGATATTTATCTGTCCTCCCCAAAGCCTTCTCATTTCAATATCCTCTCTTATCAAAGCCCCAGGAAGTCTTCCCTCCTTCTCCTTGTGCTCCAACTTTCCAACTACACAACCAACCAATCTATCCTAGTTACTAAGCTGCTCCAGAATGGTCTTTCAACTCAACAGTCTTGCTCTGTCTCAAGGGCTTTCCTTCTCTGTGGGCTGTGCTTTCCCTAGTCAGTAATCAGCTTCCCAGTAATGCCTTCTTTGACCAGTTATCTAAAATTTCAATCTCCGCCAAAGTTTCATGTCTCTCTTGACTACTTTGTTGTTGTTGTTTTTTTGTTTTGTTTTGTTTTATCATATCATTGATATCAATATGATATGGTTTATATTTCACTTATTTTGCTTTTAGTCTATCTACTCCAACAGAATGAAAGAATCATAGGAACAGAAATTTTTGTCTCTTTTGTTCACTGTTGTTCACAAAGTCTTAAAATGGCATCAAGTATAGAACAACTGCTTAATAAAAATTTGTTAAATGAATGAATGATCAAATAAATGTAAGGCAATATCTAAGTAATAGGTAATAAAAAGAAAAATGCAATCCAATAGGTTTGATAATTTATTGTTTCTATTTGGTGTCTATTATTCCTAGAGATACAACCTTTAATAAAACTTGTGACCACGTCAGCCTCCTTCCTAGCATTTCAACCACTTGGACTCAAGGGCTTGTCTCTATACAGGTCTCATATCCACCAAGCACCTTGCTATGTGTTTCCATTAATGAAAAGAATAAAGCTAGGATTTTATTTTACACAAAGGTGAGAAAACTCAAAGAGATAGTTGCCATACCAACTACAACTTAGCCCCTGAGCTCATATGAATTTTAGCTATTCCTTATATCTGCTCTTAACTTTTATGCGTTAAAATATATAAAGGCAATTTGTCCACCTTACTACTGCTGTGGGATTTGTCTACAATTTATGTTTCAGAACTCACCACAGGACTGACATAACAGAATACACAAAACTATTCCCTTTCTTTGGCACTGAGCAAGAGGATGCATTTACTTTACTACTGAAGTCCACCCATAAAAGAGACCATTCGCTTTTTCAACTTGCTGCTCCATATTCAGGGGGGAGAAAAGCTAGAATACTTTTTACATTCAACATGGGCCTCAGTTCTTCTCAAAACTTAGCCTTTCCTGAGGTGCCTACTCCTGTCACATGTGATGATCATTTTAATCTACCTTATAGACTCCAGGTACAAAGCCTCCCTTAATCTTGCAACTCATATGAAAATTAGTCATACAGAATTGTATATCTAAGGGAGATTACTTTTTGGAGCTATCTATGAGAAAAAATAATGGAATCAAAGTACCTGGAATATCCTTATACAGGACCTCCTCATAATGAATATTTGATGCCAATATTATTTCATAACATTAATTTGTTTCTACCATCATTATAGAAAACTAATATGTTCCTAAATATGGCTTCTGAATGTTTTTTTTAAATATATTTTGTTGATATTTTTATAGAGAGGAAGGGAGAGAGATAGAGAGCTAGAAACGTCGATGAGAGAGAAACATCAACCAGCCGCCTCCTGCATACCCCACACCGGGGATGTGCCCGCAACCAAAGTACATGCCCTTGACCGGAATCGAACCTGGGACCTTTCAGTCCACAGACCGACGCTCTATCCACTGAGCCAAACCGGTTTTGGCTATAAGATTATATTCTAAGTAGACTGAACTAAAAGACAGACTAGGCCAAATTCATCAGGCTCTATGGCAGTCAGATAGTAAGAGGATAGATGAGGAAAAGACCATCTGCCATTTAGCAAGCTACAAACATTGAGCTAAGCAAACTTCAGCAGCAGATCTCCATGGATGAGAAATAACACAAAAGTAATTGTTTTATTTCTTTATAAATTAATTTTAAATTTAATTATTTGAAAAAAATTTGTTTACATGATCCTAAAACAAGAAAATATGACAAGGTACACCTGACAAGTTTTCTTCCCAACCTAGTTACCCAACTCCCCAGTTTTGCCCCCGCTGCCCAATCAGAGGCTTGGAATAGAGAATCACCCTCATAATTTGTCATAGACCCTCTAGAGTTACTCTGCACATATGCAGGGAAATGTGGGAAGTGCAACTTGTTTTTTCCTTTTGAAATCAAAAGTATATGAAATAAAGATGCAAATAGGTTTTAAGCACAGCTGAAATTCATTTACAGTTTCTTTAGGATAAACCTCACCAACTCCTTTCCTTCCAAATGGATTATGATATTTTAGTTATTTTTAAAGTGTGGCAATTAGGTATTTCTGTTAAGTACATTTTGATTCTGAAGTGTAGAAGTTATTGAAGATAATAATAAACAGAAACAAATATTTATTAATAGTATCTGGTTTTTCCAACTACAAAAATTAAACATTTATTTAAAAAATTTTCTTAGGTGCTAAAGTACATATTAGTTAAAATACTAAGTATATAAAATAGTTTTCTAAAATTTAATAACTTAAAATGTGGTTTACCATGCTAATAAGAAATTAATACATTATCTTCAATTTATAATTTGTAATTTATAATGAGATTAATTTTAAAATGTAAAATTAAGTTAATGCTATAGGAATTGGGTTTATCCTCTGTATATATAGATAGCATGCTCATAGTTAATTCTAAATTATAATCTCTATGTATTTTATTTTTGACCTACCCATATTAAAGGATATGCACTTTAAGATATTCCTCTCTTAGTGATAATCATTGTAAAATATATATCAACTTTGTAAAGCAGACTGTTTTAGGGGAAGAATGATTGAATTTTACGGGAGAAAAATATTTCATATCTAGTTCTGCTAGTTCTTAATAGAGTATGACATTGAGCAAATTATTTTATCTGATTTTTTAAGAGTTTGGACTGCTCCAAAACTTTAATTCCTCTATGGGAATTAGATATGAAATAAAAATAGCAGCAGCCACTGAAATCCCTTTTTCATATACTTGTCATTTGAACCTGATATATTTTGTAGGAGTTATCCAGAGTAATAAATAATATAGCACTGGGAACCATAAGTAGTGACCCAGTGTCCCACAGTATAACAGGAAGAGAAATATACCAATTCTAATTATTGATCAGTGTTTATAAAATGTTTACTTTAGGTATTATTAACATACAATAAAAATAAACAAAACTATATAACTGACTTTCCCAAAATTTAGTCAATTGTCTTTATTGATGTGAAAAAAGTTACAATTATTATAACACATTCTTCATATTCTCTCCTTATATTTGAGTCCCAAGCAAAGGGACTACTTGTTAAATTTGGCTTCATCTGGACTTCCAGAAAGTTCTTAAATTTCTGAAATCCTGGGGTTGAAAACTATAGGATGCAAAATAAAAATGTGTTACAATGTCTTCATTAAGGTTACATTAGACAGGAGAAAGTGTTGATTGATTATAAAGAAAACCTAAGCCAACGAAATCTATGAGACCATGAAATACACTCTCTAGAGGCAGACTCTTAAAGGAGAGTCTTTCAAAATTAGGTAAGAAAAATTCTTTCAGGCAGAGACTAAATTTTTTTTGGCTCTAACATTTTGGTAAAAGAAGAGTCTATGAATCAGAAATAAAATTTTTAAACCCATAAGATATTATGAACCTTTTCCCATGCTCACCTGAGTATGTACATATATATTTTCTAATCCTTGACATAAAAATATCTTTGTAATCTTGGCTATGCTGCCACCCCTGGCGAAGTCAGCTTGAATGTGCAGATCCAGAGCCTGGCTCCCAAGGCAAATTTTAAGACAATGTCTATTGTCTTACAATTAGGCCATGTTCCAAATCCTAGACATTACTTTTCTATAGCTGCTTAGAAAGCAAAGTTGTTTACTACCTTTCTATAACAACATATACCTATGAACTTTCTATTCCTTTTAGTAGCAGTTTATAAAATTCTTACCCCTGATTTTCCTTTGACTACAATTTCTTACAATTTTCTGAAGACCTCAAATCTTTTCTAGACCTGGGATATGGATGTCTATTGACTTCTAATTTCTGGCATAGACTATTGAGACTTCAGGCCCCTATAATTCTCTTCCATTGGGTAACTGAATACACTTTAATCACTATTTGGCCTTGACCACAAAAAAATCTACTTCATTGTTGATTTATTGTCTCATTTACTTACATTTGCTATAACATCCAACTTCCCTTGATTCGTGAATTTACACACGTTTGTGGGTTCTCCCTTGTCCACACTGGTAATCTCTGCCTTATTCTTACTCTTTGTCTCAGAATTACATTAATCACATCTTTATGTAGATTATATAATGGGCTGTCTAGAAAAAAGTGTATACAGTAGCTAAATGGACTAGTAACTTCTACTGATTGATAATTTATGTATCCCTGCGTTTCACCAAGTAATCGGTACATATTTTAGATCATACAACATGAAGGAACTGTAGAATAGCCCTGAAACTAAGAATTTAGCAATGATTGATTTGTTTTGTTGGTGTGAAGAAAATAAGTTGTTAGCAGAAAGCTGGTGGCCACAGAAAATAACCAACAGTTTCCCTTGGTACTTCCTGATGAATTTTCTTGAAAGAAAGTACAAATAGATGACCAAATTATGTCATCTATAAATACTAGTACTTCTGGCTGTGGTCACAGGAAGTTCATTTTAACAGACATACATTTAAACTGGGCTAAAGGGAAGATCTTCGCAGGAAGCAGAAAATGAGATTATTTCCAAATTTATGCCTGGGAGGTTATTTTAACTTCGCCCTTCTAGACATAAAAAAAGAATGTAGTTATTAAGAGGAAACTCCATGATTTTTAATTCTAGGAATCATACTCTCAGGCCATCTCACACCTGAGCTGAACTCTAAAACATAAGAGATGACTAAAGCCAGCAAGTGAATACATTTCCCGATATCCAACAACATAAAACTACTTTTGCCTCTAGTATAATATCCCCCAAATCAGGTTCTACATATATGTCCAGCAAACTTCTGTGCCACTGTAATGAGTACAATGACCTGGTCTAAGAAGCAAAAGGAAGGTGGTGGTAATTTGAAAGAGCATCTTCTTTGATAAAGCTTAGGTAAAGCACAGGTAAACTCAACTTTGTTTCATATTATGAAGAGTGCATGGGTAAGAATTTTACTTTGCTTCTGCTCCAATAGATGTATTTTTGC
Organism: Vespertilio murinus; assembly: GCA_963924515.1. Classification (NCBI taxonomy): domain Eukaryota; kingdom Metazoa; phylum Chordata; class Mammalia; order Chiroptera; family Vespertilionidae; genus Vespertilio; species Vespertilio murinus. The sequence continues at coordinate 163,093,659 of OZ004705.1, forward strand.
CTTTCTGAAGCATTTGTTGTTTACTCTATGAAGTATCTCCAATAGTGCATTTTACAGAGTATGGTTGGTACTTATTCCTTCTTATGGTGAGGCTAGGACAATTTCTAAGTTTAGGCAATGAAATAATTAATAGTATATTTCATGAAAGTTTCAATTTTGGTTCCCAAATAGAAAATAATGAAGTGGCTTGGTAATTTCATACCACCCTTCAAAGAGTCCAAGGTTGAATTTGCAAATCTAATTCCTGGGTTCGGAATTGACCTAGAACTCTGCTATATGATTAAGCCTGCTAATGGTGGGCCAAAATTGAACATGATGAAACAGTAGGTAAAGGCAGTGTGGAAAGATACTAGTATAACAGGAACTGCCAGATGAATATAACCTTAAGAGTGAAAGCCTCAGAGTCTACCTACCTGGTCACCCTCTAGGATTGAGATTCATGGAATGGCACATCTATGACTGTTGAATTTCTTGCATGTCCCTAGCACTTAGTGCTACAAGTGCTGAGCCCAGGATATTCATATTTCTTCTAAGATACAGCTATCTCCTTTTAATTTATCTCTTATCCTGGTTATAAAGCCTAGGATTCCACTGTATTCCCTAACCTATCCTCTGGTTAGTCTGTCTAGTATCCAGGTTTACTTTGGGTTCATTTCTTAGTTTTTTGGGGGAGAGGAGGGAAGAGAACATTTTCCTACACACATTATCTTCTTAGAATTGTTCCTTGCATCATGCCATTCACATATATTTGAGGTATTCTGCTATAAAAAGTGCCCTATTTACAAGTATAATTGCTATCATGACAGAGTTAACATGATCTGCTCAATCTAAACATCTCTGAAGTACACCTGGGTTTTCTGCACCTATTAGGCAGGTTGTCCACTGTCTGCCTGTTTCTAAAGGAGCACACATTTTCAGTCGGATCTGTTCATGCAGGCACTAGCCTAGATACAGAAATTTGCACGAGCAATCAGTTCTGTTCTTTAGTTTATACAATTAGATGTAAAAACATGGGCACAGTCTTCTTTCTTATAACAGTCTGCATCTGTCTTGAAATTCACATGTGTGCATATAAGTTGACTATGCCACAGCCTCTCTCTTGGTCCCAATAAAATGAGCCAAACCTATGACACTCTTCCTCAGAGAGAAAAACAGCCTTAATCACTGTTCATATTCTCATTCAGACATGTGCCCAAAATGGGGCAGGGTTCAATAAGATGTTTTTTAATGATTTATTTAATCAACAAACATTTAAGTGCCTATATTATATTAATAACTCTTCTATGTGATAAGACTGCTATAGCAAACAACACTTAGACTAAAATTATTTCTTTGGGTAACATCCCAAATTTGGTTAATTGGGGCTTAAGCACCTAGTGAGAAGTCTAGACAGCATCTACTTAGAAAGTACATAGTATAGTCCTTGTTTTATCATATAGCTTGCATTCTAGATTCATTATATATTAGTACTCATTTGGTGTTTCAAAATGAGTCCCTCTTACCCACAGCTCCTGCACTGCCCATGCTGCTCTAACCAGCAATAGGGCTCTTGGGTTCAGAATGATTTTCAAATACAAGTGGCACAGTAGGCTTCTATATAGTTCCTTATATTTTAGAAAAGATACAGAATGCAGATAACATGCACAAAAACAGCTTAGCATATGTTTCCCAGGCAGGGTTAGCAGTGAAACCCAAGTACAGCTCTATATATATCATTTTTTTTCTATACTGCTTAGGGCATGTGTAGTAACAAAAGAAACAGATGCATGTGTGTACATAAGCTCAATTCAGGGAGCAATCGATCTGGAGCTCTTACAGATTTTATACCTAGCTATCCTGATCCTCCTCCTGGGGGAACCTCACTATCACTTGGTATTGTCAGCAATGTTAAAATTTGCCCTTAACCAACTTACGTCAAATACAAAAGTAAACTCAGAATGGATAAAGGACTTAAACATCAGACGGGAAACCATAAAAATCCACAGGCAGCAAAATCTCAGACACATTCCGAAGCAATATCTTCACTGATACAGCTCCTAGGGTAATGGAAACTAAAGAGAAAATAAACAAGTGGGACTAGTGCATCAAAATAAAAAGCTTCTGCACGGCAAAATAAGCCATCAACAAAACAACAAGAAAGCCCACTGCATGGGAGAACATATAGCCGATGTTATCTCCAATAAGGGTTTAATCTCCAACATTTACAGAGAACTCAAACAACTTAACAAAAAGAAGATAAACAACCCAAACAAAAAATGGGCAATGGACCTAAATAGATACTTTTTGGAAGAGGAGATACAGATGGCCGAGAGACATATGAAAACATACGCAAAGTCACTAATTATCCGAGATATACAAATCAAAACAACGATGAGGTACCATATCACAACTGTTAGAATGCCTATCATCAACAGATCAACAAATTACAAACGCTGGCGAGGGTGCAGAGGAAAAGGAACCCTCGTGCACTGCTGGTGGGAATGCAGACTGGTGGTAGCTAGTGTGGAGAACAAACAGTATAGAGTTTCCTCAAAACTAAAAATGGAACTCCCATTTGACCCAGTGACCTCACTTCTAGGAATATATCCCAAGAAACTAGAAACACCAATCAGAAAGGATGTTTACACCCCTATGTTCATAGCAGCGCAATTTACCATAGCTAAGATTTGGAAACAGCCTAAACCCATCAGCAGATGAGTGGATTAAAAAACTGTGGTACATCTACACAATGGAATACTACATTGCGGTTAAAAAAGAAGGAATCTTACCATTTACAACAGTATGGATGAAAGAGAGAGCATTATGCTAAGTGAAATAAACCAGTTAGAGAAAGATAAATATCAACTCATTTGTGGAATATAATGAACATAAAATGATGAACAAACATAGATCCAGAGACAGAGAAGCCTCAATCAGACTGTCAAACCTCAGAGGGAAGGTATGGGAGGGTAGAGATAATGGGGAGAGATCAACCAAAGGACTGGTATGCATTGATATGAGCCTAACCAATAGACACAGACACCAGGGGGCAAGGGCATAAATGTGTGTGTAGGGGGGGTGGTTAATAAGGACACATATGTAATACCTTAATCAATAAAGAATTTAAAAAAGAAGATAGGCGATACATCCTCAGTCTAGCTGGCCCCCAAGCTGGGCTGGGCGATCTCTTTGAAAGGCTCGCCCTCAAGAATAACCAGAGCCTTTGGAGTCCAGAGGCGTTTGAGGGGCCCCTCTGCACCTTCCTCATGTCTGGATTTTACCTGAGCCTCTTCCTGAAACTACTAACCATTCTTTTAACCACTCTGAAGCCCTTTCCCATGTATTACAACAAATGGAAACAATAACGCTTTTTGCAGAAAAGAAAAAAAAAGAAATGGGAAAAATATCCTCAGGCGAGATTAACAACAACAACAACAAAACACACAAAAGAACATAGAGTATGTAGTATGTTCTAATGTAACACAATCTGTCCATAAGACATTTTACACCTGCTCCCCACATTGAGCATTACAAAAGAGCTTCACTGGTTTTCGGCAATGGCTTGGCTTATTGTTAAGAATATACTCTGACACAACCCCAAACCTGGATCATTGGCCACAATTTTATAGAAGCATCTAAATAGACTGTGCAATGATACTGGAAAGAGAAACAAAAACCATGATTCTGCCCAAGCGTGGCACTGCATGGTTATAGAGCAATTTCTCCTCGGATTGCACACCTGCTTTTTGACCCATTAAGTTCTGCTGTCTTTATAAGAAACTGAGGTTGTAATGTGTGTTTTTACAGGACCATGTGTAACAAGTACCCATGAATGTACATGTTGCCAGCCTCGTTTTTAATATCTCCAATTTGACTAGACTAGGACACCAGTCACCTTAGAAGATAAATCTCTTAATTGCTTAAAGCTCTGCTCTAGTTGTTTTCTGACAAGCATTGCAAGAATTCCCTGTAGCTGGGGAGAATTATTCTTTTCACTTATACATTCCTGACAACATGATCTGATACCATTTTTCACGAAGAAGTGGCATTTAGGAATAATAATGTGCACATCAGATCTGATTTTATTTTTATGCATATCAACATTCCACTGCACCAAACCCCTGCAATCACATATCATTACAGTAATTCCGGCTGGCTATTTCTCCCCTTTCACTGATGTGCACGAAACACTTCTCAATGATGTTTTCATGGTTTGCAGAACCTATCAAGAGTTAGCTAAGAAATCATTTCAACAGTAGACTGCCATTGCGAATGCCAATGAGCTAAAGGCATTCTGGACACACTAGCTGCATTCCTACGCTTTATTTTATTTGCAGGACTAAAGATGTTAGAGGTAAAAGAAGCAGTGATCTGTACCCGATGGAATAATACAGAACTCTTTCATCAGAGATGGATGTGTGTGGAAAAGGCAAGGCAGTTGCTATGAGAGGACTATAAAATAGGTTCTAGGGCTCTGGAACTCTAATATGCAGTTTTGTAAAGTTTTATATTTTTGATTCAAAGCTTTAGGAGTTAAATTATTTCTTTTACTATAAATACATACAGGCATACCTCACTTTATTGCACTTCACAGGTATTGCCTTTCTCACAAAATGGAGGTAAAACTCTCCACCAGCAAAAAGATTATGACTCACTTTGTTACAATACTCGCTTGATGATGGTGGTCTGGAACTGGAACCACAATATCTCTGAGGTATGCCTGCATATGGAATTTATATTTTTACTATCTTGACTTATGGCGATTATAATTCATGATAAAATAAATTTGTGTTGGCAGGCAAATTAAGGTCAAAATGCTGATCTGATTTATCATCCATATAAATATAGTACATATTTATAATTAAGTGTATTATTTACTAAATTATAATGTTTGTTCAAGTAGCCTATGCAAAAGTTGATTTTGTTTCAAAAATTTGAAAAGGGACAAAATATGTATCAGAAGCCTCTACTTCAAATTCCTAGGGAAGAGTGGTATTTAAAGAAAAGATAGATGACAACTCCAAGTTTGGATTTAACTTGAAAGAGGACAACCTTTTAAATACGTTATTTTTTTGTTTATGATACTCATTTTAAAGAATGATAACCAGAACTGTATCAGGAAGTACAGATGTTCCAATGACCAGAAAGTAATCAAAACATCATTTTCAAAATTATTGTTATATACTTATTCAGTTTATTCCTTTTGTGTATTTTCTAACAGCATTTTTTCTGGATTTTTTTGTGAACTTGAGATTGTTATTACAATGAGACAAGGAGAAAAGAAAGCAAGCTCTTCTCAAGGACAGAGTCAAAGTACCAAAGGGAAAATCAGAGAAAGAACAGCCATCTGTTCTGTTTCCAGAAAAAAAAAAAAAAAAGTAAAAACATGCTCTCTCTCAGCAAAGGAATTGATTTTAAAACCCTGCATTTTAAAAAACCAAATAACAGGTTCAAATTCAAGTAACATTATAATATTATTTCACTTGCATGTTCACATTATTCAGTGCAATAGTTAACTTAATTAAATATACGAGGTCCTGCACATCTCTTCCTTACAACTGATGTACAAGAGACAATAGGGTTGGGAGGGTGGTTTGAATGAAAAGAAATGGAATTATCTGCATAATTCAGTGAAAATGAAATCAATAACAAAGACAACAAATGTTTAAATCTCATATCACATAATTCTCAGGAGGCTTTTTGATTACATAATTTTTTCTGCATTGTCACAATAAAATAATTTTGAAATTGTATCCAAAAGCATTGTGATTTGACTTTGAGGGAATATCTCATTGTGCAGATTATCAGACATGCTTCTGTGTGACTGAATCAGGCTTCTGAAAATTGTTTGCTTAAATGTTGTTACTAAATGATATCAAACTACTTGAAAAGTGAAAACTAACAACTAATTTCCTTATCCTACTAATACCAAAGCAGTAATTACTTTAACTTAACAAATACACTGTTTTGCAGAGCAATGATTCCTAACACTAATTTTGTGATGTTTACAGGTACTGATCTACTTATCTATAATACTCAAAGAATTGACTTTAATGTAATAGATTTAAAATATATATCACCTTTGCAGGAAATAGGAGCCCAAAAATTATTCAAGTTTTTTTGGGGGTGATGAGGGAAAGTTGCTAATGTTGACTGAAGAATAAATACCTGCAAAAATGCTATTTATCTTAATTTTCTTGAGAATCCTATGAAATATTATTATGCTGTGCATTTTGCTGCATAAAAGTGCTTGAGATCTACAGAAGTTAAACTATCCAATATTCCAAAGCTCTGATTTGAAGCCAGAGCATTTTGATTCTCACCTCTGTGTTTCTATGAGGAACAATGGGTTTAGCAACTCTATGTAGTAAAGAAATAAAAATGGCTCTTAAAGAGTGGGACGTAAAAACATTTGATCACTTAACTAATAATTCTGCTCTTTAGGTAATTTCTACCTTAAGTCAAATAGACTAACGAGAAAGGCTAAGCAGTAGCTGCTCATCACTAGGCTGATACACATTCACATTTTCCTTTCACTCAGAAGAGCACCCGGATTCTCTGGTCCAGGAAGCAGTACTGATAAAGGATGTGGGAGGCAGCAGGTCTGAGCGCCAATTCGGGCTCAAAGTCTTACTGGTTGTGCTAAGCTGGCTTGCCCTCTCACAGTGACAAATCCCTCATCTATAACCTGGAGTAATAATCAAATGCAGAGAGTGGATATGAAAACCGGAAGAAACAGATAGATCATACTTCTAGTTAGAAATAAATTCGAGGGGGCGGGGGCAGAGTGCAAGACAGAGGTGTAGGAAGAATCCTGAATGTACCTTCTACAGACACACCACCATGTTTATAGCTACTAGGGAGCACTGCCTTCTGAAAATGATCTGAAAGAGGTGAACTTCCCTCTAAAACAACGGATAAAAGGACCACATCCAAGGGGAAAGAGAGGTAAACATGAGGTTGCTGAAATAAACAACCACATGAAGCATGGCAACACACAATTGGAAGGCATCTCACCATATAGGTGCTTCTCCCAGAGGGAGGAAGGGGTTAGTTAATGCCCCTTCTGGTACCTCAGCCCTTAGCAGCTGCACCAGAGAGGTGAGTTTCTAAATGTCTGATTTAGAAAACCAACAAGGCTAATTACTAAGAAACCAGAAGTGTGGTAGGAAACTGAGACTCCCCTCCTAAAGGGATCACATGTGGCCTTACTTGGCCTAAGACTCAGGGGGGGGGGGGGAATAGCAGTTTGAAAAGAGCCTTAAGCATACGTGAAGAAAATTCATCAGCTAATGTAGAAGCATTGGCTGGAGGGACATAATGACTTGATAAGAATGAATTATGGGGAGAGTCCATAGAGCAGCCAGAGAACAAGAATCTGAGAGAGGCTGGGTGACAAAAGGCTAACATTTGGGACTAAGTGGCATGACCAGAAAGAACTATCCTTGGGGTTTTAATGAAATATTAATGTACGGTAGTAGCATAGTGTGTATGTGTGGGGGTGGGTTGAGCAGGAAGCAAGAGGCAGATTTGGGTTGAGAAGTAAAAAGGGGGCATTAAAGGTAGAAGTCATATTGTAATATTACTCTCACCCTCAGGTCATATAAGGGAATCAGGATTAAATGGGCATTAATTAAAGTAATGACGCCACCATACCTTTATTTTTCATAAGTTAAAATATTAAAATAACTTTAACTTATGTTACAGACTTTACATAACTGATGCCATTTAAAGATCTCATTTATGTTTTTCAAATGCAGGGAGGTCATAGTTTTTTTTTTTTTCCTACAGGGTAAGAATAGGAGAATTTGGAGGCTCAAAATTAAAATGAATGGGTTAAAAGCTGCTTTGATGCAAGATTGAATTTTGGTGAAAGTTGGCTAATACTCCTCAAGCTGCAATTTGAACATTGTTTGGAAAACTCTTCTGTTTTAAAAAAATATATATTTTATTTATATTTTACAGAGAGGAAGGGAGAGAGATAGAGAGCTAGAAACGTCGATGAGAGAGAAACATCGACCAGCTGCCTCCTGCACACCCCCTACCGGGGATGTGCCCGCAGCCAATGTACATGCCCTTGACCGGAATCGAATCCAGGACCTTTCAGTCCACAGACCGATGCTCTACCACTGAGCCAAACTGCTTTCGGCTTCTCTTTCTTTTTGATCACTCTAAAGCGCCTTTGACAGTAAGCAGAACATTTAAGGTGTATTTTAAGATTTTTAAATAGTAAGTGAATAAAATTAAACTAAAAAAAAACCAAAAACAACAACCACAACACAAAATTGGTTAATGAAATCAGTCAAAATACTAAGCAGATCTCAGTATATAGAGCTTAAAGTTTATCCTAATCGTCTGTTTCCTGATAGCGAATGGCATATTCAGCTTATTTATAACAACTGTTTTTTATTGAAGTAAATCTTTTCTCAAAATTTAATATTTTTTCTAATTTATTCATTCAATATTAATACAAAAAATATTTACGTAGACCTTGCCATGCGCAGGACCAGATTAGGTAACAGGTCTGCAAAGGTAAACCACATGCAGTTCATACCTTCCCATCCCATACAGTTCAGCTACATTCCATTCCGTGACATTGGCACCAAATATGGAAAATCATATAACCAGATAAACAGGTGAAAATGTTTTCAAAGATGACAAAACATTTTAAAATCCAAGAATCTTTTTTCACATTAGTATTTTCAACTGGACATATATTATATACATATACATTTTAAAAATCCATAATACATATGTAATAATTGCCATATTACATCTTAGTAAAATTCCTAACAACTTTAATGCTTAAACCCAAACCAAAGATAAGCTCTCTAAATTTTCAATGCTAACATAAATTTTCTGTTTATCTCTAGGCAGTGCTCACACTTTAACACGTAACCATGTTTTATTCCTTTATTTTTTTTATTTCTAAGGCTTCCTCACAGTCATAAATCAATAAATGGTCACATCAAAAGTCCATATTTCCTGACAGGTATGATTTTTATACTGGATAGAGGAGAGATAAACAATATATACCAGGGTGTAATTGCCAAAGTCAATTTAGAGCGGATGGAAGCTTTGGTCTCTGCTCTATCGGTTGCCAACAAAATGTATACTGCTGTCAAACAAGCAAATCACACCAAGGCATTCCATTCTATTTTATTTGCAACTGTTATCATTGTACCCAATGTGAAATGGGCCCTGCTTACATAAGTGTAATGCAGTCATTTTAAAATACGAATTCTTGCTTTGTGACAACTGTCATAAAAGGGTTAATGTGAAATATAACAAGTATATTTTTTAGGAATGACAAGATGTATATCCTATTCTATATTTGCATATTTTAAAATATATTTTATTGATTTTTTACAGAGAGGAAGGGAGAGGGATAGAAAAGATAGAGAGCTAGAAACATCGATGAGAGAGAAACATTGACCAGCTGCCTCCTGCACACCCCACCGCCAGGGATGTACCCACAACCAATGTACATGCCCTTGATCTGAATCGAACCTGGGACCCTTCAGTCCACAGACCGATGCTCAATCCACTGAACCAAACCAGTTTCAGCTGCATATTTTTTAAAACTAAGGTTGAAATGCTTAAAGTATATACTAATAGTAAAGTTCAACTTATAGCCACTGTGTTGATATACATAGTAGTTCATTATGAACTCAGAAAAACTCAGACGACACAAGATAAACCCTCTTGAACCCATGAGCCTGTGTGTAGTAAATGTGTTTTATAGCTTGATTTTAATGTATTGTACCTCATGTTACATTTTTAGCTCTTTAAAAAACAGTTGGTTAAAGTACTTAGTGAATTTATCCTATATAATCCTATATAATAAAAGACTAATATGCAAATTATCCCCTAGACAGGGTGTTGTACCAGGAGTTCAATCAGTGAATTCATGCACTGGGCCTCAAGTGTGTCATACATGAGCATTTCCGTATTTCATATGAAAATACCATGTCTTTACATTTTTAGACTATTTTAAAAAGCCACTCTGGTGATATTTTTTCATTCATAATGCTACTGGTACTTGTGAGGTGAACTCCTCATTTATGAGAAGACTGACTTTTCCAGTTCAGAAATGTATATTGATAGTAGCTGTTAGGAACATTCATTTCTCTTGTCTTGTTGTCAGCTATAATCTACAACAGCAAAATATGCTTAAATTATAATGCTTGACATAGTGAATTAAACAAATAAAAGGCAGCTACCAATGAACGAAGCATAATGTACTTTCTGTTTTCTTAAAGAGCTGTTCAAGAATCTATTATTTAAACTGATGAGTAAAAATAGACCCAGAGACATAAAAACATCAAATAGATTGTCAAACCTTGGAGGGAAGGCAGGGAAGGGTGGAGGGGGGTGGGAGAGATCAACCAATGAACTGATGAACTGACATGCATAACCCATAGACACAGACAACTGGGTGGTGAAGGCTTAGGGGGGGGGTGGTTTGGAAAGGGCGACAGGGGGAAAGGAGTCATATATAATACTTTCAATAATAAATATAGTTTTTAAAATTATTATTTATGACTAAAGCTCTCCCTGAGTCATATTAAAAGTAACTGTCAATCTAGTTATTTTTTAAAAAGTCACACCAGTTATAGTTATTGGAAAAATAAGCTCCCGTTCCTTTATTCCATTAAAAACGGACTTTCTGAGGCAGATAAGGTTCATGGCGCAACAGCTTCAGTTGTATGCTGGCAAAAAATCATTGATTCAATGTTTCATTTTTGAGATGTTTCTATTAGTGTTTCGTCTACAGACAATCTATATGCATGTGGTGATTTGATATGCATTTTCTGACATTTGTGAAATTATTATTACTTAGGAGACTGGATGAAATCAGGATCTTTATTTCAAATTCATCATGTCCTATAGTCTCTCATAATGTGCATACACGGGATGGGGCAAAAGTAGGTTTACAGTTGTTTGTATGGAAAATAATACAATAAATAATACAAGAAAAAACTTTGTGTTTCATGTACTCACAACTGTAAACCTATTTTAACCTCCAAGCTGAATTTCCATATATAAAACATAAAGAAATAGAGTTCATCTCTACATAAATAATGGACTGAAATATCATTCGCAAATGCCAATTATTCATATATTTGCTTTCTAGGTTCATCTATATATAATTAAATCATATGCATGGACTTTTTCCCCCAGTATTTCCATATTCTTAAATTAGCTATGAGCAACAATATATTCAAACTGAACTGATTTTTACAGATACTTTTAAGATATGAATGATTTCTAAATGTTTTAGCTTGATGCTTACTAAAGTAGTAATAGAATTAGAAATAGAATGCAGAAACAGCACTTTAAGATCTCCCTTCCTTTTTTAACAGATGGAACTCTGTCAAGACATGCCACTCATTTGTCTATTCAAAATATTCCATACTTTAATGACTACAAAGCAATTGTTAGGTCAAAATTGTGTATTTCAGCCACAGCGGTAAATGGTTTCTGCAGACAACAATTGGCAGCCACCTATACGGCTTGCTCTATAAAAGTGGGCGTATTTTCTGTTCCAAGATTGAGCTCCTGTGATGTGAGTGAATACAATATGCATATTTAATTGTAGGTGAAGTGTCATTTGTTCTACATCAAACTATAGTCTACAACCATACCAAAAAAAAAAAATACTCACAAACCAACATTTAAACACAGACAATAAAAAGGTAGACATAGCCTATTGGGATATTCAAGTGTGGCAAATACACTCTATCTTATTTTATATTCAGCATAATCTTATGCAGTACCCTGGTATCATTGCATCAATAAGGTAGCCAACTTTTCAAGAGTTAAAAGTAGTTTTACAGAAAAGTCAGATAGTAGAGTTCTGTTTTATCTCAAGCCAATTCCCTCTATTACTTTTGTTCCCAGCTATGATGAGATAAAATTGACATATAATATTGTGTTAGTTAAGTATACATGATGATTTGAAATATGTATGTATTGCACAATGATTACCACACAAAGGTTAACAAATTCACCACATCACATAGTTTGCTTTTTTATGTGAGTGTAGTGAGTACTTTAAAGATTTACTCATTTAGCAACCTTCAAGTATACAATAAAGTTTTGTTAACTATAATCACCATGCTATACTTTAGAGCCCAGAACTTATTTATCTTTGGAAGTTTATATCTTTGGACCACTTTCACCCATTTTCCCCACCCTGCTCTACCCCTGGTAACCACCAATCTACTCTCTGAGTCTATGAGTTCATTTTATGTTTGTTTTGCTTGTGTTTTTGTTGCTGTTTTTAGATTCCTCAGGTAATTGAGATTATACAGTACTTATTTTTTTCTATCTGACTTTTTTCACTTAATGTAATGCCTTCAAGGTCTCTCAATCTTGTTAGAAATGGTAGAATTTTCTTCGTTTTCATGGCTGAATAATATTTTAGTGTTACGTGAGTATAGCACATGTTTAGTAGCCGGAGTTCCCAATAGGGCATGAAGAGGTTACGCTCAGAAGTTGGGTGGGTTTTTTTTCTTTAACTTGCTTCCCTGTCCAGGTAGGGCCTGGAATATACCACTTGGGTAGCCTATTGCTTGGGGAGCGAAAGAAGTGCCAACCAAGCTCCCTGGCCTGACAGAACCACAGCTCAGCTTTGCAGATGAGCAGAGTCACTGGCTGCAATCTCTGCTCAGGTGCCACCTCCTGAAAGAATGCTGCCCATGAAGATCCCAGCCCTGGTTACTCAAGATCTTCTTCCCTTCCCCGCCTCTGTCTGATCTCCAGTGGTTCAACACTGCAGGTTCCCCATCCAGATCCCTGTGAGGAGACACCCAAGTGGGCCTGCTGGGAAGGGTCCCACGTGCTGGGAAGGCTGGAAGCCTACCTTGGCTTCTTTTCTTGCTGGATAATCAGTAGGGACAAGAGTGGGCATGAGGGTGGGGGGGAGTGAATTCCTCCTAATGCAGCACTGCACCAGCCTGAGGAGGAGTGATGTAGTCACCAAGTTTCCTCTATTATTTACATTTTATAGTAATTTGGTACATGGGTCACAATTAATGAAGCAATATTGATACATTGATATTAACTAACATCAATATTCAGATTTTGTTTACCTGATGCCCTTTTTAGTTCTTAATATAATGTCTTTTTTAAAAAAATCTCTTCCAGAATCCCATCCAGGATACCATATTACATTTAGTTAACATGCTCACTTAGTTTTCTCTTTGCTCAGACAATTTCTCAGACTTTCCCAATTTTGAAGGCCTTGACAGGACCATGGTCAATTGTACTGGTCAGGTACTTTGTAGCATATCTTTTAATTGGGACTTTCTATTGATTTTAATAGAATGTGTGTATTAGTCAGGGTTCTCCAGTGAAACAGAAACAATGGATATATATAGAGAGAGAGATACTAGAAGATTTATTATAAGAATGGGCTCATGCAAGTATGAAAGCTGAAAAGTCCCAGAATCTGCTGATTGCAAGATAGATATCTGTAATGCAGTCTGAGTCCGACAGTCTTATAACTAGGAGAGCCAATGATGTAGGCCCCAGTCAAAGTCCAAGGTCTGAGAACCAGGAGCACTCATGTCTTGCCTAAGGGCAGAGGAATATAGATGACTCAGCAGAAGCTAAGAAAGCAAATTCACTCTTCTTCTTCATTTTTATTCTATTCAGGCTCTCAATGGATTGGATCATGCTCACCCACATTGTGAGGGCAATCTTCTCTATTCGGTCTACTGATTCTAGTGATAATCTTTTCTGAAGACACCCTCACAGAAACACCCAGAAATAATATTTTACCAGCTGTCTGGGTATCCTGTAGTCTAGTAAGGCTGACACATAAATTTGTCATCACACTGGGGTTTTCAGGTTTGGAAAGGCACACCACAAAGATAAAATTTAATTCTCATCACATCATATTAAGTATACATAACTATTTACATGACGTGCTTTTTATGTTCATGTTGATCACTTGACTAAGCTAGTGTTTATTAGGATTATACACAATAAACTTATCTCCCCACCTCCTTTACATACTGTACTCTTTGTAAGGAAGTCAAGCCCCGTCTTAAGGAGTAGAGAATTATGCCCCATTTCCCTGAGAACAGAATAGCTACATAAAGTATTTGGGATTCTCCATGAGAGCTCTGGCTAGTCTCCTCTCTTATTGATGTAATACTTTCTTAATGTTAGTGTGGGTTTGTGTGATTTTGTACTTTGGGTTATAATACAGTAATACTAGTTTGGCAATTGGAGCCTTTCATTTGGCTCTGGTTTCACTTTGACATATCTCATCATTGTTTTGTTTGTTTAAGCATTCCTTACTTTCTAGAACTACAAAATGCTCTGGGATCATCTTCTATATTTCCTGCCGCAGTCCTAGAATCAGTCAATTATCTAAGTAGTCCTTTTCCTTTTATTGAAGAGTGACACTAGTAACAAAGATCTGGGTAACAGGTGTGCTTGTTGCTTCTGGGACATTGCTTCTGTTCCCTTAGCAGAGAAAGTGAGGAACACTGCACATACTACCCTGTGAATACACACAAATCTTTAAATATTTTTATATGTGTCCGTGTGTATAGATAAAGCTGAACATGATGCCATACTAAGGTCTTCAACCCTAATCCATTAGCACATGGATCATTCTAGCCTCCACTTGCTTGTATGTAATACCACATTTTGATAATAAGAAATGTGGCTCCAAATATCACCACTCACTTAAGTGTTGAGTTCCAGAAAACACACAGTGGTTTCATAATTATTAATCTATACTCCCATGAGAAGCAATTTCATCAATTGATTTATTTTGATTATGTGCAATACCTTTAAATATGTTTTGTATCTAGCCTCAGACTGCACTAATTTCTTAGGTCAATACCTTTTTCACACACTCCTTTGGGTGAGTTGTTCTATGTATTTGTAACATAATTATATTTTCCTGCATTCCATTCTGGGACCCATAAAGTCCTAGAAGATTTCTAAATTTTATACATTAAACTTCATTCTTTGTTTTGTAAAAGTCTATGGGTTTTGATGGATGCACTATCATGCATCCACCATTAAAGTAACATACAGAATAATTTCACTCTTCTAAAATACCCTCTTTCCATCTCTCAGTCCCTGGCAAACACTGATGTATTAACCATCTATATATTTTTTCCTCTTCTAAAAAGTAATATAAATTGACAAAGTATTCTATAAATGTCAATTAGATCAAGTTGAGTGATACTGCTATTCAGGTCACATATTTTTACTGATCTCCTGTCCACTTGGTTTATCAATTATTGACAAAGGGTTGTTGAAGTCCTCCAGCGTAAGAGTGGATTTATCTATTTTTCCTTTCTGTTCAATCAGATTTTGCCTCAAGTATTTTGATGCTATGTTGTTAGGTTGATACACATTTAGGGTTTTTAATATGTTCTTAGAGAACTGACACCTCTCTCGTTGTATAATGTCCTGTTTTTGTTTTTTTGATAATCTTTTTATTGTATAAGACCAAAAATTAAGGCCCAATGTCATCTGCCATCTTGATACAATTTCTCCTACCCATGCTGCTCCCTCACATAAGGCCATCCTAGCTAAACTACCCTTACCTTGGAGATCAGGAACAATTCCTGCTTATCCCTAAATAGCAGGATTGAGTTCCCTGTCTACCAGCGAAATTACTCAAGTCTAAATACATCCTCCCTCAAGAACCAGGAAACACACCCTCCTTCTCTTGACACTGCAAAGCCAGGCTCCATAGCCACTGTTTGTTCTCTCTTCCCAAATGCAAGCCCAAGTGGTCTTGTGTGCTGTGCATGGTCTACTCCCCTGGACTGTGAGTATATATGTGTGTTGTGTGTTCAGCCATCTCCCCAACCCCAGGGTGAAAATACCTCCCTCACCGATGGGATGGACAGGTGGTGACAAAATCTGCTTTGCCTGAAATTAGTAGAGCTACTCCAACTTTCTTTTGATTTGCATTATCATAGTATGCTTTTTTTTCATCTTTTACTTTTAATGTTCCTGGTCTTTATATCTAAAGTGAATTTCTTGTAGACAACATATAGTTTGGTGGTCTCAGCCTTTTTAACCATTCTGAAAAACTTCATCTATTAATTGTTGTATTTAGATCATTCACAATTGGTCATTGGTATAATTGGATTAATGTCTACCATGTTTATAGCTGCTTTCTACTCATTATATTTGTTCTTTGATTCTCTTTTCATCTTTGTTTTTCTGTCTTTTTCTATTTTGATTGAAGAATTTTATATATCATTTTATCTCATCTCATATATGATGTTACACAATTTAAAAATTTTAGTAGTTTATCTAGCATTTACAATATACATTTTAAACTAAAATAGTATACTACTATAATTCCTGATTCTTCCCTCCCATCCCTTATGACATCGCTGTTACTCATTTGGTTCATCTATATTCTATTATCACCCACTTCATTGTTATTATTATTGCTTTAAAATTTAAATAAGTATGAATGACAGTAGAAATTTCAGAGAATGTGTAATGCGACACGAAAAGCATTTAATGCTAGTGAGGGCCATTTTGTTCCTATAAGAAGTATATTATAAACTTGACATTTTATGAATGTTTAAATTTTATGAGCAATATAGCATATACCAGTATATGTAAATACATAAAATTAATATCACTAGACTCAGAAAGAAATTAAAGTTCTGTGGTTGACATTTCTCAGCCTTTAAATTGAGAAGGAGTTAAAATAAATTCGGACATGGAATTTTTACTATTATAATAAAATAATTAAGTGATCTATAAACTGTGAGTGCAACTTTCTTTTATGCACTTATGAAACATTTGTAAAATTAATCATATTAAGTCACAAATATGTATAGTATTTGTTCTCTTAAATATTCTATAATAAAATCATCACAGCTGTATTGGATCCAGCTTAATCTTTATGAATCTACTTTATAACATTTCCTGTAATAATTATTCTTTCCAGACTAACTTAATTTTCAATGTGTCTCAACTGAAAAACTGATTTTTCCCCAATCTGAACAATAAAAATTTCAGGGGAAAAATTAGCAGTAAAAAACCTGAGATTATTTATTTTATTTTTTTAAAATATATATTTTATTGATTTTTTACAGAGAGGAAGAGAGAGGGATAGAGAGTCAGAAACATCGATGAGAGAGAAACATCGATAAGCCGCCTCTTGCACACCCCCCACTGGGGATGTGCCCGCAACCAAGGTACATGCCCTTGACCGGCATCGAACCCAGGACCTTTCAGTCCGCAGGCCGGCGCTCTATCCACTGAGCCAAACCGGTCTCGGCAGATTATTTATTTTAAAAAGAAAATGCTTAATAGACACTACTTATAATAAGAAAAAATAAGTGTCAAAACAGTTTACCCAGACCTAGTGTTGAGTACTTATTACTTGTATTTTGACATACTGAATATAACTGCTCTGTGCTTCAACTAATATGACAACAAGATGTTTCTGAAATAAGAATAGGTTAACATGTTTTGAAGAGGGAATTATTTAAATATAGGCTGCAAATATGTTAAAATAACTAGAATATGAATAGATTCAGGCAGCTAAGCAACAGAAAAATGCAATCAGGAATGCGTGACTTACTGTTTAAATGCTTACTCTTGATGATGGACATTCAATACTCAAAGTTCAATTTACCATATCAGGCAGTTTCTTAATATGCTGGAGAAAAGAGGGACTTCATTTTAAACCAGCTAGCCACTTCAACAAAGAAAAGCCATATAAAATAGTGTCAATTATGTAAAATAAAGATACATTGAGATGGAATACAAATAAAAGAGCAGTTAATATGGCTGTACCTCTCTGAAAATGTTATATTCTAGGAAAATATAAGGAATAAATTATATTTTGTAGTTCAGCAGATTATTTTTTTTACCTACATCCTCAAGGAACCAGTTACTAAGTAAAGACTGTTGTTCAGGGGTTTACCCTGAAGTATTAAGGAGTAGGCAGAGTGAATGTTACCAGAGCAAGTTCCACCTACAGGTGCAAATAGTAGAAGGTAAGTCTGAAGATGGATTGCTTGTATGAAGTGGAGGAAGGGGACAATCTGTTGAAGACACTATTTACAAGAATAAGGAGAGCTGAAAATAAACTCTTGAAGTTAAGTGACTCCAACTTCCCTGCTCATTTCCATTGCTTTGATCAAAGGATAATAATATTTCATATAACGTATTTGTTGATGCAAAGAGTATATGGCTATTCACCGATAACCATTCTTCTGGTTTGGTTCAATCTTTTACTTCAATGAAAGCCTAGTAACATTATTTAAATAACAACTTGTGATACCACATTCCCAAATAGTTCTACCTTAGCATAGGGTCTCAGAACTACTCATTTCAATGTATTAGTAAACTAATACACTTTGACCCCAACTATAGATCAGGTCAAGAGCTATATTTGGGATTTTATAGATAAAACTATAGAATTAATAGTTTCTAAACCACAGCTTGCCAATTGCATAGCAATAAAGAGCAAGTGCAGAGCTTAACTTTGACATAATTTATATATCAGAAACCATGAAATTTATATATTGAAATCATGAAAACAGACTAAAATTGGGCAATTAAAAACAAGACATATTCTAATTGAGATGCATCCTCATACACTAGAACAATGTATTGAATACCTATACCTTCCTTTTTAATATTTAAGATAATTTAAACTAAATAAATGTTAATATAAATCTTAGTTCACTTGTGCCTTTCATGATAGAAGAAGTCAATTGCATTGTACTCCTGTTATAACTCCACTGCCTTGCATATTGTAGGTGAATTATTCAATGACTTGCAATTGAATTTTAAGTAGATGAATATGTGAGGGCACATATGAAAAAATTCTCTAGTATTCATTTGCTGCTGATCTAGATAAAACTTTGTCATTAGCCTAATATACCTTGCTTCCCCAGCTTCCCTCCCTGTGTCTGTTCTGATTCACATAAATTATATTCTTTTTTCAAAATCCTACTGTTCTGATTCTTTCAGAAAAGGAAATGGTATCAAATATTTATATTTTAATATAAAAGTAAAACAACTCTCCTGGTTTTCAATAATACTGCTAGATTATGGAAGTGAAGGAGTTTTCTGGGATTAAAGGGCTTTCCAGCATAAGCAGTAAGTCAAGGATGAGGGAAGGATAGCAACCAATAGTTCCTGGAAGAAAATCAACAAGACAATTCTCCTTCCTACTTACTTGCTTCCACAGGTTGACACAATGTTTTAAACAACAAAAACGACTTGGTTTTTGGTTACCATCCATTATTCAAAGAGCCACTTACTATCAGCTACCCAATCTCAAACATTCAAATGTCAGTGTCTTCCTCTCTTTCCATGTTGAACTCAGAGAGAACTTTCATTCCAGATTCTCTCCTACAAAGTCAACAGACCCGTGTAAGAGCCAGTGTTGAAACCAACAACACACTTCCAGTTTCTATTCTGAGGTAAAATATCTCCATTGGAATGCATGGCAGTTCAAACGGAATTCTTCAATCCAACTTTGTCTCAAAATCTTCCCCAAACTAAAGCCTTGTCATCTCTATCTCTGCATACTGTCTCCTCCTGCCTAGGGCTGATGACCTCTTAATGCTCCCATTACTATCGGTGGAGCTTCAACCAGATCCCCTGAGGCCTGCCACAGCTGGGTTTCCCCCGATGCAGGTAAACTGTCATTGGAAGCTACCCACAGAATCAGGCTAATACAGCAATGGCTATTCCTTAAGGAAATCAAACCAAAAAGACAGTATCACTTAAAATGGACTAATATCCTGAAGAAATGGACTAAAAGAAAGCTTTGCTTGTGGGCTAAGAAAATAGCAATCGGTGGAGGACAACAGGAAAACACTGAAGATTTTTCAAATACTTGAACATTTTATAGCATCCTTTCCTTGAGTGATATATAGTATCTATCAATAAACTGTAGACATTGAGACAAATGTATCAATTCAAAAGGGAAAAGTTCAAAATTGTTCTTACAAGGGGGTTTCTGAGCCACATTGAATCTAGATATTATCTAACAGTGGGTTAGGGAGGATAGTAAACTTGGACCTGAAATCTCAGAAAATTAATCTTACTTTTTACCATATTCACATTTTTATAACAAAAAAAGTACAAAATATTTAAATATTCTCATTTAATTTTTTTTTTCCACAAGAGCTCTATTCTTTCTTACCACCAAGTGCATCTATGAACTTGGAAGGTACCGGAAGATTAGGAATGATTGATGTAAGGATACTGATGGCACCACCAAGAGTTTAGCATTCATCAGCCAGCTAGTACATTGCTTTAGTGGGATGAACTGTGCTTGCTTGTTCTCTTTTAAGATAGAAGATACTTAATGGTGCTTAAATGTTGATGGTTCCAATTCCTTTGGAGGAAATTGCTAAATAAAAAACAGGAGATCATTAACAGGTCATAGGTCCTCTCACGGGAAGTTGTCCAATGATATCTGGCTATTTCTGTGTTCTGTGCAAAAGCATATGAGGTCCCCGAGGAGTGTGGCTGCTGGTTAAAACCTAAGTGATTTTCCAGATCTGTCCAAAGTCAATTACAAAGACTTTACCTGGAGGGCCCCGCAGGGGAAGGCTGCTGCCCCCATACCAGACGTGGTGCACAACCAATGCCCTGTAGTATCTAAAGGGAATACAGCCATGGACAACTCAAGTACTCCTGGCCACACATGATCTTCCTCTATTTACATTCCTACATCTCTTATTTGGGGCCTTGGGAAGAGGTCTTCTAGGCACTTCCCCATATTCTGGTCTATTACCTAGTCCTTTTCCACCCCCAGCCCTGCCCCCTCATTCTTCCCCAGACCCCAGGGGTCCATGAAACTGCCAGTGGGCCTTTTGTTCTGCAAACACTCTCAGGAATGAGACCACCCCACCCCATGCCTGTGCTGATCTGCCAGACCCTGGATCAGTGTGCAGTGAGAGTAATGTGGGAGAAAATGGAAGGTGAGGGAGAGGGTTGGCCTTTTTTTCCAGTTTCAGACTCTTGCTTATACCACCACAGTAAGTGATTAAAAGTTTAACTCCTCCATGTTTTGTTTGTTGCTGTAATGTGCTCCTCTGACACCTGACTGACAGCTCTCTCCTCCAGCTGACTGAGCTCAGGGTAGTCTCTTTTAAGAGGGGCACGAAGACCCCTGAGTTCAAAGTCTTGCTCAATCTATGCGAACCTCAATTTTCTCACTATAAAATATAGAGATAACTACATAATCTTGAAAAGGCTACTGTGAGGATTTACTAAAATGAGGCATATAAAATACTTAGCACTGGAGAATTTTCAATAACAAGATTAGATGTTTGTATATTTCTAACCAAGTATAGTTAATTTTGTTTCTTTTTTGAATGGGCAATATATGAACAAGGTACAAAAATTGCAGAGAAACTACATATATGACGTAAAGATTCCTGCTGCCCACTAATAACATAGGTGGAATAATCCTGCAAATATAAGTGTTACTCATAGGCAGAACTCTTAAGTCTCCTCAAAAAATGTAGATTAAAAATTTAATATACTATAGTTAATATAAACCCTAGTTTTGCTCTTCATACTTTTTCACCAAATTAAATGTCATTAAATAGAAATATTCACTATGGTTCTAGAGTCTAAATATACTTTTCTGAGTATTGTACCTCACTGGTTAGTTGTATAAAGCTTCTTGTGAAATAAATACCCGCCTTCTCTTTGAAATATGTTACACACTTATTTCCTAAGACTAGTCCTTTATGTATTTAGAAAGGCTTTTCTGCTTAAGTTTTGAGAAAAAGCTAGAGTTTTAATTCCCAGGGAGATGTGGATTCTTCACTACCCATTATTATTAGAAATTATCTACTCGGTGTATGTGAATGCCTTTTGTTGTTAAGTACCCAGTAATGTGCTTTGAAATACAAGAGAGAAAATAGGTTCATTATAAAAATTAAAGAAGTTCATTAACTTTTAATTATCTTCCATTCCTAAGCAGAACTGCTAGCACAAATGGCATATACATTTAGCATCCCTCCCTCAGAGAGATGAAGAAGGAGCTCATGCACTTTAAGTAAATCTGCTTCAACTCTGGCTTCCTTGCTGAAGCCATGAGGAAGTTCTAGAGTCTGCATGCTCCTGCAAGATACCACACGCCATTTTTTCCCTTCTCCATACTCATTGTATGTACCTCATTATACCCTCTCCCCTGCTTATGTCAACCTCCACAAGAAACTTCAGTGGCCTTCTTCAGATATCCTCATCCCACCTGCTCTGCACATCCCCTCCTCCATCAACCATCCCTCCCCCTTGGGTCACTGGAATTCACAGCTAATCATTAGTAAAACCCCTACGATTCCCATTGCATCTCTAATGGTTCTTTTCTCTCCTTTGTCTAACTGGAACCTGACTGTCCCCTGAGGTAAGTGCTCCCCTTGAATCTACTCAGATTCTGACAGGTTCTCTTCCACAGCTCGCCTAACACCAGGAACAACAACAGACTCAAGGAGGTGGCAACGAAATACACTATAGGATCCCAAACTGTCTGTACTCTCAGTCAGGAGTAAAAATACAGTGGATCAGGCAATAGTCTTCTACGAATATTAATGTTTTCCTTTGATAATTATCAAATGCTTATATCACACAGATGTCACATAATTATACTGTGGTGACGCAAGGAATGGTTCTTGTTATGAGAAAATACATATTAAAGTATTAGGGAGCAAAAGGACATAATACTCCAACTTACTCTAAAACGTTCTGAAAGTTATGTGTACATTGAAAGAGAGCGAAAGAGAAAGATAAAAATAACTGAGGCAAAATGTGAACAACTCCTTAATATGGATAGCTGGCACAGAAGTGGTACTCTTGCAAAAGTTGTGTAAGAATTTGAAATTTTTATCCAAAGCAAAACTCGTCAATCACGGCTAACCCCTCGGTTGCGAGCCTGAAGGACTGGAAGATGAGTGGTGCCACCAATAACGCAAGGGCAGGGAGACGGGGTGGAAGGGGAATGTCAGATTGAGTTGCAACCATATGAGTTTTGAGGTGTGACACGCTCCATGGGATATCACCCTCAGGCAATATCCAGAACTTAATATTCAGGAAAAAGACAGAGGCAGCAAGACAGATGCCCCTACCATTATTAGGAAGGAGCTACAAATACACCCACAACTCTCTAGAGAAAAAGGTGTTAAGAATGATTATGTGCAGGTTATTTTAAAAGGCCAGCAAACTAACCAGAAATCTCTCTGAATAAAAAAAAAACCTCAATAAAATATACTATTCACAGTTCAGAAAACTGCAGAAAAGGATCTGTAAACAGATTTAACTCATGTTGATCACTGCCCTTCATTTCTCTATATTTGTGTTGACTCGCAGATTTTTGAAGGCTGGACTGATTTAGTTGTTACATACAGAGAATAAAAGGGTTATTTCATACTTTAGTATTTTTATTTTTTATTCCTCAAAGCACCAGAGAATATGCAAGCCTTTAAGTTATACTTTAGAAGTAGCTCAAGACTGCAGACTGTCGCATTTTAATAGACAAATAGACAAGCTTGATTGACTCCTCTTCTTGAATGACTGATGTGTGGTCTCTCTGATAATGCTGAATGCCACCTGTTCTGTAATCATTTGAATCATCGAATTGCCACACAGCACTGGTTATGGATGCCAGTAGTCTGTAACATGACAGACATTTTAAGGGCCATTTGTTTTTCTATTGAAATTGTACTGACAAATTAAATTTGAGGAGATATTCATGGTCCAAAGGGGACTCATTTAGATGTACCCTCCTCTCTCTAAAATAGTGCTTCTCGGACACCCAAGAACCAGAGAGCCCATCCAGCAAACCAGAAAAACATGTTTCCTAGAATTGCATAGATAAATGTAAATTGGTATGAAATTGTCTTTTTCTTTTTTTTCTCCTAAAAAATATGTCTTGTTATAAAACTAAAATGTTGCTCACACAAACAACTATTTTAAGAAGTGGGTTGCTGTAAGGATGCTGCATACCGGAGGGGATGTTTTCAAAAACTTCAGTCTCCAATGCAAATTCATTTCTTAGATCCCACCACGCAGCTGTGCAGTAAGTGTATGTGCTCTTGGCAATGGCTGTGACACATTCTTTGAAGAAAACCTCCTCCATAAAAATATCAGTCAAAAGCGGTACAGAAAACAGACCATGAATTCCACTCCATTACTTTTGTGCTTACTGCTTTCACATGGTGTAGCTTCATGCTTGTCAGGACTTTCATAATCATATTTATTTTAAAAGTATTGGTTTCATTTTATACCTAAAATAATGCCAAAGTACATAAAACAAGTACCTGTGGGAATAGGAAATGCTCCTCCTCATTTGAGCACAATGATGAAGTATACCCCTCCTTGTAAAGCAAAGGGATTTATGGAAAACTATCTTGCAATGATCTCGCCTTTGAAGTGGCTGTTTAGCACTAGCCTTGGCCCCAAAGTACAATTCAGTTTATTTATTTTTCCATCAATATTACTGCTAACGGTGGAGGATTTAAGTAACACAGGAGGAAACTTAATCAAAATCACGTTTCCATTGCTCAAAGTATATTTTACAATGGCATTTCTAGTTTTTAACAGTGCTACCCAGGCTGCAACTGTATTAATTCTTTTCATCACCCTAGACAATATTTACTAAAGTAAAACTGTTACATAAACACATTTCCTGCTTTGTGAATATAAAATGATAGTAATTATATGGTTCATTTACTACCCAAAAAGTGTTTCTGGTTAATTAAAAGGAGTGTATATATCATTGGTTTCAGTGGCATATACTCTACATTTTTAATGTTATTGATGGTAAAATCTAATTTCCAACTCAGTTTATTAGCATCTATATGATATTTTAGAATGAGAAAGGACTGACAACCATTTTCTTTCTGTCAAAAAGAAAACCACAGGCCCCAAATGGCATCACCTGTGCTAAAGCCCATGCCCTAATTGCAGCTCTGAACTTCACCAGAAAAATCATCTTAATCAACCAGTCTGAAATGTTCTGGTTACCACCAAAGAGGTCATCTGTCACATGGCCACTAAATTCCCCCTGGTAAGAAGAGGCAATCTGCATGATAAAGTCCTTGCCATCCCTCCCCCCCACCCCCCCCCCAAAAAAAAAGATAATGGCCTAGCATAAAAATAATCCATTCTTTTCTTTTTCCTAATTGTTTCCTTGCCCCACCCTTGTTGCTATAAAATCCTTCTGTTTTGTACAACCCCTTGAAGTTCCCTTAGAGTTGCTAGATAAGATAGTGCCAGTTCAGGAATGGTAAATTACACCTTCAAATTTACTTGGTTGAATTTTATTTTTTAATGGACTGAAATTAAGTTCTGTTCAAATAAGCTAACCGAGATGCAGACAAAAAATAAATTTTAAAAAAATATGTGAAAAGACACACACCAGGAAAACCTGCTGTCAAGTGAACTAAAATTAAAAAATTAATAAGATGAATAGAACAGGAACTGGTTTGGCTCAGTGAATAGAGCGTCGGCCTGCTGACTGGAAGGTCCCGGGTTCGATTCTGGTCAAGGGCATGTACTTTGGTTGTGGGCACAAACCCGGTGGGGACTGTGCAGGAGGCAACTGGTTGATGTTTCTCTCTCATCGATGTTTCTCGCTCTCTATCCCTCTCCCTTCCTCTTTGTAAAAAATCAATAAAATATATTTTAAAAATATGAATAGATTTCCTGCTCATCTACGATCAGCAGGTCGGGGAACTCGGAGTCTGTCCTCTAGCCACCAGTCTAAGTTTCTGGTCAGAACAAGTCAACTCCTGCGATTCTTTAAAAATTGACAGTAGGATCTATCTCTTGAATTTTAAAACAGAAGATTTCAATTTCTCAAAATGTCAGAGAGAGCTATGAGGCTGTGCCTATTAGGAAATGAGTGAATAATAAACATTTTTAAACAAATATAAGCAATAAAATGCAAAAAAACAAAAAGCTGAAGATTGTTCATCACAAAAAAAAGTAATTTGAAATATAATTTATGCTAATGTCAATAGTGTCAGGATAAGGAATATTCAAGCTGTAGGAATTTTTTTTTTTTTTTAACAGTTAGTTGAGGTTATTTGAGCCAAACTGTTGACAATGCTGGGAAGCAAGATCTCAAATGTTTTGGAGAATGACAGTTTTGCAATTTATTTTATACAATTAAAATAAATAAGGGAACAAAAGGAGGAGTACATGAAAGTGGGAGAAAGCAAGGCACAGGATAGATAACAAGATTATGTGCTCCTTTGAGAGAAGTTATGCCTCTTGAGGGATTTATAAAAGGTGCATTTCAAAGGTCTGTTAACCTAGGTGCACAAAAACAATAGACATTGCTTGCTTAAAGTGAGACTAAACCCTTTAAACCTTTTATTAAGTAAGTTATATGCCTGAAGTGGGACAATCCACCATGGCTTGTCCAACTAGGAATTTATAATCAGATCATCCTGTGAGGCTGATTTTGGTTAGATCTATTATAGATAGTACAGATCTAGTACCATAGTACGGGGGGGGGGGGGGAGGGCGGGGAAGGACAAGAAAAGATGGGATTTGGTCACGAATTGTGGGGAAAAGACAAAGAATCATAAAGGTAATGCAATAATGACAATAAAAATACTGCAATTCATGCATTGTATATTAGGATACAAGCTCAAGGGGACAGAGGTTTTTCTGTATATTTTTTATTCTGTACCCTCAGTTCTTAAACTGTGTTTGACACATAATAGGTACTCAATAAATATTCATTGGCTGATTGAATAATGTGCCACATAGTCTATGTAAATTTTGTTTAACCTTTATACTTTAAGGCAAGATTATTATTTTATTACCATATTAAAATTAAAAACTAAGGCTCATAATTGCAAAATACCAGGCTATAACCATACAGATTAGCTATTATAAAAATACAGATTTTTCTAACTCCAAAGGTGGTCTTTCTTCTGTAGGATAAGGCAATTTACCAGGAAAGGTACAGTGAACTAGAATCATCAAATATTAGAAGTACATATGGCATTATTAGAGTCTGGCTCTGCATATATGTGAGTGGATTTTAATATCATAGATTAGAACCTTACTATTACATTTTCACTGTTGTTTTCTATAGTTATACAATGATCGTTGGTCAGATTGTAGGCTTTTTTCCCACTCAGTATTGACAGTTCTTTGTGCATAGTAGAATAATTAATATATTCATAATACTTCTATTCTTATTAAAAAGTGAGAATAAAACACATTCTTCTGGGAAAAAAAGTCAACTACATATTATTTTGAGAAAATGAAATGAGGGTTAAAGAAAAACAGGAGGAAATGAGGAAAGATGTACCGAAGTATCTTCTGTCACGCCCTTTACTTCTGCAAACACAATAACAATGATCACAGGACCTGCCATAATCATTTTGTTTATCACTGACAGAAAAAGAATAAAAATATGTCCATTAAAGTGATGATTTTTCAAAGTCTTAGAGTTTGTTGGAACTTGATTGGATGTCTTTTCATGCTTGAAACAAGTGGGAAAAGATTCTGGAGGAGATTTAAAAATGGTCTAGCAACCCATCAGAATTTTCCCAGACTTGTTGAAAAATAAGAAATTTGAACTTGGACTCACATGCTGTGAATTCTGGCATTCTTTTTATATGACATTCTTGATTGCCTTTTTGGGGAAAAAACAAAAAACACAAAACCAAAACCCTGCATATCTGGGGATTAGTCTTGGCTATGTTTACAGAGAGGAGTAATATTAAATAAAGAAGGAATCATGGGCCCCTGACGGTTTGGCTCAGTGGACAGAGCATCGGCCTGAGAACTGAAAGGACCCAGGTTTGATTCCAATCAAGGGCACATGCCCACGTTGTGGGCTCGATCCCCAGTGGGGGACTTGCAGGAGGCAGCCACTCCGTGATTCTCTCTCATTGTGGATGCTTCTATCTCTCTCTGAAATATAAATAAATAAATATATATATATATATATATATATATATATATATATATATATATATATATAACTTGGGATTATAAAACACGTTTCTTCAGAGTTCATTTTAATGCAATGAACATGATAACATCATCATCATCTTTCCAGAAGCCAGCCACGAGTGTGCTTTTTCTGTAATGTAAGGGAGTCTACTAAATATGTCCCATTTCATTGTCTTCCAGTCTCAAAAGGAGGCAATGAGAAGTGGCAATTGTCCAGACCACTTAGGGTTGGGATCTTTCTGGCTTTGTAATGTTAGTCTTTCTGTGGCTGAATTCACAACTTTCTCAAAAGTATACCCAGTGTATAATATATGTATTTCTCTAAAGTATTGCTACATATTGTTACAAAAGAACCTTTTTACCCCTTTTCCCCCTTCCAGGAGTCTCCATCATTGTTGACTCTTGGCCCATGTTTGTGCTACTTCCTTAGTGTGTACAGAGAGGAAAATGGGTCTGCAAACATGGCTCACCCTCTCTCCCCTGCTCTTTGGCATCTGGCCACCTGCAGGGAGAATAAGCTTTGAGTTTTCTCTTGACCATGTGATAAATGTGGCAGCCACATCCCTGATTTTTTTAAGGGAATTCTGTTGTTTCCAAATTTGCTATTACCAGATTTATAACTATGCCTGATTCAGAGGTTCATTATTAGGAAGCTTATGTGTTTCCTAAACAAGACGTGTTCTACAACCTCCATCAGTAACAAGGCTGACAATTTTGATGACCATCTGCCCAATTCCTTTGTCTTGGTTGGTTCAGGTCTTGGGTGGAAAAAGCAAAAGTGTTATAGTGTTACTTATTGTTCCTCTAAAATTTTTAGCATGTGTGAAATTATTAACCTTTACTAATGTAGAATTTAACTTTTAAAAAGAAAGTATAAACATTAGCCCATACACAAACAAACAAATATGGATTTCAAGCATTAGTTGATCTAGTCTTAGAAGGTTTATCTGCTAATAATCACTGTTTAGGTGACCACCAAGTGATTATAACAAGTTTAATTCTCATTCAGCTACATGCTTCTCTTGGGCTTCAGATGTTGTCACTAAAAACTCAGTTTCATTCTAATCTGTGATAACTAGCATGCTACTCTGCTTCATGATTAAATTAAAGAATTAACTGGTAAGTGGAACCTGTATTTAACCCAGCCCTTCCCTAATAATGTTTGATATGTATTTATGTTTGCCCTTCATTCACCTTCATACTTTGAGGTTTATCCATATTAGTGTTATTTCTTATGTTGGAGAAACTGACTTTGTGTGCCAGCTTAGACATAGCAAGATTTGACCTTTAATATTTCTCCTCCGTCCTTCTGATATTAGTTTCATCTTCTTCAAACTCTGCTAATATCACAATCCCTTGTCTTTGAAGCCTACAGCTCATATAAATGTTTTTTGTGCATTGATTAATTTTAAAAGTAATTTTTTCTATATAAAATAGTAGTTTCTACAATTATTGGCTTTTGTCAAAGACAGTTAAGAAGTCTTACTCCATTTAACATTGAAAAATATATGTAAAAATGAAAAACAACTCACACATCATAGAAATGCCATTCATTACCTTTTGCCATTTTTGTCTTTTCCCGTGTCTCTAGGTTATAAGAAATTATCTGGCAAACATCATGTAACCCCACAGATTCTGAGCTTCATCATTTGAGTAAAAGCTATCATTTGGCAACTATTTTTCTTGTTACCTACTTACTGAAGGGGTTAGGTAGCTAGCTTAATTGGGAAAGTTTAGGGAGTCATAGAGATAAGGGGAGTCCATGGGAGAGGAATACATAGATGGAGACTTGAAGACACCAGGGTGCTTACCTTGTAGAGTGGACAGAGAAATATCACAGGCAGATGGAAACATTTCTGGCCTAAGCAATCAAAATAGCCATAAACCAAGGAGAGACGGGGTATCTTGGCCTGAGCAATCAATGTGACAATAAGTTAGACCTTGACCTGAGTAGCTGGGAGAACTATAAGATAAGGCTTTCTCTGCCAGTATAACTGAGAGAAAACCATAAGATAAATCAAAAGTGACACCAACCAGCAAGTTAAGGGAAGAGAAGATGGGTGGAGGTGGGGTAGAGGGGTACCACATGGGCTTTGAGCATTGAAACTAGTTCTACATAGCAGAACGACCAATGAGGAAGCCCCAGGGGGGCCCAAATTAAGAAAGGGGGCCAATAAGAAAAGATCAGATTCAAGCAAAGAATGCAGCTTATATAAATAAACTAGAGACAAAGGGACACAAAGAGGGAATCTTTTTTATTTCCCCATTAGAGAGAGGCTTTTCCTATTGAGGGGGTCCCTCCCCATGGGGTCCCCTATGGGGACACCCTGCCTTCCAATAAACATCTACATTTTTTATTAAAGAAGCCTTTTTGTCTGCGAGTTTATTCTTCAAAATTCACGAGGACAAGAACCCACCAGAAGAAAAGTCTGCACCCCAAACTCCACGTTTCATTACCACATTTATCTCATCAATTTAAACATCTTATTCTCTGGATTTTGAAATTGTACAGTTCTAACATTTATATGAGAGATCAACAGCATAATAAAATGTATTTTCACTTGTGTCTTAAACAAATTAAAAATCTAAAAATGCAAATAACGAGTTGAAGCTGTCTGAATACCTTTACATTACAAATATAGGTAATAAATTATAGGGTGAGATCTATTGCCTAAGAATGCAAATGAACCCATTTTGAAAATATGATAAAAATCTTAGTAATTAATAGGAGGAACATTTTGGAAAGCAGAGATGACCAAGAGTCCTTTAGATGAATAATGGTTGATGCTGGGTAACAAATTAAAAATAAGCTTTCTCTTGGGCAGTGGTGACACTTTTGAGGATACTAATCAAGGGTGATACAGACTAAGGGTGATAAAGCCATAGGCATAAGTCATCCTCCGTGTGATTGTAGGGGTTTGGTTTGAATTTGGGTCACCTGGAGTGAGAAAGCTGGGGTCAACTGCAGGGAATGTTCTGGCAAACTGGAAGGAGATAATGGGAATAATCGTGTCTGTCGAAGAACCAACTTTGGAGGAAATGTTCAAATATTAACACAGATTACATATTAGATTGCTTAAGTCGAATTAGTGAGAAATTGTGGCTCTCCCTAGTTTAAGATAGGCTATAAACAATAACAATGAAAGGTTTATTTAATTTCCCTTAAGGGTCATGTAAAATATAGAAGCAGGAATTGGCTAACAGTTTAAAATACGACTTGACATCTTTTAGACATGTACCAAAGAAGTTTACTGTAAATAGTGTACTTGCCTAGGGGCACTGTAGAGTTTTGTCCACTGAAATGTGAAAATAAAATTTAACTGAGAATAACAATGTGAATTTTTTCTCCAAAACTGTGCCTTAAGATATTTGGAAGTTTTTGTTTTAGCTTCTGTTCAATTTTCTTGACCACTAGCAATTGTACTAAGTGATCTACTTAATTTTTATACTTTCTTTTATAGTATGAACTACAGTGTGTTAAATGACTTAACACCTTGTGAGGTCACAAACCAAAATTAAGATTTTTAATTATCATATCCTCTTAAAACATTTATAACTAAATAACTAAGTAAGTTTCCTTAAAAACAATTACATCAATCTGCTTTTGTAGTAGAATTAGTTTTCCTATTTATGACTTACATAATGAATGGGAAATTAACCAATTTGGAAAATTAAAGGCTTTCTAATATTTCCATTGTGGATGTATTTACTTTTTTTATTTCAGCACATGAAACCTTTCAGGGAAAGTGTTGACATTTAAGCTAGTAGATTCCAATATGAAAGAGATACCTGCAGGAAATACTAGTATGGGACAACTTAATTTCACCTGAAATCATTTCTGAACTCCAAATAACCAATTTACAACTGAATTTTTTAAGACACGGTATTTCATAATTTAATACTCTGTGTAAATATCCCAATAGCATACATAAACATTAATTTTTCAATCTAATTTGAATGCTATAGAAACCTCAAAAATCATTAAGTAAAGGTTAATAAACAATTTTACTAAGAATCCTTATGACTCTTCTCGGGGAATTTGAGTGTATATATGAAAAAAATTAAAATAATTATTCAGTTCCCTTTGTTTGAAAAATATATAAAAGGTGCATTAGGAGAAATTCGTTTATTTTTAAGGTAAACAGTTAAAGATCAAATTTTATCACTGCAATTCGCTATTTTTGACTCCTTTGTTTCTCAAAGTCATTCAATCTGCAACATTTTTGTAGTTGTTTCTCAAGATTCTTTTATGATGTACATCCCAGCCCTGACTAAGGATGTGCACTGTCATTATTTTAAGCGCCTTAGTGCAAAGATTTTTTTTCCCTTAGGCATCATACTTTGTCAACAGTTCGATAAACCTGCAAAATGTTTTACTTATTCTGGAAAAAGTGAAGAAAAAACAAGTTTAAGCCCATATGTGAACTTATATGTAGTGACTCTACAGTAAAAATAAATGTCAAAATAGACTCTTTCTTCACAGTGTCAAGCTAGCCAAATAAGGTGTTTCATGTAGGTTAATGGAATGCAGGGATATATATCATTATTCTTTAGATTATATTTGACTCAGATTATATGATGAATGGTTTTATTCTATTTTTTGGTAAAAGACAGCCTGAAATTAGTCCCAAATGTGAATACAGAAACAGAAGTAATACACAGCAGATACCATCTCTAAACCATCATATCCCAATTAAAATAGAGTCACTAAAGTCTCAAAGTGATATAGTTAGAAATTTAATAAAAATAAAGGTTTTTATTTAATTAATAAAGGTTTTTATTTAATAAAAATAAAGGTTTACATTCATGGCTAATGAATGTAAACTACATGTGTGGGGTAGACTCCTGAAGCTAAACAAATGATAATAAATGTAACAAAAACTTTTTCAAGAATTTTTTGCATTAATTACTTTTAACATACTAAGTTTAATTTAACTGAAAAACTGAGTTCAATTTCAAAGTAAGAATAGATGTTGTTTCTCTAACTTACATGAGAAAAACATATTTACATAGGAAGACTGTCCCTGAGACACACTAAAAACTCTGACACACTTAAGGTTTCTTAGAAATAATGCAAAAAGAAATTCAGAGGAGAAGAATATTAGCATTTAAGAATTTTTTTCTTTGTCACAATTTATTTATACATTTAAAGCTAGCTTGAAACAAACCCATCATATCTTGTATCATGCCTCTATGAAAATTTAAAAGAAAAATAGCTCATGATTTATGCTCTCTTTAGCAGAGCAAATAAAATTCATGTCAAAATACCATACTGTATCTTAATGTACTGCATTGATTAGACTCCTTAGAGAGAGATAACAAAGCAGTGAAGAATTATAGAGAAAGTTATGAAAAAGAGAGCAATTTAGTGAGGTAAACCGGAGCACAGCTTTTATCCTATAGGTACCTGATCATTCCATAAGAGGAAAGTGAGTCTTTCAATCTCAAAGTGAGTCTTTAAAATCTCAGCTCAGTCAACTGAAAGTTTTGTTCAGCCTCTCATAGGGCTAGGAGACAGAATTTGACATTCAAGCCACAGATTCCAAATGCTCCATGAACACCAGGAAGCATAAGTACAACAAACAACTTACCCCTAGGTACATCATGGCAAAAAAGCAAAATACCAAAGGAAATCTTAAAAACAGCCAGAGGAAAAAAGACTCATTGCCAACACAGGCGAGGCAATAGGAGTTACAGATGACCGCTCAACAGAAACAGGGAGGCTAGCTGTGATGAAACGCTAAGGTCAAAGTGCTGATTAAGTTCAAAATGTCTTACAAGTAGAAAGTGGGTATGATGATTCAACGGACAGAGCATAAAATACAACATCCACATGACCATTAGACACTTGAAAAGTTGCTTCTGTTGTGTTGCCGGTGATCCAATAAGCATCCTCCTCACCCACATTTAAGTTATTTGTATCACAAGAAGCCAACAAGGACATTTTCTAGAAACCCTTTCCCCCCATGGGTCTAGTTTCATGTTTGATAATAAAAGGCATTTGCAATAGAGCTGAAAGTGGGAGAGGAAACAAGGCCAGGAGACCAGAAGAGTGAGATGATATTTATAGAAGCTACATGAGGAACTCTAGACAAACACTACTATGTATATTCCCAACCAAATTCCATGCATACTTATGCCCAAAAGCATATACAAGAATCTTCATAATAGAACTGTCTTTTAAAAAATATATTTTTATTGATTTCAGAAAGGAAGGAAGAGAGAAAAACATCAATGATGAGAGGATTATTGATTGGATGCTTCCTGCACATCCCTCACT
Organism: Vespertilio murinus; assembly: GCA_963924515.1. Lineage (NCBI taxonomy): Eukaryota > Metazoa > Chordata > Mammalia > Chiroptera > Vespertilionidae > Vespertilio > Vespertilio murinus. Next base: position 163,127,884 of record OZ004705.1, read on the forward strand.
GGGCACTGAGCCTGCAACCTGGGCATGTGCCCTTGATCAGAATCAAAACCCAGAACCTTTCAGTCCACAGGCCAATGCTCTTTCCACTGAGCAAAACCAGCTAGGGCAGCACTGTCTTTAATATCGAAGCAATGGAAGTGCCCAGATGTCCACTTGCTATAATATTCTGATTTATCAATAAAAAAGTAATTTTAACAGTGAAAATGAGTGAACTATAGATGTATGATACACATACTAGGTATATCTCAGGATAAATAGATTAAACCCAAGTCCATTTCTTTTAATATTTTTTTCTCCTCTTCCTAGTTTAAAGATAATTTCTCTGGTGTAAAGATGTGATAAAACATCAATCAAGAGAAACAAATTAGAAACTTGAGACCTTTAAAAAAAACTCCTTCTGCATCATTATATTTCACATTCAGTCTCTAAATACTGGCCAGTCTAATAATAGGTAAAATATTTTTGAAGTTTTATATATCAGTCTCTATATAAAAAACTGTACATAAAAATATATTAGCAGGATTTTATATGTACTATTATCCCCTTTTTGATGTGGAAGCTTAGGCATAGCAAGCTTAAGTAACGTGCTACACCCCACAACTAGAAACTGTTAACATCAGGATGCAAACTCAATCCCCTGATCTGAAAGACTGTGTTCTTAACCCACCCACTAGCCACTGAAGTATTTTCAAAATCTATATTCCCAGCCATCTCTCAATGCCGTCTATCTCAAAAGAGCCTCTTAGGATCTATGCTTATTATCACTCTTCTGTTGTGTTGCCTGATATCTTTCTGAATACCTTCACTAATTGCCACCTAGCCTACTGTTAGTTTTTTATACCTCTAATGGGCAACATTACCAGGAATCAATAAGTGTGGTATTTTCTTTGAAAATATTTTGAGTTGAACTATATAATCCTATCCATTCGAATTAATTGTATTAGCTAGATTAAATGCTTGGGGGGGGGGAAAGGACGGGGGTGGGGGAGGATGAGATTTAGCAAATGGGTTTACCAGTTTGACTTTTAAAAATTGCTTTTATTTTCTTCCTTGAAGCTAAAAGCTCATAATATGTATGCTCAAAAAAAAACACAAAACCTAATAATAATTATGGACTCTTTCTTTTATGTTTAGAATCCATTTACTTTTGAGAAGAATTAAGAGGGTTGTTACATTAAAACAGTCATGCGGGGGTACAAAGACCAGGCAGGAGAAAAGAGGTTACTGTGCATTTGCTGCAGCTGGACACTGAGTACACCTCTGACTGGTGCAGTGGCTGAGACAAATAGGTGATGTGTCCGTTTCCAGGGGAAGCAATCATCATCAGTAGTTAATGTCACAGCCTCCACATCCCTAGGTGAGACTCCTCAGGTTACAGGGGTTAACGTTGAGTGAAACCCTGCAGCAAAAAGCCAGCAGTGGTTTAACTTACCATTCTCTTGGGCCAGTTGGCTCTCCATTGCCTGCTAAAGCTCAATACAGAATAAACTATTTTCAGATTACTAAAAAAGGCTCTTTACTTTCTGGCCCTAAACCTGCCTCTGAGCCTTCTCTCTCTCTCTGTCCCACCGCCACTGCTCTTTGTCTGGGGCTATAGCACAGGCATCCCAATTGGTCTCTCTGCTTCCAGTCTTACACTTCCTACAGTAAGTTCTCCTCAACGTAGATAGGAGTTACCCTTTAAAAGCATAAACCTCATGTGGGCACAGCCTTGCTCAAAATCCTCCAATATTGCCAGGAGCACTCTAGCTGTGACTATAGTCTTTCCCAGAAGTCACCTGATGTCCTGACCTCCAGGTAGTATCGGGGATGCCTGATCAGAACAGGACCTTGTTGGTTACTTGGACCTCTAAGTTCCTGACACCAAGCAATAACAGTGAGCCAACACAAGTGTGCTGTCAATTTAGCTCTCATTACTTGCAGATTTAATGCAAATCATAAACGAGAGGGGGGGGGCAGGAGAGAGGGAGAGGGAGGGAGGGAGGGGAGAGAGAGAGAGAGAGAGAGAGAGAGAGAGAGAGAGAGAGAGAGAGAGAGAGAGAGAGAGAGAGAATGAGAATGAATTAGGGGTTAACCAAGGGCCAAAAGTCTCAATTGTCCTCCGGATTGGGCTATTTGCACATCTGTAGTTGCTGGTCATTCAACTGTCATAGAAGGCTCAGCATCCAGGGGGTTCATGTCTTATAAGAAAGACTGCTGAACTAGCTCAAGACAGCAAGACCCCAGAATAACCAACAGCCACCAAGCCAAAACGTGAGCTATCAGCATGGCTTATTTGCAGGAGGGGGAGCAGTGAGTGTCTCTGTTCTTAGTGGGGATGTCTGTGGAGGTGTTTGATCGTTTGATCGTTGTGATTACTTGTACCTTCAGGTTGCTTCCTTTTTGCTGGTAGCCCAGGTCCTGGCTGTTGGTCCAGACTTAAGTGTGCTCCAATGATAAGGTTCAAACTGAAGTTGGAGTTAGTTATAAACTCTGCTCTCCATAAATATTTCCCAGCACACTTAATATAGAATGCAAAATCTCTGCCATGCTCTACAAGCTCCATATTATTGTCTCTTAGTTTCTATACTGGCACCATCCCCTACCATTCAGACTTTTCCATTACTGGAAGATACCAAACACACTCCTTCCTCTGGACATTTGCACTTGCTGCTTCCTCTGACTGAATTGTTCTTGGCATCTGATATTTGTATATGTTTCTACTTTCTCTCCAGAGAGACTTCCCTTAGCCCTTACTCTTCCATAATATGTCTAATGTCTGAGAGTGTTAGAAGTATATTTCCAATTTTATATTGGATGTCTTTAAAATGTTGTAAGTTAAATTTTGTTGATCAAAAAATTGACTTCTAATTTGTGCTCTTTCTCCTTCTTGTACTCCTGACCATAACAGATTGGTTGACAACCCTATAGCTACCGTAGTAATCCAATTCCTAATTGCAATTTTCTTTGTTTACATTTAGTATTTAGAAGCACGGGTAGTGCTACTGAGGACTGTACTGGTCTTTGTCAATTGTGGCACAACCTGGCAGTAGTAAGTAATTGAGCGTGAACTTCTGTTTAGTGAATGTTATGCGGCATTTTGTAATTTTAGATTTTTACAATATCCCTACTAGACATAACCTGTCAGGTTTTAAGGGGTTTTTGTATGTAAATATTTGCTTTGGTCTCAATAGACTCCAGGTCCATGGTGGTTTTCCTATGTTCTGTTTTTAGACAGTGGATGCTATTATCTTTACATTATATATCATCCAGGGTCATTGTCCTCAATGTAACAGCTTGAGAATGTCATGGGTCTAATAAATATTGGTAATTCAGTATAGGTACTGTCATTTTCTGTAAGTGCTTTGGGTGGATTCCATAAAGGCAAAATATAACATCAATAGAAAGCAGGGGTTATTAAGACTATGAAAAACACTTCTCTTAATCCTATTTCTATAAGCCTGATCGACATTTCCCAATATAAAACTTAACATTGCTAATAATAGTTATCACCACTAACCAAGGAAAATGATCTTGTCCTCCTTCAGGGTGAGAGTTGTGCAATCTTATGCACTTGTTTAATTCTCCTTTTCCTCCTATTGTCCAATAGGCATTTCCCTCTTCATTGGTTATGACTTCCTGTGGGGAGAGATATCCCCTCGGATCTTTTCCAGTCACCTCTTAAGGCATAGGGCATTTCTCTTTCTGTATTTAAGTAACTAGGATTTTGTTCTAAATACTTGTGTGGTATTTCTCTACATAGCCTTTCTCTTTAAGTGGAATATAGCACAACTGAATATTTCTTTTGCCAGCTTTTGGCTGAGTCAATTAATTTTAATTCCTTTTTTAACCAATCCATTAAGTCTTTCAATATTGCCTGCTGCAGTAGGGTTGTATGGTAAATGAAAATTCCACTGTATGACTAATCATTCTGCCATTTTTTAAATTTTTCTTTTACTTTAGCTGCCATAAAATGGGAACCTTGATCACTCACTCTTTGAGGTGCCTCATGATGGCTGCACCATCTTGCCAATGCTTTTATAGTTGTTTTAGCATCTGGATTCTTCTAACCCAGAGCTATACCTATTGCTGTGTGTATAGCTACCATTGTGCATGCATATTTCTGTTGAAATCCTGATTTCATTGGTCCTCGGAAGTCAATCTGCACCACAATATCCATCCAGCTTATAAGTGTCCGATGGTGTCTTATGTCTAAATTGTTAAAAGTTTGCAATTCTCACATCCTTGTATGGACATTCTTACTTTTGCCAAACTATCTGGAGATTTCTTCTCCTGTTCCATGTGCTCCTGGATGTCTGAATTCTATGTGCAGTTTTCTTATGTCATGGTCACTAGACTCTCTTAACTATAGGATATAGCACAGAATCCTGTAGTTTTGTGGATATTTTAACTCATTTTTAGGCCTATTCCTCTCAGGGATATCCATCTTAACTTTTTCCTTTTCTATCTCTTCTGGTTTTATCTCGCCTCTTGTTAATTGATTTGCTATGTCACTAAATCTAGTGTTGGCTTCAGAATCTTCCTGATAAGCCGATATGTGAATCACATATATTTGGAGTCTGTATTTTACTCTTTCCAGCTCCTGCCAATATTCATGTGGCCATCCATTTTGCCTTTTATTTGAAAACTTGTCTTTTCCCATTTCTGTGACCAGACTGCTATCCCATTCACCACCACCCTATGAAGCAGTACAATTTTTTTTTTCTGCAAAGGAATGTTAATGCCAATACTGTTGCTATGAGTTCTGCACATTGTGCATTTTTAGACTAACCAGAGGATCCGAGGCCCCGATTGTCCCTCGGCCTGAAAGCTTCCGCTGTCCATGCGGTCTGTCCACATATAGTGTGCGAGGATCCGTCTGTAAACCAGGAATTGCGCAGTCTTAGACCAGGAGGAGCCCCATTTCCCTCTGCAGGCATGGATGTGCTCCTCCCTCGGAGTATCTCCGGCAAGCCTATTTCTGATCTGCTCAGTGCGTTTCCTCTGTGAGGAAGAGAGGCTGTCCCTTGGCCGTGGCACTTCTTGCTTATATGCACCACTTCCATGTAAGGGACCTTCTGGTTCAGACACATTCCTGCCACTTCTTCAGGACTAAGCTTTGTCCAGGCCAGGACCGGAATGGCCCATCTTAGAACCAATGGTGAATTGCCAGCTAATGGTGCTGTCATTTTTTTAGGCTTCAAATAAGAGCCAAATCATTTTTCCCCCTAAATTTGTATATTTGGTAGGGGTATATGGGAAGCATCTGGTCCAGAATTCCACTGGTTTAAATAATAATTTACCCTGAGGACTTTTTTGTCCAGAGAGCCCATGATCCAAAGTTTTTTAAAGATCTTTTTAAAAAAATATGTTGTTGAAAATATTACTTTATGTCCCATTTCCCCCCACTGATGCCTTCTGGCCCAACCATGCCCCCACCGCAGGCCTTCACCACCCTATTACCTGTCTGTTCTTAACTGATCTCCAGGCCATGGGGAATTTGTTTTTGAAAATGACTAATGTATTCTTTCATGAAGTTAAATGCCTGTTGTTGTCTTTCTGTCCATTCAAAATGTGAGGCTTTTCTTGTTCCATCATATATAGGTCTAAGAATCATACCTAAGTATGAAAATTGTTATTTGTGGTACACGTCTTCCTTCAAAGGACCAACTGATTCCTAAAAATGTCACTGTGGTACCTGGACTATGAGTTTTGTCATTGTTTTAATAGTCCATTCTTTACTTCTTAATTGTACTATTTATTTTTTCTGTTTGCCATTATTCATCATGATAGTATCATCTATTAGTTATTAGAATTATTGTGAGTCTATCTGTGATGTTAATAATGCATGTGCTATCACCAGGCTATTCAGTAACTCTGTGATAATCTTTTAAATTGATACTGTATTCCTTAAGAGGAAAAAGTTATATATTGTCTAGGTTTTTCAAACATAGGAATAGTGAAAAAAATATCAGACATATCAACGGTTACAAAATATTTTTAATTTCACTTATTCTATTAATAACAACCTCTGCATCAGGCAATACTTCATCCATTTTGGGTGAACATTAATCTAAAATCTACTATCAGACTATATTTTCCTTTTGGTTTTAATACTGGCCATATAGGGTTATTATACAAATGAGATCTGCCTTTTTCTATAATGCCTTCTTTTAATAGCTCCTAGATTTTGTTTCTAATTTATTCATGTCCTCCCTTTTAAGGGAGATGGTTTAGACTTAATTTTCACTACAGCTAATTTTAAGCTTAAGATATTGTTTAAGTTTTTACCTAGGAATGAAGTCTCCTCAGATTTTTGCAAGGCTATCCATTATTAGTATATTCTCTACATCTGGTGATGTGTGACCCTGTAATTCTATGGGTTCCGGGTTATAATTATACACAAGAAATTTTCTAGGCCAGCAATGGGTTCCTTTTCCTCATAGTCCTTCTACCAGTACTGAAATATTATTTTACATATTCTAAATCATTGCTTTAAAAGTTATTTGTGATCCTGTATCAATTAAAATTCTATAATTGTACCCTGTACTTATTTGTATTTTTAGCTTGATAAATGGGGTATTTTCATATCTTACTTTCCACTCAGCCTGGGATTCCACGCCAGGGATTGCCTGTTTTTTTTGTGATTGAAAAAAATTTTAATGAATTCTCTAGTCCTATCTTGTTCAGGTGTTTGTTTCTTTTGATAATTCTATGTTTTTCTCCTGCTTGATGGTTTATAGATGGTGTAAAACATTTGTTTTTGGTTGTATGGTTTGAAATTCTGTGTGTTTGATGACTTGGAAAATATCCTTTGCTTTAAGAAAGGATTTTTTTTCTATTGATAATGTGATGTTATTTGTTTTATACCTAGTAGTAAATGCAAATTTGGTTGTTCATTTAAATAAGTTGCTAGTTTAAAAATGTTTAATTTCGTGCTGTGAAATGGAATGCATATATGACATTTTCATTTTCTGTGGTGCCGCTCTTAAAATGACTTTCTTAAATGCTGACACTGCTAGGCTTATGAAGGTGTGTTTAGCCCTGAGCAGTCATAAACCAGTGACAAAATGGCTAGTTTTCTCACTATCTTCATGTGCTGCTCATTTGTGTTCTTCTCATGTGGTCACCATATGTTATCATATCTACTTTGGGGTATGCATTTCTCCATGCTCTAGTGATCCAATCCCATAATGAGGAGGCTTGGTTTGGATATTGGGCAGTTAGCTCAGCAGCTCTGAGTTTAGTAAATACTATTCTTTCATGCCTGAAATTTACTTCATTTCTTTCCTCTCAGCAGAACTGTCTTTAGGACAAATACAATTTGTATTCAATACTAGCAAGCTAATCAATGTCTGCCCAACTTTCTTGCTGAAAATCTACTCATTGTTTATAACTCCTGTCTATCATCTGACTTCTACTGTTCTATTGGGGGGACCATCTCCATGGATATAATTAATAACTTCCCTACTTACTACAGGTCTAGCAAAACATCCATTATCAAATGAATTATCACAGTCCCCTAGATCTTTGGGGTGTGGGTTTGTGTTTTGCTTGGTGGTGTTTTTGTGTGTGTTTTTTGTACAATATCTGTATCTATTCATCTGAAGTTTACTGTCAGCTGACTTACTTCTCTGAATAATTCTCCTGGACACGTTTTTTCCTTTATGTCTATCTATATCCACTTGCAATAAGGTTTTTAACAGTAAGACTGGCACTTCTTGTTTATTTGCCCTACTTACTAGGGGTTCTACACTTCTATGTACAGTGAAGTCTGTATGTAAATCACCACATATTTATACAGGCAGCTTCTTAAGACTTTGTACCTCCATCTCATACCTATTGGCTCCTACGGACAATACAGTTTAGGCTTCCTTTTCAATGTCAACTTTCTTAGTTTATTTCCTAGTGCTAGCATTTTTAAGCAATTTTTGTTGCAACCTTAATATAACCTTTTAACTATACAAATTCAAGTTCCCACCTTAAGCAGCATAACTAGCAGTACCATCATTCAATCTTTTCTCTTTCCTTTCTGCCAAATTATATATTTATTTAGCCAACCAGCTGCACAATAACTGACAGGTTCCTTATTATTCCTCAGTGTCACTCGGTGTCTTGACACCCACATAGTATGGAGGAGTGTATGAACTAGACCTGGACCCTAGGTGTTCACTGGGTCAACTTATCTCAACAGAAAACACACACATGTATTAGGGGTTAATGAACTGAAAGTCCAAGTGTCTCAAATGCCCTCCGGATCTGGCTGTTCTCAGAGCAAGGGTTGCTGATCACTCAGAATCACAGAAGGCTTCATGTCCAGGGGTCTGTCTTATAAGGAAGGCTGATGTACTAGCTCAAGACAGCAAGACCCCAGAATAATCAAAGACCATCAAGCCAGACACGCAAGTTGTCAGCATGGTTCATTCACAGGAGGGTGAATAGCAAGTGCCACTGTTCTTAGTTTCATTTCCTTCTTGTGGAGGTACCTCCCCTCACCTGCACTTGTTAGTTTGTGGTCTCCTGAGGTTAGCCCTCGAAGTCCAAATCAAACTATGTGGCAATGTCCATGGAGTGCTTGGTCATTGTGATTACTTGTACCTGTGGGTTGCCTCTCTTTTGCTGGCAGCCCAGGACTTGGCTGTTGGCCCAGATTTGTGTGTTCAGATGATAAATTGGAGTTAGTTATGCTAACTCTGCTCTCTACAAATATTTCTCAGCACACTTAATATAGAATGAAGAATCTTAGCCATGCTCTATAAGCCCTACATTTATTGTCTTTTAGCTTCTATGCTGGGACCAACCACTACCATCCATGCTTCACCATTGGCTGGAAGACACCAAACATCCTCCTACCTCAGGACGTTTGCACTTGTCACTTCCTCTAACTGTATTGTTCTTGCATCAAATACTTGTATGGTTTTCTTCTTTATCTTCCTTACCCATCCTAACTAAAAAAATATCACTCATTATTCCCCTTGTCCCACTTGCATTTTATCATATCTTCCAACATAATCTATTTGATGGTGTTCTTATAGTCTTCTTTCTTCTTTACAATATTTGTAGGAACTTTATATTTATTTACTATTAAATTCCATGCCCCTAGAATAGTGTGTGCCACACAGTAGTTACTCAATAAATTTTTAATAAATAATGAACATATGAACATAGCATATGACTTACCTACTTAAAAACAATATTGTCTTTAGACATAGGCATTCTAGGTCACTTTCAGAGAAGCTCTGTCTACCTTCTAGTGACTTTGCACAGCCTTCTTACTTGCAATCTGCAAGCCTACTCTGGATTGCTTACTATTTCCTAAGATGCTTCAAGAAGTCATATCTTTATACCTTTCCTTAAAACAAATCCTCTTCCTACAAACTTCTACATTCTCTTCTCCACTTAGTGAAAGTCTACTCACCAATCAAGATTCATTCATCAACTAATACCTTCTTTGTGAAAGCCCCACTAGAAAATGTTTATGTCCTATTATTAATAAATATGCTTTTAATTACATAATGCCTGGATGCAAAAATAAACACAAAAATCTATTATTTTTTGGATAATATAAAATTTGCTTCAATTCCTGAATTGGCCCAGCTATTGGAATATTCATTCTCAATCATTACTGGGATTTTTCTCAGGTCTGGAAATGAGGGTCTTGGAATCTATAAAGTCCAGATAATTTGTAGAAATGTTACATAGTTTTAAGAGCATGCTTATCTCTGTCAATAAGTCCATTGTCTTAGTTTGTTGAAAGTGGAGAGCGCCAGGGCTTGCAAGTCAAGTTCAGGTCCTAACTTGTAATTTATAAAGTGTTTGATAACTCTAACATGGGGAGAAATCCCCACCTAATCCCCTACATGTAAATAAGGACTATATGTCTAGTCTGGGAAGATCCACAATTCTAGAAACCTATTCTTCTTCCATTCTCATCCCTTCTTCAGATATATTTTTAGGTATTTTGCTTTCACTGAAGCCTGACCCTAAAATCTAATCCTCAAATTCTATTATTTTCTCTTCCTGGAACATACTAATATTTACTCATTAATTAGCTGAATCAAGGCCAATAGGGAGGAAAGGCCACAGATAGGCCAGGATACCTTCTTGAGATATGTGCGGACAAAACAAAAATTAACATCTCAAGAAATTATTCTTGCTATCCAGTACTAGATAGAATTTAAAAAGTCAGCTACTTCTATATACACGAATAGATACAGAAAAAAAAATGACTTTGAAGTAGATTTTTATCATTACAGGACTGTTCTCCTTTAGTACAAAAATAAGGCAAGTGGGAAACGCCCATCACATAAGTGAAGAGAGTAATATAATTGTTGAAAGCTGCGCCTCCCCGTGACATTGGTGGTATGTTCTCATTTACATGATTGTTCATGGGAGAGGGAGTGAGACAATCTGTACAAGGAATAAAGAGGCCTTCTTGAGAGGGATATGCCTGTGACCTCCATCACATCTCCAGGAGATTCAGGATTAAAAGAAAATTTTGTTGGACATGATGGTCCTAATTTCTGCTGCCAGGATAGGACTTCAAAATCCCCACAGTGAAATAACCATGCATGATGAAGGAGTTTTTGCTTATGATCTGGTTCAGTACAACAGACAAGCAGTTGAGGGGAAAAGACCAATTCAAAGAGCATACATGGTTCAAATAGCTGGGAAACAAAGACCAACCTGGAGAATAAACAAACTGTACCCCTTCAGCAAGGCATCGCCAGGTTATGAACAAGTATCCATTAGACTCGAAAGAACTATGTGTAACAATGACACTTTGCTTTGCTTAAAGAAATGTAATCTGCCGAAACTGGTTTGGCTCAGTGGACAGAGCATAGGCCTGCAGACTGAAAGGTCCCAGGTTCAATTCTGGTCAAGGGCATGTACCTTGGTTGTGGGCACATCCCCAGTAGGGGGTGTGCAAGAGGCAGCTGATCAATGATTATCTCTCATCGATGTTTATAACTCTCTATCCCTCTCTCTTTCTCTCTGTTAAAAATAAATAATATATATATATTTAAAAAAATAAATGCAATCTGATTTCATAGACTGGACATATCCCCTTAGCTTATGCAAATTCCAGGATGCTTGAAAAATCAGAAAGAATAAAGGCACAATAGGACTTGCATAATTAATTGGAAGAAGATAATAGATGTGACCATATCTGCTTCCAAGAAGCCAAAGCAGATACTATTTAGACATGTCTATATTTCCAAATAGACTAAAATTTTTATAGATTTGGATTGCATTTTCTTGTAATTTTAGTATGGAAAAAAGTTTGAAAACTTTAGTGAAAGAACATCCTATTGTTCAATGTTGAGAGTTTTTAAAACCGATACATTTCAGTCATCAAACTCTAAATTTACTATTAGTTTCTCTTTTCTTCCACCCATTACTCCTTGCATCTCCTAATTCTAAAATCCTGCTTTCCCCAAAACTACAGTAGTATGTATATTCATTCAATTAGGCTTTCTGTCACCTCCACGGTTTTAGTTTATCACTTTTAAAAGTCAGGTTATTCAATTTTCATGAAGATATTCATATGTATAACTAATGAGGTTTTCTAGCTGTATATTTAGTAGGAAAAGAGAGATTCTGTGTTTTTCCCAAATTGTGTTGGTAACTAAAGAGGATAGAAGCAGTCTCTACTTCAGTTCTCCTCCATCGTGAGTTAAAGCAGGTTTTGAGGGCCCTGGTACCCACAGACATAGCTCATCCACAGGCTCCTCAAAACACTCATTTATGTTCTGGTTTGATGGAAGGATCCTTTATGAGCAGCCCACTCAGAGTAAAGCATCACTTTTCTCATTGCCTGAGACACTTTGATCTTTGGGGAGAGAGTAACACAATAGTGAACACAAGGTAAGCAGCTCTAAAGTGGAAATACATCACCTCCATGAAACACACACACACACAGAAACACACAGGCACCATGTAAGAACTCTATAAATCAGAAAGGAAATTCTTTACAAGCTGCTTCTTACCTGTCAATATCTATCACCCCAAGAACCAGGAAAGCCTTAGGCAAGCAACAATTACTTTAGACTCAGCAGGCTGGCAGGTTCACTGACACCTACCACTGGAACCGATCCCACTCAAATATTATAAATTATGTCTTCCTTCCAAGCCACCTGATTTTCACCGTCTCTCTGCTTATACACAGAATGAAAAATGATCAAAGTTTTAAACTACTCTTTGATAAGACTAAGTCTATTTAGCTCCTCTCAAAGGCGGACTGGACAAAGACCCGATGATTTTGCTTGACTTAGAGTTCCCCAATAATAAGAGACTGACTCTGGGTTCACCAAATCAAGAAACACATTTGCTATATCACAAAGTAAAAGTTGCCAGCACTTTTCCTACAGGTCTCAGAATTTCTCAGTTTCCAGTGAATCTATTGACTATCACCAAATCCATATCAATCCAATAATTTGAGAGCTATTTGGGATTGTATTGTTTATTATGTCGTGCCTTTCTAAGAAAGAGTATCATAATTTGATTAGGTAATGTCACCTAATTTACAAACCAATACATTTCCTACTGTCGTTTTTCTCACAGCTATCTCCTACATTTTAGTACCTTGATTTATACATGTTTTTCCCCTTAGAGCAGGTCTGCCTATTTTGCTGCAGTAGAGAGATCATTTTGGCTTTGGTGGGAGGGAATAATCAACTATGTTTTCCTCAGGATTATCACTTTCACTCATTAATCTTTTTATTTCCAGAAAAAATATTCATGACTCCATCTACGGATAACATCCTCTTCCACTCTTTGTCACCTCTTCCACACCTTATCTATTTGGCTGATTGTTATCCCACTTTTATGAAGGACTTGAGCGCTAAATCAGAATCCTCTTGTCCCTGTCATAAGTCTAGGTGGTAGTAATGTCCTAGGTGCATATTTCATTACATACCTTAACAGTTCTTTGACCTCATAAACTCCTGTGAGATTCTTTATATTCCATTTGAATCATCTACGTAGAAACCTCAATGCCTGGACATATTTCCTTATTCAATCCATCATTTAATTAAAATTCATACTGAAATATTTTCCACCCAACTATAAATTAATTGGCAGAGGTTAAAGAAAACAGAGAAGAGGAATAGTTACTCCACCTGGGAAGTAGAGCGATAGGCAGTCTGGAGGAATGCTGTCTAAAATTAACATCAAAGGAAAAGTAGGCGAAGCTTAGCCTGGCAGTGAGGGAAGAAGACTAGGATGAGAGATGATAGGGAACGCAGAAGAAGGAATTTTATCTAAGTAAATTCATGAATAAAGGGAAAGAGATGTGAAACTGGTTGTGGATTACCTCTATAATGTTTGCTGAGACTGGGAATGATAATAAATTAAGGTAACAAAAGAGAGTAGGGTATGATCATTTTTCTGTTAACATGCTTTAATCTTATTTATGGGCAGGACAGAGCTGTTGAAAAGTCTTAAGCAGAAAAAAGTAAAATGACCAGATATTCTGGGTGACTAAACATAATTTAAATAATGATATTCATGTCTTTCTTTGGTTCCAGAAAGTTAGAGCCTTCATGGCTTTGAATGTTTTATGTTCCCATCTCTTTGCCATCTATTTTTTGAGTTTCTATTAGACATTTTTTGAAAACTTTTGTCTTCAATTTGTCTCAATTTTAAAAACATATTTTTCACCTCAATATTTCACTGTGCTGACTCAGTGATTTCCTCAAATATATCCTCAAATTTGCTATTTTTCCTTTGGCTATATCTAGTCTGTTTAATCCATATATCAAGTTTTAAATACTTTCATTATCATCTTTTCTGATTTCTTTCTCATGCCATTAAGCTTTTATGTTCTTTATAAATTTTGCCTGTGAGCTCATTTTCAAAATAAAATTTCTTCTGTGAGTTCTGAGCATGGGCATGCATGGTCCTGGCATACAATAAGTAGTTTAGACTTCACAATGGGGGGATTTGTCTTGCTATTTTCACTAGAGAGTTCTGGGAGTTCCAGTTTTACTGTATTCTCTTATCTTTGGGTTTCTTAATCCTAATGATTGTAGAACAATGTAAGGCCTCTACCCACAAATGGTGCTGCTTATAGGCTCTAATGTATTACAACAGGGTCTTTTACAACCTATGCTGAGAACCGGTAGCCTATTTTTATGTCTTGATCTTATGCGAGCCATATATTTTTTTGGTTCCTAGGAACCAGTCCCAACAACCCCATCTCCTATATACCCCTCAAGGATCACTTTAAAAATTCATTTTTGCTTTCTTCATAAAGTTTACATCTGTTCTATCTAATATTGCACATGATAGGTAAGTGAATTAAATAGATAATTTTTGAACAACTGAATAGTATTATTTGTTGTTCAATTTCTGACAGTAGAAAAAGACATTTATAGTAGTCATAATCTCTCAATAAGAAACCCTTTTTAAAGACAATGCAAACTGAAAAATACATATTGGAGAGCTGACAAAATTAGAAAACCACAATTTTGTTACACAGTGAAACAACTGAACCAAGCAAGGATCATCACTTAATTCTAAAACTATTATGTAAAAATGTATAGGATATTCACTGGGTGCAAAAGTATCACACCAAAGATACCTTGATTATTACAAAGAGGATACTCTACCTCCAGAGAGGAGAGATCTGGTCATTACTACCTTTCAGTGGTTACCCAGGGCCACACCAATAATTAGGGGTCACCTGGCATTAGGTATCTTCTTATGTGATACAAAAGAAATTCAGTTTTGCCTCAAACATTCTTTCGCGAAATTTTAACCTGAATTGCCTTAAAATATAGACCTAATTTTCAATGTATAAAATTCATACAGGGACTAGAAGAAGCCCACGAGGAAATAATAATAATAGGCAAATGCAGAATGAAGAGATAAGGTCAGTTACATTCTATAAAGAGCCAGTGCCATTGGGGAAATAAAAGTGTAGGGGACTATACCAGATTGGAAGAGAATAGGCATAACCAAATACATATGTGACTCTTGATGGGAAATTTGAACACATAAAAGATACAGTGGGTGCACACAAAAAAATTAGAATATGATCTGGGAATACATGATTTGGAGTATTTGTCATTGTTCTGGCATCATGGCTTCACAGTTAATGGCATTTGTATAAAATGCATGCTAATGTATTTAGGCATGACGTGTTATGATTTCTAAAGCTTACTTTTAAATGCTCCAGCCTCCTATCCCTACACCTGGGTAAATATAAAAAACAAACATGGCAAAATATTAGTAATTACTGAATCCAGATGGTGAGAATATAAATGTCCATGTCATTTCCACCAACGTTCAACCCAAGACCCAGAACCACCACGTATAATAGAGTATAAATGAAGTAGACCTTAGACCTATGCCCTCATGGGTGCTGAAGAAGCAGTCCATGTGTGCTGCTGGCCTTATGTCTAGGGTTGAGCCTGAAGTCATTAAAAAGGTACACAGCCAGATAGGCAGCTGGGAAGGGAAGCCGGGTATGGACAAGAAGGAGGGCAAACTGGAAAGTATGAGGTTGCAGTGGAATCCCGTTTGTCTCTCACCATTCCAGCTGCACTGTCATGGTGACCTGTAGGGAAAACGGACAGTGTTTTCCTCAGAGGCGCCCTGGTACTTTCCCAGAAATAATGAAGCTAAAGAAGATCTAGGAGGAGCTGTGGGGAAAGCCAGGCCAGGAGCTGCCCCATTCCCACAAAGTGAGCTGCCAATTCAGCAACAGCATGCCTGACATCCTGTATAAACCTCAGAGCATAAAAATTAAAGCCGGTTTTCTGAACAGCTTTCCAAAAATTGTGCATAAAATGTCTTTTGTGGTTAGGGCTAATCAGAAACCATAAAACATAGTAACTCTGGGAAATTAAGCACATACAATACAAAACCACCAAAATCTATCTGTGTGTATACAAGTTTTCATAACAAAAGTTAAAAAGTCCCATAAGACTTTTATCATACAGTAGAAATCTTTGTAAAGTAACTATTTCGTGCATTCTGAAAGAACTGTGGGCAGTGAGGCAGTGGTGGCACAGGGGTGGGTCTCGGCCCATCCTCAGTGCCCCCACCTGGCTCCTCCACTGTGGTGCCAGTCCCCTGTCGGCTGGCAGCCCAGCTCCCCTGCCACCACTGCTTCCACATGCTTACAGTACAAGTCCCACTCATACCCATTGACAGAACAGAGCCACTGGGGCCGGCACGAGTGGGGTGGAGCCATCAGTGAGTATAAGCACTGGGTGGGAGCAAAGAATTTTCAGTAACCACCAAAGGCTCACCCCAATAACAGCCACCAGCCTCTCATCTTGGTCTGGCACCCCTGCTCATCTGCTCCACCAACCTGCCATGGCAAACACCCACGATGTTCCACGCACACCCCCTTGTGGTCAACACATGTCATAATGATGGGTTGTTCAGTTTTTCCACTATTTAGTCTATTTGCGAATTAGAGTGTTATATAGAGAGATAAAACTATTTATAAAACTAGATTTTCCCCAAAAAATTCCCTTCTTAACCATGATGAGTTAGAAAGGATAGGAAAAGTCCTCTGACAAATGAAATTTTAATTTAATTATTGTAAGGTACAGTTGTGTCTTTCATACTATAATTAAAAGCTTGAATGTAAATAAACTGACATGTCTACCTGCCAAAGAAAATAGCTATGTAAGCACCTTTCTTCTCCTTAATGATATAAGCTAGAAATTGCTGATAATGTTCATGGACCTGTTAAATTTTTTTGAAAGCAAGACTTAACATCAGTTACCCTAAACAGTGAATTTGACCAACCTTCCCTAAATGGTCCATCCTAAACCATCTAATGCAAATGAATGAAGTATTCAAACAATTGACTAAAATAACACAGTTTGCTTGAAAGGCAGAAGAAGACAATATTTAAAGTCATGAGGAATATCTAAGATAAAAGCAGAGATTTGTTTGAAGTATAAGCAAGGCCTCTTCATTCTAAGGTTAAGAAGTGAGACGAGTGCTCTGACTAGACTTCCCCAGAGCTAGCCTGGCATGGCTGGGCCCACAGGCAGGTTTTCTTATCTGCAAGAAGTTTTTATGTGTACATCCCAGCATCTGTAGAAATAATATGATTCTCTAAATGTGACAGGACATGAGAAAGTCTAGGAAGCGCTGGTCTAACCTATACAACTGTGATGCTTTGATATTCAGGGCCCACTGCCTCGCCTTGAAATTCCCATTTCCTACTAAGCCTAATTATTAAATAAAAAAGTAAAAATTGAAAGGTCAATGGTAGCAACCATCCATATTAGTAAAAGATAGAGTAAAATATGTGAGAATTTATTTTTCAACTCAGTGAATTTTTAAAAACTTTTTACAAGTAACACATTCCTTCATGACAAAATGAAAAGGATAGAAAAGGGTAAATGTTAAAGAGAGCACAACTTTAATCGTATCTCCCCCCATCCTTTATCCATTCAATTATTATTTTCTGCAGAAACCACTGTCACTAATTTTTTGTTTCAGGGATATCCTCTACAGAAGCTGGAGAGAAATAAGTGAACATAATCTGTCTGAAACTGTGAACCTAAGAAAGACTCCTTGATAGATTGGCCATCAGCTGGTTTGGTAATTGGGATTTGTTCTCACCACACCTTCAATAATAAGAGTGGCTTACTGAGCCTAGAATGTGCAAACATCGGTTGGTGCTGAACAGATTTCTTCTGGAAATCTAGAATTTTGATGTATGCATGGCAGGGAGTGCCTATGTGGCCATCCCTCAGCAAAAACCTTGAGCATCAAGTTTCTACTGCGTTTCCCCGGTAGCTAGCATTTCACATATTATCACCCTTTGTAGCTGGAGGAAGTAGTGTGTCCTGCATGACTTTGTGGGCAGAGGACTCTAGGCAGCTGGACTTTACTAGGTGTAGCAGCTAATAATGCAGATTTTTTTTCCAATAGATGGAGTTACACATATGTTGATATATAGGTGACTTGATATGTATGTTATTTTGTTGTATTGATAGCAAGCTTCAAAACTTCATATGACAAATTTTCTGAAGGTGTTAACATCATAGGTATTTTTACGCTTAAAGATGTCGAATTTCATGCCCCAGAAAAAGAGCATTTGCAGGAAGTTTTAATTCATTACTGTATTTTGAAGAAAAGTGCTACTGAAAGTTATCATATACTTCAGGAATCTTATGGTGAACGTGTTCCATCTCAAGATACTTGTGAATGCTGTTTTAAACGCTTTAAAATCATGATTTTGATGTGAAAAAGAAAGAATATCCAGGTCAGCCAAAAAAGTTTGAAGAACAATTATAAGCATTATTGGGTGAAGATGGGTGTCAAACTCAAAAACAACTTATAAAAAGATTAAACATTGCTCAGCAAACAATTTCCTATTGTTTACAAGCAGTGGGAAAGATTGTAAAGGAAGGAAAATGGGTGCTACATCAACTGAACGAAAGACAAATGGAAAATGGGAAATTCATCAGTAAAATGTTGCTTCAATGGCATGAAAGAAAATCTTTTTTTTGCATTGAATTGTGACTGGTGATGAAAAGTGGATTTATTTTGAGAACCCCAAATCATGGGTTGATGCAGGTCAACCATCAACATCAACTGCAAGGCCAAATCGCTTCAGAAAGAAGACAATGCTCTGTGTTTGGTGGGATCAGGAAGGTGTGGTGTATTATGAGCTTCTAAAACCAGGTGAAACTGTTAATACTGATCACTTGATCACTACCAACAACAAATAATCAATTTGAACCATGCTTTGATTGTGAAATGACCAGAATGTTCCAGAAGACAAGGCAAAGTAATTTTTCTTCATGATAGCACACCATCACACACTTCAAAAACAGTTAAAAAATACCTCAAAATATCTTGCCTGGGATGTATTAACCTCTCCACCTTATTCACCAGACCTTGCTCCTTCAGATCACCACTTGTTCTGATTGATGGCACACACGCTTTCTGAGCAGCACTTCAAAACATATGAAGAAGTGGAAAATTGGGTCTCCGAATGGTTTGCCTCAAAACGAGAAAAGTTCTATTGGGACGGTATCCACAAATTACCTAAAAGATGGGGGAAATGTGTAGCTAGTGATAGACATTACTTTGAGTAAAACACTTTTGCTGTTTCTCTTGAAATCATCCTGTTTTCTTTGATTACAAAATCCTCATTAGTAACCGCTACAACTAGTACATCATGTGCTTTTTCCTTTGCTGAATTTGCTTTGTATCATTTGCTGTAATAAACCCTAGTCATGAACATAACCACATACAGTCATGGGCTGCTGACAATGGGGATGTGTCCGGAGAAATGCATCCGTCGGCGATTACATCACTGTGTGAACATCAGAGTGCAGTTATACAAACATGGACGGTATAGCCTAGTCCACACCTAAGTTATATGGTATACCATCTTCACCAATGACCAAAGCATCATTATGAGGCGCATGACTGTACTGTGCCCTGAGCCCTCCTAGCTGAACCAAAGATCATCCTGCAACTCCCCTTCTCCCAATTCACAAGCATATATATGACATAATTTGTTCATAATTAATTTTTGATGTAGCATATTTTAGACATTTTTTTCTTATTGGTGCCTATAAGCCCAATTTATCCTTCTTAACAGCTAGCTAAATAGTTTTTCACTACATAAATATATAAATATATAAATATATCAAAGTTTATTTAATTAGTCCTTTATTTAGGAATGTTTGGGTGTGTCCAGTCCTTTGCTATTATAAAAACTCTGCAATGAGGATCTTTTTAAATTGTCCACTCCTCCTTTGTGTGAGTAGAGCCATCTGTTTTAAGAAATCTAAGAGAAGCATTGCTAGATCAAATGGGATGCACACTTTTTAAAAATTTTTAATAACTTAACAATTTTGTTCCTTAAAAATCAGATCAATTTTACCTCCATCATTGTATAAAAGTGTGTTTCCCTTAGAAAAATGGACCAATCATAAGAGAGTTAACTATCACAAAAAATACAAATGGTGCTTATTAATGAGATTGAAAGGTTTCTTTTCATAAGAGAAATGTCAGTTGAAACTATGATATAATTTCTCCCTTTTCAAATTAGTATAGATCAACTTTAAAAAAAAACCCACAATGTTGGCAAATTCTATTATATACTTAGAATTTTTCTCACTAATTTATATGAGTTTTTTACACATTAGCACCTTCTGTGGGACATGAGCTGCAAATATATCTCCCCAAGTTGTTATTTATCTGTTGTCTTTGTTTATGGTAAATTTTAAAGCAGAAATACATTATGATTACATAAATTTTTATGGCTTCTTAGATTTGTGTCAAAATGGGATTTTCTTTAAACCAGTCCTTGAGCAATGTAAATAAGACATTTATATTCCAGACTTTGTGTCTGTTATATGAAAATATGAAAGCAAAAATATAATGGAATGTACAAAAGTATATTTAAAGGAGGAAAATGATTTCTTAAATTCTATTTCAAGTAAAGATGAATTGGCAGTGTTATATCACATCTGTTTCACCCACTCCTGATCCACCATTAAGAACATTAACATCCCAAATGACACTTTCTAAGGAGACCATATTTCAATCGCATTGGCACTAGTGCATAAATAAATCTTAATTTCAGGCTCTAGTTGACATTTCAACTGGCTATTATAAATTACTTGAATTCTTTTACAAGTGAATTTGATTTAAAAGCTTCTAAAGCTGATGGACAGGATATGGCAATGGCCAACCTCTATATTCACTATAAGTTTTAAACATGCTTATCTCAAATTTCTCAATATTTGAGTATGTCCTTGCAGAAACTGCATTTAAGAAAAAAGAAAACTTGGTAAAAATGATGCCATCTGTATCATGCAGTATATCACTTCAGAAATTCCAAATTCAAACACAAACAACCCCATTTAATATAGAGGGAATATGCTAATTGACCCTCACACCATTACAAAGGTGACAGCAACCAAAGCCAATAAGGAAGGAATATGCTAATTGACTATCCTGCCCTCAAAGATGGTGGTGCTCATAGCCAATAAGGAGGGAATATGCTAATTTACTGCCATGCCCTCAAAGATGGTGGTACTCACAGATACAAGATGGCGGCACCCAGTCCTCTCTGCCCCGCTAGGGTGCCTGCCTCCTGAGTCCTCCTGTCCCCTCAGCCCCCCAGCCACCCAGGGCTGGCCTGAGGTGCAGGCAAGCTTCAGATGGTGGCTACTCTCAGCTGCCCAGGGCCACCCGAGGCTCAGGTAACCAGGGCAGGCCAAGACTTGTGCTACAGGCAGTGGCAGCCACAGAGGTATGATGGGGACATCACACCATCACACCTCTGATTGTTGGGTCACCTCACCTCTGATTGTTGGGTCACCTCCTGCCCCTGAGGGCTCCAGGACTGTGAGAGGAGGTAGGCTGGGCTGAGGGACCCCCTCCAGTGTATGAATTTTCATGCACCAGGTCTCTAGTAATAATAATTTCATTCTAATGAATGATATTTCTCCCCTCCCCAGGCTTCCTAACTTCTTTCATTCCTCCATCTTTCCTTCTTTTCCTCTCTTCCTGCATCCACCTACTTTCCCCCTTGCTATTTAGTCATAACTAATGATAAGAGCTCATCTAAATAAAATAATTTACATGCAGACCAAGTAAGGTGGATTATATTTGTAGCCTCATTTTACAGATAAGGAAACTGAGGCTTGAAATTGCTAAATAACTTGACCAATATCACAAAAAAATGGAAGTACAGGCAGTGAAATGCCCTGTTTCACGGAAAATAAGACAGTGTCTTATATTAATTTTTGCTCCCAAAGATGCGTTAGGTCTTATTTTCAGGGGATGTATTATGTTTCCATGAAGTAAGTCTTATTTTTGGAGGATGTCTTACTCCAGCTGTACCCTTAATCTATGCCTCTTTGTATATTTAAATGTAAAATCATCTGACTGTATTTCATCTTTTAATTGTTTTGTTTACATACTTAAATATTGCCCCTTTGGGTTATTATGTGCAAGCAGAAAAAAATAACGTATAAATTTATAAAAATCAAGAGGAAAATTCATCAATATTACCCCAAAACACTATTGCTCAATTTGCTCTATATTCCTCACAAAATAATCTTAAATTAGTGAAATATTTGATCACAAGTCAACAGATCCTTGTCTCGCTTACCATTAAAATAGAATCTCCTGTCTGCCTCAGATAGGATTAGGTCCTCATTAGCAGCTCACAAGTTTGGGCGAACTAACATAAATCTCCAAGCATTAGCACTTTAGCTTACAGCACCATTGATTATTTTTCAGTTTTCCCCCTCTCCTTTGTAACATTTTATGTTCCCTTCACTTAGGATTAGGAAGAAGAGGTTTTGCTATCTTTTCTCCCCTCCAACCGTCATTATTCTAAATTGCTTTTCCTTCTGTCTCTAATCATGGTAAATTAACTAATACCTGGGTTTTCAAAAGTGTCCTTGCATTCTTTCCTTTCACCCTAACTTTTGTGAAAATATTCAACTTCATTAAATCTTATTTGCCTAGGAGTGCCAGTCCCAAATTTCTAAGCAGCGGTGTGCCATGTATTCCCCTCACATCCAGTGCTTATAGAAAAAGGAAACTAATATATATTGATAGCTTAAATGCATTACTGAAATCTCCCTTAAGATAAAGACCTAGAGGCTGACATTTTAAGTAATACATCCATTAACGCACTGCTAATGTACCGCAAAACCAGGATTTGAATCTCTATATGAAAAAATAATTATTTTTATTCCACTATCCTGACATACAATCGCTTTTGTGGAATTTCAAATACTGAAATTTTTATAGGAGCCCTTTGGCTACTGATGTATTAATTCTTAATTTCCAAAAAGCTCAAAGTACTTATTGCTCTTTCCTTCCTTACTCACCTTTGAATATAGTAGATGCAAGGCAATTTGATAGGCTTATTGAATATTATCTAACTTATATAGGGTTTTCTTATGTCTCAGAAGTTATTATTATTATTATTATTATTATCATTATTATTTAGCTCCTCACATTTGTAGAGAGAGAAACATATTAGGGCCTCCTTTTCCTAGCTTTGTTTATCTTAAATATCATCTCACACCCTTCATTCAAAGTTCACATTGAGGCTTATTTATAGTGTCTCAGTCATTACTTTCAGTTTCCCTGTTATTGTGTAAGATTGCACATGCTATAATTGATCCAAAGAGCTTTGAAAAGCAAAACGCAATGTTGGAATGCCATACTAAAGCAAATCCTTAAATATGAAAATACGTTAATAATAAAAAAATTGAAAGTTTTATTCTTATTCTAACATTCATTTCTAAGAACAAACATATAATAAATGAAATTTAAAAATTTAGTAATGAAAGTAGAATCTTGGTATTCCTAAAATTAAAAATCTCTAATATGAAGGTAGAATGAGTCATTAGCTATATCCTGAAATTTCTCTTAAAAGATTATTATATAAATCCAGGTTAATAAAATTCAGGAGCTTAATGCTAATAACCACATTGTCTAACACAATTTTAATTATTATAAATCAGAATTAGTGATTTAAACTAAATAAAAACCTTTTTCTTTTTTCTTTTCTTTTCCATGAGAAGTTGTTGCCAAACTCCTACATAATACTTGGCAAGAGTCTACATCATTACAATAACCTCAACCATGGATAACATGATTTTTATTTAAATGGATGCAGTCTTTACTATGTTTTTCCTTTTGCAATAGAAACAGTGTCACTTTATATTGAAGTTTTCTTTTTAGGTTAATCTTATCTTCTGAGAGATATAGTATTGTGAAACAGCAAATTTAATCTTCAAACAAGTAGTTCCCTAAATCCATCTTTATGCTTGTCATAATTTTTATTTTAACTTACTAGATGTTTTCCAAAGTCCTTCCAGCTTGAATATTATTCCATGTGCCTCACTTGATGGAAAACAGTGTAGCACCCAAGTGTATTTCAAAATTTGAAGCCCAGCATTTACTGTCATATAATTTTCCCCAGAAGGTACATCTTACTACTTGAGCAAAAGCAATTCTACTTCAACATGCAACAAATTATAATGTATGTGTCTTTTTTACACGTATGCAATTACAGCAGGAAGGTTGGATATCAATGTTGTGTTATATAGTTCAACCAAGATTTAAAATGCAAGGAAGCTTAAGAGGAGTTGTAAACGTTTGCCTTATGGCCATCACACATCTGCCTCTCAATCGTCTGTGACAGTTTCCTTTTCCTTTCCCTTCCCTCAAATCTTCCCCCGAAGTCATGTGTCACTTATCGCAAGGGAAAACTCCTAAGGATGTTTCCTGAGGATTTTAGTCAGGGTTGATAGCTCACTCCTTTCATTGACTACGTTTTTTAAATGTATTCCTTGGCAGATGGTAAAAGCAAAGTAATTAAAGAATACATCTTTATTACTGATTATGGATTTGATATTTATGACCAGAAGGTAATTTATAATATTTGATTTTAAATACCATCGTCCAAAGCATATGTTTTATTTACATATTCAAAGGCACAGTAACAAGATATTAATGTGATCTGAATGAAAACAACAACAGTCTTGTCAAATTTTGACATTTGTCCTTAAATACTCTAATTTCTAATCTCCTAAATAAAAAAATTTCAAGCCATGAGACTTTTAATTTATACCTTGTTGCAAGGTACTTTTAAGACAATTGAAAGAGAAGGGACAGCAGATTAGTAATCGAACTTCTACATGACAAGGCAGAGAAAGACCCAGGATAGAGTGAAAAAGCCCTCGGAAGAGAAAAGAGAGTCACACAGCATTCCAATAAAGTTAAGTCCAGTGACCCATATTTTGGGTGGGGGAGACTAAGAAGGACAGGAAAACATAATTCATATAAATCTGAATTAGTATATATATTTTGTAAGGAAGAATTAACCGAATTAAACTCAGGATAATGAGAACATGACTGCCTTTCACAGCTGGAAGAACCTTTAGTGGAGTCTTACATTACACAGGTACAAGTCTTTTCCTTGCTGTATGGCATGGTACTTTAAACACTTGGGTGTTTTTTTAGAGCAACTTTGGGTTCACCCCAAAATAAAGGGAATTATACAGATTTTCCCATGTACTCTCTTGCCACCACATATGCATAGCCTCCCCCATGATCAACATCCACCACCAGAGTCGTAAAACTGAGAAACCTACACTGACATGTCATTATCACCCAGAGGACATGGGGTTTGCATGGTTCACGTTAGGGTTCTCTTTCGGTATCATTCATTCTATGGGTTTGGACAAATATATAATGAAGTGTATACACCACTATATTATCATACAGAATAGTTTCACTGCTCTATAAATCTGTGCTCCGCCTGTTCATCTCTCTCTCTCTCTCTCTCTCTCTCTCTCTCTCTCTCTCTCTCTCTCTCTCTCCACCCCCTAATTGAAAGAATGAAAACTTCCTGGCAACCACTGATATTTTCACTGTCTCCACACTTTTACCTTTTCCAGAATGTCATACAGTTGGAATCATAGGGTGTATAACCTATTCAGATCAGCTTCTTTCACTTATGAAGGAAACTGAAATGCATATTACTATTGTTCCACTAAAGGTCAAGTTACTCTTTAAATGTTTTTTTTTCTTTTTTTACAAACAGGAGACTATTGTTCAGAGAATCACAATGAGAAGCTCTGGGGAAATCAGAGTGCCTGAAGAAATCAGTGTCTGACTCATCTCTTACTTTGGGGCAAGTACTTTTGAGTGGAATGAATGGTAGTCAGAATCATCAACATTATTAAATTGTTTTATTTTTCTTAGAAGTATTTTTGTTTTTTGTTTGTTTTTTAATTTTTGTTAGACCCCTCTGCTTACATTTTAATTTTTTCAGACTTCTCTGCTTACAGTTTAATGCAAAATAATATGTGTGCACTCTATAATTATAATTGTTTATTGACACAGTAAAATAGTATTTAATAGCATTATGAGCAAAAATTAATGGAAGGAATAAAATTAATGGAAGATTCTTCGTTTTGTACACTGTGTAGAAAAACACGAGCTAAGGGTGAAGTAACCTTGGAAGGTATCACCGCCTGCGCCCTGCACTGGGGCAGGCATTAATTTGCACAGCACCCACAGAAGTTAAGATGCAGGAATCAGTTTTCCATAGACACTCAGGCAGGCTGGTAATCTACAGCACCAAGAATGTCCTTCATTGTGGCACAACACATTTTGTTTCCTTTACGTATGATGATAAAGGACATCAGGGAGGGGTTTGGGTGTGTGGCAAGTGGAGAGAGTGTGCTCTATCCACAGAAGCCAGTTCTTACCCAGCACTAAGAAGAATTTTGCTATTCGGGAAACACAGCAAAAAAAATGAACTTAGCATTGTCAGTTTTTATTATGCACAAAAAGCTGGAAATTTTGATTTTTTTTTGTAGTATTTCCAAATTTCAGCAATTAATTCTATGCTAGTCAACACTGTTTCAACCAAACTATGTTTTTAGGCTGGAGTATGCCTAAATCAATGGAGCAGTTACAAAGTTGTGAGGCAAATCCAAGTGAAATAACTGAATTCACTTCTGATCAAAGGTGTGTTTACCTGAAGAGACCCTATAAGAGATAGTGTCTCTCTTTAAAATGCTATGGCCATAAACCTTTGCTTGCTGACCTATACACATAACAAGCTAAAATCCTCCCTATTCACACCAAAACAGAAAGTAATTAGTACATGCCAGACACCACCATTTTCCATTTCCCATTCATTTTGTCTTACTAATACATAACCCAGAGGCATAGAGCAAGAAAATGAGGAAAAATAAGGTGGAAGGCAATGAGAGAAAAGCACTTTAACAGTTTATGATATGGGGAACAAGACACAAAGCAAGTTGAGTTCAATGATCTGTTTTTTGTTTTTTTTTTTAAAAAAAAAGAATTGAGTATGTCTTCAAAAATATTTTAGTAGAAAATCCATTTAAAAAAACTATCTATGTTATAGCTAATTTACTTTTGAGTAGACTGTAGATTACTTTTTACCTACTTTGCCCTATATTGCTTCATATTTTTATTAATAGTTAATATAATATCTGCCATATGCAGCATAGTTTTCCAAGTTGATATATTTTCATTGCAGACAGAAAGAATATTCAATAAAATAATTTTTTTAGATCTCAGGGATTTTTTTTCTATATGAAGACTGACAAAGACTGACAAGTCCCACAGAGATATAAAACATTTAATAAAATTAATATATATATATGTGATTATGAAATTGCAAAAAAATGATTATTTTATTGGGTTTTCATCCAAAAATAGTTTAAAATCATAGGAGAATCAGTTCTGCTTTGTTTCAAAACAATGGGAAATAGGTAGGGATAGGCAGTATAGTATATAACAGAATTTAAGTGTGTACATTGTTTTCTCATACATATGGAAGTTATAGAAACAGTACAGGGATTCTTCCACCCTTCATCCAGCTCCCTCTAAGGTTAATAGATTGAATATCCATTGATGGTACAATTGGTAAAAATTAAGAAGTTACAATTATTATAATTCTATTAACTGTAAACTCCATAATTCTATTAACTTAAATTTTACCTATTTTTAATGACCTTTTTCTGTTCCAGGATCCAGTCCAGTATTTCATGTCTCATTTAGTGGTCATATCTCCTCAGCATCCTGCAATTTCTGACACTCCCTCAATCTTTCCTTTTCCTTCAGGATGCTGACACTTTGAAAAGTACTTGTCAGGTATTTTGTACAATGTCTTTTGGTTTGAGCTTGTGGGATGTATTTTCGTGCTCAGGTTGAGTTTGTGCATTTTTGACAAGGATAACAACGAAGTGACAGTGGCCCTTCTCAGTGCATCTTACCAGAGGGTGGCTTATTCTGTTCAACATTATATGAAAGTCCACAGATGGACATCTTTAATTGTCTCTATTCTTTTTGTCACTACTAAAAAAAAGCACTGTCATAAATATCTTTAAGAAACATATAATGCCTTTCCCATGTGAGTATGTCTGCAAGACACGTTTCAAAAAGCAGGATTTCGGGATCAAGTAGAATTCCTGGGTCTTTTGACAGACATTGCTAAATTTCTCCTCATACAGGTAGCACTAGTTCACAGTTCTGCCCACCACCGACTGCTGAATAATCCATCCACCCCCCCCCCATTTGAAATGTGGCTATTTTATCCTACTTTATATTATAATAATTTGCATATAGTTCTTATCTTCCTTAATATAGTGTCAATCTAATGAGGATTGAACTTGTGTCTCAGTCTTTCTAAAATCATGTATTCCACATCAGAAGAACTTAGTAAACATTCATTAAATGGCTGAGTAAATGGGGTGACATTAAATTTTAATTCCAGGTGACTTTACTGTAGGCACTAGATCACAACAGAACTGCTCTACTGTTTCTGAATAAACTATAATCCAAATATGCAATAAGATGTGTCAAAATAAAAAATTACCTTGTAGCTTTTAACCAGACAAATCATTAAACAAATCATTATTACCATCAAATAACTTTGAGGAAGAATCAGTTTTTTTTAGGGTGTAGGAGTTAAGACACACTTCTTTTTATAGAATTTCTATATTCCCGTGTGTTCACACCTATTATTTGGGGGGAGGTCGATAGTTAGGGAGTGTATAACTGCTCCCAGCAGTTAGAAATGTAATACATGTATATTTCCCCAATGTAATGAAGTGTTACATGTAGAAAGAAAATTTAATAAACCTCACCCGAGTTTCACATTATCAAAAAACAAAAAAACAAAAAAAAACCACACAACTGGTGACACTTCTAAATGATTTTATGCTCACCAGTAGTTAAGGTGACTGTTCAAACAGATAAATTATTGTTTTTATAATTCTATCTTGAGTGAGATACTTTCGGTAAGAGATGTTTAAGATTTAATGTTCAGAATCGCCTGCTGAGGCAGGATTCCCATTCAGCACAGCCTGGTAGCTGTGACGTTCCCGCACGTGAAGACTGTGAGGGCAGCCGTTGTCTCTCCGGCAGGTTCTCCACCAGTCCCTGAGGGCCGGGCTTGTCCCTCCGGGCACCCATCAGAAGTATTATGGATGCCGAGGCCCTTTAAAGCCTTAGAAAAGGGGACTGGAAGAAGCCTGATTTAAAGGTTAAAGTCTAAATTCTTTAATTAATTATAGAATTAATTAATTATTAATTAATTGTGGGGCAGGGCAGAGCAATCCTCCATTTTGTGGCCGGACCCTAGTCCTAACCCAGCCAATCAGGGTCCATATCTCCTAGCCCTAACCCAAACAATCAGGGTCCATATCCCCTAGCCCTAACACAGCCAATCAGGGTCCATATCCCCTAGCCCTAACCCAATCAATCAGGGTCCATATCCCCTAGCCCTAACCCAAATAATCAGGGTCCATATCCCCTAGCCCTAACCCAAACAATCAGGGTCCATATCCCCTAGCCCTAACCCAAACAATTAGGGTCATATCCCCCCCTGTATAAAACCCATTGAGGTGTTACATTCTTTCTCTTCTCCGCCATGCTGACTGCATGAGTAGAACGGAGCCCATGCTAGCATGGAAGAGGCTCTTTTGTCTATTGCAGCGGACTCGGCTCCCTGGTGGTCCTTGGGGATCACGAGGTCTGGGCATAACCATAGGGTAAGAGAGTAAGTACTACGAATAGCTAGAATAGCTATAATCAAGACTGTCATTGCAAAAGAGAAAGGTGCCAGTTATTAATTTTTTCCATGTGTGCTAGAAGCTTGTCTTAGAATCTTCAAAATTACTATTTGAAATGTTTTCCAATGGGTGTCTACTTTGCAATTAATGCTATTCTTTTGTTGCAGAAAAACAAAAACTAAACTAAACTTTCCTTATCTTTATTTATTAAACAGGGAAGGGACATTTATCATAGTTTGATATATATATATATATATATATATATATATATATATATATATATATCCAAAAGGCTTAATTAAGTTTTGGAAGTCTGCCACTCCTATATGTCTTTGTGTGTGTGTGTGTTTCTTTTTAATCTGAGGTTTACTCTGAGTAAAGAGAACAATTATTAAGTGACTGTGACTGATTGCTATATATGTCCACTTGGGATACCGGATACTGATACCTGAAAAGGAAATCAATCTCAAATATTTTTTCTGAGAATTCCAGATTTCTAGCACTACACAGTCATGACCTCAAAGACTGTGTAGTGCTAGGAATGAAAACTTCATGGTAAATGAAAACTTTATTTCCCTCTACAGCAGCCTGACTGGTCCAGATTAAAGCTTCAACTTTGTAACTTCACTTTGCATCCTTGCCCAGTGACACTGTAATACAGGAAGCGTCTTCTCTGTATCCTGTGCCTGCAATGCACTGATGAAAAGTTTGGGGCCAAGCCGAAACCAGTTTGGCTCAATGGATAGATAGAGCATCGGCCTGCAGACTGAAAGGCACCGGGTTCGATTCCGGTCAAGGGCATGTACCTTGGTTACGGGCATATCCCAGAAGGGGGTGTGCAAGAGGCAGCTGATCAATGATTCTCTCTCATTGATGTTTCTAACTCTCTATCCCTCTCCTTTCCTCTCCGTAAAAAAAAAAAACACAAAAAAAACACAAAAAAAACAATAAAATATATTTTAAAAAAAGAAAAGAAAAAGAAACTTTTTAGCCAAGCCCACCTATCTCAGTTGATTAGAGCATTTTCCCGATACACAAAGGTTACAGGTTCGATCCCTAGTCAGAACACATACAAGAAGCTACAATGAATGCATAAATAAACAGAACAACAAATTCAATGTTTCCCTTCCTCCCTTCCTTCCTTTCTTCCTTTCTTCCTTCCTTCCTTCCTTCCTTCCTCCCTTCCTTCCTTACTTTTTCTCTCTAAAATCAATAAATTAAATAACTCCTGTCTAAACAAAATCATGAACTTGGAATAAATGAACAGTTTAGCCCATTTGGGTTTTAAATATTTGAAAGCTTATACCTACCTCTCAAAGCAGTACAGCTATTTAAACTTCTAAATATAGTAATGAGCAATAAACACACACACAGTTTGATACTTAATAACCCATATGTACTCTCGATTAAAGTGATTGCATCATAATGAGTTTTGCCTCATAGCAGGGGCAACTTGTCTAAATCTATGTCACTGGTATTTCATATTAAAGTCAGTTTTACATGAGAATGCCACTGGAGATGGGAAATTCCACGGATACATTTCCTTGTGTATTTTCTTGTGGAGAACAGTGCCATTATTCAATAATCTTTACTCAGTCTGAACTGTAGTGAGTTGATGGAGACTGTGCACTGCATTAGCCCATTATGTGTCTGTCTGAAATCTGTCCAGCAATCTGCCCGGAGCCCAGGAGACCGGCCTAATTTTGAATAACCTCACAAAAGTTGCAGTAGAGTGCAGATTTCTGCCCTGGTTTTACACGATTTTACATACTCTTAGATTTTACATACTCTTAAAAACTTTCTCGGGCTAAGAAATGTTCTTTTGGGGTAGCTAGTATTCATTCCACCTAAAGTATATGAACAGCTTCATGGGACAAGAGAGGGTCATCCCTGACCACCAGTTAGTAGATGAACTCAGGGTGAACAGTATCAACCCTACTCACTTGGAAGTTCAGCTTTTCTCCTCCAGGGAGTACAAAAGAGTAGCCCTGCCAAATGTAGGTCATGGCATGTGCTCCCTCTTCCTGCCCCTCTTTGAGCCTTTCTGGTTCAGAGACAGACACACTGTGGTGCCCTGGTCATGTGCTGGAGACTGGTCTTCCCTGCTCTACTCCCAGCAGAGCAGCACAAGAGGTCTTACTCCTGCGGCACAAGTAACAGTGGGTTTGATGTGATTTAATGGGAATGGAAACCTCTGAGACAGTCCAGCCAATGAAGGTATTTGATGACTTTACATAAAAAGGATCAAAGCCTCTTTGTTTCTCCCCACAAAGCAACTGCTGTCTATTTAAGACCTTCTAGAAAGACCTTAAAAAGGGAGCATTCGAAAATTCCTACTGGCCGTACCTTTTGTGACACTACAACCACTTATAGGAGATGCAAAGGGAAATACACATGGTCTTGGCTTCCAAGATCACAACCTGCAGGGCACATTTCCACAAATAGCCATACAAAAATGGACAGAAGAGAAAGTGGAGCCAACTTTTCACTAAAGTCAACAGACTATTTGAACTTCACCCAAGAGAGTCTTTCATCTTTTGATCCTGAAACTCTCCAGCGGGAATATTAAAATGATTCCAAATTAAAATAAAAACCATAACATTCCAGGCAACATCCTATTTGAGCATATGTCCTTGTTAAGAGACCTCAATTTTCATAAAAGACTGCTGGTGCTCTTGCCCAACTTAGCTGGTTGTTAAAATGTATGACTTGGCACTGATTCATGGACACAGAACACCTGTTCTCCAGGCACTTGTCAGGGAATATAACTCTGGCTCACTGCAGCAAAACCGAGTAAAACTCAGTCCAGAGAAATAAAGGTAAATATATAAATGTCGGAGGGAATTTTCATTTATTTGAACTAATTTGAGTGGCAGAACCCTCTTTCCTTCCATTCCTCAAAGGAAACAGATATCTCCTGGAAACCAAGAACAGGGGTTCAGATCTTGGTCCCATGTGTGCTATTCTCTGTTACCTGACTTACAATTCCCTCCTCCTACAGGCCAACTTCGACAGCCTGGCTGGTGCTACTTGGCTGTCTGATGACATCTAATCTTAACTACCCATTAGTTTAGTTTATAGGATTGACACCCAGAAAACAGGCTATCATCTATCTTTCTCTCCATCTCTCCCCGTTCCTCCCTCTCTTCCAAATGGCAGGGGAAAGGATGATGATTGCTTGAGACACAGCCGGAAGTGATCAACATGGGGAAGGAACAGGACCTAGAGCACAGGTCACCTTGGTCCATCGTGGATCAGACTCCTATTCCTGATACAGCTGAAAGGTCAGGACTATTTTTGCAACATCATCTTTCAGGTTTACTACTAGGCAACTCATGGAGAAGAGAAAGCAACCAAAACGTGTGGGGGAGTGAGAAATGGGAAGGTAACATATTAGGGTTCACAACAGGTGTGCAGGGCATCCATTTGTATAGAAACTCTAAAATACAGTCTTTAATGGTGATTTATTTGCTAACATCAGCAGTGACTACCCTGAAGTATGTCATGGCTGATGCCTTTAGCCTACTAGAAAAGTGTTTATGGGAAGCGCCCTCAAGACAAACTGTGAGGATGTAATTGAGGACCTTAGATGCACAAGTAACAAGTCTCTAGCATCTCAGTATAGACAGCAAATATGTTTTTGTTTTACAAGACCTGTGTTATGTGTAACAAATCATTATATGCCTTCTCATTTGCTACTGGAGATCTAGAAATGCT
The DNA here is from genome assembly GCA_963924515.1 of Vespertilio murinus. NCBI lineage: Eukaryota > Metazoa > Chordata > Mammalia > Chiroptera > Vespertilionidae > Vespertilio > Vespertilio murinus. The sequence goes on from OZ004705.1 coordinate 163,161,168, forward strand.
AAATATATTTTTAAATGTCTTTGTAGATCAACCTTCCACCTTGATTCACCTTACTTTTGTTGATTCACTTTACTATTTTACCTATGATCCTTCACTTATTTTAAATCTTATTCTTCTTAAGATTTTATGTGCATTTGAGCTGTCCCTCATATCATTTATTTAGTTGGTTGTGGCACTAAAATATTAAAATTTTAGAAAAATTTATTTTTGTTCATGTCTATATCTCAGATAAAATAATTTTAAATGGCAACTCTATATGGTTTTGTCAATATAAAAATGCAGAAATTTTCCCATGGCTTGCTCAGCAAGTTTCGAGTTATTTTTTTCTGTTTTGACAGTCCTAGTTAGAAATCCTTTCCCTTCCTCTGTGTTTTCTTAGGCTCTATTGTAATTACTGCTTCCTGGCCTCATAAGCCTCTTTAAACTCCCTTCCAAGAGTAAAGATAGAATTTTTTTAAAATTCTCATGTGGTTAGAAATTTCCAAACATATCCAAAAGGTACAAAATGAAGAGTAATGCTATGCTTCAAGCAGCTTTCAAGTGTCAAAAAAATAAAAAAAGAATGCCTGCTCGTGTTTCACTCCCTCCACAGGGAGACGGGTATATACGTGACCCTCCTCTGAAGTGCTGACTATATATAAACTCTTTCAGAAACTTTTTTTTTATCTCACCCTATATCAAATGATGCTGCCTGTTATTGGAGGCAGAGCAGTTAACTTGTGCTCCTCAGCTCCCCAAGGAGACCACGTGTGCTCTTTTTAGCTCAAACAAGACTCAGAAGCCCAGCCCTCTGGCACCGCTACTGAGTCCCAGCCTCAGGGCATGGCTCTTCTGACTTGTCAAGGTCAAGTGCCACTTTATTAGGAAGCATCCTCGTACAACTGGATGAAACATTTGCTTTTTCTTCAGCATCAACATGTTTGACTTGTCAAAATCTACTTTAAAAGTTATAAAACAGTGATGTATGAATAAACTAATAGGAAATCAGGTTCTATTGGAAGTATATTTTCAACTACACTCAATCTCTGTTTTCAACAATCTACAGGGATTATGGCCAGCTGAAGAGAACCAGAATTAGGTAATAAAGCAAAAGTGATTGACCTCTGACAGGCACTCACTGCTGGCATTTTATTTATGTATTTATTTATAATAAATCTTTATTGTTGAAAGTATCAATGTCACCCTATTTCCTCCATTGACTCCCTCCACTGCTGGCATTTTAAATATTAAACAACTATTGTTGTTTTTGCATTCCCTCTATAAACATGTATTAAGAGCCGATCTTGCAGCAAGCATTGGAGTTTACAAAGGTTAACGAGATATTTTCTTGTCCTTAAGCAGCTGACTGCTCTGACTAAATGCGTAAGTTCTAACTAAATGTATAAGAGGAAAAACTGAAGCAATAACAAAACACCTTATTCCCAGAGCATATTAATAGGGAAAAGAAACCAATTTGGGGTAACATTTTAAGGAAAAACTGTCCTCTGAGCTGAATTTTAAGATGGATGATTAGAGTTTTGGTAACAAAAGAAAGGAAAGGAATGTCACAGCAAGTACTGAAGCATGACCGGTGAAAAGGCAAAGGGATGAAAATAAATCAAAATTTTTTTTTACTTTAAAAAAATGACAATAGTAATAAAATACTAAGCAAAGGCCATATATAACAAATCCATAGCTAATATGCTACTCAATGGAAAAAAACCTGAAAGTGTTCCTCTTACGATCATCAATAAAACAGGGATATACATTTTCACCACTGTTATTTAATGTAGTACTGAAAGTCATAGATACAGCAATAGGACAGGAAGAATAAATAAAAGACATCTAAATTGAAATAAAAAGAAGTAAAACTGTCATTATTTACATATAAAATTGTGTATAGAGAACTCTAAAGATTCTACCATAAAACTAACAGAATTAATAAATAAATTCAGACAATTAGTAGGATACAAATTAAATATTCAGAAATTGGTTGCATTTTTACCTGTCAATAAGGAACTATCAGAATGGGAAACTTAGAAAATAATTATTTATAATTGTGTATAAAAAATGAAATACCTACGAATATATTTAACCAATGAGTTCAGAGACCTGTTCTAGAAAAATTATAAGACACTAAAGAAATTGAAGAATATACAAATATATGCAAGCAGATACTATGCTCATAGAAAGGAAGAATTAATATCATTAAAATAACCATACTACCCAAAGCAATCTATAGATTCAATGAAATTCCTATCAAAATACCAATGTCATTTTTCATAGAACTAGTAGGAATAATCCAAAAATTTATATGAAACCACAAAAAAACCTGAATAGCCATACTAATCTTGAGAAAGAAGAAGAAACTCAGAGGTATCACACAACCTACTATCAAAATATATTACTAGGTAATTAAAACAGCATGGTACTGGCATAAAAAAAAGACTCAGAGATCAACAAACAGAAGTGAGCCCAGAAATAAAACCACATTTTTATAGTCAATTACTATATGATAAAGGAGTCAAGAACACTCAATGGGGTAAAGATAATATATTTAATAAATCATGGTGGGCAAATTTAACAGATACATGAAAAAAATAAAACTAAATCACCTTCTCAAAACCATATATAAGAATAAACTCACTATCGATTAAGACTTAAAGGTAAGATTTGAAAGCATAAAACTCTAGGAGAGAACATAGGCAGTAAACTCTCTTCTCTGACATTTCTCTTAGCAATATTGTTCCTGATATATCTCCTCAGAGAAAAAATAAACAAAAGGCACTATATCAAACAAAAATGTTTTTGCACCACAAAGGAAATCATCAATAAAATGTAAAAAAACAAAAAAAACAAAAAACAAAAACAACAACAACAACAAAAAAAACCTACTTATTGGGAGAAGATATTCACCAATGATATAGCTAATAAAATTTACAAATAACTCATACAACTTAACACCAAAAAAACAAAAACAAAAACAAAAAAACAACAAAAAATCTGACTGAAAGACAGGCAGAGGACTTTAATAGATACTTCTCCAAAGAGGACATACAGATGGCCAATGCATATGAAAGATGCTCAAGGTCAGGAATCATCAGAGAAATGCTACAAGCTCAATGAAATGTCACCTCAGACCTGTCAGAATTGTTATTATTATTAATATATTTTATTGATATTTTGCAGAGAGGAAGGGAAAGAGATAGAGAGCTAGAAACATCGACGAGAGAGAGAGAGAGAGAGAGAGAAACACTGACCAGCTGCCTCTTGCACACCCCCTACCGGGGATGTGCCCACAACCAAGGTACATGCCCTTGACCGGAACTGAACCTGGGACCTTTCAGTCCGCAGACCAACGCTCTATCACTGGGCCAAACCGGTTTTGGCAGAATGGTTATTATTAATAAATCAACAAGCAAGTGTTGGTGAGGATGTGGAGAAAAAGGAACCTTTGTGCACTATTGGTAGGAATGCAGATTGGTGCAGCCACTATGGAAAATAGTATAGAGATCATAATTTTTTTTAAATGGAACTGCCTTAAGACCCAATGATTCTACTATGGATATGTATCCTAAAAAACCCAAAACACTAATTTGAAAGAATATTTATATCCCTATGTTCATTGCAGTATTGTTTGCTATAGCCATGATATGGAAGCAATCTAAGTGCCCAACAATAGACAAGTTGATAAAAAAAAAGTAATGGCATTAGTAGAAGTGACATTAGAAGAAGTTTAAAAAATGTGGCTCTCAAGAGAAATTTCAATTGTTGTACTGTTGATATTTGGCTCTGTTAACTAATGAGTTTGCCGACCACTGACCTAGAGGGTATTATGCTAAGTGAAATAAGTCAGGAAAATAAAAATACCATCTGATTTCATTTACATGTGAAATCTAAAGAACAAAATTTTTAAAAGAAAATAGAACAAGACTCTTAGATACAGAGATTAGACCAATGGTTGCCAGAGAGAAGGGGAGTTAGGGGACTGGGCGAAAATGTGAAGAGATTAAGTACTACAAATTGGTATTTAAAAAAATAGTAATGGGGATGTAAAGTACATTATAGGGACTATGTTTAATAATATTTCTCTGCTTGTTTTATATCCCCACAAATTTCTTAGTTTTGGAAGGCTATAAAAGCCATAGGCAAACTATGTTCCACGGGCTGGATCCAGCCTGTTCAGCTGTTCTATCCAGCCCACGGAGCCAAAAGAGCAGAGGGTTCTCTTGCTCTCCCCTCCGCTCCTTCACCAGCAGCCCAAGATGAGAGTGCCAGCATGGTCAGGTTGCTTTTGTTTAGGCCCTCCGGTCCAGTTTAAGAACCCATTGTGGCCCGTGAGTCAGAAAGTTTGCCCACCCCTGCTATTGGAGCTTGAAATACTAAGGGATGACTTTGTAAAGAATATGATTTTCTAATCATTATGCTCTATACCTGAAACTAATACAAAATACTATTTAATGTAAATGTAATTGAAAAAATTTAAAATATATCAAATGTTTGTTAAAATTAACTTGGATTTATAGAAAATTCTATAAGATACTTAGAAAGAATACACCATAAAATCGAAAGAGCATTTACCTCATGAATTAAATAAATCTTTTACAATGATAATATCAGTCTATTATACTTAATTTGAAAATTTTAATTTGTTAAATTAAAAATAAAAGTACATACTCAGAAGAACTTCAGACATGAAAAGTTATACAAATAAAATAGCATTCAAGATATTATTAAATAATTAATACTAATATTTTAATGTATAAACCTAAAAATATAAGGCTTCGTATGGCTATTTCTTATAAAAATTGTATCAGACACATATACCTGTTTACATTCCTCTATCTATCACTTCTACACTGTGTATATTTCCATGAAAATCAGTTTTATAATTGAACTATGGTCCATTTAAATTTCCCTTCTTATCAGTCATTTTATTTTTTGGCCTTATGAACAATAACACAGCACCATATATTTATACCAACAACTTTGCATATCTGTACTATCACTTCCTTCTGTAAAAGTGACCTGTTTACCAGAATTTCTCTTTAAGTGGTTTACTACTATTTTAGTCCTTAGCCCACATAATACAGCTCCTTTTTTTTTTTTTAATTCTCACCAGAGGATATTTTTTCCATTGATTTCTAGAGAGAAGGAAAGAAGGAGAGTAAAGGGAGGAAGGGAGGAAGGGAAGGAGGAAGAGAGAGAGAGAAAGAAACATCAATATGAGAGAGACACATTTATCAGTTATTTCCCCACACACATGCCCCTACTAGGGGAACCTGAAATCAAAGTACTTGCCCTTGCCTGGGTATGCGATTCTTCCCTTTGGTGCACAGGCCGACACTCTAACCACTGAGCTAAACTAGCCAGGGAAGGATAGTTTCTTTGTACTTTTTTCTCTGGTGCTCCAGCTAAACTTGAGTTTATCTGTAAAATACATTTAGTTCTCTTTCTTTCATCTTCAAAGTTGGTGAAAAGATGTTAATTATCAGAGGTTCCATTTTTAAGACTTAGCTTAGGCTTTTTGAGTTTCCCTTTCCAATTATTTAAATCACTAGAGGCCCGGTACATGAATTCATGCACAGATGGGATCTGGCTGGCAATGGAGGCCAATGTGGGGGCTGACTGGCAGGAGGAAGGACTGAGGGAGGTTGGCCGGCTGCAGGGAGGCACTGCAGGAGGTTGGCTGGCTGGGAGGAGGGGCCATGGGAGGTTGACTGAGGGAGCACACTACTGGGGGGCATCTCCTGCATTAAGTGCCTGCCCCCTGGTGGGAAGTGCACATTATAGCAAGTGGTCAACCGGTCATTCTGGTAATTTTGTCATAATGGTTGCTTAGGCTTTTAATATATAGACTATATTCCTGATATATGAAGATTCATGCAAGAATGGGCCTTCTTTCTCCTTGCTGCTGGTACCACTCATTCCGGCTGAAGCTGCCTTTCACTCAGGCCTGGTGCCGCCTTTTCACTCTGGCCGAAGCCAACTTTCTGCCTTCCCACTCTGCCCACAGGCCCAGAGCAGGCTGGGGCTGGGCAGAATGCCTGTATCCTGCCCAGCCCCCAGCTGCTCAGCACCTGTGTATGCAAATTACCCTGCCATTTTGTTAGGCTAATTTGCATAATCATCCTGATTGGCTGGTAGACCTCGTAAAGGTACAGTCAATTTGCATCTTACTCTTTTATTAGTGTAGATAATTATAGGACAGAACTTCAAAGTCAATTTCTTGATAACTATAGATAATTGGTGGTCTGAAAATATTTTATGCATGACAACTATAAATATATGGGTAAAAGATAGCACTTTTGAATAAACAATGAGAAATATAAAGAGAGATTTAGAAGTGTAAAAATACATGCTGATTATAATGTACAGGAGTTGGCAAAAGTAGGTTTATAGTTGTTTATATGAAAAATAATATAATAATTAATGAATAATACTACAAGAATAAACTCTAATTCATGTACTCACAACTGTAAATCTACTCCTTTATTGTCAGCTTTGCACATTTGAACATTTACAATACTGATCAGATAAACTCTAAGATCATTTCTGACTCTTCAGATTCTACCATTCCATGGTCAATATGCTTGTTTTTCAATGTTTTTGAAACAGACATCTTAACATGTTTGTCTAGTTATGTTAGATGATCTAATCTTGATATAATTATCTGTATGTAGGCATTAATGCTTCATTTATCAGCAATGACAGGAAACAAAGTCTGTCAATTAAACTATTAAAAAGCATTTTCAAGTCACTACTCTTAACACCTTTAGGCACAAATATATTTTTGAGATATTGCACAATGGAAATTTTCAAGTGTTAAATTTTCAACTGAAAATATGATTATATATTGACAAATGTTTATTAGAAACAACTATTGGAAAAGTACAACTTCAGAAACCTTGGGGTTTGTAGGGCTATTTGCTTCTATATTATATAAAACCAAATTGATGTGATAAGATCTATTTGCTAAATTATATGTATGCTCAATCTTTTTAGAAAAAGATTTTCTAGTTTTCCATAATTTGTTTTGTCTAGTCCCTCTGTTGATTTCTGTCACTTCCCTGCTGTCACTGTGTTTGGCTTATAAATCTACTCCTTTAGTTTATATGATAACCTGGGTAATGATATTAATATTCTGAGTTAAAATGCCTGAGCTTAGTAATATTTATTTGCTACTCAAGTTTTATTTTGCTTATTTCTTACTTTATTATCCTATATTCTAATTTTTGATGTTACTGGATCAAAAGAGTGCGATTTTAGAATATTCTTTAATTTTCTCTGAAAAATACATACTATAGTAGCTCCAACAGCAATTATTAATCATTTCATAATGGTGTTCTGAAAACAGAGCTGTTGTAGACACAAAAGGATGTTCACTGCGCACAAAGGTAGGAGAGAAAAGGAAAATTATAGATCCCTTGCCTCCTTACTAACACAAGAACATACTTCAGCAACTTTCCCCTCTATCTTCCACTACACCCTTCTTTTTTCTTTTACTTGGTCATGCCCTGGAACATACAAATATACTGCTATTTTTCCCATTTTAAAAAGTATGTTTTAATCTCACTATCCCCATCACCATGTTTTCTTAGTCGGGTTTGGAGCAAAATGACTCAAAAATTCCTATACTCAATATATTCAATTCCTTTTGTTCCCATTCTACAATCTGGCTTTTGCCCTCTACCTCTCTACTAAAACTGCTTCTTACAAAGTTGTTCAATGATCTCCATGTTGCTAAATCTAATAGCCAATCTCCATCCTCATTTTATTCAGCATAGCATCAGCATTTGACAAATTTAGTATCTCCCAAATTCTTTATATACTTTAACATGGATTCAAAAATATTTCCCTGCTTATCCTATATCATCCCCATAAATTTCTCTTTGGAAGGCTACAGGACTCAGATTTAGGTCTTTTTTTATGTTGGTATTAAACACCATTATTAAAACAAATATTATAGTTAAAAACTATATAGATGTAATGAGGAAAGATGAGATAATATTTTTATAACAATTTTCTTAAGCAGGGTATAAAAAGCACTAACTCTAATTCTTAAAATTTTCTCCCTTGCAGCATTATTTAATATAGCCAAGACATATAAACAGCCTAAGTGTCCATTGATGGATAAAGAAAATATGGCATATGTCCACAACCGATTATTTAGGCATTAAAAACAAAAAATCCTGTCATTTTTAACAATATAGATGAACTTCCCTGGAGTTCACTATGCTAATTGAAATATGTCAGAAAAAGACAAATACCATAGGATCTTATATATGGAATCTAAAAACCAAACTCAAAGAAACAAAGTACATTGGTGGTTGCCCATCTAAAAAGAGAACAGATTGGTGGGGTTGTGGGGCAAGGGATGTTGGTGATCAAAAGGTGTAACTTCCATTTATAAGAAGAGTGTGTTCTGGAGATCTAATGTATAACACGGTAACTAGAGCTAACAAGTCTATGTTATATACTGGAAAGCTACTAAGAGACTTGTCTTAAATGTTCTTACCACACAAGAAATGGTAATTACATAAGGTGATAGATGTGTTAACTAACCTCAAACACATTAAATACCTTAAACGTATACAATGTTATATGTCAATTTTACATTAATAAAGATGGAAGGAATTTGGCAGATTCTGGCATTCAGGAGTACTCGATTTAAAAAAAAATTGAAAACTTCTCTTAAAATCACATAATTAAAATAGTGAAAAAAATAAGTCAAAAACTAGGGGATGTTTGCAATAAATATATAACACAATTGACATATTCATTTTCTATTTCTATAACTAAAAAGTTAGCCCAGTGAGAGCTGTGTGCATGACCTACAAACACTGTAAGGTAATAAGTTTATTGTTTACTAATAAGCTGCAGGCTATCATCTCTTTCAGGAGGCTCTAAGGGAGGATTCATTTTCTTGCTAATTTTTGTTGGAAAAATTCAGTTGCTTGTGATTGTAGGATCCAAGTCCTCATTTTCCTGGCTGTTAGCTGAAAGCCACTCCCAGCTTTGTAAGGCTGATATGTTCCTTGGCTAATGGTCTCTTCTTCCATCTTCAAAGCCAGCAAGGGAAGGTCAAGTCCCTTTCATTTCATATCTCTCTCACCCTCCTTCTGCCTTCCTCTTCCACTTTGAAAGTCATGATTAATTCAGGCCTAGCAGGATAATCTCTCCATCTCAAGTCCCTTACCTTTAATCACATCTACAAAGTCTCTTTGTCATGGGAGGTAACATAGTCACATGTGACAAGGATTGAGACAGATATTTTTAGAGGCCATTAACCTGCCTACCACAGATTCATATCTAGAATATAAAAGTAATTTCTATAATATGGGAAAGAAACCAATTTTAAGAAATGGACAAAAAACTTGAACAGGTACTTCACAAAACAAGACACCTAACTAAGTATTAAATTTATAAAAGGTCCTCAAATTCCTAGCAAATAAATGACAGTCAAAATCACAATGCAATTTCATTTAACATCCACCAGAATGGCTAAAATGTGAAATAAAGATAGTTCCAAGTATTGGCAAGGATATGGCATAATTGGAATACAAATCTAGCTGACAGACATGTAAATTAATATCATTTTAGTAAACCCTTAAGCAGTCAGTATCCACTAAACTTGAACATAAGTATACTCTGTGACACTAATTCCACTCCAAAGTGTGTTAAGTAAAAAAAATGTTTAATACACGCATTGGAAAAATGTACAGAAATGTTCATAGGAGCACTATAAAAGTATAAAAATAGAAACAAATGGAAATAGATCAAATATTTACCAACAGGAGACTGAAGAAGAGTGTGGCATCACATATACTAGTCAGTAATAAGGACTGCAGCTACAATTCACAAGTGTTAAACAAAAAGTATGCTAGATATAAAAGACTACATAATTTATGACTTTTTAAAGTTGATCTTTTGTGTTAGAAGTCAGAGATTTTCCTTGGTGGGAAGTAGTGACTAGTAAGTAGAAGGGAAGGATTAAGGGTACAGTGTATTTCTTATAATGCAAATTAAATTGGTGAGTCTTTGTAAAAATTCAGTGACTTATGCACTTATGGTTTTTACATGTTCTGTATGTGCTATACAGAATTATATCACTTGTTTGCTCAAAAAAGTAATGACTTCCCCCCCCCCTTTTTTTGGTAGTGAAAGCCCAAATTTTTATAATGGATTCATGTCCTACTTCCTCTGCCCTCCATTAACTCCTCTCCCGTTCCTCTCCCTTCCCCTCCTTGCTCACTCTGCTCCAGCCCTTGCTGTTTCTGATGTCAGTTCCTCTCCCACCCAAGAGCTTTGGTTCTATCTAGTTAGTCTTCCTGGAATGCTCTTCCCATATATGAATCTAGCTCCCTAACCTCCTTCGATTCTTTGCTTAATTTCTATCCTTTCCATAAGACCTACATCAAACATTCCCACCCCAACACAGGCACAAACCCTGGGTATACTTACATTGCTTTACATTTTTCCACTACAGAATATCTGATCCTCTAACACACTGTATAGTTTACCTATTAAGTCTTTTGTTAAATGTCTCTATACTCACTGCAACCTTTTCATTTCCATGAAAGCAGTGATGAAGAAATTGAGCCTAATGAGTTGATGAATGATGCAGATGAATAAGTTAATGAACCTGTCTTAAGAAAGGTCTATTCACAAATTTGGCCCTGTGCTCAAATCTGATCAGAGAACTTGGATTTTAGGTGTGCCCCCTCCTGTTCCCCAACTGGTAGTGGTTGGTTTGTGTGTCTAGGTTGGGCAAACAATGTGGTTTATGCTAAATGCCTGCTTTCCTTCTGGAAGTCTGAAATTTTAGTACAGGCTAAGCAGAGGATGGTCTGCAACCAATCCCCAGTAAAAATCCTGGGCCTTAAGTTTCTAATGAGCTTTCCAGATAGACAACATTTTACATGTGTGGTCACAGTCTGGTGCTGGAGGAATTAAGCACATCTGTTATAATTCCACAGAGACAGGACTCTTTGAAGCCTGTAGTAGTGTTCTCCACACTTTGTCCCATTTTCCCTTTTCCTTGGTTAATTTTGCCATGTATCCTTTTGCTGTAATACATCTAAGCCATGAGTATGACTACCTGTCCTTAGAGTCTTCCTTGCAAATCACCAAATCTGATGGGGTTCTTGGGGATGTCTGACATGCTCATCATCCACAAATGAGGCAGTATAATATTTGTAACACACTCTTCTCATTTTACCCAGTGGCTCAGAAAACAAATGTCTAGGTTGGGCAGACACATACATATTGTGATGCAGGGACTCATTCATTATAGAGATGATATAGTAACGAGGCCAGTCCTTGACCATAGAGAAGGTAAAAATGTAAACTCAGTGTCAATGTCCTGGTCGTCAATACTCTAAAAATAAAAAAATAAATTATATGCATGCAGAGATAGAGGTAATATCTGAGCTTCTTGTGATCATCTGCACTAGGTACCCACAGAGACAGGAATTTGCAATGCAGAGTGAAGTGAGCCTGGCAGGATCTGAGGCAATGTGGAGTGCAACTGTTCTGACTAAGAAACAGCAGCTGCCCAGCGATGGCTGCCTGTGACTATGCAGGAACTAGAGCCCCGTGCTGCCAGGACTTGAAAATTCAAAGTCATAAGAGCATATTTTTAACTGAAGTTTTCCAATATGTAAGCCTTGGGGGAGGAGGAGGGGAATAGGGAGGAAGAAGAGGAAATGGAGAGAAACATCAATGATGGGAGAGTATCATTGATTGGCTGCCTCCTGCACATCCCACACTGGAGATTGAGCCTGCAATCCGGGCATACGCCCTGACTCAGAATCTAACCGTGAGCTCCTGATTCACCTGTCAATGCTCAAACACTGAGCCATGCTGGCTGGGCTTGAAACAACTTTTAAAGTGGCCAATCAAAATGTATCCAATGTAGTCACCAGTTCAGAATTTCCCCTTCTGACATGAAAATTGACAAAACTATGATTTGAATTCATATCCTAAACCTGAATACAACAGGAGGAATATATAAAATAAATTTCAATATGAAAGTACTGCAGAGATCTGGGATCATTAGACAGAATAATAACAGCTCTCATTTAGCAGTGAATTGTTTTCAGGTAACGCGATTAGAAAAATATATGAACAATAGCAAATAGCATCAAAGCTGACAATATCATTAGTGTGGTTTGAAGAAACTGACAAGACCAGAGTGTTTTTATTTTATCCTGGAGAATGGCAACCTTTAATTTCACACTGAAGCTAAGTGATAATGTCTATTTCTTCACCCCAAGACACAAATGCACAAGCAGCTAGGTCCCCACTCCCACCCTCATCAAGCCCACCCTCACCCCCAGGATGAACAGTGCCAAAATTACCATTTGGCTAAGGATCTGGCCTCACCAGGATTGTGAAAGTGACCTGCCCATTTTGTAGTCGGGTGTTTTAATTATGGATTTAAGGCAATCATTTTGGCCCTTCTCTCACCATTTGCTTTTGCTCTGTGTTATTGATTTGCCCTCTAAATCAATCCAAGGAAAACATGCCTTTGTAGAAATGTTTATTTTCTTTCCAGTGGGCTCCTTAGTGAGAGTTTGAATTTTCTAACCCGGAGGGCTGGTCAAAACATGATCTCACAATCTCATCCATTTGGAATGTGGTGTGATTCAAAACAGACCATTTATTTGTCCAGAAAAAGCCAAGAGGGGGTGTAGAAAAGCAACATAATCTGAAGTTTATTTTGTTCTCTTCCCTTGTTTTCAGGATTGTAACTCAACGACAAGACCTCTCTGTGCTAAAAATAAACCATTTATCTTTCAGAAATTAACTATGCCCCAGGTTTATTTTTCACAGCATAAAAATCTCTAAGAGCTGATTTCTTCAAAAGTTCTAGAGAAAACTAAAATGCCCAAACTTTATCTTAGTGTAAAATAAAACTTTAAAACTCTACTATCTCATTCTATTAAGTTTTTAAAATATGCATGCTCCAAATGTTGATAGGGCCATGAATGAAGCTTTAGAAAATAAAAATCAGATACATTTAAATCATTTTTTCTCAAGAAAAATTCAGTATTAGCATATATATATATATATATATATATATATATATATATATATATATATTGAGTAGGAGATCAATTCATTTTAGATGAGAATTAAGGCCTTTGTCCCAGGTCAAGTTGATTGGACTTTAGGAAGCCACAGTTCTGTTTTAGGATATGCAAGGCACTATCACAGATCACAGAAGTAATTGGAATAGATAACGATGTAAGTTAGGAGCCCAAGAAAAAACACCATCCCAAGATTAATTCTGTTACATAGTGTGCCCACTGTTTCTGCCAGAAATCCCTGGCTTTATGGTACATTTTCCTCACGAATCCCTGTTTTTTGTTTTTGTTTTTGTTTTAATATATTTTATTGATTTTTTTTACAGAGAGTAAGGGAGAGAGAGTTAGAAACATTGATGAGAGAGAAACATCAATCAGCTGTCTTCTACACACATCCTCCTGGGGACGTGCCTGCAACCAAGGTACGTGCCCTTGACCGGCATAGAATCTGGGACCCTTGAGTCAGAAGCAGGTCGACGTTCTATCCACTGAGCCAAACTGATTAGGGCATGAGTCCCTATTTTAAAACACAAATATCATTGGAAGGGTAATAAATGTCGTGCTTCACACCTTTATATAAACAGTGCTATCAGACTCCTTTCCTCCTCAAAAGAGGCCTGAGAGCAGTCCTGTCCTGATGGCAGTGGCTCCTAAGAAAGGAAAGGGGAGTGGGAATAATGTGATATCACGGAAAACAAACTACCTGTTTCACATATTCACCATCTTTGCAACAGTGAATCTTTCTTAAATCTTAAGAGTGAAATGTTATTAATATAATGATGCATTTTACATCATATGGTACTATCAATTTTTAAATGAAATGTGTCTTTTTCTGTAAATGACTTTTTATGCCTTTTGAGTATTGACAGGGTAAAGATTTCTTTCTACATTTCCATATGACACATCAGTTTTGTGCTTTAAAAAAAAAGTATATTTATTCTACACTATAAGGAGTTCAAGTAGAGATGAGTATAGAAAACACTGACATTAAATACAGCTGACTCAGGTTCTAATTCCCTTTCAGTTTTCAGCTCTAGAATTTTATAGATACTGATCTTTTATTTCCTGGGAGAATTTAGCCCTATTTATTTCAATACATATTCAAATGTCTCTTCCTGGGGAACACAAATAAGCATCTATGTAGAACATAATTTACATTACTATAGAATATGACTTAAGCTGTATAATTTACAAACAAATTGGGAAAGGTCTATCCTTATCACTGGGGACTCTTCAGGTCCACTTTGACCTTTGACCAAGATAGATGCAATGGGATTTATGATATGCAGTGTAAAGTCTCAAACAATCCTGTAAGCCTCCTACAGCCAGTTAGTTCAATAAATGGTTTTTACCTGCTGTTATCTTTTAACCAGCTTGGTTTGACTTCATGACCAGAGGGACATAAATGCTCCCACTGGGAACTTCTGCCTTGAACTCTCCCAAAGTCAAGGTTCCTCAATAGAACTTAGTGGTTTAATTTTTAGACAAAGTTTGTCCTTAGGTGAATAGGACCCTGCAAAGCTTGCATCTGGATGTCTTTCAGACCCCCAGTGTTTGCCTCCACTTTTTCTCTTGCTGCACTGGGTTATTTGCCTGTAAATAAATGCCATATGTGGGCATGCTCTGTTGGATTGGGTGAATCTTTTCAAAAAACATCAGAACTTGTGGAATCTTTGCAGTATCTAATGTGCAGACTCTAATGGTCTTTCAACATCAATGAACATGCACAGTCCATTGAAACCAGCCTACAGAATTCCTCTGACTTACGGGTGATTGCATGCAAGGTTCTACCATCAAATTATATCTGCCCAAGGATCTAAATAGACATTTCTCCAGAGGACATGAACTCCTCGGACAGGCCCTGGTGTCACAACCGTTAGCATATTAGTTCTTTATTATATAGGACCAGGGGCCCAGTACACGAAATTTGTGCACTGGGAGTGGTGAGTCCCTCAGTCTAATCTGCCCCCTCTCACATACTGGGACCCCTCAGAGGATGTCCTGCTGATGGCGTAGGCCCGCTCTCCACAAGGAGTGGGTCTAAGCCACAGTCTGGCCTCCCTTTGTGGGAGTCAACCAAGCTGATCAGCAGAAGGCACCAGCCCCATCACCCCACTACTGCAGCCACTGCCAGTCACCATAGCCACCAAGGTGGTTTCATCAACAGGGATTCACCAAGAAAAAATGACAACTTTCTTTAGGCATTTTCAAGATGTGTCTTTCATAGAATACGCATTTCTTTCTTTTTTTATCCTCACCTGAGGATATGTTTCCAATGAGAATGTGGAAGAGAAAGGGAAAGACAGAGAAGAAACATCAAAGTAAAAGGAACACTTTGAGAGGTTGCCTCCTGCATGAGCCCTGATCTGGGCCCTGGCCAGGGAGGAGCCTGCAACCTAGGAACATGTCCTTGATCAGAATCGAGCCTGGACTCTGCAGTCAGCAGGCCGAGGCATTATCCACTGAGCCAAACTGCCTAGGGCAGGATATGACATTTCTTAGCCCTTCAGCAGTGGACCTTCGTGTTTTTCTCCAGGAGTGAGGTGGAAAAACCCTAGATCACCTTTTTGAATTCTTATTACCCAAGTTACTAAGAATATTATCCATACAGGAAGCTTAGCCAATGTGCAGTCAGAAAAGGTGTTTCCTCTATAGTTCACACCAATCGAGAGCTGGGCCCTGCCCAGGCCTAAACCCTCTCTGGCCAAAGCTTTAGACCTTGGGCAGGGGACCCCCAGCTCCCTGTGATCAATTGCAGAGTCTGCTTCTGCCCAGATGCAAAGCCTCTAGCGGAGGCTTTAGGCCTTGGGCAGGAGACCTCAGGCTCCCTGTGATGGGAGGCTCCGCTCCTGCCCCATCATTCTGATTGCAGGGTTGGCCCTGCCCAGGAGCATCCTGCCTCAGGCCCTTCCCAGGCTGCTCTGGGCCTGCGTGGCCTTACCTCACAGTAACCTGGGTGCCAAGATATTACTAGGACACAGGCACTGGGCACCTATGTATGCAAATTAACCTCCATCTTTTTGGGGGGTTAATTTGCATACTCACTCTGATTGGCTATGGGCATAGCAAAGGTATTTACATGTTTGTCTATTATTAGGTAAGATGACTTTGTGCAGAATAAGTCTCTCAATGCAATCCATAACCACCCCACACCCTTCCCAATTACATGCCTGGCACACTACATTTTTGCACACTCTACCCTACCCTGAAACTAATGAGTAATATCACTGTTGAGCTGTGTCTCAGAAATCTTTGTGGCAGGTCCAGGCACTAGAGGTGACTTGAGAAGTGTTTCAGACACACTAAGGACACTAGAGCTCCTTAATACCCACATAAGACCATGCTACATGACTTACCACTTGCCCCTTAACTTCTTAGGTACAAAGAGATTACTTGAGACTGATGGCTTGCCTTGCATTCTTGTCCAATTAGAACCCATTTCCACATTTCATTCCCACTAACCTTGTTTTCCAGAGGCTAGACTCTATTATTCTCTGCCTTATTTCTCCAGAATGCTTCAATGGGCTTGAAGATCCCATTATTTCTTTTCTGTATCCCTATATCAGACATGACCCGAAGCCTTGGATAATCCACTTCAGTCTGTGTCTGATTTGAATTTGCCAGGATCCCTTTAAAACTTGGATAAATTTTACTTCATTCTTTCAACTAAGATCCCAGTTCCCATCGATATCCCCTTTCCTGCGCAATCCCTTTCTCCTCCATTCAGCCCCTTCCTTCCCTTCCCTGCATGCTACCAAGCTCGTGCTGAGCTGCACATATTTCAAACCCTCCAGTAAGCTTATACCACAGATCCAGACATCCTTTCACCTAAGTATTCCTGACTTCAACTACTAATTCCTCACTTTCACCTGCTTCTGTAACGTCATGCGCAGCAGATATTTTAAAGGGTTTTTCAGATCAGCCTTATGTTCTATCATTTTCTAACACAGCACTGCCCCTCCTTTCATTTACTGAATTCTACCAGGCATGATGAAAAGGTTTGTAAAGCTCAGGCTTGGAAAGCACTTCTTTTGTATCAGAACTGGTCATCATTTCCTCACAAACTAGAAAATGGGTGTATGAAGCAAACTAAGGTGGTCTGTGTACTACAGGGCCAGTGCGGCTCAGTGTGACTGCCTCTCACCCACCTTCAGCCCTCCTTCACTTTGGTCATCTCCATTCACAGCTGCTCTGGCAACCTGCCCAATCTGCTATCTGATCTTCTTCTAATATCCCCAGAGCCACATGGAATTTGGATCAGGCAACACGGGAGCAGGATGGGGAGTGGGTCTGACACCACTGAGACAGACGAAGCAGAAGTTAGCTGAAGAGACAGACACATTGGATGCAAATCACCCACCTATTATTTATGGGTATGTCTAAAGGTGTCATTTAGATGATAAAAATAAAGGTGGCTGCCATGTAGTTTTGATGTAAATTATATGTAGATTTATAACCCTAAAGAACTTCTAAGGATCTATAACAGTGTTGTTTAGATATACCACATATGCTTGAAAATAAAAAGGAAACAGCAAACAAAATCTGAAAAAAAATACTGTATGATATGAGGAATTGTATACATACAAATAGACATGAGAAGGGGTGTTAAAACAAGCACATCATTACTAATAACAATACATCACTTTAGATAAGGGTAAATAAGGTGATCTCCAACATAGATAACAAAAGAAAATATTTCCACTGATACATCATTAGTAGAAGTGTAGGCTAGTTTTATTATTCTCTCTCATTGCAATTTTTCTAGTCCATCACTTAAAGACACTAGCATATTTGTGGGAAGAGTCTAATTGCATTATTCATTCCTCAAAAAAGGGCAAAAAAGCTTCAGCACCTATTTCAAAGGGAAAGTTTGACTTGCATTTAGAGTTCAGGATAGAGATACGACTTCAGTTTGAAGATAAGAAAAATAAAAGCTTACTCTCCCCAAGTATACCACTATACCAAGAATGAAATGATGTTCACAGTGCCACCACCCACATGCACACAAAATATCAAGTTTTAATCACATCAGTTCTTAACAGACAGTTTTTGCAACATAAGCGTTTTCTGTACTTTTCTGATCAGACACTTGAAGGTATAATGGAAAGCTATTTCTCCCATCTGGTTGAACAACTGTGAAAAACCATTGACTGTAATGAAAGCATTTCTTTTTAGAAAATGCACTTTCAAATTTTCCTTCCCTGTTACCTAATGAAGTCTTTTGGTTAATAATAGGCAAAAGCCTGGCTTATACTCTCAAAATCATTCTTCTGGTAAAATGTCATTGAACTGAAACTGTGTTTATTTTTATGCATGCATACATTATCCCAACAAGGATATGTAAAATGTAGTAATTATTCTTCTTGATAAACATGAATTAGAGAGCATTCATCCACCACTTGCCTTTTTGATTCATGAATTCTTATCAGGTATCTTCCAGAAAGAAGCTCTGGAAAATATTTAAACGCTATCATTATTAATCAGTACTACTATGATTTCCAACCCCAGGAACCAGAGGAAAGAACTCAAAACTTTGTCACATTTGAAAGGGATTTGTATTTACAACAACAGAATTCTTAATATCAAACCTCAGAAAAGGGGGGGATCTTAAACTTATAAATATAGCTTTAACTCTTATTCTCTGACTTTTTTAAAATCAGAAATTACTTGTATTATATGACAGATTAGTAGGCACAGGTCTGGTACACATGCCTGCCTGGGCATAAGCAGAGTCCTGAGATATGAGCCTTCACTAGTAGGGAAATATTTTTCTCAGTCTTTCATAACCCACTTTATATTACATGTGTGTTTGCATTATTCTGCACAATGACTAACTCCTCCTCCATCCTGCAAAATATTGTTTCCACAAATCACAGAGAGATGCTATTCCCTGAAAACAAAGAAGAAAACTAACCTAACACATATTTATGTCCTACTGAGCTACAAGAATCTTACCCAATTAATATCTTTAGTTTTGTTTTTGCCCAATGTACCTTGTACAGGCAGTCCTCAGGTTACGTCGGAATCCACTGGCTTCTAACTGCTCACCTGCCTGCCTGATTGCCCCCAACTACTCTCTCCTCCTGGCCTGATCACCCCTTAGTCTTTTATTAGTATAGATATATGACCCTTCACAGAAAATTTTTACTAACCTTGCTTTACAATAAGGGCTTGACAATTGAATCATTGGGACTAGACACCAAGATTTCCTTTCTTTGAATAGTGGAGGGAATAATTATCTTGCCTTTAGGTTGACTTGAAATTAAAATGAGATAAGGACTTAGAAAAGTATAAAAGCACCATATAAACAAATGTCTTTTTCATGTACTGAAAAGACAATAAAATGGTAAAATGAAAACACTATTTTTTTTATTCTCCCCCTTCCTTCCTTTACAGCCTTTATTTAAACTGAAATTTATAAAAATTTCACTCCAATTTTCATTTCTTTACATCCAATATTATTTTGTATTGGTTTCAGGTTTTATATTAGTTACAGAACAGTGGTTAGACAATCATATGCTTTACAAAGTGTTCCCTGATATTTCCAGTACCCACCTGGCATCATACCATCATTACAACACTATTGACTATATTGTCTATTTAAGTGACAATGGGTTTACAGGTTCCTTCCAGTCTTTCTTTTGTGTTGTTCATCTTTCCTTGTCTTTCTCACTCCTTCCTCACTTTCCTTATATAGTATCTCAATCGGCCCTCAAAGCTCAGTGAAGGCACTGAGACACACTAAATCCATTTTATAGACCAGGACACTGCGGCCAATTCCAGTTGGCTGTGGAACTTGACTCAGTGCACAGGGAACCCTCAGAGCCTAGGGGCAGCCACCGGACAAACAAAACAATCCTTCTTGTCAGGTTTCTGAGCCTCTTTCTCAAGCACCTTTTCATTGCAGACACTCCACATACTTTCCTCTCCCTGGTCCCCTGCCCCATTCTTTACTCTTCGCCTCCCACTCCCCCGGGTCTCTAGAGTGGGTGGAAGGCTTCGCACTCACCACCAAGGCATGCTCTACCTTGGGGCAGGGCAGCATGAGCTTGCTTTTGGGTCAAGGTGGGAGCAGGAGTCTCTGCCTCTGAAGTGAGAAGGCCACCTGGGCGAGACTGAGGCAGGTTAGCACTCGGAGTGTCCCTGAATCAAATTAGTCAGTCCACTACCCTGCAGTACGGCACCCCTCCACTGAGATGACACGGCCCCTCAATCCCCACCTCAGAGCTGTGGGTCCTTGCCCCTCCCCCCGGGCTTCCTTCCATGCCCCTTGATCCTTGGCCTGGCCCACCCATGTCTTGGGGCCACTGCAGAACCTCTCTCTCTCTGCAGTGAGGCAAATCCCTGACCTTGGTCTCCACAAAGCTGTGAATCTGTGGCCAGAGGCCCCTTCTGGGTCTCAGTAACTCCATGCCTGTGATGTTCCCAGGGCCCAGCGGCGCCTGCCTCCCTGGAGCTGTGATGTTCCCAGGGCCCTGCAGGCATGGCTAGGCAGGCTCCTGGCCCTCCCAGGGCCTGCGATGGACCTGGACCCCTCCAGTGGAGTCTGGTGCTGCCCACCCCACCTCCTCCCTGGCCGGATGAACTGGTACCTTATGGGTGGTGTCTGGCACTGGTCTTCCTGGCCCCAATGGACCCGAACCCCCAGGAGCTGTCCATGGTGATACCTGCCCTGTCACATATGCAAATTAACCTCCATCTTTGTTGGGTTGATTTGCATACTCACTCTGATTGGATGTGGGTGTAGCAGAGGGACAGTCAATTTACATGTTTCTCTATTATTAAGTAAGATTATCATTAGGTCAATAAACAAGTAGAGATTTCATCATGCTTCCTGGTCTTTCTAAAATAATTGTGTAAGTGAAACTTCCTTTGTAATGATGTTCCATTGAAAGTTCTCCTAAAAAGGCACCTCTACCTTTATGATGTGTTGATTTCACCATTCTTTTGATATTCAGATAATGGTGGACTATAATTGCAGGAGATGTGAACGCACACACATGCATGTGTATATGGGTGTTTGGAGACTTTTATACTGTACTTTTTTTACAAATGGTATTGAGATTTCATTTGTCACATTGCTTAAAATATTTTAGAAGATATTTTTCTAAGTTACCTCTTAATAATCTTAAATGAAACAAATCACTTTCCCTCTCTGGGTAAATTTGATTTTTAAAATTTGATTGGAGCAAGAACCACTCCAATCCCAATTTGGTGAATTGCCTGGATAATTATAAGAGATATTTTTTAAATTTCAAAGCCATTATCAATTTTTTTAAAAAAATGATAATATTGAAATAAACATATCTAAAGGCCATCACTAAAAACTTTGTTCTAATAAACTTTTGAGTTATTATACATACCAATCATTCTGGCTTATCTATCTTGAGAGAGAGAGAGAGAGAGAGAGAGAGAGAGAGCATGGGAGGGATAATGAATATGCAAATTAGGCTGGGACACCTTAACAGTCACAGCCAGTCAGGAGGAGGCTGTGGGCTATGCACACAGCTGAGGCCCAGAGCAGAGATGGAGACAGAGATAGGTGGCCTGCCCAAGTTGCTGCACAGGCTTGGGCATTCCCAGAGCAGACACAGGCAGCGGGGGGGGGGGGGGGGGGGGGGGGCCTGGGGTGGAGGTCAAGGCGGCAGTCAGGCCTGCATCTGTGGCGCCAGCACTGCAGAAGTCAGAAGTGAAGAATGTCAAGCATGGGAGCATCCTAGTCTTGCTTTCATTTTAAGGGAACCATTCTGGTGGCTGTGGGAAGGATCAGTGTAGACAGCTGCAGTGTTTCTGGACCCAAGAAAAAGAGAGACCGATGTTGGGAACTAGGACTGGACAGAGCAGGGGATCAGAGACATATTTGTGAGGAAACCTGATGGCACTGTTTGGCTGATTCCACAGGAAGAAAGCAAACAAAGCAGATGGGACTAGCCCAGGTTTTCCAGTTTGGGGCAACTCTGTTGAATGGGTGATTCTAATGATTGGGAGAAGGTAGTGAGGAAAAACAACAGTGCAAGGGAGCTTGCTTAGTCAGCAATAGCCAAACAGTTAGGACAGAAGACAGACTCAGTGCTCTTTCTTTGCTGCAACATGTGTTTTTCTGCCTTCAGCCACCACCATGTAAGGCTAATGTGCCATCTATTCTCCTAATCTAGGATATTATCTATCTACTACACATCCCTATCACCTAAATTAGCTCTTCTGCAGGATCCCTTAAAAATACTTATCGAAGTCATTCAACGCTCTGTGAGTATGGGGAATTCCAATATGTGGAAACATTGTCAATCTATATAGGCTCATAAAGAGATAATGGGTGCTCAATTTTTAACAATAAAAATCAGATACCGAAAGTGGTCATGCCAGAGGCATCATTTTAATGAGCCAATGTCTCTTTACTGTAGTGTCACACTTCAAAGGAGATCCTCTCAAGTAATACAATGCATAACACTCACCTGGGTTGCCTATTAAAATGAAGGACTACACCTTGAAAAACACTCCTTGTAGAGCTCATTTTGGATAAATCTCCCTCCAAGTAAAGCAATCCTATATAACAAAAGTGTAACATGCAAACTAACTGAACAATGGAACAACCGGTCAGTAGGGGGCAGGGTTGGTGAGCAGGTGTTGCCTGGCCAGCCAAGGCGCATGCCAGCAGGCAGAGGGAGGGGACAGCAGTGAGGTGGGGGGAGGGGTAACAACCAGTGGCGGTGGAGCGACAGGGTCTGGTGCCACCTCCAATCACCCACCTGATCGCCTCCTGCAGAGGGAGGCCATGAGGGACAGTAGCAACAGGGCAATCCAGTACAGAGCTGCCCAGCACCATCCCCAGACAGGCCTGCCGAGATTGCCTCCTGCAGAGGGAGGCCAGCAGTGGCCGTGGCGCAACTGGGGGCAGCCCACTGGTCATGCCATCCCTATCAGCCCACTGGTCACCTCCTGCAGAGAGAGGCTTAGGCCTGCTCCCCGGAGCTGTTAGTTGGACATCCCCTGAGGGCTCCCAGACTGTGAGGGGGGCCAGGCTGGACTGAGGAACCCACCCCAGTGCTTGAATTTTGTGAACTGGGCCTCTTGTATCACATAAATAATCTGATAGCCAACAGGTCAATCAGTTTATCTGATGGCATTTTCCTCTAGACTGGGTTTGGTGAGAATTATGTGAGAAAGGTGAAATAGGTGAATGCGCACACAAAAATGAGTACCCTGGCAAATCTAGATCAGGGAGAACCTTTTTTCTCCCAAGGAACATTCAGATATTTATAACATCATTTGCGGGCCATGCAACATTATCAACTTAAAAATTAGCCTTCTATAGTTGGTCAAACATTTAATGGACTCACCCTAATGCCTTGGCTGGGCCAGACCAAATGATGTTATGGGCCTTATATGGCCCGTGGGCTGGATGTTCCCCACCCCTGATTTACATAACATTGTGGACTACCATCATACATGATTGAAACTAAATTTCGTGTGACCTAAAGAAATCCTATGCCCATGTGATTTCTATAGGAAACCCCATAACTAACGTAAAAGGAGCCAAAAGGCAATAAATAACAACAATAAAAATAAAAAAAAACTCTTGTCTAGAAATCACTCTAGCAAAATGTTATTTAAAAGATGAAAGATTAAAAATAACACATTCCAATATTTATTGGATCCCTCACATGAATAAACTATGATATCAAACTAAGAATTGATAGCCCGGCCAGAGCACTCAATCTTTATATGGTTACTGAGGACAGACATATTTCACTCTCTCCATCCTCCCCTGCCAAACATGCACACACACGCACACACCTCATTCTGGGTTCCTGCACAATGTCGTCATTTTTCACAGGGTATAACTAAATCTTCAAGGATTGTAGCTAATAAGTTTTTTAAATCTATCCATTAATTTTAAATGGTAACTTTGTAGGTTTATAGAGGCTATATATCATTTTATATACAGCAACATGTATTGAGTAATATTTATATTATTTATTTACTCAGAGGAGATGCCCAAGGTGGGTCAAAAGTAGGTTTATAGTTGCGAGTACATATAACAGTTTATTCTTATATTATTTAATTCTTGTATTATTTAACATACAAACAACTGTAAACCTACTTTTGCCTCAGCTTGCATATGTGTGTGTGGGTAGCATAAATGAGCAAGTTATATGAAGACAGTTAAGAGGGAAATAAAAATAAGTGGGGAGAAAAATGTCCTCAGGACAAACTAAAATTTAAATGTCTAAGAATGTGTTACAAGAAAAACACCAGATTTTGCTTCTACTAGAAATGTTGCGCATTGAGGCAAAAAAAAATTAAACATCAAAGGTCTTATAAAAAGTTTAAAATATACAAATTTTAGGGCCCAAAAGTCTCTAGTAAAAGCTTCATGCGAGGCTTTATTTGCACAAGGCTGACAGTCATACCTGAGTGTTTTTCACAATACACATACCCAATCTCAATAAATCTCACCCCTAAGGAATATCAAATTACATTCATTTCATACTGACAAACTACCCCAAGCAAACAAAGAAACATAAAATATTCTCTTTTATATGAAATCTAATACACTTTATAAATAAAAGATTTCAGAAATATAAATACTATTTGATTCTAAGTTTAAAAGAAAGATGACAATAGCAGCAATATAAAGGAAATTTGCTCTAAGAGTTTCGGTTCACCTGAAGCAAAAGATCTGCCCTGGAAAAAGTAATAAACGTGAATATTAAAGAAAATTCAGCAAAGGCTATACATTACAACTACAAAAAGTCTAAAGACTTCCTTTAACACAATATAGGATTTCAGAATCCTGAAGCAAGAGAACAAAATCATGGACACACTAAAACTTGATCTTCATCCGGAGGAAATGTCACAGAAGGGCAGCAGGGGAAGAAACACTAAGATTTCAGTTACTCTAAGATAAAGAAGAGTTTTACCACCTAGAGATATCTTTCTTCCAAAAGCAAAAATTCCATAGGGAGATAGAAGATCAACAGAAATCACTAGAAATGAATTGCTCTAAATTTCCCTTAGAGGCACTAGGGAGAAGGAGCTCAGACTTACAAGCACTAACCCTGAAAGAAAAAAAAATTGGATGGCAACACAATTTAAAATCAGTTAAACTGCCATCTCTCATATAAAGCCAAAGCTGAATAGGATCTGATATGTGTGTCATCTCCAGTTTACTGTGGTAGGGACTGAATGTTAAAAATATATATCACACAGGCACAGCACCAAACTGTAATTTAGAAATAGTCCCAAATATAAGGGAAGCAATACTAACGATGTTTGAGAAAATGCTTACAATTACAGATTGAAGACTGCCAAACCATCACTAACAATTTGCTATCAAGCCTCAAACATGTTAGGTGATCCCAATGGCATTGAGATATAACAATTTTGGGAAGTCTTCCAAGGGTAACACAGTACAGCATGAAGTTCTATTTTTTTTTAAATAATCTTTATAGTGCTCTGTGGGCTCTAAACATTTTATATTCCTAATGAGAATTCAAGGAGCCCCTCATTAGAAATACATTCAAGGTTGAAAAGCAACCATGTCCATGTATTTTTCTGTCTTGAAAAATTGGACAGTGACCCAAAGCTTAAAAATAAATTGGAAAGCCACGTGCAAAAAATAAAACTAGACTGATGTTTTTCCCTATATATAAAAATTAACACAAAATAAGTGCAACACCTAAATATAACATCTAAAACAATACTTTGAATAGAAGAAAACATAGGAACTAAACTCATGGACCTTGCTTTTATGAATTTGACCCCAAAGGCAAGAAAAGTAAAAGAAAAAAAAATGAATGAGTGGGACTATATCAAATTAAAATGCTTCTTTCTGCCCAGAAAAAGAAACTGTCAACAAAACAAAGGACAATAAAATGAGAAAATGTATTTGAAAACAACAGTTCCAATAAGGGATTAATATCCAAAAATATATAAAGAACTTCTATAACTTACAAAACAATAAAAATAATAAACGGGAAGAGGACCTGAACAACAGTTCTCCAAGACACACAAATGGCTAACAGATATATGAAAAGAGGCTCAACTTCACTAGCAATTAGGGAAATGCAGATCAAAACTACAATGAGATACTAACACGAGGTTCTATTTAGAACCTATTAAAATGGCTATTATCAACAAGACAAGTAATGACAAGTGTTGGAGACGGTATAGAGAAAAAGTAACCCTCATTCACTGCTGGTGGAAATGTACACTGGTACAGCCACTATGGAAAACAGCATAAAGGTCCCTCAAAAAATTAAGAATAGAGTTACCATATGACACAGCAACTCTTCTTCTGGGTATCTACCCCCAAAAATATTGGTAACATTTATTCGCAAAGACATATTGCACCCCTATGATCATTGCTGCACTATTCAGAGTGGCCAAAGCATGAAAACAACCAAAGTGTCCCTCCACAGATAAAGAGCTACTACTCAGCCATAAGAAAAGATCAAATACTGTCACATGAGACAATATGGATGGATCTTGAGAATATCATGAAAAGCACAGTCAGGCAGAAGAAGTCATGAACCATATGATTTCACTCATATGTGGGATATAAAACTGAAAACAAATGAACAAACAAGAAAAACAAGTAAAGACTCATAGACACAGACAACAGTGTGGCAATTACCAGAAGAAAAGGGGGCTGGGTCAGTAGTAAAGGGTAAAGGAGGTAAACTCTTATGGTGACAAAGGAGATTTGACTTGGGGATGGGCACACAATGTTTATCTCTATTAGAATACATTTCTATTGGCTAGTGTTGGTTTATAATCACAAAGTTCTCTGCAATAAAAAATATTTTTAACTTGATTGCTTCATTTCCTGTGTCTGTATAATTCTAAATTATTTTAAAAGTTATTTTGAATTAATTTACCTTTCCAACTATTATTGGAATATAACTGATGAAAACAAAAACTTTAAACTACTTCATGATTATTAAGGAAAGAGCAAAAATATCATATTTTAGTGGAACTGCCTATCCTCATCCAATAGATGGGGGCTTTCCCCCCAATTACTCTCTATAACCTTTTATATTGTGTAATATGTAACTTTTATATTGTGTAATGACAAGGTTTATCAGACATTCATTTTAAATTCTTTTTTATTTTTGTGAAGTACTGAGACACATTAGTCACATAAAAAGACTAGAATATAATTTACTTTAATGTTACTAAATTACCTGAAAGTTATCTAAGTTTTATGATAAAAACCCACAGTGTTCTGGCATTAACAATTAATTTAATAATCAATTGATACATACTTAATTTTGTTGAGTACATGATAATCAACCTTCTCTTCTTTTGACTAATCACTGGAGTCATTAGATATCTAATTTATGGAGCATATACTGCCAAAGGCACATTACCAATATCCACCAAATAGCTATTCAACATGTCTATTACTCTTTCACTTAGAAGCTTCTTATTCCACCATTAAAAAGATACAATCCTATCTAATAAAAGTGTAATATGTAAATTGACCATCACTCCAGCACACAAAATGGCTGCTCACATGTGGACAAAAGATGGCCACCACAAGATGGGCAGCAGGGCAGGGCAGTTGGGAGGGACCAGGTCTGCAAGGGAGGGAGTAGAGGGTGATCAAGCCTGTAGGGGAGGGCAGTTAGGGGTGACCAGGCCAGCAGAAGAGGGAAGTTGGGGACAACTGGGCCTGCAGGGAAGGGCAATTGGGGGGACCCAGGCCTGCAGGGGAGGGCAGTTGAGGGGGGAACCAGACCAGTATAGGAGAGCAGTTAGGGGCAATGAGGCTGGAAGGGGAGGGCAGTTAGGGGTGACCAGACAGGCTGGAGAGGGAAGTTAGGCATCAATCAGGCTGGCAGTGGAGTGGTTAGGGGGTGATCAGCCTGGCAGGCGGAAGTGGTTGGGGGCAATCAGGAAGGCAGGCAGGTGAGCAGTTGGGAGCCAGCAGTCCTGGATGGTGTGCCCAATGTGATAATCGGGCTTATAGGGGCAGTCAGGCATCCCTCAAGAGGTCACAGATTAGAGAGGGTTCAGGCTGGGCTGAGGGACACACACTCATCTACACACACACACACACACACACACACACCACCGTACACAAATTTTGTGCACAGGGCCTCTAGTTAGAAATAACAAGAAAAAATCAAAATATATTTCCTAAATAAAATAGGCAAAACAATTCTTGAGATCAAATATTTCTTATCATAAGTTCTAAAATAGTCTTTTATGCTAAAGCTAGAGAACTGCAGATGTAGCTAATCAGTTTTAAGGAAGTTAAGAAAATCAGTTCTTATTGAACAAGTTTCCCAAAAAAACTTATTTTCTGCCCACCCCCCCCAAAAAAAAGATCTGGCTTGATTTTTCAATTTAAATGATTATTTTAATAAAGATTCATGTAGAAACAATCTTACTGTATCCAAATTTTATGATAGATGTAGATATATGAACAGATGGATAGATGAATGGATAAAACAGACTCAATGTAATTCTGTGACATAATGAAATAAAATGCTTTCCTTATTCTTTGTTTTTGCTCTCAAAGGGATCTTCCACAGGAATAGTGGTTTTTCTGGCAATAGAGGTGAGAATGTCAAATCTAAATATCTGAAATTGTCCCTTCATTTTTACCTGCTAGGGCAATGCGCTGCAGTAAGTAGAATCTCGAAGAAACTGAGAACTAAGCCTTTCTTTTGAAAGTGACAGGAGAAGAGAATGGTGAGCAAGCACAATGCCTTGACCTCAGGTTCATTGCCAGACAGCTAAATTGCAGGCAATTAGTTGACCTGGAAATTTATTCCTTTAAAGCCTTATGCTCTTCAAAGTTTTTAGGTAAGCCTCAGAGGTTACATATTTTATTTTGAGCACCACTCCATTATCTAACTGTTGCCCTGCTTCTATTTCTGACTCCTACAATTTGATCACAGCTCAGACTACAGAGTGATTCATTTAAATTAGAAACCAAATGTAAAAATCACTCTTCTGGTCAAAATATTTCAGTCATTCCCCAGTCTCACACACAGTAAAGACCAACCAACATTCTTGGTAGTACCCTTCAAGGTTCTTAATAATTTGCCCTTCAACCCCATTACCTCTCGGACATCCTACCCTACCCAGCTCCCTTGACTCTCTTTGCCCAAACCACACTAGCATCTTTACTGGCCCTTAAAATTTCTTGTCAGACTACCATCTCCGGAAGATGTTCCTGCTGCCAAAATGCTTTTCCTTGTCCTCCGGACTCACTACCCACATTCTTTAGGTTGTTACTCACAAATCTTCTCAGAGAAGTTTCTTGGCCACACTCTTACCTTCCTGGCCCTCTTTCCTGCTTTGTTTTTCCAAAGTACTTATTACAATGTGACCATATATTTTACTCTTATAATTTGTTTTTTCACTCTCTACAGACTGTAAGCTCATAAATACAAGATTTTTGTCTGTTGCATATTCTACTCTTTCCCTCAACCAATATAAAGCATATATGAGCCATCCAATAAATGGCTACCAAGTGAAAAGACTGTTTGATTCCCCTTAAAAATGAGGCCAGATTACTATGAATATTGGAGAACAGAGCTGTTTTGTGTAGTTGGTTTTTTTGGTATGAACGAAATTTGAGTAGTTAGTACTCAAAATTGTTAGAATACACAACTTCAGGTGGTTCAGTGGAACAGACATCATCACTTATGCTGAATTCATTTGATTCTGTACATGTGATCCAAGTGTGAATCTTTAGCGAGCCACATAGTATTTGTGTATAAACATTCAGTACTTATCCCAATAGCTTCTACTTTCTTTTTAAATAACTCCCTTCATTTTTACTAAAATTAATTGTTTTGCCTTTATCCCATAGCAGTTTCATTACATTTATAAGATATTATTAATGGAAACATTAACTTTATCAATGGCAACATATTCATTCTTTTTTTTTTGCATTTTTATGTATTTTATCACAGGTCTAGGAAAGAAAGCTATATGGGTGCTGTGTCTAAAATAAAATAACTTTTCTACATCAAATGTCTGAAAAGAGTGTTAATCAATAGTAAATATACACGGTTGACAGCACACTGGAATTCCGATGCTGAACCGCAGCCAATCGTGGATGGTATCCATTTTGTCCTTAAAAGCATTTAAGTCAATTTGCCAGCTGTCATTACCAGACTATAACTTTCCCATTGTCTTTTGTGTTATTTAAAAATCCCTCTGGATTTTACTATATTAACAGATTAACAGACATCATATTTTACTACAGTACTATCACTAACTTTGCAAGATTATTCACTTTGCCTTTTGTCAATTTGTGTAGCACTTTTTTCCAGATATCAAAGTATCACAGTTAGAAATGCTATGTACTGAGGCATGTTTAGTATAATTTGATTGCCACTGAACATACCTCAGGAAACATGAACCTTATCTATCAAAAGTAGAACCTTATATATATATTAATTCAACAATATTTATAAACAGCTTACTCTATGCTTATTGATATGAAGGGATATAAAAGTGAAAAAAAGTGTAACTTATGATTAAAGGGCTAAGCTTATTAAAAGAAGCCAAACAAAAAAAAAGTTTTTAAATCTGAAGAATAACTGTGTCATAAGCAAACAGTGAAGACAAAAACCTTAAAATCATCCCAATTAATACCTTCAGCAGATAATCACCGAAATTATTCAGTATATTCACACTTTCGAGATGGTGTCCAGAAAGCCACAAAGAAAAACCTGGATAAAGTCCTTTCCCTCAAAAAGTAGTCACATAACAGGAGATCTATAGGTTTAAAAGAAAGGTAATTCTGAAAAAAAACACCAAACTATTATATTTAAAATATAGTCTTAGTGTTAACAAAAAAGTAGTAAATACTGATACTAGCCCCTTTCATCTTGGAAGTCAAAGCTTTTCTCAAATTTTCCCAAAAGAGGATGATTCACCCCTAATTAATATAAAGTTTCCAATGATGTAGCAATGAATATTATTTAGAATTAAAGTTCTAATGAGATCTTCATGAAATAGTGAGGTAATAATCGAATTAATTTATGACCCTTGCCTAGACTTAAATTATGAAAGAAGCTCAATAAAAGATTTTTCACAAAATATAACATATAAAGAATAAACATGCCTGCTTCCTAAATATTACCAGCTTTTTAAATACAGTTTTCAAAAAATACAGTTAATCCAAAAAAAAAAATTGCTATCTGAAAAATCAAGGAAGCTTTTCAAATGAGAATTTTGATATTTTTATTTTGAAAAAGCCTTTGCGAAGTCTTAGTTTTCTCCAAAACACATTTCTCCAAATCACATATCAATTTGCACATAGATATTTTAAAGCATTAGAGCTCCACAACAGAATTTAGAATTATTTCACAGTAGAAAAAAATATATAATTTTATATGAACAGAGTGTTTTTTGAAATATTGTTATAATTATAATCTATGTTTTAAAGTAAATATAATTCTAAAAAGATACATTTTCACAAGTAATTTTTCTCTAATTACAATATTTGAGGGAGAAGAATAACTGACTTACACTAATATAGATATGACTTGAATAATGCATATAAAAATGTAGATATGACTTGGATAATGCATATAAAATACTAAAGGAATTATATTTTAAACATAGTTATATAATATGAGCATTATAAAGTTTGAAACAAAAAATTAAATTATATACCATTGTATTCACTTTCTAGGATAAATGTTATTATTTTATATAATAATTACATATGTCATTCAAAGTTATAATTATTTTAAAGTTTATGCTACTCAAACATCAGAATCTACAGAACACAGAGTAATATAAAGCACCACAGCTTTATTCACACAACCTTTTACGCAAAAATAAGTAAGCTTTACACAAGAAAAAAAAAAAAAGGTTGGGTAAAAACACAAATGCTCCATTTTTGCTCTTGTAAAGATGCTGACCCTGGCTATGATTATGTGTCCATGATGTCTAACATGCTTATGCAGCTAAACATTTTAGTTACCATTTTATCTACATGACAGCAAACGTTCATTTGTAAACTTCTGCAGTGTTTATGGCAGTGGCTTTAGGATATGCAGACACTGCAATTGAAAATGGCCAACTTTCCTTGGCAGGCAAGTCAGTGAGATAAAAACAAAAAAGAAGAAATTATCTTAACCAATGCTTCCTTACTCATCCATATGTCCTAATAACTCAGCAACAAGAAACTACAATCAGTGTTATTCAAGTCCCAAAATATGACTAATCTACTAAGCATTATGACAAATGATAGCTGACTTCATTTCAAACAATTCCACTCCCACTCTACCCTCTTTCTGCAGGGTAAATATACAAAGCAAACTGGGAGGTAAATACATGAAAGCTAACTTGTTTGGTGAGTGTCCCTAGTCAAACATCATAGAGTTGAAAAGTATCTTGGACATCCTTCCTTTTTTTATCTACCTTTTATTGAAGATGGTTGAATAAATAATGCATTTTCTGAAGCTACATCCAGAATGTAGAGGCTTTCAATCAAATAATTCATGTATCATACAAAATATTCTGCATTAAAAATAAAATTCAGAAAAAAAGTCCAGTAAGGAAAGGAAAAGAAATGTTTTTCCTTCTCTTAAAAGCTGTTTTTCCTGAAGCCCCTCACCTACTCTGCAAAACAACAGAGTACGGGGAATAGAATCACCCACCACCAAGGACAGGTTGTTGCCAAGGATACTCTATAACCTTGATATCTATAGAAATCAATGGTTGCGACATTCTTAGCAAGTTTCAGGAAGAGGTAGATTCTACAGTATAAAATATTACTTTGTTAAAGTTCTTCAAATGTTGTATATAATGACTATTTATTCCCTGTGGTCATTATTTGCTTATAAAACTGGTTCCTCTATGGGAAAATTCTTTTCATGAACAACATCCTGACACACGGTCCTTTTAAAGCTATAGAGCCAAACAATTTTTCTTCTAATGTTAAATAATACCTTGCTGTGGAATGCTGGCACCCTAACAGTACAAACGGAGCAGTGTGGCATGACTGAGAAAGGGAAGAAGGAGGTATTATTGGTCACAGCATGAAAAACAACTTCAAATCAGAGTTTCTTTAACTAAGTCTGATGGCCAGACACTATAAAAATATTTATAATCTGAATCCAAATTAAATCACATGACTTCAAGACCTCTTTTTTTTTTTTTCATCTGAGATTCAAAGAAAGCACTTTTACAACTCAGAATAGTAGTGAACTCTGAAGGGTAAGCTCATCCTTCTCAGTCTTGAATTGTAATTCTCTGAAATGTTCTTTATTTTGCAGTTGTTCTAGATAATGGGTTTATAATCTGTTGGAAAGAAGGTATATATTTAGTTATTTCACTAGATATCCTCACAAATAATGTAATATTTTGAGATTCTATATACATAACATTGCAACAGAAGTAGTTTAACTCCTTTACTTTCTCCATACTCATCCTACTAGTATAACCTTGACTAGTTTATCTTTGAAAACAATCACCTCACTTAAATACCCACACTTCCTTTCTCTTTATCTCAATTTGTCTGTGTTTTTATTTAGTCTTTGTTCTTATGGCTAGAAATTTTGAAGTATTAGGTGATGTACTTTCCCATCCCCATTTGTGCTCAAACTCTTTACTTGTACAAGATTCAAGTTCGAACACTCTCATTTAAAAATGATTCACTTTCCCATGGCTTTCAAGGATGGATCACAATAAAAGTAAAAGTACACTCGATATAAGAATTAGAGAATTAGAATCAAGTGCATTCTTATTCAGTTCCAAATGAAGATAGAGGACTGAGGATAAGAGGATCCAAGAGTCATCAGAAACAGGAACAAGTTAGATAGAAGGTTGTGATAGCACAGAAACAAGCCCATCCTCTTCCCTCTTCAGCCACTCAGTAAAGACCTTTAAACAACCAAACTAGTAAGTCATACACTTGCTACATCTCTGTGCTACTAGACTTCATTCAACTCCCCCCCCCCCCACAACATTACAAGTCTGTTCTGTACATACATCTGTCAGAGGAAAGTCAGAGATGTAGGTAAACTGAGTTTGGAGATACTCTCCTTAGCTCTACCTTTTGGGATTTCCTACACTCTTCAACATTCCTGGTTTCCCAGCTTCACTTTTGTGGTTCCCACGCCAGAAAGACAGGTGACATTTTTCCTATCTGAGTCCCTCCTGCCACTGTATGTGGTAGAGTGTGTCACCATAAGTATTTACTGTGTCACTTAGCCCTAGACTATAAGCCTCACAGAAGGAACGCAGCACTGTAGTTGATAATCTCCCCTCCTCAAACACACACACACACACACACACACACACACACACACACACCCCTCACTAAAATCTATCTACTTATCTTCACTCTCCAGTAGCTTCAGGGAATTCTTTTTTGCAGGAGTCCCAGGTTTTATAATTTGTTTGTTTACAAGCAGAAAAATCTGGTGAGGTCTTATCCTGCTATCCATGGAAGCCGAAGAACTTGGATCATTTGTAGCTCCCCTCTTTCCCTCAAAGCCCACATTTAATCCTTCCATAAATCTGTCTGCTTGCATTTTAGAAATATGTTTATCATCTGGACAGCTCCATGACTATTACAGTGTTTGAAGTCACCAACCTCTCACCTGGATTCCTGCCATAGCCCAGCTGGTCCTTCTCCTCGGTTTTGTTGCCCTACTATGTGGAGATACTGCGACCAGGGCAATTTTTCTAAAACATAAATCATGTGACTACACTATTCAAAATCCTGGAAGGGCTCCTAATCTCACTCAGAGGGAATATCCAAATTCCTTTACATCAGCTACAAAGGTTTAGTGATGCAGGGCTCTATTACACCCTTGATATCTTAATATCCCGCACCTTCAATCACTCTTCTCCAGAGCACTGGCCTCCTTGTTGCTATCCATTTTCTGGAATTCACTCCTCTAAAAATGGCAACTGGCTATTTTTTTCAGGTTAGATCTCTGATCAAACATCATTTCACCAATGAAGCCTTCCCTGTATAAAATAGCCCACATTTCCATTTCCACCATTCTCGTCTGTGCTTCATTCTTACTTGGCCTTTTGCCTTCAAAGCACTTAGGTCTGCCTGACCTATTATATATATTCATAAATATTCATTGTTTCTCATTCCATCTCCACACTCTAGAAGTTAACCTCCTTTAAAACAATGACTTGTTTTATTCCCTTCTGCACGTCCAAATCTTGGAAGTTGCAGGGTGCATAGTAAATATCATTAAATAATTTGCTGAGAGGATGAATCAACAGTTTAAATTACATTTTAACAATGAGTGCCATTCACAAATTTATTTAAATAAATGTACTTAGATATTTAAATACTTATTAATGTAATATGCACTTTCATTTTTTGCTGTTTTATTTTTAAATACCTCAAAATATTTTGTAATGAATATTTCAAACATTTTAAAAATTCCAAATCAACATCAGTTTTTTAAAAGAAATTTCAAGTCTTAAATTGAATTATTAAGGGTTTACACCAACAGACTGTCCCAATTGAGAGTAAAATTTACTCCTTAACTTAACATAAAAAGTATAAATGCTAACACAAACCTGATTTACTTACAGAAAGAAAGAAAGAAAGAAAGAAAGAAAGAAAGAGAGAGAGAGAGAGAGAGAGAGAGAGGGAGGGAGGGAGGGAGGGAGGGAGGGAGGGAGGGAGGGAGGGAGGAAGGAAGGAAGGAAGGAAGGAAGGAAGGAAGGAAGGAAGGAAGGAAGGAAGGGGAAAAAATCTTATTGAAACACTCTGGGTTTGAAAGAATCATATTGAGAAAATCAGTTATTCCAGGTGAACTGAGGTTACCTTCTCAAGCCATTTGAAGATACTGGATAGAAACGTTGTGACCACAATGCTCAGCGCTATTAGCCAGACATTTATGACTAGGAAGGTACACTTCAAGGCTGCCCTCTCCAACTGTCTCCCATTTAAAATAAACCTAGCTCTTTAGAGTCTTAGGAGAAAAGCGATTTAAAGACGATGACATTTAGATATGGTTGGTATTGCCATATTAAGTCCAGTTCAATTTAAACCCTAAAGAATAATAGCCTTTTTTTCCCCCTCATTGCCTGATTTTTGGTAGTTGTACCTCTGTGACCTCACCTTGATTTCTTCACAGCCTGAATATATTCAGCCCATCTGTTAACTAATCAAACAGGACTATTAGCCAGATCTTAAGGTCATTTTAAAGTCAGAATTCAATTTCCTTTTAGGCATCTCCTTCTGATACCACTCCTTTCTTAAATTTTCATTTTATTTTACTTAACCGAGGGACGCTTATTTGAGACATTCACAGATCAGTTTATTAGGTGTAATGGTTAATAATGCAGATATTTTTCAATCAATGGAGTTACACATATGTTGATATATATGCGATTTTATATGTATGCTATTTTATTGTATTGACAGCTTCAAAACTTCATGTCAAATTTGCTGAAGGTGTTAACATCATAGATATTTTTACACTTAAAAATGTCTAATTTTGTGCCAAATAAAGTATTTGGGGGAAGTTTTAATTCATTACTTTATTTTGAAGAAAAGGGTATCCAGTATTTCAGAAAGCTTATGGTGAACATGCTCCATCAAAAGGTATTTATGAACGCTGGTTTAAATGCTTTAAAAGTGATGATTTTGATGAGAAAGGCAAAGAACATCCAGGTCAATCGAAAAAGTTTGAAGAACAACAATTACAAGCATTATTGGATGAAGATGCATGTCAAACTCAAAAAAAAAAAACTTGCAGAAAGATTAAACGTTGCTCAGCAAACAATTTCCGATCATTTACAAGCAATTGGAAAGATTTTAAAGGAAGAAAAATAGGTGCCACATCAACTGAACGAAAGACAAATGGAAAACCAAAAAGTCATCAGTAAAATGTTGCTTCAGTGGCATGAAATAAAGTCTTTTTTTTTTGCACTGTGACTGGTGATGAAAAGTGGATTTATTTTGAGAATCCCAAATGCACAGAATCATGGATTGATCCAGGTCAACTGTAGGGAGCCAGCATGGCTAAGGCATACCTCGGCCCCAGGACACCTTATGTGCCACACCAAATCAGCCAGGTTCAGTGAACCCAAGTGGGGGTGATGAAAAATTAGAAAAGACAGACAAGAGAATAAAAGCTGTGACTCCGTGGGACACTGCTTCTCTGATGGGGACCCAGCAGAGCCAACTCCCACAAACCCCTGTCTTTTTTTTTTTTTTTATAGCCAGATGCCAGGAGCCAAAGTAAGGGCATGGTCAAGATGTTTACAACATTCTCTTGGGTTTCAATCCTACTCCATTACATGCAGCTGATCAAGCTTTGTTTGCTTGCAGCCTATTATCACTTAGGCACATGGGGCCACATGTGCAGACCATAGGATCAAGCTTACAACTATAGCTGTTGGCTATAATTGTGCTGAGAAACTCTGCTATCCAAGCTGGAACTTGCACGTGGCCATGAGAGGACTGGGCCCTCTGATCAGTCCAAGGCTTGAACCTGTCCAAATACTGTAGCCTCGCTCCACAGTCAACCATCAACGTGTACTGCAAGGTCAAATCACTTCGGAAAGAGGACAAGGCTCTGCGTTTAGTGGGATCAGGAAGGTGTGGTGTATTATGAGCTTCTAAAACCAGGTGAAATCATTAATACCGATCACTATGAACAACAAATAATCAATTTGAACCACATTTTGATTGTGAAATGACCAGAATGTGCCAGAAGACACAGCAAAGTAATTTTGCTTCACGATAACATACCATCACATACTTCAAAACCAGTTAAAGACATGTTCAAAGATCTTGCCTGGGAAGTATTAACCCACCAGCTGTATTCACCAGACCTTGCTCTTGCAGATTATCACTTGTTCTCTGATTGATGGCACAAGCACTTTCTGAGCAGCACTTCAAAAATGTACAAAGAAGTGTACAATTGGGTCTCTCAATGGTTTGCTTCAAAACAAACATACAAAAAAAGTTCTATTGGGACGATATCCACAAATTACCTGAAAGATGGGGGAAATGTGTACCTAGAGATGGACATTACTTTGAATAAAGCACTTTTAACGTTTCTCTTGAAATTATTGTGTTTTATTTTATTACAAAATCTGCCATAATTAACCATTACACCTAGTAAGTAATGGAAACTGCAGCTGAATTAGCAGCCCAAATACCCTTTTCTTTTACTTTCACCACTCATCCCAACTTACCCAGCTCTTCTCAGAGCCATGATGCAAATTTCTCACAGGTTGCTTGCTGCCTTATTACTCTGACCAAGATAAAGAAAATACATTTTTCTCTTGGTTCCATGGAAGAGACAAAAGTGACAGTTTTACCAATTAGAATTAACTTTTCATTTAGTGTTTTATGCATTACTCACTCCACACATGATAATCCATTAATATTCATAGTGAAGCAGGTACTATCCTATTTTTACGGATGAGAACATGAAGAATTGGAAAACAAAAGTAAATGTCTCAAAGTCACACTGGCAGAGCCAGAAAACAAAGAATATGTAACTCTTCTTCCTCTATCAGTGTAGGGTGAGGCCACACATGTGAAATCCTAGAGGTAGTCAAAAGGTCAGGTTTATAGAGCATATGTTTCTTCTCATGAAGTAATTAAAGTTAATTTTAGTTTATCAAAAGTACAAACTGACTTGGTTGAAAAGTACTAAGTTACAACCTGCCCTGATTCCTTTCCAAAGATTGATTCTGTCTGTGTGGATAGTGGCAATGAAGGCTTGTCAAAGCTACTGAAACTTCTAGTCTCAAAGATTCTTACTGGCCCACAGCCAAAACTGGGAGGGCTTCAAACTCTCCATCCTTACACTGAGTACACAACTTGAGTCTTCCCCTCTGCATCTGCTGCTCTGAGGACTGGCACAGGGAACTGAACTCACATCCTACATGGCCTTGATGAGAAGGTCAACAGGGCATCTTTTCTAAAAGGCTCACAGAAAGTTCAGTTCTAATGGCCAAATATCAGAAGCAAGTCTTATATATCTACTAAGTATGCTAAAGAACTATACTCACAGAACTAGGAATAGTCATCTGAGAAAGTACTTACAATGGGGATAGAGGAAAATCAGAAAGTTAATGACAAATGAAACTGGCCTCATTGCCTAAAATGAAAGACAGCAAGCAGGCTGCATTAGAGCAGTCTGATAGCAGGTGGCAAGGAAACAATCACCAGAATGATAAACAGGGAACGTCTTAAGAAGGACTAATAAGAGTGAAACACCACCACAGGCTCAGGGTAGTATGAGGATAATGGCAGAGTCCCATGACAAGGTCTGAAGTCCACAGCAATAAGCCAGAATCCTAGGTATGTAAACTGTAGTAAAAGGTGAAGACTTGGTCACAAAACCCAAGACAGGTAGGAGCCCTTGTATAATAATCATGGCAGAAAAGTGATAACACCAACAGGAAGTTTGGATTCTTCCTGAGTTATAAATACTTAAATTATTCCTGACAAAGTACAGAACCAATCCCAGTGCCTGGGGAATTAATTCTTCTTGGGAATATTCAGGCAGAGCAAAGCCTTAGCCTCTAGATGCTATTTCAAAGACTGAATTCCTTTAATTAGGCATCAGCAGATTTTCTCCATAATTAACACCTTTGGGTTCAGGGGCCATTCAGTGCATTCCTATGGCAACCATTCAACTCTGCCATTGTAAGGTGAAAGCAGCCACAGATAGTAAATTAAAAATTGAGCAGCCCCATGCTCCAAAATAAGACTTACATATGGATGTTGAAATGTACATAATTTTCATGCCATACATTATTCTTTTTGTGAGTTCCTCCCTCCCACACCTCCCGAATCATTTGAAAAGGTAAAACCCATCCTCCGCTTATAGACATACCTAACTAAACAGGTAGCAGCTTGATTTGGCTGCAGCCTTTAGGTCACCAATCCTTGCAATTAGATGGCATAGTGCCTTAGAGTTTCCTGTGCATAGTCTTTCTCTAGTTGCCCCATCATTTGTAAAACAGGTAGCCGTGACCGCTCCTCAGCTGAATGAATGGTCATGTCCTTGACACATTTCTTCCTCGCGTTTTTGTTAATGGGAGGTGCACATTAAGAAGAGTAATGTCCACACCACTTTTGCACGATTCTTTAACCTTCATTTCAAAATTCTGTATAGTAACACACAGGGTGGCAATGTACATACTTATGAAAAGACATATGTATACAATCATTTTCTTCTAGGTTACTAGCTCTTTCCATTCTCAAGTTATTCTATAAGTTGTTGTTATCCCTCTCCTGGCATGATCTTCAATGATGCTACCAGTATGAATCTCTATTATCAAAGGTGCAGTCACATTTTCCAAGAAATAAAGGATAATTTTCCCTTTATACTTGCTCATCTGTTTGTTGTTATGCTCATAAAAGGAGCCCAGCATTCAAAGGAAATCACCTTAGTTTGAAATCAGTTGTTGAGCTGATGAAATCCAGTGGTAAAGCCAATGGGGGGTGGGAGGGGCAAATCTAAAACAACTTTTTAACAACGGAAACTTAAAAAATCGCCCTATATTTCTGTATAAAGAAGGTTTTGTTTGTTTTTTTCTTCTTTTCTATTTTAAAACCATCTTCCTGAGTATTACAGTAACACCTGTTTTCTCATTTCAAGTCTCTCCTCTCCATCCTCATACTCTTTGGATTCATTTAAGTCCATGCTTTGAAGAAGCTTTGGGGTTCTACTCTATGTAGTTATTCTCTGTTACTGTCACCTCTTACTGTAATATGTAATAAAGTGTGAAAATACTCAAGCACACATACCATAAGCCCTACCTAGAAATACCCTTTTTTCAACATAAGAATTAAAAACTAACTTTGGAAAGTCAGAGGTGTGACAGAAAAAAAATAACCCTCTACACAAGGACTGCAAAATAATTTTTAAAAAAGAATTGAAACAAAAAGTGTCCCAAGATAAAAGAATTTCCTTATTTGAAAGTTTTGTTAGGTTCATGTTTAATTATTCAAACTAATGAAGGTCAGGCATCATGCAAAACTAAATAAACCAAAACCACTGAATGTCCAATAGGAGTTTCCAAAGTCTGAGAGTTGATGTCTTCTTCAAAATAATTTCATGATCTCACCACAACAAAACGCATGCTTATACATTCATTCTACTTATAAACAATTGACAGAAATCATCTCTAAGACTACGTATAAAGTTACCATTCCACTACATTCTAAACTCAACAGTAGCTAAAATAAAATGGGTAATTAAGTGAACAGATGCACCATTATGCACAGATGCAACATAATGAAAATCATAACAATGATAGCTATCACTTATTGGGCACTAACCATGTGTCAAGCACTGTGATGTGATTTTAATGCAATCTTCATTTAATTCACTCAAAATCCACTAAGGATGTAATATATTTTTCTATTTTACAAATGATAACATGTTTAACAGAACTTAAGGGTTTTGAAGCCCCACTATGTTCTTTCATGCAGAGGCAGAAACTGGATTCCAGAAGGCTGCCTTGCTGTCAGGGGTTACACCTCATCACCCAAGTGTGGTTAGCAGAGTCCTAGTCTTGGGTGTTCACTTCCTTCCTGACATTAGCTTCTCTCCACTATGGGTAGATCCACAGTTGGGGTCTGCATCATGGCCATCTGTTTTAGAGACCAGAGCCTAATAAACACAAAATGTTCTTACTTCATGCATCAAATGTTTCTTGTACACTTCACTATTGCCAAGCATGGTTTTAAGAACTGTGGGGAGAGCAGGGCACAAAATCCTGGCAGACTTGGCATAACGTTGCTCTGGTTAATGTTTCCTGGGTAGAACACCTCTAGGCTTTTTATACTCAAACTTCATAGAAAATATGTTTCAATAAACCATATTTAGAATAAAAAAGAATTTTTAAAAACTCAAATACCAGTTTTTTTTACAAAACATTGTGCATTAAAATCTCAATTCATACTGTGAAAGCATTTGTTAGACATCAAAATCACATGCCAATATTTAAAGAATCATGTTGTCAACACAGAGGTTGTGACGAGAGTGTCTTTTGCTCTGAGAACTGTCATGCTCTTGAATACAAAGCAACTGTTAACATCTGTATTACCTGTTTAGAGAACAGAAAAGGATTTTTTCATGCATTTTACATTCTTATATGGAAGTTTTTTTTTACTTACATATAAATGTTTTAGTTATATGGTGGAAAGTTGGGTCTTGGGTTGAAATCACATTTCCCCATAACTGGTAATAGGAATAGGTTCCCAGTTAACATTTTCACATACAACACATGATTTTCTGGAATGGATTGTGAATATCAAGAGGGAGATACTTGTAGACAGAAATCTGCTCTGGTATGAAGGAAGATGGAGATAACCAACATGATTGATGAATAGATTACATAATATGTTAAGACTGTGGTATTAAAAAGAATAGTTAAGCCAGGAGTAGAATGGGGAGCATATATGTGCGTCAGGGACAAATATAAATTTGGATAGGATTTTTATGAAAGGTTTCAGTGAGAAAGTGATAACTGAGTAAAAACCTGAGGAAAGTGAGGAAACCAACTAGAGGCAATTGTTAACGAAGAACATTTCAGGCAGAGGAAGAAGTATAAAGACTATTCCTGGAGAATTTCAAGGACATCAAGTGGGACATCAAGTTTGGACTTAACTGGAGGAATATAAGCAACAGGGAGAGTGGGAAATATATAGTAACTTCAGAGAAACGAAGGGTGAGGGTAAGGGCAGAGCACATGCCGAGGAGGCAGAAACAGTGGAAAACAACAGTTCTCTTTCTGGTATTTAACCACTGCCAGTACCCCAAAGCATTTTCCTTTTCTTTCTACTTTACCTAAGATAGCAGCCTCACACATAAATCTTTCCCCACCTGCTTTCTGCAGAACTCTGGGAAAGCCCTGTTTCATGGTCACAGTTATTATAGCAAATAAGCATGCCCCATGGTATGAAGTTCCATTCGTTTGCCTTTTTATTCCTCACCTCACATCTAGTACAAAATGACAGACACAAAATGTGCCCACCTCTGCCGAGGGGCCTGCCTACCACGATTCACTGAAATGTGTGGGGAGGGGGGGTGAAGAACTCTGGAACCTTCCTTCTGTAGAAGTGCTTAAGAATGGAATCCCTCTGAGAGGACAGGTGTCCCACCCAAGCTAAGTGGACTTTGATGAGTCCTCTTCACACAGTGATTGTATTATTTCTCTGAGGGATAAATTACTAAATGATTTTAAAAGCGATTTTATTTTCTTCACAAGGTAGTAATGTGCTACATAAATCATATATTGATTGCTATCAGGTTGAATGTTGCTCAAAACTCTATACCTCCTAACTAGGTAGTTGTGGGTTTTTTGTTTTTTAATAGCAGAGAGCTGCTGTCATGGAATTTAATTCGATCCTGAAATGCTTAACAAAGACCAAGACATGCGGGAAGTAGAGGTCAGACCCAGACACTGG
The DNA here is from genome assembly GCA_963924515.1 of Vespertilio murinus. Classification (NCBI taxonomy): domain Eukaryota; kingdom Metazoa; phylum Chordata; class Mammalia; order Chiroptera; family Vespertilionidae; genus Vespertilio; species Vespertilio murinus. Next base: position 163,204,644 of record OZ004705.1, read on the forward strand.
GCTGGGAGAAAGAATGATGACACAGATTCTGGTGACAGCTCTGAGCTAACCCAGAGGCAGATGAGGAGAAAGACACCGAAACTTTGAAGGTGAAAAGGATGATAAATCAAAGAGGGTGTTCTGAAGAAAAGTAAAGGTTTTAAAATAGCATTTCCCAGGAAAGTGGTAGATTGAGTCATCTTTTTTAATGATACCAGATGTTTCTTCCTACTTAAGAGCAGCTTGGGTTTCAAGAAAGGAAAATTCAAACAATTTAAACAAGGAGAGGTAGGAAAAGCAGGGAGCAAATTGGAAACCTCGCCTGGGAAAGAATCACACATCACCGAATGCCCAATGACTTATTACAACAATAAAGGAAAGCAGAAGTGATAGGTGTAATTGGGAAAATAAATTTCATCATCTCATCATTATATTTATTTTTCTTAACCTGTAGAATTAAGATTTTAATATATTTTATTGATATTTTACAGAGAGGAAGGGAGAGAGATAGAGAGCTAGAAACGTCGATGAGAGAGAAACATCGGCCAGCTGCCTCTTGCACACCCCCTATCGGGTATGTGCCCACAACCAAGGTACATACCCTTGACCAGAATCGAACCTGGGACCTTTCAGTCCTCAGACCGACGCTCTACCACTGAGCCAAACCGGTCTTGATTTGAATCAAGATTTTAAAGAAACTAAAAGTTAAATATAAGGTGCATAACCTACTTCTTGCTTTTAATGGGAAAAATAGAAATTTCAATATGTGACATAGATATAATGTCAACTTTTAAAGTAAAAATTTTAAACCAAATCGTTTTCCAATTGTGAATGGTATAAAACAGAAAACCTTTGGGGAGAAAAATCAGTTCCAATTGGACCTGTGCCAAAAGCACTCATCACTACACCGGCTTGGCTGTGATTCTAATGTTGGTGGGGCCTCAGTGGGTTGTGACACTAAGTCATGGATGGGCATGTAATGCATCTTGCAATTAGAATTACCATTCTCTTCCAACCTGGAGTAAGGAAAAGGAAAACTCCACTAGGAACATTTGTATCAGGAGGCATCCTTAAAAAGAACGCATGTGTTTCAGAACTCCGTATAGAGTTAGGAACTGTGGTAAAATAAGCTGTATACATGGATAGTTGGTAATCACAAGAGTAAGGCCACATGATGCAGATACAGGTGCAATTAGACCTTTTACAGAAAAGGAAATTCTCTGACAAAAGAGATTTGAGTAAGACAAGCTATATGTGTGCTGTTAACCAGAAAAAGAAAGATATGCCAAAGAATATGCAGGTCAGCAAGTATCATTTCACTGTTTTGATGAAGGGGGTCTCAGAAATGAAGAAGAAATGAAAGGCATGGAACGTGCAAAATTGAAGGACCTTTCAAAGACTCAGGCCAGATGGTATGCGTGCCTTTTGCTGCAGAAAACAGTACCATGAGGTTTGCTGGAGAAAATGGACAATTTTGATACACTGGGAAATATGTTTGCATAGTCATAGCCTTCCCTAGTATCCCCTCAGCTCCTGATCCCTACAGCTGCCCTCTGATGCCTCAGCATTGAAACTAGCTTTAAGTTCAAGAGCCTTGAATGAGAGGCAGTGATTTAGCCCCAACTTTAAAAGGGGTGACATTTTATTAAAATACATAAGAACTGAAAGAAAACATTGAAATGTAGGGTGTTATATAGGCCAAAGTGTGAATGAGATATTTATAGAATGAAGGATTCCTAGCTCTGACAGCTACTTCAGAGGTAAAAAAAAAAAAAAAAAAAAAAAAAAAAAAAAAAAAGCTTAATCCTTCTAAGATCATAAATATAGAAAATTGAGGTGCTAAAAAATTCAAGCAGCCAGCAAAATAAACTTCATGAATGTGTAATAAAGAAAGATTTCCCTATATTTTAGTTCATCTAGATTCTAAGGCACCATTAGTAATAAAACCCAGATCTTCAACACTTTTTCCATGAACACCCCAAACCTATGCCCCCCACACCCAAAATACCAAGTATCTTGGATATAATTCCATTCTCATGTGTACCATCAATTAACTCTATGATTTAGATAAAAGGAATTTCCCTCTACTTAAGGAGCATGTGTTACATAGTTCTTAAACATTAAGAAACCTATCCTCCAGCTCAATGTCCATCCCTGTTATTATAGTAAACTGGCAGCCAATACTAAACCGTGAGCAAGAAATGCTTATGAGTCTTCCTTAAAAATGATCAATTAGCAATAGATTATTTTCTCCTATAATCCAAAAGTTGCCAATGATATCTCAGAACCCATTATTTGCAGATGGTGAAAAAAATAAGCCACTATTGTCTTTGTTCATTTCTGAAATAGAAGAAAAAGTTTGACCTCATAGTAATATAGCTTGAGTCCACTCACTGGGTAACTAAGATCACTCCTCACAGGCCCAGCAGAGGAGCCAGCTCCCGGGGAGCTCATGGGGGCAGGCCCACAGCTGGTTTCACATCTAAAACTTTCTGTGCCAATCAGTGTACAACCTTTGGGTTTATCTCTGGGGGTTCCTCTCATCTCAGAGGAAAGCCAATTGACTAAGATGTAAAAGAACTTGTGTATCAGTGACTTGTTCCATATTATCATCCCAATCTTGAGAATCTATAAACCACCAAATTAAATTATTAGAAATTATATTCACATATGTATTGCTTGACACCACACTAAACCAAGAGGTAAATGTCAGGAGAGTCAGCTGTTCATTTCATTTTTCAATTAATCTTAATATCCAACATATGAATAATTTTTAAATTGAAGACTATTCAATTATTTTCAGTAAACAGTATTCAGCTTTTCTCATTGAAGAGCTTTATTGTTTCTGTTTTCGTTGTGCATTTATTTGCTCTGTTAAATTTTGTGGAATTTTCTTGCCTGACTAAATAAACTATCCGCTTAACTATATTTTTATAATGTATCTTTGCTTTATTTTCATTAAACGTTATAAAAAATGAGTTAGTGTCCTATGATACTTAATTTAAATTAACCATGATACGCATATTAATTTTTTTCTCTTTAAATCGTAACATTCCAGACAAAACTCTTGCCAAGTCTAGCTACATATACACAACTAAAACCTGAAGTAAACTAAGTCAGTTGAAAGAAACTTGGCAGTCAGATTTGGTGCATCTACTCTGTTGGCTCATTTTCCTCTAATTAGAAACACTCTGGGAAAACCCTTAGGGGGGAAATTACTATGGATGACAAGAAGTGATTCTGCTTTGGCTATCCAGGCCTTGTCTGCTCAATTAATTATAACCACGCTGGGGAAAGTGTGACTCCTCAGGCAATTAACATACTCTTTGGACAAAAAGAGTAAAGAAATCAGCAAAACTATGGTGCCTGGGTGACCTAAAACAAAGAGGTACTAACTTATTATTAAACATTGTTCTGAAAATAAAATGTAATAAGGGGAGAGGAAATAGTTCTGATTGATACACAGCTGTAGATCAATTGTTATACCATCAAAAGAAGATGTCTAACAGGGAGTGGTGAAGGTTTGTGGGGTGGAGAGAGGACAATGGGGGGAGAAAACGGGACATATGTAATACTTTCAACAACAAAGATCTAGTTTTAAAAAGATGATGTCTGAAATAGTCTATCAGAAAATAATATTTTAAATAACAAAAGGCTGTTGAGGAAGGCAAAATAAGGGGCTCAGAGTTTATCTAGTCCCAAAGGAAAACACAATTCCTCCATTTCAGCCCACTTTAAATGTTGGTAAGATCAAGAGATGAAAAAAGATGAAATTTTCTAGATGCTGATCTTGACTCCATCACTTACTAGCTATGTATCTTTGAGAAAGGTATTTAGTCATCTTTCCTCAGATTCCTCATCCATAAAACAAGGATAGCATTGCTACTTATCTTTAAGGGCTGAGAATTGAGTGAGGTAATCTATGAAAGGTATTTTTATAATTATGTCTGGCGGGTAGTAAGCTCTCTAAAAAAAGTATTGGCTACATTTAGTGCTCTTATTTCTGGAAAAATTTTACATAGTCCAACTCATTTCTTGCTCCTTCCTCCCCATCACTCACTGATCGTTTCATTCATGTAGGTATCCTCTCTGGTCCCGGGCCCCATGCACTTTACTTTTCTGTCTCCAGGTGTATTTGTACCCTAGAATTGCCATGACAAATTACCACAAATTAGGTGGCTTAAAACAACTGAGAGTTACTGTCTCATGGTACTGGAGACTGGAAGTCTGAAATCAACATTTCAGCAGACTTGGTACTTTCTGGAAGACATGGGGGAGAACCTGCTCCATGCCTCTCTCCCGGCTTCTGACAGCTGCTATACTCCTTAGCACTACTCCATGGCTTGTGATGCATCACTCTAATCTCCGCCTCCTTCATTATAGCATTCTCTCCCTGCTTGTGTCTGTATCCAAATTTCTCTTTTCTTGTAAGAACACTAGTCATTGGATTAGGACTCACCCTAATCCAGCATTACTTTATTTAGCTTGATCATATCTATAAAATCCTATTTCCAATAAAGTCACATTAATAGTTACCAGTGGTTAGACTTGAAGATCTCTTTTTTGAGGACACAATTTAATGCATAACACTATTTTTCCCCTCCAACAGGTTTTTATTCCTGTAATTCTCCCTTTTATCAGCATTCTGTATTTCTTGTCTTTCCATCCTTCCTAACTTCTTTAGTTTACTTTTTCATTCAAGTTATTAGGATGACATTCATCAACATGAACATATAAGTTTCAGATGTGGTTCCTATGTTACAAGATCTATATATTGTACTGTGCGCCCACCACCCAAAGTCAGATCTTCTCCTGTCACCATATATTAGGACCCTTTTCTTTCCCCATCCCCTTCCCACTGACAACCACCACACTATGTTCCCAATTTCAGTTTTATATCACACATGAGTGAAATAATATGGTAATGTGGTTCTTAGCTTTTTCTAACTTATTTCACTTAGTTTAATGTTCTCAAGGTCCACCCATATTGTTGCAAATGGCTCTGATCCATCCTTTCTTAGGGCTCAGTAGTATTCCATTTTATGTATGTAGCACATCTTCTTTATCCAGTCCTCTATCACAGGGTACTTTGGTTGTTTCTATGTCTTGGCTAACTTAATTTTTAAAGCAACCCCATCTACTACAGCAATCATCTCTGCGTGTTGCCATGCGTGAACTTAATGTATCTGGAATCTTAGTTCTGTCTGCCAAGCTAGACTTCTTGTTATTAAAAAGCAAGGATCTCAGGACACTTCTCATTTCCCTCATGGTACCCAGAACTCTTGTGGGCAGAGAGGGGACCTTTTATAAATATTACTGCTAAATGTATTACTTTGTTTAATAAATGTAGCTATATGTATTGTTTACTTCTGTTTATAAAATAATTTGGGGGACTAAGGTTGTGTCTTAATTATGATCTTTATTAGACCAGCAAAATTAGCTTAAGAGCTCTTTCATAAGCCATTTTAATAAAAAGCAAAGTCTTTGGTCCTTGTTCAAAAGAAACATTATCTAGTTGGAAAGATGAAAATGAAACAATTAAAGGGAAAGAGAGTTTTTATGTACTCTGGCATTGTCAGTAATTAGAAACCCATTATATAAATTCTAACACTGAACTAACGAGAAAATAAGGCTACACATCAAAAGGAGCTAATATTATATGGGAACACTATAAGGGCAAAGCAGAGGGGGGAAAAATCAATATTTTAAACATAAACCTCCTTTTGGATATCTTGTGGATTTAGGTGTATATGCTAATTTCCTTTTGTTTCAGTTAATTCACACAAAAAAAGATGTTTATTTCATTTTATTATTTCGCAATTAAATAATGTCTTATGATTTAGGGGTTTTGCAGTGTGTCTTTCTAATCCATTCAGAGCGAGTGACAGAAAGCTGCTTCACTTACATAAATATCATATAACATCACAGACCCTGCAAGGCCTTGACACAAAGTCGTAACAACAGAACTTGAAATCTCAGGACCAGAAGAAACCTTCCTGACTGTTCCCTCTGGGGACAGCTCTGACTAAAGAATGTCCTACCATATATTACAGCTCAAAGTTGTCCGTCGGATGTTTCAAACCAGTGGTACTAGTTCTGTTGGGCCACACAAGGTCAAGTTTAATTAATCCCTTTCCCTCAGGACAACCCTTCAAAGAGCTGAAAGCAGTGATCAGTCTCACTGCATTTTCCTTCTCTGGAGCTTAAGCCATGTGACATGCCATCAAGACTCTCCCTTCTGCTCACACCCGCCTGTGCGCCCCACCTTGTCTATCACCCTGCTAAAGGGCGATGCCCAGAACGGAATCACTTTCGGGGGCCGCTGACAGCCACAGCATATTCTCAGCAACAAGGACCCCGCAGCACCTCGTGCCTTTTCTCTGTCCCCACAGTGTGAGAGCTTCAGTCTTTACTGCAGAGAAACTGGCCTCCGTCCTAGACCACTTACAACGACAACCCTCACACTTTTCTATTCCCTTCATAATGAAATTGTGATTTGGCGCAACAGCACCACCATAATTAAAATTTCTGTCAGCCCTCTATTTTCAAACATAAGTAAAATCCAACCCCTTAGGAAGACAGGGGGTACAGATGCAGGGAGGGAAAGAACACGCAACCATTTTCACATGTTCGCTCTCATCACCAAATTGTTATTGTACCCCCCCCCCCCAAGATATGAGACACCTTGAGGACAGTGGTTAAATAAAACCACACACACCCCTTTCTTTTAAAGCAGACACACTCCCTGCCTTTACTGTATATTTAACATGAGGAAACTATTAAATATTTAAGATAAAGTTGTAAAATGACAGTATCCACAAGCAAGTAAATATATCGTCAGTATGCACAAAGTAGGAGGCAGAGCCTGGATAAAGATATACCTTCTAGTTGAGGTGTTCTCAAACAGGGGTGATTTTTTTTATCCTAGGGCCATTTGGCTACATCTGGGGACTTTCTTTTTTTTTTGTCACAACTAGGAGGCAGAGAGCCTCTACTGGCAACTACTGGATAGAATCGGATCCATGAATGCTGCTAAACATACTACAATGCACAAGACAACCGCACCCAACAAAGAATTCTCCAGCTCAAATGTCAATAGTTCTATAGATTATTAAAAAAAAAAAACACTAGCTTTAGCCTGAAGATTATAATCAATGCCAGAAAACCTGGGCATGTCAGCTTCTACTCTCATTACTGCTGTACTCCTTTACACTTGAAACTATCAGAAGAACAGAAAGCATTTCTTCAGCGCCTGTGAGCAGGCAACCCATCCCTGTCCTGACCCAATGCTGAGAATGAGCTCCTGGAAGGCAGGGCACAGAGTCCCAGAGGAACAGGCTTCCTGGGACCTTGTCCTGATGCCACACCCTCCGTCAGTCCAGCATCTGTGTGCACCTCTGTTTATATCACAGCTGCACACTGACGTGTTGATCTCATTAGTCAACACGCTTCTGCAGGGGAGCCTTCTCTTACTCATCTTTGGATCCTTAGCGTCTGTAACTGTTGATGAAGGTAGCAAATGAGGAGCAAATCATAAGGAATGCTTTACTTTAGTCACCATGTGATCAAATCAATGAGGCATGGTCTGGCTGAACCCTCAAGGATGCATGAAGGAGCATAAAAATGAGTTGTCATCTATAGTCTTGCATCCCAGATTCTGGCATCATCGTGTATCCCTAACAAAAAGTTAGGCTTGTTATTCTTTTCACGGAGAATTAAAACTAAATGAGATGCCTGTGTGAATTACCAAATCTCCTTCAGGAAAGCCTGATATTTCACGTGATTGCCTAGTGCCATCTAAGGTAACTGCTATTTTTAGGTCACTGAATATACTTGTCTAATATTTGATTTGTGGCTTTCTTTCATTGGAAGTCCTCCTCTCTTTTTCAGTGGTTAATGTGCCTAAAAATGGTTTTTAATATTTGTTTGAATAGTCTCCTAACATTTTACTCCCACAATAGTCATAAAAAGGCTGTCATTTAAAAATACTTCCTTCTGTGTGCAAACACCTGGCCTACCCACTTAGTGTTTGAAATAAATAGGAATTATTTGACTCCGTTTTGGCATGAGATTGGGTGACAGCTTACAACCCCAGCTTCCATTCCCAAATGTGGTTGTTCATTACTGATCAGAATTCACTGATGAGAACTCAGGAGTTTAATTTAGTACAGCATACTCCTGCCTCCTAAAATTCATATTTAAGTGCCTGGCACTGCTCAACCACATGGTAAATGAAACCAGAAACACTGAATATGGTTCTCAGTATTAGACATAGGGAAGGCAAGAAAAATGTTAAGTTTGGATTCTGAGGTTGTGACATCTTGAAATTAAAAACTGCTTAAAAACATGCCTCAAACTGAGAGAGGAGACAAAGAGAATCTACTGAGCATTGCTGAAGACACCGTTGCAAGCAGCAGTTTGTTCAGGTTCACCAATGAAGCCAGCCCCTTGTTTAATAGAGTCTCATTGGAATAACACAGTTCAGGCAGGTGTTGCTTAATTCACAGTGATCCATAAATGGGATGAGCCCATTTGTGACAGAGACTAGTCAATGACCAAACCTATTTCTTCCTCTTCTGGGACTATCAGGTCTACACTTCTCAACCTATCCATGGAGGAGGATTATCACCAGGTTTAGGCCAATGGAATGTGAGCTAAGACATTATGTCTCAAGCTGTGGGTCATGGTCTTTCCCTCTCTGCTGGCTTAATGCAGAAAAGCAGTGTCACCTTGGAAGCCTGTGTTAATAGGGGCAGAGCCAAAGGGCAAAGGGGCCTGGATCTTCAAATCTCTGCTGGGAGGAGAGTGGCCAGATGGCCATGAACACTCATTGAGACTCCTTAGGGAGGGCTTATAGAAATAAAGTATTATGTCAAATTACTGAGATTAGGGGTTTATTTGTAGCAGCTAACATGATTTGACTAATGCCCAATCTATCTTATAAACATTATCTAGAGGGATTAAGAGGAAATAAATATTTGCAAAGAGAGGCAGTAGAAAACAGGGGATTTAGTTATTAATTCACTCTTCAACAAATACTAAGTTCCCACTATTTGTGTGTTGTTATTCTAGGAACCAGAGATAGAGAAATTAGCAAAACACACAGCATACCCATCTGCATGAAGCTTCTATTCTAATGGAAGACAAAGAAATGTAAGAAAAACACCTAGTATCTCAGAGAGTAAGTGATCCAATGAAAATATCTTTTTAAACAAGAGAGTGACCCTGTGGAAGAGAGTGGCAGGAAGGAATATAACTGATCCTGACGTATCCATGCCAGCCTATGGTTCAAGTGACAGAGAGGCCCACTGTTTCATACAGGGGAAAAGCATAATTAGCATCATCTTGATGGTGAAGGGAGGAGGTGGTGGTAAGTGCCATGGAGTGCCATGGGTGGGCTAGACAAGCAGGAACACCCCAAGCGTTTAGAATCCATCTCTCCATCTGGATCATCCCAGAATACAATGCTCTATAGGATGTTTATACCTTTAGTAACAAGGGGGAGAAAATATGTTTATATAGAATACAGATTTGCAAGCTAGAAAAGTGAAGAGAAACTGAAAACACTAAATCTTCTACCTCAAATGTTTACCTTTCACTTTTTTTTCCATCCATACGAAAGCTAAAAAGTATACATAGAACCTGAAGGATAAAAATTTTCAAAGGAAAATATAATTATAATTAATAACTACATTAAAAATAATAGTACACCAATGGCACCACATCAGTCACAGTTTCTACTGATCATAAAAATTAAGATCAGAAGCAAAAAAAAAATAGGGACTTAATATTCACATACACTTTGCCTTCAGAAAACTGAATATATAATAACTAAATCCATATTTTAAAAAACAGAAAAGATAACTTAGGGAGTGATTTGTATGTTAAAAATGAAATGATTTCTTGAGAAGAGTTACTTTGTTAAAATACAAAATTAATTTTCAGTGCGTGTCTATCCCAACTGTATAAAAACTTGCCACCCTAAGAACTTTTCTAGACAAAAAGGGAATACTTCTTAGTATGAAACATTTCATATGAGTATTTGGAAAAGCACTGAACAGGAACACATTCCAAAATCATTCATATTTATCTCCTGTAAGGATAGCACACAAAGAAATGTATATTTCTTTTTTTAATACAACATAGTTATTTTAGATAGTTACATAATATGGTGAAATGAATATTCTCAAACATTTATTTTAATAAATATGCACCATGTAAAATATGCAAAACATTTCTCCACTGTAAAAACAGTTACTAGAAACTACACTCTTGAGAACAGCCATTATCGTCTGACATGCCAACCAATAACAACAAAGCAAAGTCAACCAAAGTGACTTGAGTGATGCTGTGATTATAAATCAACTGTACACATGTGTAGAATAGAGAATGATGCCAGCTATGAAGCCTACAGTTATGAACTGTAGTAGAAGACAAGGTAGCAATTTATAAACAATAGAAATACATTTTAAAAATTAAATCACTTGTGGCTAGTGAATAAAAATAAAATACACCAGCTGGTGTTTCTCAGTAGTTGAGCATCCACCCAGGAACCAAGAGACAGGTTTGATACCCAGTCAGGGCATAAGCCCGCATTGTGGGCTCCATCCCCAGAAGGGGGAATCCATGATATTTCTTTCTCATCGATGTTTCTCTCTCTCCACCCATCTCCTTTCTTCTCTCTCTACAAATCAGAAACAATATATTTTTAAAAGAAAAGCACAACTCAGGGGTTTCACTTGTAGGCTGCCATGATGTAAAAAGGATGGAGAAGAGGAAGACAATGCTTGTTAGTGGACTCGTTCAACTAGATAATCTCCACCTTAGCATGTTATTAAAACTGGAGTTCAGTATAATTTTGGAATATTATTTTTCTGCTAAAATTGTTTTATATAGTTTTTTTTAACAAATATAATTTGACCACACTCAATTTTAAGAAGAAAAAGCTTAATTCTAGAAAGATAAAGTGATTTTCTTTGAGTCTCCTAGTTAATTAATGATGATTCAAGTTTTCAGCTTGCCAAATCTTCCACACTGCCAGGTGATAAATACACTAAAATCTATAGCATGCATTGCAGAAAGATATTATAGAGAATTAATATCACAGAAATACTTTAAAAATAAAAAAAAACATACAGCATTCCTTAATATTTACCCAAAGGAGATGAAATGTATCTCCACACAAAAACCTGCACATTGGTATTTATAGCAGCTTTATTCATAACTGAAATGAAATTAGAATATTTTAATATTGCTAATCACTGTTTCTAATAGAAGAGTCAGAGATGAAAGAAAATTAATAAAATGTATATGAAAATATATAAATTGATTAAAAATAATAACAACATGATCTAACAACAGACATGATATAAAAACAAAAATGATATAAAAACATCAAAATGTAAAAATAACAAAACATGGTATAAAACATTAATAAAAACAATGAATGATAAATTGATTAAGCCTATTTTAATATCTCCCTGTATACCACATTAAGAGTAAAAACACTTTCAGAGTGCTTGACTAATTTCCCTGATGATGAAGTATTTACAACTTTAACATGTTAAACACACTCTTCGAACTTGAGTGAAAGCAACATATAATTTACCATGACTGAAAACAGGTTCAGGTAGGAATATTCCTACTCTGTCTAGAGTTTGTCCTTGTGGTTTATTAATAGACATCGCAAATGCTGGCATCATGGGAAACTGTCTTCAAAATAATTTAAATGAGAGGCCAGTGTCAGACAGGGACAAATCAATTCTTGGAATCAGAACAACTGAGAGCTTTATATGTATCATGCATGCACGAGTCAAAGTTTATTTTTTAACTGCCGGGGTGCATCATATGTACCACTGGTCAGTCAGTCAGTCGGAGAGAAGGATAGTAAGTCACTTAGTCTTTATATATATAGATGGCCAAAACCAGTATATGACCGTAAATGTCCTCTTAAGTATATGAATCAATAAATGATGGGTCTTTCAGACAATAGAATATTATTCAGCACTAAAAATAAACTATCAATCCATGAAAATTTAAGGAGGAAGCTTAGATGCAGATTACTAGGTAAAAGAAACCAAAGTGAAAAGGCTATGTACTATGTGATTTCAACTATATGACACTCTGAAAAAGGCAAACCAAGGATACAGTAAAAAATATCAGGGATTGCCAGCGTTGGTGCAAGGGAAGGGGGAACAGAGCAGAGGATTTATAGGAAAATGAAAATACTTGGTACATTGTAACAATAGATACATGTCATTAGACAGTTGTCCAAACCTATAGGATGTACAACACCAAGAGTGATCCATAACCTAGACTATGGACTTTGAATGATTAAAATGTATTAATGTAGATTTATCAATTATAACAAATGTACCAATGTGGTGATGTATGTTGATATGGGGAAGAATGCATGTGTGGGGGCAGACAGTACATGGTACATCTCTATACCTTGCCCTCAATTTTGCTGTAAACTTAAAGTTGTTCAAAATTTAATGTATTAATTTAAAATATATGCAATATTTTTTAAATAGGCACTAATAGTAGTAGTCTGTACTACTAATAGTAGTTTGTACTAATGACTGGAAAATAAAACTTGAAAAATATAATTTGCTTTCCCAGGGTCACAAAGAAGGGTAGATATACTATACTCTATGATTTACACCCCAGTCTCTCTCTCTCTCTCTCTCTCTCTCTCTCTCTCTCTCTCTCTATCTTCGCTGAGGCTGAGGCCAAGGCGAGAGCAGAGCCCGTCCTGGTGCATCTGTACACTCCAGTCTCTTAACCATCCCAAAAGGATGGATCATATAAAGGTAACAGGGGTCTCAGAATTGAGGTTGAGAGAGGCCATCAATATAGAATAGGACTGGAATAAAACTATCAGAGTATATGGTCAGAGAGATCAGATATTCAAAACTGCAAGCATGCCTGGCTAGTGTGGTTCAGTGGTTGAGTGCTGGCCTATGAACCAGAGGTCACAGTTCAGTTCTCGGTGAGGGCACATGCCAGGGTTGCTGGCTGGATCCCCAGCATGAGGCATGCAGGAGGCAGCCAATAGATGATCAATGATTCTCATCATTGATGTTTCTATATATCTCTCCCTCACCCTTTCTCTCTGAAATCAATAAAAAGGTTTTTTAAAAAAACTGCAAGCTTTTCAACAAGGGGTTGAGAGCCTTCATGTTTGATAGCCATTCATTTATTCTACAAATATTTATTGACTATCTACCATATGACAGCACCATTTTAGTCAGTGGAGAGCCAGAGATGTGTCATATCTGCTCCCATAGACCTTATGTTTTAGTGGGAAGAAGGGGATGTGCAACAAAAAGGAAATGCATATGTGCAGAAGAAAAATATCAGAGAGAAATTAGTAGAGAAAATTCATGTCTGGTGATACAATGGAGTGTGAATAGGTAGCTAATTTATATTAATGAGAGACTGAAATGAGCGCTTTGAAGAGAGAGCATCTGAATTGGTATCTGAAAGGTAAGAAGTAGCCAATGGGCAAAGTGTTCCAGCCAGAGCAATCCAGGCCAAGTCCAATATAGGGGGAGGGTGTAGCTGGGGTCACTGTGAGCAACTCAGTGGAGAATTGTTGGAGATGAGGTTGGAGGGAGAGACCAAGCCAAATCCTGAACTGAAAAAGTTATAATGCCATGAGAAGATACTGGGAGCATTTTTAACAGAAAGGTAACATGGCCCAATCTACATGACCCAATCTATACAGCAGGTTGCCTGTGTGAAGATGGGTTTGTAGGAAGCCAGAGTGGAAGCAGGAAGAGTACTTAGATGTCTATTGCAAGTATCCAAGCCAGTCAGAGATGACAGTGGTTTGAACAAAGGTGGCGGGGATGGAGATTGGGAGCAGTGAATTCCAGAGAAATGCTTGGGAAGTACATACAGCAGAGTTCCTAATGTGAGGAATGATGGAAAAAGAGGAATCTGGGATAAGCCTTTGACATTTCACAGAGTTCAGATAGAATGAGAGCTAAGAAAATGCCATGCTCTTAGGGGAAAAACAAACAATCCCACTCATCTGAAGCATTTCCAAATTCTACAGAAAAAGAAATAACAGGAAAGACATATGTGGCATTAGTTCGAAGACAACTATTAATAGTCTTTTAAAAGCCATTATGTGACTGCTCCACTTGTTGTTCAAAGGATGACTGGTGGCCTGACCAAGGAATTCAGATGAAAATGTAACAGGTTACATGAGAGATACTTGTATCACAAGAGTCAGAAATGCAGATGTGAACCTCACTCAAACCACATTTAAGCCTGGGTGATTTGCATATCCATTTCATTTTTATGAGTTCCTTTGCATAAGATGTGAGGGTTTTATTTCTGTGAATACATCAGAAGTTATCCCCTTAAATGAGTATTGGCCCCTTTAAAATAACCAATGTGCAATTATTCAAAAAAAAATTTTTGGAATTCCTCTATGAGGTTTACTTTCAGAGACAGCAGCTCATTCTTAGAGGAACAGGTCTATGTTTTGTGACAGTGAGCTCATTCAGAGTCAATGTGCAGCTGTGAGCAGAAGAGCTGATGATGTTGAATTCTGTTATTGCTGCTACATACAAGGTGTTCTCAGAAAGAGAGCAGCCATGAACTGGTGACCCCAGGTGCATGCAGGCCATCACATACAGAGAAGCATTCAGACACCATAGAATGTCTACACAATAAATCCAATGGACAGGTTAATCATGTGAGTTTCATGAGCAAAGCCATGGACATCAAAGAAACAAATCCACGTTATATCCACAGGCAATATTTTAGTGTAACATTTTTATAAGATCAGGATGGTAGTATGTTATACTCAATTTTTTATGGCTTCCACAACATCCCAAACATGACATTTTACCATTGATTTGTAGGTTTTCATTATGTCCCCACACCTTGTCTGGGGATAATATAGGGGGAAACCTTAATGCCTAATGTAAAGGCTTCTCTGCCTTTTCTTCAGTACAAAGTACACGGACATTGGAACATGCTTCATTTCTGAGTATCATTTTTGAGAATACCTATACATCTTTCTCTAAATTATGTTTTCAATCTGTCATTCTCACAGTTAATTGTATATTTTACTGCACCAAATGTCTGACCTTTCCAAAGATTCTGTGGATTACAGTGTAAATGGATGAGTGTTTCCAAGATTTTCAGAAACATTCCACCCCCACCCCCGCAGAATATATAAACAATTGACATTGTTTTTTCTCATGAATTTCTTCTGACTTGTTTAGAATCTCACTTGCATATTTGTTAAATCACTCACGGAAAAAAAAGAGACCTGAATTATTTGCTCTCAAAAATTGCCACTAGCTTATATGTTGTCACAAAGCAACATGTAATTCCACTCACTTCCTGCTGACACGAGAATGACTGGGCCAGACTATGAAAGTATTTCTGCTATTCTAATATTGCTCTGCCAACACTTTTGGATTTTAACTGAACCTGTATTCAAATTTACTACATAGGATAAATTAAGTATTTACTGCATCCTTTATAATTACTTTTGTAATGATTTTACTCCCTATGAAGAACAAATTTAAAAATAATCAAAGTATTATACCGAGAATCAAATCAATGATTTGTAATATAAGGAAACAAAAAAAAAAACACCCAATCAAAACAGCAAAAGGAAAAACAAGAATCCAAAATATAAAAATAGTGTAAGGAGCCTCTGGAACAACTTCAAGTGTACCAATATTCACATTATAGGGGTGCCAAAAAGGAGAAAAGAGAGAACAAGAAATTGAAAAAAAATGACAGAAAAATTCCTTAACCTAGTGAAGAAACAGACATATAGGTCCAAGAAGTGCAGAGTCCCAACAATATGATTCCAAAGAGGCATACACCAAGACATCATAATTAAAATGCAAAAGGTTAAAGACAAAGAGAAAAATCTTAAAAACAGCAAGAGAAAAGCAGTTACTTACCTACAAAGGAGCTCCCATAATACTATAAGTTAATGTCTCAACAGAAACTTTGTAGGCCAGAAGCTACTGCTAATAAATTCTCAAAAGTGGTGAAAAGCAAAGACCTACAACCAAGATTACCCAGCAAAGCTATCAGTTAGAATCAAAGAAAAGAGGAAGAGCTTCCAGACAAGAAAAATCTAAAGGTTCATCACCACCAAAACAGTATTACGTACATGAAATGTTAAAGTCGTCTTTAAGAAGAAAAAAAATATCAAAAATATAAATAAAATGTATATAAATACCTACCTATTAAAAAATGAACTAAAAATGAAAATAGCAAGCAAAACAAAAACAGACTCATAGATACAGAGAACATTTTGATGCCTGCCAGATGGGAAGGGGTAGAGGGATGGATGAAAAAGGTGAAGGGATTTAGAAATACGAATTGGTAGTTACAGAATAGTTATGGGGATATAAAGTACAACATAGGAAATATAATCAATAATATTCTAATAACTATGTATGGTAGGTATTGGATGGCTATGAAATTTATCAGGATAACTTAGTTACATATTTCTTGAGGAATAGGCTGCATACTAATTTTGTATTGTATGTCAGCTATTATTGAAGAAATAAAAATGATTTTTAAAAAAGAATAAGAAAATAAATATTTTATTTTTATCTTATTTTATTTTGATTAAGGTATTACATACGTGTTCTTACATCCCCAAAGGGCCCCCCCCCCCCCCCGGGCAACATTTTTAAAATAACCCCAGAGCAATTCCTTTCCAGGCCCAAACACCCGTCATCTTTTCCTCCACCAAAATTGAATTCCCAGACCAACTTCCAACATGTGAGTGGGGTTCCCCCTATACCAAGGGTGGGCAAACTTTTTGACTCGAGGGCCACAATGGGTTCTTAAACTGAACCGGAGGGCTGGAACAAAAGCAACCTGACCATGCTGGCACTCTCATCTTGGGCTGCTGGTGAAGGAGTGGAGGGGAGAGCAAGAGAACCCTCCACTCTTTCGGCTCCATGGGCCAGATAGAACAGCCGAATGGGCCGGATCCGGCCCGTGGGCCGTAGTTTGCCTACAGCTGCCCTACACCAACAATATTTAAGACACCAAGCAGGGTATCTAAAAATTCAACTCATTTCTGATACTATTAACCCAGAGATAAGTCAGATTATATAAGTTAAGGGTTCAGTCCTATGAACTGCCCCAATCCCATTCACACACTTCAGATGCCAGAGGCAAGCCCAGGATAAACTCTCAGTTTGGAGGATCACAGATTGGAAGATCCAATGACCCTTTCAACTCTAAATGCTGATCACAAGTCCAGATTGTCACCTGTACTTTTAGCCGATAGGTTATGAAAGCAGAGATTCCTGCACTCTTTCCTTAGGTTCAATTAATTTGCTAAAACTCAAAACATGTTATCTACTAGATCACTGGCTTACTGTAAAAGGTTGTAACTCAGGAACAGCCAGAGATTAAAGAGATGCATAGGCAAGGTGGGAAGGAGCTTTCATGCCCACTTAAGGTGTGCCACTTTCTAGGAATATCCACATATCCACCATCTGAAAACTCCCAGAACAATATCCTCTTGTTTTATGGAAGCGTAGTTTCAGTGAGGATGAATAAAATCATTGGCCAATGGGTTGATTCACTAATTCAACTCTAGCCCCTACTCAACTACCCTGAGGTAAGAAGGAGGGCTGAAAGTTCCAACCCTCTAATCACAGGGCTGGTTCCACTGAAAGCCAACCCCAATCCTTACTTGCTTTCCAAAGTCACGATATTAGCAGAACAAAAGTCATTTTTCACTCTTAGCACTTAAAAAATGATAACAGTTCCCCAAGTTTTGAACCAAGAATTGTGGACAAAAAACAAATATGTATGAGAAATATATAGATTTTGATCATCTGAATACCAAATATTTATCTCCTATAAATTATCCCCTGGTCTTAAAACACAGATCTCTTATGGTAAAACAATCATAAAATCAAAAGGTCCTAGCTCATTTACAGAATCTCAGATATTAAATAGCAACTCAATCGTCACATCATATTGAAAATGTCCCACAAGATAAAGCCACTCAGGTTTACAGCTTCTGTTTGATCTTGCCAGATTCCAAAAGCAGGTGTGATCTTGGCAATACATGGCTTCACCCATTCTGGCACTTGGCTATATCAGGCTGAGAGGCAATGTCATTCTCTGGCTCTGAACTTCTCTCAAGGTATTAATGTACTACTGAATTTTTCCCATTACACAACCTATTTTCTCATCCCTTTAACCTAAGATACTATTTTTTCTTCTCCCCAATTATACCCCAACTTTTTTATATTTACAAGGGGCACTGGGTTTGGTGACTCTGCTGGTCTAAATGGATGGCAACAATACTAGTCTAGCACTTCTATTCACACAAAATAAAGCTATCTAGAGCAGAACTGATGAACTATCTTCACCCCTAGGCAATAGATCTGCATTATCTCTTAGCCCCAGGGTTGCCAAACTGGGTGAAGTACATCCTGCCCATCGGGCCTTCAGAGAATTCTACACAAAGTTTAAAAAACAGTATACTTTCTTGCTTACAAAGCATGCCTGTTTAAAGCCCTTGGAGCTGAAGCCCTAATCTTATGCCTAATGCATCAAGTAGGGATAAAAACAATTAGAGGTGATGCAGAGAAGAAAAATACTCAAACCTTTCCCACCCCAACTTCCCCAGATCTACCAGTAGAGAAATCTACCAAATGGGAATATTCCTTTAACCCTACTTGTGTTCATGTTGAATGTGAGCACACACTTGTGAAGGCATTTAAACCAGCCCTTCATGCCTTTATCTTGCCCCAATTTAGACAAAATATTTTAATCACCTGTTCCAATTCTCCATCTAAGTAGTGCTCAGGAGGATCGCCCTCTGCCCACTATGGGACGTTAGGGCTGGGAAACATGAGTGCCTTGATCTGAAGAAATGATGCTCAGCCATCCAAGTTGGTGCAATATGTCTGTCCACTCATTTCATGGAGATAGGACATAGGTGGCCATATCAGGGGAGCAGAAGTTCCTACCTGCTTGTCAATCACCTTCCAGACATGGAAGCAAGTTATTCTGATGGGCATCACTATGTCCTACTCTAATGCACCTCTCCAGTTTCCACAAGGCGGTGCCCACATGGCCATGGCATCCTTTTGGCAGGCCATCTTCCCATTGCTCTCCTGTGTGATCCTATAGCCACACCATTTCATTATTTCAGGTACATGAATACAAGCACCAATCTTCCCTGTCATAGCTCTCTGCTCCCTCATTCTTGTTACCTAAGGTCACCTCCCAAATTATATGTAACCAAGGCCTGTCTCAGGCTTTGCTTCCAGGGGGGACCCAAACTAAGAGAGTAGACAATAGCCAGTTCTGCCAGCATATGGTATTGTTAAAACCAGTGTAGATGACTGGAAGAGGTCTAAGCCTAAGAAACTGAGGCCAGGGAGCCCAGACTCCTCAGTAGTATGGGCATCAGTACATGTGATACACGCCCAGCAGAGAAAGTGCTTTGCTTGCATTGCTTGTCTCTGTCTTTCCTTGGCTTTAGTACTTTCATCTATTTCTAGGTTTCTGAATCTCAAGTTTAGCTACACAACTTTGTGGTTACCAAAATCACCTACATGTGTAAATATAAACAGTGGTCAAATGGTAAAAGGAAGAACTGGGCCAATTACTGGATTAGAGATTCAGGCAAATGGAAACACTGCAGGGTTTTAGTTATCTAACAGATACTAGGTAAAGATATGGTCACAGGAAGAATATGGAAGCTTATTATGAACATTGGAACCCAATTTAAAAACCATACTTATAATAGCATTAGCTTGAGACCTGAATCCTGAAAGCATTTATCCCAAACCCTGAAACGTGCCCAGCCACGATCAGCACTCAGAACGGGGTGTGGAGCTTACATGGTCCAGTCAGCACTGAGCTGACCTCACAATTTCAGAACTACTGTGATGCTCCTTAGAAGATGCTGCCCTTGCTACAGTGAGACTAAAACCAGAATACCAATCCTGCACTAATCCTAAAGATAAAAACTTTTATGAATTAAGTCTCAGAAATGCCTCTTACCCTTTTCCCATTTATAGATTAGTGAATCCGGCCCATTATCTAGAACTAAATGTTTAAATTTTATTCTCAGTTGGTTATCAATAGGTTTTCAAAAATGTATTTTATAGCCAAAACCGGTTTGGCTCAGTGGACAAAGCGTCTGCCTGTGGACTGAAAGGTCCCAGGTTCGATTCCGGTCAAGGCCATGTACCTTGGTTGCAGATACACCCCCAGTAGGAGGTGTACAAGAGGCATCTGATCGATGATTCTCACTCATTAATGTTTCTAACTATCCCTCTCTCTTCCTCTCTGTAAAAAATATCAATAAAATATATTTAAAAATATGTATTTTATAGACATTAATGATAGTATTTAAACCTATCCCCTTGTAAATGTCCTCTTCCTTTTTCTGGATCAAGGTCAACATTAGCCTTAAATTTTTTATAGAAGAAAAACTATTAAATCCTCACTCTTGACATTTCCTTTCTCTATAATACACCTAAACTTCTTTCATGAACTTCTTTCATGAACTTCAGCATGCTACAAATTATTTGCCCATTTATTATTATAGTGTCAGAATCTGGTCTTATCTTTTTATTATTATTATTGATATTTTTACAGAGAGGAAGGGAGAGAGATAGAGAGTTAGAAAAGTCAATGAGAGAGAAACATCAACCAGTCGCCTCTTGCACACCCCCCACCAGGGATGTGCCTGCAACCAATGTACATGCCCTTGACCGGAATCAAACCAGGGACCTTTCAGTCCGCAGACCGACGCTCTACCACTGAGCCAAACCGGTTCAGCTGGTCTTATCTTTATATACATTAGTTCACATCTTTCCCTTAGAACATCATCTTTGTGCTCCTCGTCCACATCTGGCTTCATTTCTTCAGGTTAGGTCACTCGCTTTCATTTATTCTCAACTTCATGCCCTATGTCATATCATAATTTACATTCTAATCAAGTCAGATAAAGCAATGCCATCAATGCTATGGCTTCCTTTCTGACAAATAAATTTGTGGGCTCAACAACTTTGACAAATACCCATGAAACCAAATTTGAATATTAAAAAAATTTATACTCACAAACTCACATAAATTCCTCTTTATTGATGCTGAGACCTGCATGCAATGATTTAATGTCACATTGCTCATCTATGGAAAACTGTCTCTATTATTTGGGCCCTGACCTAGCTATACTGCTAATATTTTCCATGTAAAACAATGTAAACAACACACTTATGGAGATGGAGATTGAGCTACACAGTAATCATGATCATCTTCATCTAAACATATGTAGAACACTTCTGATACTATGTTGGGAACCAGATGAAGCAAGTTTACACATGGACCTATAAATATACCTGGCACAGGAAAGACTGATCCTTGGGAGCCAGGGAATAAGAGGTAAAGTTAAGAAAAGGACAGAAGCCTAAAATATACTTTTTCTAGGAATTGACAGGTAAGGATTAAACCTAAAGTGGGGTATTATAGCCAAATATTTAGTTAATAGTCAAGAATCATGAAACAATCCTTATTAGAATAAGGTCCTACAGACTAGCCCACCTCATTAATAAAATGGAATTCAAAGTACAGAAACTCAAAGATAGAAGGTTTACTTTTTATTGTATTTTTAAAAATATATTTTTACTGATTTCAGAGAGGAAGGGAGAAGAGATAGGAAACATCAATGATAAGAGAAAATCATTGACGGGCTGCCTCCTACCTACCCCCTACTGGAGATCCAGACCACAACCCAGGCATATGCCCTTGACCAGAATCAAACCCAAGACCTTTCAATCCTCAGTCTGATACTCTAGCCACTGAAACAAACCAGCAAGGGCAGTTGGAAGGTTTATTTTTAAGAGGACAACAAACATATTTGTGGAGCCAGTTTTGGAAGTAATAGGTCTCAGGAGCTAGAAGTAGAGATGATAGAATTAGCAGAATCAATATATATATAAAAGACCAGCAACTGAACAGCAGAACAACCTGAATGATCTGAATGACTGATGGCTATGATATGACATGCACTGCAGCAGTCAACTGGCCTACCTGATCTGGACCTTGATCGCACCACCTCCCACCTACCCCTGCTGGTCCAACCTCAATTGATTGGGGGTGAGGCTGGCAAGCCAACTGCCCAGGCCCCTCCATTTGGTCCAGACCTACCCCCAAATGGGCACCCATCCTGATCAAGTGCAGTGCCAGGCAACCATCCACATCCCCTCTTCCCTAGTAACCCCCATTGGAATGGTACAGCTGGACCCCACCCATGTACTGGGCCTCTATCTACACTAATAAAAGAGAAACATACAAATTGACCAACCTCCATTATACCCACAAGCCACACCCACCAGCCAATCAGGAGCAAGTATGCAAAGTAACCCAACCAAGATGGCTGTAACCATGGAGCGAGCAGGAGGCTTAGGTTTCCCCAGCAATGGAGGAAGTCAAGATTCCTGCCCACTCTGGCCAGCCCTGGCCTCTGCTGAAGGCTACAAAGTTTCAATTATAAAAGATAAATAAATCCAAACAAAATGGCAGCAGCCACAGAGCTGGAGAGAGCAGGAAGCTTGGGATGCCCCCAAGGATGGAGGAAGCCAAGGTTTTCGCCTGCCCTGGCCTCCACTCTAGGCTGCAAAGTTTCAATTATAGAAAATAAATAAATCACAGACACAAGGGTCTTTACTTGGATCAACAGGGGCATTGCAGTCCTGAAAACCACCACAGGCCCCTTGCCCAGGCCATTCCACCCCCCAAGGGAACCCCTACCCTGATCCAGGACACCCTTCAGGACAAACCAGCCATCCCCTACCGGTATACCAGGCCTCTATCCTATCTAATAAAAGAGTAATATGAAGACTGACCATCACTCCAACACACGATGGTGGCTCCCATGTGGACACAAGATGGCCACCACAAGATGGCCAGCAGGTTAGGGCAATTAAGGGTGACCAGGCCGACAGAGGCCACGTGGGCTGCAGCTGTACCCGCCCACATGGGTATGGTGTTTCTGCTGTTTTGTTTTGGTCTGGCCTCCACCTCGTCAGCCACGGACCTGTGCCTGCTCTGAGACTGAATGGTTTGATGGTCCTACTTTTTGGTGGACAGTGGATGTACTCCCACCTTCCAGAGACTAGAAGTTAAGACTCTGGTAGCTTCTAAGTCCCTTGTGGGGAGAGCCCAACCATAGGTCAAGAACAGACTTGGGCGTCCTTGGCCAGGAGGCCTCCTCAGGCTAGGGGCCACCACAATTTGAAGGCTGGCCACAACCCAGATCCTGGCAGGGGCCTCCTCTGGGGGCACTGCCAGTGCTTTCCCTCCAGCAGCCGCAGCCACCTTGCTTTCCACTTTCCCTCCCTCTTCCTTTTATGCTGCCTTCAATCTTCACTCCTCCCTCCCTCTGCATATGCAAATTAACTACCATCTTTGTTTGGCTAATTTGCATACTTGCTCTGATGGACTTGTGGGCGTGGTTTGTGTCATGGAGTGATGGTTAATTTGCACATTGCTCTATTATTAGGTTAGCTATTTTGTTGAAAAATTTTGGTACATTATCCTGAGCATATCTTGGATGGTATTCATATATTATGCTAATCACTATACTAGTACATAAATTATCTCAAATACTTAAAACAATTAGGAAATAGGCATTATTCTTCCCAGGAAGATCTGAAAGGAGAAAGTAACTGAAATATAACAAGGGTCTTGCTTTCTATTGGCTGGTTTTGGAGGGCAGGAATGTTCCACAGAAACAGACCACTAGTGTAATAAGGATTTTAGTAGTGACTTTACTGAGTGCTTTATATATTACCTAAGTAGAAAAGAATGTACGTGTTATAAAAGACATTGCAGTTCAATGCTAACATTTTGTTCTTCAGAATTACTTTGCATATTTAAGCTATTTAGGAACGGGGAGAGGAGAATTCCACCATTAACCCAGATTTATTTTGCACACAGGCGTGTTTCCAGCTCCCTGTGTTACTCCATGCAGCTATATCTCAGATATAATTATTCTTACTATTATTTAAACTGCAAACACCAGTAACACTGTCATCAGGCCCGTAACATTGCATCGCTCCAAAGTATCAATAACTTATGGAGAAGAGCTAATAGTACTCACAAGAGGATGGTTTCACACTGGGAAAGTGTTAGATAAAACTGTGCAATTTGCTAAAATCAATATGATATCTTTATTATACCTTATGAGCCAAATACAACACTTTAAATTGCTTTAATTTGGAGCTACCCAGTTTTACTATTTTTAAAAAGCCTAAACTTTTGTGTATTTTGCAAAGAAAACTTCCTAATTTTTTAGTAATTAATTATAATTACATGCAACACACTGTGGTATCATTCCCTTCTTTGAAGATTTGAAACTTAGAGATACAGATAAACTTTTCAGAGCTGAAGAAAGCAGAAAGCCCCAAGGGGTCAGCTTGGTAACAGCCTAGAGGTGGGGAGGTGGGGCTATGAGCAGGGGAGTGGCAAAAAAACCACTTGATGGCAGGAACTTAAGCTCTGGGGTAGAGTTAAAGGACTGGAAAGGCAGGTTGCGCTCAAATTGTAGAAGTCTTTGAACGAAGAAACACTTCATTTGGTGAGCAATAGGAGTTATTTAAGTTTAAAGCTGGGTACTGATATAATAGGGGCAGGTCTCAAACCCTTGGAAATAAAAATTTGAGACATCAAAAAGACAGAGAAACTAAAAGTAGAAAAGTCATGAAGGAAGTAATTGCATTTTAATAAATGTGTCATAACAAATGCCTACTATACCTTAATCAATGAAGAAATTTTAAAAAATAAGAATAAAAATAAATGCCTTCTGTCCTAAAGACCCAGGTCACTCACCCTTTATGAGGTGGCATAATTGCTGCCATATCTCCACTTAAAACACTTGGGGGAGCTCTATTAATCATGCACTATTCTCTCCACTCCCACCACCTTACAAAGAGTCTTAGTATGAGTTTATTATTTTTAAGTGTTTAACACCTCTAGCCAGTGTGGATCATCAGTTGGTTGGGCACAGTCCCATATACCATAGGGTTGACTTTTCCCAACCCCACCCTCCAACCACCCTCAACCAACCCCACCCTCTACCAACCCCACCCTCTACCAACCCCACCCTCTACCAACCCCACCCTCTACCAACCCCACCCTCTACCAACCCCACCCTCTACCAACCCCAAGCTCCCACCACCCTCACCCCTGGTCAGGGTCATGGCCAGGTTGCTGACTCAATCACCTGTAGGGGGTGTGCAGGTGGCAGCAATGGATGATTTGCTCTAACATTGATGATTCTCTCTCTCCCTCTCTCCCTAAAAATCAATGAAACATATTTAAAATGGTTAGCAAGAAACATAAACCTGAAGTCTGCTCATTGCCAAAGATACATTCATTTAATTGACGTATTGTCGATAGCTGCTCTCAAACTAACACAATAAAGTTGAATAGTTGCATCAGAGACCATATGGCCCACAACACCTAACATTTATACTGTCTAACTCTAGTTTGCTGACCTCTCCACTGGACTACACTGTGCTCCTGGTGGGGGGGGGGGTCTTCATTATTAATCTCTGAACAATCACTCTAGAAATGCTTGGCAGTTTCTTGTTAGTTTCTTCCTGCCCCTCTAGCTAACCACTGCCTTTTTTCATTTCTCTACCCCAACGCAGCAGCTAAAATTACACTGTTCCAGAGGAGATCTGCCATTTCGTCGGCTAGGACTGGCCGGTGGACACTGCAGCTACCATGATTACTTTGTGAACATTAAGTCAAAATGTGGAAAGTATGTCTAGGTGAAGTAGTGAAACATCTTGTACAATTTGACAGAATTAGAAAATAGATTGTGCCCCTTTCCACATAATTCCGTCACTGCCCATTTTACACTGCTCCATAAGAACTTTATGTCATAAAAATATAGCAAAGTCTTTCATGAATTTTCTTTGAATAATAGGCCTGGACAATGGTAATAATTACATTTCCTCCCTTCTAATCTAATTACAAAAAAAAGATAAAGAAATATGTGATCAAGAGACTTGTAATTTTGTCATTGGTGGCTAGTAAGTATCCAGCTGAAATCAATGTTTTATTATGGAGCCCTGTTTTCTCTCCCTGAAAAATGAAGTAAGCCAAGAACTCTCATTAACCCTAAGCTGACAGTGCACAATCATTGACAACCTCTTACTATATTTCATAATTTTGTGCTAAAAGGTCATCTTTATTAATTTCTTTGCATGTTCAAAAATTAAAGATACACAGAATGAGAATTTTTTTCCCACAACGTCAGAAAGTCAGTGGAAAAAATATTCCTTTTCTTTTAAAAAAAAATATTTCATTGATTTTTTACAGAGAGGGAGAGAGAAGGATAGAAATCTAGAAATATCCATGAGAGAGAATCATCCATCAGCTGCCTCTTGTACACCCCTTACTGGGGATGTGCCCGCAAACAAGGTACATGCCCTTGACCGAATCAAACCTGGGACCTTTCAGTCCACAGACCTACGCTCTATCCACTGAGCCAAACTGGTTTTGGCAATATTCCTTTTCTTAATGTCTTCACATTCTCAGTGTTGTGCGCTTCAGTTTAAAACTATAATCTGGCCCTAGCTGGTTTGGCATGGTGGATAGTGTGTCGGCCTGCAGGCTGACGTGTCCCAGGCTCAATTTCAGCCAAGGGCACCTGCCTAGGTTGCAGGCTCGATTCCCAATGTGGGGGCGTGCAGGCAGCAGATCAAAGATTCTCTGTCATCACTGATGTTTATCTTTCTCTCCCTCTCCCTTTCTCGCTGAAATCAATAAAAATTAAAATAAAATAAAAAACTCATTTAAAATTACCATTTGAATAAACATAATGTGAAGCAAGCAGAATGACAGTCAAAATGTGGTAAAATGCAACAGCAATAGAACATATTTTTAGGACACTCAGACACAGTAAAAATATGAAAAAAAGATTTTTAAGTGACTGTTTTAGTATATTTGAAAGTCCTTAGTCTCTTAAGAACTTTTAAATACAACTAAAAGACAAAACTTAAGCCAATGCATTTCACTGAACTCTTCAAGCAAAGAGTGACAGCTGGATTACCTTGATTTGCAGAGAGCTGTCGCCTAACACCATTTATCCACATAGCACTGTGGATCTGTGTACTGGCTCATGAGATCAAGTGGACTCCTAGCTCCCACTAGGATCTATAGCTAGAGATCCAAGAAGAAAGGCTGTATTAGCAAAGATGGTAAGGTGAGCATATATTTAAAAATAAAATGTTTTCACTCAGAAAGCAAATCACTCAAAAAATTAAGTACCGTATTTGCCGGCGTATAAGACGACCCCCTAACATTTCCACTAAAAATACAGAGCTTGTTATATACTTGCCGTATAAGACTACCCCCCACTTGGAGGCATATTTTTCAGGGCCAAAGGGTCGTCTTATACGCCCGCAAATACGGTATGCGTTACTTAAAGAGAACAATTAAGTATGTTAGATGTTTCAAGAGAAAAATAATGTTATTTTCTCTGGTAAGTGACAGCCTTAATTCAAAGGATAATAATGTCTAATGGCTATGCTCCAGAATTTGTATAGCCCACAAAAACATTTTTCCCCTAAAACATTTTGATTAATGATCTTTCACATCCAAAGGCATATAGGTAGAGTGGAAAGAAAACGGGCATTGAAGATAAATAGGGTAACTGGAAAAGTAACTTGGCCTTTGTCCACCTGAATTTTCTCACCTGGAATTACGAACACCTCACAGAATCATTGTAAGAATTTGAGAGCATATTAAATCAAGAAGCTGACATTATATTATATTATATTATATTATATTATATTTATTTTTTGGCCTTCTAAACAATTCAGTTGAGTAGGAGGGTAGGTATTATTTCTTTTTTGTGAGTGCCATGTGTCAGTTCAGGAACAGAGTCAGGAAATAATGCATGTCCCACAGCTTGCTCTGGGTTCTTTCTGCTTTAACAGTATGATAAAATTATTACACTGACTGCAAATTAGACCAGTGGTGCCAACCTTTCGGGCCCAGACTGACTGGCGACCACTGAACTAATGCAATGGAGCTGTGGAATGCAGGTTTTCACTGAGTCACCCATGAGGTCACATTGTGGTCCTCTGTTGTTATTGTGTCAAAACTTGTGATCTGTAGAGAGGCAGGAAAAATTTCAGCCAAACACTGATACTACCCCTGAGAATATCAAAGGTGAAAGACGAGTATGGCCAGTACTAGGAAGGGTGGAAGCAGGTCACCAAATGGCTGAAATAAATATGAGGTCTGAGTCAGTAGGGAATTCAATCATAAAGTTGTACTTTAGAAAAAGTAAGTAAAACCAAATGTCCAAATGCACTCTGAGAACAAGGCAGCCGGGGTTGATGAACGTGAATTAGGAAGACTGTTCTACGGATGCAGAAGTAAAATTGCTCACAAAGCAAAATGCCCTGCTAGAGGCAGAGCTTCTTTAGAACGTTCATCCTCTCAGACCTAGAATATTGTCTCGTGATCATTAAAAAGGCATTTTATAATCTATTTACTACCTTATGCATCTTGACAGAGGAAATGCAATATGGGGATTGGTCATCCAGGGATAAGAAGTGAGAATCCAAATGGATGAAGAGTCAACCTAAAGAATAGCAATTGCAAAAAGACCGTCTCCCCTACAGCTGGAGACGCAACAAGAGAGATGGCATCATCAGAATGCAGAAGTGAAAGCCATCCAGCAAGAGCTTGAGCCTCCGTGCAATTCTCCCTGTAGAAGCTGAGCCCATGCAGGAAGTGGAGCCTCAGAGAGACGCAGCTGCTACTAGAACCACCACCTGAAGTAGAGTGGTGGAAATACTGAGTTAACCCTCACTCTCCCCTTCCCTCCCCCTCCAGTGCTTCCCACTGGCCAAAGCCACCTTGAAGCCAGAAAACCAAGGAGACGAGGAAACAGCTTATATAGTTCCCCCAACTGCATTATAGAGCCCACATGGAAAAACTGAGGGATGGACTTAAGACTGACCAGCATGGACACTATGCTGACATTTTCTGTACCAGTGTTCTCTCTTCTTCCTCTCATCTCTTTGGCTAGCAAGACCAGTAAATGTTTGCATTTCCTGGTCAATATATATTAGAAAGACTTAAATAACGCATATTCCATGCCTCTGAAATAATGGTCCATCTAAGTTCATTATTCATTACTCAAATTATTTAACTTGTTTTTCCTCAGTGAACTCAGCATAATGAAATTGGCAAAATCATCTTTGTCTCACCTCTGTACACTGCAGTGAGCACATTGAATGAAAGAGTGACCTTAAAGAATAAGCTACTGTACTCTGTTAAAAGTTACTCAGTGTAAATTCACAATGTTTCTCATAGTACCTATAAGGATATTATATTTGTTCACCTTGCAAAGATGCATTTACTAACTATTGCTAAACAAATAAGTGCATTAAAGAACACTATACTCTGTCTTACAAGATAAACTTCTAGTTTCTCATTTTAAGAAACTGGCAAAGTTTTTATTCAATTTGCTCTTTCAATCACCTGCTTATCTCATCTATAATTCTCTTAAGATTCAACCATTTAGTTTTCTCTATTGAAATATAGCTTTGTCTAATTAGAGTCCTTATTTCTAATTGTACAAAGTCAATAATTTTTAAAATATATGTTATTGATTTTTTTTTACAGAGAGGAAGAGAGAGGGATAGAGAGTTAGAAACATCCATGAGAGAGAATCATCCATCAGCTGCCTCCTGAACACCCCCTACTGGGGATGTGCCCATAACCAATGTACATGCCCTCGACCAGAATCAAACCTGGAACCTTTCAGTACAAAAGCCTATGCTCTATCCACTGAGCCAAACCGGTTTTGGCCAAAATCAATAATTTTTATGTGCAAACATTTACACTTATTTTAAAGTAGAGGCCAGTGCATGAAATTTGTGCCTGGGGGAGGGGGGAGGGGGAGGGGTACCCTTCAAGCTTGCCTGTGCCCTCTCAAAATCCATGACCCCTCAGGCAGGCTGCCTAGGCATGGCCGGCAATCAGGGTCTATGGGGGCTTTCCTTCTCCTGACTGCCAAGAGCTGGCCTTGCCCCCGCCACTGCTTAATCTGTGCAGTGCTCCCCCTCCACCTCTGCCACTGGTTGCCTCCCTCTGTGGGCGACAGGCATGGGGTGCAATCACCGGGCTGGTCTGGGCCTCACTCTGTGGGGGATCCATAGCGGGCCCCAGATTGACTGACCCACAGAGGGAGGCCCCACCCACCTGCTGCAGCACCTCCAGTCAGGATGCACGGGCCTCTCTCTTTGAGGTGATTGATCGGGGGCTCCACAACCTATCACCACCCACAGGGAGGCCCTGCTCACCCTGCTGGGGCTCTGTGATCGATCGGAGGCCCTGCCCACCTGGCCACAACCCCACAATCCATTGCCAGGCAGAGGGTGTCCCAGGTCCTCCTCTGTGGGGCAGACTGCGGAGCCATGGTGGGGCCCCTGGGCCCATGACCAATCGCAATGTGCCCACCTTGGCTGGCCGGGTGCCAGTGCATGGGATAGCGTGGTCGTCCAGAAGGCTGTCTGGAAGGTCGTCCAGATGGTCATTCCGCTGTTCTGTCATTCTATTTGCATGTTACGCTTTTATTATTATAGAGTATTATAGATACAGAAATAAACTGAGATTGATGGATTCGTCAATATGTTGTGAAATACTCTGGCTGCCTGCTTTGCTAGCTATCCACCAACAGCTTACATCCCTGGCTTTTACCCGTACTCCCATTGTTCGGAGTACTTGCAACTGTGTATTTTCTGTTGAAGGCACCATTTTCTGCCTGCTACTTTCTGTCCTTTTAGGAAGAAGAGGGATTTTCCCAACAACCTTTTCTCCACTTGCCATGGCAAAACATGCAGCCATGATATTTCTTAGAAATGGAAAATCACTCCAAATTCCCTGATAAAGAAAGGGGCTCCAGGCAGTGCACTCAGAGATCCAAGATTTGTGTCTTGCTTCAACACTGTTTGGACATTACAGACCCAGGGACAACCCTTCTTGCAGCCTCCAACCATTCTCCTGTGTCTCATCCAGCCACCGCCCACAGGGAGGCCCTCCCAACACACTGGGTTTTTTTCTACCTTAACTCCTTATTGCCGAACAACCATGAGCTCCCAAAACTGTCAGAATTATTCCACCAAGGTGGAAGCTGTGGTCAATCGCCCGGCAACCTGCATCTGCGAGTCTCCTACACCTACCGTATTTTTCGCACCATAAGACGCACCCGACCATAAGACGCACCTGGTTTTTAGAGGAGAAAAATAGGAAAAAAAATATTCTGAACCAAATAGTGTAATAAAATATACGAAAAAAAAGAGGGACAACTAAAAGAAAAAGAGTGACAATTAAAAGAAAAAGAGTGACAATTGAAAGGAACAGAGTGACAATTGAAAGGAAAAGAGGGACAGAGGGAAAACAGGTTTTTTTTTATTGGGAACAGTTTATTGGGAAAATGTAGTGTAGTGTAGTGTGTGTGTATGACATTTTACCTCAGAAGCCGATGACTGGAGTGAGGGGCATGCGCACTGCTGTGTACTGTCACACCGCCTACTACATGCTATCCTCCAATAGCATACGGCGGTGACACAGTACAGCAGCATCGCGCCTTCCTGCACACATCGGCTTCCGTAAGGAAGGTGAGGGAGGACCCGCTGCCACTCTGCCAGTATCTCAGTGGACTACTGAGAAGCCTGGATACGGGGCGGGGGAGGGATGATGCAGTCCCCAGGGACACGGAAGGTCCCGGGGGACCCGCTGCCGCTCTGCAACTCGGACCATAAGACGCAGGCGCTTCTATTCGGACCATAAGACGCAGGCACTTTTCCTCCCACTATTTGGTGAAGAAAAAGTGCGTCTTATGGTCCGAAAAATACGGTACATCTCTCTGGACTACTATTTCGACCAAGAGGATGTGGCTCTGAAGGGTGTGGGCCACTTCTCCCACGAGTTGGCAGAGAAGAAGCGTGAGGGCGCTGAGCATCTCTTAAAGCTGCAGAACCAGCGAGGTGGCCACATTCTCTTCCAGGACGTGCAGAAACCTTCCCAAGATGAGTGGGGCAGAACTCAGGACACCGTGGAAGCGGCCCTGGCCTTGGGGAAGAACCTGAACCAGGCCCTTTTGGAGCAATGGGCCCTGGGTTCTACCCATGCAGACCCTCAGCTCTGTGACTTCCTGGAGAACCACTTCCTGGAGGAGGAGGTGAAACTGATCCAGAAGTTGGGCGACCACCTGACTAACATCCAAAGACTGGCCACTCCTCCCCCTCCAGAGTGGGCTGGGCGAGTGTCTCTTCCGAAGGCTCACCCTCAGGCACAACTAGGAGCCTTTGGAGCCCAGAGGCCTCTGCACCCCCCTAGTGTCTCT
Organism: Vespertilio murinus; assembly: GCA_963924515.1. Taxonomy (NCBI): domain Eukaryota; kingdom Metazoa; phylum Chordata; class Mammalia; order Chiroptera; family Vespertilionidae; genus Vespertilio; species Vespertilio murinus. The sequence goes on from OZ004705.1 coordinate 163,237,042, forward strand.
GGCTTTTTTACCTGAGCCTCTTCCCAAAACTACTAGCCATTCTTTTAACCACCCTGGAGCCCTCTCCCATGCATTGGACCAAATGAAGCAATAAAGCTTTTTGGAACCAAAAGAAAAAAGAAAAGAAAAAGAAAGGGGCTCCATTTTTAAGACTTCACATTAAATGTCACAAAATGTTATATAGATTATCAAAGTATGCCATAAAAAATTAGCCTTAATATTCAGAATGACCTTTTGAAACTTATATAAAAGTTACACTGATTTGTTTAATACAATTCATGACTATAAAACAGGTCTTTATTGTATTCAACATCCTATATAATAAAAGTCTAATATGCAAATTGACCAAATGGTGGAACAACCAGTCAGTGGGGGGTGGGGCCAGTGCTTGGGTTGGCTCCCACAGTGGGAGGCCAGACTGCAGCTTCGGCCTGCTCTCCACAGGGACATCCCCCAAGGGCTCCTGGTCTGTGAGAGGGCACAGACCGGGCTGAGGGACCCCCAAGTGCACAAATTTTCATGTACCAGGCCTCTAGTTTCTATAAATAGTTAATAGTAATTAAACTTTATACAATAGAATATTTTAAAACCATTGAAGTCTCCTATTTAACCTCTATTAAATAACAAATGAAGACTCTTCAAAAAAAAGTATGTTGATACATGCATAATTGAATTTTATTATGTGTGGGACTATTACCCACTATATAATATAAAAAGATTGTCAGAGTTCAACACTAAGAAAAAGTTAATTAAAAAATTATTTAGATAGGGTTAAATGGATATTCCAATGAGAATACCTACATATAAAAGCTAATTATTTTAGTCCTTTAATTGTACCTCATTCACTCATATGAAAGAACAATCTGCACACTATACTAAACAAGTATCACAAGCATCTTTTCCCCTTTGGTCTATTGATGACAAAAACCCTTTCCAAAAGTTCACACAATCTAGGGAACACATGACTTCCTGCCACGGCACTTGCAGCTGAGAAGTACCAGTGGTTTTTCCTATATGAGTCCTGTCTTCTCCTACAATGTTTGTCTCAAAAAGAAATGCCTGTTCCACTGGCAAAGGACCACGCTATGCCTCTGTGTTGCCAGAGCATTTCTAAGAGGAGTACATAGCTACAGGAAACGTTAAAGGTGCTAATGGTGCCACCCCAGGTTTGTCAGGCAGGGATGTCTGTTGCCTCCGCATTAACCTGAAAGGGCAAGGCTAGAACCCTGCCTCCTTGTGGGACAGAGTGGAGCTATCCTCCATTTTGTGGCCGGACCCTAGCCCTCACCCAACCAATCAGGGTCACACACCCCCCCCCTATAAAACCCATTGAGATGTTACATTCTCTCTCTTGTCCGCCATGCGGTCGGCGTGAGTGGGACAGAGCCCATGCTAGCATGGAAGAGACTCTCTTGCTAATTGCATCGGATTTGGTTCCCTGGTGGTCTTTGGGGATCACGGAATCTCGGCACAACAAACCAACAGGTGCACTTCCATTTGAACGATAGCAGGTAGGAAGCAGGACTCTGCCTGTTTCATTTTTGTTGAGATGACAGCAGGGCATCTATCTGGCTTTCAGGGCATCACAGGTAGTAATTCCAGCTTTTAGAGCCCAACCTCACTGTGCGGGCCCAACCCCAGGATCCAGCAACAGGGCCTTTACAGTAAAAGCTCCTCAGGGTAGAGGGACAGTCTCCAAGCCTGACCCGCTCTCTCCTGGGGACTCTGTGAGGTCCCTAATGCCCAGCTAGAAGATGTTTTTCTGCCTGATCCAGCAGCAGCGGACTCTACTGAAACAAGCACCTGTGTAATATACCGTATTTTTCGGACCATAAGACGCACGTTTTCTTCACCAAATAGTGGGAGGAAAAGTGCCTGCGTCTTATGGTCCGAGTTGCAGAGCGGCAATATTATTCTGTTATACTTTATTAAATATTTTATTACACTATTTGGTTCAGAATATTTTTTTTCCTATTTTTCTCCTCTAAAAACCAGGTGCTTCTTATGGTGCGAAAAATATGTTACTCAGCCTCTCAACTTTCTTAGTATTCTCTCTCTCTCCTATTGTAAAATGCTACCTCTCCATTTGATCATTCATAATAGCCTACAAATTTGTTATTATACCTTCTATGTGCCATGCCAGCATAGCCAAGGGTTCAGCAAGCCTGAGGGAGGGCGGTGAAGGATGTAGGGGGAAAAAAAACAGACCAACAGAATAACCTGGGTCCAGGTGGATCTCCTGTGCCTGGCTAAGACCACAGAGGAAGGAGCCAGAAGGCGAGCTGATGCTTTATTTCATAGTCAGAGGTAAACAAGGTAATGGTCACCATAGTTACAATGTTCTTGTGAGTTTCACTTGTTTTGGCGGCACTTGCTGCACCTCCCACAGCCCATTAGCTACCCAGGAAGGATCTAGGGAGCTCATAAGGTCAAGCTTAATTATGAGAGGGCTGTGCCCTCTAAGCTGGGACTTGTTTGTGGCTTTACCAACAGGTCAGTCCGAGGCTTAACCCTATAGCCGCTCCCTACACTTCTATACTACAAATAAATAAATAAATAAATAAATAAAGCTAAAAGAGCCCTGGCTGGTTTGGTTCAGCGGATAGAAGTCAGCCTCAGGTCTGAATGGTCCAGGATTGATTCCAGTCAAGGGCACATGCCTGGGTTGTGGATTAAATCCATAATAAGGAGCATGAAGGAGGCAGCTGACCAATGATTCCCTCTCATCATTGATGTTTCTATCTCTGTCTACCACTGCCTTCCTCTCTGGGGAAAAAAAAAAGTATTTTTTTAAAAAAGAAAAAAAAAATTACTTCAAACCTCCCCCAGCCAACAACATCCTTTTTCTGCTTTCTTTTCTAACTATAGCTCTTAAACTATATTTTCACTTCAGAATATCCTTTCAACCCACTCCAACCTGGCTACCATCTCCCCATGTCACTGAAACTGCTCTGTGTAAGGTGCTTATGGCCTCCATATTGTTGAATTAAATGGAGGTACCTCTTTATCATTTGACCTCTCACAACTAGACTCAGCTAGACTTTTTTTATTGCTGTTTTTTTTAAGTCTCTGCTCTCTGGGGTTGTGTGACAACATTCTCCTAATGTATTTTAATCCCCTTGAACTTGAGTTCCCCAGGCTCTTGTTCTTGCTCCTCTTGGTTTTACCCCTGGTTCCTCTTTGCTTCTCCTTATCCTCACACCCTAAATGACCTCATCCATTCTCAGGGCATTAAATTCCATCTTTATGTTGATAACTAGAGGTCTGATGCATGAAATTCATATACCAGGGAGGTCCCCTCACCAATCTGGAACCCCTTGGGGGATGTCTGACTGCCAGTTTAGGCCTAATCCCCAAACTGGCAGTCAGATATCCCTCTCACAATCCTGGACTGATGGCTCCTAATCACTCACCTGCCTGCCTGCCCACCTGCCCGCCTGCCCCTAACTTCCTACCCCCCCCACTAGCCTGATTACCCCTCAATGCCTCCCGCATGCCATCACTAACTGGCCTCCTGGTGGCCTGGTCACCTTTAACTGCCCCCCCACCCCCACCTCCCCGCTGCCAGCCAGGTCACCCCAATTGCCCCCTCCCTGCTGACTTGGTAGCTTCTAACTGCCCTCCCCTGGTTGTCGGCCTGGTCACCCCTTACTGCCCTCCCTGCTAGCCTTGTTGCCTTTAACTGCCCACCCCCTGCCGGCCTGGTCGCCCCTAACTGCCCACCCCCAGCCAGCCTGGTTGCCCCAAGCTGCCTCCCCCAACAGCCTAGTCACCCCTCACTGCCCCTCACTGCCTCTCCCTGCCAAACTTATCGCCCCCAATTGCCCCCATCTTGCTGACCTGGTTGCCCCATTGCAGCCTGCTGCTCAGTCTTTTGGTCAATCCTCACTAATCCCCCTGCTGGCCTGATCATAGGAAGCCATCATTTTGAGGTTCAATTTGCACATTACCTCTTTATTATTTAGGAATTATATAGGATACCCAGAGGCCCATATCCAGATCACAAATACAAGAGCTTAAATAATGTAAAATTTCTATATCTAAAATAGATCTCTTGTTTTACACCTCTCAGTTAAAAATTACCTATCAAAACACATTCAGACCAATTGTTTCCCTGCTTACGTTTAATCAATGACCTCCCACTGAACACAGAATAAAATCCAAAGCCCTTCTATGACCGAGCACCTGCCTCCCCCGCCACAGTGAGCGCCTTTCAGCTCTTGGGAACGTTAAGATGCTTCCTGCTCCTGCCCTTTGCACAGGCTGTTCTCTGCCTGAGATGAACTTTCCTTCCTTTGGGGCCAAGAGGAAATCTCTCTTTGGAGAAGTCATCTCTGAACACATATAATATGGCTTCATTTGAAACCGAGTTCCAAACAACTTTTGCTTTGCTGTACAGCCTCTCTGGGAGACAGAGCCTATTTCTTGTGAGATGCAGCTTCAGAAGATAAGTGCTCTTTGCACCCAGCCATTTATTTCTTCCCTCTTCCTTAGTCCTTCCCTACTTGAGTCTTTCCTGCTGCCAAAAAATCTGCTCTCAAAGCAAACGTTATTACTCAGCATGATAGCTTGTATCTTCTCTTTTTAAAAAACAAAAACTATTTTTCTCTAAATGTGTTATTAAAGTGTCCTCACATGTAAGCGTTAATATTTGTGAAGAGTGCTGTTTTGGTGCCAGAGCCCTTACCAACCTCAGAAAAGGATTCCATTTACTTCACCCCCCGTTATGCGATGTGAAATGTCAAGAGAAGTTTTTATACAGTGAGTCATATAATTTCTTCCTGTTATAACAGTTTTCCTGAACTGGTTAATGGAAATATAACTCGTAGACATTCTCAATTCATCTGTGAGGCATGGTGTAGGCTAAAGTATATTCCAAAAACCAAACCTGCTCACAAACTTGAGAACCAACATGCCATAGTATGGTCTAACCAATGAGCAAGCGGCATCCACATTAGAAGCAGACAAACAATTTGCTTCTAAACAGGCACTTGGGCAAGAGTAACCCATCAAAGGTCACCAGAGAGGAAATTCTACAGTCTGACATTTGGATTTTTTTGGTCATAAAATAAGCTATCCAAAAGATACAGCTAACAATATATTTTTAAGTTTACTTTTTTTAATTGTAAATTTTATTAAATTCTGAAACCAATAAAATTAAGACTGAGGACCATAAAACAAACCTATGTGGAAAAATTATAGTTTATATGAATTAAAGCAACAGCCAACTTTTCACACACACAAAAGTCCAATGACTATTCTTATAGCTGCAGTGATATCTGAATCATTCCCATTGCCTTTAAAGATGTAGTTTTATACTTACACAAAATCAAAGAAACAATACTTGCATCCAAATCAATAAAAAAAAGCTGCTGTTACATGAATTTCTTCATCACGTGTTATTCCTGTAACCTCATAAGCAATTCGCACTGCCAGTTAGAAAAAGCAACAATCATCCCGAGGTTGACAATGCATTGGAATTGGATATTACGTCAGCTTTAATTAAGCCATAAGAATTAACTTCAGGGCTACTTGCATGCTATTTTTGAGATTAGCTTAGCAGAGGAAAAAAAATCTCATTTGCTAGTAAAACTTAACGTTTTTCTTTTGCTACAAGAAGGAGGAGTCTTTTTTCAAAAGTGACACACTGGACAGCAAGAGTCAGGCTTAGCCATTCGTGGACCCAGCTGTTGTGAAGAAATTTCTTCCCTGTGCTTCCATGCCCCTCCCAGAGGAACCTACTCTGAGGCCTGCTTCCCACCATAGCGCAGCCACAGGCTGAGGTGGCAGCAGCCCCACACGGGGGACCGCACACAATAGGCACTAAGTCATATGGTTCCTGCCACCAAATTACAGTAAACACTGGGAGTCACACAGCAGCAGAGACACAACTTTAAAGACATCGTTCCAGACCAGAGCTATGTTAAGCTGTTGGATTCCGGGATGCTTGCAGTGAAATTGGTTGTCCTCTAAATGGTTTCTTCTTTAAAAAAAAAAAAATGTAATTGCTTTGTTCTGGGTTCACAAAGGCATGATTTCCATCCCCTACTGCTGCCACAGACTCCAACTGCAAATACAAGGGCCGGTAAAACAATCAAGCCGCCCTCTTTTATCTCAACGCCAGAGAGCTTTTCTGTCCTTGGCTTCCAGACAAAACTCACTTATTATAATCATCTTCTGAGCTGGCAGTGGCCACTTTCTAAAACTTTATAAACGCTGCAGCGCAAGCCTGTTGAGCTGCCACTTGTGTCACGCTGGCAGGTGCCGCGCCTGCTCTGGGCTGCGGCGCCATTTCACGCACACAGAGCAAGTGCACATTGGATGCATGAGCACAGCGGGAAGGAAATGCAGTGAAACCAGCGTATTGCCAAGCACATGTGAAATCCCCCTCGGGCACATTTCATGAGATCTCAGTTGTTAGTTTAAACCTAAAGAAAGAGTTCTGTACCGAAGACTGTGTAAAACAGAACTCTGGGTAGTTACCCACAAACGTGTTATTTGAAACATATAATTTTAACTCTTCTAGAGTGCTATTAGCCATGTGAAATGCATGTAAACTCAAATATTTACATTGAGAACTCTCTCAACATCTACAGTGCCATCTGTAACAATTTTATTCAGTATTTTTGATAACATTTGTTTCCAGATCCTGCATAATTTACCATATTTCCCTCTTTATTCCTTTAACAATCTTATTAAAGTAGAATTTAATGCCCAGATGTGTTGAAAGTATGTTTCAACATAACTTATGAAAATAATTATAGATGGAGAATAATATGGGAAAGCCATATTCACTTATACATATAAGTTTTATATTCAGGCCAATAAAACTGAGCAAATTTTACAGTATTCTTTCAAACCATGGAGCTTCTCTGTATAAACTGCCTTGAGGAACTAAGGAAATCCAGTCTTTGAAAGGTTTTGTATTAATTTGGGTTTTACCCACACATCATAATTTTAAACAGGAAAGAGATCATGTCATACAGCCACAGATTGATGATATCAGGTACATCTTTTTATTGCCTAAGCTCTCACAACTAGCAACTGAAGGGCTCTCAGCTGCACCCAGTAACATGTGTCCTGCATTAGCCCTGAATCACCATTTTCAGATACATTAAAAGCAAACCAGTTTAACACACCCCACCCCAAAGCACACTCACACTCACACACACACACTCTCTCTCTCTCTCTCTCTCTCTCTTCTGGATTTCAGAACTGACAAGCCAATAGCTGAATGGACAGATGTCTAGCAGGGCTATGCAGTGAAGGGTACAGGAAAAGAGAGAAATGGAGGGCAAAGAAAAAGCATCACCAAGACCTGTATTCCTGAGATCAAAACTCCCCAGTCTCCAGGTGAAGTTATAAAGGCAGGATCCAGAAGCCTGTCGGCTGCAGTACATATAGCACCCCAACTCTGCAGACTGGGGAACAGTGCCAGACTAGCCCTGCAGGGAGCCATAGTCAGCCAGAGCACATGCAACCAGACCTGCAACCCAGAGGTCTCCCAGGAGCATGGAAGAGAATCTGAAATTTCACACCAATGAAATATCAGGGACGTTAGCTGAGTGAAAGAGGCTTACAAAAATCTGGGTCTTGTGGTTGTAAAAAAAAAAAAAAGGGGGGGGCAATAGTAGGAGGTGGATATAAAAGAAAAAATTGAGAACCATGATTTCTCAGTGGATGCAAGCATGGAGGATGGGCCATATCCCAGGCCCAAATATATAAATGTCCAAGTTAGCGGTATAACAGATACAAATGCCAGAAACCAGACCTCTCCCTGATGCAGCTTTTATACTCCATGAAGAAGGGGAAAGAAAATTCTGAACTGATAGACTATAACAGTAATGGACTTGATTTTGTGGGATTGTGTGTGTGTGTGTATGTGTATGTATGCGTTTGCCACAGACAAAAACAGAGCTGCAGAATAGATAATAAAGTTATTACAGATAAAGTTGTAAGAACCACCACTAAGTACATGAAATTTGCAACCCCTAACTAAGAAGAAAAGTAATTAACTTCTTTTAAAAAATGAACATGTATTTCTCTGAATTTTATAACAAAAGCATCCCATTTCAAAGGTGAAAGATTCTTACAGGAACAATAATTTTTAAATCATTTTGTAAAGCATATTATTTCCACATTCCTTGACCTAAAGTCATAATTTCTTAATGTTTGAGAAAACATCCAGATTTCTAACCGACTTTTTTCCCCAATGTCAAGTTTTAGGCAGCGCCTCCTAATAGATTTCTAAGACACATGACACTCGTTCTGGTTTCTCAGGCCTTCAGTAATAACGGTGTTCTCGTGTTGAGATGTGAAGGCAGGGAGGAGATCCTCAGCACCCCAACACTACAACATTCCGCCCTCCTCCTTACAAGATACATTTAAAAACCCCTTAAAGTGGAGATGGAGGTCTGGGGGTATATAACTCATCCATAGATAACATAACACAAAATATGACAGTGCAACAACATAAGTCACGGTTCTTACTTTTTCCTGCCAAAGCATAAACTATAGATAATTTTTAGCAAAACAAAAACTGGAGTCGACCCATGATTGCCATCTTGTGGAGAGATCCAGCACTATGGTGCCAGAATTTTGTCCCTGGGGAGCTTGAATAAAGGTGCCTCCTGAGATTCCGCGGGCCCTCCTCCCATCATTATCTAACCATCATTGTCCCAAATAAGCCCTTCCTCACAGCCGACCTAACCCCCCCCCCCCCATTGCCCCCTACAGACCTCGGGAAGGCCTGCCGCCAAGCACTGAACGGTCCTGTCCTACAGTCAACTATTAGCCCGGCTTGTGACCTTGCCAGGTCAGTAACGGTCACAGGAGTCTGCATTCCCTCCAAACCCCCGTGCTCCAGCCCTCGAGTCTTCACACTTTCCCAAACCCGTCTGAGCGTTGTGGGCCTTGGAGACCACTTGTTTACTCACTCTACCCGCAGGTTTTCTGTCTTCTTCTGGGAACACAGGCGATGTTCTAAGGGGCAGCTCCGGGTCTGCGGGGTCCAGCTCAGTCACCCCAAGAGGAGCAGGCAGTGGGTCTGCGGGGTACAGCTCAGTCACCCCAGGAGGGGCAGGCAGCGGGTCTGCGGGGTCCAGCCCAGTCACCCCAGGAGGGGCAGGCAGGGACCCAGCAGGCCTTTGTGATCCAGCGCCCGCGGCCAGTTGCCAGGGAAACGAGGAGTCACAATGCGGACCTCCCAGAATCACGCGCACTGCGTGGGCGGGTGGTGGGGGAGGGAAGATTGTGGGCGCATGAACACACAATTAAATCCACCAAATTAACCCACCATCAGTGCATCATAAAATAATTTTGAGACGCTCGAAACATTTGGGACATTTTCCTTTTTGATCACCACATCCCAACAATCTCGACTTTTCTGTTTGAACGAGCTGTGGAAGGTTCTCACCAACGGTCAGCCCAGCCGGAAAATCGAACATGACCGTTTCTCACTTCTACCACCCAGAACTAAGCCCAAGCCAACCTCATCTCTTCCCCGGATTTGTGCAGTAATGCTTTAAAAGCTGGTGTTCCTGGTTCTGTTCCTGCCTCCCTGTGGCCTAATCCCAACCCAAAGCAGAATGAGCGAGCCCACACATCCGCTCCCAGACTCAAAACCGTCTCGGGACGCCGCCAGGCACTCAGAGAGGATGCACTGAGGTCTTTGCTGTGGCCTCCAACGCTTTCAGAAAATGGCCCCTTTTCTTCTTACTTCAGCTCCTGCACTTTCTGAGCTCACTCTGCCCCAGCTGTTCTGGCCTCACTCTTCACACAATCAAACCTGTTCCCGCCTCAGGGCCTTGCTCTTACTGTTCCCTCCGTAAGGAAGGCTTTTCCCCTCAGCCCTTCCTCCCCTGTCCCCACTTTCCCCTAAGCTATACCTTCATGACTCACTCCCTCATAACTTTCAGGTCTTTTTTTTAAAAAAGTCACCTTTCTCAATGAGGCCCTTGCTGGAAACCCTACATAAAATTCCATTTCTTTCCTAATTTAATATCTGCCTCTCATTTTATTTTTTACTCCTTAGCAGTCATAACCCACTAGCATTTTGCTAGGTTTTTTTCTGTGCTGGTTTTCTATTGCCACTGTGACAAATCACCATAAACTTAATTTAAAACAAGGTAAACGTAACTCACGGTTCTGTAGGGTCAGTCCAGCGGGCTCGGCCAGCTTCTTTGCTGTAGGTTTCACGTGGCTGAAATCAAGGTCCCGGCCGGCTCAGCTCCTGGCATTAGATTATAGGAAGACTTCAGTTCCGGATTAATTCAAGTTTTTGGTAAAATTCAGTTCTAAGTGGGTGCAGAAATGGAAAACCCCCATTTTTGGGGGGGAGGAGGCAGTCAGTGGGCAGTGTTTCTCAGTTCCTAAGGGCTGCCTGCATTCCTTGGCTCACGGCCCCCTCGCTTTACATTCAAAGCCATCCGTGGAAGATCTCTAGTCCTCCTCCGGCTTTAAAGCTCTTTACCCCTTCAGCCTCATCACTCCTGCTGTCTTCTTCCGCCACATCTCTTTGACTTCAGCTGTAGAAAATGATCTGCTTTTGATGATTCAAGTGATTAGACTGGGCTCACCTGGAAAATCCAGGGCGCTGTCCCCTATTTGAAGACCCTTACCTTTAATTACACTAGCAAAACCCTATCTCCACAATATTTAGAGTACTGTTTGCTTGGATAACCAGGTGCCGGGAGTTCTGGGGACCATCTTTAGAATTCTCCCTCCCGTGTTGTCATAATCCCTCAACAGAATATCAATCCCAGAAGCATAGAAATTTTTAGTTTTGTGCAGTGTTGTATCTCCAGCATCCCAAAAGAGTGCGTGGGACAAAGTAGACAGGCAACAAGTAAAAGTTGAACAAATGCATCTGAACTCTGCTGAGTGATGCATGGAACACTTGCAATTATTTTTTTCTTTCTGAGAGGTGGGTGCATACTTTTCATCAAATTTTCAAAATAGCTATATCTTCCAGTTTGCCTGGGATAATCCTTACTTATGCCTCTTCCCTCAGAATAATTGTTCATTGGACTCCATGTACCCTCTCAAAGTATTCAGATTTGGATGATAAATGTTATGATTGTCCTAGATTCTGAAAGGTGTCCGCTGTCCAACCAACATGAAAACTCCTCCAATCTCTTCAAGCTTCTCTACAGGACTGTATTTAAACCTACACAGACAACATTTTGTCTCATAGAATATTCTTCCTCTCCCTTGAAACCACATGTGGAGAATATTTACAATTAAGACAAAGACTAAGAAGTAGATCCTGCCAATTAACTGTCTTACCAGAATACCATGCTGCCTCAAATTATAAATATGAGAAATGCCTGTGGATATGAAAACAGCCAGGTGACACGTATTGTTGCCATAATGCCTTCGATCCGTGGTCGGCAAACTGCGGCTCACCAGCCACATGCAGCTCTTAGGCCCCTTGAGTGTGGCTCTTCCACAAAATACCACAGCCTGGGCGAGTCTATTTTGAAGAAGTGGCATTAAAAGAAGTTTAAGCTTAAAAAATTTGGCTCTCAAAAGAAATTTCAATGGTTGTACTGTTGATATTTGGCTCTGTTGACTAATGAGTTTGCCGACCAATGCCTTCGATGTAATACTGTGTCTCATCTGTTCAGTGAGATAACAGAGCACTTTGTGTACCCTAATATTTCTTAGAAAATACCTGTACTATAAGAACGCATGGTTTAAAAGATACTTAGATTAATAGCTCAATCATTTTAGCTGTATTCATGCCTCGCATATAATATGACTGATAGACAAATTTCTAGTATTTAATAACTATAATTTAAGCTGAGTACATAGGAAATATTTAAGTTGTCACAAAGCCATTTCTGTACTTGTGTACTGGGTAGATTAACTTGATTAAGAAATCTAGCAGGCATTTCTTTTCTCTCTCTCTCTCTCTCTCTCTCTCTCTCTCTCTAGTTTTTCTTGTCTTCATTTTCTAGCTTTTATTAAAATTTTGGGTTTCATTTATTTTCTTGGGGAAATTGGATTATGGCCTCACTGCCTTATCGCCAACTCTACCTCCAAATTTAAGGGCAAAATATGGCCTCTGTTGAGAAAATTGACTATCTGTCAAAATGAGTAAGGAGTTAAGGAACTTTTTTATAGTTTAATAAATCTGCCTTTCCCCTATCACCACCCCACCCCAAATAGCTTTTAGATACTTTTGTTAAACTTCTATTAGATGCAAAGTTTCTAATCAGCCACTCAAATAATAATTTAAAAAATCTGTTTGCATTATGTTTTAGCTGTAAAGATTGTATCTGCTGAAATTATAGCAAGATACCTCAGCAAGAATTCAAAATGAAATAGACATTTCCCTCATTGCAAGCACATGATTCCTTCAGGATGCTTTTTCCTCTTGGCCCTATTGTCCCTCTGGCATGGCCATCTTTGCCCATCTGTGCCCATAGACCCTTTTCCCTTCATGATCAGAAACAATCTAGGACCCCAGATGAGCAATTGCCCTTTTTCAGTGTTCTAAGAACATATCCCCAAACGCCTCTAGCTATAACTAATCAGTCTCTGGGATTGAGAAGACAAGCCATTTTTTAGGAAAAGGAAAAACAAACAACAAAACAAAACAAAAAAACCTATGCACAGTGTAGGGTTCTGAATGAGTTAAGCCCACTCGTGGTCAAGACAGCTTCGCAATGCTCTGATAGGCAGTAGGTAGTACTGGGGGGAAAAATAGAGGTAAAACAGGCAGGTTTAGGGAGTCTTAGGGAATAAAGGGGGTCCATGGGGGAGGAATGCATATGTGAAAGACAGAGGTATCTCCCGCCCGAGCAATTAAAGCAATTATAAGGCAGATCAAAAGCAGCCTTGACCTGAGCAGCTTAGAGATGGCAAAATGCTTATCTTACTTGCACAAAGGATAGAAAAAGGCCACAGGATGAGGGGGTGGGGGAGGAAGACGTAAATTCACAGAGGATAAAGAAGTCACAGGATAATGGAAAAGAAGGAAATATATTTTCACAGAGACTAGAGGAATGTTGCAAGATGAGGGGAGAGAAAGAGGACTCACCATGCAGGGTTTTGGCCTTTGAAAGTGATACTATGTAACAAAATAACCAATGACGAGAGCATGGGGGGGGGGCTAAATTAATGAAAGGTCCAATTAGAAAGGGTCAAGTTCAAGAACTGCAGCCAAAGGGACACAAGTTGAGTTTTGTTGTTGTTATTGTTGTTGTTTTGTTTGTTTGTTTTCCCATTAGAGAGAAAGAGAGCAGGCTTTTCCCATTTGGACACCTCTGCCCAGATGGAGTTCCTATCTGCTTCCAATAAACTTCTACATTTTTTATTAAAGAAGCCTTTAGTCCGCGAGTTTATTCTTCAGACTTCGTACAAGAACCCATGGGAAGAAAAGTCTGCCCCCGAACCCTGTGTTTCAGTACCAGGTCTAGAGGCCTCTGAAGATGATCTGCAGCAGCTTTAAAACACAAAGACACTGACAGAGAATAATTCAGAAGGTTTCCATCTGTGCCTCAATACATTTTCTTCAAAAGCAACTGCTGAAGGAATAATAGCATCACATGCAGAGGCAAAATGCTGTCAATTTGGTAAACTGTGGGTGGTGTCTCTGCTCCGAGATGAATGACTAACCAATAAGCTCATCATAAGCTCATAAACCAAACCTGGCCCAACACAATGTTCGTCTCCTCTCCCTTTATCTTCCCCGTTTCTTTTTTGAAGTTGGTAGGAAAATACACATAAGTTTTACCATTTTAACCATTTTTAAGTGTACATTTGTACAGCATTCAGTACATTCACATTATTGTGCTTTCACCGCCACCATCCATCCAGAGAACTCTTCTTTTGCAAAACTAAAATTCTGTGTTCCCCATTCCACTCACTGGGCCCTCGCTACCTTGTTAAATTAATTTGTTTTATTAAAAACCTCTATTTCTAAAATCGGGGGGAGGGCTAGGGGGTAAGAACATATCTAGCATGCATATCACTTGCTATTGAAAGTGGCCTTTTAAAATAAGCTTAATCTACCACCATCTATTGCCATATCAGTCATGACTGTTTTATTTGGCTACGCAGAACCCCCAACTCAAACTTTTAGGGGGTAAATACAAAGGAAAAAGAAAACTATGCTAACTGCTTCATGTGGAAAGGGCAGAAATACACCTGAGACTTAGAAACAAGAATTTAAATATCTTTAAGACAATGTAAGAACTTATTTGCCCTTTCCACTTTCGACTTCTCTCCATCCATGTGTTGCCTATGCTTCCTCGGTTCTCCTGGATGTCTGCAGAGGGGGACAGGAAGCGGGGGTAATAGTGCTCCCCAGAGGACATCTGGCATGTCAGGAAGCAGTTTTGGTTGCCACAACTGGAAAGTGCTAATGGAATCTGACTGTTGGGTGTGAAGGAAGCTGTTAAGACATCCTGTAATACACAGGACAGTCCCCACAACAAAAACTTTTCTGGCCCCAAATAGCCATAGAACCAAAGCTGAAAAGGCCTGGGCTACTCCATATCTAATTCTTCCGTATATTCAGGAACATAACATTTCCTGGCCACTCATCGGGCAGTCTCGCCATCAAAGAAGGACCAAGATGTCTCAGTGTCAGTTGTTAAAACCCTGGGAGGAATCTAATTAGACTTAAATTTGAGTCAATTGCCAATGGCCTACAGCCAGGGAGAGAGGGGTCCCAGGGAGGAAGGATCCAGGATGATCTCTCAAAACCCCTCTCCTTGAATGGGGGCAATCGGAGAAAACTGGTAGCATGTGAAAGGTTATCTCCCCCTCCCAAACTGGTGGGCAGAGTCTGACACATGACCCCCTTAAGGCTCTGCCCCCCTCCCAAACTGGTGGGTGGAGCTAACAACATGACTGGCACCTGCCAAGGGGACATCTCCAAGACTGAACCACCAATTAACACGGGCCAAGGTGCCCTTGGGGCCCATCCCTTCCTGTTCCACCCTGGGCCCAACCCCCTCCCTTTCCGTCCTTTAAAAGGGACTCCAGGCCAGACACGTGCACTTTTTGGAGGCGACCTCCATTTAGCCCGGTTGGGTTCCGAGTTCCTGTCCCCTCTCCCCCTAATTCTGATCTCTCTACCTCGGTGATGGGGTCCTGCCCATTACTGGGGAATAAACTTTCTTTAAAACTCCCTGTTGTTCTGTTTCCTGTTTCCTTTCAAACCTAACAGCATGTACCACAGATAGAATGTCCTTGGTGGGACTGTACTTTTGTAAAAGGTCTTAGTGTTTGCTCTTGCTGTAGCAAACTTTCTAAGATGGAAAAAGGTATAACTCGAGTAGTTACTGTACTGAAGTGCTTATTTTGTAGTGTTGAATATCTAGTTTTAAGTAGAACTACTTCGCCTAAAGCATAAATTAATTCAAGTACAGAGATATGCAAAATAGAGGGGAAGGCATAGATATTTGTAAGGGTTCACTTTTGAAATTGGAAAAAATAATGAATCTTTATGTCTGCAGTGATACGTTTGGACTCCTCTCCTCTTCGTAGCTCCATCTTCTGTTAGATTGCTTGCAGATCCACAGAAATTAGATGTCAGTGTAAATTATGGTGCAGGCCGACTTACCAGCTAAGGCTATGAAGGGTAGCCGCATAAAAACAAGGTGCTATTGAATGTAATTGCTTCTGATCTCAAAATTCTTAAGTGACAGAATTGATGCTGATGTGGTATTTGTATCAGGTAGTCCCTTTCATACACACTGACTCACTTGAGGACTTTTTTTTCTGAGTGGTTTCATTTTTTTTCTTCTTCCTAATTCTTAAGTTCCAGAACAGGAAAGTCGGTAACTTATAACTCGGGTGGATCAGCGAGGCGAATGACACTATATGATTGTATATCAAGAAAGTGGAGATCCCCCAGCTTCCTCCATGGTCTGGCTCATGGCCCGATGCAGACTGCAGTGAGAAAATGAATCAGTGTGAAGAGCATTTGGAGATAGTACTTTGTAAGAAGTTAGCATTTTCTTGAACCTTGCTAAATTAGGGAGAAAAAAACCATTTGCAAACATTTTCACTCGTGTCTATTTCAATAAGAAGATAAAAAAGCATGACCCACAGGGCCCGGAGGAAAGAGATGCGTGGTTCTGTCTGCTCATTTAAATATTAACAAGCCATGGGGAAGAAAGAAGACATCCCATTCTACTGCCCATAACATATGTCAGTAAGCCATAAAAATAAATCATAGCGTGAACATGCATGTGAACACGCTCAGCCTCCTGGGAGACATCAGCGCTTGTTCTTGAGCCAGAAATGCCAACCGTCCAACTATCTGTCTAATATTTGTTTGTTCTCTGTCATGAGAAACAGCTTCCAGACACCAGAGAGGATAATCAGTTCATTTTTACCACGCCTTTATGGCAGTTACACTATTCTCTCTAAGTAGTAATTTTGTTATTGTATAGGAATTCTTTGAAGTAAAGAAGGATATTTCAGTAATATTTTTTAATGTTAGCAAACCTATAACTTCTGAAGGAAAAGATAAGACGCGGCCTTTATACTTGATATGGATCAAATTAAAAATCTTGCCTGTAGGTGAAGGTCTCTAGAAATCTACCATCAAGTAATAAATAGGGTATTTGTGGGACATCAAAAAAAATAATGAATGTGTTTTTCTTTTCTGCTCTATCATACTTAAGTTTGACTAAAACTGCAAAGCAATGTATTTTCAAAATATTTTTTAAAAACCTATCTAACTGCCTTTTTGGGTCAGTGTTTGTTTGTATTGGGATGTAATATCAAAGGTAGAAAGCGAGTCCTACATAAGAATCTGGAAACTTCAAGTTGTTTTTCTCTTGATTTGGAGCCCAACTGCAAGGGATTTTGCGCCAGTTCCCACCCAACATTGCAGACTTCATTTGATTTCACTCTTCACCAGTCTGAGGAGGGGTACAGCTAAGAGGGGCAAAACAGAGGCAAGCGGGAGTAAAATCAAAAGATTAACCAAAGAATGTGTGTGCATATACGCATAACCCATGGACACAGACAATGTAGTTGGGTTGAAGGCCTGAAGCAGGGGCAGGTGAGGGCTAGAGGGGAGGGCAAAGGGAAACAATGGGGGCATATATAATACTTTCAACAATAAAGATACATTTAATAAGAAAAAGAGAAAACAATTGACTTTATACTAAAAACAAACAAACAAACAAAAAACACACCACAATGTAGCTTGGCTCTAGGCGTCATCCATTCCTGCCTGGCTTGTCGCTCCCTAACCACCACCCCACTCTACCAGTGGTGCCCGGCATTCCCCAGGAACAGCCCCGTTTGTTAGAAACGAGCCTTCCTGACCACTGAGGGGACATGTGACTCCTCCTTCCCCGCTTCCACTGTTTTAGGAATATGTTTCTAAGATCCACGTAGCCATTTAGTCCACCAAAAATGTCTGGTGTCTGACATTTCCGACACGGAAGGCACTCCATAGCATCCAAGCCCCACAGGCTCTAAGCCAACAGGGAGGGAATCTCTGAGGCACCACTTTGTCCCAAGGCCACTGCATCATGCAACTCCTGTTGGCGAGGAGGGCTGTGACTGCTGTACACGGGAGATGCTGTGCAACTCCCAGAGGGTCCAACAGCATCCCTCACAGATGCTAGTGCCTCCGGTGCTTGTTCTGCTGTGCCTGGAAACTGGCTGCTACAGTGACCTGGTCTTGCCCACATGGGGACTGCATCGCTGCTGGGAGATGGGATCATTGACAAGCTGCAGCTGTGTGTGCTCTCTAGCGTGTCTGTGTATGCAGAACCGTGCCAGGTCTGCCCACACTAGTAATCATGCCCTCTCCCCCTTGTGTGGTGCTATGTTATGGCCACATCAAAACAAAGTTTTTTATTATTCCAACATTTTAGTTGCCAAGAAGTGGTAAGGGAAGGCGTGTAGCTCACTGATCTCACATTACCCTCACCACCACGCCCTGAGCATTATTTTTAGAGCAAACTTTGAGGCACTGACTATAGAGAAATAGGTTTCTCCCATCAAGGTCCAAGGTCCCCAATGCGAGTGAACTCCTAGTGGTTCCCGTGCCAGAACACCATGTGGGTGACCTGTAGGAAATGTAGCTTAGGCCTCATCCACCAGAACTGAAAGCAAATGGCCCCTTGTTCCAACTTAAATTCAGTATTTAAAATTAAAGAAGAAAACATTCCCATTACTGTACATGTACAGAGAAATACTAACAAACAGTGAAAGGTTCATAAAAATCCAACTAAAAAAGAAAAACAAACAAACAAACAACAACAAAAAACCCAACTAGACAAAAAGAAAATCTGAAGAACGAAGTCTTAAAGAGAATGGAATTCTGGGCTCATTGAAATCATGTGTGTTTAAACAAACAATATCATATTCTCTCTCTCTCTCTCTCTCTCTCTCTCTCTCTCTCTCTCTCCTCTCTCTAATATGCACACATACACACTTGCACAGTTGGCTACATTCACCCAACACCATTTCTAAGCATACCTGATGCTTATTTTCTTATTTTTCCTTTTTCACGTAAGCCTTTCTTTTTGTACATCCGGGGATAAGAATATCCGGCAATGGCTTCCCCTATTCTCCACTCTCTTCCTTGTCCCATCTAAACAACACCTTTCTCTTCCTTGATCTCCTTATAATCTCTCTCTGAGAGACACCTTGTCAAACTATTAGGAAATACGATATAAAATGCTTCCACATAATTTTAAAAGCCACAAAACAAGCACAACAAAGAAATTAAAATTTTAAACACCAAGGAATTCCACATAATCCACTAAAACTGAGGGGCGGCCTAAGTATATTTGACATATTTGAGGGAAGAGGAGGCGCGGCAGTGTGAAAATTCTCCTGCTTCAAGAATCCCTGACGATAAAATAATTGTGTTTTAAAGGACACATGTCAATGGGATGTATTGATTGCATTTGTTTCTTTGGGTGGGCTACTTTTCCCCATGGTACATAGGCAGAATTCATCTTGAGAGCTGTGCACACCTCCATTTTCTTTCGCTGAAAGTGCCTGTCTCCCTTTCAGTATTTAAATCAGAAATGCATTTTGCTATCTAGGATGGCTCAAGCACAACTAGAAGACTGAGTGTTCAGTGACCTGAGATGGGCAGCCTCCTTCTGCAAGGTATAATACAGTTCCTTCAAACTGATAATTGTCACCAGAAGGCATTCATATCAAAACCTTAATCTTGCTGCAAAATTCTCAGTAAAAGCCTATAATTTGTGCAGCCTGATGTATCTGCCTGTCAGGACAGATATATTAGCCGTACCTGCTCCGGACACAGAGGACAGTCACCTATTCTGCTGTTTTTGTCTCTTGCTTTAATGATTAGAACTATTTTCATCATGTCCTTCCACTCTGCTGCTAGCATCCTACTGCTGTCATTTATCTCTAAAAGGTGAGTGCTAACAAGGAAACACAGCCCATGCGGAATTTTGAGTTTCCTTTGGGGTTTTCACTAACTGAATCTTTCTCTTTTCTCTCTCCCCTCCTTTAAAAAAAAAATTTAAAAAATCTTGCCACCTTAGTTAGATTACATTTTCCAACAGAGCTCAGTGACCACAGTTATAAAATGATACCAAGAGATAAACAGGCAGACAAAGCAACTCCAGGCAGCTCCGGTGGCAGAGGGCCCAAGCTCAGTGCCTATTTAATTCCAATGGGAACAGTGCTTCCATTATGGAAATTCGAAAACAAGTCCGTGGGGTCAAATCCACTACCGATTACCAATCAATCACTAAACTAACATTTTTCATAGAGCAATTTAGAAATGGACCTTTGCCAAAGGCCCAGCAAAATAACAAGCAAACCTGAAAGCATTCCCAATCCTATGTGAGCCATCGCTGGTGGACATACGGCTTCAAAAAGGCGAGGAGGGAAGGAGAATGGCAAGAAAAGGAAGAAAAATTGCCCATGGAACCAGCGTGTGTGCTACTGCCTAAAGAAAGAAGATTCTCGGAGACAGGTCTGAAAATAAAAATCAATATTTTAAAAAGAACCAACCTGAGTTACTTCTCTTCAGAAAGTTTCATTCAGGGTAAAAGCTACAACTCCATTATCACAAACATATCCTGGTGTGTTTTCTTTTGTTTACAACTGCAAAAATGTTAACTCACTTTCTCAACTCAATATCACATTCAATTCTTTCACAGTGAGGGAGATTAATTTCTATTAAAAATTGTCCATCAAAACATAAAAGCATGTATTCGTTAATTACCTGTCACAAAAATATACCACAAAGGTAGTTCAACAAATTGTTACATGGAAGCTTAGGAAAGTCTTTTCTCTGTTTCAGATTTGGAGCACGCTGAAGGCTGTGCTCTTTCAGGCAGCAAATGGAACTGTAGATACTCACCACGGAACCAGCATCAGAGAGAAGGACTGAGCCCCCTCTGGGAAGAGATTAATTCTCCTCACATGGAAATAACTATAGTATCTAAATGTCATTCAATGGTACATAAGCTTCACTGGCCCATAAAAATATCACTTTCCTAGAAATGAAAAACAGGATTAAGATCAAAGAATAAAGGCCATATTTTTAGAAGTTAGAGATAAATTATTTAAAAATATGTAAGTTGAATAAACTGAACCATAAAGAAAAAGAAAAAAGAGAAAGGTTCTTATCTATTCTTTGTTTGGAATATGCATAAGTTTTATTATGCACTATAAATTTCCTGTTCCATTTTAAGTATTAACTTAATTCTATTTTAGATTTAGAATTTAGTGAATATTAGATACTTCTTTGATCTATAATTTTTTTTTTCTGATTCTCTGGCCTCGCTCACATTTCTTATAAAGAAGATGAGGATTTTAACGTATAATCTTGGGACTTCTGGTAAATGAACGAAATAAAAAGGAGTTACAATTATGTAGGGCATTCTTTGATTACTTTGATTATAGATCGTGAAGGGTAATACTGCCTAATGAAAGGTGAAGCTTTTGAAGTCTGACCTGGTTGGAGTTCTCTGGGCATCAGGCACTAACGGTGTATGTTGGCCAAGTCAGGTCTCATTTCTGGGACTGGTTTGCCTACCTGTGAAACTGGGTTAACAATGCCTACCTTGAGGGCGTTTTAAGGATTAGGAATCACATGTCAAGTGGCTCGCACAATGCTAGGCACTGAAGCAGATTACTAAAGGATAATAAAAAATAGTCCTGATTATCATTATCTTCTTCTTTGAAGATTATATTCTGCAGGAGTAAGGCTAAATTCTGATTGCTTGACTTAGTTGGTTAAATGCAAAAATAGACAGAAGGATGTTACTTTGATTATCTCTTAGAAGAACAAAGTAATGTTTGAAATGCTGTCATCACCATATCATCAATTCAGACCATTAGAAATCAGTATTTATAAGCACTTCAAACAAGATGTGTGACCCCTCCAAATCTGTTTAATAAAGCCTCAAATAAATCATAAAACATAATGCCTCAAAATTCCCCAGTTAATATTGGCATATGCTGGGCAATAATTTGACTTCATTAAATCTAGGGATTGTGAATTGTTTAGTTATATCCTCAGAGTGATGTATAATTTCTGTCAAATATATATTTCTGCCGGTTTGCTCAGTGGATAGAGTGTCGGCCTACAGACTGAAGAGTCCCAAGTTTGATTCTGTTCAAGGGTGTGTACCTTGGTTGCGGGCATAAGGTTGGGGTGTGTGTAGGAGGCAGCTGATGGATCTTTCTCTCATCGATGTTTCTAACTCTCTATACCTCTTTCTTCCTCTCTGTAAAAAAAAAAGTCAATGAAATATATTTTTTTAAAGAAAACTATAGAATATCAGAAAAAGGTACATCACTGGTTTAATACCTTCACATTATCTAACTAGGGGCCAGTGCACAAATTCGTGCACCTTAAAAGGAACTATGAGCCGTGAGGTTGCAGTAGGCACAGGGGCAGGTCTTGGCCCATCCTCCACACCCTGCCCGGCCCCTCCCACCACTGTCCTGTCTGCCAGCAGCCCCACTACCTTTGCTGCCACTCCCATGTGCTGACAGAGCCAGCCCCACTCACACCGGCTGATGGCGCTGAGCAATCGGGACCAGTACCGGGCATTGGCAATCAGTGGGAGCAGTGGTTCTAGCACCAGCTGCATGTGCAAGTGGGGCCGGCACTGGCAGTGGGTTCAAGCAGCGGCTCCAGCGCCAGCAGTGGGTGTGAGCATTGGGTAGGACCACAGTGCACAGAAGCAAAGAATTTTCAGTGACCACAAGAGGCTCACCCCAATGGCAGAAACCCATGCCCCGCCTTGGTCTGGTGCCCCAGCTTATCTGCTCTACCATCCCACTGCAGCCAACACCTGCCATGTTCCACATACACCCCCTGGTAGCCAGTACATGTCACAGCAACTGGTTGTTCAGTTGTTTGGTTATTCTGTTGCTTGGTCTATTTGCATATTAGCCTTTTATTATATAGGACTGGTGGCCCCGTGCACAATTATATGGGGGGGTGGGGGAGGATATCCCTCAGCCCAGCCTGCACCCTCTCCAATCTGAGACCCCTTGAGGGATGTCTGACTGCCAGTTTGGATTGGGCCTAAACTAGCAGTCGGACATTGCTTTTAAAATCCAGGACTGCTGGCTCCTAACCGCTCATCTGCCTGCCTGTTTGATTGCCCCTAACCACTCTACCTGTTGGTCTGCTTGCCCCCAACTACCCACCCCTGCCAGCTTTCTTGCCCCCAACTGCCCCCCCCTTGCCAGGCTGCTTGCCTCCAACTGTCCCTCCTGCCAGCCTAATAACCCCCAATGCCCTCCCCTCCTGGCCTGATTGCCCCTAACCATCTCTGCCTCAGCCCCGCCACCATGGCTTTGTCCAGAAGGACATCAAGAAGGTCTCCCGGAAGGTCTCCCAGTCTAATCAGCATATTACCATTTTATTAATATAGGTAGAGGCCTGGTGCACTGGTGGGGGCCAGCTGGTCTGCCCTGAAGGGGGTCCCAGATCAAGGTAGGGGTTCCTTTGGAGGGCAGGGCCGGCTTGGGTGAGGGACCTGGGGTGGTTTGCAGGCTGGCCATGTCCCCATCAGGTGAGGGGCTGAGGGCCCTTTTCAGGCTGGCCATGTCCCCATCAGGTGAGGGTCTCCGCTGGGAGGCATAGCTGGTCTGGATGAGGGGCTCAGGGTCATTTGGGTGTGGTTTGCAGGCCAGCTAAGCCCCTGGATTTGAACAGAAGGATGTCCAGAAGGTCTCCCAGTCTAATTAGCATATTACTCTTTTATTAGTATTTTTAGTATTTCATGGTTTCAGCAAAAAACAAATATTTACTGAATGCCGAATATGCATAAGGCATTGCACCAGACACTGGGCACAAACGTTAACAAGAGAGACAAGGTCTTAAATGAGGTAGTGCAGGCAGAAAGCACAGTCCCTAGCACATAACAAGCTCCCAGTAAAGGAGAGAGCAGAAGTCACAAAATGGCATGAAGGGGTTCATCCCAGCTTTTCTTTCTCTAGAGATAGACAGATAGGTAGACAGGTAGGTAGGTAGATAAACAGATATTTAGGGATATGGACACATATATGGCATGTACAAAAACAACCCTAAAAATGTTTGACATTTGGCTCCATAACTCTGATATTCACAAGAAAAAATGAACTTCTGTGAAAGTATCATTCACTTTTATTTGTTTCTTCAAACTGTGGGCTATTCATAAAAGAGCCTTTCAAATTAATAAAAAAAAAAGTCGTTGCTGCCAATAAAGAATCTCTAAGAATCTTCAAACTTTCTGTAAATTGGCAGCATTCTGCTCAAGCTGCTTAGTTTCCACAGAAGTGAGTCTTTGAAGCTGACAAGGTGTTCCTGGACAAAGCACTAGCTTGCTTTAAAAAAACAACAACAACTAACTAAAAAAGAAAAAAAAACAACTACTTTTGTTTTGCTCAAGACCTAGGGACGCCTGATTGAGAAAGAACAAAGCCTGACTTTCCAAAGCCGCTGCCAGCCACTGCAAGACAGACCATTCCTACTGAGTGGCGGCCAACGGCGCCCCGTGCAGCTGCTGAAGGATATCGATGTACACCGTAGATCTCTGCCTCTCATTTGTCCTGTCTTAGGTAGGTGAGCATAAGACAAAGCTACTCTGTTGAAAGATCAGTAGCCGATACAATGAAAAAACACTCCCTTCCCATGAACACACCTTGGGAGGCATAAAACATGGTGAAGTGTTTGAACTCAGGAGGCAGAAAAACCTGACTCCAAGACTGGATATCACTCTCTATTATTTGTAATATTAATGGCTAGTATCAGTATTAAATCCTTCATATTCATTATCTTACCGGCATGCTAGGAAGAATGCCAGTGTACACCAATGAGTGGATCTGCTTCATCACTTAGCAGCTGGATGAGGAAAACAATTGTCCTGTATTCTTGCTGTTTCCTTCCACCCAGAGAGATTGCCTTAGCTTCAACCATTGGGCATCTCTCTCTCCTTTGCCTCATTTACCCTGGGAATGGATGGCATACCTGGTTGGGGAACTTATTAAGGGAAAGTGAGAATGCAAGATTGAGCACCTGCCCTTTTTCTCTCCTTGGAATGGGCCCACCAACAGAAAGCACGTGGTCTCTGCTCCATCATGCCCTACCTCTTATAGAATACCTTCAGTCCCCATGTGGAAAGGGCTGCCCAGGCTAGCAAGACTACGCCTGAGGTTTGTTCTTAGCACATTCACTTGCCTACAGAAATAAACCACATTCTAGTATCAATCATAAATGTGGTATTTTGATTTTTTCACTATCTGACATTTTTGGCTTCCTTGTCAACTGGTTCAGAATTTGGGAGAAGAGGAGAGATATTTTAGAGGACAATCTCCAAAGGTATATAATCTTATAGTGCCTTCATTTTTTTGTCTGTAAAATGAGAAAAATCGTAGTACCGATCCACAGACTCATTGTGACCATAAACGAGATTAATACTTCCAAAGACAGATAAAGTTAGGGATAAAAAGGAAGAGGATAAGAAAGGAGACTTTGACTCTTGCTCCAAGTAGTTATGAAGTTGCGATGCAAAGAAAAAGTTCTGGAAGGAAATTAAAAGCGCTATTCCAGGAAACACATGAATGGTAAGAAAGCAAAGCAGCTTTATCGCAGATACAGAACAAGTTTTATTAGTGGTCTGGATAAAAAAATCAAACAGGCACAATATTCCCTTAACACAGAGCCTAATCTAGAATAAGACTCTAACTCTCCTTAGTTCTATAAAGGCTGACAGAGATGAGAAAACTCCAAAAGAAAAGCTTGGGGCTAGCATGGGTTGGTTCACAAGGTTGAAGGAAAGAAGGTGACTTCGTAAAGGTGCCTTCATAACATGAAAGTGCATGGTGAGGCAGCAAGTGCTATTAAAGGAGCTGCAGCAAGTTCTCCAGGAGATCCAGCTGAAATAAATAATGAAGGTGAATACTCTAAGTCTAAACAACAGATTTTCAATGTAGATGAAACAGTCTTATTTGGGAAGAAGATGTCATCTAGGACTTTCCGAGCTAAAGAGAAGCCAATACCTGGCTTCAAAGAACAGGCTGACTCTTCTTACCGGCTAATGCAACTGGTGACTTTAAGCTGAAGCCAATGTTCATTGACCATCCTGAAAATCCTAAGAATTATGCTAAACCTACTCCATCTGCATTCTATAAAAGGAAAAACAAAGTCTGGGCGACACAGTATATCGGTTTACAACACGGTTTACTGCATATGTTAAGTCTGTTGTTAAGATCTACTGTTTGGGGAAAAAGATTGCTTTCAAAATACTGCTGCTCATTGACAATGTACCTGGTCACCCAAGCGTTCTGATGGAGATAATCGATGAGGTTAATGTTGTTTTCATGCCTGCTAACACAGCATCCATTCTGCAGCCATGGATCAAGTAGTTTTGAGTTTCTAGTCTTATTTAAGATGTACATACATTTGTAAGTCTATAAGCTGCCAAGACAGTGATTTCCCTGAAGAATATGGGCAAAGTACATTGAAAACCTTCTGGAAAAGATTCACCATTCTAGATGTCATCAATAATATTTGTAATTGAAGGGGAAAGGTCAAAATATCAACATGAACAGGAGTTTGAAAGAAGTGGATTCCAACCCTCATGGGTGACTTTGAGGAGTTCAAGACTTCAGTTAAGGAAGTAACTGCAGATGTGGTGGAGATAGTTAAGAAAATGAAAATTAGAAGTGGAGCCTACAGATGTGACTGAATTGCTGCAATCTCATAATAAAACTTTAGCAGATGAAGAATTGCTACTTATGGATGAAGAAAGAAAGTAGTTTCTCGAGATGGAATCTACTCCTGGTAAAGGTGCTGTGGAGATTGTTGAAATGACAACAGAAGATTTATAATATTTCATAAGCTTAGAAACAGCAGGACTTGAGAGGATGGTCTCCTATTCTGTAAGAGGTTCTACTGTAGCGTAAACACTATACAATAAAACAGCATCACCTACTACAGAGAAATTGTGTGTGAAAGGAAGATCCACCAATGCAGCAAACAAACTTCATGGTTGTCTAGTTGTAAGAAGTTGACAGAACCACCCCAACTTTCAGCAACCACCACCTTGATCAGGCAGCAGATGATGAAGATCCTCCATCAGCAAAAAGATGACAACCCACAGAAGGCTCAGATAATGGTTAGCATTTTTCAGCAATAAAGTATTTTTTAAATATATTTTTATTGATATTTTACAGAGAGGAAGGGAGAGAGATAGAGAGGTAGAAACTTCAATGAGAGAGAAACATCTACCACCTGCCTCTTGCACACCCCCTACCGGGGATGTGCCCGCAACCAATGTACATGCCCCTGACCCGAATTGAACCTGGCACCTTCCAGTCAGCAGACCGACGCTCTACCACTGAGCCAAACCGGTTTCGGCAGCAATAAAGTATTTTTGATTAAGGTATGTGCCTTGTTCCCCTGGACATAATGCTATCGCACTCTTAATAGACTACAGGATAGGGTAAACCTAACTTCTACATGCACTAGAAAACCAAAAATTCCATGTGACTTACTTTATTCCACATAGTGGTCTTAAACCAAATTCACAGTATCTCCAAGGTATGCCTGTATAGACACCAAGTGTGCAAAAGGCAATTAATTTAGAAAGCCAATTTTCCTCTCTCATCATCAGAACAACTTCTATGAAGTCTTGACATTTTCAGCACTTTCTAGACTGAGTTTTAACGCAGTGCTAAATGCATAAAGGCAGCACAGTTTTGTATTTCTTTCCACTAGTTAAAAAGAAGATGAATATTTTCAAGTCCCAATATGGTCATTGTGAGCTCTAGCACATACACAAACATACGGGGGAAAAAAGTAAAGCATGTTCTCTTTTAATTGAATTGAACTAAAAGACATGTATATTTAGCAATTCTGTAAAAAGTACAATAAACCTTCAAAACACAGAAGGGGAAATCAATATTCCATCAATCATGACTCAAAAATGTTTAATGCAAGCTGAAGGCTTTATTAGGATTTCAACACTATAAACCCATGTTGGCCTTCAATGACACGTGTTCAAACGGAAATCATAATCATCCAGGTTGACTTTTTCACTGAAAAGTCCAAAATTTTTAAGTAAATTGGAAAAACACTTTGTGTTGTCTGTGTAATAATATTTTCATGGCATTGATCACAGTTTCCATTAATATGAATGCAGTGTGAGGAATCTGCTTCAATGAATAGTTATTTTACATATTTTACAACCATAAGAAACTCAAATTCTGTGGCACATAGTTGAATAATTCCCTCATCATTGCCTGGTACGTTGTGTAAATTGTAATCATAATCACAGGAGGTTTATTATATTCTTATGATAAGAAAGTCTTTTGAGACAAAAATGAAAAAAAATGACATGGTATAAGCAGAATATCTTCATGTTCAGACATTTTAGAAATAGGTTGGTTAGCTACATCACTACCTCTATTCACTTTTTCCCAATCAGTGCCATCCCCACTAAAAAATAATGGCGTATGCCTGACTGGCATGGCTCAGTAATTGAGCATCGACCTATGAACCAGGAGGTCACAGTTTGATTCCCAGTGAGGGCACATGCCCAATGATGCAGAGGCTTGATCCCCAATGTGGAGCATGCAGGAGGCAGCCAATCAATGATTCTCTCTCATCATGGATGTTTCTGTTTCTTTCTCCTTATCTCTTCCTCTCTGAAATCTAAAACATATTAAAATAATAATAATAGGCATATCTCTAACAGTCTATAGAAATAACTTTGGTAGAGACCCTCATTGTCAGAGGAAAGCTATTCAGAAGAAAACCATGATTTTTTCTTTTCTCTCAAACTGATTCTGTCCAGAAAATGTTATTAACAAGAACAAGTGTTCCCATATTAATTATTAACCAATACTCTCTAAATAGATGGACAGACTCTTTCCTTAATGTTACAATATAATTCTAAATTTCACCTAGGTGAATAAATAGTTCATAACTATAACTAAGAAATTTTAGAATTTGAGTAATAATGGCACACTTAACAGACTATAAATCTCTCATAAAGGCACAATCATTAAAACCATCAGAGCAAAAAGGAATAAGAGAATATACCACATTATATATCCTCAAAACATAATTTTTACAAAGGTAAAACAGTAAATTAAACAGCAAAACTCAGTAAGGAAATAAAAGAATATTGATTTTTTTGTTTCAATAAATAAAGGGAAAAATGTTTAGCTATTTACCTCATAACATTAGCTCCCTCTAAATTGTATATGACTTAAAATTTAAAACATGTAACATCTAGCCAGTAAGAAAAATGAAGAGGAGGTGAAAGAGGAGGAAGAAGGGAAAATATTTCTATGCAACTTTTCAGGCCTGGCTATGACAGATTAATCAATCTCAGACATGCCCTCCTCCCATAAAATAGCTTAAAACTTGGCCAAATATATGTGATAAGTTGTTTTTTTTTGTATTGGATAACAAGGAACTCAAACCTATGATTCTGAATGGTAGGAAACATGCTGTGAGCCTCATATTTGTCTCAGTTTTCTGCCTCTGGCGGACCACGGAGGTGGAGCTGAAGCAGACCACAGCAGACCCTCTGAGCTAAGGTCGCCCAGATGAGAGACTGAAGATTCTGAAGAAGCTATAATTTGGAGGGCACATTACCAGATGGGCAGGAGATAGGCGAAGTTGCCTCCCAGAATTCTGTGTGCAGTTCTTCCTAGATCCTTAGCTAAGAGCTGGGCCAGCATAGACAAATTAAAATCAGCACAGAAAGGATTCAACCATGAGTTCACTCCCAGCCAGAAGAAAATTGGCACTCTTTAAAGATAATCAGCATAATTCCAGGTTTCCCTAGCTAATTCCAAACATGTCCAGCACATGATCCAAAATGACTAGATCTACAAATAAGTAGGAAAATGTAATCCCTGATCAAGAAAAACAAAAAAGTAAATAAAAACAGAAACAGGCACCCAAGCTTTGCTGCTAGAATTAGCAGGAAAAAAATTAAAACAACTATTGTGTTCATAAACCTAAAGTTGACATAAAGCGTGAATAGATAATCACAAAACATAGTTTATTGAATTTACTGAAACTCCCATCACTAAAAAAAGAATTAAAGGAAAATTCTAGAACTAGAAAATATCATCTCTGAAATAAAAAATGCAAAAGATGGGTAAAATTTAAGATTGAAGATATTAAAAGGTTGTTGAACTTAAAGAGAGATCAATCTGAAAAGGGGAAGAAAAAATAGTGGTTGGGGGGAATAGCATGTGACCTGTTGATTAGGCTTCTTAATTTATATACCCAATTCTGACAAGTATGTAATGATATTCATGGTTTTAATTTGCATTTCTCTAATGGCTAATGAAGTAAGAATATTTTTGGTGCTTATTTTTTATTTATATGTCATCTTTCATAGAATTTCTCCTCACATCTTTTACCTATTTTTTAATTGGATTTTTTTATGTTTTAATATTGACTATTGAGAGCTATTGATATATTCTAAATATTAGTTGTCAGATATGTGGTTTGCAAGCATTTTTCTCCCAGTATGCAGCTTGTCTTGTGTCCTCTTACCAGAATCTTTTGCACAGCAAAATATTTCCCATTGTGATGAAGCCTGATTTATCTAATGTTCCTTTTATGAACCATGCTTTTAGTGTCCAGTTTAATAACTTTTTGCATGTCCCTAATACTGAAGATTTTCGCCAATGTTGTCTTTTCTAAAATTTTTATAAATTTACATTTTACATTTAAATCTATGATCCATTAAAGTTAATGTTTGTATGAGACAGGTCACATTTCACTTTTTTGCCTATGAATGTCCAATTGTTCCAGCACCATTTGTTCAAAAGGCTGTCTTGCCTTCAAGGGTATCTTTTGTGAGTGTTCATTACTGGTATATAGAAATACAATTAATTTGTATGTTTATTTTGTATTCTCTGACTCTGCTAATTCATTTATTTGTTCTAAGAGAATTTTTTTAAGTTCCTTGGGATTTCCTGTGTACACATATTATCTGCAAATAAGGGCAGTGTGACTTTTATTTCCTTTTCTAGCTTTATTGAACTAACTGAAACTCCCATCACTATAATAAAGTTGGTGAGAGTAGAAATCTTGGCTTTGTTTCTGACCTTAGGTATGAAACATTCAATCTTTCATTATTAAGTATAAAGTTAGCTATAGGTTTTGTGTAGATGCTCTTTATTTGAGGAAGATCCCCTCTGTCCCTTATTTTTCAGAGAGTTTGTAGTCATAAATGGTTGTTTAATTTTGTCGAATGCTTTTCCTGCAAAATCAATGATATGATCCTGTGTTTTTCTTCATTAGCCTTTGGTTATGTATATTACATTGTGTGATTTTTAAATCGACCCACCCTTGTATTCCTAGAATAAACCCCTTTGGTCATTGTGCATCTAAACTCTCATCTTCATAATCTGGGTGAACCACAAAAAAATGTGGTGTACTCTTATAGTGTAAGACAATTTATCAGTAAAAAATAACTAGCCTCTACTATATATAATAATATAAAAAATTGCACCATTAAACAAAAGTATCCAGATTATATGTAATTTTTGTCATTTCACCGTATATAAATTTTACAGTGAAATTATGTCCTATAGTTTTTTAAATGTCTGAAAACCAATAGAATAAAAATAATAAAAGGTTGACATAATACATAAATATAAAATTTATAATTCTCTAAAAATTGCACAAATATAATTCAAAAAATATTTAGTGCAAACATTATTAAAATAATATTTTTAGAACTAATATAAAAAAACACTAAAAGTCCAATAGAAAGATGAGTAAAAGTCACAAATAATTTGCAAAAGGGAAAATACACTTAAGCAAATGTGGCTAAAGTTATACTGTTTTCTAATTCATCTCACTCTTGTTTTCCAAATTCTACAACACTATTCCACACTGCTCTTGGAATGAAGCTGATAGCAGTATACACAAACAAAGCCTCCAAATATCTCAGTACCTCTAAGACATCCAGTAAAAATTCTAGTAGACAGTTTGACATCTAAGTCTGTGTGTGGTTCAGTAACACTGCAGGAGACTTGAGAGTCATGAGAATGGTTTGTTGTTTTTGTTTAATATAAGCAAAATAATATTGGAATTTATGGCACTTGTATCTGAAAATCCTGACCCTTTCTTACGTAGGTGTTGAAAGTATTAAATAATAAAACCTATGAAAAAGAAACTATATGAAATTCTGTCATATAGTTTTTTCATAATCATTAGTAAACTCTTCTTCATTGAACTTTTAGGTTGTGAATCCCAGACTTTGACTTTCGTCCCACTGAAATGCTGCTTTAAACTGACAAGTTTAAGAGCTAGAGCTATTTGGGTACATTTTCTTCTCTACGCAGATCCTGTCCCATCACCTGGAGGATGGTGAAGGTTATCCTATGTTATCAGACCACGAACATCTTGAGGACCAGACTCACAGTTTGAGCATCTTATTCATGTCATCACTGAGTCTGTTATGGACAGTGTCCAGCTATTGTAGAATTACATACATGTTTGTAATGAGTATGACGTGCAGAAGTTGTTCCTGATGTACTGCACACGGCACATAGCATCCACTTAAGGTAAGATTTCCAAGCCCCGAAGGGAAGCTAAATACTTTCGCAGACAGACGCCACATGGATCTGACTGAGGCCAGTGTTTTCATACATCATACTAAGACCGATTGATGTAAGTGCACAAATAAGCCATCATAGAAACTAAAATTGAGGTTTTAAAGCATCCCTCGGGTCTCAGTGTCTAAGATGAAACTCTGATAATCTTGCGTGGAAAGAAGAGGTATCTTTTTTATGAAAAATCTGTTTTACTAGCCATGAGAGATGCTGTGGAGGTTCAATTTTCCAATCTTGCTAGGCCTGATGATTTTTTTCTCTTCTACATTGCTTCCAATATGTGTATGAAAATCTAGGATATACAATTTTCCAGGTGCAGCTGAATTAATTTTGTTCAAACCTCAGAATTGTTCTTTTCTCTATTGGTATTAATATAGTGAAGACCTATACTCTGTGTTAATTTTCAGTTCCCCGGATAGAGTATTTCATTGTTATGAGGTGAACCTAATTCCATGGTTGCCATTAAACATCTGTGATTTAATTGTGGGCTACTTGATACTTTCTAGATTAGCATTACATCCTGAATATCCTGAATTTATGCCATCTGTAACCCTCGTGACCTCAACCTTTCTGACCAAACAGGATGACTTTGGCATTAAGAATGAATGAAGCTGAGTGAGAAGTAACAATGTCAGCAGATCTTACTCCTCGGATGACAAAAAACTAAGTGCACCCATCCTTTCTAAGACATGCTTTTTGATCAGAAATAGCGCAAGAAAAGCATTCTAATCTTTCATCGTAATGCCCTTCAGGAACATCAGCGTGTGTGCATGCATATGCTGTTATCTTTAGAAACTAATAAAAATCAGTCACTGAGGAAATGTAGTAACGCCCATTAAAAAGCAGAGCTGTTCATGGCCTATCATGCTCACCATGAGCAGGGATGAACTGTGAGGAAAAACTTGCCAGGCGGAACCGTAGACTATATAATCACCTTTGCAAAAGCTGGGGGAAAAGTTATTGTACAATGTGACATTTCACAGAACACACTCAGGCAAGTACTCTCATGAGAGGAAAAGTCCATAAACCAAAAGTTTGAAGCAAAGCATGTTCTGGAAATGATATAGAAGAGTAAACTCTGCTATTTAGGTTGCAGTAATGTTTCTTCCAAAATGAAGTTATAGACTACGTTATCGAATAAGCAATAATCCAAGGGGCAAATAAATTGTATTGGATTAAGATAATAGAAATTACTTTTTATTTTTCCCCATAAAGTATAAATTACTTAAAATATCAGGAAATTATCAATGGTTTTATCTGAGCGCTAGATACCAAGAAAAACGGAAACAATATTTTGAAAGTAAATTTTACTTTTCTGGAAAATTCACTTAGTGTAAATCAAACCTAGGTCTGTATCTTCTTGCTCACGTTTCCTACACTGACTAGCACTGAATTAACATTATAAATGTGATAAATGTGCCTAAACTGGTTTGGCTCAGTTGGTAGAGCCAACTGAAAGGTTCCAGGTCTGAAAGGTCCCAGGTTCGATTCCGGTCAAGGGCATGTACCTTGGTTATGGGCACATCCCCAGTAGGGAGTGTGCAGGAGGCAGCTAATGGATGATTCTCTCTCTTCCTCTCTGTAAAAAATCAACAAAATATATTTTTTAAATAAATAAATAAATAAATGTGATAAATGTTACATACAGATATGGTGGTAATTGATGGATTAAAAGACCCAGTTCAGATGTCAACTGCCATCCCACCTTGCTCACTGTAATAAAGCTGTATGTAGCACACCCCTGACTTCTCCCACCGATAACATCCTAGGACAATTCCTCATAAGACAGTATTTCTAGTGTTTCTGAAATATATCTCTGGAAGAGGGAAATAACTTAAAAGAGGAAAAGGGGCAGACTTAAAAAATGCTAAAGCAAGGATCTCCACCGGTATCATATTTATCTGCTCCCAGAGTATTATTTTACAGGTAAATAAACTGAGGACAGGGAAGTAGCTTAAGTGTCAGGACTGGAACTCAGTGCTCTGAATGCTCTGTGGTGTACTTTTCACTCCACTCTGCTGATGCTGAAAATGTGAATTTTATTAGGACTTGGAGTGTGTATTTTCCTTCACTTATTTTGTAATCTTGATTCCTTGCATGGGCTCTAATGCCCTTTTCCCAAACTCCATGCATAGAACAACACATAAATTGAACCAAAATAAAATAAAAATAAGAAAAGAATGAACAAATGAGTGAAATTGGAAATGGATGCTATTTTTTAAAATAAGCTTTTCTTGGTATTCCTTTAGAATGTTCTTTTATTTTTAAACTTTACATAGAATGTGTATGCCTTGTCTTCCCAATTAGGTGAAGACAGAGGCAAGGTAATACACTTGTTTTTGTCACCATATCATCTGGCACTAAATTATGTTTCTAGTACTGTTCTAGGCACTGAGGGTCACAGATTAATTTTGTGGAAGGAAATTAAGCACATATAGAGCATGTTAGCTAAGGGGGAGATTTAAAATGAGTAAAACTCAACCTTGAGGAATTTGGCCATCAGAGAAATTTGAATTTTTTAAATATGGAAACATTTAATTTCAGTATTTATGAAGATTTGTGCCTTTTTTTTAGTTTACTTCTCTTGTTTTTAAAAAAAATGAATTCCATATAGAAAAGAATAAATGAGCTACTATAATCTGCCTCAGTGCTGAGGGTCTCCAAAATATTTAATCCTGCTATTTGAGGCAGAACAAAGCAATGGTCAAGAAGACCAAACATGATGTTGAGTGTGAATGTACTATAAACAACATTGGCACAAAGTAACCTCTCATTAAAGATAAAGACCAGTATTATGAGAGACCAATGGTGAATGATACAGGCACAGTCTCAGGCCTCACAGTTTAAATCTTTCTGTATGCTTAACTAACTTTATTTTGGAAATTCAAGGTTAAAGTAAGTGAAGTATTACTATTTGCTTTATGTTTAAAACTAAAAGGAATAGAGAGAAAAATTTTAAAAAGCAGATGGGCCGAAACCGGTTTGGCTCAGTGGTAGAGCGTCGGTCTGCAGACTGAAAGGTCCCGGGTTCGATTCCGGTCAAGGGCATGTACCTTGGTTGCGGGCACATTCCCCAGTAGGGGGTGTGCAAGAGGCAGCTGGTCAATGTTTCTCTCTCATCAACGTTTCTAGCTCTCTATCTCTCTCCCTTCCTCACTGTAAAATATCAATAAAAATATATTTTAAAAAAATTTAAAAAAGCAGATGGCTTATAATTTTTTAAAAGAAAAATGTTAGGCATTATCATTTTCCAATCTCTGAATTAATTCCAAATTTTTTCAAAAGAGACCCAAATATTTAACAACCCCTAAATTTCATGGGGGGTCTATCTTATCAATGCAAATAATAGTATCATTAGCCTAACAGACTGAGTAAATAATTTTAAATATAAAATTATTGCAATTATATGCCTCTAAAACTTCTCTCTCTCTCTCTCTCTCTCTCTTTCTCTCTCTCTCTCTCTCTCTCTCTCTCTCTCTCTCTCTCTTCTCTCTCTCTCTCTCTCTCTCTCTCTCACACACACACACACACACACACACACACACACACACAGAGGAATATACAGATAACTGACTTTTAATTATAGAAAAACTGTTTTAAATTGTAGAAAGTGTATAAATTATTTGTAAGCATTTGCTATCTTAATTAATTCCTTTTCAACTTTGTATTTTTTAAAACTATGGGCTAAAGCAAAGAATTATGGAGATAAATTATATGCTTTATGATGGTACATGCTTTTCCTTCTCTTCTTTAAATTTCTTTAAAAAGTAGTTTCACAATCAACAAAAGTGAGCAAACAAAAATGCCCATATGTTTTAACTTCAATTTGCAAATTCACTTTTTCAAACACCAGAATTAGTAGCCAGCTTTTTCCACATGAGATCAAACCACTTCTCTGAACAATCTAAAACCTCACAACTTTGCCCTTTCACTGTTAGCAAAGGCTTCTACAGAAATGCATGCAGTGAACATTTGTTTGGTCTTTTTTCTTAAGTTTATAAAGTTGTTTAAATGACAGAGTATTTCAATTTATAAAGGGCATCCCAAAAATATATGCACAGACCTTAAATAAAGGCAGTGTTTATTAAAATCCATTTCCTTTTCAAAATTGAGCTCTCAGCTATTAAAGCATGTGGTGTACATTTTTGGGGACACCCTGTAGGTGGGTATTCTATAGGATCCTGTGTGTATAAACCACAGCCAGAGATATCACTGTTTAGTGTTCTAAACTGCTCCCTTCCTCTTCAGGCACAAATGAACATGTTTTTTCTCTCACATTAATAAATTTTTAAAGTAGCAGTATGGCAACTCCAGGTGGTGTGGTTATCTGCAGATAATCACCCTCCAGAGAACGCCTCCACCCCTCAGAAGTGATGATCGCCAGATCCGTCATGCCTTCCTGCTTGCTTACATGCTGATGACAGCAACTACAAACATCTGTAAGGAATGAGCTACATTCAGAATGTACGTGCTTTGCCCACTGTTAATTACAAAGGCTGCTAACACTATTGGCAAGTATGTGTAGACTTTTACACTGTCATGATAATTTCACCAAGTTTTCGTATGTGGTTTTGTGTTGCGACATCATCAATCAAAGTCCATTTGCTG
Source organism: Vespertilio murinus (assembly GCA_963924515.1). NCBI lineage: Eukaryota > Metazoa > Chordata > Mammalia > Chiroptera > Vespertilionidae > Vespertilio > Vespertilio murinus. Next base: position 163,273,720 of record OZ004705.1, read on the forward strand.
ACATGTGTAGCAGAGGCAATATGTTCCACATAGGTTATTTCTGGAATTGCATTACTTACTGTAATAGAGTCCTGTCATGTGTCTCTATTGCATCAACTTGTCCTGACCTACTGCCACCACTTGGGCTGTGTCCACTCTTATGCCTATACCCTGTCAAGAGTGCATAAAATTGGGTGATAGGACAGGGAAGAGAGTATTTTTTAAGAGTTATATTTTATTGACCAACATGTACAAATCTACATTTGGTTTTCTGGATTTGGTTTAAATACTAACACCTTGATCTTCTAAACTTAGTTTATTGAAAAGACACATGACATAACTGGCCTTCAGAAGACCAAAACAAAAGGTTTGTTTTTAATGGAACTGCAATGTTTATATCCTATTGTTCCTTAATCTGAAAAACATGCTTTAGGCACAGTCCTCTTGACAGGAGAAAACACTTTCTTAAAAAAAGGAAGGGCAAAAAAGTTGAAACAATTATTTTCTTGCATTTAATTCCACATTGAGTTTTCACAAGTAATTCAAGGACAAAATGGGGGTTGAAAGGGAAACTGACACAATGATAAAAATAAGCTGGCTGAAATTTGAGAGAAAGATTAGAGTCCCCTTAAGCGACGCTAAAGAAAGCACTGTGTATATTGCACTTGAAGCATAACAAGAAGGAGAGCCTTCTTTAACTTCAAGGAGAAAAAAATCCCAATTATTGGCAATTTTAATCTATTTTCAGAATTGAACTAACTGCATAAGATTTGACACGCTAACATCAGTGCATTATGAAAATCAGTCACAATTACTGTCAAATGAACAACGTTCTACTCCAGAAAGCATTTGAATTGGACCATTTGCAAAGTCTAGCAAGGAAACTGAACTAGCACGTTTATATCAAGGGATATATTGTTTGAAAGAAATCTTTTACCATCATGTTCTTCATATGGTGGTTGGAGTGTTGAATACGTGTAATTTAACACTGTAGAATTGAATGTGTAATTGCATTCATTTCTAATGAGCTTCAACACAAATGAAATTCAAAAATTAGCAGAAAAGAAGGACAATAGGAATAACTAACATGCATTTGCATTTTTGTAACATGGTTAAAATTATAATAAGTATATATATATATATATATATATATATATATATATATATATGCTAGATACTTATTATATATATCAATGATTGTCTTATTGTAAAAATAATAGAATATATATCCCATTATTTTGAATATATATATATATATATATATATATATATATATATATATATATTCAAATAGGACAATCATTGAGGTAAATAATAGATGATACATAGATGATGGATTGATAGATATAGGTAAGCAAACTATGTTTCTTAAGGCAAAAGAATTATAAACTGTAACTTAATAATGGAATATGACATTAAGACAACACATTGGTGAGTTTACAAATCTTTTCTTCTAAAATAAAATCAACTCATCATTGATTTGTGTTCTTTTTCTAAAGTCTAACTGTAACCATGTGGTTAGCACATATATCGCCATTCTAGTATCCCATATTTCGCATTTTAAATTAAAGTATCTAAGCATACTTGTTACTTCCCTAGGGGAATGGATCAAAGGTCCATTCTCTAACTAGAAAGTTTCAGCTACCAGGAGAAGTATGGAAAGACGCAACCACTAAAAGCACTATAGCTAGAAATTAGAACACCCATTATTCATATTAATAGTCACCAGCTCATAGATGACTTTCAAGTCCATTATCATAGCATCTAAATCATTCACAACCTGAGGGCGGAAGCCAAATCTTAAACATATACATCCTAGAAAGTGCTTGATAGTACAACCTTTGTGAAATAATAGAAGAAAGAATTACAATTACTTTTTCAGAATGTTATAGTTCAAAAGAAAGATGTGACAGTGGGATGATTGCCACAGAGACTAGGGAGGTCTCATTAACTCTCTCTTATGCATATTAGTTCATCAGAGAGTAACCGTATTCCTATCTGAAAGCAGCTGCAGAGAACTATGTGTAATAAATTAATGGGTTTAACCTAATTCCATGGGTACTTCCATGGGCTCCATTAAATCGTAAAACTTTGCATTAATCCAGGTTTTATTTGTATACCGATTCAAGAACCTAAAGAATGAGTATGCACACTGACATATCTGCCTTTTATAGACAACTCTGAGCAACTGCTACTTCTATAAATATATCTGTTCTTATGTTGTCTTACATTTTATTTTAAGTCACTCTGGTTATGTTAAATTATGAGGTCTTAGAGAGGATCGGAATCCCTGCTACATATGTCTATCTGTAAAGCATCAACATAACATCACAAATGTCAGGTATTTAGCAAATGAATTTTGATGGTGACAGTGACGGTAAGGGGGCTCTTTTAAGGAAGAGCCTACCCTAACCCACACAGGTTGAGATCCTCCCTCTCTGTGCTCCCACAATGGCTAGTGAAAGCAGCAGTCACTGCTCTTATAAGAGTCTTATATGTTTATATGTCTGCCTATTTTTTCTGAATTCTGACCACCTTGAAGACACAGATTATGTCTTACTCACTTCTGGATCTCCACACCTAGTGTGTAGCCCATCATTAGTACTTAATGCATGTTAGCGTAACTGCTTGTTTATTCAATTTGCCCTTCTAAGATGTTGCCTCCCACAATACCTATCTCCTTCAGCCTTTACGAGGAGAAGATGAATTCACATAGACACTTGAGTTTTGTAAATTATTATTTGCACTAGAAATGTAACTTAAAATACACTCTCTTGATCAGAATCAATTGAAAGAAGCAATGCAAAGAGAGAGCCCTTGGCTCACCATACAGGTTTTAACGGTGTGGCTATAACTAGGAAGCTAGCACAAGATCCAGAAAAATCCCATACTACAGATTTAAGCTCTACAGCCAACCACTAATGACACCACAGGGTCCCAAAGAGCCAGGAAAATTATTATTCCACCTTCTATTTTCCTTATCTTGAACTTTTTATCCATCTTCTGATCCCCCTACATTTATGGGATAGTGGGGTTGGTGGTTACATCTATACTTCAAAATCACTATAGCTTTTTTGTTCAAAAAACACAGGTGAGGACTGCTGGTATAGGAAGAAGGAATATCACATATAATTTTGACACCGTCACTGACAAGGTTAGTGGCCTTGTTGCCCCTTTTCACTAATGATCTTAAAAAAGATTACAGAGTGGATATAACAAAGTATAAATGTGTTTTACATTCATGGCTGAAGTTCTCCATTCTCTTCCTGATCAGAATATAAAAATTATAACCTCCTGGGGAAAGAATGATTTATATTTTTGTCTTTATAATTTCCCATATCTCTAATATAGTAGTACCCTACCTGCCATGTATCCTGAATCCTGAATTCTGTACCAAAAAACACATGCCAATGTATTGCTCTATCATTTCTTCACATCCCATAGTATCTCACAGGGTGATGTTGTTTATAGTTTAGAAACCTGGACACAGAAATGTGAAAAGGCTACTCCCAGCCTGGGTAACCCCCACTGTTATGCTACCTAACTACAGACAATACAATTAGGGTAGGGTTATACTGTTGTCTATGTCTATGAGGACCTCTCCCTTCTCCTCCCTTTTCCTCTCCTTTTCTTTTTTAATCCTCTCACCTTTTTTCTCAACCCCCATCCCCTCTGACAGCTGTCAGTCTGTTTCTATTTTTTTTTTTTTTTGGTTAGTTTATTCTGTTCATTGGATTCCATATATGAGTGAAATTATATGGTACTTGGCTTTCTCTGACTGGATTATTTCTCTTAGCATAAAGTTTCTTAACCTGAATTGGCTTCAGGGGATCCAGAAATGCACTGAAGTTTATACAAAACCTGCCCCTAAGTGTAGTTATCTTTTTTCTCTGGTAAAAATGCTGTTTCACCAATTTCAAAATGTAAACTATGTCCCCCAAGAACTAAAAACCAAGAGAATATATGCATAAAGGGAATTTTTCACTCATTCCTACACTCAAATATTCTCTAAGGATTCCTGCCATAAAATATATATCTTCTATCCTAAGAGGAGTACGTGAGGAGTGTGATACGAAAATGGCCACAGCCTGGCTGATGTTGCTCAGAGGTTAAGTGTTGACCTATGAACTAGGAGGTCAGGGTTCATTTCCCTGTCAGGGCACATGCCCAGGTTGTCTGTTTGATCCCCAGTGGGGAGTGTGCAGGAGGCAGCTGATCAATGATTCTCTCATCATTGATGTTTCCATCTCTCTATCCCTCTCCCTTCCTCTCTGAACTCAGTAAAAACATATATTAAAAAAAATGACCCCAAACAGGTTTTATTGTGATTGTACAAACAAATATCCTATGTCCCTTTCAAAAATGAGACATTTCTTTTGTTTGGGTACTTATGAAAGTACAAAGTGGCATTTAAACCCAACCTTGATGTTGTATAAAATTGTTATAGACAGAAACAAGAGGAAGAGGGAGATGAATGTCATTTGCACTCTAAGAATAAAATAACCAAAGCAGGACAGAAATAAATAATTTGAAAATTTAAAAATCTTAGAAGAAGTTAGTTTGACTAAGCTTCCATGCATGGCAATAGAAGATAAGTTTGGAAATATAAGTGGTGGCTTTGAATATGAGGGAAAAATTGGATTATAATACAGAAAGTCAGCAAGATCAGTAAAGGACTTGGGACCAGAAAGTGGCATGGTCAAAGCAATATTTTAGAAAGAATAACCCTTGGCACATAATGCATATGGTTTTTTCAGGGGAAGAAAGTCTAGAATAATGATTTTCAACCTTTTTCATCTTATGGCTCATGTAAACTAATTACTAAAATGCTGCAGCACACTCATATAGATATTATATATTTTGCCTGATCTGACAAAAAATAGGTAATATTTTGATTCCTTCACACCAGATGACTATTGTTGGGTTGGCTTTTGTCATTTCTATTATTTACAATCTAAGGGAAGAGGTCAGTGCCCCTGACTAAATAGATATTTCATGTTTTAAAATTTCTTATTCTACTTGCATTAAAAATCACTGGTCTAGAGGAAGAAGGGCCAATTAATGGTTGGGGCAATTCCAATACAAAATATTGCTGTTAATAGCACTGACTGAAGGGATGGATACGGGAAAGTTTGTGACTAAGAAATCAACAGAGCTGTATGACAGATGAGTTCTCTATATCTAAACAATGGGTCAAACAATGAGTATCTACTACATAAAGTCAAGAATTTAAATGAAATAATCCATGTAAAAACTTATAACACTGTCCAGTACATATTATTAGTACAATAAGTAATAAATATTATTATTAAATAAAAGATAGTAAATACAGAGAAATAAAATCCTATAAAACTGCAGTCCAGATATCTGACATACTTGCAATTGCATTGATTAAAAAAAGAAGAGGAGATTTAGTAAATGAAAGAGGCATCCACACAGAAACTATAAGATTGGTTATAAAATATGAGGTCACCCTGGCTGGTTTGGCTCAGTGGACAGAGCATTCTCCCCTAAAAAGTCCCAGGTTCCATTAAGGTCAAGGGCATATATATCAGTTGTAGACTCCATCCTGGTTGGGGTGCATGTAGGAGGTAATCAATCAATGTGTGTCTCTCTATATTTAATACAGAAACACTGAATTGATATTTCTCCCCCCCCCCCACTCTCTTTAAAAATCAATGGAAAAATATGCTCAGGTGAGGATTAAATATATATATGGGATTGAGGTAGAAACAGTCATCTGACAAAAGCATGCTATTGAAAGATAGGTTTTGGAAGATGGCCCAGATTTCAGAATCATCCATCCAACAACAAGGATAACAAGTTGTGGGAGTGGGTGGGACAACGGAAATAGGAGCCTGCAGACAGATAACGATGCCCCTTAGAAAGAAGAAGAACCAGAATAATACTATTTCTAAATGTCACCAAAGTGGAATTTGTTCAATTGAAGGTTAAGGTTATATTTCCTAGACTTCTGGGCAAGTGAAAGAAAAAGTCAGTAAAGTTGATGATGCAGTGGTGATTTAATATAATTCTTTTCCAGGTACGGTCAGGAAGGGCATCCCAACAAGAGGTAGAGGTCACACTGGATCTGGAAGAAGTGGAGTGGCTTAAAAACTAGAAAATGTGAAGCCAAGTTTGATGTGAGAGAGGACTCAGGTGGAAAACCAATCAGTACGTTATACAGACAGATGAACCAAGGTAGCAAGCTCAAGAGGTTAGCCCTAAGTCAGAATACAACGTATAGTGAATACAAAAAATAAAGCACAATGGAAGCAGTAGAGTTTAGAGTTTTGATCACTCTTAACTCTAGAGTCAGATTGGATGCATTGAATTAACCAGTGCAGCCTTAGGGAAATTTCATACATTTGTTTCTCATCTTGGGAAAATAATAAAACCTATTGCAAAGTGTTGTTGTGATAAATAAATGAGATCATGCAAGTAAAGCACTCAGTGCAATAACTGACACATAATAAATACTTGAAAATGTTAGCAATTGTTAACAAAAGTAAGAAATTCTCCCAATGGCTAGACACCTTAATTACAGGTGCTTTTTAGTAGAAACCCAAAGCTAAGATCCAGAGAGTCTACCTAGGGAATTATCTTCACCAGCCTGTTTAATAAAGACCTTTAATATTAGTATGACACATAGTCATCATCCTTTAGAGAATGGGAGTCCATTAATGTTATTTTATCAGTACACTGACATGATTAAAATATATTTAAAATATTAATCTAGAAGTGGGAATCTGGGGTGGCTTAGATAGAAGAAAGTCTTGCTAAATTCATTTCTCATGGCTAGTTATTTCTTTAAGAGAGCAGTGTGGTTGCTTTAGTTGCTTGGACACGTGCTCTGAACATTCACTGCCCATGGACTATCCATACTCTGTTGGTGCCTGTCACTGAGACCCTTCAAATAAATATATGTTGAAGCATTTTTTTATTCTAAAGATTTCCAGCCTGATATGGAACTAGAAAGTAGAATCTGCAATTGTACTTATGATAAAGATTTAAAGTGTTTAAATTGTTGACTCATAGAAAACTGAGACTATGGTAGCTCTTGCAATTGTCACAGACATGTCCAATATACTTAGCTTCATCATATTTAAAGCCGGCAGATTGTGCATAAAGGGTTGGAACAAAACACATTTAAAACATTACTGTTTTACAGAAATGAGAATAATATCCTACCAGTGAAAACCTACTAGCTTGCAACCCCCCAATTTCCCTTCCCTGTGTGTCTAGAGACTCCCCACAAGCCAGAAACACGGCAAGCCAGTCTCACATTTGCTAAAAAATAATTGTCATTCTTCTTTGTCTGTTCGGGTGTGATGCTCTGAAATCAAGTACAAAGTAGAGCAGCATCAATTAAATACAAATACAAAATCCTTCCATTCTGTATATAATCCTTTTCATTCCAAGGATATTAAAACACGCACAAACTTGAATATTAGTCCTACTAGTGTAACATCTGCCATCAAACACAAAATCACAGAATTAGACCCACATACATCACAGCAAACCTGCCATCCCACAGCAATAGTCAAACATCCACCTGATGCTACAGCCTTCAAAATATTGAGATAATTCATGGACAGTCTTCTGATCTTGTCTCATCACGGAGGTTTCACTCAGAACAATACCACATAACGAGTCCCCTATTTTCAATGCTAACACATGGATACTGTTTTCATAACTCAGTATGCAGCATGCTGGTCTGAATGGAAATGTTTGTAAAGGGATTCCATCATGTCAAACAGAGTAGGGAGGGGAAATCTGACAGCAGGAATCTGTTGGATATAGCCAAATCTCTGTTGGATCTTGCTTTATAAAATGCATCCCACTTTTATAAAGCCATGCATGCATGAAACCGAAAGTAGAACTTCAAGTAGGAATTGACGACTTAGTGAAAAATGTGTATAATTTCCCCCATATAATAGAGAACTGGGAGGCAACCAAGAAAACATTGTTCCTGAACAAGGTGATTAAAAATTAAGAAGTCCCTTTGACGTCAAAACCTGATAAAGCTCATCAAATCTGTTTAAAGGTATACACCTTCAACAGAGAAAACTGCACAGGAGGATTAAGCAGCAGCATTTTGAACGTGCTCTGGTTCTTCTATTTGTCTATTTTTAATACAGAAACAAAACCCCACTAAAACAGAGTGGAAACGGAGATTTTTATTTGGGAGATTAGCAAGTATGTGTGCTTTTCAAAGAAGAGCAACATTTCTAACATTTTTATATGGGAATGCTGTGTTTAAGGGAAAATTCTTGCTTTTTTTACACCCCAAATTCTATGTCTGAGTAACTAGACCTGGGTTTTTTGAAGCCACGTTTTTTAATAAGCTATTATAAAGGGCCCTGGAAAAAATATTGGTGTATTTGTAACTGAAACTAGTGCCAAAATAGTTCAAATAAAGCATAAAAGACCAATTTACAATGGGATAAAAAAACGGTCTTCACAGATTTCACTAAAGAAGATGGCTCACTTTAAATATGTCTTAAGCTATTTCAATGATTGAATTTGCTTCTCAGATCATACCATTTCATTGCTTTGCAACTGTCCTGTGTAGTTAGAGCGAGGATTGTGGGGATAGTCTGCCTGAGCTCAAATCTCAGCTTCACCACCTACTAACTGAGCATGGCACTTATCAACATTATTCTTGCTTTTCTTCATTTGTGAAATCAGTTAATGGTAATGTCTACATCAGAGTTGTGACAAGGATTGAGTTTAGTTTATAGAGGGGCTAGGTACCTGAGACGCATTATATAATTTCAAGTATAACATGCCTTCCATAAAACCCATATACTTAAAGGCTTCAGCCACCATCTCTGTTCTCTCCTTGACCCATCTGCTATTCCACATTCATTCTTCCTCTTTGGAACAGATTTAATCTCCATTATCATAACCAGTTCTATGTTTTTAGAGATCCACTTTTGAGGGTGGCTTATCTTGGAGAGGGTGAAGAAAAAGGATTACTTTTAGCCTAAAATATCCTAGAGAAATGTCTTGCTGGGGTGAGTACATGGAGAACCATTTCATGAAACTGATTCTGTATAATATATTTGTAAAGAACACTGTTCTGAAGACCATTAGAAATGGTCTGAAGTCAAGTACAAAGTGTAGCAGCATCAGTTAACAATGCAAATACAAAAGATGAATGGCAGCCTTTATTCTCAAAATATTCCCATTATAATGGAAAACTATCCCCACACAGACTGATGTATGCCTATGATGAGGGACAGTGCTGAGTGTCAGTATTCATTGAGGACTGGGGCAGGGTTAAGGGACAAAAAAAACTTCTTAGAGGGGCAAGAGAAGACCAAAATGATGACTTTCAAAGACAGATCAAGTTAGGGATAAAGGAAGAGGAAGAGGGGACTTTGCTGATAAAGCTTAAAAATGTAATGTAAAGTTTTTCTGGAATGGTTGAAAAAAGAGGACCTAGAGTAATGAAATTCACAACTATCTTAAAGATAAAAAGCCATAGGGAAAGGTGGTAGACATAATAGAAAAAGGACACTGGAAGGAACACCTTTCTTAAATAAAGAAATGGAGCTCAAAAATAAAATTACTGCCGAAACTGGTTTGGCTCAGTGGATAGAGCGTCGGTCTGTGGACTGAAAGGTCCCAAGTTCGATTCCGGTCAAGGGCATGTACATTGGTTGCAGGAACATCCCCGATGGGTGGTGTGCAAGAGGCAGCTGGTCAATGTTTCTCTCTCATCGATGTTTCTAAATCTCTATCCCTCTCCCTCCCTCTCTATAAAAAATCAATAAAATATATATTTTTAAAAAATAAATACAATTACTTTCCCCCCATGTGCTTATATTGGGATGAATTTGGACATAGCTTATTTCAGTGCACGATGATGTAAACACGGTTCCTGATAGTCTCTATCTTCCCAGTGAAGAAGGAATCGATGAGGCCAGCTAAGAGAGTACGAGAGAGATGGCAATTTGGAGGTTGAAGTGAAAGGTAAAGGTTAGACACAAACTGTGGAAGAAATTATGGAGGGAGCTTCCTTTGTGCACAAGAAGTGTCCACTGGTGGTAGCTTGGGACTCTAATCTGTCTGTGGTGTGCACATGCTGAAGTGCAGTTTTGCTGGTAGTATTCCATAGCCAAGAAGTTTAAACTGGATGAAGAGGATAGTTTGCTTTTCTAGGCTTGGTGTTTTTCAAAGTACAAGAAAAAGAAGGTTCACATGACCAATAAAGCAGTTACTAGTCAACAGCTGTTTGTGTCATATATCATGTGACAATAATAATCTAGGTTATTAGAAATATAAGTAAAGCCAAAAAGAGATCATTAAAAGAAAAAATGGTCGAGGTGGCCAAAGGAACAGTCAGAAGAAATCTACCCTCCTAACAAATTTGTAAGTGCATAATACAGTATTGTTAGCTATAGATACAATGTTGTACTACACATCTCTACAACTAATTCATTTGATGTAACTGAAAATCTATTCCCGTTGAACAGTATGCCATTTTCCTTTTTGTAAAAAAATTGAAATATAATTGACATACAATATATTAGTTTCAGATGTACAACATAAAATTAAGTATTTGTATATATTGCAAAATGATCACTACAATAAGTCTTAATTAACATCCATCACCATACGCAGTTATAGGATATTTTTCTTATGATGAGAACTTTTAAGATCTCTCTTAGCAATTTTCATATAGGCAATACTTTATTATTAACCATAGTCACCATGCTGAACACTACATTCCCATGGATTATTTATTTTATAACTGGAAGTCTGTACCTTTTGAGTCCTTTCACCCATTTTGCCCACCCTACCCCCAAATCTACACCCCTACCTCTGGCAATGACCAAATTGTTCGTTGCTAATAGCTTTGTGTTTTCTTTTGTTTTTATATGTCACATATTAGATCATGCTTCTGTTTGTCCTATATTTGTCTTTCTCTATCTGAGTTATATAGATATTTAATAGGAGGCCATAAACTGAGAGACTTTTGAAGTCAAGTGAGGTGTTATCGATACAACAGAAATGAACCTGAACTGCCAGAAAATTGTGGGTGTAGGGTAACTCTACAGTGGTGGTTTAAAGAATAAAAACTTTTTGAGGAACATGGGCAAGAGGAGAAGGAGGAGAATAATAAAGGGCCCAGAAAGATGATATAGAAAATCCCAGGATATGCCAAAACCGGTTTGGCTCAGCGGTAGAGCGTCGGTCTGCGGACTGAAAGGTCCTGGGTTCGATTCCGGTCAAGGGCATGTACCTTGGTTGCAGACACATTCCCCGGTAGGGGGTGTGCAAGAGGCAGCTGGTCGATGTTTCCTCTCTCATCGACATTTCTAGCTCTCTATCTCTCTCCCTTCCTCTCTGTAAAATATCAATAAAATATATTTTTTTAAAAAAGAAAATCCCAGGATATATTTAACCTACTTCACAAGTTTGTTGACAACTAATTCTATGAGTAATTGTCCCTCAAAGCGAAAATTTTTAGTAATTTAATATCTCTTGTGAATTAAAAGGTTCGACAATTATGTGAAAATTAAGTTCTTAATTAGCCTTATTATATACCTTAGTTAAATATAGAGTAGTATAAACCAGTTCAGACTCTGTTTAAGGCAAAAGAAACAGACTAGTTATCTCTAAATTCTCACAGGGAAAGACATTGCTTTATTTGCTTCAAGAAGGGGAAGTATCAGTGCAGCTCTAGGTGCTTCTGTGAAAGGAATGCGTGGAAATGTTGCATTCCATGGTAAAAAAAAAAAAAAGAAAAGAAAAAGAAAAAAAGATACAATTCCTTTGTTAACTAAAAGGACTAGCTCTACTAGATAAAAATAAAACATCCTGGTGAGAGGAGCCAATGGGAAGATTTTATTTACATGTGTTAAATTCATCAGCCATTCATCAATGCAGTTAATATACAAATACCTACTCAATTTCTAGAGCCAGTTCAAAATGACAGTCAAACACCTTTTTAAATTCAGGAGAGGATCACTGAAGCTTTTCCTATATGTAAAGATTTCCATAAATTTATTTTTACACTACAATAATGATGATTTCTCAGCAATTAAAAGTAAAAACTTCAAAATGTATTGAAGTTTTATATAGTCATTAAACACATTTCAAACTCAATTAGCCATATAATCAATTTTTACTTGCCATTGGCATCTTTAACAAATTAAGGTAAGGTCTCTGTGCTGTTTATTTCAATGTATCTCCACATACCTTGTTCTATTGACTTATTTTTTGCTTCTTGTAATATACTTTCTTTTACAAAGTAACTTCATCCTCACAACATAAGTCAGTTGGAGACCTGTTCAGGAAAGTGAAATGGTTTTAAAATGTACAATGCCCAGAAGCAGACTTAAATAAGATTGCACTGTGTACTGGGAGATGTTAGTGTTATAACCCGCAGAATTCAGACTCCAGAGAAATACCCGGGCCCAGGTCCTCACTGGCTAAAGAGCAGCATTAGCATTGATTGTAGCTCTGGCCTCGAGCTTTCTGCCCTGCCTTGTGGCTAGAAGTGGGGTCCTTGGTGGCAACACAAACATAAAGAAAACCAAGAAATGCAAAAATAATACACAATGTTGATTTAACCTTTTGGACAACTAGAAACACATCAAAGGCTCAAACATTTGTTTAAGGCTTCAATAATTTTTACATCCTATAAATCTGTTCTATAAATACTCTTACAAAAAAAAACAGAATTTCTTATGTGTTTCAATTTATTGTTGTCCTAATGTAGCCATCTTTAGGTAATTTTTGTTATTTTGTCTGATACAATAATAAACAAGAAAACCAAATTGGATTCAGAAGGGAGACAGAGTGAGGTGATTTTAGTACTTAAAAGTTTCAGTTAAGAACAATTTTGTGTGTGCAACTCAAACTTAAACACATATCCAAATTTTCAAAATAATTTCCTTCTATGCACCATTTTTTTATCATCTTTTCTTCCTTCTCCCCGTATTCTTTAAATAAAAACATCTTTGTGTAAACGTATTCTGTTTCCCTGATGCTCTTACATTCTGAAATAGTACAAGATTTTTCACTGGAATGTCTTTCTCCAGACAACTGATGAGTGAACAAAGCAAAAATGTAGACGTTTTTCTAATCCTCATGTGAGGACATGTTTGGACAGATGAAGGGACACAGAGAGAGAAACATTGATGTGAGAACAAAACAGTGATTAGTCCCCTTTACGTATATGCCCAACAACCTTTCTGTACACAGGATGATGCTCAACAAACTGAGATACTATGGCTGGTAGACTTTTAAAACAGTAAATAAAGTAAACAAATTGTATATAGCTAAACTGAGATACTTGCAATGTTCTTTAGAAAAACCCCAAAGAACTAGTTTCAGATTCCTGGTTCCTGACTTCCATGTGTGTGACCTTGAACAAGTCAGTTTATCTCTTTCTCAGTATTCTCATTTGTAGAAACATGATCACAGTAATTTCACAAGTTTTGTTTGTTTCAGTGGAATGATGTTTTAAATATGTTTTTCTTAAGTATTACATGAAACTGAAGGGCTATAAAAATGGCAACTATAATTTTATTATAACAATTATAATCAAAACCAGAGAAGCACTATGAGTGAAGCCAGGCCAAAGTTAAGACAAGTCAAAGGTAAAATGATGTGCTTTAATACTCATTATTATTAAATATGTGGAATGACAGTATATAGATGCTATTCTCCAGATATCTCATTCAGTCTTTTGTGTAATCAACATTCAGCTAAATGCTGAATAAACAAGAGATAAGGATACAACTAACAACTACTCATTGACGCTATTATGGATTCCTGGACAGGAATACCAAAGAGCAGCCTCAAACCCAGTCTGGGGGAGAAGGGGCAGTTCCCAGATTGTAAGAAGGAGGGAACTCAAGCAAAATCCAAGAGAAATGTGATAACACTGTGGGACACTAGAGGAAGGTGTGCTGCATGGATACGTAATGCCATGATGAAAGGAAGAGACATGAGGAACTGATCAGGGAATGTGGTTGTTTGGATTTAAAAAGAGAGAGAGAGAGAGAGAGAGAGAGAGAGAGAGAGAGAGAGAGAGAGCAACTGGAGAGAGATTTATGATCGAGGAGCACCATATTTGGCATGGATTCAACACAGGAAAAGGAAAAGAAGAAAGATTCAAGACTGATTCCCACAGAGCTGCTTTATTGCCTTAATGAGTTGTGGCACCATCCACAGGCAATGAAATGCAGGAGGAAGAATGGGATTGTTAGAGGGAGGGATATTTGCCATACTAAGAGAGGCAAATAATTAATGTTCAATTTGTGATAGAAATTTGAGCACTAATGCGTACAAGGAATGCCAGGAGCTCAGAAGAAAGATCTGGATTCAAGATGCAGACTTGGAAGTCATCAAAATAAAAATGATAGAAGAAATGGTAATAGATATAATAGTAGACTGAGAAGAGAAAAGGACTAGAGACATTAGGTATAGTAAATCAGTTAAAATTAGAGGGGGAAAGGATGGGTATTATTAGCAAAACAAAATTTGAGACAATCTGAAGATCATATATTTGTTGGACATTACATTCTTTAGCTCCATGAAAATGTATATTAATGGGTTTTAACTGAATTATAGAAACTTTAATAAAGTAATATTATCGACAGCCAAATTAATAGTCAGAAGCCTAGCATGATGTATAGAAAGAATACTAGAATAAGATTCTTAGGCACCTATAAATCAAAAATATATCTTCTAGATATCTTGTACCAGTTTCCTAAACTGCCTCAGTTTTCAATATTATAAATGGAAATTCAACTTGACCATTTAGATCCCCTTTCAACTGCAATAAGCTATGATTCTACTATGCCATGCTCTACTTTCTAAATTCATTTATAATCCTTTGCTACATCAGTTGTATAGTCATTCAATGCTTCATTCATTCTTTCTTTAAACAAATATTTATTGAGCACCTATTATGTGCTAAGCACTCTCAAAAGTGCACAGGGCTGAGGAATGAACAAAACACAGAGATGTGCATGGCATCCTCAAAGAGTCGCAGGAGATCTAATGGGCTTGGGCAGATGAAGAGTGTGGGAGGTTGGAGAGGCTGAATAAGTAGGAGGACAGGAACCCACTTAGAGAGGTCAAATAGGCAGATAAATACATGTGTAGGGACCAGATAAATACTTATGATCGCTGTTATGGTCTGAAGGTTTGTGATCTCTCCCTCCTTCTCCCACTCTTCTTCCCCCTCCCCCCTCCCACACACACAAAAATGAAACTTAAAGCTCTAACACCTAATGGAAGGTATTGGGAAGTAAGGCCTTAGAGAGGTAATGGGTTTAGATGAGATCATGAGGGTGGGGCTGCCAGGATGAGATTAGTGTCTTTATTTAAAAAAAAAAAAAAAGGACACTTACAAAAGGAGGATAATACTGAGGGTGTGTGTGTGTGTGTGTGTGTGTGTGTGTGTGTGTGTGATGTTTTTTACCAGTTTCCATAAAGATAATAATAGGTTCAACAATTACTTGATTTTTCAGTCTCATTCTCTTCAATGTGAGAATGTAGAAAAAGGGCCCTCACCAGGAACCAAATCTGCTGGCACCCTGATTTTTAACTTCCCAGCCTCCAGAGCTATGAGAAATAAATGTCTGTTGTTTAAGCCATCCATCTATGATATACTGTTTTAGAAGCACAAGCAGACTAAAAAAGGAGGCATGAATCTGAATAAAGCACCAAGAGAGTGCTAGAAAAGACAAGAGGTCCAAGGACAGAGTGTGAAGTGCTCTCACTAACTAAGGTTGGGGGAGAGAATGATCCAGTATGGGACACTGAATAGGTCAGGGCAGGGGAGAGCAGAAAGAGCTGAACCCCAGAAACTGAGCACCAAGAGTGCTTTACGGAGGAAGGATGGTCAGTTGTGGAAAGAGCAGCTGGCAGATTGCACATAATGAGAATGCTTTTTAGCAGTTAGGAGTAACCTTGACAAGAGCTCTTTCAGTGGTGTGGTGTGGATAGAAACCTGGTCTAAAAGCAAGAGAAAGAAATGGAGGCAGCAAGAAGAGATAATGCTCTCTATAGGAGTGAAGGTTTTGCTATTAATGGGGACAGAAAAATGATGCAGTAGCTTGAAAAAAAATGTGGAGAAAAATAAGCTTTATTGATAAAGTTTCAGTGCAGAGAGTAACACTAATAAGTCATTTTGGGAGTGAAACTCTTAACAAGAACAAATGAGACCCAGTGCTGAAGATAGCATGGAGCTTCAGACAAGACATTGGTAGTAAACAAAGAATGCACAACATATTGATACAGATAATTTGATGTATTTTGTGAGGATGCATGTGGAATTTCTCTGCTATGGCTTCTATTCCCTCAGTGAAATAAGAATCAAGGTTATCAACTGAGATTAAAGGTAGTGGAGTTATTAGAGGTTTAAGACAAGAAATACAGCCAACACCAGTATGTTAGGCCATACCACCCTGAAGGCACCTGATCTCCAAAGTTAATAAAATAAGTATCAAACCCTTCAGTGAATACCTAGGGAAAGTTATTAGGATTCTAAAGCAGCATGAAAAGTCCCCTGAGGTTTATGGTCATAAAGTAAAGCCATTCATTATAGTTGTGTGTTTCTCTTCAGCTCTGTTCAGCTAGCTACTCAGATGCAGCCACGGAGGATGGTGTGATTAGCCTACACACTGAAAAGGACTTCCAGGCTAAAAGATGGCATCTACAGATACAGTAGAGTAAGGGATAAAGCAACTATCATGTGGAAATATACTGTTCTCCTCAAGACACATGAAGCAAGAAAGGAAGACTCGAGCCCCAACTCCAGAGGGTGGGGGTGTTTTTGACTGGCCCAATCCATCCCGATTGTCCTTGCCAGTGATTGATTAAGCATAAACCTGTGAAGCAATTCTGGCCAATTACGCATGAGCCAGAAGTCTGGAGGGAAAGGCTATGGTATTGGTTTTCTCAGGCAGAGAGACATACGGAAAAAGCTGTCTCTCTTCTCCTGACATTGTCATATTTTCATGTTTCCATGGATCTGTCACAACTATCTTACACACAGGAGGGGGACTAGCTAAAAACAAGTCAGTACGGTGAGGAAAAGAGAATGAAAATTTGACAAGACTGTGAGTTCCAAATGATGTCACCCTTGACTGGCTGAACCAACCAACCCTGAAGCTCCCTCTCAGGGCTTCATTTTCAGTAGTTTATTAAATCTAATTCTTAGAGAGGGAGAGAGGAATGGAAAGGGGTAGGCAGGGGAGAAGATAAGGATGGAAGAAGAAAAAATAACTAGATTAAGTATAGAATTTTAAAACTTTAAAGATGTTTTTACGTTACAGTTTTGGGGTCAACTGGAACAATTCTTCACCAGATAAGTTGATGTATTTGAAGTCTTCTCTCTCAGATTATAGACACAAGAGTGCATGGAAAACACAAGTTAGACCTCTTATCCTATAAAATGAAAGCCTAATATGTTAAGTGTCCAGTCATCTGTTCTACCAATCAGAGCGTAATATGCTAATGATATACTAAGGTCACTGAAGCGCTTGCTAAGATGTGCACTGACCAGCAGGGGGCAGATGCTCTGAATGGTAAGTTAGATTGCTGCTAGGGTCTAGATGATCAGGACTGAGCAAGATGGGCCAGACATGCCCTGGAGCCCTCTTGCAGTCCCTCCCAGCTGGTCAACCTCCCATGTCCCTGCCCTACCCCAATTGTACACTGGTGGGGTCCCTCAGCTTGGCCTACACCCTCTCATAATCCGGGACCCTTCAGGGGATGTTGGAGATCCTGTTTTGGCCCAATCCTGCAGGTCAGGCTGAGGGACGCCACTGGGTGCATGAATTCATGCAACGGGCCTCTAGTTTGATAGATAAGAATGCCGAGGTCCAGACACTATACATGGTCCCCAAAGCTCACAATAACAGCTATGGTAGAGGCAAGACCTTGACTTGAGTTTCTCCATTTCAAGTCTATTGCAGAAGTTCCACTGTAACTGTTTTAATATCTCCAAATAAAGATAATGCCACTTGTCCTAACTTCTTGTGAGAAGGCTAGTTATATATCCATGACTCATTTCACCATAAATAAAATATATCAATGTTAAAAACCTCACAATTATTTGGATTAAAAAAAAAAGATAGTGTTAATGTTGTAAAGAATGACTCACTTTCTAATTCACTAGTTAAAAATCATACAACTACATCAAATTTCATGGTTTGTTTTTTTTACACTATCCTTTAATAGAAGCAAGTAATATTGGTTCATGGGTAATAATGAGGTTTTTTTATTTATTTAATTTTTTTTCCAATTCCAATAGAGGTAATAACAGGGCCAGCAATTACTTTATTTTTTCCTGTCCTCTAAGGTCATGTTAATCATCTTATAAGAAAGAAATATCAGGCATATTTGTAAAGACCTTGAATTGCTCAATATTTGTTAAATAAAGATGTGAATAAATATCCTCATGCTTGTTTAGAATTATTTTGATTACCTCCTACATTTTGTCACAAGCTTATCTAATCTTTTTCAGATAAGAAATACATTATATAACATTTAGAGTACAGCATAGAGTAAGCAGATCGATCTTTCTCTTTCTCTCTCTCTCTCTCTCTCTCTCTCTCTCTCACACACACACACACACACACACACACACACACACACACTGAATCTTCACTGACTGGGAGAATTAGAGATATAAGCTGGCTGATAGCATTCTATGAGCAAAAGAGGAAAAAAGGGGTTAAAATCCTCACACTCAATTATGTTTTCATAATTGTCCCCGATTTCCAGCCAGGTTTTGTATCTGTGGGTGGAGAATATCTCTTAGTTCAACAACTCCACAAGCAAACCTCTTAACTTCTATTATTGTGAGGGAGGATTTGTTGTGTCGCTGAGTCAGGTAGAGGAGGTGACCTGTGGTTTTGCTTCTTAAATAGATTCTTGAACCTGTCTTCCTGACTTCAGAGGTATCTAAAGCTCCCAATTTCTAGCTTCATGCATGGGCTTGTTTCTTCTTGGATTTTCTCCTGTCAGGTTTACATATCTACGATCTCAAATTTGTTAGGTCAGTAACCAATCATGCACTTGTTTGTTTGTTAACTAAATTTATTGGGGTAACATTGGTTAATAAAATTATACAGTTTTCAGGCATGCAATTCTATAAAACATCATCTGTATATTGTCTTGTGTGTTCACCATGAAAGTCAAGTTACCCTTCCCCTCTGGTAATCACCATACTGTTATCTGTGTATTTGAGTTTTGTATTTGTTATTTGTGTTTTGTATTTTTTTTGCTGAATTCCTTTACCTATTTATTGTTTTTGTGCTTCCAAAATGTCACTGACATCTCTCATCCAGTGTTGTCTCTAGTGTCATTAACTATCCCCAGATGGATTTATATATATATATATATATATATATATATATATATATATATATACAGTTTTATGTATATGTCTATAATTACACACAAATATATATATATTTGTGTGTAATTTTTGAAAGGAGCAGAGATTTATATTTGTATCCAGTTTACTATTTATAACTGAGCATTGTTTAATAGGTTTTCAAATGTTGAAACATCTTTGCCTTCCAGAACAAAGCCTACCTGATCCTGACTTATTATTTTTAGTATATTACTAGATTCTCTTTACTAATATTTGATTTTCAGTATTCAAATCTAGTTTCATAAGTAAAATTTGCTGGTTTTAATCCTCTCAATTTCAGTAACAGGTAAAAGTAGAACCCAGTTCAAACGCATATAAGTTGTTTGGGGAAAAAAAGATCTCAGACAAATATTTCTTCTTGTTTTTAAGATGGTCATTACAATTTATTTATATTTATATGTCTATAATTTTTTCTTCACGTTGGTTCAGCAACTAATGGCTTTTTTAAAAAATGCCTTGTATAACCCTATATCCCTATTTCACCCATTTTTAATAGGCAAGAAAATTTACAATAGTATCTCCTTTTACTAAAAGATTTTGTGAAATAAGTATGAATTTTTTGAGCTTTGAGCCTGTGTTGTAACTGTAGAATGGTTAAAGGAGAGTGTGTTTGTCTAATATTTTTCAAAAATTTTTTTAAAAGTGCTTTCTTTGGACAACAATGAAAGATTGCATCTGGAAAGTCAACTGATCTAATTGGTTCAAGACCAGACTGCTAAAATGCCAGGCTTAAATATCAGAGCCATGATACAAAAGAAGATCATCACTAAAATGTAAAATGGCATATTAAATTCAAATAATATGAGCATCTCTGAGGTTATCATTTCTTTGTAGAGCATAGCTATCATGAATGCTTTTTTAATGCTATAAATAACTCTGGCACTTATAGCTTTATCAAAGAGTAATTATGTATAAAGAAAAAAGATACCCCTGCCACTAGAATTTTATACTGTTCTTACAGTTTTCAAGGTGTACTGCGCATATACAGTTTATACATTCAAACACTGTCATATTCCCCTACTATCAAGAGATTACATGAAAAGACTTTAGTCAGACATCATAATAATCCCTGCAAGGCTGCTTAAGGGATAGTTTGTGTTGCATTTTGTACAGTTTTCTGTCAAGGTGATTTCTATGGTAACCCCTATTTGCATACTTTCAAATGGTGGTAAAATCTGACACATCCCATTAAATATTGATAGTAGTGTTTTATCCACTGTCAAGTTCACTTGGGAATTCTTCATTTTATCTACTGACTGCAACCATTCTCCTGTTGTATTAAGGCATCAGGCTTTTTACTGTTAAAATGTTAATTACACTTTATAACCATATTTATAGTTTGCTTCATCTTGATTGCTACAAACATGTTTATTTACAATTCTATGATGTTCTCATTAATATGCTACGGAAATGTGACACAGTGCACAGAATTTAGCTTAATAACAAGTTGCAAAAATATGTCCTTAAAGACATCTGTGAAACATCTGTAGAATTGTAATGATACAAAATAGCTTTTCAGTAAATGTGATAATAAGCAGATGATATTTAAGGTCAGCATTTTTATGATCATAGCCTGTCTGCTGGTATGACTATTTCCTGAATTTAATACCACAAATACCATTACCTACTAAAGGTTAACTGTATTTGCTAAATTCCATGCTCATTAAAAAAAAAGCGATACACATATAGCCCAGAACATCCTGATGTCTAAAATAATAGATACAATCATAGCATTTATTTGTAAACATTTTCTCCAAGACATATCAATGAACTCTACTGAGATCTCACTTATTCTTGGATTATTGGCTTGAACATTCATTTCTCGTATCCCAGGAAACTCAGATGCTAATCACCTAAATGGCTTGCTTAGATTCATATAACAGACAGGAAATAACAGTGAGATTTCAAGTTGTATCAGAATAGATATCTAACTAAATGGAACCTGCTTTCTTTTAAGAGTTTCTAGTGGAAGTAGCCCTGAGTATGTAGTGAGAAGGCTATGTGTGTTACCTTGGACAAGTCACTTAATTTATTTGGAAAGAAAAGAAAAGTAACCACCTCAAAGTGCCCAGTAAAGAATAAATATTACTTATTCACCTAATTTCCAAAAACATAGGAAAGGTCATAGTAGGCAAGATTAAACATCACTGAGCTGAATGAAAGATAGGTGGACGGATACATGCGGTGCTTTGCAAACATAAAGCACTATGTATTGAGATTAATACTTTATGTGAGTCTTCCTATTTGTGAAAACTCCCAGCATGGAAATAGTATGACCTATTAGTGTTCTATTGCTGATTTGACAAAATACCCTAAAAGTTAGTGGCTTAAAATAACACAAATAATACAGTAATAAAATATAAATAATACAATTCTGAAAGTGAGAAGTTCAGCATGGTCGCACTAAGTAGAAATAAAAGTTTTAGCCCAGGGCTACATCCTTTATGGAGACACTAGACCAGCTTCTAGCAGGGGTGGGAAAACTTTTTTACTCCAAGGCCACAATGGGTTCTTAAACTGGACCGGAGGGCCGGAACAAAAGCATGGATGGAGTGTTTGTGTGAACTAATATAAATTCAAAGTAAACATCATTACATAAAAGGGTATGGTCTTTTTTTTTTATTTCAATAGTTTTATTCAGCCGGATCCGGCCTGCGGTCCGTAGTTTGCCCACCCCTGTTCTAGAGGCATGTTCCTTGGCCCCTGGCCCCCTTTATCTATCTAAAAACCAGCAATGTTGCCCCCTTTCATGATAAAAATCACTCATCAAACTAGGAATAGAAGGAAGTTTCCTCAATGCAATGAAAGTTGTATATAAAAAGGCCACAGCAAAGATCATGTTCAATAGTGAAAAACTAAAAGCTTTTTTTCTGAAATCAGAAACAAGGCAATGATATCCACTTGCACCACCTCTGTTTAGCTTAGTACTGGAAGTCCTAGCCATGGCAATTAGGCTAGGAAAAAAAAAATAAATGAAAGGCATCTAAATTATAAAGGAAGAAGTGAAATTATCTCTGCTCATAGATGACATGATCTGATATGTAGAAAATCATAAAGATTCCAAACGTTGAACAAATTTAAGAATAAACAAATTGAGCAAAGCTGTAGAATACAAAGTCAACACAGAAAAAACAGTTGTACTTTTATATATTAACTAGAGGCCCAGTGCATGAAATTTGTGCATGAGGGGGTGTCCCTCAGCCCAGCCTGCACCCTCTCCAACCTGGGACCCCTCGAGGGATGTCTGACTACTGGTTTAGGGGCATTAACTCCAGCCATTAGGAAAATCACACAGAATATCCTTGACATACAAACAGTGTGGTTTTATGAGTTGTTTTAATAACAATGGTCATTCCTTTAAATAATATCTGCTTATATACAATACAGTTGGTACTATGTGAATTCAGAATGTTAATATCACAAAATCATAGACAGTTGTAGTGGAAATCATCTTGAATTGTCTAGTCCAAACTTTTATAAATATTGGAATCCCCTTTTCAAAGATTTTGAATTCTTTTTCTAAGAAACTTAACAAACTTTTGAGGTATCCCATATTCTGTGAAAGGACTGAGGGACTCTGGTGGCAGGCAAGCAGTGTGGCTGCCACTCTCCAGGACTTGGGGACTCCAGTGGGGCTGACGGGACTGGGCACCACCATCTTGTGGCTATGGACACCTCCATCTTTGTGATAGCATGAGGGTAAATTAGCATATTCCCTCTTTGTTAAATAGGATAAGCAGTCCAAAAATAAAATTAAGAAAACAATACCATGTACAATAGTGTTAAAATAATAAGACATCCTATATAATAAAAGTCTAATATGCAAATTGTCCCCTCAGGAGTTGACCAACTGGGCATTTGACCACTCGCTATGACATATGCTGACCACCAGGGGCCAGTGCAGAATGAAGGAAGGCCCTTGGCTGGTAGCCAGAAGGCCCCATTCAGTCCTGATAGCTGGCCAGGCCTAGTGACCCTACCTGTGCACGAATTTCATGCACCTGGCCCTACTTTAGAAATAAACTTAAAGAGACAAAAATACTTGCACCCTTTAAATGCAAAATATTGCTGAAAGAAGTTAAAGAGGACACAAATAAATGGAAATACATCCTTATTCAAAGATTGGAAAACTTAATATTAAATGTTCACACTGCCCACAACAATCTACAGATTTCAATGTACTTGCTATCAAAACCCCACTAGCATTTATTGCAGAAATGGGGGAAAGTATACTAAAATTCATTTGGAAGCTCAAACCTGAATACCAAAACAACTCTGAGAAAGAAAAAATAATTCAGAGGCCTCACATTTCCTGATTTCTAAACATATTAAGAAGTTACTCTCATTGTTTGGAGTGCTGTAACAAAATATCACAGACTGTGTGTGTTAAATAACAGAAATTTATATCTCATAGTTTTAGAGATTAAGAAGTCCCAGATCAACGTGCCAGTCAATTCAGTTCCAGGTGAGAGCTTGGTGGTTGGCAGATGGCTGCCACCTCCCCGCATGCTCACAGACCTCCTCTTTGCGTACATGTGGAGAGAAAGATATTTTCAGCCTCTTCTTATAATAGCAGCTGTTGGTCTGAAACCTCAGGAGCTTCCTGGGTGAAATCTGAAACTGGCTCCATACATGTTGGGCAAGGAGAGAGAGCAGAAAGAGGCACACTTCTCCAGATTGGTGAGTGTTAGGTTCAATAACCAAGGGAACTTACATGAGGCTTGTCTTGGGTCGACTGCAAGCTGAGTAGATCTTCCCACCCACATGCTAGAATTTTATAAATTTAAATAGAGGCCTTAACTATATTCAGTTACATATACAGTCCAGATGGCCTCAATAACACCTTACTCTCTCAAGACTGCATCCTTTAAAATGGCTCCCAACTGTGGGAACAATGGGTAAAGCATACATTCCAAAGATGGGGGAGGGTGGAGGAGCTTCAGAATGCCAGGGTCCAGGCTCCTGGTCAACTGCTAGTTGCATCCTCTGAAATGACTTCTCCCGACACTCCACCCTTCATGACAGGTTCTTACAATCTTACAAGCCCCTCTATTCTGCAGTGTGCCCTGTGGTCAGCAAGGGGTTTCACTAGCATGGAGGTGGCTCATTTGGTTGCTATCTGGCTACAGTGGAGAAAGATGCCACAGTAACACTACAGGCACATACAAGAGAAAGCACGGATTAAGATAATAATTCCCAATATAATAACCATTTCTTTCCCACCTGATGCCCCATGAGCTGAACAATTAATGAACTATGTCTCCTGGGGTTGGGTCATTCAAGGTGTTCACTTGTGTCTCACATGGTTTAATAAAGATGATACATTAGCAGACCTATTTGGTATAAACACATTTCTCAATCACACTAGCAACATCTCAAGAATTTGATGTCATATGTGACTAGCTAGCTACCTTTGTTGGACAGCAGATACAGAATATTTTCATCGTCTCAGAAAGTTTTGTTGGTCTAAAGTACTAGTAAAGGAGAATGGTACATATTATACCTATAACATGTATGTCAACACTATGTAAATTCATATAAATTACTTCTTATAATTAGCTTTAGTTCTTTGGTCTCCTGTTTTGTTTTTTGTTTTTTACATGCCATATTTCTTGTGTTTATTTTTTCCTGTTATTTTCAGATTTTTAATATTTCCTACAACTTTTGTGATATTATACTATGTTAGTACAGTTTTGGTAATATTATTATACTTAAAATCCTCTTATTCTTGAATTATTAATGTTTATTGCATGTAATATATATGAGGTCATTTTTTTCTTGAATAATTGGTGTTTATTGCATTTAATATTATCATATTTAAATTCATTTTTTCTTGAGATATTAAATAGCACATGACATATGTTTGTTCAACTCACTTCAGGACATTTTATTTAACTATGATTTGAGTAGAAACAGGGATTAAGTCAAATGGCTCAGATATGGCAAATCATTTGATGGCATTTCTCTTGATTCTTCAAAAACCTGATAAAAGTATCTAGACATGTTGATAATAGGAAATGAGGCACACTCAGGGAGTTTTCAACATTTTATTCCTTCATAAGAACATTAAGACAGGCTATCTTTAACTATATAACACACTAGGTATCGTGGCTTCAGTGACTATTTAAGAAACAAAATGACCCCATAAAAGGGTAGGCAAATCTTGACCCTCCAGAATGTTACCAATAGGACAATATAGAAACCAGGTATCTTGGGACCCAGCAGCCTGAATTAAAGTTGGTAAAACTAAGTTAGGAACTCACCTATGTTTTTAGCAGCTCCAGATAGTACAGAGAATGAGACAATTAATAGTCCCCTCTTTCTACGTACGTCCTAACTCATCCTCACGTATTTCTTCCTCAACTCAAGAAGAATCATGCTTATTTGGTCAAGAATTCAATGAACTCACCAGGACTCAATGGAGCCACAGGGCAGCGCTCTCTGTTTTCTGATCTGTTTTGAGTTTCTTCATTCTTCCATCTTAGTGGGAGACTAAATGCCCAGCTACATGATATAGTATTTTTTATTTTCTTAGTTGATAATTAAAGTGATATTGGAATACATAAAGATAAACTCCATACTCTCCCTATGTAGTTCAGTCAGCATTCCTTGTATCAAGAGACAATGGTTCATTTTTTGGTTCCATTTTACTACAAAGCGTTCTGAATATTTTATGAGGGCTTGTCTGTCATCACCGGAAAGATGTGAAAGAATGGAGATTATACCAAGAGGAGTAAAATAGAATTACTTAAATAATTCACCTTCATGTCATGTAACCACACTAGCACAAAAGGAGACAGAGAACAAAAACCTGGATGACACTTCCGCTAGTTGGTGAGAATTTAATCTCAGATTTCTGTAAAAGCCTTTTATCTTCTTCCACCCCCAGCTTTCTTCCCCAACTGACCCAATTTAATGCTACACAATCAGGTTAACTCAGCTGGAGACACAGAAGTCAGAAAAACAGATTACTGCTCTTTCAGATGGAGAGAGAAAGTCAGGAATCGAAGAACTAAAGTTGAAAACTTGGGGGAAATGATTTTAAAGTTGGGGGAAAATAAAGGAATGTTAGAAATAAAGGTCAGAATATCTGTTTTTCTTTTCAGATGAAGTAAGAAAACATTTCTGTTATATTTTTTGAGGTATCTACATACACAACACTGGAATTCTTATCCCTGCTGCACTAATAACAGCTAGCATAAATTGAGAGTTTACTAGTGCTAGAAGTAAACACAGAATTTTAAATGAGTTGAAGGATGAAATCCTCACAAAAAAAACCTTTATCATCACCCTCCCTTGTAGCAGTTAGTAACATGAGTTTAAGCACCATGCTCAGAGCTGGAGGAGTTAGGGTGCCAGCCAAGGGAACTCAATTTCTGAGTCTTTGCCCTTACCAGCTTTACTATACTTCCCATTACTACAAACCATTGCTTTTAAAGAATGATCCATGGACCTTGCCCATTATGACTTACAACTATTGTTAAAAATAGATTCTTCATACCCCTCTCAGACCAAATGAGTCAGAATCCATGGAATAGGACCAAGAAATCTGCATTTTTACAAACTTTCCAGGTGTTTCCAAAACACTCATAAATATATATTTAAAAGTCCATAGTACTTAAGGGGCAGTATATAGTAGACCAGTGTTTCCCAAACTTTTGACATATGTGTACCTCTTCTATAATTTTTGTAACTCTGAGTACCCCTCGTCAAAAAAAATGGATGTATTTTAATAACATAAAAATATTTTTATTTTTTATTTTTTGGGTACATACACAAAATAATAATATATGAAAATAAAATTATTCATAATAAAATATAAATATAAGTCATATTATAAATAACAATTATTTGCACACTGGACCATCTCACGCCTCACAAGACTGTCTTGACTTGACTCATGAGAGCGCAGAATTAGGCACAGCTAAGCACGGTGCAGTGCATATCCCCACCAAACTCCGGTGCAACACGTACCCCCACCAAATTCTTCCCGTACCCCTGGGGGTACACGTACCACACTTTGGGAAGCACTGTGTAGACCTCAAAAGCATAGTTACTGAAGCCATGATACCTAGGTTCAAACCTCTCCTGTGCCACTATTTCTGTGACTTGAACATGTTACTTAAGCTCTCTGAGGCTCAGTTTCCATGGATGTATTAATTGATGGACTTAATGGGCAGCTGCCTATCTATGGTTATAGTAATGTTGAGTGAATTCATTTTTCACATTTATAGGGGAGGCCAAAGAATGAATGATCCAAAGGTGATATAATGCTAAAATAATTGTTATACTTTGGATGTGTTGCATATGAATATTGATTTGATATTCTACTAACTCAACCAAAAACAATAATTAAAACAACAACAAATGGTGCCACATTGTGAAAAAAATTGGTTTTGAAAACACAAGGAGATGATCTGGTTTCTTCACCTTGATTCTCTCTGAAATATACTTCTTCCCTGCTTTACCACTATAATTTCTTGTAAACCACAATATACTGATATATTCTCCTTTCTCTTACAGTAACACTCTTTTACGCTATCTCGTTTCTACTTTAAAACTTCTGGGAAAATTGAGATGAAAGGTGTAGGAAGAGGATGGGAAGAGGGGACAGATAAGAATTCAAAAGAACTATTTGGGTAGTAAATTACTTCAATGTATATAAAGAACATCAAGTTTATAAAGTCTATTAAACTAACACTTATCTAAAATAGGTTCGGCTATAATAAAATGGAAGGTAAGGTTTGCTACAAAATACAGATAATCAACCAGAGAGTTTTGACTATCAAAAACTCTGAATCAGATCCTTCTTAGCACTAGAAAACTCAGCCTATTTAAAGCCCTGAATTTTGAAGGAGGAACTGGGGCAATGAAGACATTCAAAGCACCAAAAATAATATTTATCATAAAATACTAGATTAACATTTTCCCAAATAACTTTATCCTTAAAAAGAAGAATCAAGTGTGGACCCAAATTCAGCACATTCACAAAAAAAAACGTATCTGTACACTTTCAAGGATCTTCAGATTGCCCTACATAACTCTTCAACAGAATGGCTCGTTTAATAATAATTAAAAGAAAACAGCGAAATCTTGGGAAGACAGATGTCCTAGCAATGAGCTCCTCTTCGCCTCTGCTAAATGAATCACCCCCCACAAAAGCCTTGAAGAGAGCTTCACTCAAATCCCTGCTTCCTCAGAATGTGTTTTTACTAAAACAACAAGAGCCACAAGAATGGGAATCTCCTCTACTTTCTTTGCTCTTGTGTCCCCAGCTTCCAGATCAGAGGCTGGTGCAGAAAAGAAAGCTGGTCATTGTTAAATTGCTTTTTACATTGCTGAGTTAATACTATAGGTTATGGACTTTTGCAGTTGTTCTTAAAAAGTCAAAATTGAAATGTTAATTTTGTAGGATGTAGATAAACATCCCCTCCTTTAACCAATTTTACACCTGCAGGGTTGGTAGATAAATTAGAAATGATTAAGATTTAGTTCAGTCATTTTCTTCAACAACAAAAAAAGCATAAAAATCACCAATAAGTATATTAAAAGGTACTCAACATCACTAATCATCAGGGAAATGAAAATCAAAACTCTAATGAGATATCTCCTCGGACCTGTTAGGATGACCTTTCTTTCTCAAAACAAACAAAACTAAATAAATACATTACAAATGTTGGCAAGGATATAGAGAAAAGGGAACCCTGGCACACTGTTGAAGGGAAGGGAAGTTGATACAACCATGATGGAAAACAATATGAAGATTTCTCAAAAACTCAAAATCGTTAACTACCACATTATCCAGCAATCCCATTTCTAAATATCTATACAAAGAATTTGCTATCAGGATCTGAAAGAAATATTTTTAGTCCCATGTCCATTGCAGCATTATTCACTAAAGCCAACATATGGTAAAATCCCACATGTGGGATCTAAAGTAATCACACTCCACAGAAACAGAGAGTATAATAGTGGTTGCCAGGGGCCTGGAGGGAGGAGAAAATAAAGAGGTGATGGACAAACGGCATAAAGTTCTAGTTACACAAAATAAAAAATGTCTAGAGATCTATTATACAACACAATGTCAACAATTAAATAATACTATATTGTATTAAAATTTACTAAGACAGTAAATCTTGTTAAGTCTTCTCACTCAGAAAATAATAGATAGATAGATAGATGATAGATAGATAGATAGATAGATAGATAAAAATAGAGGAATATGCAAATTATCCGAGAGTCACATCATGACCTTTCACAGTGTGGGTGGGGCTGGACTCTGGGTCTAGCAGGATTCCATCCCACCCAGGCAGACTCCCCGAGACCCTGAAGCCAAATCCCAAACAGGACCCCGGGTTTACTAAACTTTACTGGAGCTGCTCCCCACACCCCACCCCCTGCCCCAGGACCTCACTGCCTGCAGCATCAGGCCCAGCAGCCTCCTGACAGGCTGGGGGCCAGGGAGGGCAGAGTGGGGCGGGGCTGCAGGGAGCCACGGAGGTGCAGGGCAGCCAGAGCCAAGTTCCTGGGGTCTGAGGAGAGCACCTGACAGGAGCCCGGACTGCAAAGAAGGAAGAGGAAGCAGTCATGGGGAGCTCTCCCAATGCCCCTGCACGGGCACCCTACCCCAGACCCCGCACTCCTGGGGGGACAAGGGGGGCTGACCAGATATGAGGACCTGTCAGTGCCCTCAAGGCACCCGCCTCCTGCAGAAGTGGCCGGCTCCCTCCCACCAGCTCCCAGGGAAGCAACAGGCTCCTGCCAACTCCCCAGGGCAGACTGTGGTTCCCTCCGGCTCCCAAGGAAGCAGTGGGCAGCCTATGATATCACATGCTGGGCCACTAGCAATAATAATAATGGTAGCAATAATAAAAATGGGGGGGGAACTTCAGGCAATGATGGATATGTCTGTGGTCTTGATGGGGCTGCTGGTTTCACGTGTATACACTTATCCCCAAACTCATAGTGTTGTATACATTAAATATGTACAGCTTTTTATATCAGTCATATTTTAAGTGGTTTACATTGTTTTTAACTAGTCACAAGTAAATATGAAAAACTGGAGTTCAATGTGCTAAGTAAGAAACTTGAAATTTCTCAAAAAAGAAAAAAAAAGGGAAAAAAAGAAAAAAAAGAAAAAGAAAGTCTGAAATCAGTGGGGGAAAGGGATACTGTGGGACCCAATGCCTTTGGGGATAATCAGTTGTTCTCATTGATAGTCTTGGCTCTCAGCAAACACTCTAAGTTGCCCCGAGGAGTTATGAGACTAAAACAAAAACAAAAAATCAGAGGAGTGAAAAAGGACAATGTTACTGTTCTCCCCTCCACCCCCTCATTTTGTCCACCTGATTTCTTCTCAGTCTTTAGCTAATTTTCTACTTACTCTGAACAGGAATTCCACCAAGCAAATAACCCAAGAAGTCTGTGGAATTACACTCTCATACCCTATCCCCTTACTCCCTTCCCCACTCCCCACTCAAAATCGCAGATGCGGGCCCTGGACCAGTTCTGCCTCAGGACAGGAGAAAACACTCCTGTTTTATCATGCGGAAGCCACCTTCCCTCCATCCACTCAGCGCTCCATCTAAAGGTAATCATAAAACCCGGCTGTACAGGGCCATCAGGAAGTGACACATTTTTCTCAGCAGAACATTAAGGATTTCAGGGAGTGCATCTTTTAACAAAGCGCCGTGGTTATCTGCCTAAAATGCAGCTGATAATAAACCTTGTTGCATCTGTGCCGAAAGATTTCATTTCAGGTTTATTTACCAGCGGATGGACAGAACTGCTCTGTAGCATCCCGACCTCGGATGGCGCTGGAATATAAATGAGAGCCAGCCGGGCAGGGAGCAAGGGGGAGCCGCCCTGAGCCTTAAGTCTCTAGCCAGGGCTGCTGACTTCACCTCCCGCTCTGGAGGCAGAGCTCGCTCTAAACTAATCAAGGAAGGGCCACGAGGTGTGGTTTGGAGCCAAACCTTAGATTCTGAGTGAATCCAAACACTGTAATGCAGAAACGGGACCTGTGGAGCTGGAGAGCGCCCCATCCAGGTGAGACTGAGTGCTGTGTTAGTCTTTTGAAAATTCCTTCCTGAAAGAGAACAAAGGAGATGAAAGGGGGCTTCCGTGTGGCCTCCCCTCCGGCCTCCTGCCCTCAGCTTCTAAGTGAGATTGTGGCTACAGACATCAGCCTGATGCATATGTGAGGGGGCATCAATGATTGTACGTTTTTAAAGAATAAAAAGCCACAACGAAGGAGGTTCCCTCAAAAAACACAAGCTGTTCTGTTTGGCCATCGGAGTGCCGATTGCTCGGTGTCTGTCCGCCAGCTGAACATGTGCACAGGGCAGCCGAATGAAGAGTCTGAAGCTCAGCCCTTTGCAGTCGGGTCAGAACGCTTTGACATTGGACTGGGCCAGGAGCTGTGATCTTCTTTGTGCAGAATGACCTGAGCTCAACTTCTGGACCGCTGGGTCCGGGCCATCGCGTTACAAAGCAGCAAAGGGTGCCGTCTGGGTGGAGCATAGTCCCACTAGCCGAGGCTTTAGTGATGAAACGAGGGAGGAAGTGGGGAAGGAGGAGAAGCTTGTCAAGCGATGCTGATAACAGAGTAAGACAAGCCTAGCATCACAAATCAGTTTGCCACTCCCACCTGTGGCTTTGAAAGGGCACTGCTGTTTCTAACTGCATCCCCAGCTCATTAACATGAGTAGGCAGTCATGACACAGGTGACAAAAGAGAGAACATAATTTATATATTAAGCAGTTAGTCATGGATGTATCAGCATTCCTATTCTCAGATGCCTGTCTTTTTAAAACACGTCAAAGGCACAGTTCAGATTCATGTTGCCACATTAATGTTTTCTTCTGTCTGTAAAAAAGATGCTTATAAAACGTTATGATTTCAGTACCAACTTCATAGGCTATTTCACTGGGTGAACCTGTGATCCCTTGTCTGAAATGAAGGTGGGATCTTGTCTAACATGAATGATTGTTTCTACTGACATTCTGATTAAGTTAATGCACACAATTGACATGAAGGGCTGTATCTGAGAGTTCTCAGTAGGGATGAATACCCATAATGTTAATGTTTGTAATGAAAAAAACAACACATAAAAATCCATTAAATTTTATCATAAACAAATTATATTAATAAAATTCTCTTATTTTGAAAAGTGTAATGGCTACCAAGATGGCTGGCTGACATCTCAAGATCTATATCTTCCTACTCTTACCGTGAACAACAGTGCTGTCAGGGCGAGAAGAGGCCAAGCTGGGGGAAGAGTTTTTTTTATAAACCAGAAAAGGGCTTGTGGTTGCACAGCGACAATAGAGTTAGTGAGATCCAGCCTGTAAATAAATGCTTTCCTAAAAGAGCAAGTTCCAATAATAAACTTCTTGGCACATGACAAGGCAGAAAGATGTGGACTAGCTGGTGGTTCTGTGTCGTGAACCAGTTCATCAGGTCCTCTCTGCTTTCAAAAACACATGCATGCCCCCTTCTGTAGGACACTCGATGGACTTCCCCCTGAAGCAGGCTGCATAGTTGCAAAAAGTAAACAAGAAGAGTGGCATTTAGGAGCCCTGATTAGGACCATGTTGGAGGATTTTTTAAATACATTCTTGTATTATTAAAGTAATATTACTTTAATACATTATATATATACAGGGAGAAATGCATATGATTCAACTCATAATTACTCTTAGTCTTTGGGTATTTGCTTTGAAGTATTTATTTTCTACTTAGAATAGAAATATGTCACACAGTTGTTCATTCTCCAGGGGCACTAAGATATCATATTCCTATGGTAGTCTATTTTCAATGGAAAGTATGAAGGCTATAACAGTAGGTTCATTTTAATAAACAAGATAAAATAATTTGGGG
The DNA here is from genome assembly GCA_963924515.1 of Vespertilio murinus. Classification (NCBI taxonomy): domain Eukaryota; kingdom Metazoa; phylum Chordata; class Mammalia; order Chiroptera; family Vespertilionidae; genus Vespertilio; species Vespertilio murinus. The sequence goes on from OZ004705.1 coordinate 163,306,997, forward strand.
GTGTTTAGGAAATTTTCTCCATGTATAACCATTATGCATTAATTATTATGATCAGGAGATTAATGAATGCTAGGTGATTATTTAGAGGTCATTGGCTGTAAGCCATGAATGAGAAAGAATTCTGAAAATATTTTCAACTGCTACCTGGATCTTACCGAAGTCTACTTTTCCCCACACCCTTGAACATATATACTTGCTTATTGGCCCAATAATAGCAACTCCATTACTGCACTCATTTGCAGAAATGAAGTTGCCTGTTTCTATTTCAGTCTCTCTGTGTGTTCTGGTGTTGGTATATTCCTACTCACACTGTTTCTGCTCTGTCTCTGCATTCATTCACTCACTTAAGCCACGATGTATAAAAGCCAGTCAAGCCTTTTGCTAGGCACCAAGACTATCAACCTAAATAAGAATCAATGTCGCTTGGCTCTCCTGCATTTCAGCAGGGTTTCCACTTTAAACAAGGTTGAAGAAATAGGGCTTTAGTCTGGTTTTAAGGATTGGTGAATTTCTTTATTTGATTTCAGGAATTTATCTAAATTTTAAGTGACTCATTAAATTGTTAGGAGATAAGAAAAGCAAGTAAGCTCACAACTATGGGCATTGCATCCTTAGGATTGCAAGAGTATGTGAATTCTGAAATACTTGTGCAACCTCTGGGATACCCAGACAGGAACTTCCCCTGTTCAGCCGTGGTTATACAATGGAGGCTACCTACTTAATTGACTCTCTTTGGAAGTCAAAACTAATAGAATTCTCATTTGGGTCCACCTGGACCAAACATCTATGTCAATATTTATAGAAATTCTACTTAGGAAACAGAGTTTGATTTAGATTAATTGGAGCCATATATAATGAAAGTTATACCTAATTAACTGTAAAATTAACTTCAGCATTAAAATAAATACATAACAATAAAATCCAGAATCTCTTCTCTGGGGTCAAGGTCTTTCTGGCCACTTGGATGCTTCAGATGAGAAAATTGTTGTGAAACAATTAAGTATTTATATTCTTAGTTCAGTGTATGAACAAGAGAGAAAATTAAATCCAGGCCTTGAGACTTCTCAGAGGCCTATTCCCAAATATATATATATATATATATATATATATATATATATATATATATATCTTAAATAAAGTATATGTGTATATATACTTTACCCAATAAACACTCCTTGACAAAGTAGCTATTCTAGCAGAATACTCAACATTTTTTTTGGTTAGGAAATTTTCAAACCTCTTAAAAGTGATGGGGGAAATAGGAATATTATATAATAAAGATAGTTAATATAACCTTTACAAGCAAGATTTATAGAGTTTAAAGCATTTCTCTGGAGTCGCACAGGTGGTAATGAGTCCAACTGAGTTTCAATACAGATCTGCCTGACCGTGAAATCCTTGCTCTTTCTAATAGTTTAACACATCAAATTGCCTTATAAAAGGCAGCTACCCTGCTCGAAGACCACACTACTCCCATCCTGTGATGACCTTGTTTCTTTTCTTTTTTCTTTTTTTTAAATATATTTTATTGATTGTTTACAGAGAGGAAGAGAGAGGGATAGAGAGTTAGAAACATTGATGAGAAGCATTGATCAGCTGCCTCTTGCACACCCCCTACTGGGGATGTGCCCGCAACCAAGGTACATGCCCTTGACCGGAATCGAACCCAGGACCTTTCAGTCCTCAGGCCGAGGCTCTATCCATCGAGCCAAACCGGTTTCAGCTACCTTGTTTTTTTATTCATACCACAAACTCTTATTTAGAGCCTATCAGCCAAATGTTATATACTATTGGGACTACTGTTTAACAATATTATAAGTAATTATCTTTATAGCTACCATTATTCAAAATTTTAATATTTTTATTTATGGAATATTCTGGCTTAATGAATTACACATTAAATATAATAGATGACCATGTCACCACCCGGATTTAATATAAGCAAATATTTTTATCACATCAATTTTTTCATTTAAGAACTGGAATCTTGAGGAGTTAACCACTACCTAGATGTTGGTGTATATGATTTACATATATAGGATTTCCATACTTTTATTACATTTGTATTTCTAAAGATCCAGTTTTTTCTATTCTTCAAGGCATGCACCTTAGGCAGATCTAACCCTTTCTAAACCTCTAAAACTTTCTGGCCCTTCCTGCCTAGAGTGATCTGCTCCAGGCCTCTGCTATGGACCAACAGCAGGCCATAGAGCAGGCCCAAGCCCTCCATTCAGTGTCTTTTCCACGGGAGGTTTAGCTGGGCTAAATAGACTCCTCTTTCTGCTGGATCACTGGGTTCTACCTGTCTATGCTGAAGCCACTGACTTCTGCTGGAGGTCTACCTTACATAGCAGTCTTCTCTGAAAGTTCCCAACAGGGATGAGGGGATGTCTATCTGTCCTGATCTCCTCTTATGTTTGAAGCCGGTGCTGGGAAGATCAGAACCCACATCTGACCACCTTGCTTACATCCTCCCTTTTGCTCATCTTTGCTTAACAAGCCTCCATGAACAGAGCAGGGACTTTTAAAAACAAAGGGAAACTTCCTCTGTGTGATCTGGCTCAACCTCCCGCCTATGCCTTAAGTATATGGCAAATATGCAGTATATTTGTTAGACCGGGATGAGAGGGGGAGTGGGAAGAGAATGTAATGATATGAGTCCTTTAGGTTTAATCCTTTATGTGTTAAATGGGCAAATAAATAAATTTAGCAAATCCACCCTTTCTACATATAATTTGTGTTTCAAGCTCATTTTCATCCAAACACATCAAGTTCCAGCACTTTTTCTCCAATAGGCCACTGGTCAGCAATTTGTAACCCCATTCACAACTGGAAATGTTTGGAGAAGATTGCTGTCAATGTAAGAGCAATTCTCCCATTATCAAAAAAAAAAAAATGACTTCAGCATAATCAGAATGGCACAGCAAAATTCATGACTGAATGGTGAAAATTAAAATGCCTTAGTTTAATGCTGCACGATATTATCTTTATTGTATATAAATTTTGAATCATGACTGAATCAACAGTAATTGATAGAACCTATAAGAAAAGAGAGATGAAAGAGCATAGAGAATGAGAAACCCAAATACTATGAAACACCAACATTTGAACAATAAATTGGTAGAAGAGAAGCCAAGGAAAATGCAAAAGGTTGAGGGAAAAAGAAGAAGAAAAAGAATTGGAAGTGAATGGCATATAAAGTTTCTAAAGGTCAACAGTGCTACATGCTACCCAAGGTCCAGTAAGGTAATAAAATCATTCCACTGCAACAGAACATTAAGAGGTCATGGACAGGTTTAGCAAGAATAGTTCTGATGAAGTGGTATAGTCAGAAAATACTTAGAAAGGCTAAGGAAACAAAGAGAAGTGGAAAAGTTTAAGGAATAAATTTATTTTAGGAAAACTAGTTGAGTCCTGACCAGGTAGCTCAGTAGATTGGAGTATCATCTCTATACACCAAAGTTTTGGGTTCAATCCCTAGTCAGGATACATGCAGTAATCAACCAATGAATGCCTGAATGAGTGGAACAGCAAATGAATGTTTCACTCTATTAAAAACAAACAAACAAAAAAACTAGTTGATAAGGGAAGAATAAATGTAATATAAGAGAATGTCTGCAGTCTTAGGAAGGTTATTTTTAAGAAGGGAAACTGTCTGTTAACACAGGTTGAAAGATAAACTGCAGTAATATCCCCAAAACTCTGAAGTTACATTGTTCCATGTCCGGTGAAGGTTATCAAGGGTCTACTATGTTCATCATAGTTCCTCAGGTGCCCAGGAAAGTGTAAGTTCTATCACTTTGACTCTTAGAACTTTCAGCCATCAGTGGAAGTCATCACCTATTATTGGCCCACGCATGTCACATGGTCATATATGACTTCAAAGGGTATAGGAAAATACAACTATGTAGTATGAGTGGATAGAAAACATCACTATTTTTTAATAGGTTTATTGACTACTATGGGCAAGAGTGACTTGCCTGTACCAACCAAGTGAAAGGGAGAAGGTGAGACAGAAGACAGACTAGAGAGAGATAAATTGAAAACACATGGTTTTAAAAAGAAGAGAGGGGGGGAGGTAGAGCAGGAGGTGATAGCTTTTGTACAAGGGCTACCTGTCATTAGAGATGGATAGGAAAGAGGTGAGGCTGGCCATAAATGGAGATGGGATGTGCAGTTCATATTTGATAACATCTGTTTTTGTTTTACGTGAAAAAGGAGGCAGAATCAGTGACTGAATATGAGAGGGCAAGGGTTAGAATTAGGGTACTGAGAAATGTGATGCAGGTTCAGAATTATTACTCTAGCAAATGGGAGGTGAAGGATGACGCAAGGAATCTTGGGTTCACAGTAAGTTAGGCGTCTTCATTAAAACTGCACCGATTTGGATGATTGCTTGATTTTCTCCAGCCGGAAAGAAGGATGACCCAAGATGTTTGGATTGTTCCATGTCTGTCGCTTTGCTGTCGCAACAGACAGTTGAGAGGCGGAGTGTTAGGGCATTGGCAGGAAAGAGGCTAAGGGGCTAAACCAGGAAAGTAGCTCATCAACTGGGAGGAAAGAAAGTGTTGACCGAGTTCTTTTTCCCCGATGAAAATGAGGACTTTTTATATTCCCTGATAACGCAGATGCCTTGGAGATACAACAGCTGTTTGTAGAAGTACAATTAAATCAAGTAAGATTTGCATGCTCTCTTTGGTAAACCTTCTAAGAGACTTCTAGCAGAACTACTTTGTCAATGGGAGCTACTGCTATGCAGGAGGCTAATAAATCTACCCCTTTGATGAACGCATGAATATGTCCTGGGAGCCTAATATATTTATCCAGCAAGAAAAGATGGATTCTAGCAAACCTAGTTTGCAATTCTAAAGACATGAATCACTTGAAGAATAATCATTAGGACTAAAGACACCAACATAATAGAAAGCCTGGGAATCCTTTAAGAAAAATCTTTATGAGAACCAAGGAACAAATATAAATTCAGAATTAATTTTCAGAATCTAATTTTCTAATAAATTCTGGATTGTGGGACATCACACCTAGGAATATTTACTTCCTTAGTTTAAAGTTTCCAGCTAGAGCTAGCTATTGCAAACCTCTCAAATCTAGCATGCTGACATCCAACTGCTTTTCATTTACATATCCAAGAGCGTGAGGATGATTTTTGCAAATAAAGTTGGACAGCTGAAATGATCTCATGCTCTTATTCCCATCAGGTTTTTTTTTTTTTTAACTTGATTCACAGGTTATTTCCTTCGCTACTTCAGTTCCAAATCCAACTTGAATCGGGCAGACTTTTTATTATCTTGTATCTCTTAAATTAGGAGAGGAAGTACTGGTGATAAAAATAGACCAGGGAGAGCACTGTATAAAAAGGCCAGGTTGGTCTGATCCTGAAAACTTCAACCAAAAAAAAAAAAAAATGTAATCTGTGCTTTAGTTACTGCCAATAAGAACTGGATCAAGTCCAGAAGGAGGTAGTTTCAATCAATTGTTTTTAGGAGCAGAGTCTATAACCTCCTGGCCTGAAAAATCTTCAAGCAGTAAGTCTTGTAGAGACTTGCCAAAATTGCATTATGGCTTCAAACCATCACAAATTACACTGCACTTTAAGTTTTATTACCAAGTAAGACAGCACACAAATTCATTTCCATGTCTGTTGCCAATTTAAATGAATGGCTGGTTCTTGCGGCTCAGGAAGGCACCAGAGGAAATGTTGCACAGATCATTGGTGCATGGAATAAATGATAGCAGGCCCCTTGGTCATTTAATTTCAAGCAAAATTTATATTTTAAGTAGGCTTTAAAAATGTAACGTGAATTATGCTGAATAGGGGTAATAATTCAAAAAAAGTAACCACATTAAATGCCTACTATGTACTCAGAACCATTCTAGATGCTGTGGGTGATACAAAATGAAATGATATAAGCTCTACTCTCAGAGTTTTCCTGCACAATTGGTCAGGTCACCATGTAATTAGGGTTAAATTGTTTCATGTATCCAATGCTAGGGGAAATCAAAGGGAGGGAAACTAGCATAGTCAAGGAAGGCAAAGTCTTAAAGCTTTGAAAGAGAAAAGAAAAATAAATGTTGCATGCAATGAAATAATGAGAAACAACAGCATGAACTTAGAAACTCGGGTTACAAACACATGGGATAGTGAAAGCACCTATTTGGCCACAGGAGGCTTGATAGTAAAGGACTGCCAGAGTTAAGGAACATGGTCCAAACGTGGAAAAACTTCCAAGCCTGCAGAGGATCGAATGCTGTGTACCCATGGCTTATAGTTTTATTGTTGTGTCCCCAGCAGCCTTATTAGCAGGGAAGATTCATATATGCATTTATCATCTACCTGGCTAAGTATAATATTGTGTCAGGCTGAATTGGGTTAGAAATAAAACAGTCTGGAGGCCAAAAACCAGCTTAGAAAAAAATTAATGAGAAATGGCCAAGGGAATTGGGAAATAAAAACCCAAAGTCCCTTGATATAGGGAAGGGCTACAGCCAGGACACAGGCTCAGAGACTGGAGTGTAGAGGAGAGAAAAGGAAGACATTGATATTCAAGGAAGGAAGGAGGGAAGGAAGGAAGGAAGGAAGGAAGGAAGGAAGGAAGGAAGGAAGGAAGGAAGGAAGGAAGGAAGGAAGGAAGGGAGGGAGGGAGGGAGGGAGGGAGGAAGGAAGAAAGGAAGGAAGGAAGGAAGGAAGGAAGGAAGGAAGGAAGGAAGGAAGGAAGGACAAGTTAAAGATAAGAAGATAAAGAGTACAAGGATTAGGAAGCTTGAAAAAATGTATAAATTGATAAAAAGAAAACAGAAAACTCTGAAAGTGGAAGAGAAAAATAAACTTTAGGGAGACAACAAAGGAATTAGGTATCCCAATAGTGCGAGAAACAAAAACAACAGGAGCCTGAGGCACATGCATCATGAAGTGACAAGGAGAAATGTAGCAGATGAACAGGAGGAGACTTGGGGGGAAAGAAGAAAACGGTAAAGCCTGGATAAATGAGCGCAGGGAGTATTAAGATGTCATAGGTAAATAGATTCAAGAGGAGAGGGTGGGGGAGAATGAGAAACAAATAACCTCTGAGAGTTAGAAAACATTCAACAACATCCCTTTTACTTCCTTACCTTCCCCTAAACCAGCCCTGCCACATTTCAAACCTCAGTGAACCCCATTAGGACAACACTTCCTGCCCAAATGCCACCTGCCCAGACTTCTCGGGGATGTCAGGCCATTTGAAGGCGTGGCTGGCTTATGACACTTCACATTCAGACTCCATTGACTACAATGTGTTACCACTCAGCAATGTTTCATTCATTATTATTTAACTTTCTATTACCTTTCCCACACTACAAGCTCCTAAAATTCCTCTCTCCATAAGCCCTCAAAGTCACCCATTCTGCAGATCCCTTACTGTGCTTTCTCAACTTCCCTTTCTCGGAACTTTAACATTTCTCAGCATCTTCGCTGAATTTCTCCTCTTACCTGGCCATCTTTGGCTGGGGGATAAAGGAGGGAGGGAGGGAGGAAGAAAGGGAGAGAAGAATTACTCCTTCCATGCACTTACCCTTGGACCTCCTCCACAGACCTTGTATCTCCTACCCCTGCCTCCTTAATTATTCAAGGTTTCTTTAATTTCCTTCTTCCACAAACTTCTGTCGAACCTGAAGCTTCTTTTCTTCAAAACATTTTGCTCTTCAAAACTTGACTATCTGGGCTCTGCCTCCTACCAGTACAAACACTTTTATCCATCTTTAACAAAAACCCAAAGATCTGTACCTCCTTCTGGGAAAAACTCTCTTCCCTCTTTTTTCTATGTCAGAATTCCTGGTGGCAAGCACTGGTATTTAACTCTGGTGATTAAGGCAGAAAGGAATTTATCAAAAGGCTACTGAATGAATGACAGAATCTTTGAAGTGCTGAAGGACCAGACTTGAGGCCAAAGCTTCCAGAAACAGCAGCCACACCAGCCTTTAAGGACACTCTGGGGCGACTGCTGCTCCCGCCACTGCCCTTACTGAGCACCGAGCACCGAGCACTGAGCACTGAGCACCACCTGCCACAGCTTGGATTCCTGCAAGCACTCAACTCTACTGCAGGGACATATTGCCAACACCAATGCCACTTCTGACCAGAGGCTAAATCCTGCCGCCACCACAGTCCCCGAAACCCCAATGCTTTTGCTTCCTCCTTTCCCAGAAATATGGATACACACCAATTTCTTCTCCCCATATTGCTCAGAATTAAATATGACATGAGCACAACTGGCTGGTGAAGAAGCCCAAAAGGTACTTGGGCACATCAGTTGACTAAGAAAAGGAAAGACATAAATAATCTATAATAATAAAAGTGTAATATGCTAATTAGGCTGGACATCCTTCCAGATGTCCTTCCTGATGACCTTTCGGAAGAAGCGAGGGCTACGAGGGCCGAGGCAGCCACCCGGGCTGCGAGGGCTGAGCCCCTTGCATCAATTTAGTGCATCGGGCCTCTAGTAATAAATAGAAAGGAAAATCATAATCGTTAATTCTTGATACACAGAGCGATTTAATTTTTCTTTGCCCCCATTTGAATGGCAGTCACATCCAGAGCCCAACGTATCTGTGGCTCCATTACTGCCGTGTACTTCCAGGATGAGTAAAGACATTCTCAGCTATCAATTGGCACACATAGGTGGGAATTTGTTTTTCAAGCTGACGCCTAAGTCAGCTCCCTCCATGCTGCACCCATATGCTGCTCCAGATGTTGTGCCTGTTCCATTTTAGAAGCTATTATGACTGCCTCGTTTTTTTGCTTCCAGAACATCTATGCCTACATGGCAATAATTCCTGCAGCCAGAGACAGTTGAAAAATGCTGTAATAGGGAAATGATGGTTTTGAAAATTGGCATAAGTCATATCAATCCGTGGCTCACGTTTTCCTTAATATGCATGCCATACGAGCATCGAGCCAACAAAAATCATTAATCCGAGCCCCACTCACTTTAAACTCAATCACCATTGGTGACTCTTTGTTTCTACTTCTGTTTCTGTCCTCTCACTAGAATGCCTTTTCCATTCAACTCAAATTTATGTCTATCAGCTCCTTCCAAACTGAATTCAAGATTACCTATTCCAAAAGCCTTCTTCAATTAAACACGCCTGATCCTGATCTCTCTGGAGGGCTGCGGCCTATCAGAATTTATGAACTCTGTTTGTCCTTCGCTTTTGTGACTGTGATGCTTGCATTGGTTTAATGTCATTTTCTATGTGTATGTCTTCTCCCCTGCGAGGGCAAGGCTCCTAGAGAGAAAGGGTTATATCTTCTGTTGTGTGTATATGCCCCTACTCCTAGCCAGAACCTAAATCTGAACTACCCCTGAAGTAGGTGCCCAGGTCATGCCCCCAGAGGAAAAAGATATACTTGGGTAAAGGCAGAAAGTGCAGAATATAATTCTTTCTTCTGATAATCATTTTTAAAACTTCATTTTATCAACAGTGAAAGTATGTGCCATGAGGAACTAACAATATCCTACACTGTCATCTTTATAGAGGATGAGAAATGATGGGAGCCACATATGCAGCGGGCAACAGCTAAATTATTTAAACAGAAAGGCGCCATGTGGAGGAGTTTCAGCACTGAATCTCTGTTGTGATCTATGACAGGAAACTCACCACACATCTTGATAAACTGTCATAACCCAAGTTACTAAGAGAATAAGTTGGAGAATATTTCATTGCACAAATACAAAGAATGTGTTCACTTCATGGGAATTAAATTTTAACAAGCTAATGGGTTTTATTTTTGTAAATTATCTGGCCATTTTTCATTGCACATAATTTGTAACTCTTTTCAAAACAGAATATTAAAATGCTATTTTTATGAGATAATAGGAAATTTGAACTCCAAGAATATATTTCAATACTTTATGATTTTTTGGGTTAATTTGGAGGACCGTAATAATGGTATTATAGTTGTATTTTATCAATAATCTTTGTCTTTTTGAAGTGATAAAAAGTACTATAAGTACACTAGCTTAATTATTATAACAAAATTATGTAAAGTAGATGCTGTTCTGCTCATTTTACAGATGAGAAAATGGGTTTAGAAAGGTTGAGTTTCTTGCCCAAAGTCACACAGCTAACTGACAAATTCAGAACCCAGCCCGAGAACTATTTGATACCAAACCCCATGTTCACAACCACAAAGACAAACTGCCTTCTTTAACACAACCCCAAAATAAAAAAAAATTCCTTTGTTGTAGGAGATTTTTGTTCAGCAGCTCACAATTACAATTTGATGTCATGCCCTTCTACTAAAAGACACTCAAGGGAATATAATTTATTTAAGAAGGCAAACTATTCACCAAATATATCAATCATCTATGACTGATATTGCCAAGGGGATAAAAGTTTATGATATATATATATATATATATATATATATATATATATATATATCAAGCATTATTATTCATATATTCTCATAGAAAAGATTTCTGGTTGGGTTCATCATCTCATTATTTCCCATATGCATCCAACTAGTGAGTATATACTGCCTAGAAAATGATAAAAATTAATTCAATTAAGCAAATATGTATTTAATAACTTTTATATTTCAAGCCCTGTGTGTGAATCTAAACATCTAATATATAAGTTAGTTATTGCTTTCCCTCCCGTCCTTCTCCCCACCCCACCCCCCAAAAAAGGAGTTTAGAATCTAGTTACTGAGAAAGGCTAATACAAAGGCCATAAAATAAAATATAAAAAGTTCTGTGAGAAAGGAGCAAAGTGTAATTTGGAGTTTGAAAGACAGAGATTACTTTGAGTTGGGAGAATTACAAAAGCTTCATGGATAATAGTCAAGATTAACTAGACTTCAGCACTGTATTAGTGAGGGTATAGCCTGAACTTCTGAAACACAGAGACTTCCAAATGCAGTGTACGAAAGCAGCGAGTTTTCTTTTATTTTATTTAATATATCTTTATTTTTTAATAGTTTTAAGAGTTTTCTGTAGAATACTGGCACATCTTTTCTTACATCTGTTTCTAGATAGCTGATACTTTTGTGTTATTATAAAAGATATTTTTTAAAATGTCAATTTCTAACTGTTGATGCTACAGAGAAATACAATGCATTTTTGGATGTTGTCCTTGCATCCAGCAAGCTTGCTAATTAAACTTATTAGTTATAACTCAAATAAATAAATAAATAAAAAGAAGTAACAAAAAAACATTAGTTATAATAATTTGGAAAACGGGGAGTTTTGTTAGTTACTGAAACATCACAATGCCTGGGCCCATTACCGGCTGCTTAGGCAATAAGTTTCCCCACAAACATACCAGCTTTCTAATCTATTTGCTACCGGTCAGTGCCATGTAAGAGCAACCACAGCCAGAGCTCTCTCGTTGTTTTAAGTCTGTCACTTGCTTCCGTTAGTCTCCGGCTTCTGTGTTCATTGTCCTCAATTTCACAATGGCGGCTTGCACCCACCTGAGACAATGTGCTGGGCAGGCCTCCTAACAGATCTCCACAGCTAGGAATCCCCGGGCAGCGATCCTTCTTGCCATTTAGTGCACAGGATAAGTTGGCTTGTTCAATCTTATGAGACCCTAAACCTCTAGACTCCACATTAATGTGCATGCCATAGGCAAAGGGAGACTCCCTTAGCAAACGTTTATTACCTCTCATCTCTACCTGGAAAGTGGCCAGTCCTTGCCTGAAGTCATTTTTCTCGTGTAGTAGTTTCTAAAAAGACCTACAAGCAGCCAAAAGTCACCGACATGCTGCCTTTTCTAACCATGTTACCAGAGATGACGATTTGGCCTTTCAATAGAAAATGATCAAATGTTTGGAACAGAAGTTAAAGCGCCTATTCAGTTTCTGTACATCAGGGAGCACCTAAAGACCAGATAACCCAGCAGTCCAAGCAGAGTTCATAGGATGGAGAGAAGAGAGGCTATGGGCCCGTGTGGTATACTTCACAGAGAAGTGTTTGGCTTCCACAGCTGCAAAACTTACAGTTGGATGTTTTCTGGTTTTTACAGCTCATGCTCAGGATCACTGATAACATCCAATCCAATAACTGTCATAACAGAAGTTTTCTGCTTTTGTGAGACCTGTAGTTTATAGATTACTTGGAGTTCCTGAAACAGGAGAGACCACAACCTTATCGGGAAGCAGAAATAAGGCAAGAGTCAAAACTAAAGGGCAAACTGAGGATCACCTAGCATGTCTGCTTTAATCTTTTCACAAACATAATGTGTTGCCACAGCTCAACAAGCTTTGTAGACACACCTCCTAGCTAATAAGAGAGTATGATGTAATTGACCATCACTCCAACACACAAGATGACTGATTCCATGTGGACACAATATGGCCACCACAAGATGGCCAGCAGGGGAGGGCCATTGGGAGGGACCAAGCCTGCAAGGGAGGGCAGTTGAGGGCAATCAAGCCTGCAGGGGAGGGCAGTGACCAGGCCGGCAGAGCAGGGAAGTTGGAGGTAACTGGGCCTGCAGGGAAGGGCAGCTGGGGGGACCCAGGCCTGCAGGGGAGAGCAGTTGGGGGAACCAGGCCTGCAGGGGAGGGCAGCTAGGGGTGACCAGGCTGGCAAAGGAGTGAAGTTGAGGGCAACCAGGCCTGCAGGGGAGGGCTGTTTGGGGCAATCGGGCTGGCAGGGGAACAGTTAAGCATCAATCAGGCTGGCAGGCAGAAGCTATTAGGGGCAATCAGGAAGGCAAGCAGGCAAGCAGTTGGATTGTGAGAGGGATGTCTGACTGCCAGAAGATAGGGCCTAAACGGGCAGTCGGACATCCCTCGAGGGGTCCCAGATTGGAGAGAGTGCAGGCTGGGCTGAGGGACACCCCCTTTCTCCCGTGCACAAATTTCGTGCACCAGACCTCTAGTTATAATTATAATATATCCGACATGCAGAAGTTACTCAGTCATTGGTACTCACTACTAAGACTTGTTCTAGAAGACAAAAGGAAGGACTAGTAGGTTCTTGTACAGTGATATAAAATATGAAACCTGTTCCTTATTAAAAGAAATGTGCACCCAGCTGGCCTGGCTCAATGTCCTATGCTCCAGGAGGTCACAGTTTGATTCCTGGCCAGGGCACATGCCTGGGTTGTGGGCTAGATCCCAACTGTGGGACGTGCAGAAGGCAGCCAATCAATGATTCTCTCTCATCATTAATGTTTCTATCTCTTTCTCTCTCTCCCTTCTCTGAAATCAATAAAAGTGTATTTTAAAATAAACATGACAACTGTGAAGAAAATGATTAGAAGTGCAGAGAAAGAAGTTTCAAAGAAACCTGAAATCAGTTTATGGCACAAAGAATGGTAAAGAAAGGGTTGGATGTAAGAGGATGAAAAAACATGTAGAGCTTAAAAATCAAGTCAACCTAGTAGGCAAAGAGATCTTACTCTGTCTGAATAACTGCAAGCATAAGTTACCATTATGAAAAGTAAGGACATTAGATAGAAGTCTATTTTGGAAGTAAATTGCAATTAAGCAGCCTATAAACAGATATCAAGCACAAGAGCTTAAATAAAGTTCAAAAATCCATGATGTAGGCAAAGGATTTCAGTGAAGATTCAGAAGTCATACAAAATGAGATGATGCTTACTGGTCAGGGCACATATAAGAATCAACCAATGGAATAACAAGTCAATCTCTCATCTTCTCTTTCTCTTTCTCTCTTCCTTTTTTTGTTTCTCTCTCAAATCTCTAAAATCATTTTTTTAAAAGAATGCAGAGCCGAAACCGGTTTGGCTCAATGGATAGAGCGTCGGTCTGTGGACTGAAAGGTCCTGGGTTCAATTCTGGTCAAGGGCATGTACATTGATTGCGGGCACATCCCCAGTAGGGGTTGTGCAAGAGGCAGCTGGACGATGTTTCTCTCTCATTGACGTTTCTAGCTCTCTCTCTCTCTCTCTCTCTCTCCCTTCCTCTCTGTAAAATATCAATAAAATATATATTTTTTTTAAAGAATGCAGAAATCATTTGATGCTATGTTTGACATCTAACCCCATGGCTGGCACATAGAAGAACTGAACAAATATGTACTTGATGAATGAAAGAATGAGTAATTCTTTCTCAGAGACAGAAGTCAGGGGCAATTTGAATCAGAGTTGGAGAATCAATGGCAGAAATGAGAGGAGAACAAAGAGAAAGACAGTGATGCAAGAGTGAATGCGTGGGAAATGTCTGCTCATGGAGTCCAGGTAGAGAGGAAAGGCAAGTAAAGTGAGAGGAGATAATATATTAAAGATTGCAATAAAAATAAAATGCAGTTTGAGGGGGTATGAAAGAGATATTTGGGAAAATAGAATTTTTAATCAGAAAGAGCTATATCTCTGTACATAAGAACTTGAAAACAAAGAAGTCCCAACTGAAAGCAGTGTTGAGACTTGGAAGAAAGATATTTTATAATAAGCTGATAAGATTGAGAAATTTTTAAATAAATTTACTTATTTTACCATGTCAAGGTACATGAAGTTTCAGCATAACAGTCATCATTTTAGTAACTATACTCTTAGCAACAAGTAATAAATTGTCCTACTCAGTATAATTGAAATGCAGAAAGAGAACTATAAAAAAATTTCTTATACCAGTATAAGCATTGACTTGACTTAAGTTGGGTAACAATTTATCTAGAATTCACCAAAAATAATATCTGATTAGGTGATAAGGGCTTATATGGGGGGAAAATCTAATAATATTTCATGTCATCTTGAGACAAATTTATATAGCTCTATTAAAAATCTTCAAGGTTAAAACTATTCATATTATAATGAAAATGCTAAAATGAAGAATGGCTTATTGGCAAAAGCATTATTAACAATATATTAAGAATGGTGTGTGTGGAGCAAATATTGAAAGAATCTAGTTTTTTAAAATAATTTAAAAATTTTGAAGAGCTCAAAAAATCACTTTGTCCAAATGGGACAAAAAAAATACTAATTTTTCCAAAAAGTTAATGATGTAATACCCTTCTAAATTTTATTAGAAGGATCCAAGGTGGAAATAGTCCCTATAACAAAGAGTATACATAAAAGTGCTATTCTTTATGTGTGTGTACATGTACACACAGGACAGCATATCAGACATGTACCTACTCCTTACCCTTGCAGAGAGATTCATGCCAATTAAATAACATGATCTCAAAGCCTTCTGAACTTAAAAAGGAAGAGGGAAGCAAAGAGAAGCAATGGCCATTATGTGCTGGGAACTCCAATGTTTCACATCTGTTCTCTCATTTACCAACATATGCATCCAGTCTGTCTCATTGTTTTAAGGTTCTTTCTGTTTTGCCACACTGCTTCCCCCTGTGATTATGATTATTAGCACCCATCCATAAATATGCATTAATTATTCAGACTCCAGGCACTGGAAATAAAAGTATCTGTGTTTGAAGAACACATGGTCTACTAAGAGCACACGATTCCTGTCCAAAGTCTTGTATGCAAATAATGACAGCACTTTGTGGAGAAGGTAGGTGCAAAGGGCTGTGGCAGGAGTGCCCAATTCCAGGGAGAGGGGTTCTGGAAGCCTCCCGGCCAAATATCAGGTATTTAAGCAGACTTGAAAGGATTAGTTCAACTGATGGGCACAGGGGCAAAGGATTGGCAGCAAAGAGAACAAGCTGGGCCTATGTTCTGGGAGATGCCGAGTTGAGTAGTTCAGGCAGGAAGGGGGACGAGAAGACAACAAATACGTTGTAAGTACAGGTTTATTGCCAATATCTATTATCCCTGGACCTGAGGGTTCCAGGGCACCTGTATTTCCCTGGATATGCTCACCATGAACTTGTTCCACTTCTAGAACCATCTGCATGACATGTGTATCATTCCCATGTCTTATTTTTAGAATCCACAGAAGCATTCAGTATTTAGAGCTCTTATTTTATAAGGTTTCCTGTTGGATGGCAAACGATGGCATCTTATTAAAATAAAGAAATAGAATACTATCTGAGTCCAGTAACTCAGGAGAAATTGGCCATCTAAGTAACTTTTGGATTTCTGAAAAGTTATAGAAAGCTCACAACTGTAAAATATATAAAACAAAATGTATAATAGAAAAATGTTAAACCCAGGTATATCAAACTTCCGTTGCTACTTCCCACAAACTTTAAGAAATGCTACCCAATCTCAAGAAGTCTAGTTGTAGTTAGACTACAAAGTACTTTGTTTCTGAAAGTGTATTTCTTTCAATTATTTAAAACTAGAGGCTTGGTGTTCAAAATTCGTGCACAAGGTAGGGGAATATCCCTCAGCCCAGCCTGCACCATCTCCAATCTGGGACCCCTTGAGGGATGTCCGACTGCCCTCTCACAATCCAGGACTGCTGGTTCCCAACTGCTTGCCTGCCTGCTTTCCTGATTGATCCTAACCGCTTCTGCCTGCCAGCCTGATCACCCCATAACCACTCCCACGCCAGCCTGATTGATGTCTAACTGCTCCCCTGCCAGCCTGTTTGCCCTCAACTTCCCTCCACTGCTGGCTTGGCCACCACTAACTGCCTTCCCCTACAGGGTTGATCACCCACAACTGCCCTCCCTTGCAGGCCTGGTGCCTCCCAACTGCCCTACCCTGCCGGCCATCTGTGGTGGCCATCTTGTGACCACATAGGGTCAGGATTTTTGACCACGTTGGGGCAGCCATCTTATGTGTTGGAGTAATGGTCAATCTGCATATTACTCTTTTATTAGATAGGATAGAGGCCTGGTGCATGGGTGGGGACCAGCTGGTTTGCTCTGAAGGGTGTCCCAGATCAGGATGGGGTTCCCTTGGAGTGTGGGGTAGCCTGGGTGAGGGGCTTGTAGTGGTTTGCAGGCCAGCCATGTCCCCTGGTATTTGGAATTTATTTACCTTCTACAATTGAAACTTCATAGCTTGGAGCAGAGACAAGCCTCCTGCTTGCTCCAGGGCTGCAGCCATTTCTGTTAGGGTTTATTCACCTTCTATAATTGAAACTTTGTATTCTTAAGTGGAGACCTAGGCAGGCCAGGGTGTGTGGAAAGCGTGGCTTCCTCTATTGCAGGGGAAACTCAAGCCTCTCAAATGCTCTCTGTGGCTGCAGCCATCTTGGTTGGGGTTAATTTGCATACTCACTCTGATTGGCTGGTGGGAGTGGCTGGTGGGCATGGCTTGAATGGAGTGATGGTTAATTTGCATATTACTCTTTTATAAGGTAGAATGTGGAAGCTGTAAAATATAGCCTTTTTAACAACATTACATTTTAAAATTGTCTCTACTAATTTGTTATAATCCTTACCTGAGGACATGCTTGGAAAAGGTTGCCAGTTTGATTCCCACTGAGGGCACAAGCCCAGGTTGCAAGCTGAATCCCTGGTAGAGGGCCAGTAGGTAGCAGCTGATCAACATTTCCTTCTCACATTGATGTTTCTCTGACTCTTCCTCTCCTCTTTCTCTAAAAAAATCAATAAAACACTTTTTAAATGTGTGGATTATAAATAACATTGACTTTTTAACCATATACAGCAAAATAACCTTGCACCATGAGAGTTTCTATCAAAAGGTCAGCAATCAAAGGTTACAATTGTAAACCTGCTTCCTGGACCAGGGCAGCCTCAGACCAGGACACTACATTCCTCCTTCCATGGTAGCAGATGCAGACCAGGGGCTGGACAGGCCAAGCCTTTATGTGGATTAGAGCAATTCAATGTCAGCACCTTGAGTCAAGAGATGATCACTGTGAGGCCCAATAACTCTTAAATCTCTCCCAGAAAAAAAAAATCGTCTAGTGCTTTTCAGCAGATTTAAGCTAGGGATTCAAGTAAGCAATATAAACACAAAAATAACCTAATGATTTGAATAACTTGTAAAAGTAGAGCTAGTGGAGAATTTAGAAAAAAGAGAGTAGCCTTGGGTATAAGTAGACAAATCATCAAAGTAAGCATCTCCTATATGGTACTTCTGGGATGTTACCTTTTATTACCTTTGCAAATATTATTTTATAAAATTTACCAATTCAGTTAATCCACAGAACCTTCATTTTTACCGATATCATTCTCTAGACTAGTGGTTCTCAACCTTTCTAATGTTGTGACCCTTTAATACAGTTCCTCATGCTGTGGTGACACCCAACCATAAAATTATTTTTGTTGCTACTTCATAACTGTAATTTTGCTACTGTTATGAATTGCAATGTAAATATCTGTGTTTTCCAAGGGCCTTGGGTGACTCTGCTAGCGGTTCTCAACCTGTAGGACTTTCAAAGTCACAGTGGCAGGGGCCGCAGCTGTAGAGCCTGAGACCATCGGAAAGCACAGATATTTTACATTACGATTCATAACAGTAGCAAAATTACAGTTATGAAGTAGCAACGAAAATAATTTCATGGTTGGGGGTCACCACATCATGAGGAACTGTATTAAATGGTTGCATCACATAGGTTGAGAACCACTGCTCTAGACAGACACTGTAGATATTGTAGAAAATATTCTATGAAGATCTATAAGGACATTGAAGACATGACTCTCCTTCTCCCTCCTCCCCCAGCCCTGCCGCCTCCATCAAGAAGAGAGAGTTTTTTTCCAACCATATAAGAAGCTGGCCATATGTGGGATTCCCTGGGATAGCACCACAGATGTAGGCAGGGAGGGATTTTTAATTCTCCTAGAGCAGACTTGAGAATTGAACCTGAATCTAGGATGTGAGGATGTGAGAATTAATTTTTGGAATAAGAATAATCTATACTGCCTAAACCAGTTTGTCTAAATGGATAGAGAGTTAGACTGCAGACTGAAAAGTCCCAGGTTCAATTCCAGTCAAGGGCATGTACCTTGGTTGCGGGCACATCCCAGTAAGGGGTGTGCAGAAGACAGCTGGTCGATGTTTCTCTCTCATCGATGTTTCTAACTCTCTATCTCTCTCCCTTCCTCTCTGTAAAAAATCAATAAAATATATTTTAAAAAAGAATAATCTATACTAGTAAAAGGGTAATATGCTAATTAGACCAGGTAGACCAGATGTCCTTCTGGACAGTCACAGTGGTGGGGGCCAAGGCAGAGCAGTTAGTGGTTAAATATAAAAAATTTGGAGTTCACTGTGTCTCCAGGGGTAAGTGAATTAGCCTCTCTAAGGCTTAATTTCTTCTTCTTCTTTTTTTTTTTAAGTGGAAGTACCAACTTCCATCACAAAGAATTGTAGTCAGAATACAATGTGGCATTATACTTAAAGGTGATATCAGACCAGCAGGGGAGCAGTTAAGGGCATCAGGCAGGCAGGCATAGTGGTTAGGGTCAATCAGGCAGGCACATAGAGTGTTTAGGGGTGATCAGGCAAGCAGGCAGGTGAGCAGTTAAGAGCCAGTGGCCCAGATTTTTAGAGGGATATCCAACTGCTGGTTCAGACCCTAGGGATCAGGCCTAAACTAGCAATCAGACATCCCCTGAGGGTTTCTGGATTGGAGAGGTGCAGGCTAGACTGAGGGACCATCCCCCATACAGGAATTTCATGCACCAAGCCTCTAGTGTGTGTGTGTGTGTGTGTGTGTGTGTGTATGCAGCAATTTTTAATGTGAAGTTTTATGGCTCTGTGAAATAAATGCTTTCTAATATGCATTTCCAAAAAGAAGCTACAGAGCACAGTATGAGTATGAGGAATTTGGAGTTTGCAGTGTCTCCAGGGGTAAGTGAATTAGCCTTTCTGAGGCTTAATTTCTTCTTCGTTTTTCTTTGTTTGTTTGTTTTTTAAGTAGAAGTACCAATTTCCATCACAAAGAAATGTAGTCAGAATACAATGTGGCATTATACTTAAAGGTGATATCTAAATTGAGAAGCATTGAGCAGTAGTTGTTACTAGTTCTAAAAAACCACCTCCTTGCACATGTTTCCTCTGCTGTGTCATAGGCAGCTGAGCTGGTTCACTTTTCTTCCATAGCACTTGTCTGTCCTCACATCTCCTCTCAGTTGTGGCCAAATTTACTTCCCCATTCTCCCCATGGAGCTCAGGAATTTATTCTGTTCATGGTTTTCTCTGAGTCCACAGGAGCAAAGCATATAACTTTGCTCCTGTTGCTTCTCCTTGGCTCTGAGATTTGTCATCTCTACTAAAGCTGGGTTACATTTCCCTAAAACAACCCTCTGCCTAAATTATTGTAGAGTGGCCAGTTATCGCCTTAACACTCAGCCTGCAAACTGTACCTTTTTTTTTTATCACCTCTGTAAGTCTTTCTACTTTTGAATTTATTCACAATGGAAGTCAGTTGCAGCTCATAATATGATAAATTCCTTTACTAGAATTCAATAAGTTCTGAACAAAAGAAACAGAGGCAAAGTTGCAAAATCATCATCATCATCATCATCCAGACTCTGCAGACCTAACCAGTCAGTGGTTATACATCAACTGAATGTGAAAATAAAAACTCAGCTCTCCCTTTTAGGAAGGAATTGGGGAGCCATCGGCTTCACCTTTTGCAACCTGAAGATAAAGAACCAGACCCCACGTTGGACAAAACAGTACGGAGCATCCTGAGTTAGACATATTTTAACTGTGCTGTGACCCAAATGCAGCAAGCTCCCTGTGTGCGTGCAGCTTCTCCTACCTACAAGTATCAAATGAGACCAGGCCAAATATTTAGTTCTTTTTAAAGCCACTGTGCCTATCTTTGATATGCAATGGACAGTGAATGCTTGGGGAGAAAAGGAAACTACAGTGAACATGTGCCATCTTACACTTCACAAAACCTATATCACATCACAATCTCTTTTGGCTTTCACACATTTCAAATGATCTTGAGGGAGAGGGAGCACTCATTGTCTCTAATTTCAAATGAGGAAATTGGATTTTCTCAGGGTCCTACAAGCAGTAAATGGAAGATTCTGGCCTCAGATCCACTTCTGACCATAAAATTCATGCCCTTAATCTTTTAATCTCATAGGAAAGTTTTTAAATTACTACCCAATCCTAATATATAAAAACCCAGGGTTCATAACATCCAAAACGACTGAAGGCTGGACTGACCAGCAGTGCTGGGTTGCCGTGGTGAACCAGCACTGACAGCCGCTGCTGAGGGTGCCCTGACCCAGCACTGACTGCTGAGGGGGCTGCGGATCAGGCCCGAAGAGAGTACTGGAGAGAGAAGCAGAGTCTAATCTATACCCTCGGTGGCAGCTCTTGATCAGCACTTGCCTCTCTCTTTCTCTTGGGCCTCTGCTGGGGCTGCTGATCAGCCCTGCCTCTCTGATCAGGCCCTTTGATAGGCCCAGAGATGCTGACTGACAGAGAAACTGACCAATCAGAACCAAATCTGGGTGAACTGTGAAGGCAGAACCTAAGGTGGGGGCTGAGAAAGGGTGTGAAGGGCAATAGCTATTTGGTGTAAGGGGTAAGAAAGTGGTTCAATTTTTTTAATGATCAGTTTGACAGTATAGTGCATATGGCTGGCTATCAATCCAAATATAGGGATTATGTATTTTTGTCTGCCAAGAGCATCTCCTCCTGATGAAAAAGGCTTCCTTCTCCCTCCCCCCACCCTGAATTAAGCAATCCTATCCTATAGAATCTATATATACTACTTAAAGGGTAATATGCTAATAGGATCTGGCCTAAACCAAAGATAAGACATTCCCCCAAGGGGTCACCAATTGGAGTGGGTGCAGGCTGGGCTGAGGGTGCCTCCTCCCCAACCCCTGTACACAAATTTTGTGCACCTGGCACTAGTATTTTATAATAAAGTGGTGATTAACAACACAGGTTTTAGAGGCAAGCATCCTCTAAATGCCTGAAATCTGTGAATGCAGCCACTTTGCTAGTTACCATCTGACAAGTTGCATGGCCTCATGGAGTTATGTAACCATTGCATTCCACCTTGGTTTACTTATCTAAATATAAATGATAATTTAGATGTCTCATCGAGCATGTGAGAACCAAAGAACATAACATATGTAAAGTCCTCAGCACTGTGCCTAGCATGGAGAAAGTCACAAATTGTAGTTGTTATTCGTCTTCCTTACATGGAAATTCAGTTCACCTTCAAACAACACAGGTTTGAATTGCACAGGTCCACTTATATTTAGACTTCTTTTCAGTATTTTCTCTTTATGATTGTCTTAATAACATTTTCTTTCCTCTAGCTTACGTCATTGCAAAAATACCATATATGATATATAACTACGCAAAATATGTGTTATTTCATTGTTTATGTAATCAGTAAGGCTTCCTGTTAATAGTAGGCTATTTGTAGTTAAGTTTTGGCAGAGTCAAAAGTAATACGCAGCCCTGGCCAGGTTGTTCAGTTCATTAGAGGGTCATCCTGATACCCCAAGGCTATGGGTTCCATCCCCGATCAGGGCACATGCAAGAATCAACCAATGAATTCATAAATAAGTAGAACAACAAATATATATATATATATATATATATATATATATATATATATATCTCAAATCAATAAAAGATGAATAAAAAGAATAAGAAAAAAGCATATGCAGATTTTTAACTGTGTGGCAAGTTGTCATCCCTAACTCCCACATGGTTCAAGGGTCAACTGTACTTAGTATAAAACTTCCATTTAAAAAAAATTAATAATAACCAAGTCATTCTCCTTATATGTGTATAGTACATATAAACACAGGCTATGTTCCCATGTAGAGTCCTTAAGGTATTTTCAGGAACGCCGAAACCGATTTGGCTCAGTGGATAGAGTGTTGGCCTGCGAACTGAAAGGTCCCAGGTTCGATTCTGGTCAAGGGCATGTACTTTGGTTGTGGGCACATCCCCAGTAGGGGATGTGCAAGAGGCAGCTGATCAATGATTCTCTCTCATCGATGTTTCTAACTCTCTATCCCTCTCTGTAAAAAAAATAAAAATAAAAAAAAAAATAATAAAATGTATTATTTTAAAAAGATATTTTCATAGCCCTGCTACTCAACATGCGGACTGGCAGCGGCGGCAGCTTCACCGGTGAGCTCGTTGGAAATGTATAGCCTCCAGGCCCACCAGGCTTGATGAATCACATCTGCATTTCAACAAGAATCCCAAGGGGTTTGAATGCACACAACAATTTGAGAGGTACCGAGCTGCAGCCCTGTGGTAGGGAGCTGACTGGAGGTGTAGGGCACAGGCACACATATTTGTCAAATTCAAAGTGAAAAAGGGGCGCCTTGTGTTCAGCAACAGTCTCTGAAATCGCTCACTCGATAGCTAGTCTGTAAGGTGTTTGGTTTCATTAACTTATCATTGATTTATCATTCTTCCTCAATGCTACCATTCTATTCTCAACCCAGGAGAATATATTTATAGACATTTAATATGAGATCAGCACAGCCCGGAAGCTCGTGCTGGTAAAAATGTTCCACAAGCCTTCCTTTGCGGACCTCCCTTTTCCCATTCCTTATCCCAGCTCAACCCAAAAGGGCAGCAACTGCTGAGCATAAATGTGGCATCTACTAAAATTATATCAAGAAAAAAAATTGTATATGTTACTGAGGTTGGAAGGGAAGGTAAGATTTTTAAAGGTTAAATTAGGCAAATTAATTGAAAACACGGAACAAGTAAAAATCAATCCTCCTTGCTGAGAGTAAAGAAGCACAATTTTCCAGTTATTGGATTTTGTATGCTCCTTTGTAGCTCTCCCTAAGGTGTAAGACCCTTTGTGACCGGCGGAGACCAGGACTTCATTATTTTTCTTAAATTCCTTCAGTGTCACGGCTGTGTGGCTCCGTGGCCTCTCAGGGCTCTGGTGGTTAGAACAGACTGCAACAGTACAGCGAAGACTTAACCTGGGGCAACCACCACACCTCAGCCAAAAGGACTTCAATACCGAGGACTTTCTAAAACAAGAAAAGGTCATTTGTCAGCAACAATGAGAAGGTTGTTATAAAACAGGAACTTAAAGATTTACAGGGTAGAAATGTTCCTGAATTTCACTCGTGGACATTGAAAGCATAAAGGCTGTATTTGGGTCCTATTTTCTGCAGGTGTTACTATGAGCAAGCTCTTCAGCTGCTGAATTTGTTTTTTCTTCTACTATGGATATGTGATATTAATTCTTATCCATTAGACTAATTAATATATATTAATTAGTGCACACACACAAACACACACACACACACGCACACACACACACATTATATATATATATATATATATATATATATATATATATATATGATCCTAGAACAATTCATCAGAAAATAAATCTCAACTCATCCTTCACATCTTATATGACATTTTAATTAAAAATATACCATAGTTTTATTTACTGAATATAAAATGTAAAACTATAAGGCATTTAGAAGAAAAAATAGCAGAAAATGTGTGTGACACCAGATTAAGCAAAGATTTCTTAAATTTGATCCCAAAAGCATGAAACAAAAGAGAGTGTATTAATAACTTGGACTTAACAAAATTTAATGTTTTATTCTGCAAAAGACACTCTTGAGAAAGAAAAACCCAGAAATAGGAGAAAACTTCTTAAATTACATACCTGACAAGTCTTGTAACTAGAATATGTTGAATTCTCAAAACTCAAGCCCTGGCCTGGTGGCCGTTAGTTGGCGTGTGGTCCCTTACTGCGAAAGGTTCTGGGTTTGATCCCCACTCAGGCAGTGTCAGCGAGGCAGGCGCTCATGACTGTAACTCTGGTGAGAATGCAAATGGCACAGATACTCTGAAAAATAGTTTGGCTGTTTCTTATAAAGTGAACCATACTATCATTGGTAATTTCCTGAGAACCATCATTTTTATTCATATATAATGAGATTCCATTTGTGTAATATTCTAGAAAAGGCAGAATTTAGAGATTAAGAGCAAAAGAGTGTGGGGGTCAGTGTGTGTGGGGAAGGGGAGGAAAAACTACAGAATTTTTTTGAGGGTTGGGGTATGATGACACGGTTCTTTATTTTGATTAGATGGTAAATAGACAACTTTATGCATTTACACAAAGTCATAGGAACTGAACTATGTACCACAAAGAATAAATTTTATCATACACAATTTAAAAATTAATTTAGAAAAACATAAGCACTGAAGAGAAAGAGACAAAATTGTTATTTTTGTGTTATGTAATAACATATATAAAAATACCCAAAAAAAGAATCTCTAGCCGAAACTGGTTTGGCTCGGTGGATAGAACATTGGCCTGCAGACTGAGAGGTCCCAGGTTCAATTCCAGTCAAGGGCATGTACCTTGGTTGCACTCACATCCCCAATAGGGCGTGTGCAAGAGGCAGCTGATCGATGTTTCTCTCTTATTGATGTTTCTAACTCTCTATCCCTCTCTCTTCCTCTCTGTAAAAAATCAATAAAAATATATTTTTTAAAAGAATCTCTAAAAAAATATTAGAAATAATAAGAGTTGAGCCAGTTGGATAACTAAAAGAAGATCCATGTACAAAAATAAATTGGATTTCTCTACACCAAGAGATGTCATTGCTAGAAAATATAAATTAAAAACAAGATTATATAGGGAAAATCTGTATACAAAAAGGCATTAAATGTGGAAAAATTAATATAAATGGAGAAACCTACGATGACAAGTGTAATGGCCAATTTTATATGTATGCTACTCAACAGTTTTCGGTTAGTCCGTCAAATATCAATCTAGGTGTTGCTATGAAGGTATTTTATTAAGTCCATATTCAGCTGACTTTAAGTAGAAAGTTACCCGGAATAATTGGGAGGGCCTGATTCAATCAGTTCAAAAGCCTTCCAGGCAATGCTGAGACTTTCCTGAAGAGGAAAGCCCACCTGTGGACAGCAGTTTCAGTGTGTCCCAAGAGCTCTGGCCTGCCCTTCCTCGTGGCCTGCCTGTGACATTGCACTTGCCTGGCCAGTCACACAATTATGTCAGTCAATTCCCTGAAATAAAGCCCTTAATAAAGACATCTCCCTGGTTCTGTTTCTCTGAGTCAATGCTGACTAAAAAAAAAAAAAAAAAAGAAGGCTGTATTTTATAAAGCATCTATTTCCCCCTAAATTATTTTTGGATTGAATACATTTTTAAACATATTCTACTTCTTAAGTTACTTGAAAGATTTATCCTAAAAAAATTTTTTTTTTTTTACAAAAGTATGAAAGCTCAAGAATTGCCAAGATACTCCTAAGGAGTAAGCACAAAATGGGAGCTTTGCCCTTCTAGAGATCAACCCTTATTGTACGGAACAATTAGAACAATGTGATATTAAAACAGGGAATTTCTAAAGAAAATTTGACATAATGGAACGGAAGAGAGCCCAGAAACTGACTTCTAGATGCATGGAAACATGATTTATGAGTGCCATCACGGAGCACTGTGGAAACGAATGTGCTATTTCACAGAACCATCTCAGTGAATCTTAGAAATAGGACACTGAGTGAAACTGGCAAGTCCCAGATAAATGTGTACAGTATAATACTATTTTTATAAAATTCAGAGCAACAAAGTGAAATAATATCATTTCTAAAAAAAAAAAAACCAACAAAGATGATATACACATAATTCAGGATAATAGTCACCTCTGAAAGGGAAATAAGGGAGCAAAAAAATATATTCAATGGCACTGATAATGTTCTTGTTCAAAGATTAGTTGATGATAACAGAGATATAAAAATATTTACCAAATGATAGAATATAAATCCAAATCAATTAGAACAAAAGAAGCCAGGAATGACCTGAATAATTCAAAGAGTGCATACCCAGTGACCAGTAGTTCCAGCAGGTTTTATCACGGCTGTTCATTCTATGATCATGTGTACTAATACATAACCCTTACACATTTTATAGATCTTAAATAGAATAAAAAATTATAATGGCTAACAGGTACACGAAAAGATACTCAACATCCCTAATAATCAGGGAAATGCAAAACAAAGCCACAATGAGGTAACATCTCATACCTGTTGGAATGGTTATCATCAAAAAGACAAGGGATAACAAGTGTTGGTGGAGCTGTGAAGAAAAGGGAACCTTGTGGCTACTGGTAAATTAGTATAGCCACTATGGGAAACAGTGTGGGTGTTCCTCAAAAAATTAAAAATATAACTACTATATGATGCAACAATTCTACTTCAGAGCATTTATACAAAGGAACTGCAATCACTCCTCAAAGACACAGTTGTTGCACTCCCATGTTCACTACAACATTATTTACAATAGCCAAGATAGAGAAACAACCTAAGTGTTCATCAACAAATAAATTAATAAAGAAAATGCAGCATGCATATGTATATACAATTGAATAATTTTTTAAATATATTTTATTGATTTTTTACAGAGAGGAAGAGAGAGGGATAGAGTTAGAAACATCGATGAGAGAGAATCATCAATCAGCTGCTTCTTGTACACCCCCTACTGGTGATGTGCCAGCAACTAAGGTACATGCTCTTGACCAGAATCAAACTTGGGACCTTTCAGTCCGCAGGCTGACACTTTATCCAATGAGCCAAACCAGTTTCGGCTACAACTGGATATTATTCAGCCACAGGAAAGAAGGAAGTCCTCCAATTTGAGACAGCATGGATGGACTTTAAGGGCACTGTGCTAAGTAAAGTAAGTCAGACAGAAAAAGACAAATACTGTGTAATATCACTTACATGTGGAATTTTAAAAGCCAAACTATAGAGAGTCAAATGGTGTTTACCAAAAGCTGGGAGGAATGTGTAATGAGGAAATGTTAGTCAAAGAGTATAATCTTCCAGTTAGAAAAAATAAGTTCTGAGTATCGAATGCTCAGCATTGTGATTATAGTTAACAATATTGCATTATGTATTATGTATTTGAACGCTACTGAGAGTAAATCTTAAATGTTCTCACCACAAAAAAGAAAAAAATGGCTCACAATCTATATATATATAAAAGCCTAAGTGAGCATTACTACCTAACAGCCAGAATGATCAGAACGACCAGTCAACCATGCTCACTGACCACAAGGGGGCAGACACTCAATACAGGAGCTCCTCCCTGGTGGTCAGTGTGCTCCTACAGTGGGAGTGCTGCTCTGCCAGAAGCCGGGCTCACAGCTGGCCAGGGGAGCCTCTTCCACCTCCACAGCAGCACTACCGGAGTCGCAGCAGCTGCAGATGCAGTGGGGCCAGGGTGAGCAGGAACAGTGCTGCACCTGGCTAGGCTCCTCCCTGGCTGCCTGCCCATTTAGTGCATTGCTGCACCCCTCATACCCCATAAGCCTGCAATTACAATCTCTGGAGAATGGTTGAAGCGTGGCCACTTGGAGTAACTGGGACGAGCCTGATATTGCCATGGGGCTCCTGGAACTCTGCCTCGGGCATCAAGATCAAATCTCATCCCTTACCAATTGCCTCAAGCTACAGGGGAAGGCAGCAATATAACAGTGGCTACAAGGTGGCAACTGACAATCCCCGGTAAAAGTCAAAGAGAGACGGATCTGAAGGGTGGGGGCGGGGGCAACAGAGCACCTCACCCCCCAAGATTCCCAACTTCGTATTGTTCACCTTGGAGTGTCTCTTATCTGGCTTCAAGCAGTGGGAAGCATCCAGCATGGTCCAAGGCATCCACTGGGGACCTCCAGGCCAGCATGGCATGACCCTGGCTGGCCTCAGAAGGGACATTTGGAAATACTTTTTCAGGAAGCTGCAGGGAGGAGGACAGACTCCCCACGTGACTTCTCAGCAGCTCATGGGACATGGAAACTCTGCAGGCATTCAGGCACGAGCTCGTGATTTCATTTCAATGTGCATGAATTCATGCACTGGGCCATTACCATATCATAAAATGCCTGAAACACCAAACAGAAAGAAAATATGCACCCCTATGTTCATAGCAGTGTTATTTATAATAACTAAGATCTGGAAATAGCACAACTGCCTATCATTAGATGAGTGGATAAAAAAGCTGTGGTTCATTTACATTACTATGCAGCTATAAAAAAGAAGGCTCTCTTACCCTTTGAGATAAAGAGTATTATGCTAAGTGAAATAAACCAGAGAAAGACAAATATCATATGATTTCTCTTATATGTGAAATCTAATGAACAAAAGAAACTGGCAAACAAAGAAATCAAGAAAAGGACCAGAAAACCTGTCATCACTGTTTGCAAATTTCCCAGGGCAATGATAAACAATTTCTTCTCCCTTAAATGAACAGGACAGAAATAATCTTCTACATGACACTTGATAATGTGATCAAACAAGAAAAAAATGTAAATTATTAATTCCCCAAGTTATAGGAATGGATAAAATATATTAAAATGAGTATTTCCATAGGACCTGTCACAGTTTTGGATAAAAATGACCCCTTAAAACTAATGTTTCTATCATCTCCTAACCCCCACAAACTAAACCCAAACAAGAGAATGGTTAATCCTGTCAGACTGTTAAGCATGCCTCCCTTTTCATTAGTGTATTTCTAGTACCTTGAGTATCGCTTATTTATAAAGTCTCCAACAAACATTTTTGCGTTAATAAACAAATAGAAGAATACATGAAAAAATGTCTCTGTAAAAGCTCTTCACAAATGAAAATGCTAAATATAATCAGTATAGCCATAAGGTTAGCAAAGAGTTAACATGAGGATAAATCTCACATTGTTCCTCTTTGCCTTTCCTAGACAGGTCAGACAGCCCACTCATCTTTAATTCCATTACAGAATAAATCCAAAGCCACGCCTAAATGAGGGAGACAGATAACAAGCACTGAGTTCGAATTATAAACAGAGTCACTGTGCCTATTGCCCATGGGTTACAAAAGATCCAGAGCTTTAGATTTGCCTCTGATCTCTAGACTAACTAGAGTATCATAAATTCACAACTTTATTAAAAGTCAGTTCTGGTCTGTAAACTCTGACTTAGATTTTTTAAATCCATACTGTTTAGTATACTTTTGAGCTGTTCAAAGTCACAAAAACTACTTCCCTTCTTCAGCTGCACCCATACACTATAGTTAGATTTGATGCATATCCACACAAAAATCCAAACACATCGTATATAGTGAAGTTAAAACGTAGTCAAAGGAGATTAAAAATTGTCTTTGGGGTTCTGGGGGTTATGCTTAATTGATAAAGAGGGAAAAGGTCACATAGGAGGTAGTACATTCATAGAAAATGAATCCTCGTACCTTCAAAAGGTAAAAATAATGCAAGAGACAGAAAGCAAAGCAGACAGAAGAAAACAATAAGAAACTACAGCCATTACAAAAAATCATTATCATTGTGTGATCTTGAAAATCTTGGGGGGGAGGGGGAAATAATTATTAGGAAAATGTCCTGAAACTGAATCTAGGATACATACATATAACATTTTAAATTTCAAAATCTCTTTTATGAAAATAATTTTATCTTCATAGCAACTCTTTTCTGTTCCTGCTTTCCAGATAGGAATCTTGAGGTACTAAAAATTTAGGCAAGATCTCCCAGGAAAATAATGAGTGTCAGGAGAAAACCCTCAAATATTTAACCTAATATTGCTTTTCTTAAAATGTATTTTTATCGATTTCAGAGAGGAAGAGAGATGGAGAGAGAAATGGAAACATCAATGATGAGAGAGAATCATTTATTAGCTGCCTCCTGCATGACCCCCATCAGGTATTGAGCCCTAAACCCAGGTATGTGCCTTGCCCAGAAATCAAACAGTTATCAATGCCCTAGGTAACCTGTATCAATGAACTATGTGGAATATGTTGTGGGCAGAATCATATGTTGTGGGAAGAATCTGGGTCATAGGTTGATGCTCAACCACTGAGCGACACGGGCAGGGCTAGCCTAGTATTTCTTTCACTCTAGATTATTCTTACTCTTTCCAAAGAAACCCAACATGAATTAAAATGATACCAAATTAATCAATTAAAAGGAGAAAATATTCAGCCATTTAACTGTAATTTGTACATTGCCCCCATCTTAACTATTTTATGGGATTTGTGTTTTACTGAAACAACTGATGACTATTATTGCTTCTTTAGGGAATACAAGACAGCCGTGTGATTTGGCCAACTGAAGTAAATTAAATAAAAAATATCAATTCTGTAAGTTGTTCAGTAGTAAAAGATTTAAAACTACTTAATCTCATTAAGAAGAAAAGAGTATTTTGTGGACATTTAAAACATATGACTACTCTGCCAAAACCGGTTTGGCTCAGTGGTAGAGTGTCGGTCTGTGGGAAAGGTCCCAGGTTCGGTTCCCGTCAAGGGCATGTACATTGGTTGCTGGCACATCCCTGGCAGGGGGTGTGCAGGAGGCAGCTGGTCGATGTTTCTTTCTCATTGACGTTTCTGGCTCTCTATCTCTCTCCCTTCCTCTCTGTAAAATATCAATAAAATATTTTTTAAAACAATAAAACCTATGACTACTCTGAGCTCTTAAAGTTTTTTTTAAAAAAAATTTAATTATCCCAAAATCCATTCACTCAGTAGCTCAGTGATTATTTTCTCATAATAATTACCTACCATTTTCAGCTCTTTTCATATTTATTAATGCCCTAGTGACTTACAACAATTAAGTATATGGGTATATGTTGTGGGGGAAAATCATAATACATATTTTACTTCATATATATATATATATATATATATATATATATATATATATTTAAAGCTATCCTTTAAACATTTCAAGTGAAAGTAGACAAAAGGCTCTTTTACCCTTCTATTTTTAAGTCAATCAAGGGAAAAACTATACAAATGAATAAAAAACAAGGATGGTCATTATGGTCATACAACAGATGCCGAGGCTCAAATGGGAGTGCATCTTGGAATAATGCTTGACATTTTTAACATAAGCTGAAACTGAACCCACTTAGAATTTGTAGGAGGTAATCTCTTAGCCTCGATTTGAATTGTAAAAAATAACATTAGAATTGTAAGTGCACACATTGATAGGTGACATTTACCTTTACGCTTGCAAGGTTTTCTCACTGTCACAGGAACAACTCATGGCACATTTCAGCCTGGAGTGGGTGCCTTGTGGGGCTACTGACTCAGAAGAGATCACTCCGCAGTGATCTCCTCTGGAGTTACGGATGATGTGGACATCCACTTTTTTCAGTGTGCAGTAAGGAGCTTATTAGTCACTTTCCAAAACATCAATGGACAGACAAGCACGTCGCCAGGTGGGGAAGAAAAAGAAAGGCAGCAGAATGTAAGGCACCTTTAACACAACCATGGAACGCAGCCAGGACCGGGAGCCGCGTGGGAAAGAATGTATCTGTGGCGGATTTATCAATCCCAAAGGTTAAAAGGTCAATGCATGTCAATAAAGAAAATCTAAAACACATTTTTCTTTGTTCCAATGACAGACTTCAGACTGTTTGATTAAGATTATTACAAACAACACAGGAACTTTTCACCCCGGAGCAATTTCAACGGATCAAATGCATGAACAGCTATGATGAGCAATTGCTTGCAAATTTCAGCACAATCTTTTAACCATCAAACCTCACTTTTTGTTTTGGTTTTTAAATATCATCAAAAATTCCTTAAATAACAAGATCAAAGCTGTATTTTCATTTTATACAGAAAGTCAGCAGAAATTAGCAGATCTGGCTTTTATTCCCCACCCTAGAATTAACAAGGTGAATTAGTGAAAATTCACCAACTAAAGTAATTCTCTCATATGGAAAGTGAGAAACTGATTCATGGTATTTAAGATCATTTCTAATTCTGAAATACTAAGGGCAAGATTTGCTTCCTTTAAACTTCGGCATCACTAAGCATTTATATTTGATGACTGTACAATGCGTTGGTCTCCAAAACACAAACATGACATTTTCGAAGTAAGAACTGTGTCTATATCAGGTTCAAACCAAAACAAACATTTTGAACTCCTGCCATCCTTTTTTGTTCCCCTGCCTTTACTAGTTCTCTTTCCACCCCCTCCCCCGCCCCCTTGCAGGTCTTGCTAAAATAGTTCTCTTGTCTCGTTCTTTCCAAATCTCACTCATTTTGAAGTACAAGTAAATCATAGTCCCCAGGGATCACCCTTTGGCTAATCACACTGACACCCTTCTCTGGAACTCAGTTGTTGTACTGGTCTTCCATAACTATATTACAAACTCTGCGTATAACAGGGAATGCTAAGACATTTCTGGATTTCATACACTCCCTGGCAAATTACCAGTGTGTGAGAGTTCCACAAATGTACCAATGACTAATGAATCAGTTTATGAGATGTCAAAAGCAATTGTCATTCATTTGCCTCATAAAAACTTTACATCACTTAACGATTTAAACTCATTTGACCCTTTTTCAACCTTAAAAAAATAAATTATTTTTAAAAACTTAATCTTTGTTTGCAGAACTATAAAAGCACAAGAAAAAAAGGATGTGCCATAATATCTTAATAACTGTCTAACTAATATTGAAAACGGATTTTTCTGGCTCATCTTTTTCACATCTATTCTTAACATAACCTAGAAATATACTGGCAATTTTTCTCTGACAACAGCATCACAATGATGACTATAATTTGTATTTATATTCACAAATCTATTTAACTAGTTGACTTAATTATTAAGTCAATCCAAAAGAAGTCAAACACATTTATATATCTCAACATATTTTTGGTCAACTATAACACACAATTCTTTTTCTGTAGTACTCATTCTTAGCACACATCCTGTATTTTAATTATGCATTTTTTTCCTTCTGCTTTTTATTTTTTTAAAGCAAATGTCATTCATTCCTTGTAGGGACATTTTTCCAATATCAACATCATTTGAAGTGCTATTTCTGTCTTTCCTTCTTGACCTGTATAACCCTTATAAACCATTGACTAACCTATTTTCATTCATTCCATAACTGATAATATGGTAGTTAAAAACTCTGCAACTGGCTTCAAATAAAAATTCTATAGGAATATACCCAAATCTCAACTTTAATTAAGAAGAGATTTCTCTCAAGTTAAATTTCTTCTCCATAGAAGAATCTCATTCTTGTCAACTTTGTATTTTGGAACACTATTTTTTTTAAGTGGGAGGAAAGAATAATATAGTTCTGATATATTTTCAAAGTACTGACAAGTACTTTGCATAACTGAAGTATCCATCTTCTGTTTGAAATTTTAACCCTGCTAGTTTGGCTTCTGTAAATGCTTGCTTGCTTAAATAATAAAGAAAATAAGACTACCCCCATTCCAGAGAGGCCATAAACCTTCCCCCAATGAAGTTATCAGTGCTGGCACCAGCCAAGACTTTGGTTGAGATCTCAAAGCCCCAGCACAAAGGGCTCTTTAAGAAATTGCAAAGGGGCCGAAACCGGTTTGGCTCAGTGGATAGAGAGCCGGCCTGCTGACTGAAGGGTCCTGAGTTCGATTCCGGTTAAGGACATGTACCTTGGTTGCGGGCACATCCCTAGTGGGGGGGCGTGCAAGAGGCAGCTGATTGATGACTCTCTCTCATCGATGTTTCTAACTCTCTATCTCTCTACCTTCCTCTCGGAAAAAATCAATGAAATATATATTTTTTTAAAAGAAAAGAAATTGCAAAGGGGACTAGAAAACCCCATATTTTGGAGACAATGAGGGTAAAAAGATACAAATAGAGAAACTTCCTCCGTGTTGGGACCCAGAATTTGAAATACAGTTTTCTCTTGGCCCATGCATAATAATAATAATAATAACAATAAAGTGTAACTCCATCTTCTAAGCATTGCTTGATTCTTCTCTGGTCTTCTGCAACGTAACAACTTGCCTATACGTCCCATTTAAATATATGAATTATCTGAACAACACAAAAACACCAATTTGTGGTAGTCAAAACTATCCACCAATCTAAGCTAAGAAGTGTGTCTTTGTTTTACTTTGCGTTTAGTTGATATATATGGTAAAAGCCTAAACTATCTTTTCCACCCTTTCTTGCTCTATTTTTAAATTTTTAATAATTACATATAAAATAGGAACTTATTTTCAGAAGAGGAATGGTCTCAGTGAAGTTACTTTGTATTCCTGAAACTAATGGTTCTCCATTTAAGTCTGTACTCACTCTTACATTGTTGGCACATTCACTTTCCTCTTCTACTCTCAGTCTTAGCTCTCTTGATCATTTTTTTCCCAAGCAAATGCAAGTGACTCAAGTAGTGTTCATAGTTTACATTCACAAGTGAATCTCCAAATCCCACTTGCATATTCTATAATGCCTATCTACTTACACATTTTTGTAAGAATGTGTGTAAATAGATTATGCATCTGCCTACAATTTCTCTGCTTCCAGGAGAGAAAAAAAATATGACAAAGGAAATGCATTTTACCCTCCTAGCTAACAAACCACTGAAAACAGCTACTAGCTAAAAACCCATTGGAAACAATGTCTTGACAATTATCAGCCCAGACACAGGTATAATTATGGGGAAACAAATCATTTGCCAAAAACTGCCTAGGAAGTAGCTGGGACATTTTCCCATTAAATTATTATTCATTTAACAGATGTGCTGTAAAATGCAAACTACCAAATTGCACGAAATGCTTTTCCTGATGTTCTGAAGGATTTAAAAATACTATGCATAATAGTTAAATATAGTTCTGTTTCTCTTCGTTCCTCCATTCCTCCGTCTTAGGTTGCACAGACTGAGGCACTCACTAACATTGTCTTCAAGGGGGTAAATTAAGTCAGTGTAGAGAAATGTAGCAACATTTAGAAAAGCTACAATGCAACTGACAATTTTCTGACTGCCTAATGTTCTGATTATAGGCTTAGATAGGAACCAAATTCAGCATTTACCCAGAAGAGACTAACAAAAGTGTCACAAGTCACTGTCATACACTGGCAGAGGGCAGCCCTCGTCAGAAGAATTGTTAGTTTTCACATATTCTTCCTACACCAAAATTAGAGCAATATCCTGTTTGACTAATTATATAAAATATGCACTTTAAAGGGGAAGAAATGCACACAAACATAGGAAAAATAAGCAGAAACATAACATCTTTCCCTGCGTGCCTTTTAAAGAACCTTGAACTACCAGACCATCTGTATTACTTCACAATGAAAGCTCCATAGGCAGCCACTGAGCCCCTTCTCCCTAGGTATGAAATGAGAAACGCGGAGAGCCACTGAACATCGAATTTTCTCAGTGGAACAGCACGCACACATTTAGCACAAGGGGTTCTGCCACTGAGACGCACTGGGGAAATCCAGCGTGTTCAATGGCTTCAGCCTCACACCCCACAGCATGGTGTCACGCGGGGCGCTGCGCTCAGCGTGGTGTGTTCCGTAAAACAAGGGAAAAACGCTTTTAAAAACCAGCAAAATGATGATTGAAGCTGAGGTGCTTCATTCTCCGACATGCAAAAGGGAAGAAACACAAACCGCTTTACATACTGTCTTCATTGCTCTGCATCTAAAACCAGAGGGAGAAATAAACAAACAAAAAACACTATCCAAATAATGTCAACGGTAATTCTGTTTGCCTTCACGTTGGTTATTTTATAGCCTTGAATATTTCTGTTGGCGGTTATATTAAATGTTCCCTGCATTCTGGTCTACCACTCATTTTATCTATTTCCTTTAGTAAGAGCAAGTGCAGGCCTACATATCAGAATTTTGGCTCTACATGAATCAGGAACCAACATGCAAACCTGGTGGCTTTCAGCTCAAAATTCTGCATATATGCAACTGTGCTGCGTGATAGTTATCATGCTTCTGACATGATCCTATATTTGCACTGGTCTCAGACTCCACACAACAGGGTAGAAAACGCCAAGAAGCAGGGGAGAGGAAGAAGCACAATATAGGAAAGACAACCTGGAAGTCATCTTGCTTCATCTCCGCCATGAGAGAGAATTGCAGAGAAACATTTTCCTAAGGTGTGCCATCAGAAAGCTGTAACAACACCAACAAATGACACAGTGCAGTATTTTGCAAGCATTGTTTAGAAATAACTATTCAGCATAGCAGCCATAATCAAGAGCAGAGCACATCATCTCATACTTATAAAAATGTACTGTTGCAACGTTTTGCTGGGTAGCGAATGCTCTCAAAAAAATGTTTCACATGGAAATCCATCTATTCCACTACAAAAAAGGGAGACAATTCTAAATGAATGTAAGAAGTCACAGGTCACTGTAACCTCAAGGTCAACCAATCTAATTCATATATCTCTGCCTTGCTTGGCACAACTCTGTTTTCTATGGTAACCTGGACTTTTCATTCTGATATTTCCATTGTCTCTACAGTATGTTTACCTGTGACAATAGAAATATATGAAATCATATAGTCCATACAATTTCCACAGTCTATTTTCTAGCATCATTTGAATAACAGTTCAATTATGAAAGCCTTTGTGTACATGTTTGTGTATTTGAGGCTTTATGCAAAATTCCTATGGCCCAGCTGATTGGAGCATGTTGCTTTGGGTCTGGGTAGCAGATCAGGATCACAGCTATAAACTGCAAGTAAACCAATTGGTTTGGGGTTGTTTCATGGCTACATG
Organism: Vespertilio murinus; assembly: GCA_963924515.1. NCBI lineage: Eukaryota > Metazoa > Chordata > Mammalia > Chiroptera > Vespertilionidae > Vespertilio > Vespertilio murinus. The sequence continues at coordinate 163,344,317 of OZ004705.1, forward strand.
CTTTAGCTCTATCCCCAGGTAGCTGTACAAAAAATACTAGCGACTGATTAGGTTATGGTAAAGCAAAGACTGGAAACATAAAAACCGATCTCAGTGGTGGGGGAAAAAAAGTATTTGTGCTATAAATGGAGTGTCCAAGGTAAAAATGGCAAAGATTATGCTTGCTATGACACATCATAATGTCTGAAATTTTATGCTTCTAAACATGTTATCTCTGTTGTAGTAAAAAAAAATAAACCATAAATTACTGAGATACTCATCACAGAAGCACTGATATCTTAGCTAAATCACTATTGTTAAGGTTATTTTTGCCCAAGGCAGTAAGTAAGGTGTTCACCTCTGTGGTGCTGTTACCTGCTTAGAGTCTAAGTCTTAAGTAATTTTGCTTTTTATACATATGCTTACATATTGATCAAGTATTTATTTTTAACAGGTACCAATGTGATCTGGAAAAGTATAGTATGTGTTACAAACTATTTATTATACTCCAAGGACATTTTGAGGGAACCAATGAAAGAATATTTTTTAAAGTGCTAGAGAATAAGTTATTTTTTATTTAGCTTCACTTCCTTTTAAAAATCAGACTCATCTATTCTGCCTTCTCTGAGTTGTTCATTTCTATGTGTTTGGTCTCACTGTTCTCTCTGTATCTCAGCTGTCAGAACTACAAGCTTCAGAAGTCAGTTCAGTTGGTTATCTGCAATTTCTCTTTGTAGTGCTCTTCGAGGTCAAATCCATTACAGCATATGTTCAGACTGATTTTACACACTTAACTCCACTGGGCTTTCAGTGACATACTCAGCGCTTCACCTGAGAACCTGTTATCCATAGATACAGGAGATGTTCAAAATGATAGCATAGCTGCAAAAAAAAAAAAAAAAAAAAAGAAAAGAAAAGAAAGAAAGGAAAAAGAAAGAAAGAAGGAGGAGGGGGAAAATCGCAGGTCATGCCTATGTACACAGGTACATTTATGGCTGTAATACTAATCTACAACACCTAAAATCCTGCCAGAGAGGCATGAAGTGTTGTCTCCACAGACTTACGGGGGGGGGGGGGGGGAGGGGGGTGGCGGCAATGTGTGTGTGTGGGGGGGGAGACAGCAACATAATCTTGTCATTACCTAATTTGCCACTCACTAAGGGAATGTGTAACAGTAGATAAAGTTCACCAAACTGATTCAGAAATAGCAAACACTGAGCAATTTTCTTTTCCCCGTAAGGAATGCCACACAGGGAACATCGGCAACGGTGCCCCTCGGGTTCCATGGACTTGGATCTTCTGGGAGGGTTTCCCCTTGTTTTAAAAATACAACCTGGCATGATTTTCTGACCTGATGGTTGGTCAGAGCAGAGGGGCCCAGGAGATGCTGCAAACAGGTGCCATTTGTTTGCCATTTTTTTTTATATTAATTATTTTTTTTATTAAGGTATTATCTGTATACATAGCTTATCATTGCCCCCTCCCCCCCCCCATAGATGCCCTCCCTCCCCAGAGTTTTGTGTCCATTGGTTATTCTTATATGCAAGCATACCAGTCCTTTGGTTGATCTCTTATCTCCCCCAGATCTCCCTACCCTCCCCCCACCCCACCCCCCGCCCGCTGTCATTTGACAGACTGCCTGTTGTTTTACTGTCACTATATCAATCTTTCTGTTCATTCGTTTATGATGATCTTTAATCTCCATAAATGAGTGAGGTCATGTAGTGTTTCTCTTTCATTGACTGGCTTATTTCACTCAGCATGATGCTCTCCAATTCCATCCAAGTTACTGCAAATGATGAGAATTCCTTCCTTTTTATGGCAGCATAGTATTCCATGGTGTAGATGTACCATAGTTTTCTGATCCATTCATCTGCTGACGGGCACCTAGGCTGTTTCCAAGTCCTAGCTATTGTAAATTGTGCTGCTATGAACATAGGGGTGCATATATCCTTTCTGATTGGTCTTTCTAGTTTCTTGGGGTATATTCCTAGTAGTGGGATTACTGGGTCAAATGGGAGTTCCATTTTCAGTTTTTTGAGGAAGCTCCATACTGTTTTCCACAGTG